>OU862898.1:23824251-25080751 GCA_917880725.1 Selenia dentaria
TACAAGGAGAAATAAATCTCAACTTCTTCAAGTTAGAAATGGAAAATCAATAGTCCGGACAGAGTTCGACCTTGCATAATCTGGGCTGCTAAAAGCAAAGGCGTTGGTCCGGGTGTTAAAATTATCTGTATAAAATATCTTTATTTAACCGCCTTAAGGGTTCGGACTTCAGACCGTCATCCATCGAGACAGCTATAGACATTCAAAAGTTCAGAAATCCCCTTCGCAGGGGATCTGTTAAGGGGATTTCTAGAATAAGCCTATAGTCAGACCGTGAAACCTAAACAAATGGTTAAGTAGAACTTTAAGTAACTGTACGCTTGTAACTTCGCAAAGGCTAAACCGATTTTGATGAATGATACGTCATTTGAATTGTCTCAGTCACTATGTACAAAATTACTCAATTAAGGTAATTATCAAAAAGAGGGCTTATTGCCGTAGTCGGTTTATGATTTTTTTAGAATTCTTGTTAGAATTATGACTCGAGGATAGATGGAGCAACTCTTGTAACTTTAAAATTAAAACTTGTTCAATGCAAAAACACCTATTAAGTGCAACCCATTTTATCTACGGACTTCCAAAAAGGAGGAGGTACTCAATCGACTGTATTTTTTTAAATGTTTGTTACCTCTCATAACTTTTGATAAGGTCCGATTCTCAAAACTCTTTTTTGTTTGAAAACTGGTGCATCCTGTGTAGTCCCATTTAAATTTCATCAAAATCGGTCTAGTAGTTTTTGAGGTACACTCCAATAACTGATTTTTACCATAGTAATAGAATGGATGTCAGTATTAAATTTTTCAAATTGCACTTGTTTAATTAAACAGATAAATTCATGTCGTTTATGTTCGAGAATTGTATTTATTAATATAATTCAAATATTGTTAATGAAGTAAAGATAATACATCGTATGGGAATTTACAAACAACTTAAGGCGCGGTCGTATCCTGATAATAGTAAAAAGCAGAATCTTTAAACATCGAGTGTAACAAAACAGATAGATAATAATCTAAGAAAAAAATACTTAGGTTAGAAAAGTAAAAGGCAGTAATAACCAAACAGAATTCATAAATATTACTCGCTCTCTGCAGAAAAAAATCCTAAATAGGTCCATAAAAATAAACTTTCACGTCCAAACTCTCAGAATTTTAGCGATAACACTATATTATTTTCTAGGTAATACATAGCCAACATATAGTACTAAAGCAGTAACTAGCAGTTTTTTCAATTGTAATAGTATATATCGAAAAATATAAAGAAAACGTACAAAATTAATGCGTTTTCGCATTACATCGTCGAATCTAACAAGCTATTTTCAACCTTACGTAAAGAATCGTAAATTATTTTAAAATTGGGGTTGGACCGCGTCTTAAGAATGATATTTCCATTTTGCTCTATCGTAAATGATATATTTATTGGTAACTATCTATTCATGAAAGATGTTGATGATAATTTTCATCCAATCAAAATCGCCGACGACAATAAAAATAGTGGAACATGCATACCTACCAAGTTTTTTTTTATTAATGTTTTCCTGGCTCTGTCGGCCCGGGTAACATACATACCTCCTTAATTGATTAATTAAACCTTTCCATTTCTAATACAATTTTTACTAGTTAACCTAAGTACTTATTGTCACCACGCCTTTGCTACTTTCTTTATAAGAGCATGCGCAGGCGGTTGATTTTGACCTACACAATTAATATCGAAATAGATTAATTAATAAATTACAGTATTAAGAATTACCTACTGTAAGTTATTTTATACCATTCATACTCTAAAAAGCTTATTTTATTCACTGAAAACAGTAAATAAAAAAGCCTTTAATCACTGTTTTGGTGTTTGTATTTAGAACACACCAATATATTCGATCTCCATTTCAATGCTTCTACAATTTCCTTGCGCAAAGAATAGTGGACATACAATCTCTTTGTTCAAACAACTCCTCGAGATTTGATTGGTCGATATTTGCGACAAGGAGTTTAGCATTAGAATAAAAACTGTATTGTGTTCTTTGCTGCGATTATAGAAAAAATAAACAATAAATAAATTACACTTATGTTTAGTAATTGTTCCAATTTGCATTTTAATTAATTTAACCTTCCTTATTTCTTCATTAAATGTCTATTTTCGCTTAAATTATTTATTTTTTTCGTAGTCATGGTATAAAATATAGTATGCAACTCTTGAATAAAACGGATTTATATCGAGGGCCATGAATCACTCGAATCGCTCAGGATTCTAACACTTGAATAACTTGCTACGCTCGTGATTCAATAATCAAGAATCACTCCCTGCGGTCGTGATTCAGTCGTTAGTATTCTTCACTTACTCGTGATTCATTTATGGCCCTCGCTTTAAATCCGTCCTTTATTCGCTAGTTGCATAATATACTATTTCTTCAATACGACCAAATTGCCTGAACTGAGTTCTGATTTTTTATATATTATAATAGCAGTTTTTCTTGTAACTAAGATTGATGACATGGTTCTTAAGAAGACATATTTGTACGTCTTATAGTTTCAGACTTGCCCATATTTGACCCATTTAAATGGCAATTTAAATGTATACTAAAAGTTGTAATATTAATAATATACTTAATAAATAATTAAGATCATATTTTACAACCATCTTGCCCACGACTTCTTCCGCGTAGACTATTTAGAACACTATAGAGCTATGTTCACGTCTATTGCCCGCTACTACGTGTGATATTTGACAAAAGTTCAAATTAACTCTAGCGAACTCCAGAGTTTGGCTGTGTGATTTACTAATAGACATCACGAAACAAATCTTAATTGAAAGTTTTTTGATTGGGCAATCTTAATTCTAAGCGGAAGGTAATTTCGTATCAATTGTACTCTCGGCACGAATATAAAAATATTTCTATTCTGGCACTGCAGCTATCGTGGTCAGTACTAGAGTACTACTAGTGCTTAATTACCTTGTCATCTGTAACATTAGTTTTTTTTTATAAAAGACGACTTGTATTGAAATAAAATATGAGTATCTAAAGTTCACTAATACCGCAAAACCACAAAGGACTATTCCGATCGATAGAAAGAGAAAAACTGTTTGATCTTTTACTTTCATCTTTGGAGAGCTATTAGGTTTATCACTCAAAGCTAATGCTATAGTGATGGCCTCATTGTAGATTTCCGTTAGGCCGAAAATTCGCACTCAGCCATGTAAAATGACCGAATACCTGTTAAATCATTTTAAACAACTAGCGGAGACTGGTCTGCTCTGAATGCTGATACAAACTCAGAAATGATAAAGCCATTAAGTAATTTAACATAAAAAATCTATGTCCCCTAATTAAGTATGTATTATTGCGTCTTTTTTTTATTACATTACTGACTGACTGTAGTTGAGCGGTTCCGACCCCACCGACAGGCAAGTACGAACACTGAAAGCCTACTCCCAAAAACGAAGTATGAAGTTTGGTTTGGCAGATTTTGGGTTTTCTACTAAAGTGAAAAAGCACAAATACAGTCAAGGGTGATGAAATAGAGTGATAGTTTTTATTCTATGGTGATTAATTTTATTTTTATATGTACGTAGGTACTGTTTTTATATCCTCAAATACAAATAGTTGTATTGACATAAATGGTAACTTGCATTAAATATTTAAGCCCATACGCTGCGCCCTGAGCTAGTATTAACAGTATTTTGTAGCCAGAAGTATCCTCCATAACTATTTAACATATGATTATATCATATCTAGCATATTCATGAAGTGTGTGATGTTAGTTGTTAAGTGTAGAATACACTCCTTCGTACAGATGAAGATCTGCCTGCGAGTCTGACAATTACTCCTGCGTAGTAGTGTGCGGCGTGACGCAGGACTGTCCGATTACCGCACAAATATATTCGGTATTCGGACCCATACCTGCCTCCCAACTTAATATGCCGCCTTGTGTAGTGATGTGATCGGTAATAAATTCGTAAATAACTAAAAAATGGCATGGAACCTCGAGTCTGTGGCAAGTTCCAAACCGTCATAATACCAAGTGAGTACAGCCGGCATCTTTGTATTATTATAATGTGTAAAACGATAGTTTTCAAACTCCAATCGTCTAGCATTTTTGAAATTAGAAATATGATAATAATGACATGGTGATAATAACCCAAAGGCAACAAGTGCCAGCTGTCGGTTAGAATGCCAAGAGTTAGATCCTCAACTCAGGCTTGAATTTTCAGTGAAGATACATTGTGATGAAATTCACATCTTGGTGGTAGAACACTTCTGGTCTCCCCCTGGTTAGTCAGGGCCTAATTAATTAATTTGAAAATCTGTCGCTGCGCACCTAACAATGTGTTCCGGCAGCTGTCCTTGAGAGCCACGAGCTTTTCTAGCTCTAGTGTGATACCACCTTCGAATGCATCATCACTCACCATCAAGAGAGATACCTTTTCAAGTGTTAAAATATAAACCATATATATATATATATATATATATATATATATATATATATATATATATATATACCATATATATATAATATATCCTATAATGTACTAATGTATATGTATCCTTTTTAAAGTTATTTTGGCGGTTTACTATTCCAGTACTAGCTACAGTAGAGCGAATGCAGCCGGGAGCGCAAGACTTCCATGAAGAAGTAGCCCGGACGGTCATGAAACCGGTCGAGATATGCGACTACACGTACCGCATAAGTTAAACCGTCAAAATAAAATTAAAATGTGCAATACTTACGAAAATTTCAATCATTTTATATATCCTACTACGAGTAATATTATAAATACGAAAGTTTGTGAGTATGGATGTGTGGATGTTTGTTACTCTTTCACGCTCAAACGGCAAAGCCAATTTTGATGAAATTTGGTATGAAGTTAGATGATGCGCTGGATTAACACACAGAATATATTTCATCATCATCGTCATCATCCATCACCACGCCGGTGAAAAAGCGTAATATTCTTGGGCACAGTATAGACAAAATAACAAGTTCTCAGCCTACGTTAAGATCGTAATGATGAGAGTTCTGTCAGTTTGTGTCAGTTTCTGATAGCTTAGTCAATAGCACGCTATTATTTTGACAGCTAGATATACACACATCAACACTGTCTAGGGATATTAGATTTTTATTTTCATTTCTTTGGTTTTCAGAAAAACTACTCAGAATTAGGAAAAAGTTTATATGTGGGATTAAACCTCCTTGTTCCATTTTCAAACTGACATTGAAAAAAAAAACTAAAACTTATTTAAACAAAAGAAAACGCGGGAACACGCATTTGATTCAGTTAGCAGTGCTAGTTTTGTGTTGAGATTTGTTTAGAAAAACATTAATTAACTAACGCTATCAATTGTTTTAGTGATTTTTACTGTTTGTGTCATCTCGTTGGTGCCATGCAACGTCGACATTTGACGAGAGACGAGATGATAAGAGCGGTAGGAATGTTGGAAGCTGGCGCTATCCAAAACTTTGTTGCGGAGATTCTAGGCACCAGCCAGAATGTGATATCAAGGCTCTGGTCACGTTATCGTGATACTGGAGAAGTGGCGGAACGGCATGCTGGCAGAATTCGGATGACCACCCCTAGAGAGGACCGTTTTCTCCAAAATACCGCCAGGAGAGAACCTACTCTGACGGCAATGGAAATGGTACAGAGGCTCCAACAGGAGCATCAGCTGTTGGTTAGCGACCAAACAGTCAGAAGAAGGCTACATGAAGCTAATCTTCATTCTCGCAGGCCAATTCGTGTTCCTGCTTTGCGACGTGGCAATCGCGGAAGGCGACTATTGTGGGCCCATGAACACGTGTTATGGGATATTGAACAATGGTCGACAGTCCTCTTTACGGATGAGTCTCGGTTTGGATTTCATCCAGATTCGCAAAGAACACGCGTTTGGAGAGTTCCAGGCAGGGAAAGCCGTCTCCGGCATCCACAAGAAGTTCATTCGTACCAAGCAGGAACGATCATGGTATGGGCGGGAATTCGTATAGGCGCGCGAACCGATCTCGTTTTTGTAAGAGGCAACATGAATGCTCAGAAATACCGTGATGAGGTGGTGGAACCTGTCATTATTCCGCATAGGGTGCAAATCGGCCACCAATTCGTACTCATGCATGATAATGCCCGTCCACACACGGCGAGGCTGGTATCAGCCGCCCTTCAAGACAACAACGTCACGGTAATGAGATGGCCTGCGCAGTCGCCCGATATGAATCCCATCGAACATGCGTGGGACATGTTGCAGCGAAGGGCTATGCACGCCCTCCCTCCAAATCTGGCCACAGAAGAGCAACTTTTCCTGCACCTGCAACGAACCTGGGAACGCATACCACAGCAAGACATCGACACCTTAATTCACTGAGAGCTCACTAGGTTAAAGCTCGATAAGAGTTTTGTTTCAAACACTGCTGTAAATAGTAAGTACCCCTGGTGTCAAATTAAAAACTTTAAAATACGATATCGTTGATATTGAAAATAGGTATTACTCGTCCTATTAATCATAGTATCCGTCCACATACGACGGATATAATCAAATAGAGAGTTAATTTTTTTTTGTAGTAGTGCCACGCTGCTACCCCACAGCCGAATGGGCCTGCACGACCAGAGAAGTACCACACTCCAACATAACACCGACGTGAAGTAAAAAGCTTGCTATTGCGTTTCAGTCGGTTTGTAAGAGATTCCGGAGGCTTGATTTCCCCCTTCCCCGTTCTCCCTCCACCCTCACCTTTTCTATCTCTTCCTTCCTATCATCTATCCTCAAAGATCGGCAACGCTTCATCGAGACCTCTGGTATTGCGGATGTCCATGGGCGAAGGTATCACTTACCATCAGGTGCGCCGCTTGATCGTTTACCAACCTATCGAGTTTACCAACCTATCTAAAAATATCGAGTCTCGGATGGTTGCCTCGGTGGTCTAGCAGCTAAAGATTCTGAAACGGATTGTAGGCAGATGCGGGTTCTTTTTCTGTTTACAATTGGAAAGTTTGGTCTCTCTAAGTATGTGTTATTGGTTTAGAAGTCATTTTATAAATACATATTACGAGTAGGTATAAATTATAGTAAGTACTCACGGGATGATGAACAGGGTGGACGGGTAGTCTACCCGTGAACATGATGCATGTAACTGTGCAGATATTATCGAGAACTCCAAAACCTGGTAAATCTTGGTCTCATCCCGTAAGTACTAATTATAATTTAGTTAACAATCGCGAAAGTCTATGGATAAATATATACACTAATCTATACTAACATTATATAAGGTGTTTGGTAGAGGGACCGACAAACCAAATGAGCGTGTTCGGGGGACAACTTGGAGAATACAAGTTGGCCAAAAAAAATCCCCGACCCCCCAATATGTTTAACTTTTTTTTATGTGATTTTTCCCTTTTTCTTCGAAATTGTACCTATTTACCACCATAACATTTGAAAAATTTGTAAAAACTAAAAACATCCGGTCTAAAACATACTTTACAAATGTCATGGTGGTAAATAGGTACAATATTGGAGAAAACGAGAAAATACACAAAAAAAGTTAACGACTAGCTTGCCTAAGGAGCTCTGTGGCGCCCTCGTGATTGCTCCCGAGCGTTACGACCTGCGCCCGCGTCAAAAGTTTGCGCCGAGTTGGGAATAAATGGCTCTTGTGCCATACCTATAGCGAGTTAAAAGACGAAATTTTTGTCAGAGATAGTTGAATAACCTAGAAATCTGATACATAAACATGAATGTCAAATGTATTAGTAAAATGTTATGTTACACGAGGACAAACTTGACGTAGCCGAAAAAATCAGAATTGATGTGAAAAAAAATTGTAATTTAAAAATTTTACATTAATACCTATAGGTTTTTTGCGGTAATTAAATAGTAAAAACACATATCTATCTAATTACATTCAAATATTTGAATTCGTAGAAGAAATAATATCATAAAAAAACTTGCAATCTGACCACAAAAATTAAGTTTTATCAATAAATAATGCTTAACCAAGACAGGATTTTGATTTGATATTTATAAATATTTTGAATGTCTAGAACAGAAATATTATTTTTACCTAGTAACATATGCTTAGGTTATTAATAATTACATAAAAAATAAGAGCTACTTTAAAATTTCGGCCAGTAATGATTTTTTTTTCAACTTGGGGGCCCATTTTCTAGACTTAGACATGGTGATTTCCAAAAAATTTTTTTTTTATGAAATATAAATTTTCTTGTTGGTTTTTTTATTTTATTGGAATTCTTATTAGAAATTCTACAAACCAAACTAGGTTTCAAAGAATAATTATATATCAGAAATATTTTAAAAATATTACAAATTTTGAATTTTTAGTACAAGCGAATTTAACTGTCACGTGACTTCGATTTTTTATCGATCCTGACATGATATGGCGTATTTATCATATTCTGAGTGGGTGTAATTACTTGACAACATTATTTCTGTGATATTTTACAATGTAAAAGTATAATCTATTCAAAATAAAGCAAATTATAACCAATCATAACAATGAGAAATTAGCTTACCGAGTGTTGTCGATTCGTGACATTTTTTTTGTGTGAACTTTGATGTCAGAACTTAAATCACAGAATTACAGTATTCCTTACACATTCACGATCATATTCACATATAATTTGTATCAAAATCATGAGTTTAACCCTATTAATTCACTAAAAACTATAGCACAAAACATAACCTCACCGCCAAAATATAAACATTGATTATATATTTTTTTTAAAGTTCACAGATAAAACATGTCCGTCTGTAGTGTTGCCATAGAAAGAAAATATATTACACTAAAGAATTAAACTCTATGGTTAAACATTGGGATGACTTTAAAAAATAAACAAAAGAAAAACGCGCGTGACACTTACTTGCAACAATTGTTGCGCCGACACTTTAGACCTCAAAAATCCTTGCAGTTTTGTGGCGCGGGCAAACAAAACATTGGGGTGTCGGGGATTTTTTTTTTTGGCCAACTTGTATTTCACGTACTACACGCTCATTTGGTTTGTCGGTCCCTCTACCAAACATCCTGTATAGAGGAAAGATTTGTATGCACCTATGTTTGTAACGAATTGGCTCAAAACGTACTGGACCGATTTCAATAATTCTCTCACTATTAAAAAGCTACATTCACCCTGAGTAACATAGGCTATATAAGATTCATAACCATCATCATCACCGCGCAGGTGAAACCGCGGAGACCACCTAGTTGGGTATATTTTTTAAGTCAAGAGATAAGAAAAATTTTAAATCGCTCCAATGAAAAGAAATATGAAACTAGTATGAAATATAAGTTGCTCTGATAACTACCACAGCCGCAACTACTTCAGTTTCAAATATTCTACTTCGAAGATGCCGTGCTAACTCTCTAAGAGAAAACATCGTTGCATCTTTGACAACATCCGAGAAACAAATGACGAGATGACAAGAATCGTAGTAAAAACAACCTTGTGTACAAGGGCGATATCTCATAATCATTAGAGAATCGCACGGCAGTGGGCCTAGCATGACAAAAACAAAGTCAAAGTCAAAATCATTTATTCAATTTAGGCATCAAAGACGCACTTATGAACGTCAACTTTTCATTATAATGTACTTTAAAGACTCTACCGCCGCGTTCCAAAATATATAGAGCCCACCGAGAAGAAGCGGCAAGAAACTCGGGGCCATTCTTTTTATATAGATGTTTACAATGTTTTTACTTAGGTACTACCTACAAATATTACATTTTATGCATGACAGCTTGCCAGAAGTGGAGTATTCCAAGCATCTTTATCTTCTTTACGAGTATAATGTCAAATTTATAGTAAGCTTGTTTTTACTAAAACGTTTTTTACAGTCAACTTGAATTTCCCCTTTGTGAGCTCAGTTAAGTGTTTTGGGATTTTATTGTAAAAACGCACACAATTTCCTAGGAATGACTTATTAGTCTTCGCAAGTCTAAAACTAGGTACAGCTATCCTATTTGTATTTCTAGTATTAAAAGTGTGGTGATCACTATTTAACTTATATTTATTATGTAAATTTTTACAAAAATACATTATATAGCAAATAAATATAAGGAAAGCAACGTTAATATATTAATTTCTTTAAATAAATCTCTCAAAGATTCACGGGGACCCATTTCGTATATAGCTCGAATAGCACGTTTCTGTAGGATAAAGATGGTCTCTATATCAGCCGCTGAACCCCATAGCAATATTTCATATGACATTACGCTGTGGAAATATGCAAAATACACTAACCGCGCCGTAGAAGCGTCTGTTAGCTACGTACTGCATATGCAGGAGAACTGAGTCTCCCAGACAGGGCATTTATATGAGACAATTCGCGTAACTAAACCTTTGACGTATACAGTACAAACTATGAGTTATCTGTGCAGCAGTTGTACTAGACAAACGATACGTACTATATACGTCCACGATACGATTACGTTATATACGCAAATGTTCGTGTTAGGACCACAGAAGTGTAAAAGCATTATTTGGTTGGTGACAAGTGAAGCTACTGAGCGACTAGGACTCAATAGTTTAGTCTGGGGGTGACGATCGCGGTAAAGTTGCAAGCAGAACTTTTAGTACTGCCATGGCTCAAACCGACCGGTGGTGTTTTGAATTTGTAATAGTAATTTTAAATAAATTTTATATGATTAATCATGTCTCTCACACGTGAAGATGTTGAAAAAGTAGTGAGAAAGTGTCTAAGTGCATATGATGACAAACTTGAGTGGATAATTTTGTCAATAAAGCGACTTGAAAGCAAGCTTGATCCTCAGTCACGAGAATCTGATAACGTTGACATTAAGGTTACCTCTCACCCAAAGCCTAAAGAATCTGAAGCATTACTAACCAGGCAACAAGCTGAAAAACCCTCTGCAATCACGACAAAGACGACTGTTACAATTCCATCTGTCAAACCACCAAGCACCCGAGCGCAAAGGGCTGCCTCTCGACAGCTGCGCCTCGGTCAGGCTAACATCCGTGAACATCATCATGCCACATCTAACACCACTCCGAAACAGGCCTCAGCAGCACCAGTTGTACAGCAGCGCGGGCTAAGTACTCCTACATCCAGCGGCCCCGCTAGCCCTCATATCCTCAAGCCTAATACAGGACAGCCTAAAGACCAAGCATCTAACTCACAGGCACTGAACACAGTAAAACAAGCTGTACAAACAGCTCATGTAAACGACACACCAGCTAATCCCGACTGGCAAGTAGTTAAGCATAAAAGACGATCACAACGAAGAGTAATTCTAGGCTCCGGGGAAGAAGACTGCGACGTGCAAACAGTCAAACGAGTGAAGAAACTCCATGCATGTTTTTTCCGTTATGACACTACTGGTGAAATGATAGTAACCTACATGACAAAGAAGAATGCATCACAAAACTACACTGCTCAAAAACTAAACTTGAAGCACAACCACTACGCGTCCTTCGCTATTACGGTACCAACAAGTAAATCCGAGTTCTTTATGAAACCTGAAAATTGGCCTCCAGGCACTGAGATTAGCGCATGAAACTTTCGCACAGGTGCGCGACGTGCATCCCGTCCGTCACGCAATCACTCCACTGCCGCATGTGACCGCGCCACCGCCCGCGCAGCTCCCGCTTCGCCCTCACAGCCCTAGTCAACCGGTTCCCGCAATAATAGACTCGAATACCTCGAGTATTGGCAAAGCGGTCAGCGAGAAAGCCGAACTCGTGGTTTGTTACCAAAATATACAATGTTTAACTAGCATAAAAACTAACAGATTAGAGGTTTTACTTAATGATGAGTTCAAATGTAGCATACTTGTACTGACTGAACATTGGCTGACATCATATCAATTGAATTGTATTCATATTAATGACTATGTCCTCTCTACATTTTATTGTAGGCCAACTATTAAACACGGCGGAAACTGTATTTTTACACATTCTAGTCTTAAATGTTCACCGAAAGATGACTATCGCGATTTATCTCGTGAGCAGGTGTTTGATGTGTGCGCCACTCTGATCTCTGACTACAACGTGCTAGTGATGGGGCTGTATCGCTCCAACCTTACTGATGTAGACGCGTTTCTAGATTTATTCGACGCCTTACTGACAAAAATAAACGACGATGGGTTCATAGCCGTGATTGCAGGTGACACTAACATAGATTATAGTGTGGACTCTTCAACACGCAGAAAACTTAACGATATTCTAGCAGAGCAAAGGTTTACCCAACATATACAATCACCAACTCGAGTGGCGAACACTAGTTCTACGTTAATTGACCATATTTTTGCAAACATGCCAACCGAGCGAGTGAACGCGTATCCGATAGATACAAACGTTAGTGACCATTATGGTTTGCGTGCAACTGTTTCTGGTTTTAAAAAAAAAACGCATGCCTACTCACACTAAACGTAGGGTCATTACGCACTCACGTAAGTTGGACTTTGCGGCCGCACTAGGCAATATAGACTGGTCTAACATACTCTGTAATTATAACGACTGTAATACACTAGCAGAAAAGATAATAAACAATATAGAAGGGCAGTTCAATATATTTTTTCCGATTAAGTATTTACCAAGACGAAAACCTGACAGTAACTGGATAACTTATGACTTATTAAATTTAAAATACCTTATATCGGACATTAATAAATTAATAAGACAATTCCCACTGAACACTGACATTAAATCTATTTATGAACAATTAAACGTCTCTTACAATAATAAATTAATTTCAACAAAAAAACAATTCTATGAAAATCTAATTAAAAACAGCACAAATAAATGTAAAACGTTGTGGTCTATTGTAAATAAAGAAACTAGACGCACCATACGTGATAAGACCGACTTCACCGAATTAGTGCGCAGTGACACCGGGCAACCTTTCCCGAGCAAGAAACATGTTGTTGACTTCTTGAACAACACCTTCCTAACAGCTGGCGCTCGAGCTGGTGCACCGACAGCTTGTGTTACGAGTAGTTTACGTACACTTTCGCGCGCTACCAACTATAATGTGTGTTCCATATACCTACAACCATTTTCATTTGATGAGATTATAAAAATAATTAATGAGCATATCGCACCAAAGAAGACCACCGATTGCTACGATCTCTCTATGGGTGTAATACGTGAGGTGTCTCAAGCACTAGCTACTCCATTGGCAGAACTATTTAACAGGTGCTTGAAAACAGGTACCTACCCCCGTGCGCTTAAAATGGTTAAAGTTGTGCCTATTTATAAGGGGAAAGGGGACAAAACCTCAGCTAAAAATTATCGCCCCATTTCAATTATACCAGCATTAGCTAAAATATTAGAAGTAGGATTAAACAATAGATTTCTTAAGTTTTTCGACAGTTGCAACATATTTACTGACCGTCAATTTGCCTACCGAGCGGGAAGATCCACAACGGCGCTAGTCCGGGAGTTCATCAGAAAAATACTTCAAGCCCGAGAAGAGAAGCACCAAGTCGCTGCAATATGCTGCGACCTTTCACGTGCTTTTGATACGGCAGACCGCAGTCTGATCAAGGCTAAACTCAAACACTACGGTGTGAGAGGACCAGCCGTAAACTTAATGGAGGACTTCGTTACTGAAAGATGCCAGAGAGTCTTCGGCGATCCGGGCAATATTAAATCCGAAGAAGGCTTTCCGGACCTAGGCGTTCCCCAAGGATCTTGCCTATCAAACACCACATTCTTGCTTCTTATGAACGATTTACCCGAGGCGATTCCCGGTGCCGATGTGTACATGTTTGCTGACGACGTCGCAGCACTAGTGACAGCACCAGGCCTATCCCTGCTGAGACATAGACTTACAGAAGTCACCACTCGATTAAAATTATGGTTCGCAACGAATGGTTTTGCCCTTAACCTGGACAAAACCTGTTACATACATATTGACCTTTCAAATAGACCACTGAAAGCCCTAACAGTAACAATACCGAACACTGCTTTACAGCAAGTCTCATCGGTTAAGCTACTCGGCTTTCATGTGGATCGAGCGTTAAAATGGGATCTGCACATAGACGCTCTTTGCGCGCGGCTTATCCAGGCCTGTTTCGCTCTAAAGCGACTAGCAGCATCGGCTCCCCAACATGCAGTACTTAGCTGCTACTTTGCCACCGTACACAGCGTACTAATGTACGGAACCGAGCTATGGGGACATGCAGCCGAGTCAGAGCGACTGTTGATCCTCCAGAAGCGCGCTATACGTACTGTTGCGGGTGTAAAATGGGACGTGTCTGCGAAGCCCTATTTTACTAAACTAAGAGTATTGACTGTACCAGGAATATATATATATCAGGTGTGTGTATTTGTGCGCACCAATATGAAGAAATTCTGTGCCATGGGAGCGTCGCACACCTACAACACCAGGTCTAGGAACAGGTTGGCGACACCTTCTCACGTACTTGCTAAATCTAGTAAATCTGTATACGTGGGAGGCCCTAATTTATATAACCACCTGCCATATAGTGTAAAAAATGCAGCTTCTTTGAATATTTTTAAGAGAAATCTGAAGTTATTCCTTCAAATGAAATCGTATTATAATATAAAAGAATATACTCAAGATGAGTTGATTGTACATTCAAGTACTTAAGTATATACTATATAGGTATAACTATGTCCATTGTACTCGTAATAATAATGTTAAGTTTGACTTGTAAAATGTGATTTTACCAATAAATCTATCTATCTATCTATCTATCTATCATATCGGAATCCTGCCTAAGAACACTAATACATCTGATAAATGATTAGTCTCTAAGACAAACAATAGTATATTATGCAACTAGTGAATAAAGAACGGATTTAATGCGAGGGCCATAGAAAAATCACGAGAAGTGAAGAATTCTAACGACTGAATCACGACCGCAGGGAGTGATTTGTTATGATTGAATCACAAGCGTAGCGAGTTATTCAAGTGTTAGAATCCTGAGCGATGCGAGTGATTCATGGCCCTCGATATAAATCCGTTTTATTCAAGAGTTGCATACTATACTTTATACCTTGACTACGAGAAAAAGAAATAATTTAATCGAAAATAGACATTCAATGACGAATAAAGGAAGGTTAAATTAATTAAAATGCACATTAAAGTTGGAACAATTACTAAACTTAAGGGTAAGTTTCTTCTTATTATTAAGTATATATTTTTTTTTATATATATATATATAAGTATATATTTATCAATGGCCCTCGCTTTAAATCCGTCCTTTATTCACTCAATGCATAATATACTATTAACCATTATTACATTTTTGCCAACGTCAAGATGTATTGAAAAATGTCTGATTCATCAAATGTTTAAAAGCAGTGGTATAGGTTCAGAGCCGCCACTGCGGTTTGAACTACACACTTGACAGTTTGGTAGTTGATGCTTGTTAGGGTTCCGTATCCAAAAGGTAAATCTCACAAGCTTCGCGTGATCGCTTAAACGAATCACTAACGAAAAAATAAACGAAATTAATATTGATATAATAATAATATTAATATCACTAACGATGATTTGGGTCATATATCATACTGGAGCAAATCTTATGGACTTGCTGTGAATCCTACCAAAACACAAACAATTACTATAGGAAGCTCTAGGATGATTTCATTGCTGGACTTTACAGCACTTCCTAAAGTAATGTTTGATGGCGATATTATACCTTATAGCACAGAAGTTAAAAACCTCGGAGTTATATTTGACCGCAGTTTGTCTTGAGGACCTCAACTGCAACATGTTAGCCGAAAGGTGTTCGCGTCAGCAGCTTCTCTCACCAGGTTACGTTGCACAATCTCTCCTTCTTCCGATTTTAGATTATGCGGATGCCTGCTACTTAGACCTTACCCAAGAACAGCTAAATAAACTTGAGCGGCTTCAAAATTTCTGTATACGTTTCATTTTCGGACTTAGGAAATATGACCACATTTCCACATTGAAGAGATCGCTTTAAGCGATAAGACCGCCCATTGTACCTAGCTTTAAGATATATTTCTAATCTGTCTTTTAGTTTAGTTTGGTGTCTATAAAGTGTTATTGTATTTTTGATCGGGACTTATGTTACTAACGACCCGTCCCAATAATCTATCTATCGCCGGTTTACCTTACTAGAGTTAGATATTTGACACTATTTGTATGGACGTTATGTCAAATTTCTATCGGTAGTAAGGAAAACTGTGGATAGATAGATTATTGGGATCCCCATAAGACTTCGCTGTCCGTCTGTCCACCTGTCACCAGGCTGTATCTCATGAACCGATAGTTAGACAGTTGAAATTTTTACAGATGATGTATTTCTGTTGCCGCTATAACAACAGATAGTGAGTCGCGAGTCGGGCTCACGCACGAATGGTTCCAAAAATCATGTCTGATGTATGGGAGATTTATAGATAATGATACGGAACCCTTAGTGCGCGAGCCTGACTCACACTTGCCTGGTTTTTATACTGTTAGCATCCACTAAAGAAGAACTTTTGGAAATTTCACACCTAAGAGGAGAATTCTATTTTGAATTCTGGAGGCTTCGTAACCCATAGCATATCGTGAAGCCACTAGCTAGTCAGCTAATTTATCTCACTATCACGCTGTTACATCGTTGAAATAGTAGTATAAAACAGTCACATTAAGTCAGTAAGACTGGCCTCATACATCAGTAAAAAGTACATCAGAATGCCAACAAGCCAACAAAACTGCTACGTTGAATTCGATGTAAATTCGTTAAGCAAATTATATATCAGCTATAAAAATCTCGATATTCAAAATAAACTATTTTCTATCATCGGGCTGGCGCTGCCGCGTCTAAAGCGGAAGACCTCAAACGTCATAAATATGTGTATTTAGACAGAATGTACATGTTTGTGCCGTTTGGGGTCGAAACTTTAGGCCCATGGAGTCGTCCGCTCTCAACTTGTTTAGTGATCTTGCGAAACGTTTGGTTGAGGCGTCGGGTGACCGCCTATTTTGGGCCTTAGCATTGCCATGCAGCGTGGCAATGCCGCCAGCGTTTTGGCCACTTTTCCCCCCACCTGGGGCTTATAAATTATATAGTTATTATTATTATTATTATTCCTTTTATTCAAAATAAATCACGGATTTCATCCGGTCCTTTACAAAGGCATAAGTGGGGCTGTAGCCAACACTTAGAGGCCTGTTTGGTATAAAAATACAAAGTAGTATAAAAAAAAACAGAAACTTATGGATGGATGGTGACATGGTATATCTATTATAAAAATGGGTAAAATGACAAGGCTATTGAAATGATTTTATAAGTGATAAAAAGATAGTGGGCTATGGAAGAGACTACGGCACCTGCCAAATTCAGTCTCATTTTAAATATTTTGGGCAGGTGGTGACTTGCCACCCACTAAACGGGCCCCCCTTATGGGGGGCCATAAGTTAGTTTAGTTTAGTTTAGTTTAGCCACCATGAATGGTGACAGAAAGGGCAACGTTGGTGTGGCTGGCTAAAGGGTGTCGAGAGGTGTGCTGCGGTTTCACTGAAGCGCTACTACCGGCGTAACACTTCCACCCTTGGAGCTTTTTGTTACTTGCTTTTGCGTCTCCACCCCCAGACGGCCAATTAAGGCAAGCCGGGGGTCAGGGGTCTCATTTAGCCCCAGGGAGAATCATTATTATTATTAATTATTATTATTATTATTTATTTTTTTTAATACCTTTTCACAATAAAAAGACTGGTTATTTTCTACGCCGGAAATATTTAATCGTAATTTGTAAGTAAAAGTAGTTCGAAGTGTATAATTATTAGGAATGGATGGTCCCATTATTTGGCGTGAAAATGTACGTGATAATTATTACGTGACCACATCATATAATTATGACAATGGAATTAATACGAAATAGCAATTCTATTCTACGTCTTCATAATACTTTGTTATTTATTTAATTTGTGTTTTTGTGAAAAGTGTTGGGAAAAAAAGTATATTATAATATTAATTTATAAAATTGTAAATATATTTAGTAAAAATTACTTTATTGAAATTCTTAGATACCTTTTTATATTTATATAAAATAAATATGAAAAGAGTTGACCAGAGCTGACAACTGCCACCAGCCTGCTATCTTGGTCGGGGTCTACTACTACTACCTTGACCACGGCCATTTCCTTCGCTTGACTAACGCGACTCCCATAGCCATGTATTGACGGGACAGAGGTACAATACAATACAGTACAATTACAATAACTCTTTTTTAAGTAAACACGTGTTGAAATCACCCATTATAATGGTATGATCGTAAGAAGGCGAATAATCTTCCAAAAGCTTTTCAAATGAGACATGTCAGGAATGTGAATAGAAAACACCAAGAAGTAATTTAGGATGGGATAAAGAAACTTCTATGAATAGTTCACCAGCATCCGTTGGAGGTGGTTGCGCTGACATATCTACAATGGTGAAAGAAAAGTGTGCTCGAAGATATATGGCAACACCACCACCTCTACTGCTAGTGCGGTTGTTACGGGTTAATCGAAACCCAGGTGATGAATACGATATGTTGGGGAGGCATGGCTTTAGAAATGTCTCAGAAACTACTATGGCATGAATGTTTTTATGCTAAAATTATGCCAACATATCGAAGTAATGAGCCGGGATACTCTGCGCATTAATGTGTATTATATAAAATTTTTTTGGTACCTCACTGAAAAGGCACTCAATTGTGGTTGAAAGATTTGCAATGCTCTCTGCCTGCACTACTTTCTACATTATCAGATGAAGAAAAAGATAAATATTCACTACCTTATTATAAATAAATTATAATTAAATAATCTTAACTAAAACTGTTAATTCAAATACAATGTGTGTAACACCAGGCACATTTAAATCCACCTGCCAATTTGTGTCGTGTGTGTATTAAAAATTATAAAATATTACAAACAAAGGACAAGTAAACAAAAAAAATTAACAAAAATAGTAAGTACAAAGCTATTCACTTATGTAGGTAAGTTTGCCCTTAGTGCGCCAGTCATGTGTAGAGGGCAAGCCTATTGCTATCGTGTTCTTTACTGGGTTTGTTAATCGTGATGAGACCTGCGGCGTATAACAAGCTTTCTATGCATATCAATGCTGAGTTGAGTTTAGCGTGTTTTAATTTAATATTGAAACGCTGGTTTGTCGAGCAACGTACTTTTGATTATTTTATGGAGATCATACAATCAAAATGTCAATAATATATATTAATTTATTTCAATTGACACTCATAATTATTATCAGCCCATTTATTCCCACGGCTGGGGTTCGAACTTTCCTCTCACAGAGGAGTTGGGCCATAATCCACCCATGCGGGCCCAGTGCGGATTGGTGGATAGGTTAGTGGCTAACCCATGTCGAAGTTTTCAGGCCGAGCGAAGGCCTTCGACATAGCCTTACGACGGTTGCCCTAAGACAAACAAACGGGACCTACTGCTTAACGTGCGCTCCGAAGCACGGAAGCGCTCAGTTGAACATTGCCACTAGCACACACCCATCCAACCCCAGACCGCAGCAAGCGTTGCTTAACATGTTGATCGGTTAAGATCGCCAAGTCAAGCTCCGCTGCAAGCACTTCAATTGACGTTATTCTATTTTATCTACCGACTTCCAAAAAGAAGGAGGTACTCAATTCAACTGTTTTTTTATGTTTGTTACTTACCTTATAACTTTCGATAAGGTGAACCGATTCTCAAAATTATTTTTGTTTGGAAGCTGGTGCTTCCCGTGTAGTTCCATTTAAATTTCATCAGATTCTGACCAGTAGTTTTTGAGTTACACTACAATAACTGAATAGAATGGAAGTCGGTATTAAATTTTTCAAATTGTACTTTATTAAATACATTCATTTAATTTATTCATGTTTTAAATTGAAATATTAATTGTACAAATCTCGTACATTTTTTTAGTATTTATTAAAAAAAAAATATCAAGTCAGTTCATATTTTGCATAATATAATTTCGCTATTTATTACATATAGTTACTCAACCTGTAAAAGCAATTTCTCGTTCAAGTTTATGAATGAATTTGAGTATTTCAATAGGTTTTTATTTGATTATTACAATATTCAATGTGATTTTAAAATGTGCAATGTACAAACCAAGATCAATACGCAAAAAAATTGGTATTTGTAAGTAAACCTGCGATTTTACAAGCTCTTATAAACCTAAATATTTTTTGTAGTACATAAGAAAAACTTCAATTCATGTACTCTAAATACTAAATAACTTACCTCTCAATGTAGTCATAATGTAGGTACTAACAAAATAGTTCTAATATTTTCCCATCACTATGATTATAGCTTCGCACTAATTAAATCACCACTGTTCCTTCGTAATGTTTCAACGTATAATAACTCGTCGCACTGATTTCTTCGCCACAAACCACGAAGACGCTCCAAACTACCACAATGATAAGTCGAATTATGTCTAAATTAGAAAATCCTTCAAGACCTCTATTAGGGCCAAATGTCAAAGCATTAGAATTCTGGGGACTTCTACTACCAGATAATATAATGAAGAGGTTTTTCTATCTGTTCATGCACTTTGCAGTCACAGTTTTCACTGCGACAGAGTACGTGGACGTTTGGTTTGTGAAGTCAGATTTGAATTTATTGTTGAACAATTTGAAGATCACCATGCTAGCGACTGTAAGCGTATACAAGGTCAGCACTTTCCTAATTTGGCAGAAGCGTTGGAAAGATATCATTGCTTACGTCACTCGAGCTGATCTTTATCAGCGTGTCACTTCTGATGAAAGAAAGATCGATATGATCAAGCGTTCTACTCGATACTGCAGAAAGATCACTTATCTTTATTGGTCTTTGATGTACACGACGGTGGTTATCGTGATGCTGCAGCCGATTTTTAAGTACTTCTTGTCGGCGAGCTATCGAGAGAATGTCAAAAATGGGACTGAAACCTACCTTGAGGTTAGTATGATTACACTTGTTATTTTTGTCAGAAAAATTCTAGATCTTAAAATACGAAAAGGTTATATTAAAAGCGTATTTAGAATAGAATAGAAAATATGTTTATTGCCAATAAAAATACAGAAAAAAAACACACAACTATATACCTAATATACAGCATTTAAGGTCGATAGGTGTATGCTCAGCGCTGTGCTGCATAAACAGTAATGTCATACAGGGCTGGTTTTCAGCATACTCCTTGCTCGAACTTAGACGTTAGTCGAGAGTATTTTGTGATGCAGGTAACATTAATAACTATATCTTATACAGGTTAATGAACAGGTTCACGATCATTAAGCTTATGACTCTTATAAATGGCGTTTCCATAGTTGCCTATAAACAATCCTAACGCAGCTAATTACAAATCTACATTTGGTGTAGTATGTGAGGTAATGTGTGGCATGTGTAAGACTTTGTGTTTGACTTGTAAAATGTGATTTTACCAATAAATCTATCGTGTACTTACTTATTCTATATAACATATACTACGGAAGAGCGGGACTCTCTAACACAGGTATTTTCATGCTTAAGCAGGCCCCAATCCTATGAAATGTATCATAAGTTTAAGTTTACCGAAATAAAACAATATATTTGTATTATTAATTTGATTCGATTTATAATGGTGGTTTATTCAACTATTTGTAAAGATGAATCAAACAAACTACAAAATCATGAAACGGTATTTTAATATGTTCGTCGTTTACCGCTCTATATAGTTTTAGTAATTAGCATCCACTGGTTTACTAGAACGGGACTCGGGCAGTACAGTGACTTATTTATATGACTGTGACTTGACAATGGCTACTTAAATATAAATCTCACCTTATGCTGTTATAAGTAGTAATATAATTAACTTGAGGAATGGCAAAAGTATAAATACAAAACGGAAAAATGAGTAGGCGTCATACAAAACGAAAAATCTTCGAAAAAATAAATAAAAAATTGTAATGAAATAGAAAAAGAAATAAAAATAGAAATTGATTTATTGCACGAAATGAGGTGGTTTTTTTAAACATTTGTTCTGCATGTTCCACCATAGACTGGAATACAAAATATTGCCAATAAGTTGTATTTAAACATTTGAAATTAACCGGGCGAGCGTCCTACGATAGTTACATTTACGAACCAGTGTTCGCGAAAATACGCCGTTTAAAAAAATACGGTACTATAATTGTAGTAAATTATCTATTGAAGCTATTTTGTATCTGTAAATGGCAGTAACACTAAGTTTATAATACGTAATGAATTACAATTATTAATACGAAATACAATTTAATAATGACATAATTAATAGTTTAATTAAGTTTATAGCACTCAAATTGAATTATAAAAATGTTAATATTATATACTTGTTACTAATGTCAATGTAAAAAAAAACATTTTATTTAAATAAGTGCCCAAACCTTCATTGTAAAACAATAAGATGATTTGATACCATTACATTTAAAATTGAAGAACTCTTTCAAATTATAAAAGCAATTTTCAGCGAGCCACTTGTGAAGCTTAATTTTAAATAATTTGAATTGCTCTCTAATACTTCTTGGAAGTTTATTGAATAATTTAACAGCCATTGCGTTGCAATTGCGGTTATAGAAAACTGTTTTGCAATAATTACTCTTTATTTTTTATAATTTTTTTAATGGATGTCTCTCCGTCTAAAACTTCGATTGAAACCTCCAGGTGGTAAGCAGCTGGGTGCCGTTCGACAAAAGCTCTCTTTCTGGATACTTAGCAGCATCATTCTACCAAAGCTACGCGGCCATTTACGGAGGTGGATGGATAACTTCTTTCGACACCAACGCGATGGTCATCATGGTCTTCTTCAAAACTGAATTAGAACTGCTTAAGATCGACTCTTCGAATATCTTTGGGACGGAGAGGATGCCAGTGGTTTCTGAAACAGCCGTGATGAGGCTGAAGGACTGTCATAGAAGACATGTTGAGTTAGTCAAGTAAGTTTATTGATCTTGTGACAAAATGGAAGGTTCTGGCACCACATGGAAATCACAATATTTACAGATTATATTTTCGTGCTAACCGATATCACCTAAAGTTTTATGCGACTCTGCACTGCGCTTGTTGTCCTCAAGACATTATTAGTTCTTAAGTCGCATTAACCAAGTAAATTAATTTGCTATAATATGGTTTAAGATGAGTTGTATGGTCTAAGATTGAGCGCGAGCCGAGAGGCAACCGCGAGAGTTATGCACTCTACTTGAAAAATACCACCGGATGTGGTTGAAACTATAGTCGGAAAGATCTGACTTTTTTACGTGAGTAAATCCCGTTTTTTACATTAAAAATGGTTTAAGATATTTATTTCTATTAATAATATAAATGTACTTGACAGAGGAACACAAGTATTCTTAAATTTAGGTAGATTTCTAAAAGATATTTATAACGGAAATGCTTATTATGGCTGTCATTGGGCAGCACAGTAAAAGACGGAGCTAGTTTAAAATGCACATGTGCAAAGCGAAACCTTTTTAACTGGTTAGGGATAAAATTGAGTGATAGTACATAAAAATAGATATAGCCGGACATAGAATCTCCTCCCTTTTTTAAGTCGATGAACAAATACAGTACACGGCAAATATGCCGTTGTTAACTTTAATTCTTGCACAGTGGTGATCAATTACTGATCATGTCAAGTTTTAAACTGATTACACTGAATTGAATTGTATGTTTTTAAAACTTCAGAATTATTTCTACCCGTCAATGTCACTAGTTAAACAGTACGACGAAGTAAACTGAGAATTTCATTATATATTCAAAATTTAAAACAACCTTTTGTTATCTTGTAAAGTTTATGTACAAACATACGTGCGAAAATCCCATTAGGAGAGGAGAAGTCAATCTAACTTGTACGTAACGTTTAGCGATAAATTCTTTGGGTGAACTTCTTTATGAGTTTCGCAAGGAGATTAACATTTGTGAGCTGGCAACACCGGCAACATTCTCAACCTGTTTTATTGTTTCGGGTGTCACAGATTTATGTGAAAGTGAAGTTTCTTGAAGCAGCTGTGAACTGAAAAGATGTTTGTGATTAAGGCGCTGCAAGAGCAAACTTTTAGGTTAGGTGAAGCACTGGCCGTGACAGGAACAAGCGTGCGTACAGTAACTTAAAAGTTACTGTACTGTAACTTTAACTTTTAATTTTTTTTAAGCACGGTAACTTTTTCACAGTTTTAATTTGTTTAAAAATAAAAGAAGACGCACAATGGTTAAACAAATTTAAAATAAAAACATAATTTTCCGATTACAAAATGTATAGTAGTTATTTGTCTTTTTAATGTTATTTGACGGTTAAAATTACGCAGAAGGTATAGATATTCGACTATACCATTATATATATATATATATAATACTTTTTTACTACCGCGTTAATTAAACCGTCAAAATAACATTTAAGGCCTTTATTAATAAACGTTGCGTAAACCTATATTAGGCGTAACATGCTTTGTCTTGCTTTCACGCGTGACATTTACTGCAAGCGAAAAATTGACAGATAGATGTTTTAAATACTCCGGGTGTAAGCCAAGTTTATTAATAAGGCCGTAAATGTGTAATAACGAAAGTTCTAAGCAAATTATAATAGTTGTCCCTTAAAATATATGGTATATAAAAGATTTTGACTATTGTTTAATTTTTTATTTTTTTCTTCATCATGCCAGAGAGATATTGTGCAATATTATTATACAAGTCTTTTTTTATAAACTCAAAACTATATGCACTGTATTTTCTTCAAGTTTGTATAAGTAACTAGTAGTCTAAACTGTGCGACGAAAAACATACCATTTTACGGATCTGAGGCTTTCGGCAGCGCCTTAAGTTTTACTGACGGTGCTGTTAGCTCATTAAGTAGTGATCCTGCTTCTGAAGCGTGGAGTTCCAGATTCAGTCCCTGGCTGGAGCAAATATTTGTGTGATGTGCAAAAATGTTTGTTCTTGAGTGTGTAACATGTATGTAATGTGATTATGTTGGTATGTCCATGCCTCCCGCACTTATACTGGGGAACCGAGATTAAGTAAGACTGCATAAAGGTTAAAACAATACTTTTGTACCACACCCACTCAGAAAGTGTATCATTACTCGTTAATAAACGGGTTACAAAGTTTTTCCGTTATTTTTCCGTTATAAATGAACGGCGGGAAAAGTTATATGGATTTTCATTTCTGCCCTGCTAGCGTTCTTTTGTTTGAGAGATGGGAATTATGTTTTGTACTCGTTTTTCAATGAGAGGAGACTGTTTTCTACAAAAAAAAATATGGCGGCTATTTGTTTTCAATAGTTATATTTTGTGTTTTTACTAAATTGATAATTTAACAGTAAGTTTTTTATTGTTCTAAATAATTTTCTAAAATGTCATCTGATAGTGAACGTGACGATTTTATAATAATATAGCACCAGAAAAGAGATGTCTTCGGTTTGTTACAAAATGCTCCAGACAGCAATTATGTACAAATGAAGGTAACTTTTTTATTTTCCGTCCTCCTCCGTAGGTTTTTTTTATAATGGTTCATCAAAGGGACTCCCTGTCGCTTGATAAAAAGCGAAGATGGAATGAAGAAGCAGTGACTATTAGTGCAGCCGTAAGCTGCACTAATCGCCACCACTATGATGACCTGAGAGATGCTTTTTCACGTGCGTGTGCTTTTCATGAAAGGTTTAGAATAAAGCACTATCACTCGAGTGAAAGTTCTATTTCTGTTCTCGAGTTTCCTTTAAGCTATCCGCTGCGCGTCAGGCTTAAACGTACTCTCGAACAGAAATTGACTGTTTTCTCCCCTCGATGTACAATGTACTATTTTAGTACTTTTATGAAATATTCCTTTACCTAGTAATAATCATTACGCTTGTCCACGATAGGAGCGATAAGACTTGTAAGTGTTCTAGTGTGTAATGTGAATAGATAATATTCATTATTTGCTTGAAATTCGAGTACATACTTAAGGTGATAAATATACAAAATGGACCTTACACATTTCACCATTCTAATGGCATGTAAAAACTTAATTAAAATTAAAACCTTTATGTAATAGACTAAAAAACCTTAGATGTTGTGTAAACTATGCTTCATAACTATGCTTGTAACTCTTTCTTAATTTGGCAAACGATAACGACCTTTAGAAATTGAGGTAATTTATTTAAAAGAATAAGTAATACAATTTGAAACATTTCATACCGACTTCCATTCTATTCAGTTATTGGAGTGTATCTCAAAAACTTCTAGACCGAATTTCATGAATTTCAACTGGGATCACACAGGAAGCACCAGCTTTCAAACAATTTTGAGAATCGGTTTACGCAGTCGAAAGTTATGAGGTAACAAACAAGGCGAATTGAGTACCTCCTCCTGTTTTTGGAATAGGATTTCGGTAGAAAAGACATCGAATACGCGAGTGTGTTTAGTCGTCAGTCATCTGTTTTTGGTAAATTGTACGCCAAAGGACTTTGGTACTGCTCCAAACCTATCACAGTTGTAGTTGTTCTAACTACAGGACTAACTCGGATTTTAGGTGACTACTCCAAGAATGGAAATAAAATGACTGCAACGTCGCGCTGTCCGTATTGGAGACACTGAAGTCACCCAACACCTAAAACCCTACAAATTCATAGAACTATAGCTTCTCTAAGCGTTTTTTATCGGTTGTTTCTTGGCGAATGTTCTGAAGAGCTTTTTAATATTATTCCTTGCTCACCATTCCGATCCCGAACTACTCGTTCCGGCCTAGCATCGCATCCATATACTGTTCAAAACTTCTTACCATGAGTCTAAAAGTTTGGCAGTGCCTGCCTCTGTCGTGTATTGCCATAATGCTTTGCTGGCGTACGTATTTCCTAGCAGCTATGACCCTATACCCTATATGGGTCTTTCAAGCGGGGCGTGAAAAAGCATCTGTTAGGTCATCATATGGGTGGCGGTTAGTGCAGCTTACGGCTGCACTAATAGTCATGACTTCTTGATTCCATCTTCGCTTTCCATCAGGCGAGAGAGAGAGAGTCACTTTGATGAGCCACTATAAAAAAACCACAAAAATTTCAAATTTGAATCTGTCACTAAGCTCCTAACAGTATTCCAGCAGCTTTCCTTAAGAACTAGTCACTATTCTAGGTATAGTGATCCCATCTTCAACCGCATTATCAATGCCCATGAATTGTGATAATATAATAATCAAACACAATTCTTTGGTGGTAGTGCCACGCTGTAACCTCATAGCCAATATATTGCGTTTCAGTCGGTTTGCGGAAGTTTCCGGAGGCCCAATTTCTCCCTCCCCCCTCCTCTTATTCTTTTCCCTTCCCCTCCACCCGCACCCCTTCTATCTCTTCCTTCCTATCTTCCTTCCATCCTCGAGACCTCTGGTATTGAGGATGTCCGTGGGCGACGGTATCGATTACCATCAGGTGAGCCGCTTGCTCGTTTGCCAACCTAACAGAAAAAACCTACAACCTAATAAAAAAATATTCTATACCTTTTTACAATTAATAGAAATTATCTTTTTCATTATACCTATTTATTGTGATCG
This sequence comes from Selenia dentaria, assembly GCA_917880725.1. Taxonomy (NCBI): domain Eukaryota; kingdom Metazoa; phylum Arthropoda; class Insecta; order Lepidoptera; family Geometridae; genus Selenia; species Selenia dentaria. The sequence continues at coordinate 23,851,691 of OU862898.1, forward strand.
CGATGTATGTGTAAGGTATTTATTTATAAATCTGTCTTACATTTCGACACTTTTTTTATAATAAGCTTGGTACATGACTTCTTTTGAAATAAATAAATAATGCAATCTCCAACAGAGTGCGTTAATGTCCAAATTTATAATTTATATGAACTATCTATGTAAATATCACTCACAAAAATAGCACATTCTAAATTATTAAATTTTTCAGTAGCTTCGGAGGTACATATTTCTCTCAACCTCGATAAACGTTGAGTCCAGAACCTGGAAAAATACTTATAAATAGGTAATTTGATTGTTGCAGGTTTGCTAGACTCTTCGATTCCTGTTTATCTCCAGTAATGCTCCTGTACATGTTTGTATGTTCCGTCATGCTTTGTGTCACTGCTTACCAAATCACAGTGAGTACTTTACTTCTTATATTACTTACTTATACTTTAGTTACTTCAGGACTACTGCAGCATGGAACCACTTAAGAATTATTGAAATAATGTTCTTCATTTATACTCCCAGAATTTTTACTTGCTTCAGTCGCGTGGAATCTCTGTGCTGTAATGCCCTATCCCAAGACTTTATCAGCAACTAGCTAAATTCTGTGAGTTTGTTCCAGTCCATGTTTTTTATGCAGCTAAGTGACAAAAGCGGGAAAATCGTGCTTCTGTTGTTAAGAACTATCAATAGATTATGAATGAATGAATAAATGAATAAATCAATGTAATTATTTACTAGAAGTTTTGCGAACAGTAGACCTTGCAAGCACATAGTCATATCAGCGGCATTTTTTCACAGTACTTCACAATCTATTACATATCTCGGAAACCACTTGAACAATTATGCTCATTTTTGAAATTGCTCTCTAAAGTCAAGTAACTAACGGGTATACTAAATTTTATCAAAATCAGTCGTTAAATAGCGCCACAGAAAACTTTTCCCTTTTTAGGAAAAGTACACCTCAAATCAAAAATCGGAAAAAAAGTTCAAATAGTAGAACATACATACCAAGTTCCGTCAAGATTAGTTGAAAAATGCGAACTGTACAGGAGGACCAACGAACAAACCTAACAAATATAATGGACAGATTTCGAACCGATACGACTTGGAAACTTTCAAGAAGAGAGCCTATTCCTTCCTTAAACGCCGGCAACGCATCCTCGAGAGGTATTGCAGATGTCTGTAGGCGAGGATGACTTACGTTTAAGTGACCCACCTGGTCGTATACCAACCTATCTGATAAAAATTGAAGAAATAACAAACATATGCACCCATGAAGTTTTGGATTGACAATAATTCTGCACAGTAATTAACTGAGAAAATAGCTACAGAACTGCTTCGAGGCAGGATATTGCCAAATTTCCAGATTTTGTGTTTTGCACTAAGACAGACCCTTATTCAAGAGGTACATGCGAGAGGTACATGAAAGGTATAGATATCAAAGCAAAATATTTTGTTTTGCAAAAAAATAAAAATATGTTATACATAGTTTAATCATATTTTAAATTACCATGATACCCTGACTAAGTAAGTGATTTAACAATACAAAGCCTAAGTCTTTGGAGCTAGAAACTCAAATTTCGGCAATTAAGACCTTATAAGTTCTAAAAATCCACTAAGGAATGATACAGGATAGGAAATTAGTAGTTTTTACAAAATTACATATTTTCTAATATTCTTCCTTAAAAATATCTACACTAAAGCACTCTTTCGGGGCACGTTATTGGCAGAATGCCAGATGTGGTTTTCACCAAGATATACCGTTGTTCATGAGAGAACAACTACCTATAAAGACGCTATTACTATGACATATTTTCATGTCTGACTGACTGATTCATTAATGCAGAGCCAAAAAACTGCTGGAGCTCAGGGAAGTTTCACTCCCAAGGAGGTGAATTTAATAATTCTGTAAATTTGTATCCCATAGATCAAGCGATTGAAGCCGCTGTCAGATCAGCTGCTTGCGATGTAACTTAAATAAGTGATTTTCGGTTACAGATACAAACAGATCCGATGCAACGCTTCCTGACCACAGAATACTTAGTGTTTGGTGTGGCACAGCTATTCATATATTGCTGGCACAGCAACGAGGTCCTATATGCAGTAAGTAACCTTTAATTAGACCGTACTTCTAACTAATATCGTAGAGACATATTTTTTAAACAGGAAACATACGTTAAGTGTCCCATCAGTTAACTTTATCGTTTCTATTTTCCTATTTTTAACCAATGGTTTGAAATTTAAGGAATAACAGAAACATGTCCCGATACGACGGTTAAAAGAACTATAAAATTAAATACGGTCTTGAAACTGGTGCCTTAGGTGGCATCCGAGATGGTTAGCCAGAATGTGAAATTGCATCTGAATCGTTCCAAGAAGTATGCAGTTAAATGCGTTTTTGCATCTTCCAAATATCCTTGTCAGACGCCATGACCAGTAGGCCACCGAGGCACTGAACAAGTAATAATACTCCCGAGGCACCTGTCTGTGCATCGAATTTAACTCTCGAGATTGTCACCGTTTTGTAGGAACAATTTTTTTCTCTGTAATTTCAAAGTTTGATCTCTTTAAGCAGGTTGGTGGCATTAGTGCTTAAATCATATTTGAAGACTGAATATAACTCATTTACTGAGATTCTTAGCTCCTTTCTTCTATAATCATTATATTATCAGGCCTAGCGTGGTCCCTCACCGCTTAAAACTCCAACAAGACATGGGAAGGGCATAATAAAAAAGTAACTAGGCAACTCATAATCTATACGTAACTTCTCTGACAACCACTTTTGTGCTCACTGAAACTACACCAAAATGGTTAAAACTTTTTTGAGCAATTCTCGATGAAACGTGAAAAGCCATCGCTTTTTAACTACGATGAATATTTATAAAGCACTGCTATTACTTCGCTTCGAGGACTTGATAGTCAGTTTATTTGAAGAGCAATTACGTATTGGTATTGCAAACCAAATAAATGCCTGGTTCTTTTCTAGTGATGTGTGCCAAGTTTGGGAAATATATGGTTTATGAGTTAACTTCGTCGTCTGAGTGTCTATCGTAGTTTTATAACATAATATTTAGTCGAAATCAAATCAAATCCAATCATGTTTATTTCTAGGATATAGGTATACAATATGTATAAACTAACCAGATATTTCCCTTCAATTGTGGGCATATTTTAGACAGATTGGTGCTCACTAAACTATCGTTAAAATACCCAGAACTAATTAGTTATTACACAATATAACACATTAATTTATGGTCAAAACACTCACGTTAGGTATCGAATACGTCGATCCGGTTAATAATAGTTTGATATGTGTCAAATTCACAAAAAAACTAAAATTTTCATTCTTCTTGGAGATAATTATGTGTTTTTTTCTACCTGTTTGGGTTTGAAACTGTGGGTTTTTGAGGACCAGAGGCGTTTAGTAAAGGAGTTGTCCTGTTTGTTTTAATGTTTTAAAGAAAAGAGATATAAGTGTAAATTTTATAGTGTTTACCTCATCAACAACGTCTATTTCCCGGCTATTAAAAAAGGAAACTTTGTCTGTTTTTGAGCACCCTACCCGCAGACAGTGATATAAACACCGGTTTTTGTATAAATAATCTGTAATTTAACGTTTACTACATTGTCTAACATTTCCTCATAATGTGTACAGGCATACATTATATTTTTCCGTTTACATTGGGTAATAATATTTTAGGTGGGTTTATTTTAATTACCTACTTACCTACTTACTTTAGTTTTTCTATTAATAATTATTATTTACTGAATCGTGTTTGTATATAGTTTAGGGTATTATAGCTTAATTAAATGGTAAAACCAGCGAACACTCCTGTTTTTATGACAATATACTCTATCTTAATTCAATTTTAAGTTCTTTTCTGAAAACTAAAGAACTTATTATCTGTAAATACTGTATCTGAGCGACACCACGATACCGCAAAAGGTTCTAATATTTTTTTTTATTGTTCCCGTTGATAGTTGCGTCGAACATGCATCATGCCGAAAATCCAGAATGGATTTTGACGACTATGGAAATTGTTACCTACATAACTTGAATAATATAGATAGCTACATTTTGAAAATATACACATTTTTCCAAAAAATAAAAGGCCTACATATGTAGGCGGAATAGAGTTTTAAATATGTGATAAAATTATCAATTTACTACAAAGAAACCGTAATTTATATATTAATCTATGCAGTTGGTATCTCGGTTGTAGTATATTTCCCCCACTGCAATGCTGTAATCTCCAAACGGGACGAAAAAAATAAATGGTTAGGCATTTCTAATTCATTTGAGTCTACTGTTCTATTTCAGAGTCAGGATCTAATGCGCGGTCCATTCGAAAGCACCTGGTGGTCTCGCGGAGTGACCCACAGAAAAGACCTGTACATTTTGACTGCACAATACAAGAAAAACATTGTATTCTCTGCTGGACCTTTTGCTAAACTGACGGTTGAAACCTTTATAAGTGTAAGTTTCAGGAGTCAAATAACCTACGTCCATTTTGGCGCACTCATATACGTAAGGGCCAAATAAACCTAATTAACGGCCTAACGGTCTCTTGCACAAGATGCCTACCACTTAGTAATTGGCCTTTTTCCTCGCCTGTTATAATTCTGCCTCCGATGGCAAATGGAACATTTTATGCTCTGTCACTCAAAAATCACCATCTGCCACCATGTAAAATTTTGAAGTAAAATTTTACATTATGGCATTTTATGGCAAATTTTTGGCAATGGGAAAATGACAAAAATATGGCAAAATTTTACATGATTTGTGGTTATGATCATGTGGTTAGTCATTTGATGCGTGTGCGGAGTCGTGTTGCTTAGTTAACAATAATTTTATTATCTATCGTTTCAGATTCTTAAAGGTGCCTACAGTTATTACACCTTGTTAAGTAAGTCACAATTGAAATAAAATACACTACATTTAACCAAATTGTATGAATATAACTTCTTGCTTAGAAATAAACTGATCTACTAATACAGTTTACAGTTTAATTTCAACTTCCTTAATTTGCTCGGTCGCTGTCACCAGTGTTGACGGCCCTGTTAAGGTGACTAAGTAAGTGACCGTAGAAGAGTACTGTAAGTGACCCGCCTTAAAAACGCGGAGACCGAGGCTTGAACCCTGGTTGGCGCATATAGATTGTGTGTGATCTGCAAAAATGTTTGGTCCTACTTTAATGATGTATTCATAGTAGCACCTCAACGTTGATCGATAAGTAGTCTCAAGAGTCTTCACATAGAAATCGAACAGCATTTCAACTAGTCTACAGAATACAAACAAATGTCACCTATTAAAAGCATAAATTCAGTTAGTTTGGATTGGAATTTAATTTGAAACTACTGATTTTTATCTCCAAATACTATTTTTGTCTGCACAAGTAATATCCCCGAAATTGTCAAGACATTGGAGTAACAGAAATCTAGAAAATTCACGTACAAAACACAATAAATGTTTTTCTTCAGACGAAAATTTACATAAGATTGGCATGAATTGAACCCGTATACGCCCGAAAAAGTCTAAGTATAAAACGAAATAGATTTTTGGCTTCGGAAAAAGGTGCGACAATACAGGTAACATTTTGACTTTGATTGGTTTTGTGGATATAAGACATATTTGTTGCTTTTGGAAAGCTTGCGCTTGATTCCTCTTGTTCCGATTCCAAGAATCTTGTATTCGAATTCAATTATAATAAGTCACATCGTGAGGCAGTACGTTTGGATACCGTGCGAGGGTAGGGTGGACAACAATGTGTATGGTGGCGCTGCGTATAAACTTTTCTTCCCAAAGAGGTACCTTAAAAGACCGGATCTTTTTCTCTATGTGCTTTATACATAACACTCAAACAAATTGTTAAGACGCTCTATTAAGATTTAATCTATAGAATACATGCTAGGAGTGAGTGATACGAAACTTATTGAGATAAGAAATCTATATATTGTTGTAATATCTTAAATCGTTTATCGGCCTTCCTAAAACTATGTATTGACGATACACCGTATTGCTCTATGCCGCATATCGAGCCCTATGTCCGATGGAAATATCGTATCGAATCGAACCATACAAATGAGTGTGGTAACGCGTAGAATTTATGGTATATTCTGCTACTATGCTAGGGTACTTTTCCTAAAAAGGGGCGAAATTTGCTGCTGTGCTATTTACTGGCTGATTTGATAAAATTTGATACACGCTTTAGGTACCTGACATTGAAGAGGAATTTCAATGAGCATAATTTTATTGGTCAAGTGGTTGCCGAGGTAATAGATTGTGAAGTTTAAGAACCAAACGATTTTGGTAATTTAATAGTTTAAAAACATACAATAAGTATAAAAAGTTTTTTTTTAAGTTTTAAAAAAGGAAATTTATAGTACTTTGAAATACTGAAAAAATCAAAACGTACGGGCATAGTAAACAATCTCATGGCTCCAGCAAAAAAAAATTACTGATATCGGACAATGTTAAAAGGTAGAAAAGAGTTTTCTCTTTTAGCATGGTAAGTACTAGCTATGCAGTACTCTTAATGCTTAAAGTTTAGGCGCTGCCCAAAGCCAAAGATCCGTATAACGCTTTGTTTTACGTCACACATTTTAGACGCACAGTTCTTGATACAAACTTGGAAAAAATACAGCGCATAGTTAAAAGGACTTATTAAATAATATTGTACAATAATTTTCTGGCGTATGAAAGAAAAAAATCGCAAATAAAATGACGGATAAAAATCTTTCATTTCGAATTGTGATGTTGTGTGTAACCGAATGGTTCGCACGGGTACATAACGCCTACGTATTCGTGGGCCTTGGTTCGAACCTGTGCGTCGGCAGTATCTTTTTGCTAAAGTTATTTTTGGTTTTTGCTGTTTGTTATATAACTGGTTCGTTTTATTGCATAAATAAACAATGGATAACAGCAACGAACACGTCACTTTTAGAAAACCAGGAAGGACTAGTTTTTTAAACGACATAATCTACAATGAATCAAAATTCAACGCTTTTCGACGTCACTGTTCTAAGTCTTTCAAATAATTCAATGGACGACAGGCCACATATAAATTGTTTTGGCTTTTTTTAATTTTAAACAAAATAAAACTGCAAAAAAGTTATCGTGTTTACAGACGCACGCTTAGTCTTGTCACGGCCAGTCGTGCGTTCCTCTAATGATTCGTCGATGCGCTCGTCGACGAGTCAAATACTTTATGAGATATCGCCCTTGTAAATGAGGTTGTTTTTCCAACGTTTCTTGTCAACTCGTCATTTGTTTCACGGACGTTGTCAAAGATGCAACGATGTTCGCTCTTAGAGAATCGCACGGCAGTTCTTCATCTTCAATACCTAAAAGGTTGCTCCTTTAGGGGCTTAACAGTATTACAATGAACAGTCACTCACTCGAATCTCACCGAGACAATCATGTACGGAAAGAAATTGAAACTTACGATATAAGGGAAGATATTATTAGGTATTGTATATTAAACATACAATACTACGAGTATTATATTAAAGACAAATTAATAATTCTCTTTTGGCACGAATGCGTGACCACGATATTGCTCACTGGATCGTTCATCTTTTTAATTATACATCTACCCTCATAAAAATTCGTATCACTACCGCACATGGTGGAAAAATTAATATATTTTTATGTATTCATGTCGCCAGCCTCTAAATGACGGTATGTGCCGCTATGATGTTTTTATAAGAATTTTATTACGTTTTTTATGAGTATGTTTTGTGTTGAAAATGTTTGTGGAAAAATAATGTGGGGGAGCAAATGGAATCTGCTTCGGATTATTGGGTTTGATGACGTTACTATATGAAGAAATGACTTACTCAAAATAGTACCTACTCCTATATTAATTAACCTTTATTCTTTGTATGACATCTTTTTACCATATCAGCGAGTGCATGAGTTGTTCATTCTCTGGAATGCATTCGTAGCTTTTACTTGTTTTACAGTCAAATATGTGTTTTGATATTTATTTATATAATACTAATATGATATTATTATGATTATGCTAAATTTGATAATGCTAATATTTGATTATGCTAAATTTGATAATGCTAAATTTGATTATGCTAAATTAAATAACGCTAAATTTTTTGTTTCGTTTTACCATTATGTATGTGACTTGCCAATGTTATGCAATGTAACGAATGGTTAAATAAATATCTGAATCTGAATATTCTCTCCTCTAGCTCTAAAGTCACATAACGTATTGTAAAATTTTAGGGTGTTTTTTACACTTGATAGGCTAGTGTTCACTTGATGATCAGAGATGATGAAGATGGTATCACACTAGTTCTAGAATAGCGAGTGGTTCTCAAGGACAGCAGCGGGAACACATTGTTAGATGCTGAGCGGCAGGTTTTTAAACTTGAGGGTAGTAGCACACCAGAAGTGCCCTACAACCATACTGTGAATTTCATCACGATGTCACTTTCAACGAAAGCTCAAGCTGAAAGTGCTGCCGTGCGATTCTCTAAGAGCAAACATCGTTGCATCTTTGACAACATCCGTGAAACAAATGACGAGTTGACAAGAAACATTGGAAGAGCAACCTTGTGTACAAGGGCGATATCTCGTAAATTATTTGACATCGGTGAGCTCGTCGACGAACGCAACAACGAATCATTAGAGAATCGCACGGCAGGAATCGATCCAATGGTTGTCAAATCGATGGACATCTTTGCAAGATATAGCAAATGCTTGCAGCGTGAAATTTGCGTGTAATTTCTCAAGTTGTAGGTTTGTTCTAGTTCTGCACAGTTTAAAGCAGAGCAAGAGAGTCAAGTAGAAATCTTGTCTCCCAATTACCAACGTCCTCAGCAACATGTCCTTTCAGAATTTTTTTACACCTGTAGGTATGTTATAATACTTCGAACTTTTTTCACATCCACCCGCATATTCACGCTTCCCGTGAACATGGTGCATGTAACTGCGCTGAAATATCGGGGACTCCAAAACCCGCCTAATCGTGGTCTACATCCCGTGAGTACTAATTGTAATTTATTTAACAACCGCGAAAGTTCCGAATCACAGAACCCAAGTTCCGGGCGTTACCTTATAAAACATAGTGAAAAGATGTTAAATAGTTATAATTACTTATAATGTGAAAATGTTTATGACGTAGTAGCTTTAACTAGATATTGGATTAGAAAATTAGCTATTTCGATATAAATATTTTTGGAAAATGGAGTACCAACGTATTTTATTTTCAACTGTTACTAGCATTTGTTTTCATAAATAATAAATATATATGATATGATTTCACAAGTATTTAATAGGATATGAAATATAAGTACCTGAACAGTTAATTATTAACAGACAGTTGACGAGATGATGAGATATGTATTGCATAAAATTTTAATTAATCGTGGTATTTTCTAGATTTAAGTTCAGTTGTTTACAAGAAAAGTATTTTTTTCTCGTAATTATCTGAAACCACGCAGAAGTTAAAAACATATAAGTATGCTGAATGCAACCGAGTTGATGAGTTCTATTATTTCCAATAATTTAATTTGTTATATTTTGGGTGTAGTGTGTAAAAAAAATTAAATAAGTACTTACCTAGGTATCTCGTGCTGGCAAGTATTTGGTATGTTTTTGTCCTAGTATTTGAGTTTTAATATTATTTTGTTAAACATTTTTGGAATGATCATTTTAAGATATTCATGATAAAGACCCATTGGTAGTAATTCGCTTGTTCTGAACACCAAACTAAACTAGCGAACTAAAATCTATTTTTAGTAAATATGTGGTAGTTCTTAATGTGTTCATGCTTAAGTCCAAATTCGTATAATGCTTGCAAGTGACAGTTCTTAAATTCGCCGTTTCTGTTTAATTGTGGGTACGTTTAGTGCAAATTTAATCGTCCTCCAAGTTCGTGCTCTCTAAACTAGTCTAAACTGATGTAAAACTACCCACAATTCAATAGAATAATCATATGTTTAGAATTATCATTCTAGGTGTTACTCGAATGTAGATTTTAGTATTAACATAATAAGAACTATCATAATTTAGAAAAATTTAGTTTAGTGCACGCACAAGCGAATCAGTACCATTGTATATTTTTTTATTTCTACGGCGTAGTACCATATATTATAAAAAAATGTATATAAGATTTATATTATACAGTAAAAAAAATATTACAATTATGAAAATTTAATATGATATGTAATACTGGGACATGTTTAAAAGAATATTTAATATGTAAGTAGTTATTAGAAGATTTTATATATAATATATATATATATATATATATATATTACTCGTAGTATAGTAAGGCTGCATTCATACTTCATCATTATCATCATCATCTCAGCCGTAGGACGTCCATTGCTGAACATATACCTCCCCCATAATTTTCCAAAAGGACCGGTTGGAAGCGGCCAGCATCCATTCATACTTAGTTAAAAAAATCACGTATTTTTGTCTACATGTTTCAAAAATTACCATAAAAAATCTCCAAAACCAACTCCAGTTGTGACATGAAAATTTCAAGTGAATATAAAGATAACTTATTAAAAATTCATACGTTTTGTTTTTATAAATAAAAAACTACAATAATTTTATTTCATATCAAATTGTATTTATGTTTTAATCATTTATTCATGACTGATTTTCCATAAATGCGAAGAGTACTAAGTCAAAACCATCACTTTGTAGCTTACGCAATCATTCTTTTTCAATTTCTGTTTCTTCTTCTTGCGGGGTCATATCCTACCGGAGGTTGGCTATCATTATTAAATAATAATACTGCTGTAAAATTTCAAACGATCCGCAAAACTTTTGCTTTGATAACAAGCGCTTAAGTGTAGTAAAATAAACAAAACAAATTGCAAGAATAAACAATTCAATTAATACCTTTATAATCCGCTTCTGGATCCCAAATTACAAGAGTGCCTAATCCAATAATACCAAGCTAAATTCACAATTTCTTATAAAGTTTCAGTCCCATGAAACTCCTTGATTTGCAAGTGAAAGGGCTGTACCGTGGAGTCCATTAAGCCGTAATGACGGACCAGAATTAAGCAACTTCAAAGTTTCACAAAGAAACTTGAAAGTTCGTGAAGATAAAGATGCAAGTTGTAGCTGGAAGCGTTTCGTCTGAAGATATTTTGAAGACTTTTGTTTGTAACAATTTTTTTGTAACTAATATTTGAGATCCGAAATAAACTTTTTTTATCAAAGCAACACAATTTATTATATAATCAAAACCATAACACTCGCTTAACAATATAGAGATTCAGAGAGACTCAGCTTTTCTCGAAAAGCACTCAAATTAGTATCTTTTGCACGTGCGCCTTGATTGTTTGACCACTGAGATATTGAGGACATAGTTGAATGGTTATAATAAATACACATTGTTCCCTGGGTCTAAACATCTAAGTAACTTAGTACTTAGAACATCTAAGTACTAAACATCTAAGTACCTTAGTACTTAGAACATCTAAGTACTAAACATCTAAGTACCTTAGTACTTAGAACATCTAAGTACTAAACATCTAAGTACCTTTGTACTTAGAACATCTAAGAACTAAACATCTAAGTACCTTAGTACTTAGAACATCTAAGACTAAGTACCTTAGTACTTAGAACATCTAAGTACTAAACATCTAAAGTACCTTAGTACTTAGAACATCTAAGTACTAAACATCTAAAGTACCTTAGTACTTAGAACATCTAAGTACTAAACATCTAAGTACCTTAGTAATTAGAACATCTAAGTATTAAATATCTAAGTACCTTAGTACTTAGAACATCTGAGTACTAAACATCTTAGTACCTTAGTACTTAGAACAACTAAGTACTAAACATCTAAGTACCTTAGTAATTAGAACATCTAAGTACTAAACATCTAAGTACCTTAGTAATTAGAACATCTAAGTATTAAATATCTAAGTACCTTAGTACTTAGAACATCTAAGTACTAAACATCTAAGTACCTTAGTAATTAGAACATCTAAGTATTAAATATCTAAGTACCTTAGTACTTAGAACATCTAAGTACTAAACATCTTAGTACCTTAGTACTTAGAACAACTAAGTACTAAACATCTAAGTACCTTAGTACTTAGAACATCTAAGTACTAAACATCTAAGTACCTTAGTACTTAGAACATCTAAGTAGTAAACATCTAAGTACCTTAGTACTTAGAACATCTAAGTACTAAACATCTAAGTACCTTAGTACTTAGAACATCTAAGTAGTAAACATCTAAGTACCTTAGTACTTAGAACATCTAAGTAGTAAACATCTAAGTACCTTACTACTTAGAACATCTAAGTACTAAATATCTAAGTACCTTAGTACTTAGAACATCTAAGTAATAAACATCTAAGTACCTTAGTACTTAGAACATCTAAGTACTAAATATCTAAGTACCTTAGTACTTAGATGTTTTAGTGGTCAATACTCAAAGAGCTTGACAGTACAGTCTAGAGTCAGAAGACGTTGGCTACTTACTGTACCATTCGTTAAAATATGTCTTATTACGTAATTTAACTATACAAGTTCATTAAGGCCTTGCTCCAAGTTCAATATTTTTCTACCTGAATAAAGCTATTATCTATCTATACCTATTTCATATCTGTTTCGTATAATATTTATTTCATCATTGCCCAATGTTTCTTCTATTGTCACAGAATTGTGCTTTGTCATCGGCCCTTGAACTTGCAAGTGATTGAAAAATACGTTTTTCCGGAAAATATGCCGAATAACATAGACACCATGATATCTTATTCTATACTTCTTGGCAATGATCTCAACCTATAAAATTAGCGATCTTGGAGATTGGCAGGCTGTGTTTTTTATATTTTCATGTGTTTACTGAGGACCGTTCAAGAGGCATGCACCAGCATTAGCGTATTGATTATCCTTTTCCGATGACTGGGAGGAAAAACGCACTCTACAGGAGATGTGGATGTGGGACCAAGGAGTGCCGTGTTATTACGACACGGGGGCGGAAAACAGTTCAACCATTATCAAGTACTGGTAAATCGCTGTCAAGAGGCACATAATTTTAGATAAATCTTGTTCTAGGCTTGAGTTACGTTAATACAATATAACTTCTAGACGTTTAAAAAAACGATATTAAAAATATTTAGTGACACTTCCGCTGAAAAAAAACAATGATTTTGGCCTATTTGGGGGTGTGCACCTCTCGCATAAACAGCTAATAGGAAGAATACAAAATAAATTTATTTTGTAGCAGTTTATGCGATAAACTACTAATAGGAAGAATACAAAATAAATTTATTTTGTAGCAGTTTATGCGGGAGGGAGGGTTCTGCACAACCCCAAATAAGCCAAAATCATTGTTTTTTTCAGCGGAAATGTCACCAAATATTTTTTGATATAGTTTTTTGATAATGGATTTTCGCAAAGTAACGCCTGAATCAATAAATTATTTTTTCTAGACGTTTTTTACCGACAAAATATTCTTTAAGGCAATAGAAGTAAAACAAAAATAATTAACGCCACAACTAGTCTATGACTCAGCTCATCATAATCGGATGATGCCGGAGCTGCCTCCACAACACTACAATCTGAAAATCCGCAACATCATAGTTGTCAATCGACCTGCTTAGCCCTTTCAATTCCTTCCTTTGTGCCGAGGGTTTGGGCACAATTTCCGTTTTGATAAATTGTTTATGCAAGTATTTGGGATTCTTTATTGTGTGTTTACGCGATGACGCCGGACGTCCGCACCCCGCGGCGGCATCCTGCATAATGAGCCCGCATGTCGAGAAAAAGGTTTCAACAGATAAATTTTCGTGTGTTTTTCTTTTATCTAACTGTGTATAGCTATGTCAAAAATGTGTACACCAAAAAGTCACGCTCATTTCTCGGAGGAGTAAGGAGAGGCTACGGATTTACACTTGCTATGTTTCCGGCATACCTTTTGGTTAATTCACTCTTATCACATAAATTACACAAAATACAAGTTTATCGTTAAAGGGTATGCTGGAACTAGCTAAACAGAAGATCGTCTGGAATTAAGTCAGAATACGCCTGCTATCCCATTTCAACCCAATGTGACTTAGGTTGGTTTTAAAGCTTCTAATGCCCTTTATTTACACAGGACTTGATTGTATTATATATAGTAAAAGAAACTGTTTTTCCTTTGAATACCTACATTTTATTATTGTATTTTTTTTTTATTATTTATTTAGTTATCCATACAGCGTTACAATTAGTATTTACATATGTGACATTTCTTATCTACAGTATGGCCAAACTAGGATACAATTAATTAGCATACTAATATATCCGTACTAGTATCTAAATATTAAGTAACATTCAAATAATAAAGTAAAGCTATTAGCTAACTGATAGTCGTTTGTTAGTGATTATTAATTTATAACATACTATAGCTATAGCTTTTGCCCACGACTTCGTCCGCCAATTATATCAGGGCTGTCTTTACCCGGAGGCGCAAGGGGTACGTGGCACCTGGGCGCAGAGTCCTAGGGAACGCAAACCGATTGCCGATTTCCTTTATACCAACAAACATTTCTAAATACAATTTTTCACATTAATAAATTCGAAAACAAAGAAGTTTCCATACAAAGTTTCATCCTCCATTTCACTCCCTAAGTCATCCCTGTCAAAAAATATTAAAGAGCGATTTTTTTTAAAGATAACTGGTTGCGATATTACCTTCCGACAATCATTGAAAAATTAATCAAAAATTGAGTCTGTAATACCTATATCAATATCTGGGCAATGCAAAACTTACAAGCACTGAAGATTCGAACCGAATGTTTGTTTACATGTTACCTTTTCCTTCGAATGAATTGTAGGTATATTAATATTTCATTAACTGATATTTGGTCTACGTCTACTCTGTTGACATGTGTATAACCAACTTTAACTTCTTATTTTAATGTTATTTGACGGTTTAACTTACGCGGTAGTTTACCGCGTAAGTTAAACCGTCAAATAACATTAAAATGTGTAATACTTACGAAAGTTTCAAACTTTTACTTCATTGTACGAGTATCATTCAGCAGCAGTTACAGTGATGATGAATTATGTTGTATAACATCGATGATCATTAATAACTGTCCATCTAATAAAATACAAACAATCCATATATAATCCAATCATCAATTCAATCCAATATATAACAATATCATACAAATCAAACAATTCGATTTGAGTACTTAAACTCACTGTTCATTACACTTCGGCGCATGCTTTACAAGAAATCGTTAATAATGTTTGCCTTTTTAATTTGGTAATACATACTTGCCGCATAAATTAAAAACTCGAAATTAACCCACAAATATTTTTCTTTATAATATTGTATTGTTTGTATGTTATTGTCTATACAGAGATATTATAAAAACAAGTACAATTTGAAAAATTTTATACCGACTTTCGAACCAAGTTTTTGAGTCACCTTGGCGTGTAACCCAAAAACTACTTGACCGAATTTGATTAAATTGAAATGGGACCACACAGGAAGCACCAGCTTTCAAACATAAAAATAGTTTTGAGAATCAGTTCACCCTATCAAAAGTTATGAGGTAACAAACATGAAAAAAAATACGGTCTGATTGAGTACCTCCTCCTTTATGGAAGTCGGTAGATAAAAGATTTGTTTGAATTGAATAGGCTCCGAAACTACTGAACCGATTTAAAAACCTCTTTCACCATTAAAGTCTTAGACGAACTAAAGTCATCGACATAGCTCAGAAGATAAGCCAGTTGAAGTGGCATTAGCAGGCCACATAGCATGCAGAACCGATGACCGATGGAGCCGGAAGATTCTGGAGTGAAGACCACGGACCAACAAGCGCAGAGCAGGTCGTCCACTGACACGGTGGACAGACGACCTTATAGAGGTAGCAGGACAACGTTGGATGCAAGCCGCTTCCAAACGGTCCTTTTAGAAAATCATGGGGTGGCCTATGTTCAGCAGTGGAGGTTCTACGGCTGAGATGATTAGAATCCTACATTATTATTGATGAATATAGGTTATATATTTTGATTCATCATCATCACCATCCATCCTACGCTCACAGCTAGCCATAAATAATGATGGTTCTATTCTATTCTATTTCATATTTACCCAACGTAACCTAACTTTCAACACATATTATACACACAAATGATGTACTAACTATGGCATAATCTGTAATGAAGTGGTTACTTTGACACATACTTGTTGACTCTCTTGTGACATTACAGAAACTCGCACGAGAACTTCCGAAATGCACGCATTTTCTTGAGATATTAACTCAAATTATGATGAGACTTCCCAAACATGTTTGCGGCTGAAACCGAGTCTGTTTAATGAAGACATTTTGTTGGTTATGTTCCGAGAATACCTACTCGTAATAGCTGGAGGCTCAGGGCTCGGGTAATGACTTTGTAGAATTAGTTTAAATTGAGGGTAGATAGTTATGGACGGACACAATTCTAGTTTTATTGAAATGTTTGCGGCGTTCGAATGCTGTAGAGGATTGAGTTTGGAGCAGAGTAAGTAAGTTAAGTAGAAAATAGATTGGGTTACTAAATTGATTTTAATACATAAAGCTACATTGTTTTGATATTTTGATTATGAATTCTCTTACATATTGTTTATATGACTAAATAAATACATTTACGATTTTTGTGATTAATGTTATATGTATTTATTTTATTATTAGTGTTTACTGATTGATTTACAAATTATTTATAGTGACTAATACTATTATAGCAATTGCGTTTGACCATGTATACATTTTGGTATACAGATTGTTATGTCCTTGGAGAAGAAAATACACGAAGTACTTATCCTGCGCAGACGAAGTCGCGAGCACCAGCTAGTTCTGAATATGTTTCAATAAAAAATTTTATGTTTTGATTTTCTTAGTGTCACCATGTTAGCTCAGCCTACTATTATAAGCTACCGATAAATGTTTGATTTCTGTAAAATCAGTATTATATCTTCCACTCCCTGCGCGTAAGTAAACATTTTTTTTGTCCACTTAACACACACTCATTGACGATAAAGAAGGTTTTAATAGTATTACTTTTTAAAGCACTAACGCCTGCTTTAGCGATCTCAAACATTGAAATTTATAGAGAGAAAAATTCACATCCTCGGACGGGATTCGAACCCGCGTCTTCTGACTCTCCGTGTCATGGATTTTCTCTCTATAAATTTCAATGTTTGGAATCCCTTAAGCAGGCGTTAGTGCTTTAAAAAGTAATACTACAAAAATTACAAAGGTTGCGATGTCAATACGAAAGTTTAAGTATTTCTAAATACTGCTTCTTTCGGTTGGATAGTACTGTCAAAACTGTTCAATAGATGTCGCTCCGTCCCCGTAAGATGGTTAGTCAGACAAAGAGTTAAAATTCGATGCTCGGACTTGAACCTCGGTGGCCTAGTTGGTCAATGGCGTCTGACACGGAGAGTCAGAAGACGCGGGTTCAAATCCCGTCCGAGGATGTGATTTTTCTCTCTATAAATTACAATGATAAAGAAGGTGTTCATAAATAAATAATCTTCGTCAACAGTCAAAACATGCTTGTATATTGTATACCACCCTCTTAGATGTATGATTAAGTTAGATTCTTACCATTAATATAGGCATGTATGAAGCTTCCATGGTGAATTATATAATTTTAGGACCTGTAATGATATCTCACGTTATATATACCTAATAAGTCAGTGTAAGAGTTCAGATTGTTATTTATTAAACAAATATTTAGTAGTTTGCAGACTAAACAATAGCATTATGTACAAACCTGTGTGGTTTATGAATGCTATGTTGTATTACTTTAAATATGTATGTACTTTTCATTTGGTAAATAAATTTAAAAAATAAACAAAATTGTTTACAATTTAAATGTTACTGCGCAAAGGACGAGTTGCATTCGGTGTACGTTCTTCCACGCACAGGGCGCTGCAGGGTAAAGGCCGGCTCCGTGAATTATATTTTGCAAAAATGTTATTTCGTCAATTATGTCGCCGAAAACGAGTAAATTGTGCTAAGTTCGAGTTCATTTAAGTATTGTATCGTTATCAAACAGAAATATATAGCAATTTCCGAGAAAATCACAAAAAATCCTGCGTCATATTTTGGAAAATAACTGATATAATGCAAATACAGTTATGAGTGATTTTGTACAACATTTTTATGCCACTAGAGTCATGGATGTGCAGTTTCCATAAGTGTAAGTACCACTACTTTCAAATTTGCATAACGGAAATATAGCAACAACAACATTGCGCGCCATTTAAAATGAATCGACCTTTGAACCCGCTCGACTTAACGAAATTAAAACAGTGACACAGAAACCACAGAATTCAGAAGCCCACAGAGGACGAGTTCATTGAATGACATCACCACACTGACTTGTGACTCGGCCAATACTACCATGTTTGAGAAGACCGCACGTAGCCTACAAAACTTATCGACTGAAGATAGTCAAATAGTGAGAGAACTTAACGCCGCCTTAATTTAACTACGAGAACAGTTAGAATCAGCCAATAATGAAATCGAATGTTTGAGCTTGGAGAACTCGAATTTATTAAAAAACCTAGATAAACAAAACAAAATTATAGAGCTGTATAAAAAAGTAGGAACGTCGGAGGCAGTTTGTTCTATACCTAGGTCAGTTAAAACATTAAAATCTAAAGTGAGAAGAAACAGCAATCCCGTATTTGTACCACGCAAGACTCCTGTAAAATGCACAACACCTTCGACCAATGACAAAAATACTGAACATATAAATAACTACAATACCTTCCCCGATGACTCACTGCAAGATATGACTACACAAAAATATGACATATCAACGTCTGATATAAAAACAAAGACAGCGCAGCCCAATAAACAAGAACGACAAATCATCCAGGAGCTTCAGCCCCCCCGTTCCAGCACTAAAGCTAAGAATCATTATTATCACCGATCAGCAGGGACGACGTCTGCGTTTATCACTAGAATCATTAGTTGGTACAGATTATGCCGTAGAATGCACTTTCAAACCAGGGGCTAAATTTAGACACTTATTATCGAGTTATGATACAGCGATTCAGAAGCTAAACAGTAATGATTGTGTTATTTTGTTAGGTGGGACAAACGATACAAACCCATATGAATTTCAAGACTATCTCAAAAATTTCTTGATTGACAGCAAAAACTTGAATGTAATTGTTTGTGAAACACCCTATAATCAGTCTCTTTGTATTAAGAAGCTAAATGATAATCTACAATCCATATGTAATAATTTCGATAACGCTCATTTTATAGATATGTGCTACAGTAGATACATATCGAAGGGAAAGTACTTTTTGCGACATATTACAACAAAGATACTTAGAGACGTGATTCGCCTAGATTATAAATTCAAATTAACAAACCGAAAGGACCAGGAACCAATGCTTGATGTTTCAAACCACATAAACTGTAAACGTCCAACTATGGCGGATAAAAGTACTCAAACAGTAAATATAATCCAAGAGAATATGACAAACATACAGACCAACCCTAAACATTTTGAAACTACGGTAAATAAAGATTTTTTTCGTATATAATTCGGTAAATATTATGCACCAAAATATTAACGGTCTGATTAATTAAATGGAAAATTTGACAGTATGTTTAGATGGCCTAAAAATAAGAATAGATTTATTGACGTAGTATGCATTACTGAACATAATATGATGGAAAGTGACTCTCATCTCCTTAATATAGATAACTATTCCTTGGTCTCCAAATCTTGTAGACACAATAGAGCTGGAGGTTCAGATATACTAGTCTTCAACTCACACAAGTACAAAACTCTACCCAAGGTCAACTCGCTAAGTATTGTTAATATTCTTGAGTGCTGTGCAATCGAACTAGTTGAGCACAAAATTATAGTAGTATGTGTTTATTGACCCCCGCGAACTAAAAAATCGACACGAGATAAGTTTTTCAATAGACTAGAAGAGGTTCTGAATACAACTTGTTATCAAAATAAAAAAGTCATCGTTTGCGGTGACTTTAACATTAACACCCTAAAAAAAGAGCCCGCTGTTAGACAGTTTAAAGACACTCTATCACGTTACAATCTCAAATTAAGCGTGAACCAACCTACAAGGCCTCGTAGCATGACCTGCCTCGACAACATTGCTCACAATATCAGGGGTGGTACAACCGATGTTATAGAATGTGCTTTGTCTGATCACACAGCGCAAATTTTGACATGTCCCGTTAAGAAATTTATTTTATAACCCACTTTTTCAAATTTAAGAAAGACTACAGCAGTCACAACGTGTCTAAATTTGCTCAATACCTCAGTAGCCTATCTTTTCAAGAAGTTTACAAAAGTGAAGACGTTAATAAAGCATGTGACGAGTTTGTTCCTTGACCTTCTTTTATACAATCTCTGTTTTCCTACGAAAAAAGTAAAAATCCCCCTTATGAAGCGACCGAGATGGTTAAGCAAAGGAATTAAGGTTTGCACTAAACGGAAACGATACCTATTATGGAAGTATAGACACTCATCAAATAAATCTAACAGAGAAATCTTTAAAAAGTATTCAACAAGGTTAAAGCTAATTATAAAACAAACACAAAAAGCTCAAAATAATTACTATATAGGACAATCCACTAATAAATCGAAGGCGATCTGAAACGTAATTAATAAATCCAAAAAATGTAATTTAAAGGAAGAGATAACTCTAATTAATGTTAATGGCAAAAATATTTCCAACCCGAAGGAAATTGCACAATGTTTCAATGATTTTTTTATAGACGCAATAGAAAAAAACTCTGTCACTAAAAATAATGTAGACCCAACTCCCAATACACTAAAACACTCCCAGTCAAATTCATGCTTCCTAGAACCTACGAGTGCTGACGAAATTGTACAAGTCATTCAATCCCTTAAAAACACAAACAGTACCGGTTATGACGGTATCTCTACCAAAGTAGTTAAAAAAGTGGCTAATATTCTATCTCCTATCCTTAGCGACATCATTAACAAAAGCTTCGAGAAGGGTACCTTTCCTGACAAACTTAAAACATCTATAGTCATACCCCTCTTTAAAAAAGAAAATTAGGAAAATATGGGTTCCTATAGACCAATAGCGATGATACCAGTATTTTCGAAAATCTTTGAAAAGGTTATTCACAGACGCCTGAATAACTTTTTCGAATCTAACAATATTTTTGCTCCTGAACAAGCAGGTTATCGAAGGAAAAAATCCATAAACACAGCTATATTGAATTTTCTTGAGAGGATATACTGCGGACTTGACAACAAAAAAAGAATTACGGCTCTCTACATGGACATGACAAAAGCTTTTGATTATGTTGACCACAAAATCTTAATTAATAAGCTTGAGCGATATTGTATAAAAGGCAATGTTTTAAATTTAATCATATCTTACTTAGCAAACAGGTTACAATACACAGAAATAACTATACTAAACACTGCAAATAAAACTGAATCTAAATTCTTGTCGAGATGTAGGGAGGTAAAATATAGCGTGCCACAAGGCAGCATACTAGGGCCTTTATTATTTTTAATTTATATTAATGACATTCCTCGCGCCATAAACCACTCAATGGTCATGTTTGCTGATGATAGCACTGTAATTTTTACCGATAACAAAAGTGGTGAACATGAACACGAAATTAATAACACTTTCGAATCTATAATAGGCTGGCTTCAAAATAATAATCTAAAAATTAATTTTGACAAAACCCACATTATGACATTTAAAAATTATAATACTAATTTTGACATTTTAAATATTAATTATCGCGGCAAACGTATCAATGAAATTCAGACGACTAAATTTCTAGGAGTTCACATTGACTCGAATTTATCATGGCGGTCACATGTAGCCCATGTGTGCGCTAAGCTCAATCAATTTTCTTATGCGTTGTACATGTTACGTAAAGTTGCAAATGAAGCTACTTTATTAACTGCCTATCACGCTTATGTCGGATCCACACTAAAATATGGCGTTTTAGCCTGGGCAAACTCTGTAGAAAAGCATTCTGCTCTACTAGCTCAAAAGAAATGTATTAGAGCAATATTTGGGTTGAAGCAAAGAGATTCCTGCAAACCTTACTTTCGGAAACTGAAGCTGCTGACACTTCCTTCGATATATATTTACGAATCAGCCGTACTTGTGAAGAATAACATAGAGAAGTATGAAACTTTAAAAAGCAAACGGCACAATGATAGACTGCATGAGCCGTACCGTAGAACAGTTCTCTATAGCAATAGCACGTTTCTGATGAGGTTGACTATTTATAACAAACTGCCAAAACCCCTAAAAGAGACCACCGATGTTGACATTTTTAAATTTAGGCTTAAGAAATTATTAATTTGCAAGACATACGATTCCATTGACGAGTTTTTAAGTGATGAATTACTGATGAATAATATTAATGTATAATTATAAGTAAAATCAAAATAAACTAAATGTATAACTTCATACGCCTGCAAAGGCAAGTTTTGGCGTCAGCACATGTAATTTTAAGTTCCACCTATATACCTACCTAAGACTTATGAATTGATAAAAATAAATAAATAAATAAAATACGTCTCCTATATTTACTTTATCGCGGAAAGCACACATAATAATAAATAACAATATTCAGAACCTCAAACGTTTGCTTATCACCCCGGTTTTGCTTGCTACAAACATAATATTGTTTATTTAATTTACTATGTAAGTTATTATTTATGTAAGTATATTTTCATGTAAGTGATTTTTAATCTTGAGAGAAAATAATAAAGATCTTGAACTATAATATAACACTAATACAAAATCAATATATAATAGATATTAAACTATATTCCATTATCCATCCATACTCCATACTAATAATTTATACAAGTAAAATTTAAACAAATGCAATTTGAAAAATTTAATACCGACCTCCATTCTATTACTTTGGTAAAATCAGTTATTGGAGTATACTCAATAACTACTAAACCGAATTTTATGAAATTTGCACCACCACAAGAAAATGGCACCACACGGAAAGCAACCAGCATGTTTGTTACCTCATAACTTTCGACTGCGTACACCGATTCTCAAAAATATTTTTTTGTTTGAAAGCTGGTGCTTCTCGTGTGTCATTTAAATCAAATTCGGTATAGTAGTTATTGAGATACATTCCAATAACGGAATAGAATGGAAGTCGGTATTAAATTTTTCAAATTGTACTTGTTTTCTAATGTGATATGTGCGTGTAGTGTAAAACTAATCACCACAATAAACGATTTAAGATTTATCATCATCCAACACCACGCGTGTTAAACCGCGGGATGCAGCTAGTTAGTATTGTTAATTATAATGTGGATAGATAGAAAACTATTTGTACACTACGGAAAACATGAAATATAAAAAGAACACATAAAATAACAAGAGCATCGTAGTACAAAAGGCGGTCTTATCGCTTAAAGCGATTTTTTCCAGACAACCTTTGGTTGGGAAGAATATTATTGTAATGTATGTTCGTAAAAAATTACATAAATATAAGTTAAATAGTGATCACCACTCTTTTAGTACTAGGAATACAAATAGGATAGCTGTACCTAGTATTAGACTTGCGAAGACTAATATGTCGTGCCTGGGAAATTGTGTGCGTTTTCACAATTGAATCAAAATACATAACTGAGCTCACAGAGGGCAAATTCAAGTTGACTGTAAAAACGTAAAAAAGCATATTATACAGTCCGACACTATATAGAAGACAAAGATGCTTGGAATACTCCACTTCTGGCAAGCTGTCACTGTGCCACCCATAAAATGTATTATTAGTGGTACCTAAGTAGAAACATTGTAAACATCTATATAAAAAGAATGGCCCCGAGTTTCTTGCCGCTTCTTCTCGGTAGGCTCTATATATTTTGGAACGTGGCGGTAGATTCTTTAAAGTAATAATGAAAAACTTACCTTTATAAGTGCGGCTTTGATGCCTAAATTGATTAAATGATTTTGACATTGAAATTCGAATCCTGTACAGCAGTGTGATTCTCTAAGAGCAAAAGTCGTTGCATCTTTGACAACATCCCTGAAACAAATGACGAGATGACAAGAAACGTTGGAAAAGCAACCTTATGTACAAGGGCGATATCTCATAAAGTGTTTGACATCGGTGAGCTCGTCGGCGAGCGCATCGAAGATAGAGACTCGCACGGCTGTTACGGTAAATAGTCTTAATAATATCGGCTTCCGTTATGCCGAGACAACTAACAGTTTTGAACTCAAAATCAAAGACTTAAGGTACACAATAGTAAACTAGGAAATTGAAATGCACACCCATACACGAATATTCGTGACATAAGTGAAATACGGAACCTGAAACTAATTTGTATGCTTTGAAATGCAACCGCGGCGCCAATGAGATTTACTATAGAGACGTTTTACTCCTTAATTATGAAGTTTAAACATGGCAAATTTTATGCTATACCTACCTAAAGCTATAGTACACAACTCACACAGCGACAACTACACTGGCAGGATTAAAAGAACACTAAGATATATGAATCCTAGTTGTCAGAAAGGGATCAATATATTATTAACAACGTTCGCTTGTGGCCGACCATTCGACCGCCAAAGACAGCTTCGTTCTCTCTGTCGCTACTAGCAAGTTGCTACTTGTCTCGTTCGCGTAGTTATCCAAGCGGCAACGTCGCAGGAGTTAATTAAAATTAAAATACAATGATTGATTTTCCATTTTTGATAGATATAATAGAAAAGCAATACTTACAAATGAAAAGATACATCATTCGTGTTTTTTTACAGTCGTCCCAGTATATGTTCTGCAGTTGCGGAACACACAAGGCATTTTTTCCTAAAATGTTGAACACGCGCTGCATCGTTGCCAGACAGGCTGGAACTAAGTTGACTCAAGACAATTAGCTTGTGTTTATGTCGCCAAGCCGAGCGCAGTGAGGCGTATCTACCTCCGTTTAATATAACATCATTGCGCGGCGCCGCCTGTGTATAACATGAGAACTTAGTTCAGATGTAAGTAGAGACGTGACAGGAATACGGTTTGCATCTAGATTTGTGTGATCTGTGATATTTGAATTAATTTAGATCTGTGCAGTGGTGGAACTTGTGCAGAGTCTGCATGGGGAAGTACCACACCTGTGCCAGTTATTCAAACGTGAAGCAGTAGTGTGCAAACAAAAATGTGTTTTGTTGGTGAGCTGTTATAAGCATGCGTGAGGCTGAACATCGAGCGAGTGGCTTGCTCGTCTAGCACAATTTTATTTTATAGTTGTAATAATATCAGTCTATTGTTAAAATGAACAGTAAAGCAGGAAATGGAACAATTCAGCGAAAGCTATCAATCCAGACTGCATAGAGGAATGAACTATCAGCTCAATTAAAAGGATCGGGGAGTCTAATTTTCTCAAGACTTAAACGTCACGGTATGCAGGGACTAGCGGAAAGATTCGCAAAAAAGAGACCAAAAGATGACTTACTGGACAACTCTCTCGATCAAGGACACGCATTCAGAGATCTTCAGACAGCACAATGGCCTATTGTTTTTATAAACAGATGGCCATGTAGCTTCGAAAAAGAAAAAAAAGAAAATAAAATGGAGTTCAAGATTGTGTGATTCACATCTTTATTATATATTATAGTAAGCACTCTTTGGTAACTAAGTACACTTATAAATATATGAATAACAAGTACAATTTGAAAAATTCGAAACCTACTTCCATTCTATTCAGTTATTAGAGTGTAACTCATACACAACTGGACCGAATTTGATGAAATTTAAATGCGACCACGCGGGAAGCACCAAACAGCTGTCAAACAAAAAAGAATCTTGAGAATTGGTTCACCCAGTCGAAAGTTATGAGGTAACAAATCTAAAAAAATCCAGTCCAATTAAGTACGTCCTCTTATTCGCTTGGGGGCGATGAGGTCTGCACTGACGTCCCGCTTGGGATGTTTTGTGCATTCCCCCCATTCCCGCCAGCATTTACTACCTCCTCTTTTTGGAAATCGGTAGAAAAAAGAATGAATTTCAAGTTTGTGTCAGTAGCAATGTCAGCCGCATGATGAAAACTGATTATGTGCATGAACAGCGCTTTAAGTCCAATTTCAGTTGGTACACAAAATTCACTAACATCTGTTTATTCGTAGAAAGAGTCAACAGATAAACAAAGTAAGCTTGCTTTGTCTGTCTGTCTTTGAGACTGAACGAACTTTCTTTTAATCTTTAAATATAAAGGGTGTTTGGTAGAGGGACCGACATACCAAATTATTATAGTTTTTAAGAGGATTGCATAGCTAGTACATTCCATACTAAAAGAAAAAAACTCTTTGTTACCTCATAACATTGTCAGATTTCAGTGATTTATTTCATGGAATCATTACATTACGTTTTGATTTTTTCAGTATTTTAAAGTACTATACATTTCCTTTTTAGAACTTTAAAAAAATAATTAAAAAACAAAACGTACGGGCATAGTAAACAATGTGATGATTCCATGAAAAAAAAATCACTGAAATCAGACAATGTTATGAGGTAGCAAAGAGTTTTTTTCTTTTAGTTTGGAATGTACTAGCTATGGAATCCTCTTAAGCACTGCTATTATTATACTACCTAGTCTAAAATAACAGCATGCACTACAAACTAATAATTTATTTGCAATTTGTTTTATGAACATATAACATAAACATGACCTATAGAGACTGTATTTGTATGTATAATTAAGAAGTGTAGTAATACTTAAATCACACACATAGAAGCTTGCATACACTTGGAACCTAATTACTGCTTCCCAGAAAGTAGTACTCATTCCGAGATACGAGTAACCAAAGTTTGTCAATACTCAAGCAGGCTTATCACTGAAAAACTAGGCCAAAAACGGCAATGACCTCTAGAACGTAAATTACGTAAACAAGGGTCCTAAATGGGGCCTGAGCTGGGGTACTGCGTGGTGAGAGGACGCACGCAGCATATGGTGGGGCTGAATGAGTAGGGGGCATGGGGATTGCAGAGGTTTGACCTCAACGAAGAATAGAAATGCTAGTAGGACTAAAAAATTGGATGATATATTTTTAATTTTGTATTAAAAATATTATAAGGTATTCAAATTTTGAGCCATGTGAACCCTGACTATGCACACCAGAGTCAGAATTACTACACTTTTATGTAACACGCTGTATATTTTCAAGTAGGTAACTTGCGATACTTGACTACATAACAACGTCTTTTCTCTCGAAGGTTAAATATTATACCTACACACCACGTATGTTATTTGACAAACGAAAAAAGAACATCTAGTATTAGTAAACAAACTACCTACAATAAATTCAACTACGACCGTAATTTAAGAAATGATCGCCATTCAAAGTGATGGAAATCGATGATTTAGGCGAATAAAGCGCAAATGAGATATCATAAACTTTTATATCCGTGGGTGATGCGATATTTAGAGTTTTTTGAAAGTAAATACTAAACTTTACTATTCAAGAGAGAAAAATACACATCCTGGGTCGGGATCCGAACCCGCGTGTTTTCCGACAACCGTTGTCAGATGCCCTGACTTGAACGCAATGGTTGAGTTAACGTGGTAAAACACGAAGAAATACAAACTTAGAAAAATTTAATCAATCATTTTATTATAGCCTTTGTTGGATTTTCCCGCCATCCGTACTTACCTTCTAACGTATTGTTATTCTTACTCTTTTTTACTTCATACTTTAAACCTACCTATCTGCTTAAGCCACTTTCACGCCAACTTAATAAGGAACCTACAGAACAAAAGGTACATTTGTCCCTTCTGAAAGCGTAGGTTGTTTCTACGCTACTATTTAGCCCTTAGAGTCTGACCTCTCTACCCTTATTAACTCTATCAAAAGTTATGTGATAGTTTCATTTCATACAGTAAAGAGCCAGGAAAAAAATATAATACAATAAAAAAATCTATTAAATACAAACAAAGTAATTTTTACGATAAATATAAATCCACTCCTACACTTTATCTATATGTACAAACTTATACTAACAAGTACAATTCCAAAAATATAATACTGATTTCCATTCTATTACTTTTCGTAAAAATCAGTTATTGGAGTGTAAATTAAAAAAACAACTAAACCAAATTCGATAAAATTTAAATGGAACCACACGGGAAGCACCAGCTTTGAAAGAAAAAAAGAATTTTGGAAATCGGTTCACCCAGTCGAATGTTATAACTAGAATGGTAACAAATATAAAAAAACAGTCGAATTGAGTACCTCCTCCTTTTTGGAAGTCGGTAGAAAAGAAGAAAGTCCAAGTCAAAATCATTTATTCAATTTAGGCATCATAACGCACTTATGATCGTCAATTATTCATTATAATATACTTTATAAGACTCTACCGCCGCGTTTCAAAATATATAGAGCCTACCGAGAAGTAGCGGCAAGAAACTCAGGGCCATTCTTTTCATATAGATTTTTGCAATATTTATACTTAGGTACTACTATTAATATATTTAATGGGTGGCAGCTATTTGGCAACAACCACAAGAAAGAAATGTCAGAAGTGGTGTATACTGAAAATCAAGGTGATGTATTTTTTCTTAAAGTATTGAATCAATTTCGATAAAATTTATATGGTCATCAAGATCAATTCAAAACTGGAGTAATGGCGCAAGAAACATACATACGATTGAAAACCTCCTTCTTTTCTAAAGTCGGTTATTTATACACATACAGGACGCATTTATGAACGTTTGTCACACTCTCACTATGATAAATACGAAAGTTTGTTAGTCAGAGTGTTTGTTTATTATTTATTCACACTGAAACGATTGAACAGATTTAGATAAAATTTGGTGTTCGCATGCCATAAAAAGTCGTATTAAGATCACAAAAGCTTGCTTCAATGTCGTATAAAACCTTCAGTATAAGCTATCGAATTTACTTCTCTCACACTTATTGGTTGCGTCTTCCGAGAGAAACTTATTTTTATGCCAAAGTTGTGATATTAATAACTTACGGTTACAGCACGGAGTTTTGCCACAAACGGTTTGACACCATCATTTTATACATTAGATAATTTCTTGCATGGCTTCGCGGGATGCGGCGCGTCTAAAATACAATTAGCAGATAATGTATTGATTCAGGCGTTACTTTGTGGAAATTCACTATCAAAAACGATATTAGAAGAAATATTTAGTGACACTTCCGCTGAAAACTTGTTTTTGGTTGATTGGGTTGTTTTGTGTGTTGTTTATTCTGTATACTTCCTGTTTGCAGTTTATGCGGGAGGGAGGGTGGTGCACACCGCAACTCGACCATAAGCATTGTTTTTAGCGGAAGTGTCACTAAAAATTTCTTCTAATATAGTTTTTAATTAGCTCCTTATAATATTAGGTATCTGTCAGTGTAATTATTGGTCAAAAGCAGTCTAGCAGTTTCGGAGAAATGCCAGAATAAACAGATACAACAAACTTTAAGAAAAGTGTTGTTGTTGTTCAACCGTATACGTAAAGATGCTCACAGCGGCAGCCGTGTGATTCTCTAATGATTCGGCGACGAGCTCACCGATAAACATTCTAACTGTTGTCTCTCAGTTTATCTATGAAAATCTAATGTATGTAAAGAAAAACGTTAGCAGTTTTGATAAAAGGAGTGATGCTCATTCCATCAACACGCGAAATAAGCACAAGCTATCCGTACATGTAACGCGTCTCCACAGAATAAGTCATTCTTTTATGGGACAATGTATACGATTCTATAATAAAGTTCCCAATGTTATCCGAGATTTGCCTATTAATAAGTTTAAAATTACTATTAAAACTAAACTCTGTCAAAAAGGTTATTACAAAATTTCGGATTACTTGGAAGATAAAACAGCTTGGGACTGATCACTCCAGGATCTATCTACTCGTGTACTAAGATGTCAAAGTGTAGCGTGTCTTGCCCTACTGATACCATTATTATGTTCTCTTTTGTAAGGCAACACACTGGAGCTAATATTTGTAGTACCTAAGTAAAAACATTGTAAAAACATCTATATAAAAAGAATGGCCCCGAGTTTCTTGCCGCTTCTTCTCGGTTGGCTCTATGTATTTTGGAACGCGGCGGTAGGCTTTAAAGTACATTATAATGAAAAGTTGACGTTCATAAGTGCGTCTTTGATGCCTAAATTGAATAAATGATTTTGATTTTGACTTTGACTTTGTAAAATACTTTGAGATATCGGCCTTGTACACAAGGTTGTTTTTCCAACATTTCTTGTCATCTCTTCATTCGTTTCACGGATGTCGTCAAAGATGCAACGATGATTGCTCTTAGAGAATTGCACGGCAGGCCAATCTTTACTCACTTCACTTGTTTTTTGAATTGTTTCGGGACTTTTGTACATTTAGCACATGACAAACTCATCGTATTTTAACCGACTTCAAAAAAGAGGTTATACGTTTATGTGCATATTTTTATGTGTTTACCTATTCCTCCTCATTTGTGGACCGATACTCAATACTCTTTTTTTGTTTGGTAGAGTATACATTCGAGGTGGTCCTATTTAAATTTCATCAAATTTAGTCAAGCAGTTTTGAAGTTACACTCTATAACTGAAAAGTGTTAAGTACGCCTATCTTGATGATATCATTATTGACGGTGAGTGACAATCGATCCCGTCCCGTTAGTAACAAGGGTCACTTAAAATGGTTAAAAAATATTACCACGAAATGGGACCAACTTCAATACCAAAAAGTTTGTAATAACTTGTCGACGGCGGTACTATGCGCAAAATATTGTTATAAAAAGTACTTTTGAACCATCGTGGTACCGACTTCAACAAGTTATTTCACACTTTTAAGTATTGAAGTCGGTTTAATTTTTTGATATATTATTTTTTCATATCAATAATTAAGCAAGAAACCAATAGTTATACAAAATTAATCCCTCTTACTTAATAGTAAAAACCTAACATCGCTTTGAACTTTTATAATATTAATGCTATATAATTTGAAAGCAAAGTATAGGCATACTTGGCAAATCTTGCATGGCGCAACGTGGAGAAATACTATCCAATATCTATCTATCTATCTATCTATCTATCTATCTATCTATCTATCTATCTATCTAATATAAAATATAAGCTATCAACAGAGACACTTGGAAATCTCTACAGGAGGCCTTCACCTTCCAATAACGAGGGGATTAGATATATTATTACTTTAATAGTTTATAATATTTCAATTCATTGTCAAATAATATTTTATATAGTTAGTAATTCAAATAAGTAAGTACGATTTTGTAATTTTTTTAGTAAGAAATACGGGGCTTTTTATTTTATTAATTATTTTTATTAATTTGAAAGCAAAGCCTATGCTTGGAAAATCTTGCATTATCTGTTTTTTTATTATTATTATTGTATAATACCTAACCCTATTTATTTTGGGGTATCATTTAACACAGTCATTTTAATTTACATCGTTGCAAAAACCTTATTAATACTAACTTATTTTCACTTACTAGAGGCATGACTATGCACCATCCTTAGCATTGACTGATACCATCAGGCTTTTGCAAATAAATAAAGCATGCATGGGAAATACCACCATGCACAAAATACAAAGTGTGTTTCCATTCCTTAATATCTAAGTTTATAGCTACACACTTGACATGCGGACTTATGTATACATGAAAGCTTGGACACTAGGTCTAAGAGAATTACCTAACCATTAACATTGTGCTCGGTCTTGCATTATCTGGTTATAGAACAATCATGTTAAGTCAGTTCAATATCCGTTCAGTAAATTAGACAACCGGACCCGGATATATCTCAAGTTGCCATCAGTAAGCAATAACTAGTGTAGTTATGGATATAGGAAAAGGCTATAACTCTGTAGAAATGACACTGCCATATTAATTTGGGGTTTTATGTAATCTAGCTGGTGCCCGCGACTTCGTCTGCGCAGGATTAGTACTTCGTGTAGCTTATTTTCTTCTTTAAGACCATAACTATCTGTATACCAAAATGTTATAAAATATTAACATGGTCAAACACAATTGCTATAGTATCAGTAAATTTAGATACTTAAGTAATCGCTAATAATAAAATACAGTACCTACGTACATACAAATATAAAATTAATCAGACTGGGAAAACTGTCACTACATTTCATTACCCTTGACGGTCCATTTGACGGTTATCGAACACGTCTAACGTATCGAGCTGTCAAAATGATAGCGTGCTTTTGATGAAACTATCAGAAACTGACACAAACTTTGACAAAACTGTCATGATTACGATCTTGCCGTAGGCGGAGATTTTGTTATTTTGTCAATTCTGTGCCCAAGAGTACTACGCTTTTTCAGCCGCGTGGTGATGGATGATGATGATGAAAAGTAGCCTATGTGCTATTCCAGACTATAATTTATCTCTGTGCCAAGTTTCACCCAGATCCGTTCAGCCGTTCTGCCGTTTATTAGTAACAAACATCCATTCATCCAAACTTTCACATTTATAATATTAGTGGGATGACTACCAAAAATGTTTCGACACTTTAAGCTTTTTTTAATTTTTTTACGTTAATTAATTAACGTAAAAAAAAATACTAAACACCAAATAAAACGTATCCCAAAACACTAAAGTCTAAAATTATAGTCTATAAATGACACTACCTAGCTGTTTTATTTTTGACTGCCCTTCACAATGTAGGTACTCGTATAACACCAAATTATGTAAATTATCACTAAACTTTTAGGTTAGGTTATGTTGCTATAACTACTTATTTTTAATTTTTATAATTTACTAGTTTTATGAAACATTTATTATAAGTAATATTGCTATTATCTACCGACTTCCAAAAATAGGAGGTACTCAATTCCAATGTATTTTTTTATGTTTGTTACCTCATAATTTTCGACTAGGTGAACCGATTCACAAAATTCTTTTTTAGTTTGTGTTTTTAAGCTGTCTCCTCGTGTGGTCCCATTTTAATTTAATCCAATCGATCCAGTAGTTTTTGAGTTACACTTCAATTACTAAATATAATGGAAGACCAATTTATTTTTTCAAATTATACTTGTTAGGCCTTATTAATAAACTTGTAATAAGCCCGGAGTAGTTAAAACATTTATCTGTCAATTTATCGCTTGCAGTAAATGTCACGCGTGAAAGCAAGACAAAGCATGTTACGCCTAATCTATGTTTACGCAACGTTTATTAATAAAGGCCGTTAGGTTATTAGTTAGATATAAACCTGTAAAATCATAAGCCACAGTAAAAAAAATATGTCACCCTTTTTAGTTACCCTTGCTACCTACGGGATCGATTGTCATTCACCGTTACATCAGCAAGATACGCGAAACACTTTTCACTTATTGGAGTGTAACTCAGAAACCAGCAGAATTTAATAGAAATCAAATTTAATATAATTAATTCAATTTTATTTATTAACAATAGTAATATTCACCTTTACAGTTTAAAAACCAAAGCGGTGCTACACTAAATATTACAAGTATTATGAATAATACGTTAGAAATAAAGATTTTAAAGAGAAAATTACTTATTATATTTCAATTAAAATTGGTACTAATGGACATTTTTTTTACAGACTTGCGCTGTTTCTGTAAACTTCACCAGCAATTAAAAATGTCTATGTCTTGTGTCTACTGCATTCAACAATTTTAGAGCGCGAACCATGGGGGCAAACTTGAGCAGGTTCGTCCGGCAGGGCGGCACGCTGAAACAGGCATGAGCCGAGGACAGGTCGCTTCGTCGGATGCGCAAAGCTGCAGCTCCGCCACCACCTTGGGGTGGTGCGTCTGCCTGCGCAGCACACGCCACACGTACCTGCAGAGTGCAAGCTTGTTGTAGCCCACCATGCCGAGCACAAACAGGGTCGGGTACATCAGTGGGTACAGTGGGTACACGCCGTACTCCTTTAGATACAGGAAACGGGTGAATTTATTTTGGATTTTATCTAAAATACTTACATATACAACCTCATGGGGATTCCAAATAGACAAATAAATTCGACAACCTTGAAAGTATACTCTACCAAACAAAAAATAATGATCAAAATCGGACAACTCTATAAAAAGTTATGTGTGGTCATACATAAAATATACACGCATTGACTTGAGAACATCCTCCTTTTGAATGTCGGTTGGAAATGGATATGAAATGAAATATCCTGCCGCACACTACTGCAAATGAAATTATGAAAACATACAACGCAAAATACATATACTTACTATTTGGGAATGACTTAAGAGCAACTTACTATTAAATATGATAAAAATGTATTTCAAAGTGATTTATTTAACTCAATTATGATGAGAATATATTTTCATGCGAAACGTTTTATCGGCCAAAAGGCTTACTTGTGACCGCTATGTCACCTGTAGGTACTTACCCTTACTACGGAATTGCAAATCGTATTCACTTGCAAGAAATAAGTATAAAATATACCTTTTTTAAGTATATGCTATTGGCTACGAGCTATGGAGAGAGCTATGCTCAGGGTTTCTCTACGTGATCGAATCAGAAATGAGGAGATCCGTAGAAGAACGAAAGTCACCGACATAGATCAGAAGATTAGCCAGTTATAGTGGTAGTGGGCAGGGCACATAGCACGCAGAACAGATGGCCAACGGGGCCAAAAGGTTCTAGAATAGAGACCACGGACCGTCAAGTGCAGCGTAGGTCGTCCTCCGATAAGGTGGACTGACGACCAGATAAAGGTAGCAGAACGACGTTGGATGCAGGCTGCTTCCAACCGGTCCTTTTGGAAATTTCTGGGGGAGACCTACGTTCAGCAGTGGACGTCCTACGGCTGATGATGATACCTTTTTTTGACCTGACGAGTGCCTACTCGACCTGCTGACTGCATACCGTCGTATGACACCGACATGTTGGGTACCAGTTACTCTGCTACGGAGCAACTCTGCTTGAGTTTCAAAGTAAATCTTAATAATAAACTGTACTTACTGTGGTCTCTCGTGTGTGGTCGATGCGCTCGTAGCGGAGCTCGACCTGGCGATCTTAACCGATCAGCAAGTTAAGCAACACTTGCTGCGGTCAGGACTTGGATGGGTGACCGCTAGTGGCATTATTCAACTGAGCGCTTCCGTGCTTCGGAGGGCACGTTAAGCCGTCAGTCCCGGTTGTTTGTCTTACAATAACAGTCGTTAGGCTATGTCGAAGGCCTTCGGGCGGCCTGAAAACTTCGACATGGGTTGGCCACTAACCTATCCACCAATCCGCACTGGCGCCGCATGGTGGATTATGGCTGAACTCCTCTCTCTGAGAGGAAGCCTCGAGTCCTAGCAGTGGGAACAAAATGGGCTCATTATGACTGTGGTCTCCGATTTCTAATCTGGTCTCTCTTATTCAGATCAGACCTTAGAAAAGGTGCTCTCCGTTTCTAAGTTAACATGTTACAAGGTGCTCTCCGTTTTCTGAGATGAACTCCCGTAAGAAGAAGATTTGATGAAGTTTTGTGATCTTCATCCGAGGTCTTTATGAACTGCGATATCAATCTACTTCGGTGAAGGAGGCCTGACATTCCTCATCAAGATTTGAGGAAGCTATAAATCCGCATCTGAAGTCTTTGTGAGTTGAGAGTGACTAGTTGTTTCTCTATATAAAGTGGTGAAGAAGGTATATACTCCATCATCAGGATCTAAAGTTCCGTGTTGTTTTCTTTGTCCTCTTCGTTCATGTCTTGTGTATGAGGTAATAAACCGCCCCTTTAATTAAATTATTCTTACTGATAACTTTTTTACCTTGCATGACCTTGACCAGTTCGCCAGTTATAAACTTCATTTAATATTTCCTGTGTATAATTTGTGTTACTGTTTATGATTTTATGTGTAAATAAAAGGTAACAAGGGTATAACTTAAGATTTTGTTTCAGTCAAAGCACCCCTTTTCCCTAATTTAGGTGATACATTTAACTTTTCATTAACATAGGTATTAACTTATTTTCTACTAGTCTGTGCAGTGTGCATCCATATGTCTAGGTAACACAAAAAAACTAAATAATGGAAACTCGACTGTCCAGTATATGCCTACAGCGACTCTTACAACACTTTGGACACGTGGCCAGAAGAGACGCTAACAGCTTCGAAAAGCTCATTGTTGAGGGTCACGTGGAAGGAAAACGGAGTCGTGGAAGATCTCCCACCAGGTGGACTGACATTGTCAAAGAGACAACTAAGGCAAATGTACCAACTGCTATGAGACAAGCCGAGTTCCGCAATACTTGGAGAAACATAGTCCAGAAGGCCGTTTATGGTGGTCATGACCCTCGGGCGAGGACTTGATTAAAAAGAAAATAACACGAAGTATTTTCGTGTTATCTTCTTTTTAATCAAGTCCTCATGCCTGAGGGACCAGTGTCAAAGACTTTAGTCTTGAGTCAATGAGGTATTTTGGACGGGAAGACAATGTTAACACATTACAAGAGCACAAATATTTCTGCTCGAGGAAATTATTTATAGGATTGAGCTTGGAACTAGCTTTAAAAGCAGCTGGTCACTTACCTACAGGTCTAACGGGGCGTCATTGGTAAAGCTTTTATAATTTAGCTTTTCAAATGTAACTTAAACGTAAACTCGTAGTAAGGTTTCCACATAAAGTAGCTCGATGCGGTCAACATTTATGA
Source organism: Selenia dentaria (assembly GCA_917880725.1). Classification (NCBI taxonomy): domain Eukaryota; kingdom Metazoa; phylum Arthropoda; class Insecta; order Lepidoptera; family Geometridae; genus Selenia; species Selenia dentaria. The sequence continues at coordinate 23,888,287 of OU862898.1, forward strand.
GGTCATCTCTAGAGCGATGTTTAATTTGAGCTTCAGAGCATTTAAGTTTATGAAATCGTATTTTTATAGCAAATGTTACGTTGAATTTTTCATGACATTTGACTTGCAAGAGCAAATAAAAGAATAATTTTGCCCGAGATTGACATGAAAAAAGAAAAAAAATATTGTTAAAATTTATTTGGTAAAGAAGGACTTTACAGACGACTTATATAACGTGTTATAAGGGACATTCATGGACATTTATTTGTTTATTGGTTCATCATAATCATCTCGGCTGTAAGACGTCCACTGCGACGTTAATCAGGTCGTCTGTCCACCGTTTCGTTGGATGACCTACGCTGCGCTTGCCGGTCCGTGGTCTCCATTCCAGTACCTTTCGGCCCCATCGGCCATCTGTTCTGCGTGCTATATGCCCTGCCCACTGCCACTTTAACTGACTTATCTTCTAGGATATGTCGGTGACTTTTGTTCTTCTACGGATCTCCTCATTTCTGATTCGATCACGTAGAGAAACCCTGAGCACAGCCCTCTCCATAGCTCGTTGTCTATAGCATATACCTTTATATTATATATATATATATATCATCATCATCATCATCTCAGCCGTAGGACGTCCACTGCTGAACATAGGCTAATATAAATAATAATAATAACATAGACGGACAACCTGATAAAGGTCGCAGGATGATGTTGGTGCAGACCGCCTCCAGCCGGTCCTTTTTGAATCGTATGGGGATGTTCAGCATCAGTTATGATGATAATATTATATGGATAATATTATTATCATAACTGATTATCATTATAAATAGTACAATCTTAACACATTCATCAGACTCTAAATACTACACAATTGTAGCCACCGACTATATGCAATAATAAAAAGCGCGCTTCTTATTGAAATAAACCACTTATAGAAAATAATAGAAATTTTTTTTCGACATACGTATAAATGACTATACCTAAGTATAAACTGACGGAATCTAGAAAATATAAGCAAATTAACAACTAAAATAACACGAATACAATGGTATAATTAATAAGCCTTCACCAGATATGATCAGAGTTAAAGTCGCTGATAGTTTTGCTTAACTACAACTAGTACAACTACATCTATTTATATTAAAATCCTATTTTTTTGTTATATAAGCAATTGAATGTAAGTGTTATGTTTAAGGTACAAAACTCACTTTTATTTATTTCTTTTTCAAAACGAACCAAAAGTTTAATAAACTTGAATACGGGAGTAATTAGCCACACTAAAGCTCATCAAGTCAGCCATTTATATTTTCAAGCAATTCAATTAGTGGCACTCCGGATATCAATACAAATCTAATGATGTATAATTTATCGAAATTGGTTGAGCCGTTGAATAGTTACGAGCAGCAGCTATAGGTACAGACATACACACATCAAAAAAAGTGTGCGATCAGATCGCTGATCCCGTATCGAGGCATCATGCATCACAGCAGACACGTATCGAGCAGTTGCTATTGATGAAATAGTCAGACCATTCCGAGTAAACCATGGTCACCAATTTGTACTGGTCGATGATAATGCGCCCGCCAATCGAGCTCAACGTGTCAATGCTACTCTCCGAGAATACGACATCAGAAGGTTAGACTGGCCTGCCGGCTCGCCTGACTTAAACCCAATAGAGCATGCGTGGGATGCTCTTAAGCGTGCTGTTTGGAACCGTCAGCCACGTCCCCAGACAGTGCCAGAGCTCAGGGAAGACGCTATTCAAGAATGGGACAGGTTACTCCAAGAAATGCTTGCACTTGATTCTCAGCATGCCTAGGAGGATCACCGCATGTGTTCGAACCAGGGGAGGAAATATATTATATTGGAAGAGAACTTTTATTCATAAATTGTTGATTAAGTTCAGTTTAAAGGTTTATATCAGCTTATGCTTGTTGACCACAAACTTTTTTTGTTGTGTGTACATACAGGTCAAACACATACCTCATTTTGGGCTTCGCAGCAGTCGGGTGAAAATATATGCATGCGTAGTGCTTCCGCTGCCATCAAAGTCACAAAATTTCGTATTTGTATTGTGACTTGTTTTACTGACGGAAGGAAAGTTTAAGTTAAAATAAGTAAGCTCAGCTTACAGAGGCACAACTATCAGGACTTTGTCCGTTACGCCTTTGTGTAACCTGGTCACGTAACCGACGTCAAGCTATGAATATTCAGTTACGCAAGATGGGTCGAGTGAAGTAGGGCACAAATACAGGGTCTGATCGTAACTGCTAATTTTTATGCGACCACGGAGGCTTTAGATTAGGGCAAATTGGCATACAATCACACCTTAGCAAAAGCACGTAAACACCTATAACGTGTTCGCTGCGCGCTCCAACTACTTTACTTTAGCTATTAGCATATGAACATTAAACTATGCAATTGACGTTATATATTATCTGGTACTTATATGAAACTATTACATGACAACATCATTGACGTGGTCTTATATATGGTTATAATAATAATAATAATAATAATAATTCTTTATTTCGACCAACTCAGATCATACAATATTCACAATTCAGATCAACAATATTTTTAATAATTTATATAAGAAGATATAATAGAAGGCACATAAGATTGTCAATAAATAAACCAGCATTAGACATTGCATTGATACTAATTGTTGAAATAATAATATGTCAAATTGTAAGTCCGAATACATTAAATTAAATTCAAAATATGTAGGTACATTAATAAAATGTCAATAAAAATAATAATTAAAGATAAAATAAAAAAAAAAAAATAAAAAAAAATATCAATTCAATGTCAATATAGTTCAAAGTCAATTATGTATTATTTATAGTCAATAAGTGAATCCTAGAGCACTGGTTCAAGTACTGGCAATCAAACCTTTCACCAAATACCTTCAGGATACTATTAGGGCTGGCCCGGATCCTGCGCACCAGTGATGTGCACCGTTTCCGCATGGTTGCATAGAAACAATCCACACGCGATTCAGCAAACATCCCTGATGCGCTACAGAACCATGGCAGCCGTAACAAAACCCTGAAAGCATTATTATATTGAACGCGTAGGGCGTTGTACTGCTTCTGAGAATAGTTTAGCCACAGGCTGCTCGTGTAGAAAGAGGTACAAAAAGCTCTGAAAAGAGTGATTTTAACCTCATTCGAACAACGAGCAAACCTGCGGGCAATCATGTTAGCTCTTACAGACAGCGCCCTACGTTCTCTCTCTATATCCGCATTGTCTTTCAGGTCAGAGGTTATCAAGTGACCAAGATATTTTACTTGTTCAACTTTTTCAAGCGGTGTGCCGTATAATTTGATAGGTGGTATTCTATCTAGATACTTCCCTCCCACCTGAAAGACCATGCATTCGGATTTTCTTATATTATAGACCAAACCGTGACTCAGTACATATCTTTCACAGATGCCTAATAACTTCGACAGCCCACAGACCGAGGCACTCAGCAGCACCATATCGTCTGCGTAACTAATGTTATTGAGACACACTCCGTCGATGTGACATCCCACATGCGTGCTACTGAGCTCCTCAATCAGTGCGTTCACGTACAGGTTGAAGAGCTTTGGCGAGGTCAACCCACCTTGTCTCACTCCACACTCCAACCTGTACGGATCCGAATACGCGCTCGACCATCGAACGACGTTGACCTGGTTTTTATACCAATATTTGAAGATCTCAACTAGTTCACATGGCACTGAGATACTGTTTAGTTTCTGCCACAGGATATCATAAGAAACCAGGTCAAAGGCCCTCGACAAATCAAGAAAACAGGCGTAAATGGGTGTCTGTCTATTAGTATAGTACTTGACAGTTTGCTTTAGACATATCAATCAATCAATCAATCATTTATTGATAACGCCAAGTTACAAGTCAATATAATAATAACAATTGGTACAAATCGTACCTTCATCATTAATCGTAATTCAAAATTAATAAAGGTTTTAAGTAATTGAAACATGTCATATTATAGAAATTAATACAAAATTAATTATGAAAATACATTAGATTAAAATAAAAAAATAAATAAAAACACAATTATATAACAATATTACATAGATCAACGATACATAGGTCAAAAAATATAACTATAATTATATAATAGGTAAATTGTAAAATTCGTCTACAGAGTAGAACGCGTGTTCTAAAAGCCATTTTCTCAGTCTTAATTTAAAGACCATGGTGGAAGTTGCATCCTTTTTTATAGCATCCGGAAGACGGTTGTAAACAGAAGGGCCCATTACATATACGGACCTCTCCGATTTGCGCAGCGTATGCGCGGGAGTGACGAGGACGTGAGCAAACTTGTTACTGCGCAGAGCGCGGTAAGTATTTATGCCTTTCTCCTGGAACTTATCGATATTATTATATGTGAAAATAGCGACTTGATATATAAGTTCACAGGGAAGAGGCATGATTTTCAGCTCCTTGAATAGGTCTCTGCACGACACGTCATCGGACACACCCATGATTGCGCGCACGGCTCTCTTCTGCATGACGAAGGCTCGCCCGACATCCGCGGCTCGCGCCCACAGCTCCACGCCATAGGTGAGGATGCTGTGGACGGTTGCGAAGTAACATGACAGTACCGCGCTTCGAGGAGCGGTGCGAGCGAGCCGTCGCAGTGCAAAACAGGTACGGCCTAACTTTGAGCACAGGTCATCTATATGAGTCTCCCACGTGAGGCCACTATCGACATAGAAGCCAAGTAGTTTTGTCGTGTTCACCTCCTGCAGCGCGGTGTTCCCGGCGATGACAGTATAGCGCAGTGAGGTAGTACCGTTGAGGCGGAAGGCCATGAAACAGGTCTTATCTCTATTAAGGGCTAATCCGTTTGATTCAAACCATCGCTCTAGCTTTCGGACCACATTATTCAGCTTACACTCCAGTTCTAGTGTTGTCGGCGCGGTCACTATGGCTGCGACATCGTCAGCATACATATAGATCTGCGCGTCGCTCACACATCCTGGCAGGTCATTTAGCAATAGGCTGAATAATGTGTTTGAGAGACATGAACCTTGAGGCACTCCCATAGTGGTCTCTAGCTCGGACGACCTAGCACGCCCATGGTCACCGACCACAGTTTGTGTACGGTGGGACATAAAAGAGGTTAGCAATGACAGTGCCGGGCCGCGTATTCCGTAAAAATTGAGCTTGTTGGCGATTAGGCGGTGATCTGCAGTATCGAACGCGCGCGAGAGGTCACAGCATAGCAACGCTACTTGCTGACCCGCCTCGCGGGCGCTCAGCACACGCCAAACCACTTCTCGCACCAAGTCTGTCGTTGCATGCCCCGCTCTGTAAGCGTACTGCCTATCGGATAGTACGCTGCACTCTCCTATGAAGGATAAAAGTCTTTTATTAAGTCCTGCTTCGAATATTTTGCTAATAGCGGGTACCAATGATATTGGCCGGTAAGACTTCATATCAGATTTTTTTCCTTTTCCCTTATACAAAGGAGATATTTTAACCCGTTTTAGGGCGGTCGGATATACACCTTTCCTGATGCAGGCATTGAAAAGGTAGGCAATTATATGGCCGATAGATCCAGCGATTGTATGGAGTAGCTTTGCAGATATTCCATATATATCAGTGCTAGTTTTCGGAGCTATATTTAGTTTAGTTATTTTACCTATTTCGTCTGGGGAAAAATGTGTAAAACGCAGCGAGGTGTCGCGTGCTGCTGAGGTTGAGCTAAGCGAGTCGTACGCGAGCGTGACGTCAGCCGGTGGGGCACCGCAGTTTGTGGCGGCGGTCGTGAACGCGAGGTTGAGTTCGTCCACAAGTTGCTGTTTAGTGTCGAAAGGCACCCCGGCAGAGTCTTTTAGGAGGTCTGTGTAGTCAACTCTTTCGCGGTTTCCCCGTCCGAGTTCGGTATTTATAACACTCCACATACATTTCATCTTATTCGGGTGATCTCGAATAATTTTACTGTAGTAGTCTGAGCGTTTTTGTTTCAGTAACGTATTATATTTTATTGTGTACTTATCAATAGTATCTATAAGGTCAACATTACTAGGAAAGTACTTTTTTAATTTTATTGCGTCAAATAATAAGTTTTTTAGTTTGTGTGTTTCGCAGTCTACCCAGGTTGCATGTTTTACGGTTAACGGATGTTTTTTAACTGGGAAACAACTCTCAAAGTTATTAACTATTACTGCTAATAATCTCTCAGCGAGCGCATGACAATCACTCCCCGACCGCTCCACCACCGATGCCCAGTCAATAGATCCAAGAGCGTTTGCAAAAGTTAAAGTGTTTGCCTCTGTCAATGATCGTCTTGCTATGGACTGCGGTGGTGACGCGGTGACGCGCGAGACGGTGAGTCGCTGAGCGTCGTGATCACTAAGGTGCGTCGTGACGCAACCACAGCTCGAAACACGCTCCGCAGGCAGGTTCGTATATATGTGGTCTAACAAAGTGGAGGAGTCCCCATCTATTCTAGTAGCTGATTCTACAAGCTGCACAAAGTTGTACCTAGATAGAATATCTACTAATTCTTTTTTAGTGTTAGTTGTTTTTAGAAGATTAATATTAATGTCGCCCATTATAATAGCGTCAAAGTTATCATTGCATACTTTTGCCAGGAGATTTTCAAATAGTTTTAGATATGTATAGTCATCGGTTTGATTAGAATGGTATATCCCTATCAGAAGTAATTTATCTACGACATGCTGCACGGCGCACACGTCAAAAACTTGCTCCTGTGACAAGTTGCAGTAATCTTGCATGTTTATGATATGTATGCCGCCGCGGGCATATATGCAGCTTCCACCATGGGGAATCGTTGGTCTACAATAGTTAGCTATTAGGTCAAAATTATTAATAGTGATCGACATTAGTTCGTGGCTTTTAAGCCAATGTTCCGTTATAATTAATACATCGCAGGATAACTCCTTTGTCAAGAGCACTTCTAACTTATTCGTCTTGTTAGTCAAACACCTGACGTTCTGGTGGCAGATTGTAAGGTAATTATTAGTGCAAGCGGGTCGCGTGGACGACGGCTGAACTTTCTGCGAGGGTGGTGCGGTGGCTGTGGGCGGTGGTGCTGTCGCTGACGCCGCTATCACCACCTCAGGGGCGGGGGGCGCAGTCGTTGGGCTTACGCCGCCGGGACGCCTGAGTGGACGCGCCTCTCGCGCGCCCGTCGCTGTATCGAAACCACTCACTAATCTCAGTACCATGGGGCCAGTTTTGAGCCGATGTGAAAAATTTGAATTGGCTACATGGCACAGTGATAGCAAACGACGAATAGTAATTATGTGCCAGTTTTAGTTCCTGATATTTAGTGTTTGGGTTCTTTTTGTTCATGTAGGCTTTAATCGACTCTGACGTTGTGTCAGGCTTGAAAAAGCAAGCGTGAATTTTTCGCACTCGCTCGACGGTCTTTAAATCATTATCAGCCGTTCCGTTACCAGTGATAACTTCGCGATGCTGCCTAGTTAAAGGCTTTGTTTTATATCTGACGATGTTCCAACCATCGTCATCATCGCCGTGCTCAGGCTTATTAGCAAATGACCTTGAGAAAGCGGGTGCAAGCGGCTCCGCCAGTGGAGGCCTGCGCGCTGGAGTGACTTCAAGCGCGGGCGCAGCACACTGACTCACGATCGGCGGCGTCTGGACAGCCATAGTAGCTTGGAGCGGCGCGGTCGTGGGCGAGGGTGGGGGCGGTGTGGCCGGCTGCAGTGGGGCGCGAGGTTGTGTTGCATCGCGACGTGGGTCGGTCGGGGCTTTACGTGTGTGTGTGGACCGCTTCGGTTGGCGCGTCGTCTGTTCGCGTTCGGCTGTGTCCGTGATTAGCACCGAGTTTGCGAATGATGTTGCTGGTGAACTGCAAGTGCTACCCTCAACGTTTGGCGAATAATGCTTTTTAGTCTCAAGTTTATTTATCTTTTCTTCCAGTTTATTCAGTTCTTTCATCACAGTCACTAACTTTTGATCTATAGGTGTTAAAAACTTTATTAATAAATTTTCTAACGAAATTAAAGTTGATTTTGCCATCGTAATGCGGTTAACGTTCGTGTTGTCGCGGCGTAGGCAAAACGTGACCGGCCGGTGCAAGTGCGCGCACGGAACATAAAATTGCGGTTTCTGTGGATAGTCCTGCCTTGAAACCAAACTGGTTATCGTGGGTTTTTATGTACTTGTCAAGCTGAATGTTAAGCAAACTGTCAAGTACCTTAGCTAAAATTGTAGCCAACGATATTGGTCTATAATTGTTCTTGTCACTTATGTCACCGGTTTTACACTTAATAATTGGTATAACAACAGTCCGCATCATTTCAGTAGGTAAGTAAGAATGAGCCACACAAAGGTTAAAGAACATCGCTAAAACTCGAGGAAGATGCTTCCCCGCATACTTGAGATGCTCAATACTGAGATTATCATGGCCAGGTGACTTGCCACGCGACATCGCTTTTATCACAGTTCTCACTTCTGATGCCTTAAACCTTGCGCTTAACTCACTGCCCTGACTTTTACACACATTCTCTGACTGTGATGGTCCTAACGGTGACTTAACAGTAAATTGATTCCTAAATAAGTCTGCTATACCTTTTTGCTCATTTATGCCATTAACGCTCACAGGTACACTCGGTTTACTGTTTAATTTATCGTTTATACTTATATATTAGACTTCCAAAAACTACGGAAATCATGCTTGGAGTGGTGTGATGCCAGAATGTCCATTTTTAGGCGTTCGCTATTATTCTGACACCATTTTAAACGCGATTTGAAAATTCTGCGACTTTCTTGCATCTCACTCCAAGCATGACCTGACCTTGGCTTACTATACAGTACCCATATCGCAAACTTACGCCTAGCGTCCCCGTGAGCTTCGCTTACGTATTTATTTCAACCAGCAACTGGTTTTTTGGTTCTATTACGATAAGTCGAATGACTAACAGAAGCCGATTGACTTAAAATATTTACTATTTGTTCATACATTTTGTCGAGAATACGCATGTGGTCCTGGTTACTACAACTACAGTCACTACACGAGCAAAACTCACTAGGTTATGTGCAGTTACATAAACTACTTTATGATTTATCCAAGCGTGAACACTCTATGAAGAATAACGTGTCCCACTTAAACCGACATAATACCAAGTGAGTGCAGCCGGTCTCTTTATGTTATTGGTGCGCGACGCGATCTCCGCGCGTGAACTCTCCCTGAAGAAGAACGTGTTATACGTTCGACACGTCGTCCCACTTAAACCGACATAATACCAAGTGAGTGCAGCCGGTACCTTTATATTAGTATAATGTGTGCTGCTCACGATAGTTTTCAAACTGCAATTACTTTATGTTTTCTGGTACATTGCAATATTCTTCAGATTCACTGCTACCAGGGGGCCTACTCCTACCTTTTACAAAACTATCATTAATCAGGAGCGTTTTGTAATAAGCTTAGAATAATCATACTTACTATCGTACTCCCACCGACACAAAACGGTCAACAAATTTAATGGTAATGTTGCAATATGACTACTTAAGATATGGGAGTACGAATCTTCAAAAATTTGACATTGCAACAATGAAACTTTAGTGTCTAAAGTCATGAAAAAGTGTGCGAACTTCGTCAGATATTTGATACTACGTGATCAAAACGTCTATCGTAATTCAATATTATTTTAATTTTGCTATATTGACGTGGTGGTACCCGATTTTATGGTAAGGTTGAAACATCTGCTTTAAGAAGTGGGAGTTGGTCCCCTGATATTTTAAGCAAATACACGTATTTTATCTTACGAAGTATTTTTTTTATTTAAGGGTCACAGTTAAAGAGCACATCCCAGCGTCTTATTTAATATGTACATTACTTAAATTACAACAATTCATCAAAATTGTAAAATACAAAAAACTTTATCAACATATCGACCACTTTATCAATTAAGTCGAACGCAAATAAATGGCTTAGTTAAACTTAATGGCCCCCATCTCCCGTTCAAGTGTGCGGTTTACTTAATCAAGTAAAGTTTAAGCTTGGGAATAGTGCTGTAATCGCGTGTGTTAAGTTAACTCATAAAGCATTTACAACAATATAACTTATGCAACAGAACTTAAAGTACATCACTTAAGCGTCTATGGTACTAGGTGAATCTAATGCTTCAATGATTTATATTTTGTCTGTCTAAGAAAAGCTTGCGGTGGTTTTGATACAACTTAGTTAGATGAAAATAGTATACAAAAACATTACTATTTTGTTTTGAATATGTAGGCCACATTTAATAATAATATGCATTATTTAATTTTAGGTTATGTAGGTCGCTTAGTTTGTCACAAATAACCCTGGTGTCTCTCTGATCTATGAAATAATCATTCACCCACTATACCGTAATATGTTTCTAAGCAAACCTTCGATCGATATTTTTTTGTTAGTAGCCTACATAAACAACAGAAAACAACGACATTTAAAAACTGCAAACCCCGACCGCTTTGCCAGCACTTTTTGATCGCCGGCAAGCGTCCTCCGCCCCCACCGCACCGCCTCTTCCCACTTTTGTCGCCTATTTGTCGGGGCCACGCGCTCCAAGCACTTTGTGGATATACTTTTAACGTACATTTAGTCTGATAATTATTTACACCATTGAATACAGACAAAAATAAATGGTTTTTCATATTTAATTCATCAAAAGACGCGCTCAGGTACGCCTTCGCCAGTGTTCTTTTTTTTACTTTTTTTTTATTTTATTCTGTATCCGTCAACGATTCGATTATATTTACACAAATTTTGTTGCTAGAGCCATGTAAAATATAGCTTGTCGTGAATATGTTTTATTCTCTTGATTTGTCTTCCACATAAACTGTATTTTTGTCAAAATTCTAAACACATTTACGGAAACTTGTGATTGGTCTTTAGCATACATTAAGTATCATGTTTTTTAATTTAAGTAATTTTAGTTTAAACCTAGCAGTAAGTTTTCTTGAAATTATAAAATAAACTGAAATATAAGGCAGGAACAAACAGTTAAATGTGTTGGAGTTTTAAATACTCGTAGCAGTTGTTGGATGAGTGAACTCTAGTTTAGATGTGCGTGAACGAAGAAGAATATGTCCGATAATTTATGAAGTTTATTATTGTGTAATTTTTTTACTTCAATGATAACATAACACAGGGAAGTAGAGGTTTCCCGAGGTTCAGCAGGGGTAAGGAGTTGAGCATCTTTGTCTTCTGTATAATGTACTGTATGCTTTTTTTATTAAATCTTTTTACAATAAACTTGAATTTTAGTTGTTTAGTGTTAGAGATCTCAGGTCATCAGGCTTCTGACTCTAACGACTGATACAACCTTCCGGGACTGAAAGTTCACATGTCATCTGAAGTATGTAAGGGCTCAGCCGTGCGATTATCAAATAGTTCGTCGATGTGCTCGTCGATGAGCTCACCAATGTCAAATACTTTATGAGATATCGCCCTTGTACATACGGTTGTTTTTCCAACGTTTCATGTCATCTCGTCTCTTGTTTCACGGATGTTGTCAAAGATGCAACGATGTTTGCTCTTAGAGAATCGCACGGCTGTTGAATACGCCACTAGTGGTCACCCATCCAAATCATGACCGCGGAAAAGATTGGTTAACCTAATTTATTTGTTTGGATAAGACGCTTATCACTAGTCTGTTCTGTAGTTATTATATTATATAATATAGTATTAGCACCTTTATAATTTTAATTAAATCTCCTGTCAACTAATAATGTTTCTGTCTAGTTTCAAGAAGTTTCAGGTTCCATTGCTTTTAAATCCTTCTAATTTAAATTATTTTATTCACAACCATATTCACTAAAAGTTCTTAATCAATCTCTTAATTCGTTTAGGTAATATGATTTTATAATTTTACTCGTAAATTATAAATTATTTAGTTATAATTGGGTCCCATTTGAACTCTACTACTGGTTCTAATGTACTTTAATAGTTAAACATACGCTGTTTGCAATCAAGAGAGTATTCAAACCGCATTTAAACTTGAGTATAGGGGGGGGCAGAATCTTGTGAGTGTAACATTTAGTATATACTTAAATGTATCTACGTAAATCACAAAAAGATGCATTATAAACAATATCTTCTGAACAGAGCGTTTGAATCTGATTTAACCAACCTTTGGTAAGATTTTATCTTTTCGAAGTAAAAAGTCTTAAATGAAATTCAAGTTTATTACATGACCCTATTACAATACGAAAACTCCCAAATACATGTGTGAAATAACTTCTTAAAGTCATAACCATGATATTTATATTATATTAACGGGGTTAAATCGCGTTAGTAATAGTATTTATTTACCTCGACGTTTCGATCAAGTTGCATTGATCGTGGTCACGAGCGGACTGAAGAGGCGGGTGTCATTGTCTTGAAGTATGGAGATACTTTTTAATATACCCCTAACTGTTAATAATATAAATATATGTTCACATCGCGAAAGTTTAAAAATTACTGTTACCATGATAGTTCAAAAGTACCTATTTTCACAATAGTGTGAGCATGGTACTGATTTTAACAAGTTATTTTACACTTTTCAATGTTGAAGTCGAATCCATGTTTGGGTAAAAAAATGTTTATGATGATGTATTAGGTATTTTTGTATTGTAATAGGTATAAACATATTTTTTCACCCTCTTAAGTGACCAGGAATCGATTGTCATCAATATAGGCGAAACACTTTTCAACTATTGGATTGCAACTCACAAACCGCTTGATTGAATTTGATAAAATTTTAATGGGAGGTCCCATTAAAATTTTATCAAACCTCGGAAGTATATTCTACCAAACAAAAAGCATTATCCAAATCGGAAAACTCTGTTAAAAGATATCCGTGATTATACATAAAAATATACGTGTCGACTTGAGAACCTCCGCCTTTGTTTTGAAAGTCGGTTGAAAATTGCATTTAAATCTGTGGGTAAAATGCTCAAAAAGCTGGCAACATTACCTTGTTTAATAGCCAGGAGTGTTTTATTTGTAAAGTTGCTGATGTTTTAAAAGGATTAAATAATTATATAAATAATAAGCATAAGCTAATCGTAGTCATTACATAACATATAGTATTGTTTTTAATATGTATTTACTCTCACTCCAATAACTGGGGCCTTACTATGAGCTCTTAAAGCAAGACTTCTAGACAACTGCCCGGTTTATTCGTACCATGACAACTTTAAAGCAGGCCATACTATTAAAAACCGCAGAGAAACCGTTCACCTGTTTTTTTGTATGGACTCTCGTTAACATGTCGCTCTAAATCCACTCAGTTTATCAGCTTATAAACGTCTAGGCGTCTGCAATGTTGGTTATAGTAAATTGTTAGAATGCCAAAGACAATATTATCCGTTCATCTTTGAGAAAACAATATTCAAACAGTTCACCTAAACGAGCGTCATAGTATGATTTCATTCAAAACGAATTATGTCAGGTTTAAGAACTGCACGGAACTTGCATGGTTTTTACGAAGCTGATAGTAAGGCACCAGAATAGAATCGAAGTCGGTATTATTTTTTTCTAATTGTACTTGTTTCATATCTACGAATCTAGTGTTTGACTACACGCTTTCATGTGTAGGATACAAGCTTTAAACAATAAAGATTATACGTAGCTACTATTTTCGATGTACAGAACCTAACCTAGTTTATATAAATAATTTTCAACAAACGCTTCTGTGATATTATGGTACAAATCACTACAATAAATGTGTCGGCGCATAGTTTTAACCAATATTATTATTTAGTCAAGCTCCACCTAGTTTAGTTTTGGTGGAATAGAGATGCAAAGTGGCGCCATCTCTGGCATAACTCTGGTAGCGTGCGCTGTTCGCTGATTGGTCAGTCGGTCGGTCGTTGATAGCCAATCACCGTTGAGTACTTAGTCATCATCCGACAGAGGCGTTGGGGGGGAGCGTGCGGACACGCTCGGAGTCTCGTAGGAGCTCACTTTGCGTTTGGTCGTGGCAGCGTTCGCTACTAAGTGGAATACCTTGTCCCCAAGTTAATTTAAGTAGATCTCTAAACACTATGTGGTCTAATAATAAATCTCAGTGTGACGTTATAAAAGCACTCTTTGTATATGTGATATCTTATTCTCCTCGCCCGCTTAATCCTCGCTAATACGGGCCCAATGTGCCTTTAAATGTATCAGGCAATTAGGTTGAAATATCAAAACAAAATAATTGCAAAGCAAAGCAATAATTGCAACTAAATATGATACGCCAACTGCCAACGTAACAGGCTACAAGAAAACAGGTACAATAAAAGCCGTTGTGTACACCACAAAAGTATGTAAAAACGTTAAAAATGCTTTATAATTCCACCGCAGTTCGTGAGCTGGCGCACGGCCAAGTGTGAGCGTCGATTTACTTTTCTACTCAGGCTTGGGGTAAGGAAAAACTGACAAGCTTTTGTAAATTTAAAGAATTTCCGCACACAAAAACAGATGTTATCCTTTTAACTGCAAACCCGAGACGAGAGGATAAAGTCGTTGAAATGTTACGCTCTCAGATATTTGTTTCCATGTCCCCTACTACCAAGTTCAATAGAGTTAATATAATAGATGATATTAGATGCCGTGAGAAGACGGAGTACATGTGGATAGTAAGAATAACACGACCAGAAGGCCAATTCTGTTATTTCACAACGTTCAACAATCTATCCGCTGCAACTGCAGTTCGACTTCGGTTGTCGTTCGATACTTTGGCAAGAAGCCATTCTACTATTTCTATAGACAAATTGGATTGTAGCGTCACATTAACATAACATAAACGCTACTTTTTAATAAATATATAATTGACACTACTATATACGAATATGAGTTAACAACGCGTTCATGATCTATCGAGTTAGCACAACACAAAGTTTTGATCGGTCGCTGGTTTCAATAGAAACGTAACTGCAGCTGGACTGTTTTTCAATGCAGAATAAGGACTGAAAACGAATAAAAAAAGTCGTTCAGCTACAGTTTGATTGCAATTTAATTAGTGGAATCGGCACCCTGGTAGGCCTCTTGTACAAGAGATCATCTGGATTGCTACCACCGCAGTGCCTATATCCCGCTGTGAATCAATGGTGCACAAAAGTTACTGTGTAGGATGTGAAGAGCACCGAAGTAAGTCAAATTATATATTATACAGTGCAATGCTGCGCAAAGCTACACTTCTAGGTGGCACTGCAACTAATACAAGCAAGCGTAGTGATTAAAATTAGGTGCACGACTTACCCATCATATCACAGAATTGAATTGTTTAATATTAGTGATTTAAAATGCAAAATAAGCCCGAACTTTTGACTGAAGGTAGCTCAGGAGTTGTAAAGTTGGTCAGGGAGATGGTGTTAGAGCTGACCCGCTTCGTTGCTGATGGGACTGGTGAACGAAGGAGCTATTTCACACTTTGGAGGAGGACTGCTCAGTTTGAGTGGGTTCAGACCCACACGCTCTCTTCCATCATACCTACGGTGTAAGGGCAGTGCACAGAATTTTTTCTCTGATAAAAAAGGAGTTGGTCGCCCAATGACAAGGTGGACATATGACCTGATAAAGATCGTAAGGCGACGGTGGACGTAGGCCGCTTCCAATTTTTACTTTTAAAAAATATATATGGAGTCCTACGGCTGAGATGATGATGATGGGCTTAACGTGAGACGTGTCGATGTCACTGTCATCTCTATGACCATCATCATCGCGTTACGTCACAGTGATCTAGTGTGAGGTTGTTCAGAAGACGCGTGTTCGTATTTGGGTTTAGTTTATATAAGCAGGTGTTAATGCTTAAAAATCATATATTACAAAAAAGAGGAATAATGTCAAAAAGCTCATAACTTGGACATTCTATGCAAATTACGTCGGCACTCGGTAAAAAGCGCAAAGTCGATCGGCCCGTGCCGAACTTTGACTCCTCCAAAAGAGAATCTGCCACATACATGCTTTGACGGCAACATTCGATAAATGAGGGTACTTTCAAAACAGGAGCAAGGTAATGAGGTTTTCTAGAAACTGTCTATCTTCGTGAAAACTCTGGATTTATTAAAATTTGATATAGTACTGTTAGGGTCGGTTCACATTGCGTTGTAAGAAAAGGAAGTGAGAATAATTCTGTTGTAACTTACTTTTGAACCTATTTAGGTTTTAAAATAATTATACTCAATGATACATATACTATTTATAAATATGTATTAAACATTCGCCAAGACAAGAGTCTTCGACAATGTGTGTTACCAGTGATGACTTATGGCACTGAAACGTGGTCTCTTACTATGGGCCTCATAGGTAAGCTCAAATTCGCACAACGTGTTATGGAGAGGATTTCTCTACGTGATCGAATCAGAAATGAGGAGATCCGTAGAAGAACAAAAGCCCCCGACATAGCCCAGAAGATTAGCCAGTTGAAGTGGCAGTGGGCAGGGCACATAGCACGCAGAACAGATGCCGGTGGGGCCGAAAGGTTCTGGAGTGGAGACCACGGACCGGCAAGCGCAGCGTAGGTCGTCCACCGACACGGTGGACAGACGACCTGATAAGGGTCGCAGGACAACGTTGGATGCAGGCCTCTCCTTTTGGAAAATCATGGGGAGGCATATGTTCAGCAGTGGACGTCCTACGGCTGAGATGATGATGATGACATTCGCAATACCATTTCTAAATATAGATAGGTACATCACATAATATTTTGTAATACATAATCAATACTACAGCCACCCTCACTACTTTTATTTACTCTCCGATTTAAATAATTACATTTAGTATATTATACTACGAAGAAATTTATTTCTTCGTAGTATAATATAATATGTAGTACACTGCTAGACATAATGTAGGTATGCGTACCAAGGGACCGATTTTAATTGACTTACCGAGCACGAAAATATGTTTAAGTGTAACGTAATCGCATCGTTTACGTATTTAGTACAAACTGTCATTTATCTAATACAGTTAGTGGCACATATAACTATAGTTTGTACTGAATACGTTAACGATACGATAACATTACACACACATATGCAGTTTTCGTGCTCGGCCCACAGACATTGTCCTGCAGTTGCAATCATATGTGAGAGCCTAAGCACACTCAACACACACAGTGTATTAAAGCGCGCAGACGACGCGCGTTTACAGCGCCGTCGAAGCCCTGAAAGTAGATGTTGCAGTTGTATAGATTCAAACGCACGTAAAAAGTGATTTAAGGGGCGAAATCAAAATCAAATCATTTATTCTGTATAGGCACTTGCAAATTGTTTTACATTTCGACCATAGCTGAGAATATAGGCAGGGGAGGGGCGTGCGCTCACGCCACAGCAGTTGCAATTTTGTCATATTTCGTGCTGCGCAAGGAGCTTAATATTCTTTGTCGATTATTTTTGCGTTTTTTTTTTCCTTTTTAAAGGTAGGAATAAAGCCAGCGCAACTGAAGAGGAAGCGCTCGTAGCGGAGCTCAACTTGGCGATCTTAACCGATCAACAAGTTAAGCAACAATTACTGCGGAAGCGCTTGGATGGGTGACCGCTAGTGGCATTATTCAACTGAGCGCTTCCGTGCTTCGGAGGGCATTTTAAGCCGTCGGTCCCGGTTGTTTGTCTTAGGACAACAGTCGTTAGGCTATGCCGAAGGCCTTCGGGCGGCCTGAAAACTTCGACATGGGTTTGAATTATATCCCAACTCCTCTCTCTGAGAGGAAGGCTCGAGTCCCAGCAGTGGGTACAAAATGGGTTGATTATTAACTTACGAGGAGTCTCTGATTAAAACGTGGAGCCTTATGAGCGACTACAACGCGTTTGTATCGCTGTATCTGCGCGTAATATGACAATTATTAAATAAAAATATATAAGATCTCATTCATTTAATACTTTTTATTTAAATCAGCTTTGTAAATATCTGTATAAAACGTTGGTACTTCATGGACCTGATTAAATACAGGGTCGAGTCCCGGACGCAGGTGGTGTTAGATTTCCACCGTACCCTGATCGATGGACTCTGAAACTTTTTTACGATGATAAAACGGGAATGTTTTATCGGGAGAAAAGTGAGGGCTGTCGGAGAACATCTGCTTATGTATTGTGTTAACAGATGTCTGTTGAAATATGTTTTTGGAAAGTTTGTTTTGTTATTTTTACTCTAATATTGGGTATGGGTTTCTGAAGAATGCTCGAAAATATTATTGTTAACATTGAATTGATGATTTCTTGAGACAATTTAGGTGTTCTTGTTATTTTGACTTTCAGTGGGACAGAGTAAATGTATCGAATAAAATATACCAAGAAGTAACCTTAAATAAGTTTCTGGAAGAACTTTTGTGCCAGAGTGATTGCCAACCCTTACTATACGCAAGTGAAGTCTTTGAAAAACTTGTCTTTCAATTGGATTGTGCTCGTCAAGCTGTTCATAGATATCGCGTTAGTGCTTTAAAAGTCATATATTAAAAACCTTTTAACGTTCTTATTTTCGTTCTATGTTTTTAAATTCTATATAGAGAGTTTCCATCAAATTTGGATGTATACATAGTATGTAAGAATATTTACCAAATACATAATAATTTAGTAGATTCTTCGTTCACATGCTATTTTGCGTGGTTTAAATGTATAGGCTGGTGTTGTAATTTTACTTGTATCAATCTGAAAATTTTTATACCGGCTTCCATTCTATTTAGTTATTGGTCTATCTCAAAAACTACTGAACCGAATTTGATGAAATTTAAATGATACCACACAGAAAGCACCAGCTTTCAAACAAGAATCAAAAAAGAATTTTGAAAATCAGTTCACCCGGTCGAATGTTATGAGGTAACAAACATAAAAAATAAAAAATAAACATAGTCCAATTGAGTATCTACTCTTTTTTTTTTGGTAGTCGGTAGAAAATAACGTGCGATAACATTTTACCCAGGAGATAGCGGGAAAAGCCCAACAGTGCATGGTTCGTCACGGTGTTCGTAATGGTGCAAGAGTAATAGACAAAGCGTATTGCGTTTTACTCGTCAATACCCCAACAAAGTTATAGTTCAGTTTTAGAACGTGAATTATACAGGACAGTAGCTTTATGACAGACGTGTTTATGTGGTTGTGACTTGACTCTGACTCATGAATAAAACTACACCTCACTTGAAGAATAGCAAAAATACAAACGTATGAGTACACTTATGAAGAAAAAAAAAAACATTCGTGTAGGTACATAAACGAAACAGGTAACATAAAATTTCTAGTTGAGCATGCCTGTAATAAAAATGTTCATACATGTGCTCAGAATGCTGGCTGCATTTCCACGTTGAATAATTTATATATATACCGTAGAATGTTTGCTCCAATATTTGCTCCAAAAAAAGGGAATTATGAATATTGTTTAAACTATTAATTATGAAATATGCTCAGATGTATTAATTTAAAGAATATAATGTTATCCAACATACTTTGATAGTTAAATTAACGTAATTAGGTATTTTGTAATATATATAAAACTAGGAATAAGGAGCAAAGTTACCCATGGTTATGGGTAACTTTGCTCCTGGGTATGTTTCACTAGCAATCTCCATTGTGGAAGCTTTTTGAGCAAAGTTATACTTGCCATATTCAAACTATGCTCCAGTTATATTACGCTTTACCTATTATGATAGTATTAATGGTCGAAAAATCATACTTTGCTCCAGGCGCAAAGTTACCCAATCGTATCTACGAAAATATGAGCACGCCAAAAAAGTGTGGTTAGATTACGACCAAATCAACAATTCAATGAAATATTAACATATTCGTTTACCTGATTATATACATAATAACATAAGAACATAATTCCCTTAATGCGCTATGCAGATTTCAAGATGAAAGTGGCTTTTTCGGATACACAAAACAATATAACTTTTGACGTATGGACTTCAGCTGCACCTGACATAAGAAAAAAATGGCGGATGAAAAAATTGCCAGCTCAGAGGTGCCACTTAAAAGTCAAATGTTTCGGATGCGTTCACATTTAAATGAAATGTTTCACCGATTTGGAGATATTAAGCGATAAATCAATTGAGAGAATTGGAGCACAGTTAACCCCATAGGAGCAAAGTAGGAACATTTTACGGTATATATTATTATAATACATGGCGTTTTTCGTGTATATTACAAACTAGCAGCCATGACTGAGGTTTCGCTCGTGTAGTCTACGGGATACGAGGCCCATCGTAATAAATCGGATAAATGTTTAATTTTATATATAATAAAAGTAGCTATAAATAAACCATCACAATCGGTCTAGCCATTTCAAAAATTAGCTGGAACAAATAGACAGATATTCATATACAGACAGTATAGATAGACAACAAATGTATATTATAAGCAGGTACGTATATATACTTTCAAATGGGTTTCGTATAAAGCTGTAATTTTGTCATCTCAAACACTTCAATTATATTTATTTCTAAAGATAGAAAGTTTATAAAACGGATATATCAAAGAGTATCTGGTTATTACGCCTTTAGCAGCTCTATAACACATTCTCCAATTTTCTGTCTTTTACTAGACCCAATATTTTTTATGTGATATATATATACCACTGGCTTATCCCAGGCAGTTTTAAGATTTTTCGGACGATTCTGAAGGTTTATCCTCATATTGAAAGAACCTTCTTATATAAATAGGTTCGGTCATATTGTTTTTAGACTTGATTGGCTAGTGTAATACCATGGTCAGTTATGATGCGGCCGAAGTTGTTACACTAGACCTAGAATAGCGCTAACAAGGACAGCTGCCAAAACACGCTGTTAAGTGCTTAGCGAGAGATTTTCAAACTTGAGTTTAGTAGCAAGCCAGGCGGACACCAAAAATGTGCTACCACCATGCTGTGGATTTTATCTCATGATGTTGCCTTAACCGACGGTAGGGATCGATCTCGTGGCTATATATATAACGGCTGACCTTTGTTACCCCAGGGTATCATCAATTTGTAAACTACCTTGTGATAAAATCTATTACAAAAAGTGGTATTGGAAATTCATTTATCTTCATCTATACTAGCTGAACCACCTGCGGCTTTGCTATCTTAGTCTTGGTGTAGTCGTGGAAATTTCATTTTGGATCCTCGAGGTCATGAGTTCAATCACCGGGTTAGACAGTTATTGGATTTTTTCTGAGCAAAAAAGATATTCTCAATAACAGTATGAAGACGAACAGTGCCCCATGGATGACAATAGGCTCGCCCTTATTACATATCACATGACCAAAAACATATAAGGCGTAACGTAGGCGTTGAAAACACCGCTGCTTACTTCTTCGAGGATATATAAGCAAAAGTATCGATTCACTCAAGACCTCTAGATTGATGTTACCGCCCGCAGTTTCACCTCCGCAGTGATAGATGGTGATGATGATGAAAAGTATCCTATTAAAATACCGCTGCTTAGGTAAGGTACCCCTTTGAGGATATATAGGCGAAACGATTTGGATTTTTTTTAAAGTAATGTGTAACGGTTCACTCAAGACCGTTAGACTGATGTTTCACCTCTGTGATGATGAGGAAATCGCTCGACTATAGTCGTCTGAACAACAAAGACAAATGACATGCCGTCTCTATCGCCGAGCACGTCTAGTGTATCGTATTGTCAAAATCAGTGCATACTTTTGACTTTAATCAATCAATCAAATCATGTTTATTTCAGCATATAGGTACACAATATGTAGCTTAAAATTACGTAGCTATACCTAAGTTTAACTTCATTTATCCTTATTTTTAAGCTAAGTTATGAGCACTAGCTCCCACACTAAGATTCCCTGTGTTGTGCGAGTCTGGTCTCTTCCCGAGGGTTCAGTAAGTTTTATTCATAATAGTAAAATTAGGAACCACATTGGGTACATAAACCTGATGACAGACAACACAATATTTCAATAATTATGAGATAAAGCTAACAGTCTTATCAATTACCTACCTACACATAACACTTCAGGTGCGTCCGTTTAGCAATGAGGGCATTGGTGACTTTGCCATTGTTGGCTCTTTTGTTAAAGCGTTCGTAAAGCTCAAATACGTTATTTTTGTCACTTTTGCCACTTTTCCCACACCTTACTCGAACGCTAAACCGAGCATAAGACCAAAAATCTCACGATTATGCTATCAAATATATTGTCAAAAAATGATTACAAACAACCATGCTCCGGACGTGGAAAAAAAAGTGAACCGAAACGTGTAATTTTTTTTAGCATTTAAATTAATTTAGTTTTAATTCTAATTTCATTTCAATTTTTATTCTCTTTGTTAGCCTCTTTTTTAGCTTTGCGAACGGTGAACAAAAGAGCCCTAAACGACATTTTCACAGATTCCCAATTTGAACGCACAGATTAGGAAGTATATGTTTGAACGCCCTTGTGAGCGTTTTAGCGTTATTTTCGCCAACTTGGAGATATTCGAACTATGCTATTAGAAACTGATACATCTCTGACAGAACTGTATGGACAGAAAATAAGTCATCATTACGATCTTGGCGAACGCGGAGATCTTGTTATTTTGTCTATGTTGTACCCAAGAATATTAGGCTGTTTCACTCGCGAAGTGATTAATGTTAAAGATGATGGTGATGATGATGAAACATAGCTGTGCTATTCCAGACTATAATCTATCTCTGTGCCAAATTTTAACCAGATCCGTTCATCCATCCATCCAAACTTTTTTTATCCTCGTCATCATCCATCACCGCAAGGGTGAAACCGCGGAGCGCAGCTAGTTCTTAAAAAACAATAGAATGTTCATAACCTGAACCAAAACGCTAACTGTTTTTTTTATATTAGTATTAATTATGACTAAGTAATAATCTTATGCTGATGATAATAATTTTCATATTGTCATTGAAAATGTTAACATGCTGGAGCTTGCCGGCAAATGCATTGCATGCATTGAAACTTATTGACCGAGCGATTGCAAAGCAAAAGCGAAACATCTACAATAAAATATTTCCCCTTTATATTATTATACCGACCGAGCGAGTGCGAAGCGTGTCCTCGCTTAGACAAAAATGTTTTCATATGTCCGGATCGTTTTGGATGTTCAGATGTTGTCCTGTACAGGTCGCATTTCTGAACCAACGCTCTTGCAATTTGTTGAGCTGGTCCGATAATCATATGGATACTTTGTCTATGCAGCAGTGCAAGTACCGAACTTAACGATAAATAAATTTGAGTCTTGAATTCGTCATACTTCTAAATAACTGGCTATATCGATCTTGTGTCGATCATTGCAAGTAAGTTACAAAATTAAGCGATCGGTAGACAAATTCGATAAGCTTTTACATTTATAACGATAACCCTAGCATGGAACTGTTAAATTACGTATGAGATCGTCTATTGTTATTTACAGCTTTGAAAATGAGCTCGATATAGCTTAGCGACAGGCGAAAGTTTGTATTAATGGATGAATGGATGTTTGTTATTCTCTGACGCTCAAAGGGCGGGCCCAATTTTGATGAAATTTGGCATGGAGGTAGATGGGGCGGTGAATTAACGTATAGGATATTCACCAATATCGTCGTCATCCATCACCATGCGGGTGTAACTGCGGGTGTAATTAGTATTAAATAAAAAATAGACTTCGGCCTTGTTTTGATCGTAGAAGAGCGAACTGCTCGTAGAAATCTTTAAATGATAGAAGGACGCATTGTGGAATGCATTCCACAGTATTACGATTATTATGAATTGTTTGCAAACAATTCATAATAATCGTAATACTGTCGACAATTTGACGATCGTATAAGTCGTCGATATGACTTCCATATTTGCTAGGAGCGATACGATTTTTTATCGATCTTAGCGACTCGACAAATTTAACGAATATTATGGTACTTGCACTGCAGTTCTTGGAAATTTAAAATTCGAATGAATTTTGTTTTAAGATGTGCGGTGAAAATTTGCTCAGTTACAGCTATATACTAAGACATACTCGCTCGGTCTAAATCTACTCGTAACAGAGCCACTAGTCAATATTTTTTTGCGATTGATTGACATTCATTTGTTAATATTTTAAGGAACATCGGCCTGCTACGACGACAGTGGTGGAGGCTTCGTAGTTTTAGTGTCGGATTTGACAGAGAGCTCAACAGAAAACTCGACGGTAGCGTGACACGTACGCGGCATTGTGTCGACCAGCGTGTCTCGGAATGACGCGCCAATTTGTGATCCGTCGCATTATGTTCTCTTTACTGATGTAGCAAAGTTTAGAGGCTAGGTAAAGAAGTATATGAACTGATGATTTTTTTACTTATATTTTAAGGTCAATTGAATCCATAATTCTACATAACAACGAAAGCGTTTAACTCGCTAAATGTTACACTGTACTATTTTATAAAATACTATTTTTAAATCTACATCTGACACCTATAAAGACAAAGTATTCAGAGCGCAAAAGAAATGTGTAAGTGCAATGTATTAAACTTTAAACAAACTGACACATGTAAGCAACATTTTACAAATGTAAATTTATTGACTTTGCTTTGCATGTATTTATTTATTTATTTTGGTAATTTAACAGCGTTTACAATTAACATGTACACTAAATATAAAAACTTAAAATGTGGGCAAAACAGAATTACTCAAATTAAAAACAATTTACAGAAAAGTAATAATAAAACGAAAAAATATATTTAAAGGACAAAGATAAGATACAGGCACAGGTCATATTACAATTACAGCGAGAATAGCAGGAATAGCAGGTATGTTTGTGAGTTATGTGTGTGAGTTTGTGTGTGTGTGTATGTGTGTATGTGTGTGTGTGTGTGTGTGTGTGTGTGTGTGTGTGTGTGTGTGTGTGTGTGTGTGTGTGTGTGTGTGTGTGTGCGTGCGTGTGTGTATCTATGTGTGTGTGTGTGTGTGTTTAGGAAATTTCTATTTTTGTCAGGACGAATCTAAACTTGTTAGAGGTTATAAAAAGCAACCGCCTATGTGATAAAATAAGCTTTCCAAATAACAGAACGGCTCTCTTGATCTCTAGTTGTTATCAAGTATTAATATTCTTCTGGAACATGTAGAAAGAAATTATAAATTTAACCGATATGGTGGTTTTGTTTTGATTGGACATGATTTTAGAACAGAGTACATAGCAAGGAAAAACATGTTTTTAAAAATCAAAAGACATTACAACTACGAAGAAATATTCTTCGTAGCATTACAAGTACAATTTGAAAAATGTAATACCGACTTCCATTCTATTCAGTTTTTGGAGTTTATCTAAAAAACTACTGGATCGAATTTGACGAAATTTAAATGGGACTAGCACACGAGAAGCACCAGCTTTCAAACAATAAAATAATTTTGAGATACCGTTCACCCAATCATAGGTTATGAGGTAAGAAACATAAAAAATACAGTCGAATTGAGTACCTCCTCCTTTTTTTGGAAGTCGGTAGAAAGCAATTTAATTTAGCCTCAATAGTTTTACGCTCAACAAACATTTAGCATTTTTTTTGTTTAGTCGTAGCTATAGGCCGTATAATTTTGTGTTTCCCTATCATCGAAGAATATAGTTAAAATAATTCAGTTCCATTTTTAAATTATGACTACAGCCAATTGTTTAAACGAGACAGAGAAACGACATGATATTCTTAAAATTTCTTCTTATCGCAAAGCTTGTTACAAAATTCTAATTCTAATTAGAATTTTGTGTTTAAACAGATACGAAAACGACTTCGATATTGACGTGCTACTTCTACACCTGAAACTTTATCATCGTCTTCATATGCATCACCTTTTTATATAATTGAACAAAACGTTTGTACAACCTATTGTAATAAAATTTGAATGGAACCAAATTATCAAGAATTTATAAAAATTGATATAGATTTGACGGAAAAGTCGATGAACATACATAAAAAAACATATAAAGTAAACAAAGAACTTTTTACTTTTTAGTCAGTGAAAAATAGAATTTTCCGCCAAAACGAGAGCATTCATAGTAAGCGTAATTTTCTGCTTAAAGTGCGTCAAATCGTCCAGAAGACCATTAAAATTCAGGCCAGCAAATAAAAGTATAGTTCAGTCCGTTTTCCCTAACGCTGAAATTACCAACGCGCGTTAATTACAGCGGATGCTGAAGCGCGTTGCGTCAGTTTAAATTTCCCGAAGATTGTCCCACTGGAAACTTTGTCGTGTGCTCGCTCAGATTAGTAGGATAGCCATACGGCTTATTTTCATTTACTTTAAAAAGGATTATATTCTACAACAATATTGTAACGAACCTTAATAAGTATAAAATCGCATTACATTATAACCTGCTTTTAAAGCTGCTTGATAAAGAACGCACAATTTTCTGGCATCATCTGTTTCTGCTTGAGATAAGATTGTATTGCAACCACCTACCTACCAGAAAACGTGGTGGCTGGTGAAAAATGGCAGCCGCAGAGTTTCGTTCGCACATTCCATCATCATATGACAAATACATCCTCAGTTATACCCATCATAAAGCCAAATTTAATAAGAGTTTTTTTTTTTTAGAACGAACTAATGCTGTTTGCCTCTACCGGCATTTACAGCGTCACCGGACGGTTGGCGAGCGCAGATGGCACTCAGCCAGATGCGGGCGCAGAGGGCGCACCGCCTAAGGCGAGCGTTGAAGACGCTCCGCCGCAAGGAGAGGAGTAGGCGACTTGCTCAAGGGCACCACTAAGGTACGGACCTCGGCTTGGGCCGTCGCCAGGAGAGAGGGGAGTAGGAGAGAATCGCCCCGGTACATAAGTGTACCGTTGAAAGTGGGCCCTATGAATTTTAACTCTACGACTATTTGGAGAGAATCTAACCAAGACATAACTTTTGCCTCGAGCTCGCCGGCGAGCTCGGTGTTTGACTGTGTTTACCACTAAATCATAACCTTGTGTACCTCGCCTCCTCCCATTTCCGCGACATGGGTCCACACCGCGACCAGGATCGTCGCGTTGTGCACTCATGACTGTACTTTGGGTGGGGCTACAATAAGAATGTGTAGTACCTCGCCCACAGCCATGGTTGCTGGGGCTACATAGAAAACCAGTGTTACCTCGTGCACAGCCATTTGCTCGGCCGGAGGATACATCGCGACCGGGGCCGCGGTGTATACTCCCACCCGCACCGTGGCTGGGACTACAATCGTGTGTGTGTGGATTACCTCGACTGCGACTGGGGCTGCGAAGAAGATCTCGGCCGGAGCCTACAATGCGATCGGGATCACATCCCTGGTCGGGTCTACAACCATTACCGGGGTTCCCTTGGGACGACGCTAAAGCTGCCGAAGTAACGGCTGCGATGGGGTCGTCCGGGTCACCCAAAATATGCCTTGGACGGCGACGGGGGGGAAGGAAGTGAGGATCGGTTATGTCAGTGGAGTAGTTCGCCGCTTCTACCACGAGGGGATTCGAGTGGTGGGGAGCTTTATCAAAGTGGCGGCGTGAGCAGTCTTTCATATACTGCGTAATAGAGGGGAGGGTGAAATCGCAGTGCAGTTCGGCGTTCCGCAAGTACCACGGAGCGCCCACTGCTCTGCGCATAAAGCGATTCTGAATCACTTGAAGTTTGTGGAGGTCGTGTTTCTGAGCATGGGCGAACGCTACAGATGCGTAAGTCATGACTGGGCGGAAGCAAAGTTTGTAAAGAGTCGTCTTATTTTTAAGAGACATTTTACTGTTTTTGCCTATGAGGGGATTAAGACGACCCATAATGAAGGCCGCCCTATTGCGAACAATCTGGATGTGTTTCGCGAAAGTGAGTTGGCGATCAAGGGTGACGCCCAGGTATTTGGCAGATTTAGCCCAAGGGATGGGTTCGCCAAATAGGACTATGGGTGATGGCATGAGATTCCACCGGGTCTCAGTGAAGTACACTGCTGCACTTTTGCTAGGATTTACTGCAATCCGCCATTTACGAAACCATGCACCGATTACGGTGATGGCTCGTTGGATGGCGCATCTCTGCCTGACCTTGAACCAGCCAGTAGAGTAGATTGCAGTATCATCCGCAAATTGAGCGATCTGAACATTAGGTTCAGATCGTGGGATGTCGCTGGTGTACAGCGAGAAGAGAATGGGTGAGAGTACAGAGCCCTGAGGGACACCTGCGTGAATGGGATGCGGGGAGGAGAGCGTTCCCTCGGTGCGATAGCTAAACGTTCGATCCCTGAGAAAGTCTTGTAAGATGAGTACAAGACGGTCTGGCACACCCAGTTGGTACAGCTTGAATATCAAACCGTTGTCCAGACTTTGTCAAACGCTTTCACTACGTCAAGGAAGACAGCTATGGTCCCTTGGGGCTTTGGTTTCTTATTGAAACCGCCTAGGATGTGCTCCGTTACGCGGTGCACTTGTTGGACGCAAGAGTGTTTGGCTCTAAAACCAAATTGCTCATCGGGAAGGAGGTCTCTGGTCCCACGTTAGGTCCAATACCTGACCTGGGACCAGAGTCGGTTCACAATGAGCCGCTCGTAAATCTTCCCCAGAGAGCTGAGGAGACTTATAAAACGGTAGCTGGAGGGCTCGGCTGCCGGTTTGCCTGGTTTGTGAATACCAATGACAATGGCATGCTTCCAAGTGTCTGGGAAGAAGCAGTTGCTCATAGCCGCATTGAAGATGCTAACTAAGAGATGGACTAGTGGGACTGAGAAGTGTTTAATCACCTTGTTGCTGATACCATCAGCACCAGGGGATTTACGGGTCTTGAGGCTCTTGATCAGAGACACTACCTCGGATGATTTTACCGGTGGGAGGAGTGGGAGGTCAGAGAAGGACATAGAGCTTTTATGTTCGACTTCAGATTCCACCGAATCGAGGTGTTTCTGGTCGACGTGATCTACATTTAGAGTACACTGAGCCTCAAGGCTATCAGCTAAACACTCGGCTTTGTCTTCGTCAAGGAACGCTATGGAGAGGGGAGGTGGCCTAATGAGTGAAGGCATTGTCTGTTGTTTGTCAGATTTCAGAGCTCGAGCCAACTGCCAGTATGCCTGGTGAGTTGGCTCAATCTCTGACAGTTTGTCGTCCCACCTTTGATCACGCAGCTCACTCATGCGTTTCCTTACAGCACGCTGTAAATAGCGCATGGTGGCTTTGTTCTCTGGGATTGGCATCAAGTCATACGCCCTAATGGCGGCGTTCTTAGCTGTCAGTAACCTCCTCGCACCCTCGGGCAGTTCGAAGCGGCGACCATCCGCCACTTGGACCTGCTTTGAGGATTCACCTACTGCGGTGCGGAGGTGGTCACTGAGAGCCTCGATCGCAATTGATACGTCTTCTACTGTCTGTATGTCATCGGGGATTCTATCGAGAGTGGGTGAACTGATAGCTTGGAGGGATTCCCCCAGTTGCTTCCAGTTCACTACCGTTCTAGTGATAGGGGTTATGTCCGTCGGGTCGGGGCCTAATTTCTACAATACAGGGCGGTGGTCTGAAGTCAGTTCGTGTAACACTTCTATAGAGCGCAACCGGAGGGTAACGTTCTTAAGAAGTGCTATGTCAAGTATGTCTGGTCGTTGGTTGTCAACATAGGGATATCTTGTGGACTCCAGAGGGGAGAGAATATCAAAGTTTAAGTGGCTGACCAAGGCTGAACTTCGTCCTTTTGACTAGAGAGGCTGTCAGCGTTGAAAGTCACTACGGTGACTGAGTGGGCTTAATACGTTTCGGTGTACTTTCCATATTGGATGATACCTAAGAAACGTTGGGGAGGGCGTAGCGCCTCACTGCGCTGATTAAACCCGCGTGTGTGAGCGTGGCTCGCAAGCGGTCTTGGTCGTTTGTGGCAGTACGAAGTTTGTGCGCGAATGCACGTACTTCGTCCACGTCTATGACCATCGCGTAGTCCATGACAAGGGCTATGTCGGCCGCCAGGTCTGATTGACCTGGGGCGTCCATGAGCCCAGCCATTGGAGGCCTAGAGAGCGGCGGTTTGGGCTTAGGAGCCGGCGCGCTGGCAGAGGCCTGCGGGCGGGCGGGGGTGAGGTGGGCGCTTGCTTGTACCATGCTCAAGGGCTTGGACCAAGCGTTGCGCGCCGGCGCGGGCGCGGGTACAACAGGTGTTGCCTGCGGTGCGGGTGTAAGGTTAGGCTTAGGGCCGTTCCCTTGAGAGCGGGTAGTGACCGGGCGAGGAGGGGGATTAGGCCTCCTAGCCGGGCCACTGGATACGCGGGGTGCCTTAGGGCAACCGCGGTAGTTGGCGGTATGTCCCTGTGTGCCGCAGAGGACACAATCTGGGCTGTCCCGTGATCCCTTAGGCACTTGACGCACCTCGGGCGGGCGAAGCAGAATCGGGCGGCATGACCGTACAGTTGGCAGATATGACACTGGCCAGGCGCTCGGTTCCGGAATGGGGGTTGAACGGTGATCCCCGAGAGGTTCACTACCGTTTTAACATTGAAAATCGCTTTGCCCTCTGGCGTGCGATTGAGGATGACCAAGAGTAGGTCGTAGGGTTTGCGGTCCTTACCACTGTACATGCGGTGGCATTCGCGGACGGGGTAACCTTGCGCCTTCAAGTCGGCGGGGACACTGTCGGTCTGCACCTCTTTAGGTACGCCGCGTATGACTACGCGTAGGACCTTCTCTTCCTCGAGAGCATAGGTGTGAAAACTTATGCTCTCGTTTTTGAGTAGTCTAGTAAGCGCCCTATAGTCGCTTGGGGTTGGGACTTGTACTTTGATACCCAGTTGGGTTGAACGGGCGCTGGTATATTGGATCTTACGATCCGTCAAGAGTCGTGAGACCATGTCCCACTTCGCCTTGTCCTGAAGGAACAAGGGCGGCGGCGGTTTCTCGCGCCTAACTGACGCTCCTTGAGAGGAGGCGTCGCGTTGAGACGCGGAGATGCTTGCAGGAGCATCGGAGTGAGCGAGAGGGTCGCGGAAGGTGGGAGCGAGAGAGCCTGATGGCTTCGCTCCCGGGGCGGTGCAGGCCGATTTGGGTGGCGGGGAGGGAGCCTCTGAGGCGGCTTTGGGGACGCGCTTTCTCTTTCCGACGGTAGTGAACCCGTCGTTGGAGATGTTGCCAACAGAGTTAGCGCGGGAGCGGGAAAACTCTACATCCATCTCATTCTCCGAGTTGGATGCCGAGTCGTAGGCGCGTTTGTACTCAGTCCGAGGGACTGGAGAACGATCGCGGGGTGGTAGAGGTGCGCGGGGAGCGCGGGGCGCATAGGGCGCAGGGTCGGGAGAAAGAGGGCTTTCTAAGGGCTTGAACGCCGAAGAAACGAAGGGCCCCCTCGGAGGGAGGGAGCCGGAGGAGGGAATTTGAGAGTCCGTGAAGCGGGGTCTCTCCTTAAAATCCCTATTGGACTGGAGATACTCGGAGAGCATGTCCAGGTAGCAATTTGAGACCCACGAGGCGAACGCCTGAGACGAAACGCCTTGCGGGAGGCTCAGAGCGGGGGAGGGAGAGAAGAGAGACATCTCGAGGGGAATACTCGAGATGCGAGTGAGGGATGAGTGACACTCCCGCCGGGTACAGGCTGGAGAGTGAGTGCCTAGGTGTCCCTACTTTGTGCCCTCTGCCAGTCTTATTGTGCACAAGGATGTGTGCCTAAACGCGAGGCCCTATTTGCTCCGAGGGCGAGGAGAGAAGACCGAGTAAAACCCGGCTTCCAACCAAACACTTGCCCAGAGAATAGGAGAGTAGGATAGGGTAGGGTGGGAAGGAGATACCTGCCGTCGGCGAGGGGAGACCCCAAGGCCGGTGAAAGCAGGCCCGTCCGGTTTTAGCCGTTCCCTCCCACGCTCAGGAGGGAAAGGCTTGATGCACCGGGTCCACGCCCAACTGGATTGCGTTAACACCGCAAGGATCGTCCAGAAGACCACGTGAAGCGTGGATTTGTTTGACTCGAACTTGAAAATTGAAAAATTAAAAAATCGAAACTAGAGATCGCTCTGAAAAGAGCGGTTTTGATTTGACTATGTAAGTGATTGACGTGTCGAAGCGCTCTTACAAGAGCGCGCTTCTTTCGCGACGCGAGCCGAGCCGAGCCGAACGCCTCCGTGCGCCGAACGGTACACGAAGCGGAGGCTTGACGTCGAATCTGCACACAGAAAATCCACTATTAGCGAAGTCCAACACTGAATCCTCTTCAATCGAAACGATACAGGTAACCGGCACTAAAAGCGCAAGCACTTTTAGGCCGATCGGAATATTCTCGGAGAGCTCTTGAGCGCACGTCCGTCCCGCTCGAGCGTGCTGACCGGAATGAGTTTTATATAAGAGAAACGTGCCCAGATCGAAGTCTCGCAGCTGTGACTATCTCTTTCCTACCCATAGTACAGCAGCATTCTTTTTGGCATAACTGATGTTTGAGTAGTGTTGTTCTGTTGTAGGTACTTTGGAGGTTAAAATCTTTTAAATACACAAAAAAATTGTACGTGTTTATACAGTTCATCCTAAGAAATGGTTGTGCCATTTTCTTAATAAAATAATGTTAACTTGTACGAATTTTTGTTATCACGCCCGTAATCATTATGTGGGCCTGATAATATTATTGGTTGTAGACTGCTGGACCCGTGACATGTGCCAACCTATTAGACTTGGCCAGTGATTGCTCCACCACAGCAAGCTTCCCTTTTGGTCAGATTGGGTATTGCTTAGATTCA
Source organism: Selenia dentaria (assembly GCA_917880725.1). Classification (NCBI taxonomy): domain Eukaryota; kingdom Metazoa; phylum Arthropoda; class Insecta; order Lepidoptera; family Geometridae; genus Selenia; species Selenia dentaria. The sequence goes on from OU862898.1 coordinate 23,920,805, forward strand.
CCGACTTTTCTATACGATTCCAAGTTAGTACGCGTATAGATAGCCACTTGAAAAATAACTATAGCGGGTAGTTTTAGTATCCGTAGCGATTTAAAATACGCTCTCTCGGGCTCTTGTGATACTCGTGCTACAGCACGGACAGCTCGTTTCTGGAGTCGAAAGGCGCGTTCTAAATCAGCACCACGTCCCCAGAGCTCTGCTCCGTACTGAAGTAGAGAGTGCACGGTGGCGAAGTAGCATGTCCGTACCACTCCTGTCGGCAGGAATCTGGACCACCGGCAGAGCGCAAAACTGAGCGCAGCCTCAGTTTACCACATACTTTATGTAGGTATGTGGAATTCCCAGGTGACGCCGCTGTCCAATTCAAAACCCAAGAAGGTAGTATTGGTTACTTGTTCTATTTGTATTACAAATTGGTTAGCCACGTGTCTTGCTATTTTCGGGAAAGGTGCTCTAAAGCGCATTTTTCTCATTCTATCTCTTTCTACCAATAGGTATTCAATAGTAGATTCAATAGTAAAAATGTTAGATGAGTACGTTACTTTAAAAAATGTAACAGAGTTACAGTATAAGAAGATATAGAGTCACTGTAAGATAAACATAATAAACTTATGGGTGTTTTTTATTTTAATCCAGTAGTTCATTCTAATTTAGACTATTAACTGATGTAGACACAGCTAGAATAGTTTATTTTAGTTATTTCCATAGCGTTATGACTTATGGCATACTGCTCTGGGGATGTTCTGCAGATATTAATTCTATTTTTAAACTGCAAAAAAGGGCTATACGAGCGATCTACAGTTTGGCTCCCAGAGTTTCCCTTAGACAGAAATTTAAAGACATAAACATTCTAACTGTTGTAAAATGTATGATGTAAAATCTAATGTATGTAAAGAAAAACATTAGCAGTTTTGATAAAAGGAGTGATGCTCATTCCATGAACACGCGAAATAAGCACAAGCTATCCGTACATGTATCGCGTCTCCACAGAATAAGTCATTCTTTTATGGGACAATGTATACGATTCTATAATAAAGTTCCCAATGTTATCCGAGATTTGCCTATTAATAAGTTTAAAATTACTATTAAAACTAAACTCTGTCAAAAAGGTTATTACAAAATTTCGGATTACTTGGAGGAAAAAACAGCTTGGGACTGATCACTCCAGGATCTATCTACTCGTGTACTAAGATGTCAAAGTGTAGCGTGTCTTGCCCTACTGATACCATTATTATGTTCTCTTTTGTAAGGTAACACACTGGAGCTAATATTTGTAGTACCTAAGTAAAAACATTGTAAAAACATCTATATAAAAAGAATGGCCCCGAGTTTCTTGCCGCTTCTTCTCGGTTGGCTCTATGTATTTTGGAACGCGGCGGTAGGCTTTAAAGTACATTATAATGAAAAATTGACGTTCATAAGTGCGTCTTTGATGCATAAATTGAATAAATGATTTTGACTTTGACTTTGTTCCATGCGCCAAGCACTGTATCTAATCTGTAAGTCTTAGTAAAGATAATATGTCCTACTTTATTTTTTATCATTGTCACCGCACTATAGGTCGACCGGTCGAGGTACCAGCATTTCCTACCTCCAAACTTACAAGTCCTCGTACCAACTTTTTATAACAAAAAAAAAACCTTTTTCATTCTTTTACTTAATTTAGCACAATGATGGACACTTTTACGACGTCATTATTTCTTTTGAAACACGGTTTTTGATCTTGAAACTGGAAATGGATTTTACTTTTGTGGGTCAAGTGGGATGGGAAGCGTGTATTTTATTGGGGTAGTCGTTATGATTAAATCCAAGGATTTTCCTAATCATGAGTTCTTTTATATTTTGGGAATAATAATAATTTTATTGTGCTGGACTAGGGTGGACATTTTTTTAACAATAAATAATAATATAATAATAAAAAAATATTTTTCATTAATTATAAGTTTTCCACATTAACTGATATCCTGCCTCTTGGAAAAGCGTGAGCTGTGGACCAGGAGACAGTTCTCCCTTAAGCATTAGACAATGGAAAATATTATAATATAGGTACTTAATTTCAATAATTTACATAAAACGGTTTTTACATTAATTTCTTATGCTATGATGTAAGTATGTATGTGCGCATGTTTGAGAGGATGCGAGTGTGTGAGGGAATGTTTGGTGTGACACTGCGCGCGTGTGAGGTTTGGGTGTGTTTTTATATAAGTTTTTAAACTGGCATGGTCATGCAAGAATTGATTTTAGAAGCGGGATATATACCATGTATTGTATTTATTGTCTTCATCGTTGTAAAAAACGAAGAAGTTCCGAAAGAAGCTCGCGTGCATATACCGTGCGTTATGTGTGTTACCCAGATCGAGTTCCAATTGACTGTTGTGTCATTGGTAATAAGCTGGAACGCAAGAAACGTGAAAGAAAGAGGGGAGACCATTTCGTCTGCCTGTAACAACACTTACCCGCAAATACTTCAGTTTACTCGTGAGCATGGCGCATGCAACTGTGCCGAAATATCGAGAGCTCACAATAAATACAATACATGCTAAATATACCGTTTCTAAAGTTAATTGTATATATACTGTAACGATATAAAATATGCAATTTTGCACATTTTAGTATTTTGTATTGCCACCACGAGCTGTTAAACATGCCAAATAGTATATCAGCTCGGTGGTAATACAAAAAAAATATGTACTAAAATTAAATATTTATTACAGTTAATAAAATTACAAAAACGACACTGTTCAACACTTTTGTCTTATTGCCATGGTCATTTCCATGTCAACCACACGATGTCCAAGACTGTTGTCTTATAGCAATAGTCATTTCCATGTCAACCACATATTGTTCAAGACTGTTGTCTAATATCAATAGTCATTTCCATGTCAACCACACATTGTTTAAGACTGTTGTCTACTGTCAATAGTCATTCCCATGTCAACCACAAAATGTTCAAGACTGTTGTCTAATGGCAATAGTCATTTCCATGTCAACCACACATTGTTCAATACTGTTGTCTAATAAAAATAGTCATTTCCATGTCAACCACACATTGTCCAAGACTGTTGTCTTATTGCAATAGTCATTTCCATGTCAACCACACATTGTTCAAGACTATTGTCTAATGGCAATAGTCATTTCCATGTCAACCACACATTGTTCAATACTGTTGTCTAATAAAAATAGTCATTTCCATGCCAACCACACATTGTATAAGACTGTTGTCTTATTGCAATAGTCATTTCCATGTCAACCACATATTGTTCAAGACTGTTGTCTAATGTCAATAGTCATTCCCATGTCAACCACACATTGTTCAAGACTGTTGTCTAATGTCAATAGTCATTTCCATGTCAACCACACATTGTTCAATACTGTTGTCTAATAAAAATAGTCATTTTCATGTCAACCACACATTGTCCAAGACTGTTGTCTTATTGCAATAGTAATTTCCATATCAACCACATATTGTTCAAGACTGTTGTCTAATAGCAATAGTCATTTCCATGTCAACCACATATTGTTCAAGACTGTTGTCTAATAGCAATAGTCATTTCCATATCAACCACATATTGTTCAAGACTGTTGTTTAATAGCAATAGTCATTTCCATGTCAACCACATATTGTTCAAGACTGTTGTCTAATGTCAATGGTCATTTTCATGTCAACCACGCAATGTTCAAGACAGTTGTCTAATGGCAATAGTCATTTCCATGTCAACCACACGATGTCCAAGACTGTTGTCTTATAGCAATAGTCATTTCCATGTCAACCCCATATTGTTCAAGACTGTTGTTTAATAGCAATAGTCATTTCCATGTCAACCACATATTGTTCAAGACTGTTGTCTAATGTCAATGGTCATTTTCATGTCAACCACGCAATGTTCAAGACAGTTGTCTAATGGCAATAGTCATTTCCATGTCAACCACACGATGTCCAAGACTGTTGTCTTATAGCAATAGTCATTTCCATGTCAACCCCATATTGTTCAAGACTGTTGTCTAATAGCAATAGTCATTTCCATATCAACCACATATTGTTCAAGACTGTTGTTTAATAGCAATAGTCATTTCCATGTCAACCACATATTGTTCAAGACTGTTGTCTAATGTCAATGGTCATTTTCATGTCAACCACGCAATGTTCAAGACAGTTGTCTAATGGCAATAGTCATTTCCATGTCAACCACACGATGTCCAAGACTGTTGTCTTATAGCAATAGTCATTTCCATGTCAACCCCATATTGTTCAAGACTGTTGTCTAATAGCAATAGTCATTTCCATGTCAACCACATATTGTTCAAGACTGTTGTCTAATGTCAATGGTCATTTTCATGTCAACCACGCAATGTTCAAGACTGTTGTCTAATGGCAATAGTCATTTCCATGTCAACCACACATTGTTCAATACTGTTGTCTAATAAAAATAGTCATTTTCATGTCAACCACACATTGTCCAAGACTGATGTCTTATTGCAATAGTCATTTCCATGTCAACCACACATTGTCCAAGACTGTTGTCTAATAGCAATAGTCATTTCCATGTCAACCACATATTGTTCAAGACTGTTGTCTAATAGCAATAGTCATTTCCATGTCAACCACATATTGTTCAAGACTGTTGTCTAATGTCAATGGTCATTTTCATGTCAACCACGCAATGTTCAAGACTGTTGTCTAATGTCAATAGTCATTTCCATGTCAACTAAACATTTTTCAAGACTGTTGTGTAATGGCAATAGTAATTTCCATTCCAACCATAACATTGTTCAAGACATACATTGCCGTAAGGGATTAGTCATGTGATCTTGATGGAGTCCTTCATGCCACACTGGGAGCTATAATTCTTACATACTCGTATTTTCAACTTATTATAATCAGTATTATACAATTAGTGAAAATGGTAACCTAAAAAGACATAAAAAATTTAATTCTTCCTACATTTTCATCAATGAAACTGTTAGCGCCATTTATGACGCTCTTTTCTCTCTCTTTCACACACCTATTCCTGTCCTACTCATCCTATCAACAACGACGATTCAGCTTTACCCTGTCATAATATTTGGTGGCTGCGCTAACATAAACTTTATTTAGTTCTCAATTTGACTGTATTTTTTTATGTTTGTTACCTCAGAACTTTCGACTGGGTGAACCGATTCTCAAAATTATGTTTTTGTTTGAAAGCTGGTGTTTTCTGTGTGGTCACATTTTATTGAATTCGGTTAAGTAGTTTTTGAGTTAGAATCCAATACTTTACTATAACTGAATAGAATGGAAGTCTTGTTAAATGGATTACTCTAGAAATATTTTAAAGTTCATCGCTTTTTTTATAACCCGCTTTTTATGCGGTTAAGTTTACTTGTTCTCATAAAATCAGAACTTTGTATATTTAACATCTTAAAGCAAGCAAGTACTAAGTGTTAGAAACACATGTATAACGTTGTAGTATGACCACTCGATCCCCCCCGAAGGGTTCTCGCATTGACGTGGCGGGGGGGCTCAGTAACCGTGGCTAGGTACACCACGGTGAAGCCAAGAGGAACCCAGGGGCCGCGCCGGCGTTGGGGTGCGCTGGCCGGCTCAGGCGGGCCGCTCCTATGGGCTTTGGCCGCCAAGTCCACATAGGAGTGGCGGGGTCCGGGCGCTTTGGCGCAGACTCGAGGAGGTGGGGCCCGGGCGCTTTGGCGCAGGCTCGAGGAGGTGGGGCCCGGGCACTTTGGTGCAGGCTCGAGGAGGCGGGGTCCGGGCGCTCGGCGCAGACTCGAGGAGGTGGGGTCGCGGGGGGGCTATCCCTTGTGGCTGACGTAGCAGGCGGTGGGGCTACGTATCCGACCCACCGCAGGGAGACCACGGGCGACCAGACACGGGGAAGTCTGGCGCCCATTGTTGGCGAGTTTGGTCTCCGAGGCAGTTGCGGCGCGCCATGTGTTCTGGCGTGCCGCGAAGAGAAGGGTTCGGCAACGGACAGCCACGGCGGGTTCGCGGTCGTGTGGAAAATCTGTCCCGCGTTCCCGCCGAGGGCGGCAGTGACGGAACACCCCGGGGTTTTGGTGGGTATACGGACTCCCACATAACCACCTCCCTCCCCGTGGTGGGTGGTATCCATAAAGGATTTCCCCGGGACAAAAAAAAAAAAAAAAAAAAATGACCACTCGATAGACATATTTTCGGTGCCGCTCCGCCATTACAAGATGTCAGTTACGAGCAGTGAGTTTTACTCCTGACCTTGTATATACGTAAGTATCGTGGTGACTATCACGTTAACCCTATTACACAGCCACACATACTTATACTTTTATATTATTACTACTTGCGCTCGGCCGTTTCACCGCGGTGGTAAGGGTGATGATGATGATAGTGAAAATTATGTAATGTGTTGTCCGCAAATATGAATATACCAACCTAAGTTATAACTAAACATACCATCACCCTCACAATCTTTCACCTTTTTCATATTCTTCGACTAATTCTCAAGTCACTTTGACATTTTTCTACGTGAAAACAGACATACCGAGCTCTGCCATGGCTGAAGTGTTTATGATGTAATGAATTGAAACCTATTACAATAACATGTATAAATCTATACATAATATTATAAAGAGGAAAGATTTGTATGTATGTTTGTAACGAATTGGCTCAAAAAGTACTAAACCGATATCAAAAATTCGTTCACCATTGGAAAGCTACATTCACCCTGAGTAAAATATGATATATAGGTTTCATCATTATCATCATCATTCATCAACGCGCGGGTGAAACCGCGGAGAGCAGCTCGTAAATAATATGATAAATTATCATATATTATTTACTAGCTGCTCTCCGCGGTATGTTACATTCAAAATAATTTTGAATGTAACATATTGTGACAAGTGACGAGTATATAATGCAAAGTTCTTACTAATTATACGCTCGTAAATTTAATGAAATTATGTAATTAACTATTATTCTTATTCTCATTAATTTTCTTGTCCTACAATAATTTTTTTCACAATATTTCTATATAAAATAAAATTATAAAAAACCTAATTCTAGATTGCCATCGAATTTAGGGCATGACCTAAACTGCCAACAAACCCAAACTACTACTACCTACTTATTATTATTATTCAAATTATTTATTTCTTTTTCTTAAAATTACATTTTTTACAATATTTCTATATAAAATAAAAACATTATAAAAAACCTAATCCTAGATTGCCATCGGCAGTGGAGCATGACCCAAACTACCGGTGGTTAGGGCTGCAGACTGAGAAATCTCCTGACAATACGTGCCGTGTCAAGGATTACTGCCTTCTGTATCTGGCTCTTGATCCAACCGTCTAGCGAGAGCCTCTTAAGATGTTGGTCGAGGCTTTTTGCTATAAGGCCGTTTGCTGAAACCACTATCGGAACAATGATCGTCTCGTCAACATCCCACATGTCGGTCACCTCGTGAGCTAAGTCAAGGTACTTCCTGAGCTTGTCCTTCTCGGCCTTCACGAGATTCTTATCATGAGGAATGGTGACGTCAACAAGCATTACCCGGCGCTGAGATCGATCGATCACCACGATGTCAGGCTTATTAGCAACAACAGTCCTGTCCGTGATTATAAATGGATCCCAATAGAGCGTAGCACGATCGTTTTCAAGAACAGGCGTAGGTGCGTACTTATAGTACGGCACCTCAGACTCAATAAGGCCGTATTGAAGTGCAAGTTGCTGGTGAATAATCCTGGCTACTTGGTTATGTCTGTGCAAGTACTCTCCATTAGCAAGATGAGAACAACCGGAAATAATATGTCTGAGTGACTCTCCAGGACGTCGGCATGCCCGACAAATGTCGACCGTACCGTCTTTCAGAATATATTTCCGGTAGTTATTCGTCTTGATAATTTCGTCAGCAATTGCACAGACAAAACCCTCGGTTTCACCAAACAGATCACCGAAACGTAGCCAGTTCACTGACGCGAGCTGGTCTACATCAGGTCCTGTTAGGGCCTTGTAGAATCGTCCGTGCAGCTCTTTGCCCTTCCATACGTCTCTTCGGTCTTCGATGCTTAGCACCACTGGTTTACGCCAGTTCTCGTTTGCCAAGGAGAGAGGCGTGAGGCTCCTATCAACTGCTATGACATCGCGATGTATCCCACACTCGGTGTTACGGAAATACTCTCTGAGACTGGACACCTCACAGTTATGGAGGTTCTTGGCATTGAGGAAGCCACGACCTCCCCCTTTCCGTGGGATGTACAGCCTCATAACAGACGAGCGTGGATGTAGCATGCGATGTTTTGTAAGCATTTGACGGACCCTCCTATCCAGGGCGTCAAGTTCGGTCTGAGTCCATCTTAGTATGCCAAAGGAGTATATGAGTAGGGGCATCACCCAACCATTGAAGGCGCGTGTCTTGTTGCCGCCCGACAAAAGACTATTAAGAACTTTTGTTAAGCGGTAGAAGAAACGCTCCTTCACTGTCTGCTTAATGTCTCTATCCATGATACCCAATGACTGTGACATACCAAGATACTTATAGGTTTCAACTTCAGATAGACATCTGAGAGTAATTGTCTCAGAAAGTTGTAAATTTGAAGAATTTACAACCTTCCCCCGTTGTACATGCATGACCGCACACTTATCTACCCCGAACTCCATCCTGATGGCACTACTGAAAGTTTCAGTAATTTTCAGAAGGTTCATCAGGTCTTGGTGCTTCGGTGCAAACAGCTTGAGATCATCCATATACAGCAGATGAGAAATTATCTCACCATCTTTACGAAGTCGGTAGCCCAGTCTTGAATCCACCAACAAAGTGCTGAGAGGATTCAACGCTAGGCAAAACCACAAAGGACTGAGACTGTCGCCCTGGAATATGCCTCGTTTAATCCTTATGTAGTCCTGTGAACTAGGGACGCTCCCTCGACCTACCGGTTGACAAAGGACTGTGGTCCAATTTCTCATGCATGTGCTTAAGAATGATCTCAGAGTTGCATTGATTTTATACAACTCTAATACCCTCTCTAGCCATGAATGAGGCACTGAATCATAGGCCTTCTTATAGTCAATCCAGGCAGTCGATAGAACCCCCCTTTTTCGCCGGACTTGTTGACATATGGTCATGTCTGTGAGGAGGAGCTCCTTAGTACCACGGGACCCAACCCGACATCCATTCTGAGCAGGAGCCAAAATGTTGTTCGCAACAATGTGCGAATTAATTTTTGTTCGCAGAATAGATGTAAGGAGCTTGTATAGCGTTGGCAAGCACGTGATGGGTCTGTAGTTCTTCGCTTCCGCGGTACTACCGGACTTATAGAGCAAAAAGGTGACACCAGTTGTCAAGAAACTGGGGAGGGAACCATGTTGAAGGGCTTCTTGGTACTGTATTGCCAAGCACTCATGTGAGCATCGAATCCATTTTATCCAAAAGTTGTGCAATCCGTCTGGTCCAGGGCTTTTCCAGTTTGGGGCCTTACGAATACCACAACTTACGTCTATGGGGCTGATGTTCACAGCCTCCATGGGTTCGATGGATTCACATGAGCGTTCGACAACCGTCATCCAATTGTCCTCCGTGTGTTCAATGGGTAGTGACCAGATGCCACGCCAGAAGTTTGTCATGGTGTCAGCATCCGGCAGCCGTCCATCACTCACACAGTGGTCTTTACCTTCCCATTTTCTGTATACCTTTCTTTGGTCGCTTTGGAAAAGGCGATTTTGTAGGTATCTATCCACACGTTCTCTGTAGCGGCGAATGCGGTTTGCCCACGCATAGATTTTCTGTTTCAAAAAATCTATGCGTTCCGTGACACAAGACATATATTCCTGGGGTCTAATGCTAGTCCCAGCAAAAGCTTGGTTCACGAAGCGCATGATTCGAGGGCGATTGTTGCCCCTGCTGAAGCAGATTAGCTTTGCAATGAGAGTCCTAAATGTAGTGATACGTCTCTCGATCCGTATTTGCCACGCAGGAACACTTGAAGCAGTTCGCGGTGTTCGGTCAGTGTCCGGAAATTTGACACGAGCAACGCGACATGCCGCAATTGCCCCACAATACAGGATCGAGTGAGTATCAGTTAAATCTTTGCTATCGCGTAAATACGGCGCTAGCAAACCATTTAAGGTTCCCATTAACGCTAGGTTACGTCTATTCGTGGGTAGACGAGGTAAGCGCGGCCTAGAGCTAAGTGTGAATCTATATGTAAAAATCGCGTCATCCAAAGCCCTCCTCAGTTGCTCATTCGCCTGGGTACTTACGGTCATATTCAGGCAATCTTCCTCGTCGACTACAGTATCCGGTCGTATAGTCGTCGATACCGGAACCGATATAGACCCCGTGACAGACGGGTCCCGTGTCGAGGACGAACTTGCATGAATAGGTAGTGTCTCCAGGCGCAGCCGATCAAGTACAGGCTGGTCCAACATTTTACACCGATGAATAGCCCGTACCTGATCCGATAGTCGTTGTGCAGATACAGCCAAAGTCGGTTCAAGGGTCTGAAACAGAGACAACATACGATCACGATACGCAGTCAGGTTGCTTTATTTTATTATTATTATTATTATATTAGTGTGTAGTAGGATAGCGTAATGTAAATTGATTTGTTTTTGTTCTCTTTCACTCACTAAAAGAGCAACCGTATATTTAAAATAGAGAGAGTAACATAAGATGATGGTCACCATCCGTCTCCGTACGCCATGGCTACTCATGGTTGTCTGGAAGAGATCGCTCTGAGCAATAAGACCGCCCATTGTGACACTTAATTTTAAGTTTTTTTTAATGTTATTGTATTTTATAATGTGGTGTTGCAATAAATAGTTTATCTATATATCTACGCCGGGACATATAACAGGTTTGAAACTTCTGGCCCAGACGTCCCGGTTATTTTTTAAAATGTACCGGTATTTCAACAAGTTACAACACATTGTAATTGTGTTTGACACTAACTTACACACTCACAAACTTTTACCTGTATAATTTTATTGTGTTGTATGATGATAACGCTATCCGTATTATTGGAGACACTGAAGTCACTCAACACCTAGAACCCCTACATATGAGTAGAACTATAGCTTCTCTAAGCGTTTATTACCGTTTCTTTCATGGTAAATGTTCTAAAGAGTTTTTAATTTTTAGCTATTTCTTCCTTACCATTTCAGTCCCGAATAACTCGTTCCGGCTAAGCATTGCATCCATATACTGTTCGAAACTTCTTACTACGAACCAAAAAACTTGGCAGTTCCTACCTCTGTCATGTAAGTAAATTGTAAAATGCTCTGCGGGCGTACGTATTTCCTTGCAACTATGACTCTGGGTCTTTCAAGCGGGGCGTGAAAAAGCATCTCTCAGGTCATCATACGGGTGGCGATTAACGCAGCTTAAGGCTGCACTAATAGTCATTGCTTCTTGATTCCATCTTCGCTTTCTATCAGTCAAGAAGGAGTTACTTTGATGAACCATTATAAAAAAAAACATAAATAATAGAAGAGTTTGTTTGTGAAAGTATCAACATTTCGATATTTAATATAAATGAAAAAATTAATACGTAAAACGCCTTGAACATTAGTTAACCAAATTTGTTAGCGTTATATTGCTCGAAAATATTACAGAATTCAGTGTCCATGTGTCGAATTTGTTTTATTTATCATATAATATATATTATGACAGAATGTTAAACAATTCGCTCTGCACGAACAAAAACATTTTTCTTACAGTAGAAAAACGTTCAAATAAACATTTCATGACTACTATGTGCACAGAAAAAATCTAGTATCTGTTTGAGTAATAAAACAAATTGAAATTCCGTGGAAATCGCACAGTTGCCTGGCTTCTGAATAGCTTTGATAGATCAAAATGAAAGATATTTTTTGTTATAGAAATCGTACGCCGACTTGTTTGAGAGATAAAGTTATTTTTTGATACTCTCGCACGATGATGCGGGCACGGTCATGGTATTGTGACTCGGCCCTGTCCTTGAACCAATTTCCTACAGCTCCGCGGTAAGTGCTATAGTGCTGCCTAGATCTTGAAACTATAGTTTACGTAGCACTACTGCAAAAAAGGGCTATACGAGCGATCTACAGTTTAGCTCCCAGAGTTTCCCTTAGACAGAAGTTTAAAGACATAAACATTCTAACTGTTGTCTCTCAGTTTATCTATGAAAATCTAATGTATGTAAAGAAAAACATTAGCAGTTTTGATAAAAGGAGTGATGCTCATTCCATCAACACGCGAAATAAGCACAAGCTATGTACATGTAACGCGTCTCCACAGAATAAGTCATTCTTTTATGGGACAATGTATACGATTCTATAATAAAGTTCCCAATGTTATCCGAGATTTGCCTACTAATAAGTTTAAAATTACTATTAAAACTAAACTCTGTCAAAAAGGTTATTACAAAATTTCGGATTACTTGGAGGATAAAACAGCTTGGGACTGATCACTCTACTCGTGTACTAAGATGTCAAAGTGTAGCGTGTCTTGCCCTACTGATGCCATTATTATGTTCTCTTTTGTAAGGCAACACACTGGAGCTAATATCTGTAGTACCTAAGTAAAAATATTGTAAAAACATCTATGTAAAAAGAATGGCCCCGAGTTTCTTGCCGCTTCTTCTCGGTAGGCTCTATATATTTTGGAACGCGGCGGTAGTCTTTAAAGTACATTATAATGAAAAATTGACGTTCATAAGTGCGTCTTTGATGCCTAAATTGAATAAATGATTTTGACTTTGACTTTGTGCTCTTGTGAAACGTGATTGTTTCTTTCGTCTAGCAATTTCACATGCTAAGTAATATTCACATATGTTCAAATATATTTTCAACCGTTGATTAATGCAGCACGCCGGCCCGTACTTGCCGCGAGTGTTAGCTATGTTTTATACCTTTTGTATACGGCACTCATACATCCCGGGCGAGTGTCTAAAGACAGTTGTTGTACCGATTATTAAAAACAAGACGGGCAACCCTTCCGACGAGAGCAATTATAGGCCCATCTCGTTAGCTACGACAGTGGCAAAGATACTGGACAGTCTGCTTAATCGCATATTGAGTCAACACATTAAGGTGAACGATGCCCAGTTCGGTTTCCGGCCTGGGCTATCTACAGAGACAGCAATACTCTGCCTCAAGCATACTGTCAGGTACTACACTGATCGAAAGACGCCGGTATACGCGGTATTTCTCGATCTTTCGAAGGCTTTCGATTTGGTATCCTATGATGTGCTCTGGAACAAGATGATAACCGAAAGTAATATCCCGGATGAGGTGATTGAAGTTTTTAATTATTGGTATACCAACCAGACAAATGTAATTAGGTGGGCGGGTGAATTTTCCGAAGCGTATGGGTTGAGGTGCGGTGTGAGGCCGGGGGGGTTGTCTTCCCCGCGCCTTTTCAACTTTTATGTGAACGGGCTTGTCGAGGAACTCTGCGGCGCCGGCGTTGGATGCTTTATTGACGAAACTTTTATAAACAACATCAGTGCCGACGGCATGGTGCTGCTGGCTCCTTCGATTGGCGATGCTAGGAAACTCCTCAGGATCTGTGAGAAGTACGCCGCGACCCACGTACTCCGGTACAATGGAAAAGAGTGAGCTCTTAGTATTTCAGTCACGGGGTTTTAAGACTAACACTGTACCTTCTATCGTACTAAACGATGTCCCCTTGGCCAGAGTGTCGCGTTTCAAGTACCTGGGTCACTGGGTGGCGGAGGATCTCACAGATTCTGAGGATATAGAGAGAGAGCGCAGAGCGTTGGCCGTCTGTGGCAATATGTTGGCTCGCAGATTTGCACGGTGTACGGCGGCGGTTAAAATATCGCTGTTTAGAGCTTTTGGTCAGTCATTTTACACGTGCACTCTGTGGACCAACAGTACGCGGGGGACGATCAATGCCTTGCGTGTGCAATATAACAACACATTCAGGATGCTGTTGGGGCTGCCCTGGAGGTGCAGCGCATCAGCCATGTTTGCTGACGCTCGTGTGGATGGCTTCCATGCTATCATGCGCAAGCGAGCGACCTCGATGCTTAGCCGTGTCCGGGGCAGCGCCAATAGTCTCCTGGGTGTTATTGCAGGAAGACATGACTGCCCTTTCATCACCCATGCGGCTCAACTGCATGTTCCTATAGTTAGGTAATTGTATGTGTTTGTTTTATTATTATTATTATTATTTATTCATCTGTAATTGTTATTCATATTGACATTCACCCATTTGATTGACATTATTATTATTAATTGTATTGTGCTAGTTAGTAACACTATGGACTAAGTCTGAAATAAATAAATTGAATTGAATTAATGACTTATCATTATCACATTTTGATTATTCTTTTCTTGAGCTTGACTTGGCTATCTTAACAACAAAGATTGGAACGCTTGCTGTGATCAGGAGTTGGATGGGTGACCGCTAGTGAAAATATTTAACTGAGCGCATCCGAGCTTCGGAGGGCACGTTAAGCCGTCGGTATCGGTTGTTTGTCTTAAGACAACAGTCGATATGCCATGTAAAAGGCCTTCGGGTTACCTAAAAACTTACGATATGGGTTGGCCACTGACCTATCCACCAAGTCGCACTCGGCCCGCGTGGTGGACAACTATTCCCTCTAAAAGAAAGGCTCGAGTCCCGGCAGTGGGAACATAATGGGCTGGTTATGTAAGAACCACTTTACCGATTTCATCCATCTTTTTTTCTAATGTTTTGTAGAGGATTCTTAAGTAAAATAAATAAGAAAATTAAAGATAACTTAATACTATAATATATACTTCACCACGCGAGTAACACCGCAGGGCGCAAAACAATTTTTAAAAATATTGCTAAGAAAATCCAATATTAAAAAAACATGTCCATAAAGTAATATAACGGATGATAAACGCGAGCTTGTTTACACAAACTAAGTTAATAATTAAAATTAAATTGCTTTGGAATCAACTTCATATTAGCTCAAAGGTACTGTTAAAAGATTGTACTACTCGTAGTGTTTAAAGATAATTTATTGATTCAGCCGTTACTTTGCGGAAATCCATTATCAAAAATCGTTATTAAAAAATATTTAGTGACACTTCCGCTGAAAAAGCGGACTTTTCAACTTTTCAGCGGAAGTGTCACTAAATATTTTATAATATCGTTTTTTTTGTATGTAAAGAAATTGATCAATTCAGCACTGCGAAATATGTTTGTTCGTTTGTCAGATTGTCCTACATTCACGTAGTAAAACAGTTTGCTGTTCGATTTATTCCTCTGTTTTCCTGTATTACATGTGAACTAATTTACAGATGGCGATGATTTTTTCAAGCTCAAAGTCGCACATAGAGTTCTAAGCTCGGCGTTTTTCTACGTGATTGAATCAGAAATAAGGGGATCCGTAGAAGAACTAATGTCACCGACATAGCCCAGCCAGTTAAAGTGGTAGTGGGCAGAGCACATAGCACGCAGAACAGATGGCCGATGGGGCCAGAAGTTTCTGGAGTGGAGACCACGGACCGGCAAGCGCAGCGTAGGTCGTCCACCATTTCAGATCATTACAAGATTGGTATAATCTATTATAGTAGTAAATATTTAAGAGATGAAAAAACTACCGAATAACTACTTTTTATCTTAATGGTAAGTCAAGTATGACAATATTTGTGGGCATCACCCAATTATAGTAACACCCTCAACACACTTGTGATAAATTATTACCAAATGCTTGAACAGTGACTTGAACAGGCGGCACCATCTGTTTATCTCACGGTATTGCCAATACAAACTTATCGCTCTCCTATGACACATGCTCCTGATTCCTTATTGTATTATTTCTGCCCTTTTTGTTTTCGCACGCGTTGACAGTATACCAGTAGAACATGTTGACGAAGAATTAACTCCGCGAGAGAATAGAGCTATAAATAATTGGTCGAGTGAGCGAAGCGAGCGAAGCAAGCGAAGAGTCTCTGCTTTAACTGGTTAAATTGACTTTCATCTGTCCGTATGTTGGTCTTATTGTACAGATCGCATTTTTCAACACATCTTGACGAAACTTGGTATGCATGTTCTACTATCAATTTTTGGGGTGCTTTTCCTAAAAACGGGGAAGTTACGAAGCTATTTACCTACCCGATTTGACACAATTTGGTACTAAAATTAGGTAGCGAACTTTAAACAGGAATTTCGAATATGAGCATGAGGTTGCCGAGATAATAGGTTGTGAAGTTTAAAAACTGGACAGTTTTGGAAATATTTGGCAAGAACATATAACATTTTACCAAAATTTGTCGAATTCTTGTCGAAATATTTAGTTGTAATTCTTTTCTGAATTCGATGACATGCAGATAGCTCTGACTGCGAAAAATAGCCTATTACTCTATGTAACTCTAGCACTCGATTTTTTAAAATAATCCTTTGAGAGAGTGGAGGCTAAGTTCATCACTCTTTAAAAAATACCAAAGTGAAACAAGACATAACATAATCATTATCAACCGGCAGCCGCTATACATCTGCCTAGGAATGAGAGCTAACTCGGTACGACCTTAGTTGCCCAACGGTCCTTCTCATTTTGGACCTTATCACGTAGGGAAACTTAAAATTTATTCATTTTGTTACCTGAGAAGTCTTTTATGGATACCACCTACATCAGGGGTGGTTATGTGGGAGTCCGATAACGCCTTCTAGCCCATTTAGGTTGCCTACCTTCCAAAACCCCGGGGTGTTCCGCCATACGCCTATATTATGTCGGGACTACGGGAATGCTGTGGCACTCGTCCACGGTACGCAGGAAACCCCAAGCGTAACCCTCTCTAATCCATTGCTCGTTTAAGGTCTTTCAAGCTTGTTAATGAGGTCAACAGTAAGGGAACACGTTTCAGTGCCATAGGTCATCACTGGCAACACAGATTGGACTGCAACTAGACAGATGCTTGGATATCCATACTGGTACAAACAATACGTTGTCATGTTGTCGCACAGAACGTTTTCATTACAGAGTAAGGAATACCTTTACTTTCGTATAGAAAAGGGAAAATATTTTGATTTTGTTTACCAGCTCATGCAGATATGAGCAAATGTATTTGTCTGTTTGCAAAACTTTCTTATAGATGAAATATGAAAATACGATCGGGTTTTCGTTTCCTGATATATGATTTGTGTATGATGTAACAATTACTATACTATATTGTAGTAGGGTACGGCTTTCATAAGATAAGACATACCTATAAGGTTTGTCAAATTCACTGATTTAGGAAGGGAACTTCCATCGAAAACCCGTGGTCCAATCTCTTATATAATTTTTGTACCATAATCAGTCCATTGTGTTCCCATTACTTGAAGTCGAGTCTACCTCTTACAGATGAGTTGGTCTATAATCCACCATATTAAATTAGTGGCCAACCTATGTAGAAATTTTCAGACCGCCCGAAGGCCTTCGACATAGCCTAATGACTGTTGTCCTAGATAAACAACCGGGACCGACGTTCTAACGTGCTCTCCGAAGCACGGAAACGCTCAGTTGATAAATGCCACCAGCATACCCATCCAACTCCTGACCGCGGAAAGCATTGCTTAATTTTTATGTCGGTTGAGATCGCCAAGGCAAACTCTGCCACGAGCGCTTTTAATGTTGCCACTCACTCACTAATCGCCGCGTCACTCACCATATTTGCCGGATAGGATTCAGCCGAAGAAGACACGTGAACCTTATGACCCGGCCGTGTTTGCAGAGAGGATGTACCTATATCGCCTCATGGAAGTTCGTCGGATTGGGTAATATTAGGTAGTCGACAGCTATTGTTATTATCTCAGCCTTATTCTACATATCTAAGTGTTTATTAGTTACTAAAAAGTATTTCTTCTTCTGCTGGGGACATCTATTAGTTACGTCTACGCGCGGGCACAGATTCGAGATTTTTTTCGCGATCCGTGGTTTACTATTGAGAATTCTATATGGCCCGGGTTGGGCTCGCTCAGTCCTATCCTCGTCCTATTAGTATTGCTAGTTGGTCAAGCCTTATTTCCATGGCCACTGCCATTTGATTGTGCTGAAAAAAGAGCAATATTTCAGCATGGTCTCGCCATGATGGTCGGAACTGCCACTCTCGGTCGTCAGAAGCATTTCTCTACTTTAATAGTTAGAATGATCTATCTCTTGTTATCTATATATTAATATATTTATATTACAAATCTTACTTTTTTATTTATTATATATAGCTAGCTAGGCATTCTTCTCAAAGTATAAGTATCTATTACATTACCTACACGCTTGTTATCCGTTCATCCTATGTGCGTCTCGTTTCGTCTGCTTAGCCTCTAAATGAATAATGTTGATTTGTTTTGATTTATTTTTAATTAAACTGCAAAATCAGTTATAAAGGTATCAAATTACTGCATCCCATATTGTAGTTAGGTAAATTAAGCAGAATTTTATACCAAAAAACGGAACTAACTTCAACACCAAAAAGTGTGAAATAACTTGTCGAGGTCGGTATCGTGCGCACAATATTGTGATAATAGGTACTTATGAAAATATGAAATGTGAAATGAAATCATGGTACCGACCATGATACAATAAACCAAAAAATAAAACACACAGTCGAACATGATCACGTCCTCCTTTTTTTTTTTAATCTTTTATTTATTTATACAGGGTTTTAATGAAATGCCACCCTTGTAACATTATACAAAATAATCAGCATACAGATTTTCTTAACTTAACAGCTGCACGGTATAGCTCGTATAGTAGCATGGCCTCTGGGGATGAAGGCTGCGACAGAATACATTCCATCAGAACATGGTACACATCTTCAACTAGCCCGCATCGGTCCTCCTTCTTTAAAGTCGGTTGAAATGATCGACGTTCGTAGTATTTATAAAGTCAACAAGTTAGTTTTATCTACAACACCCACGCTTCACAGAATATAAATTTCAAAATTTAACAGTATGGATGCTAAAACTTCTTTAGCCGTAATAAATACAATTTTGAAATCTTGAGGAAACTATTGTATCCTTAGGCAAGTATTTTAAAGTGATTGTATATTACTAGCTGCGCCCCGCGGTTTTACCCGCGTGGTGATAGATGATGACAATGATAAAGAAAAGTATCATAATATGTGCTTCCCCGGGGTATAATCTACATTGCCAAACTTGATTACGATCCGTTGAGCCGTTTAGGCGCGATAAGTTAGCAAACAGACAGAGTAATATTTTTTTTATATAATTAAGAAACCTAAGTTACTCCGTATAACATCAGCTATCTGCCCGTGAAAGTCCCGTTAAAGTCGGTCCAGCCGTTTAGTTAGTTGGATCAAATAGATAGACAGACAGGTAAACAAAAATTGTAACAAGTACAATTTGAAAAATTTAATACCAACTTCCATTCTATTCAGTCATTGGAGTGTAACTCAAAAACCACTAAATCGAAACTGATGAAATTTAAATGGGATAACACAGGAATCACCAGCTTTCAACAAAAGAAGAATTTTGAGAATCGGTTCACCCAGTCGAAAGTTATGAGTTAACAAACATAAAAAAAATATACAGCCAAATTGAGTACCTCCCTCCTTTTTGGAAAACGGTAGAAAACGATTTTCTCAGAAACATAGATAATTACATTAAAAACTTAAGGTTATGAGGAACCACCAAATCGACGGCGGCTTGCTGGATCCTCGGGTTTGAGCGATTGGTGAAGGTAACTTAGTAAAATCCACAGCAGAGTCCTAGGGTACTTTATGGTGCCGCCTGGATAGCTTCCATCCTCAAGATTGAAGAGCTGTCGCTAAGCATCTAATGATGTGTTCCAGCAGCTGTTTCAGATCATCATTGAGAGATGATGATGATGATCACTGAACATCCAAGACGTTTAGTCAAACATTTATCTATTAAGTATAGAAAAAAATCAACACAAAGTGTGTTTAACTACGCACAACGCAGGTTGAAACTCGAGCTTTCCTCTCAGAGAGAGGATGAAGCCATAATCCACCACGCGTGTTCAGTTCAGCTTGGAGGATAGGCACTAGGCCAATCTGTGTCAAAGTTTTTGGGCCGCTTGAAGGCCTTCGACATAACGACTGTGGTCCTAAGACCGGGACCGACGGCTTAACGTGCCCTCCGAAGCACGGAAGCGCTCAGTTGAACAATGCCACTAGCACACACCCATCCAAATTAACCGTTGCTTATCGTTATTGATCGGTTAAGATCGCCGAGTCAAGCTCCCCTGCGAGCGCTGTGACGAAATGTATTATTGTGAATAATCTACTCATACTCATATTATAAGTGAATACTGTGACGAAAATTACTATACTAAGAAAGTTTCGTTTCCCTTATTCTTCTTCAAAAATGATATAAGCTTGTTGAACTATCTAAAATCAACATAGACATGGTTAAAGTTAACAGTGTCATTTTATGTTTTTTATTAAGCTATTGCATAGCTTCTATCGCGGGCCTTGAGCGTGGAGACCGAATCCAGAAATTCCGTAACGAAAATAACCTAACACTTCCCGACTCCATCTATCGATGAATAGCAGAACTTTTAGTGACTTTTTGAAATATCACGCTTGTCTCTTTAGTTCAGCAACTCGCCTCTAGATGGCATTGGTTAAATAATTATAATCGCATAAGTTGATAAAAACAGCTATGCAATACCTATGCTTTACCGCGGCAGTCTCCGAGTGCCACACGTCTTTTTTTTAATATACAAAATCATATTTTTTGTTTATCATTTTTGTTCAAATTAAATTGTTTTCCATAATTGCACTCGTTCAAATAAATTAATGGGAGACACTGCATTTCGCAACATAGGTATAAGTAACCGTCAAGTTTTGAGCTTTCCACTTCCTACTAATATTATAAACGCAAAAGTTATATGAAGAAAAAAGTATGGATGTATGGATGTCTGGATGTATGGATGTGTGGATGTATGGTTGTGTGGATGTGTGGATGTGTGGATGTGTGGATGTGTGGATGTGTGGATGTGTGGATGTGTGGATGTGTGGATGTGTGGCTGTGTGGATGTGTGGATGTGTGGATGTGTGGATGTGTGGATGTGTGGATGTGTGGATGTGTGGATGTGTGGATGTGTGGATGTGTGGCTGTGTGGATGTGTGGATGTGCGGATGTGTGGATGTGTGGATGTTGGATGTGTGGATGTGTGGATGTGTGGATGTGTGGATGTGTGGATGTGTGGATGTGTGGATGTGTGGATGTGTGGATGTGTGGCTGTGTGGATGTGTGGATGTGTGGATGTGTGGATGTGTGGATGTGTGGATGTGTGGATGTGTGGATGTGTGGCTGTGTGGATGTGTGGATGTGTGGATGTGTGGATGTGTGGATGTGTGGATGTGTGGATGTGTGGATGTGTGGATGTGTGGATGTGTGGATGTGTGGATGTGTGGATGTGTGGATGTGTGGATGTGTGGATGTGTGGATGTGTGGATGTGTGGATGTGTGGATGTGTGGATGTGTGGCTGTGTGGATGTGTGGATGTGTGGATGTGTGGATGTGTGGATGTGTGGATGTGTGGATGTGTGGATGTGTGGATGTGTGGATGTGTGGATGTGTGGATGTGTGGATGTGTGGATGTGTGGATGTGTGGATGTGTGGCTGTGTGGATGTGTGGATGTGTGGATGTGTGGATGTGTGGATGTGTGGATGTGTGGATGTGTGGATGTGTGGATGTGTGGATGTGTGGATGTGTGGATGTGTGGATGTGTGGATGTGTGGATGTGTGGATGTGTGGATGTGTGGATGTGTGGATGTGTGGATGTGTGGATGTGTGGATGTGTGGATGTGTGGATGTGTGGATGTGTGGATGTGTGGATGTGTGGATGTGTGGATGTGTGGCTGTGTGGATGTGTGGATGTGTGGATGTGTGGATGTGTGGATGTGTGGATGTGTGGATGTGTGGATGTGTGGATGTGTGGATGTGTGGATGTGTGGATGTGTGGATGTGTGGATGTGTGGATGTGTGGATGTGTGGATGTGTGGATGTGTGGATGTGTGGATGTGTGGATGTGTGGATGTGTGGATGTGTGGATGTGTGGATGTGTGGATGTGTGGATGTGAGGATGTATGGATGTGTGGATGTATGGATCTTTGTTACTCTTTCACGCTCAAACGGCGGGGGAAATTTTGATGAAATTTTGGTATGGAGGTAGACGCTGGATTAACACATAGGGTACTTTTCGTCATCATCATCCATCGCCAAGCGGGTGAAAAAGCGTAATATGCTTGGACATATCATAGACAAAATAATAAAATCTCCGCCTACGTCAAGATCGTAATGATGACAGTTCTGTCAAAGTTTGTGTCAGTTTCTGATAGCTCGATAGACTAGACGTGCTCGGCAACCGTTGAGGACGAAGAAATGTAATGACAGTTTTTTCATGGTGATTAATTTTATACTTGTATGTACGTATGCAGTGTATTTTATTATTAGCGATTACTGATTGATTTACTAAATACTTAAATTTACAATTATAGTACTTGCGTTTGACCATCTAAATATTATATTACATTTTGGTATAAAGATTTAAATGATCCTGGCGAAGATAATAAGCTATTCGAATTACCAATCCTGCGCAGACGAAGTCACGGGCACTATCTAGTATTATATAAGTACTAAATAAATATTGTTTTATGTATATTGTATTGTAAGATCGCATATTATGATTCTCAGATTGATGAAAAATATATATTTCTTGTAAAAACATTAGTGTTTCTGTTTGTTACATATTTAAAAACACTCCATACTGTATTGAATATTTTCAGTCGACCGCGGTGTTAATAAAAGATTTGCTTCTATTCACACGCGCGCATTTTTCATCCAAAAACTAAACAAAAATGTTTCAATAAATCACTTTGATTGGATTCAATTGTAGAACTTTTTACACAGGATACATTTGTATGCTAATACGATTGAGTGAGTTTGTAACAATCGAGTATTAGATATTTTGTATCGGATACATTTCGGGGATTGTTCACTGGAGATACTTGAGGTGGTTCCTCCATCTCTCCATCTAAAAAAGACCAGACGTTCGGTGATGCGACAGCTTTCTCTCTCTCTCTCTGTGGTCGTTTCCTCATCACTGAGGATCGTGGTCATCGGTGGATGTGGATGGTGTACACCGAGATCGTATGATCTGCTTCCATCGGTGCCTATCCATCGCGTCTCTGACAACTGAACAAAACTCGATTGAGGAAGGATGTTTCAATTGGTTGCTCCATCTGGTTGGGGATCACCCGCGGGGTCTTTTGCCCTCCGAAGCGACATCGCTACATAGTTGAAACTCCACCACTGCGCACTGTTATGTGAGTTCGGGGTTGAGCCTTTTTAAAAAAGAATTAAAATGAAAAGTAGATTTTAAGACAACCGTCGGATTTGGAAGTTGGATGAAGACTGACAAGATGGATGGGTGTCAGAGGCAATACAAAATATGAAATAATGATTAAGCGGAAAAAGGAGGGAGTGAGCTGAAAGGGATGCATATAGTATATTTATTTATTTATTTATTTATTCATTCATTGCATCATGCACTTATACACTATAGCACAAATACATACCCTGTTAGGGTGTAGCAAACAGAATGTACCTAGTTCATAAAATTATTCTTATAAAGTCTACATAGCTACATTATTCATTATATTATTTATTTATTCCACTATACATTATTAATTAATTATGTTTATATAAAATATAAAATGAACTGTCACAATTATCAAATGGGTGTATCAATCAATCATCACCTAAAGTCTATAAGTACAGCTACATTATTAAATATATTTTTATTCCACTATGCATTATTCATTCATTATGTTTATATAAAAATCAAAATAAAATTATATGTCACAATTATAAATATTATGTCATCAAATTCAAATAGGTGTAAAAATATTGTAAATTCAATTTTTATGAGGTACTTACATTATCTAATTCAATTAAGCGTGAAAAATTAATTGTATACCCATATCTAGGATCTAATCAAAAATGAGATAAAAACAGAAATAAAGATAATATAGATAATCATTGTGAGTGTAAAACGTTTTTATCTTCCAAAAATTCGTCAACGGTGTAATAACATTTTTTCGTTAATATATCTCTGAGTTTTAGCTTAAACTTTTTTTGATTTGTTCCGTTTCTTAGATCAAGTGGCAATTTATTATATATTTTTATTGTTCGACAGTGAGGCCCTCTTTTTACTATTTCTAATTTTGATTCTGGTGCTAGGAGTTGATTTTTCCGCCGAGGATTTGTATTATAGGTAAACAGATACTGGTACTTTCTTACGAATATAGATGCTTCCAGAATATAAATACAAGGAACTGTTAAAATATTGTGACGGATAAAGTGAGGTTTACAGCTATCTCGTTGACGGATGTTTACTAATATGCAAAGGCATTTTTTTGCAATACAAACAGGTCATTGGCGTCAGTACAATTACCCCATACAACTATTCCATACGATAGCCAGGCAAAGGCGTAGGCATAGTACGCACTAATTGCAGTTTTTAAATTGTTGCTAGCTTTTAAAATTGTTAAAGCGTATATAAACTTAGACAATTTCGCCTTGATTTTCTCAATGTGGCTCTTCCAGTTGAGGTGTGAATCAATGGTAATACCTAATAGATTGAATTTATTTACTTCGTCAGTGTTGAGGGTATTTGATAAACTCTTGAGATTTAAAGGGGTTTTCTGGTATAATATATATTAGATATTAGTACAAAGCGTTTAGCGTCCTAATTCATAATGCGTACGGCTTAGGAGTGGAATTCGTTGCCTGAGTGTGTGTTTCCCCATACGTACAATCTCAGATACAACGTAGACCGCATATTCACTTAACAGCAGGTGAGATAGTCAATGTCAATGTGTCGGTCAAATGTCAGCCTTTCGTAACATAAAAAAAAAACTTTGGACCAATGTTTTTGAGTAAGAATCATACTTTATAAGTATACACAGAAGTCATATTGTTTTTGTTAACGAAGGCGGGCTTCTCATGTTCAATTCTCATCATATACCAGTACACTACGGGGAGCATCCGTGTGGAGCTTTCCACTAAAACCCCTTCGATAGCCTTCGTCTTTGTCTTATACAGGGCCCCGGGAGCTCTTGAGGACCGCACCGGGATTATCTTGATATTTTGCAACAGAAGTCATACCTGCTTTAAGAACGGCTTAACTCATAATCACATCATGCATTTTTTTGGTATATGGTATGCGTTTGGCCACTGCCATTATCAATGATGATGCTGTCAAAGGTCATGATTGACTTAGAATAGCATCAGTATTTCAAGGACAGTTCCTAGAACAGCCCATTATGTTACTTGTGGGTAATATTTACAATGCAGTATTACCAGTAACTGATGGGATGGGCAATTTATTTGCCAATTTGAAAGTGTTCCGTCTGCCTGAGACTGTTGCAGCGAGATACGTCTTTAAGCTACAAAGTTCTGTTACTCCAAAACTGGGTTTCCTCAATCCTAAACCAGTCCAGTTTCCTAGTCCACTCATACCTTCACACGGTACTGTTCACAATACAGCAACCCGAGGTAAAATATAGTGCTCAGTGTACACTTATGTGCATACATACAATCTGATTCATAACTATCAACATTTTAATCAAACCAAAAGCACCAGTCGCAGTGGTTTCTAAACTAACAAGCTAGAAGTTAGCGGAGTACTAGCACAATTCTCTAGTGGTTGGAGCGTTACCAGACTTTTAATTAATTTTCCTCATGTACCAGGAGGTTTGTCTAGTACTTCTTGCTAGTTATGTTTGCCTGGTAGTCACAGTTTGCGTGTATAGGAATATAATATATTTCAATATATCATTTAATCAAGCACTAATCGCTTGCTTAGTGAGACCAATTTTTAAAATTTTATGAACGTTTCCAACAATAATATGAAAGATACATTTACGCTTGTACACTGATACATGTCAAACCGACTGGACAGCTGCAGACCGCTATTCAAATCATGTAACATACTTCCTCATGTATGTACATCCTGGAAATTTGTATTTTTGTGAAAAATCATCCAGAGTATTTCAAAAAACGCTGTGAAGCTCTTACCCGGCAAGCGCGAGCAAGGTTTGACAACCTTCTGTACCAACCCCCAGCACGGAAGGATTTGTACAGAAGGAATGTTTATAATATGTGCATAGTAATATACAATAAAATACCAAATGACATTAAAATATTAAATGGCAATAACTTTAGACGAAAATTGACTAGTTATTTGCTGGACAAGAGTTTTTATAGTGTTAAGGAGTTTAGAGACTCAAAATTGTAATGATTTGTTAATAATTTGATTTTAATGCTATTTATTTCTTTATTTTGACATTTATCTATTTTAATTACAATACCATTTTTTCTTTTTCTAACTTGATATTTGCTTTAATATTATATACAATCTTAATTTTTGGAGTTCAAGAATTCGCACGTCTGCTTGCAGATTGAGTACAATTTGCCACATTTATATTATTTAAGACCTTTATGACTGTATTCTGGCGAATAAATAATTTGATTGATTGATTGATTGATTGACTAAAACGACGCATGTTAAAATCAATTAAAGAATTGAATTTGATCTACAGATTGGTTGCTGGCCAAGTAGTCATAGCATCTGACATGTATTGTCGGAAGAAATTCATATTCATATTCAATATTTACTGCATCATATATGTAACAAGGATCTTACAATTTAGGCACTAAGCATCACATATGACCCTGAAAGGGTATGGCAATATGAGTGGAGCGGACCAATTTGTCTTATTAGCATATTTACATAATTCACGTTAATCTATTTACAAGCATTAAAAAATATCTTCATATTTTATAATTAATCCAAAATTCTTCCAAATCATACTTGATCGAAGCAAATCATAATAACATTTGTTTATTCAAAATGTCTTTAAGTTATTATATTCTTAAGTTATTTTCAAAACACCTGTCATTCTCTTCTGCCTTCAAATTGTCTGGGATTTTGTTTATAAGTATATTTTAACAGCCATGATGGTAGGAGCTATGTGCTTTTAATACCGAAGCAGAATGTATTAAATTATGTTTGTGTTTAGTTTTGTAACGTCGCGATTGGTCAAATTTTTTGTCAAAGAAAATAGAGTATTTTTTTACAAATTTGCATATTTCAAGGATGTATGTACATGTCAAAGTTAGTATTTTTTGTTTAATGAAGTAAGGTTTACAGCTGTCAGGGCTTTTTATGTTATTTATAACGCTGTTACCCCATAGAATACCGTATCGCAGTTTCGAATATATGTATATATATATATATATATATATGCATAATAGGTAGACAAGGTTGTTTTCATATCTGTTACTTTTTTATCTCTTTAAGTGTATATATATAACTACTTAATTATGAATGAAATTTATAGAGAGAAAAATTCACATCCTCGGACGGGATTCGAACCCGCGCCTTCTGACTCTCCGTGTCAGAAGCCATTGACCAACTAGGCCACCGAGAATCTGGTCCGAGCATAATTTAACTAAAAAAAGTTTTCAAGTATTTGATGTTGTTCAAGTATTTGATGTTTGTTTCAAGTATTTACGAAAGTTCAAGTATTTCTAAATAATGCTTCTTTCGGTTGGATGGTACTGTTAACTGTCCAATAGATGTCGCTCCGTCCCCGCAAGACGGTTAGTCAAATATAGAGTTAAAATTCAATGCTCGGACCAGATTCTCGGTGGCCTAGTTGGTCAATGGCGTCTGACACGGAGAGTCAGAAGACGCGGGTTCGAATCCCGTCCGAGGATGTGAATTTTTCTCTCTATAAATTTCAATGTTAAGCAGGCGTTAGTGCTTTGAAAAGTAATACTTAATTATTGTTTTGTTCATTTTATATGGAACTTCCAATTTACATGTGTATCAATGTCTATACCTAAAATGTACAAGTGTCAACACATTTAATTTTTGTACTATTATAAATGAAATGTATGTTGAGAGATTGTTTTTGAAACAGTCTAAGTTGTATTACTTTTGTTTTATTTAGATTTAGTTCTAGATTACGGTCAGTAAGCCAATTTACCGTAGATGCGGCTGAGGATGAGTTATAATTGTGTATTATACTGCTATAATCGAGCAATCGCAGCTTTGCTTGCCAAGTCATTAGACACTGTCAACTAGTTAACAAAACTTGCTTCGATTGGAGCTTGGACGAGGCCCTAATACAATTTTAATTTTATAAGCACTTCCGTGCCTTATATGGCTGAGCCATCGTTGAGCCTTCGGTTGCTATTGTTGTTTGAAGACAACAGTCGTTACTGTGGGTGAACTCTCACCAGGAGCTGAAAACTCTACTCGGAAACTATGACTGGATTGTCTAGCAACATGCGCTTTTCTCGTGTGGTGGATAATGGGTCACACTCTATTTTCTAAAAGATAATTTATAACATAATAAAAGATACCTTACCAGGAATCATTACCAGGAAAAGTAAGGCTAATTGTACATTGACGTGAAACAGAAGCAAATGACAAGGATGAAAAGCTATAAAGCCGAATTGTGTTTTCTACATTTTGCAACGCGGAAATTAAATAATCCTACTCGACTGGGAAACTTTCTGGTTCAATAACAATGTATGGCACTAAAACGTGGTCTCCTAGTATAGGTCTCATTAGGAAGCTCAAAGTCGCAAAACGTGCTTCCAACTGGTCCTTTGGAAATAAATGGGTATGTATATTACGGTCAGTAGTCGTCTTACTTCCTTACGGCTGAGACAATAATAATGATGATAAAATTAAACAAAGTACATTTCAATAAAAAAAAATCTTTTTGGTAAAAAAAATATGTTATAGTTATTCTATAACAAGAACAGGTTTCTGGTTTTTATGCAAGTTATCGGTCATCTCTACCACTATAGCTGTGTTGTCACTATTGACAGCAGCCATACGCTATAAAAGGCGAAGAAACCTCAGCTACTAGGACCCACCACAGTGTCAGATGTTCTGCCACGAATCAATAGTGTACAGGCATTACTGTGTTAGGTTGTAAAGTGAACCGTGGCAAGTGACGTTACTGGGAGAAAGAGACGAACAAAGCAATACCTTATGGTGACGAGCGTAGTACAACACGACGCAAAACTACAAATCTAAACTCTGGGTAGCACTGCAACTGCCATGGGCTAGCGTAGCTCTTAATAATATCAGGCGCACGGCTTGCCCGTCCAGTTCACAGACCAATTATTAGTCTGTGGTCTAGTCACATAATCTATATATAAAAATTTCTGACAGATCTGTACTCCGTACTCTCTTCGGTCGTTCCCTCATGAATGAGGATCGTGATCATCACGGCAGCACTTTGGATCTGACGAGCTGTTTCTATCGGCTCCGGTCTGTAGCCATCTCCACTGCGGCGCAAAAGCGGGACTTCTTTCAGTTGGTCAGACCACCTAGTCGGAGACCAGCCTCGACAGGCTGTCTGTACATGAAAGATATAATAAGAGAAAAAATATTATTGGGCCTTGTATAAACGGAAATAGAACGAAAAAAAATTTGTGAGTTTTTTTTGTGTATTTGTTTTTTTTTCTATGCGTTTGTGCACGCTTATCTCAGAAACGGCTTATCGGATTCAGATGTGGTTTTCTCTTGTATATGTATGTAAGTTTCACTTAACATTTAGTGTTTGTTTAATGTCAATCGATTCATAAATAAAAAGTAATGAATAATAAAAATTACTTTTAATTTAAAGCCGCCGTATCCCGCGAGGCCACGCAAGCGAAACCGAGAGCAGCTGGGCTATTATGTATTTCAGTTGTTAACAAATTTAGATTGAAATCTGAAAAAATGGCTGCTCTATGACACTTTTATCAGTTTCAATGATCAACTTACTAACATTTTTGCTTACTGGAGTTGCCAAAACTGACATAGGGCCGCCATTTTTCAAGATTTCAATCAACATTTGTTAGCAACTGAGAATCATAATAGCCCTGCGGGTCAAATAGTTGTATATAAAAACGTTTTCCATTAGTTTTTAAAACTGTATACCCGTGGTGTTGTAGAACTGACCAACAACTACTACTACCAACTATTAGCCTTCCCTAACGACGCGACTGCAGAACAAACTTCAGTTCGCGGTCAGCTAGCACGTGCAGTGTACGCTCGAGATAGTTTTTTATGTCAAATTAAAAGTGTATTTTGGATTAAACTGCTGCTTCACAACTTTGGCATAAAACCACAACTATATAACTACGATGGAAACTCTCTCTATCTCTCGAATGCTGAGATACGTCCTTTGTACGATACGTTGGTTTAGTTGTTGTCCTATATAAACTTTAATTCAGGACGTAGCTTTTACACATTTTTAATAATTATCCTTCAAGATCCAGCAAAGACGTGATATGCGAAGGAAATTTTCTCCGAATAGTTTCGAACTTATTTGAATTGTTCTTGTGTACAGTACTGGTATCGAAAAGTTTGAAACTGTATTAAGGAGTTTTCTGGTAAATATCAAACAAATCATAGCCGGTCGGACTCAATTTTTTTATTGCCATAAGTAGGCCGACAAGCAGGCGGCCAAACTGATGGAAATTAGTAAGCGTCGCATACGTTTGCAACACCAAGGGGGTAAATAACGCGATGCCGACCTCTAAGAAATTTAATGACGCCCTTTTTAAACAAGCCCATATCGTAGCGTAGAGGGAAAACCTCGGCGGGATTAAAATCATTTTACTCGTATAATGAGTTTTCTATACTTATATATACAGGGTACTTTTTTTTGGGAAGGGCGGTCATGACCAAGTCCGGAACCTCGAGAGTTAGAGAAAAATCGTGTAAGGAGACTGTCCTCGATTTATAAGACAACAATAACTTCATACCAAATTTTTTCAAATCTTTAACTTTTGACGGAAATCAACACAAATAATTTTATATACTCATTATGCTAGTACTTACATAGAGATATTTCTCTTCTCAGGTCACAGCCAGCCAAGGCTGGATGGTAGATGTCCCTGAAAGGGACGCGGTCGCGAACCCTACACACGTGAATAGTTCCACCGACACAAAAGTATATGTATTTTGGATGATCACTTCAACAGTTCCTCAACGTAGATGTTTTTGATAGCTCCTCACACGGAGCACATTTACTTCCGATTGTTAGGTTATTAAATGTAAGGGATGCGGCGCGGCGATATTTATGCACGTTTAAGTTGATAATGAGCAATAAAAAGAATCAATGATTAAGCATTGAAAATTACATACAAATTAAAATTTTCACCCTTCTACAATCAACCCCTATTTGAATGGAGATTTTTATGTGTATGGCAAATCAACGTTTGTCGGGTCAGCTAGTAGTATTTGTTGTACAAGTACAATTTGAAAAATTTGATACCGACTTCCATTATAGTCAGTTATTAGAGTGTAACTCAAAAACTACTAGATCGAATGATGATTGATGAAATTTAAATGGGACCACACGGGAAGCACCAGCTTTCAACAAAAGAAGAATTTTGAGAATCGGTTCACCCTATTGAGAGTAATGAGGTGACAAACATTAAAAAAAATACAGTCGAATTGAGTACCTCCTCCTTTTTGGAAGTCGGTAGAAAACGACTGTATTGTGCCTTGAAAGTTATAAACGCATACAATCAAATCAAAACATTCAAGACGCTGAAACAACAATTTCTACTCTTCACAGAAGTATTTGCGAGACAGGGATCGAAGCTGGGACCCCGAGCTTCGCAGGCGGGGTTGTTACCAACGAAGCTAACTGTGTCGCCTAAGACTTACATGCACTACAGGATAACATAAAAATGTAAAACTATTCATACGCAGTAGCGGAAATTATTTCTGAATTTTCAAGCTTCATGTTCGACCGCATTGTGGCTTTCCATCAATTCTGATTGCGGTCATTTCAGGAGAAATATGTCCGCTATACGACCATTAATATGGTCTGTATTTTGAGGAACTATTTTTTACAAAGACCTGTCATGGAAATCATTCACTTCAGATCTTTTTATATATTAGTAGTGACGTCACGTGCTAGTAGTTCACTAGATGTTTATTTCATATTATAATTTAGTAATAATATTAATGACATTTATTCTTATTTATTGACATATTCTTAGTAATAAATCAATGCTAACAATATTATATTGTACGTCTGTCGAGGACAAACTGTGGTTCTACAAGCACTTGTGCTTTTAATAAGATCTATTATTTACACGGTGACTGCAATTAATAAATTTCATTTCATAGATGTTGACGCCTAAATCGAACTAAACTAGAGCTATCTGGATAGATTTCATTTGCAATGCACAATCTTGGGTTGACAAGCAGGTCTAGCTAGACCTGCTTGTCTATCAAATACTTTAAACGAGCCATACATATAATCTGGATTTCGGAAACAGCTTCAGCGATTTTATGAAATTTAATATGCAAGGGGTTTTCGGTCAATCATTTAATTTTTTTTAAAAACGTACTTTTATCCGTGTTTTCAGGCAATTAAAAATAACAGTTTTTTCAAATAGTGTTACAGTCGCATTGCAACATCCTGAATCGCGGTGACAAGATTCTCACGGAACATGTGTTGCTATTTTCCATTCGTATCGACTCGAGACAAAGTTTGGTTATCCAGGTAATATTATTTATTGTTATATATATAGTATGTTGCTATCTCGTACTCTCAGCTGTTTAATTATAATAATAATAATCTTTATTAATCAAACCATACATATAATATACATTTGTTCTTATATAATTTGCACATATGTTGATTGCGCAAAAGAAATGCATACGATCCCTTTGTGGGGTGCAACATACATGGATAGTTGTGTACCACTTTTTAAATAACTTAAGATTCTTCATGTGTCTTCATTGTACATCTACAAGATCTAAAAAAAATCCGCATCTATTCGAAAAACACTATGAGGTCATAAAAAGAGCTTGTCAGAGTAGACATCCTTACAAATTATACACGCCAATATCCGCATCTATTCGAAAAACACTATGAGGTCATAAAAAGAGCTTGTCAGAGTAGACATCCTTACAAATTATACACGCCAATATCCGCATCTATTCGAAAAACACTATGAGGTCATAAAAAGAGCTTGTCAGAGTAGACATCCTTACAAATTATATACGCCAATATCCGCATCTATTCGAAAAACACTATGAGGTCATAAAAAGAGCTTGTCAGAGTAGACATCCTTACAAATTATACACGCCAATATCCGCATCTCTTCGAAAAACACTATGAGGTCATAAAAAGAGCTTGTCAGAGTAGACATCCTTACAAATTATACACGCCAATATCCGCATCTATTCGAAAAACACTATGAGGTCATAAAAAGAGCTTGTCAGAGTAGACATCCTTACAAATTATATACGCCAATATCCGCATCTATTCGAAAAACACTATGAGGTCATAAAAAGAGCTTGTCAGAGTAGACATCCTTACAAATTATATACGCCAATATCCGCATCTATTCGAAAAACACTATGAGGTCATAAAAAGAGCTTGCCAGAGTAGACATCCTTACAAATTATACACGCCAATTCAACGGTTACAGCTTACCAAACGGAATGCCAGATGTATGGCGATGAGAGTGTACAATACTTTACCTGACAATATCAAGGGACTTGCCCTAAATCCTTTTAAAAATAAATTATTTGACTTCTTATTGAAATAATTTTATTACTCTATAAAGGACTTCTTAGATGATAAAAATCTAACATAGGTAATTATTAAGGTTTGACATTTAATTGTATTAATTGACAGAAGCGACTTATCAAACAATTATATCAATTGACATTCTTAATTATTATATCTAATTTCAGTTCGTATTATTTTAATTTGCTGCCTGTTTAATTTTTTTTATTATTTTTGTGTACATTCTAAAAACACATAAGTATAAATCTTGTATAAAACATTTGCACGCCGTTTAGGTAGAGTTTTGTTGGACCTGTATTATGTGCTTTAACAACTATGCAATATTGTACCCAAAACTGAAGCAAATAAATATTCATTCATTCATTTATTTATTAATTCATACAGAGACTAATACTAAGCTGTAGGTATATGTAGTATAAATACAGCGGAAGCTGTTGTTTCCGAAATGAAACTTAAGGAATAAGTCTTTATTTTCAGAAACAGCGAGGATTCCTCCAAATTTGGACGCAAGTACAGCGTTTACATAATAATATAGTTAGGCAAGCACACAACTATTGTGCAAAATATAGCAACAATAAAATAAGTAGCAGGATAGTTACGATATTTCTTCAAGACAGGGAGTTTGTAGAGGTACGTACATGTGTGTAGGTGATAGTACTTATTAGATATTATGCATGTGTGCGTAGTGTGTTGGGCCGTAATCAAATTCCAAAAGTAAGTATGTGTGTATATGTATTCGAGTGTATGTGTGTATGTGTAATTATTTTTTCATTGAGAAAGACTAGATAAAAGATAATATTCTATTATTTTTCTTACCTTAAAAAAATGTTTGTACTTTTTACCTTTAATGTTTCTAGAGCTCAGACTATGGTTTTGGTAGCTTATTAGATAAAAAACATCTGGCAAACTTGTTTTTTGTTGTTTAGGCATGTTAGTTAGTATCCTATAAGGAGCTCATTATTTCACTTGGTTTGAAAATGTTTTTTTTTAACATTCACAGCGTTGCCTTTGTACGACTTTGAAATAATTTACCGTTCTCACCTTTTATAGTATTTTTTATTTTGTATCATATTTCTCTCTTATTCTTAGATGTGGTTAAACCGAAGTTGGAAAGATCTGACTTATTTACGTTTCTCGTGTTAAAAATTTGTTAGTTACGTAGTTTGTTTTCATAATGGTGTATTCTTATGTTATATATTTATTCATTTATCAATAACCTCATATTAAACTACTTAGTGACTATTTAATTAGTATTATTTGGGTATCGTGAATGGGTTTACCGTTAGGTTGAATTTACCTTGGATACCGCGGCGGTCATCTATGCACTCAGAAGGCCAGTAACCAGGTCAAGAGAGATAGCTGAGTGTCACGTGGCTCTACAAAACTTATCAAACAGATACAGGATTTTAGTAGCATGGACAAAAGGACATAGCTCATGCCCAGGAAATAGGAAGGCAGATACCCTAACCAAAACTGCAACAAAAAACAAGTAAGTGGGGATTTAAATGATCTCTGCAAGCCCTCAGCAATGGAAGTACGGAATCCACTTTGTCGTTAGACTGAAAACGAACAACAAAATATGTGAGATAAAAAAAGGAATGTAAACAAGCAAAATCAATGTTTCCATGCCTGAACCGAAACACACCCAATAATTTGTTAAAACTTCAACGACAGGACCTGCGCCTACTAGTAGGCCTTATCACAGGTCACTGCAACCTCAACTATCATCTGTACAATACTGGTGCAACGGACAGTCCACTGTGTTTCTGATGTTTGCAGGAGAACGAGACCGTGAGTCACGTGCTGTTGCAGTGCACGGCCACAGAAAGTATACGTAACACTTCCAGACTACTAGAGAATATAATTCTGGAACATCATCGGCATGCACACCACGAATATCACTGGAGCAGTTGTGCTAGCGACCCAGGGTCATACTCCGTTACATCAAGGAGTTGGGATGGCTAGGGTAGCTGGCGGGGGAAATGCACAATACACCCCAAGCGGGAGGTCAGTGCAGGACTTAGCGACCCCACACAGAATAAGAATAAGAATGGGATTGCCGTATTATTATTTTATAAATATAGGGGTATGTTTTACTAGAATTAGAACATAAAGAATATCTACATACGAGCATATATTAAATAACTAATTACTATGTGTAAATAAATAATGAACATCTTGACTGAGTGATTTGTAAATAAGTTTACATTAATGTATTTAAAGGTTTGTATATTTTACAACATTTTCTTACTTAATGGAATAATAATGGGATAAATCGGGATAGGTTCATATCGGAAGTTGCAGTTCATGACGAACAATGTAGGATTAGACTTAAATTCAAAAGCATGAAATCTAAAACAACTCGAAAACCTCAGACGACACACGGCCAGAAGCGAATATATTCCGGTCACGTAAATTTGAACCAAATTCGAGTATAATATACTGTTGGAATTGCGGGTGCATTTCAAAGCACACGAATTAGTTGCTTGTCCCGTATTTCTCCAAAATTATTTACGGAACAGTATATGAATTTGTATGTGATGTGATAAGAAGTGAGTCAGTACTGGATTGATGATTTAAAAATTACTATTTATAAAATTAATATTAATTAGTTAAATTAATAGTACATAATTTAATAGAATAAATATAACAATAAATAGTATATTAAATTAATATTAATTAGTTATAGGAACAACATAATCTCATTAATGTTACAGTATGTTAGCACATAACTATTATTGCGCTTAGTAAGTAGTGTAGGTTCCTACTGGTAATAACATATACACAAAATCAGGCTGAAATTTCGCCCACCCGAAACTCACAAAATCTTTAGGCTCTAATTTCACCCACTCGAAACTCACAAAATCTTTAGGCTCTAATTTCACCCACTCGAAACTCACAAAATCTTTAGGCTCTAATTTCACCCACTCGAAACTCACAAAATCTTTAGGCTCTAATTTCACCCACTCGAAACTCACAAAATCTTTCGATTTCCCCCACTCGATAGTTACAATATCTGTGTTATCGAACTTAATAACAAATAGACTAGAGTTTGCACTATAATCACACATAGGCTTCATCATAATAATAATCACCCCATTTTGTTCCTATTGCTGGGACTCGAGTCTTCCTCTCAGTGATAGGAGCTGGGCCATAATCCATCACCAGTGCGGATTGGTGGATAGGTTAATGACCAACCTAAGTCGAAGTTTTCAGGCCGCTCGAAGGCCTTCGACATAGCCTAACGACTGTTGTCCTAAGACAAACAATCGGGACCGATGGATTAACGTGCCTTCCGAAGCACGGAAGCGCTCAGTTGAATAATGCCACTAGCACACACTCATCCAAGTCCTGACCGCAGCAAGTGTAGCTTAACTTGTTGATCGGTTAAGATCGCTACACACATAGGCTTGTATGTCTTGTATTATAATAAATATTTTTAATAACACCATAGAGTAAGAGAAATAAAAGCTACAAAAAACACGTCTCTTATAACTGGTCCTAATTGTTTTTCCTGTCTTCTTTAGATATTTATGATAACACATTATGTGACATTAATATTAACCTTCTAACTTTTTACATAGGTGTAACAATTCAAATGTACAGCCCTTCAAAAGTAGAACAGACTGGCAGATATACATAACATATGTCGACGGTCGAAGGTTTAATAATAAAGCCCATAGTCTCGTACACAACTCTAAAAACCCATTTGACATTTCAACTATACGGGTATACTACAACGCATATGACTATGACCGTAAAGCTAAAGCTAAAGCCGCAAGCAATCTCCGCAAACATTTCAATACCATAACGCTGTCCGCTTTAACTATCTACCCTCAATTTAAACTAATTCTACAATGTCATTACCCGAGCCTTAAGCCTGTAGCTATTACAAGTAGGCATTTATTATGTCCACAGTACGACCAAAATGTCTGTTATATACTGAATTCTTGTATTGGCCCCAAACAAGGTTGGTCTGCATTAGATATTTAATATTATTTTGACGTTTTAACTTACGCGGTAGGTATAGTTGACTATCTGGACCGATTTCGTTACCTTCTGGGCTACTTCTTCATTGAGTACTCGGGCAACCGGCTGCTACAAGTAAGTATATTACAAACTGGCCGAGATACACGACTATACCAGCGCTTAAATAAAACATTTAAAAAAGTTTAATCCCAGGAATACGTTTGCCTTTCTAGATCTAGAAACTATTGGTAAAATTTATAATAATCTAATTGAAATTTAAATATTATTCATGCTGTAAAACAATTTATCGATAACCGATAACTTTATTCAATCTTGCTCTAACTCATTAACCCTCAAGATTTCGAGTAATGTATAATGCATTAATATAGCTATAATAAGGCATATTGGCTTATAAAAAGCCATTTGCCCTATTTCGTTTGTATATAATAAAAATAATAATAAAAATAAAAATGAAGACGGTATTCCAAAGTTTATACATTTTAACTTTAATTTTACATGGAACATTTTGACATAGTTTCGCCACGGATCTTCAAGTGACTACTCACGTTTCTATAATATATATTCCTATGTCTCGAAAATCCGTTAGGATAGTATTATAAATGCGTACGTTTCTTAATATAAATTTATTTGTGGCACAGCATTGCTTTATTTGTCACAGTGACAATATATATACATAAATATATATATATATATATATATATATATATATATATATATATATATATATATATATATATATTATATATTCCTCAATCCTTTTATTCCTCAAATAATATCAATTAATTGATTATTATCTTTTTTATTCATTTTATTTTTTTCAATTTTTAACATTTTAAATTACTATATTATAAATAATGATAATTTTAATAATAAAATTAAAAATAATTTAAAGCCAATAAATAATATTAATTGAAAATGATAAGTAACTTATTTTCAATTTTTGACCCTTCTACTAATTTATTAAACATTTCTATTAACTCTCTCTTATATATATATATATATACAGGGTGTTTGGTAGAGGGACCGACAAACCAAATAAGCGTTTCGGGGGCCCACTTGGAGAATACAAGTTAGCCAAAAAAAATCCCCGACACCCAATTTTTTAAAAACTTTTTTTTGTGAATTTTCTCCTTTTCTCCAATATTGTACCTATTTACCACCATAACATTTGTAAAGTATGTTTTAGACCGGATGTTATTAGTTTTTACAAATTTTATATAATTTGTATATTTTTATATATTTTATATAAGGTAAGGCTATGTTGCACAATTGTACAGTTATTTCATTTTAAACAGAGATCTTCACAGCGATTGTCAGGGGCACGTATAGCGCTTATTAACTGGTGCACAACTGGTCCACCTTATCACCATCTTATGATATAATTGCATAAAAACGTACTAGCTGAAGGAAGGTAACATGTTGGTTGAGATATGTCCACACTTGAGGAACCATTCATTCAGTCAACATTGATGATAAATTCTTTTTCTATACTTGTAGAGGCTTCGTGTAAGGGACAACCATAGAGATACTGTGATCTGTGGGTACAACACATTTGAATACATAGTTTGCTCTGGAGCCTGCAACTCACATGGGCAAAGCCGTGGATGGTAATCTGCTAATGTTGTAGGACTTAATAAAACAAATAATTCCTTGTACCGTTACCAATTCCGCGATACTTAAAAGAACGCTCGAACTAAAGTGTTCTTACAAAACAAAAGCTACGGATAAATCTTTATTGAACTTTATTATCATTATTTCGGCCTATCAACTTTTTGAGCATCTCGTTGCTTTGTTTTATAAAACTTTCCCCTTTCTTTGTTAAACTTTCAAGTTGCTTGATTCCGGTTCGTCATTACGACTTAATGGACTCTAAGTAAAACTCCTTTCCCTGCAAATCAAAAAGGTTTTACGGGGACTCTAATTTTGGGAAAGTTAGATAAGTTTTTGGAGTTCTGGCAGGTAATGTTTGTAAAATTAAGGAATTCTTTTCAATTAGTTTACCATTTTGGGGACTCAGACACCCTCATTTGAAGGAAATTTTCCCTTTTTTATTAACCTACCTTACGTAGGCT
Source organism: Selenia dentaria (assembly GCA_917880725.1). Taxonomy (NCBI): domain Eukaryota; kingdom Metazoa; phylum Arthropoda; class Insecta; order Lepidoptera; family Geometridae; genus Selenia; species Selenia dentaria. The sequence goes on from OU862898.1 coordinate 23,960,418, forward strand.
CAATGTCATACAACGGGCTATGGAGAGGGTTATGCTCAAAGTTGCTGTACCTGATCGAATTAGAAATGAGGAGACATGTAGGTGAACTAATATCATTGATATAGCCCGCAGGATCAGTTGAAGTGGCATAGGATAGGGCTGTGTTACGGTTATATTAAATAAAGTAAGATCAAAACCTAAAAAAATAAGCCACGCCATTCTTCAAAGTCAAAGTCAAAATCATTTATTCACTTTAGGCATCAAAGACGCACTTATAAACGTCAATTTTTCATTACAATGTACTTTAATGACTACCGCCGCGTTCCAAAATATATAGAGCCTACCGAGAAGAAGCGGCAAGAAACTCGGGGGCATTCTTTTTATATAGATGTTTTTACAACGTTTTTACTTAGGTACTACAAATATTAGCTCCAGTGTGTTGCCTTACAAAAGAGAACATAATAATGGTATCAGTAGGGCAAGACACGCTACACTTTGACATCTTAGTACACGAGTAGATAGATATTGGAGTGATCAGTCCCAAGCTGTTTTATCCTCCAAGTAATCCGAAATTTTGTAATAACCTTTTTGACAGAGTTTAGTTTTAATAGTAATTTTAAACTTATTAATAGGCAAATCTCGGATAACATTGGGAACTTTATTATAGAATCGTATACATTGTCCCATAAAAGAATGACTTATTCTGTGGAGGCGTTACATGTACTTCAAGGTCAGTTATCAAAATCAATTTAAGAATTCTGTGTACTTTTTCGCCGATGACATTTCTCTGTTGACATCGTGTAATAATAACGTGAATTTAAATAATAAACTCACCGACATGTCTAATTACGTAATAATTTGAATGACTACACACGATCTTTAACAAAATTTTTCAAAAACTAAATTAATAAAATTTTAACCATACCAAAAAACCGCTCTTGATATGAATTTCTCTTAAATATAATAACAATAGATTGGAAGGTGTGGATACTGCAACTTTGCTAGGCTTGGAAATCGACTCACATATAAACTGAAAATGTCATATTCGTAAAATAAAAGCTAAGTTATCGTCCTTTACTTACTCGCTTAGGGAACTGCTAAAACAGCATACCACGCGTATGCATACTCATGGCTTAAATACGGCATCTATCTCTGGGGAAATAGTGTTAACTCAGCAGACCTGGTTTTTTCCAAAAAAAAAAAATATTCGTATCCTTGCGATTATTAAATATACTGAAAGCGCAAACCGTACTTCATAAAATATAAAATTTTGACGCTAGTTATAAGTTTTTTAACTATCATGGTCACAAACATAAGAGATATTCAAATTATCAACGGGATAATTACCATTTACATTTTCTATGAGTTTCCGATATTATATAATAGTCCCAAAGTTCGAGCTGATACGGTTAGTGTTGTGTGTCGAGATAATACAAAAACTAACAGTGCGAACAATAGTAGTAGTGCCTCGCATAGCAAACGAGTACGGAAGAGGGTAGACCGTTTCGTCTGCTCGTAAAACATTCACCCACCCGCAATTCCTCAGTTCATCCGTGGCGCTTGCAACAGGCAAGTAATATCGAAACTCATAGAAACTGTACATGGTAATTATCCCGTTGATAATTTGACGCTAGTATCTATATACATATTAGAATTATGTTAATTTGTTAGAAAACAGCTTCAGTTTTCCAAAAAAGTTACAGACCTACCGCGACCATATACATCTAGGTTTAAACATAAACTTGTTATTACGAGCTCTAAACTAGTATTACACAGTTCTGGTCTTCACGTAATGGCTTCAAAAATTTTTATCACTTCCCTAGCAAAATAAAAGATGAAGAAAAATGTGAAAAAAAATGTGAAATGTTTGAAAAATCTGTTAATTAGTAAATGCTATAATAATTTAAATTACTTTCTTAATGACAAATTTGATGATTATTGAATGGGTCGGGCGTTCTATTGCCTTTGTTGCTATATCCTACCAGGCTCATATGTTAGTCAAATATGTATATGTATTTAAGACCTGCATATATACCGAAGTACATGATTGCAATAAAATATTGATTGATTGATGGTTTCAATAGTATGTGTGTCAGCGAAATTACAAGCACATGAGACTAAACAATTTAACATCTCAGGGTTACAAGCGCAGTGCAGTTCGTCACTTGTGACGGAAAGCATCTTTTCTAGGCAGAGATTACCACTTAACACCACCAGGTAAGCCTCTTGGAAGCACCGTTTACTAAAGAAAATCATAATTTTTGTTCCTAATGAAATATTTGAAAACAGACTGGTGGTAAATTCCAGCCATGGTTAATGACCATTCATTAGAAATAATTGTTTGTATACTGCTAATCAATAGTCAATAAATAATTATTTAAACATGAGAAATAAATCATTTTGAGAAATTAAACATATTGCTACTTTGAAATTTAAAGAGAAAAAAATTCCATCCTCGGACGGGATTCGAACCCGCGTCTTCTGACTCTTCGTGTCAGGCGCCATTGACCAACTAGGCCACCGAGAATCTGGTCCGAGCATCGAATTTTAACTCTCTATTTGACTAACCGTCTTGCGGGGACGGAGCGACATCTATTGGACAGTTTAACAGTACCATCCAACCGAAAGAAGCATTATTTAGAAATACTTGAAACTTTTGTATTGACATCGCAGCCCTTGTAATTTTTATAGTATTACTTATTATTAGTTGGTCACTGGCGTCTGACACGGAGAGTCAGAAGACGCGGGTTCAAATCCCGTCCGAGGATGAAATTTTTCTCTCCATAAATTTCAATGTTTGAGATCGCTTAAGCAGGCGTTAGTGCTTTAAAAAGTAAAACTATATTGCTACTTACGGGATGAAAACCGTGGTATTTTATTTAATGAGGTCCTATTCCGCTATTAAGTTTAAAACGGGGTTCCATGTGCTTGACATTCTAAAACCATCTTCACGATTGAAATTACTGTGTTTAGTGATTTCAATCGCTTCTTTGACCAACCTTGGAATGTAATGGCGCTCTGTCGATAAGATAAGCGGCTTATAAAACTCAATCCAATGGTTCGGGCCCGATTCCAGCAGATGTTCGATTTATCAACATCATTGTTTTTCACAGCTTTGATATGCTCTTTGATGCGGCAGGCGATAGTCCGTTTCGTTTGTCCGATATATGAGCTTCCGCAGCTGCAATTGATTTTATAGACCCCCGGGTGCTCAAATAACAATTTGTCTCTTTGGGAACGTAAACTTTGCGCAATTTTCTTATGGAGAGTAAAGGTGGTTTTAATCGAATATTTGCTCAGCAACCGACCTATCTTGTCTGTTACTCCCTTGACATATGGCAGGAATGTTGGCTGATGCTCTACTCTAGTAACGGGTGGTCGTACACTACGTGCTCTGAATCGGCTATTCTTATTCTTATTCTTATTCTGATTGGGGGCGCTAAGTCCTGCACTGACGTCCCGCTTGGGGTGTATTGTGCATTTCCCCCGCCAGCTACCCTAGCCATCCCAACTCCTTTAGATAACGGAGTATGACCCTGGGTCGCTGGCACAACTGCTCCAGTGATATTTGAGGTGTTATAACTGATGTTGATTTAGAACTATAGTGATCCTCTAGTAGACCGGTAGTGTTCCGTATATTTTCCGTAGCCGTGCACTCTAACAGCACGTGCTTCACGGTCTCGTTCTCCTGCAAACATCCTCTGCACAGTGGACTATCTGTTGCACCAGTTTTATATAGATGGTAGTTGAGATTGCAGTGACCTGTGATAATGCCTACCATTAGGCGGAGGTCCTGTCGTTGAAGTTTCAACAAATTGTTAGTTGTATATCTGTTCAAGGTTGGAAACATAGATTTTGCTTGTTTGCAGTCCTTTTTGTTATCCCAAGTGTGCTGTTGTTCTTTTTCAGTAAAGCGACGGAGTAGATTACGTATTTCCATCGCTGAGGGCTTGCAGAGATCATTTACATCTCCACTTACCTGTTTCTTAGTCGCATTTTTGGCGAGGGTATCTGCTTTCGCATTTCCTGGGCATGAACCATGCCCTTTTCCTGGGCATGAACCATGCCCTTTTCCTGGGCATGAACCATGCCCTTTTCCTGGGCATGAACCATGCCCTTTTCCGGCTATGTTCAATTTGAAAAAAATATGAAATGCGATTTTATGAAGACTGATCACTATGAAGTTGAGTACAAAACCTTGTTCTATATAGGTATCTATTAACGGGAAAGGATTCACTGGTCCCCTCTATGTAATTTTTTATAAGCTCCAGTACAATATTTAATAAGTCTTTGTTTACACACATATCAAAGTAAGAGCCACAGTAAGTCATCCCTCCGAGATTGGTTAGTTCCTTCCATCGTCAGTACACGAATCGTAATAGGTGAAAAATCCCAACATGTTGTAGTCTTTTTATACAAGACACAGGTTTAGTACCACTACACTGTTTATAGAATATTAGGTTAATTTAAATTATTTATATAGTCTAGTGTTTACATACCAAGCGAGCGATATATACCTAGTTCGTTAATATTGTACAATTATGTACTAAGTAAATTTAGTTCGCTAATAGTAACTAGATAGCAGCACCATATTGATTTAGTTTGTAAAGGTTAACTAGATGGCGCCACCGGAAAGATTAGCTCGCGGTGGCAAGATTCTCCGGCATGTTCTAAGCGATTTCAGTTTTTTTGATTTAAGATTTGGCTTTCTCGTAATACCAAAATTGGTTGTATTATTTCTGACCTGGGTTACAAGATTGAAAATTGCGGTCGTTCCTATTACTAAGATCCTCTCCTGCCAATCAGCAGACCCGCAAAAGTTCGAGTATTAAGAGATCACCCCAACGCAATGTATTTAATTATAGAATTATTGTGAGATTTCAAAAGGAAAACAAATTAATAAAAGGATAATTAACACCGTAGTTCAACACTAAGCTACTCCAAGAAGGTGTAAATTTAGCTCCTTTTGAACTCACTTTAAAATAAATTTTACCATACACCTAATTCTACGAAATCAATTACCACCTTATTTAGCTTCAAAGAAAATAAATACTGAACATCTAACCAAAGTTTTATTCAAATAGCAACTGGTAAGCACAATTATATATAGTAAAAGCTAAACTAAATCTAAAATATAATCCAAAAGCCCCATTTTGGAAGAAAATATTACATATAATAGTTAAATAAAATTATATAAGCCTAAGTATTTATTTTCTGTGAAAATTTACTATTTTTGTACAATTTGAGGCCTCGTTCGAATTTTAATTTACTGTAAGTACACTGACGAAGCGAATTCTCTACGATTTATTGGGTTGGATATCGAATTCATTTCGATAAGTGTTACTTTAGGCTTTTATATCTTTCGGGTATTTAGGGTTCTTTAGCAAATATAAAAAAATCAACTTAACTCAGAAGGGACAAATAATCCATAAGGTACAAAGTCAAAGAATGTTTCCTTCCCTGTCGAGATGCGATTCATGAGAGGCCTGATGAAACCTGAAGGTTCTGCTAAAGTGTATACCTCTTTTGTCTTGGTTGGTACCACCGTACTTCCAGGTTTTCTGCTAAGAAGTAGTGTAGTATCACTACTAGGCTATGACGAGTAATGTAATAAATGAAACACGAAACAAATGAGACTTACTTAACTAATTTAACCTTTTTGCTTCTATTTTTTGTCGTTTCATTCCTATAAGTGAATAATCAATTTGTTTCTTTCATTACTTATCCCATTGATCAAGAGAATGACACCATTAACTGGTTTTTTATCATCATAATCAGCTTATTATGTTCCTACTGCTGGGACTCGAGCCTTCCTCTCAGAGAGAGGAGTTGGGCCATAATCCACCACGCGGGCCCAGTGCGGATTGGTGGATAGGTTAGTGGCCAACCCCTGTCGAAGTTTTCAGCATAGAAGGCTTTCAACATAGCCTAACGACTGTCGTTCTAAGACAAACAACTGGGACTGATGGCTTAACGTGCCCTCCGAAGCATGGAAGTGCTCAGATTAATAATGCCACTAACGGTCACCCATCCAAGTCCTGACCGCAGAAAGTGTTGTTTAACTTGTTGATCGGTTAATTTGTAGAGCCGGTGGTTTTGTAGAGCCTTACAGAATTAATGAGTTATATTTAAGATCCTATGTAACAATGTATGACCTTAATTATATTTACAAGGTACTGCTCCTGATTGTTACTAAGAATTCATTTAGCAAACTCCAATCAAAAAGAGAGAATTGTACTCCGACGGCCTTATCAATAAACTTGGCGTACACCCGGAGTAGTTACAACATCTATCTCAATTCAAAGTAAATTTTTCGCTTGCAGTAAATGTCACGCGTGAAAGCAAGACAAAGTATGTTACGCCTAATATAGGTTTACGCAACGTTTATTAATAAAGTCCCGAGAGTTTACACAGCCGCTTACGCACTTACAAGGCAAACCGAACCACACGCAAAGTTTTTAAAATGTTTATTTGTGAGCACATGTTATTTACTGTCCACTGAACAGTGCCTTCAACGTGTCCAACTACGACTTGTCAAATTTCAAACAAAATTCTTATTTTCGACAGCCCAAACTTTATTAGCATGTTGCTTCATAAACCGTTGATTTACGCATGATTTGGATTTTTCAACTACGTTATTTTGCTAGATGCGAAATAATTTAAAGATATGATTTTTTCTTAGTCTATAAACTTGCTAGTAATCACCACATAGCTGCTCAAGCTGTATATAATAGGTGAGGTAGTAGTCAAAATGTCATATAATGGTCGATCTAAAACTACTATGTACCATAACCTATATGGGTAGGAAAATAAAAAAATTAAAATTTTATTAAAATTTTTATTTCTCCTGGTCACGCTATAGCTTGAGAACGGATGAAACAATCTCGCTAATTATTTTCTTGTTGTGTTAATTATTGTCAGGAGAAGGTTTTTATCCCCCCGAGGGTTTCCGCCTTGCCGTGGCGGGGGGCTCAGTAGCCGTGGCTTGGGTCACCACGGTGAAGCTAAGAGGAAACAATGGGCCTGCCAGTGATAGCCGATAGCTGGCGGGCCCGAGGTGCGACCGCTCCTATGGACTTTGCCCTCCAAAGTTATATGATTATTAACGGGATATTTACCGTGGTAAGGTTGTGGAATGAGCTCCCGATATTTCGGCGCAGTTACCACGGTAAATATCCCGTTAATAATCATATAACTTTAGAGAACAACCGTGATAGTTTAAAACAGTGTTTTGCCCTCCAAGTCTACATGGGAGCGGTCATAGTAGGTTGCGGTGGTGTATGGGCGCCACTACAACTGAGGCGGGCTGCGGTGTCGTATGGGCGGCACCGCGGCTGAGAGTTAGAGGCCGCGGCGGGAGAGGAGTGCCGGTATTACAGTGAGCCGGCAGAGACTCCCACATAACCACCGTGCTCCCCCTGGGGCCGGTGGTATCCATAAAAGATTACTCTGCGTAAAAAAGGAGAAGGTTTTTATACAACAAAAACCAAGAAAAGACAGGAGGTTATGGCGAGGCCGAAGGCCAAGCCTACTACGCGAACGGAGTCGCGGGCAGTCGCTAGGAATAATATAAAATAAAATGAAATTTATTGCCCTTAACACGTGTAAGTGATAAACTTTGTAAAAACCTGTCTATTTTATAAACAAGAAATCAAACTGGTAATTTAAAGTTTACCTAAAATCTTCTAACAAACACAATTAATTCCAAGCATTCCTCATTTCAAGACCATTCTGATCGAAACAGGGATTACGTTCGTATAAATCTAACAACTCCTTAAAATTAAATCTGATTGTTTAAACGAAGCAGCATATTTCGGGACTTTACCTTAGAACACCTACGTTACTAACAATTTGGCTAAGAACTTTCGGGATATTCGTGGCGCTTTAAACTGGGAAGCTAGAGCTTTGTGAGAAGAGAGTTTTATTCAAAAGGTGGTAAGGTTTGTTTTTCCTTTCACACCTTGACTTGTACTGATTAACGTTTTCCATTCCTTAAGTTAATAAGGTTTTTTAGTTCAAGTTTAAGTGGCATCAAGTGGGCAAGATTTTTATTCAAGTACTTAACTTTGACCAAGTTAAGTACAGTAGACGATTGACTAGGAAAGCACAAAAACAACTTTGCAAATTTTTGTACACTAGTGCACCGTTTCGAACACTTAACTTAACTTAACTTAAATGTACATTAATCCACAATTGTACATGTCAAAATACGAAAAATTACCAATGTGGGAAAACCAACGATATAAAGCTTCTAGACCTTACAACGCATTCAACCTTCAACCAGCTGGCAGTGGCAGTCAATGTTCATATCACAAGATTGTTCAAGACACTTCAGTTGGTACAATGATACTCGTATTTAAAATTTAAACGCAATCAAACTTGAAAACAACTTTATTAAACCGAACCAACGTACTAGACCTCTTGCACAAGAAGCTTAGCAATCATACCCTCGTCTTGCATTGCATCACGATTCCCACCCTGCTGTTGGCAGGCTTTTCTTTGACATCGTCTCCTTACTGAGAAAAACAAATGTCAATCTCGTACAGAACAGCATGATATCTCAGAATAAACAACACCCAAATAAAATCAATTAACCTCCAACCCGCCATTAGGTCCAACCGTTCTAACACTTGAAATATAGAGTGTAAGTGTCCAATCGTACAGAACCCTTGTTAGTGTCAGCAAAGGAATGTGGATTATCTGTCGATACGAAGGTTCAGATCGCGTTGGGAATCATTTGAGCGGTATTGGCGAATGGGGACATCGTTTCGGACTGCAAAAGGTTAGTAGGACAACAAGAATCAAGTACTTGACAGATCGTAATTTAATTTATGTTACAGGACCTTTATGCCAGTGCAGGGTTCCGGAAACTTCGCAAAGTCTTCTTGTCAAAAATACCCCAGTACTCAAGACAAGAGTATTTGATCAATGTGTGTTACCAGTGATGACTTATGGCACTAAAACGTGGCCTCTTACTATGGGCCTCATAAGTAAGCTCAAAGTCGCACAACGAGCTATGGAGAGGGCTATGCTCGGGGTTTCTCTACGTGATCGAAACAGAAATGAGGAGATCCGTAGAAGAACGAAAGTCACCGACATAGTCCAGAAGATTAGCCAGTTAAAGTGGCAGTGGGCAGGGCACATAGCACGCAGAACAGATGGCCGATGCGGCCGGAAGGTTCTGGATTGGAGACCAAGGACAGGCAAGCGCAACGTAGGTCGTCCACCGACACGGTGGAAAGACGACCTGATAAAGGTCGCAGGCCGACGTTGGATTCAGGCCACTTCCAACCGGTTCTTTTGGAAAATTATGGGGGAGGCATATGTTCAGCAGTGGACGACGGACGTCCTACGGCTGAGTTGATGACGACATTTATGACATACGTGGCAAATAAAAGGAGCCTGATGAAAAGCAATCACTGTCGCTTATGAATATGTGTAACACTCGGGGCATCACAAATACGTCGTCGACCTTTCAAAGACTTCGTTGGCTTGCCTTTGAAGTTTCTCGGAACTGCCGACCTAGAAAAAAGCTTTTCTAAGTAACCGACCGAAGTTTCGCCCAGTTTCTGCCAATAAATCTAGTTTCGGGCTTAGTTCCGGTTTCGGCCACAATATAGCCGAAACATTCGACCTGGCGAAGCTCGAGTGTTTGTGAATTTTCGTGCGTTGCTCGTTAAACTGCGCAGCTAACAGTCTTTTATTTAACACTATATAACTGTCCATATATAAATGTGCATATAAATGTAAAAAAACAGTACATTTCAGTAAATAATCGTAATCTAAAATAATTTTGATAAGTTTTGGTTTCGGCCGAAAGAGAGAGCAAGGCCGAAAGTTCGGTTCAGATTTCGGTTTAGGTTAAAAAACCAGTTTCGGTCTTACACTACTTTTTCTACATTTTGGTAGTGTTAGGAAAAAATATGGTGTAAATAACAACGTTCGTTCACACGCTGCACAACGGACCGTCTTAAAGCTACAGAAGTTACGACTGGAAATATCATTCATACTAAAATTATATTCTACCTATCAACAAATGTAATATATCCGGATATTTCTCCTTTCACTCGAAACGAGAACAATGATTTCATTTGATGAGCACTTTTCTCTGTGAAACTTTCCTCATGCAGCCAATTTACTACTGTTCAAACCAAAACATTCATTCTAATCTTCGAATGTTTGTTCATACTGCTACTCGGAATGTTTGCATGCCAACTAGGTTTTATCAGATTCAAACTCGTAAACAGTTGCGACCGGTGAAAATCTTGGAATTGGTAAAGTACACTGGGAGTTTGTGCAGATTCGATTTAAGATTCCAACAATGTTGGCATAGTGAATTTATATGTCGCTTCTAAAACTGTGAATAATTTCAAATTTAACTAACGCCCCAAAAAATAATCAGCGGTGGGAATGAAATAAAAAGATGAAATATACTACAAGCTTAACTAGGAGGTAGCCCTCTTATACGTTGTAGAGCCGGTGGTGGATGATATCATCGCAATCACCGCATAATTAAATATTCTGACGCGAAGAAATATTCTAAATCATAATCAGCCCACTTTGTTCCCAGTGCTGGGACTCGAGCCTTCCGTTCAGAGAGAGGAGTTTGGCCATAATCCACCAAGTTGGCCCAGTGCGGATTGGTGGATAGGTTATAATAGCCAACCCGTGTCGAAGTTTTCAGGCTGCCCGAAGGCCTTCGACATATCCTAACTATGTTGTCCTAAGACAAACAACCGAGACCGACAGCTTTACGTGCCCTCCGAAGCACGGAAGCGCTCAGTTGAATAATGCCACTAGCACACATCCATCCAACTCCTGACCGCAGCAAGTGTTGCTTAACTTTTTGATCGGTTAAGATCGCCAAGTAGAGCTCCGCTACGAGCGCTTCGGAGAAACAGTGTGCAAGTATAATAAATATATTGTTTGCTTGAATCTTTAAAAAGATAGCGCCGCGCGCACTCTGCCTTCAACCCTTAACGAGTCAACATCTCCGAAATTGATATAATTTGGTGACGTCATTCCTTATCGTGACTATGTACAGTGCAATCTGTTGTATCGATTTGTCGGTTATTGCATCATTGTTACTTAGTTACTGATACTCGTAAAATAAAAAAACCGGTAGGTTCAAGTGTTACCGCCATTTATTTAAAAAGCCTATCCGTTTCCGGTTTCTAAATATATATAAAAATGAACCCCTATTTCTCCTGGTCACACTATAACGTGAGAGCGGCTTTACCGATTTCATTCATATTTTTTCATTAATACTTCATAGAAGGTTACTACATTAAAGAAAGTAAAGAAAAGGTGGGAGGTTATGGCGAGGTCGATGGTCGAGCTTACTACAGCAATCAGCAGGACAGTCGCTACTCAAAAGTCAAAAGTCAAAATCATTTATTCAATTTAGGCATCAAAGACGCACTTATGAACGTCAACTTTTCATTATAATGTACTTTAAAGACTCTACCGCCACGTTCCAAAATATATAGAGCACACCAAGAAGAAGCGGCAAGAAACTCGGGGCCATTCTTTTTATATAGATGTTAACAATGTTTCTACTTAGGTACTACAAATATTACATTTTATGGGTGGCATAGTGACAGCTTGCCAGAAGTGGAGTATTCCAAGCATCTTTATCTTCTATATAATGACGAACTTTATAGTAAGCTTTTTTTATTAAAACGTTTTTTACAGTCAACTTGAATTTGCCCTCTGTGAGCTCAGTTATGTGCTTTGGGATTTTATTGTAAAAACGCACACAATTTCCTAGGAATGACTTATTAGTCTTCGCAAGTCTAAAACTAGGTACTATACAATATAAACTGTGTAAATATGTGCTGTGTGGACAGTCGTCTGATTCTCTAAGAGCAAACATCGTTGCATCTTTGACAACATTCGTGAAACAAATGAAGAGATGAGAGAAAGAAAGAAACGTTGGAAAATCAACCTTATGTACAAGGGCGATATCTCATAAAGTGTCTGACATCGGTGAGCTCGTCGACGAATCATTAGAGAATCGCACGGCTGTGCTGCTATATGAGAAAGAAAATTAAAAACTTATGTCTTGGGTAATTAAATGGTAATTTTCCTTATAGTTAAGCTTATACCTTGAATAAGAATAAGAATTATTTATTTCAACCGCCAATATTGTTAACATTCATATAACTATACAATAAATTTAAATTATATGTAAAATTTGAATTATATTTTATAAACTCTGATCTCCACTCTAGGATTCCCTGCGTCGTGGAGATCAGGGGCCGATTCCACTAACTAAACTTGTTCCAACTGCAATCGAACCGTAGCTGATTTACACACATATTCTTATTCTCCTATTGATAAATAGTCCAGCTGCAGTTACGTTTCCATTGACGCCAGCGATCGAATAACATTTTATATTATAGTAACTTGATAGATCATGAACACGACTTTAACTCATAATAGTGTGTAATAGTTAACTATTACATAGTAGCGTTTGCGATACGTTTACGTTTCGTTACGTTCCAATTTGTCTACAGAAATAGTAAAATGGCTTTTTGGGTATTTATAGACTGGAAACCGGAGTCAGACTGCAGTAGCAGTGGGGTGGATTGTTGAAAGTTGTGAAATAGTAGAATTGCCAAGTTCCTCACAAATTAGTTTTAAAACTAGTTGCGTTACAAGTATGTGATTTAAGTTTTTGTTAAGGTAACATATAGAATTTACTTAGAAAATTTATAAAATTCAGACAGCCTAAACAGTGTAGTCGCATTTTTATATAACTACACAGTACTTGACTCAGTTCAAACTGTTGTTTTGCGTGGAACTGCACTAAGTTATAAGCTCAAAGTGACAATGAAGTTATTATAAATCAGAAATAAGGAGATCCGTAGAAGAATGAAAGTCACCGACAAAGCTCAGAAGATAAGCCAGTTAAAGTGGCAGTGGGCCATAAAGCACGCAGAACAGATGACCGATGGGGCCAGAAGGTTCTGGAGTGGAGACCACGGACCGGCAAGCGCAACGTAGGTCATCCACCGACACAGGTGGGCAGACGACCTGATAAAGGTCGCAGGACGACGTTGGATGCAGGCCGCTTCCTACTGGTCCTTTTGGAAAATTGTGGGGGAGGCATATGTTCAGCAGTGGACGTCTTACGGCTGTGATGATAATGATGATGATGATGACATAACATAACATAAATTATTTGCGTATATGTGTCGACTCGAGTTAGCAGTGGGCCCCAAACCAGGCTGAGCCTGAACCTTGATGGCCCAACAGGATTGTAAACGTTCGAATTGTCGCGCAGTAGTTTAGCGTTTAGTTTTTCTTATAAATTGCATACATATTGGCAATTATTCAAGAAGTTAAGATACTCTGAGAGTGTTTTTATGAAATGAAATCGTTTATTCTGTATAGGCCTATGGGGCACTTACAAATTGTCATATTACATTTATTATTTCTCAAATCTACAACCGGATCGGAACGTGACCATGACTGAGAAGATCCGGCAAGAAACTCAGCGGGCTTGTCTTTTTACATTTTTTAACGCCAATTTCTTAATTTATATAACAAATGTTCATTTATTTTTAGCTCCAGTGTGTTGCCTTACAAAAGAGACCATAATAATGGTATCACTAGGGCAAGAAATGCTACACTTTGACATGGTAATACACGAGTAGATAGATCCTGGAGTGATCAGTCTCAAGCTGTTTTATCCTCCAAGTAATCCGAAATTTTGTAATAACCTTATTGACAGAGTTTAGTTTTAATAGTAATTTCAAACTTATTAAAACGCAAATTCCGGATAACATTGGGAAGTTTATGAATGATTATATGTGCACCTAATGCAGCATTTATTATTTTATATTTCACTACGACTTTTTATCAGCTTGATCTCAGTTCACGTACGTAAACTTCTGTATCAGGAAGTTACCCTTAGACATTTTTAGAATACATTGTACATAAGGTGGATTAAACTTCACTTTTCCAGTACATTCAATTTTCGAGGATTTTTCCAATAAAAGCAGATTATCCCAGGATTGTACACAAAATATGAGAGCACGGGAAGTAAGAAATATGAAATAGTCCGAATTGTATGACGTCAGATAACATCCTGCATGATAAAAGTTTGTAAATTTCGATATCGTTTAATCAGTTTTGAATAGGTATACTATATTTTGGATATTATCTTAAACTTGGAATTTTGAATTCTTTTTTATGGGATTGGTTGGCAAACGAGCAAGCGCTTCACCTGATGGTAAGTGATACCGTCGCCCACAGACATCCGCAGTACTAGAGGTCTCTCGAGGATGCGTTGGCGACCATTGAGCAAGGAAGTTAGGAAGGAAGATATAGAAGGGATGAGGGTGGAGGGGGAGGGGGAAGGATAGAGGTGACGAGGGAGGGGGCAAGCTATGTTATTTCACGTCGGTGTTATATGGGAGTGTGGTACTTTCCCGGTCGTGCCGGCCCATTCGGTTATTCTATTGTAAGTGAATTACCTTTCTATAAACCTTATATATTATGGCTCTACTTAAAGGCTGGCCTGAACAGTCAACTGGCCGGTTGGCGCAATTGTAGCAACCCCGTCTTCTAAGCTGCTGTTCAATCCCCAGATAGGTCATACATTTGTGTGCATAAACGTGTCTGATTGACCTGTGCCTGGGTATGTATATGTATATAAGTCATCAGAGGTCCATAGCACAGGCTCTGCCTAATTTGGGAAATGAACATCTTGTGTGGATGTTTCCCATATTGTTATTATTACGCAGATCTACTCTAAATCACGACTTTGACGTTTCGGAAAAAAATATTAATAAAATCATCATCAATCTAACATCTATACTAATTATCGTATTAATTTAGGTCCAATCTAAATAACAGTTATTTAAAAACAGTTTAGGTTCCAACTCATAAAATTCATTTACTAATTTCTTTGTCGCAAATTGTAAAAAGAAATTGTGAATGTTTGCTAATATAGTTTTTTATTAAATTATTCATTACTAAATTGAATCTCATCGGTTGACGAGCTTTAAGTATTTTTTTGTTGTCAAACATTTGAAGACTTGATTTAAAAGAGAATACTAGAGGTTAAGGTATGAAACTGCCAATTCGTAGGTACTGAAAAAAATTACCCATTTTTTGTAGCATATAATAAAATTCAAAATTCAAAATTCAAAAATGATTTATTCAGTTTAGGCATCATAGACACTCTTATGAACGTCAAAATTTTTAAATGATTCTACCGCTGTCTTCGGAAAAGAACCACCGCCGAGAAGAAGCAGCAAGAAACTCGTGGGCCATTATTTTTTCAAGTCTTTGTACATTGAGGTTACATATGAGTAGTATTAAAATAACGAATTTATTCAATAGTTGGCTACTAGGCAGAAGTGGAAAGCTTCCAGGCATCTTTGTCTTCTAAGTAGTGACTCAATTTATAATAGGCTTTTTTCATTAGTATATTTTTGACACGTAACTTGAATTTCCCTTCAGTGAGCTCAGTAATGTCTTTCGGGATTTTATTATAGAAACGTACACAATTGCCTAAGAAGGACTTATTTTTAGTTTTCGTGAGTCTAAATTTAGATACAGCTATCCTATCCTTATTTCTAGTATTAATATTATGCATATCACTATTTATTCTAAACTTCTTTATATTTTTACGAACGTACATTATATTTTCTAGGATATACAAAGATGGAAGAGTTAATATATTAATTTCTTTGAACATTTGTCTTAAGGATTTGCGGGGACCCATTTCGTAGATGGCTCGAACTGCCCGCTTTTGCAATATAAAAACTGTCTCTATGTCCGCCGCTGACCCCCACAGCAGGATACCATATGACATTATGCTGTGGAAGTAAGCAAAGTAGACCAGTCGAGCAGTAGCTATATCTGTCAATTGCCTAATTTTATGAACCGCATATGCAGCTGAGCTCAGTCTTCCAGATAGTGCATCAATATGAGGACTCCATTGTAATTTAGAGTCTATGCTAATACCTACAAAGACTATTGCCTTGTCAATTTTCAATTTATTTCCGTCAAGTAATACGTTTGGCTCTATATGTCTTACATTAGGCATGGAAAATTTTAAACATTTCGTTTTCTTTGCGTTGAGAAGCAGGTTGTTTGCGGCGAACCAATTTGAAACAATAGTTAACGCGTTGTTGACTTGAACTAGTTCTCTATCTTTCCTATCTACTTTAAAAATCAGAGAAGTATCATCCGCAAAAAGAACTATGTCAGCAAGGCCCTCAACCATATGTGGTAAGTCATTGATATATGCTAAGAATAAGAACGGACCCAAGATCGACCCCTGTGGAACCCCCATTCCGACCAAAGATCCAGAAGATGTCACGCCATTAATGCCAACTTTTTGCTGCCTATCAGATAAGTATGATTCTACAAGATTCAGAGCAGCTCCACGAATTCCATAGTGGTGTAGCTTATAAATTAGAGTGCGGTGCTCTACACAGTCGAAAGCTTTGGAGAGATCACAAAATACGCCAATGGCATCCTGTGAGCTCTCCCAAGCCTCCAGCACATGCTTGACTAACTGGACTCCTGCATCTGTTGTTGATCTGCTTTTCGTGAAACCGAACTGATTTTCGTGTAAAATCCTATGTTCATTAAAATGAGACAAGAGTTGTTGAAGCATTATCTTTTCGAATATTTTGCTCAAAGCCGGAAGCACAGAGACCGGTCTATAATTTGAGGGGTCGGCCTTACTACCTGATTTAAAAATAGGGGTGATTTTACTCATTTTCATTAGATCAGGAAATGTACCTCTATCAATACATAAATTAAATATGATCATCAAATGTGGCGCAATAACTTCTATTATTGACTCTAGCATTTTTACGGATAATCCCCATAAATCCTCTGTTGCTTTAACGTTTAAACTTTTAAATGTTTTTATTATTTCAAAAGTAGATATATGTCGGAACCTAAACTCAGGAATTTGGAGCGGGAAGTTGTCTTTCAGAAAGCCCACTGCAACACAAGGGCAAGAATCAAGAGATTTGGTGACTTCTAGTGGTATGTTAGAAAAGAAATTTTCAAATGAATTCGCAACATGACTTGGGTCTGAAACTTTTTGGTTATCTATTTCTAGCACATATTCTGAATTAAAAGATTTACTTTTGCCGGTCTCTGTATTAATAGTTTTCCAAACTGTTTTAATTTTGTCATTAGATTTTCGAATTTTATCCCTTATAAACAAAGCTTTTGCGCGTTTGCATACTGACTTAAAAACTTTTGAGTAATTTCTTACGTAATCATGAAAATCTTTACTAGAAGTTAAAGATTTTTTGTGATATAACTCAAACATTATGTCTCTACTTTTTCGAATACCTCTAGTTGACCAGTCACCAAATTGTAACCTACCGTTGAGCTGCAGTTTTTTCTTCGGACAGATTTCATTAAATTCTGTACTTACTAATGAAAATAATGTACTATAAATGTCATGTGGATCTTCAGAAGTGAATTCCACCAGACTAAGTTTCAACTCTATATTTTGTTAAAGCTTTTCTAGTTTACCTTTTGTTAGCGGCCTATGTTCGATAATGGTATTTTTCTTAGTTCTCCCGATTTCGAATTTGATAGCGAGGCCATTGTGGTCTGATCTAACTCCCACCATTACTGATTTTTCTGTAGTCTTACAGTTTGAAAAAATATTATCAATGCAGGTGGATGAAGAGTCGGTTACTCTAGTTGGCTCACTGAACAAAAAATTCAAATTAAAAGATTTAAACAAAGAGATAAGATTAGTTTTATCAGTTGAATCTACCAAAATATCAATATTGAAGTCACCGCATACAATAATTGATTTATTGCTTTTAGTTAGTCTCTTGAGTACACATTCCATTATGGACATAAAATTACAGAAATTAGATGCTGGTGGCCGATATACACACAATAATATATGACTTTCCAGTTCTGCACAAGCAATTTCGCAGACACGTTCAACAGAAAAACCTACTATGTCAGACCGTTCCTTAAATTTTATGTTTCTTTTACAAAGAATAATACACCCTCCCCCTTCAGCAGATATTCTGTTGAACGCACTGGCTACCTCAAAATGTGTAACATTAAATAACATTTTATCTGGTTTTAGCCACGTTTCTGTAAAGCCTAATACATCAAATCTATGTTTATCTAATAAAAGTTCAATGTCTAATATTTTGCCAGAGAAGCGGTTAATATTTTGATAAAATAGCGATAAGATGTCAGCACACTTCTCTGTTGTCTTGTTTAAAAGTTTAAACAATTAATAGCTACATTATTACTATTATTAGTACATGTACTAAAAACTACAACATTGTCACTACTCTTTGTTATATTTCCTATAACTGCCTCAATATTGAAAGCTACCAAAGTAGCAATTAGCTGTCTGGATTTTTTAGGACAGTACATGCTGTCCCATGTCAACTTAAAATTACAAATAAACTTATTACAGTCAAAAAATAAAAGTTTGTCACTATGACGACATGTCAAGTTATACATTAATGTATTGAGTGAGTGTATGCGCAAGTTCTCTTTTTCAGACAATAAATCTGAATAAGGGAAGGCACATAACATTATTTTACATGCCTTAAGTTCTAACAAAGTGGTTATTCTAGTAATAACCTCTTGTCTATCAATACCTAAACTATGACCTAAGAAGAGAACAACTATTGATTTATTATCTATTTTTGAGTTTAATATTGTTTTTTCAATCTGAGCATAGGTTGCTCCCGGCATACAATAGTTCTCCACAGCACACTGCACTGAGTTACTTAATAATGAACCAAAGCCTACACCTATTTTGTCTGAAAATACCATGATTTTATGCGGTTGAACTGGATTAGAGCTGACATACTGCTAATATTTAAAGGTACATTGGGCCCGTATCAGGATCTTTATAGGATGGCATGCTCCAATTTCGTGGCTACGCGTGGATTAAGTGGGCGAGGAGAATAAGATATAACATGTACAATTAGTCTGCTTTAATAACGTCACACTGAGATTTCAGCACATAGTATTTAGACATCAACTCTAGTCCACCAAAACTAAACTAGGTGGCGCTTGACTAAATAATAACATCGGTTAAAGCTATGCGCCAACATATTAA
This sequence comes from Selenia dentaria, assembly GCA_917880725.1. NCBI lineage: Eukaryota > Metazoa > Arthropoda > Insecta > Lepidoptera > Geometridae > Selenia > Selenia dentaria. Next base: position 23,979,490 of record OU862898.1, read on the forward strand.
ACTACAATGATTGGTCTCCCAAAGCAGGCGTTAGTGCTGCTTAAAAATATATAATAAAATGATGAAGGGTTGCAACATCAATATGAATGTGAAGTGTTTGAAAAATGCTTTTTTCAGTTGGTAGTGCTTGTAAAAGTTTCACTTAGAAATCTGACATGATAAAAGTATAATTTTATTTCTAAGTAGCTTTTTCAATAAATCAGCAATTCCACTAAACCACTATTATTTTTTAATCTAAGAAAAATATATAAAACAAGTCTAGACAAACAAAATAAAAGCTTAATGTTCTGATTTTAGACGTACTTTAGCTCATTCTTTAAGTAAATTTACTCATCTATGAAATAAGTCTATAACACAAAAACTTTTATTAAAATATTAACAGTGATCTGGAGAAGTGACACTTCTAAAATAAATTCAAATAATAGTCGATTTACTTCACCACTTTTTCGAAGTTGTTCACTGATGACGTTTGTATTAGCTTACTAGTGCCCCCTCCCGCGTCTTCAGTTGTATGACGTACGGCATACGAAGCCTCAGATCGAATTCAACCCTATTAGGTACCCACATAGAGGCAATTGTCCCAAAAATCCATTCATATTAGATGCTTACAATATAAAAGGCAATAACAGGGTTGTTGACCTTTTTTAATAACGTATCTTAATATAAACAGCATACCTAAATACACACCTAGGATATTTTAATATTTTTGAGGAAGTTTTATTTAATAAAAACGATGTTTTTATTTCAGCTTTTAAAATTGGCGCTAACACTATTAGCTAATGGCGGCCTATACGTCGTATGACGTCACTAAGGCGAAAACAAATAGTGTTGGGTGAAAATAACGCATTTAAGAAGCAACTAGCTGAGTACCTTACAAAGGAATAAATGTGTTAAGTACAAAGTGATTACTGTATAATAATTTATTAGTATTATATTATAATGTTTTAATTTTGTTTAGTGTAACGACGAACGAATATTAAGTTTTTTAAGTATCGCTATGTTCTAAAGAAAGTGACTAAGTGTCTTATTTGAGAATAAAATTCTTTAAACCTAAACCTAAATACGTTTTGCCTTCTTGCAGGTAGCTTTGCTTGAACAATGGAGATGGTGGGAAAAAAAACCAACAATTACTATTATAATTTATTTTATTTTGTTTATTCTCGAGTTTTGACGTGCAATAGTAATGAATTATTAACTGTTTATGTCCATAATGGTGTAATGGTATCAGTAAAGAGTATGCCATTAAAACAAAACCTGTAAAAAACCAAGTCTCGCAAGATCTTCTGCCGTAAAAAGTTGTGAGAACTATGTAATACCAAGTTGTTTGATTAATTCAGTCCCTATTTAAGAGACCTTCTCTTTTAAGTTATTACGTAATTAGCTATCCTAACAACATCTTATAATAAGCATATAAATATTAATCTAAATTAAAATCGTTTATTACGCTTTAAAACCGGCTAGGACTCGCGTAATATTTCCGGTAAATATTACGCGAGTTCGCGCCGGTTTTAAAGCGTAATTATGAACATAACTCGCGATAGTTTTCTATCTAAAATCTTTTATGTTTTAAATATAATAGATTGACTTGGCAAAGGCACTAAACAATCTTATTTATATAGGTAAGGCGCTTTGCAGACGATGGGGCGGGCCGGGGCGGTCAATTTTGCCGCAAACGATAGCGCAAAGGGAATCCTATACTACCAACGCACACGGAGGGTAAAAAGACTGCGCCGTGCCGTGCATATCCGTAGCTACGAGCGGCGTGGGCAGCCGCGGACATCGATCTTTATTGCATCGCGGTCAAAATGACCGCCCGCCCCGTCGTCTGCAAAGCGCCTAATATGTAATACTTGTGAGATACATTGTGTTTTCATGCGACATAGATAGGGTTGACCTATAGGCCTGAAATTGTATTAATGTTAAAATGTTTTAATGTTAAATGTTTTTCCCGCATAGTGATGTTTATAATGATGAACAGTTTAATATTTTTAAGTTTTGTGTCTCCTAAAAAAGTTTATCCAAATCCGTTCACTAGTTTTTGCGTGATTGAGTAACAATAAATATCTAGGTATATATCTAAACTTTCAAATATATAATACTAGTAAAATTAGTATATTTTATGTTAAGTATAAAGTAGAATTAGTCGCATTAACCCTTCGCGTCCTTAATACGTACATACATACGACAGTTTCATTCATAAATATTTTCTTTAAATTGTCACGGTATAGGAAGGATTAAGCAATAGGCCAGCTTCACCGCCTTTACATCGTATAAAACTACGAAGAAATAATATAAGGAAGAGTAACTGCCTTAAAAAAATGACCCAATAATTGTCGTGCTTATTCAATAACATCGTTCACGCCGCTATGAGTCAGCTGTCATAGTAGACGTTGCAGCACGCACGTGGACCAATCCCTGCTTTCCTTCTGAAATTTAAACCAATCACCGAACATGTCTATTTGTAACCTCGGAAGTAATTCGTATTTGGAATTGGACGTCGTTTTGGTTTGAAGGACCACTTTTTGTGTGGAATTTGTTCTGAGTTATGCTTCCTGACATTATTTCTTCGTAGGTATAAAAGGCCTTAGAAACGTAATGACAAAATATTCGATTTCAATCAATCACGGGAAAGTAGTCAAGACTTAACGAAATAAACAGCGAGCACCGAGATAAGAGAGTTAACACAAATTGAATCGGCACCCGGCAACCGAACGTTTAAATAAAGTAAATCGAGTTTTGAGCCTAAATCATTTCTTATCGAGTCTTAACTCGAAAGCAATTTAACTTTGTTTGCTATCAAAAGAGTTGAGGGACATGCGCGGGGAAAGCGTGATTGTACCTATTCGGGGAATAATATCGATTTATTATACAAAGCCACGGTAACATTATCTATCTACCGTGACAAGACCGTTCAGGAGAATAAATCTACGATATTGCCGATTTCCCACTCTTGTGGTGTAGAAGTTCAATTTGATTTTACAAAGAGAAATTCAATTTGATTTTACAGCGATATGCAAATGGTCACATGACTCGGGACTTGTCCTCAACGCCGCAAAGACAAAAGTCATGCATGTGCATTCGAGCCATAATCCCAATCCTTGTAAAGAAGGGGTAAAGATTGTAGCCCACAGTCATGACTGCTTACATAACTGTTTTGTCCCATGTACTGCTACCTGCGAAATTATAGAACAGGTAACGGAATTTACGTACTTGGGTCTTGTCATTGATGATAGGTTCAACTGGGCAAAACACATTGATAGGACTTGTAATAGATTGCGAGCGGTCTTGGCCAAATTGTATGTCTTAAAAAACAGAGTGCTTTTGACATTTTACTAACAATATACAAAGCCTTAGTCGAAAATATTATTGCTTACGGTTTTAGTAGTTATGGACGTACACACAAAACCTATCTCGATGAAATCTATAAATTACAATATAGACTCTTAAAACTAATAGTACCTGCAAAAATTAAGGACAAATATAAAGACGCTTCTGAGGAACTTTTTAAGTATTGTGGTATATTGCCCATTTATAAAAAGGTTGAATTTGTATTAATTTTAGAACAATACTTTAGGTGTGAACTTCAGATACCTAAAACACATAGAATAGTTACCAGAAGCATTACAAACAATATCCTACAAATACCCATTTTCAAAAACTTTTATGGCAAACGTACTACTCAATATATCATTCCTAAACTCTTAAACAAACTTCCTTCTGAATTAAAAAATGAAATAACAAATAAAAATATTAATCACGTGTTAAAAAAATATTATTTCTAATGTCAAACAAAAAACTCGTACGATTGTAAAAAGCAGGAGCATCCTGTATCTGTTGCGAATGCACGACGAACACGAGTGACACTGCTGAACGCCGGTAAACATGGGAGGGGATGGTACTTGCTCGGCAACGGAGCGGAATCTAATACTTTGTGAGCAGGTTAACAATACGTGAAGATAATTCTTTAAGTTCTAAGACGAGTGGAATGTTATTATAAGTTGTTATACGCATTACTCAAGCTGTGAAGTGAGCGCGCGACGCAATGTTACTCGTTTTGTTTTGTGTAATGACTATAGGTATTTACTTGCTATATTTATGTATTAGAGAACACTACTGTCTAGACAAATCTTACATAGATTTTAAGACGGTATCATTCAAACTGATGTGTGTTTCTTTGTGATGTATAATAAATAATAAATAATAATAAAAGTCTTTTAAACTCTTCCCTTTTACCCGGTTCTGGACTGTAAGAGTGGTATAATCACTACCAGTGTTTTTCTTAATCTGTCGAGGACGTGTTTAGTTTAACGTAAAAAATATTTCCAAGTCAACTTCGGTAACTTTTTCAAGGCAAGAAACCGACAGTTCGAGATACTCCTGATCTGCTTACCTAGTCTCATCACTTATGAGCGTAGCACAAAACATTTGCGTAAAGGTAACGTAATCGTGCACCTGTGGCACAGTTAACACATAGTTTGTACTATGCACGTTAACGATACGATTATCTTACACTAACACAAATTTTCTTGTCAATGGGTCATTAATTGCATTAAAAAAAGTTAACAGGTTTAGTTTAAAACAAGGAAATTCTAGTACAATTTTCTTTGGCCAGAGACTTTATTTATTTTTTTATTTGAGACTAGTGAATATTTTCACACATAAACATCAAAATAACGTATTTTGACTAAAACCTCCACGGCCAATTTGCATTGACCGTGGCCACGAGAAAACTCTTCTCCACTGAACAAGGTCACTGATAGTGGGCGAATAGTGGGCCGAGCACTAAAATCTGCTTAAGTGTTACTTTATCGTATCGTTTACGTATTTAGCTGGGTTATTCTAATTCACTCGGAAACGATTCGGAGACAGAAACGGCCTATCCGTCTCTGTCATCTACATTCAGGATGATAGAGATGGATATGCCACTTCAGTCTCTGAATCGTTTCCGAGTGAATTAGAATAACGGGCCAAGTCAAACCATGAGTTATCTGTGCCACGGTTGTACTAGATAAATGTCAGTTTGTACTGAATACGTTAACGATGCGATTACGTATTTAGTACAAACTGTCATAATTTTCGTGCTCGACCCATAGAACTTCTAGTGACAAATAAATAGTAACTTAATAAGGGAAAGTTTAAAATTTACTTAAAATTATAGTTACCGCATACTTTATGTTTGTATAGACGCAACATTGATTTTGGTGAAGTCGTGATTGCAAGTATGTAAAGTATCGTTTGAGTGTTTGGTGGGATCCATCTATCCGGATTTTTTTTACCTTATTTGAACATTTGGTTGTTAAAACTTACTTCTAAGTGCTTCCATTTTATATATATTTAAGTCCTATATTACTTCTACGCTAACTTATTAATTAGTTCGACCGGAGCCACTGGCCACGGAATCCGCTTCTATAATTAACTTCCCTTCTTCTTGAACTTCTTTATTCCCATTTTAAAATTTTACTCCACCATTTGTTTCGATGTGGCTCCAATCGCACCCGTGTGTCTTTTTGCGCTCGGTGCCCGTGTGTTTAAATAGAGAGGAAAATCCAAAACAATTAGCTTTCAGGTGTCATTCAACTCCTTATTTCAAGAGTATTTGTCTGCGGTGTCGTTAGAATAATTTACTTGGAAAATTGACCTTTTCCGAAACGTGGGCGTAACGACAACCCCAACTTTTATCCCTTTACAACTTTGCCTATTATGAATATAAAGGTGCGATTGAACTTTCGGATTTCTGTATTTGGAGGCGAAACACAGAACCGGAAATTAAAATTTGATATGTCAATTACAGAGTTTTACTCCGATAACCTTTTTGATATCAAAGAAATTGTATATTTGATATAGATGATTCTGTCTTCTTGCTCTCAGAATAAATATATAATTTATATTTAAATAAACGTTTGAGCTGCGTATATAATGTAAAATGTATGTAATGTTTTGTTTGCGCAAAGCATAACATCCTTTAAATTAAGATAAGAACAAAGGCTTATATAGAGAGCTTTCTATATCTACGACGAATTTGTTAGCATACCTTTAGGCAATACTTAACTTTTCTGACGATACTAAGTTACTTTACCATTGTACGAGCATATTAACATCTGTTATAATTTCTATATTATGATTTACATACTATAAGTACGTACGTAATTTTCCTACATTAATTTACCCATTCAATCGGTCGGGGCTTTTTCAGTGCTGGTGTCTTCCCTTCAGTTTTATAACCAAACGGACTGATGCGGGACGGCGGCAAGAGACCAGATGGGATGATTATCGTCCCGTGGAAGATGGAACAGCCCCTGGTTTGGGATTCTACATGTGTGGATATACTGTCTCTCCGCTGACTGGACGAGCTGGCGCTGCCGCGACTAATGCAGAAGATCTCGAAATGCTGGCGCCTTCTTTGGGCAAAAAGATAACATTGCCATCCAGCGTGGCAATGCTGCGAGCATTTTGGCACTTTGCTATCTTTAGGCTTATAGATTAGTTTTATATTAAGTTTTAAATTTCGTAAATATGTTTAGGTATTTCTTGTGTATAACTTATTTGATCAACATAAGTTTAAAGTGTATATCTACAACATATAATAATATTGCCCATTAATGAGGTGTATTTTATTAAAATTAATTAAAAAATAATAGTAATTTAATCGCATTAAATTACTATTGTAAGGTCGTTCCTATCCATAACAGTTTCAGTTCCACCCACAGTTTTTTCGTTTTACTCATGACTCTGACAAATTAGTATCTTTGGCTTATTACCTAGTAGTTTTACTGCTTACAGTGCCAACCTCAATACAATATTGATTGTATACTGCAGCTTCGAGGATATAATCACATACCACAGTGGTATAGAGCCGCGTGATAGTAAACTATTCTGTTGTTCACTGAATAGGCAAGCAAGAAACTTCGGTAAGAGTCTCGCTTGCCTATTTAGAAACCAAGCACTTAGCTAGCAAGACCTTTGCAATGAACAAACAACAACATTCTCAGAAACAAACAGAAACCCATACACAAATCATGCGTTAACCTACATAACGAACACCCTCGCCAAACAGGGTGTTTAATAAATCTAAGGGTATCATCCAATCTACATACTCTCCTTGCCAATCTTTATACAGCATGTGCCAAATGCGAAAGATGAATGTATGGAGCAATCCATTTGGTCGGCTATCCAGTTTTGCTGTATCATCGTTCTTAGGAAAGAGGTGGTGGAACACGAATTCGGTCTGGTTTGACACAGTTTAAAAATATCGGCAGTAAGGTATTGTGCTGCAATAACTACCCATGACGTCGGAAACTACTTACTTAAGCCAAATTTAAACCGAAGCGCACCTCTCAACATCCTTTAGCCATACACACCAATGTTGCCCCTGTTTTCACCATTGATGGTGGCCCTTAAGGCCCGTTTAGAAGGTGGCAAGTTACCACCTGCCTAAATATTTTAATATAGGGCTGAATTTGGCAGGTGCCGTAGTCACTTCTATAGCCATCTATCTCCCTTATAAAGCTTTTTAAACTATTGCGAGTTAAAGTCATGATTTAAGCGAATATCGGTACTTTTTCGAACATAATTTTGACTAACCTCGAAGTTTTGATCGGGTTGCATCGACCGTGGTCACGAGTAAACTGGAGCAAAGTAATTTTATTTTTTAAATTACGTTTTGGTATTAATCTGTGCGCGGAAAAGTTTTAATATTCTCTTCTATCTGATCTGATCCCTGTTCACATAAGTTATATTATAAGTTCATCATAACAGACTTGCCAATTTACCCATTTTCTACCGACTTCCAAAAGGAGGAGTTACTCAATCGACTGTATTTTTTTATGTTTGTTACCTCATAGCTCTCGATAGGGTAAACCGATTCTCAAAATGTGTTTAAAAGCTGGTGCTTCCCAGCTGGTTCCCATTTAAATTTCATCAAATCCGGTCCAGTACTTTTTGAGTTACACTCCAAAAACAATAGAATGGAAGTCGGTATTAACTTTTTCAAATTGTACTTGATGTAATAGCATGTTACCCTTTATCTAAAATGTTTCTGTTTTTCACACTTCAATATATATTTTATACCAAACAGGCATAAGGCAAAGGGCCGGACCTAAAGCGTTAAGCTTTAGTAAACTACAGCCCCCCTCTCGAGAGCCTTTAGCCACACCAAAGTCACCCATTTTGTCATCATTGATGGTGACTCTTATGATGGGACCTTTTTTGTGGGTGGCACCACCTGCCTAAATATTCGAATATGGTTATAACTTTCCTTATCATTTTAGTGTTAATGTCAATGGCCTTACAATTTTACCAATTTTTGTAATAGTACTCGTACCATGTAACCTTTCATCCAAAATGTTTTTCTGTTTAATACTACATTGTATATGTTATATCAAATAGGCTTCTCTGTGTTGTCTAGCCTCACACATGTCTTTGTAAAGGACCGGGTGAAATCCCGGAAGTGACTGAAATATTAAAATATTTATTAATAACAGTACAATTACAATCTATCTATCATCTATCATATAACGTATATTATCGTGTAATATCAAAATTGGATTATGGATACCAAGAAATAGCAGGAGTATTTCCACTGTACGTCCCTTTACTGTGGCACCAATAATAAAGAATCCATGGGATTTGGAAGGTCGAAGTATTAGGGTCAAGTACCTTCCTTTCAGTTTATAGAATATTTTATTAAATCTTTATTACCAAGGAAACTGGTCTGTTTATTTTCAGCCTATAAATATAAAGTGATAATGGAAACTTTGTGGTTTCAGAGTTTTCTTTGTTTAAAGGTAAGTAAATTACTCAAGTCAAACTGTATAATTAAGATGCCGATGAACTTTTAGTATTGATGTTATATTAATCTAATTTCTAAGTGATACGGGGAAAAGTTTCTCAACTTCCTACTTCACGTGGGATGATAAGAAAATAGATAAATTGAAGAGATATTTTTGAACGGTTATTTGGTTTACTTTCCTTTATTTTATATTTATGTTTCTTTAAGCAGGTAAGCCTTAGGGACTTAATATTAATGGAAATTCCAGGAATAGCCAGAATCTAACATTACTCCTACCTTTTTCTTATATTGTTATTACGGTGTACTTACGCGAAATGATACAGAGGCCGTAACACAAATAATTTGCGAAAAAGTATTCCTATCAAAAGCGCCAACGCGTCACGCTTCGGCGGACACACTTTTAGTTGTCTGTGTCACAGTTGCCCTAGATAAATAACAGTTTGTACTGTTGCACGTGAACGACACGTTACGTTACACTTACGCAGTTATTCGTGCTAGGCTCACTGACTGCGGCAAAAGCCTAAACATTTCTATAGTTAGGTGTATATTATATGACGTGTTGTTGTATTTATTTAAAATTGTTTACTAAATCATGTGCAGTATCTCTTTAGTAGTTTTTGAAGAGAAAACTTCTTCAGGCGCGTTGAGCACTTTTTGGGTGAACAAAATCATGGAACTCACGTCATCGTGCCCGAACGCTTTAGGCGCGTTGAGCACTTTTTGGGTATTTAAAATTCATGGAACTCGCGTCATCGTCACCGAACGCTTTAGTAGCGTTGAGCACTTTTTGGGTGATCAAAAATCATGAAACTCGCGTCATCGTGCCCGAACGCTTTAGGCATATTAAACACTTTTTGGGTGAACAAAATCATGGAACTCGCGTCATCGTCACCGAACGATTAAGGCGCGTTAAGCACTTTTGTGTAATCAAAAACCATGGAACTCGCGTAATCGTCACCGAATGATTAAGACGCATTGAGCACTTTCGTGTGATCAAAAATCATGAAACTCGCGTCATCATCATCGAACGCTTCAAGTTCACTTTATTCGGCAGTCCCCTAATACTGCCACGCATGTTTTTTTTTGTAGTGCGTGGCGCGGAGGTGCACTGAGAGCTGTAAAGTTTGCTGTAGCGTTATTTATGGACAGCCTTGCGATTCTCTAAGAGCAAACATCGTTGCATCTTTAACAACATCTGTGAAACAAACGACGAGATGACAAGAAACGTTGGAAAAACCTTGTTACAAGGACGATATCTCATAAAATATTTCGACGAATTATTACAGAATCGCACAGCAGTTTTCAATCCAATCGGAGAGGCACACTATGAACTTCATTTTATATAAGATATTGCGAAAAACAATCCAAAAGGAGGGAGTGGAGGATCTACGGTGTGGATGGCGGGTTGGGTATTAGGTGAATAGGCGTGGCATCTTTGGGCATTTTCAACTTTTTTTACAAAATAGCTAAGTAGGTTTTAAAACTCTGAAATTGCTTTGCTAAGCCAGGGGAAAGGGGAAAGTGTCGAAACAAAATTACAAAATTATAAAATTTCTACAACGTTCAAACATCCCCCGTTACCTACGAGTACCCACACAAGCACACCACACTTACACGCGCACACATCCTTCCACACTCACATAATAAATACATCTGTATGTATCTGAACCATGCCCCTATAAACACAATGGTAGAAATTCACTTGTTCCGAACACCAAACTAAACTAGCGAACTAAATCTATTTTTAGTAAATAAGTGGTAGTTCTTATTGTGTTTATGCTTCAGTCCAAATTCGTATAATGTTTGCAAGTGACAATACTTAAATTTGCCGTTTCTGTTTAACTGTGGGTATGTTTAGTGCAAATTGAATCGTCATGCAAGTTCGTGCTCTCTTAACTAGTCTAAACTGATGTAGAACTACCCACATTTCAATGGAATAATCATATGTTTAGAATTATCATTCTAAGTGAACATAATAAGAACTACCATAGTTTAGAGAATTTTAGTTTAGTGTAAGCACAAGCGAATCAGCACCAATATCTGTTTTTCAATGTTTTTAATATGTGTAACCTTGTTTGGCCATATTTAAGTTTATATTTGATATACCTGTATATTGTTACGTAACACGCTGTTGGATTACCTTAATAAACAAAGTAAAAAAATATAAGGGCTTGCGAGGTCTTCTGCTCACACAGAACAACTAGTATTATATATAAGAAACGAAGTTGGCGGAGAAAAACAATATTGTTTTTTTTAAGATAAGCATTAATGCAATAGTAATGCATCCACAGCGTTACTAGAACATGACTAGGACAAGACAGTGACATAATTTCAGACTTATTAAGACGCGGTCAACCCAAATTCTAAAATAATTTACGATGCTTTACGTAAGATTAAAAATTGCTTGTTAGGTTGGACGATGTAATGCGAAAATGCGTTAATTTTGAACGTTTTCTTTATATTTTTCGATATATAGAATAGAGATACACAATTGAAAAAACTGCTGGTTATTACTTTAGTACTATACGTTGGCTAAGGCCGTGTTCAGATGACCCCGCGCCGAGCACGCACACGATTTGAGCCCGTCTTAGACCCGCGCAAAATCAGCGTAGTGCATCGCGCACGCCAAGCACCCGCTTGTACTACTACTACAACACTACAACACTAAGCGAAGCGCGGGCGCAACGCGTGTGCAGCGCATACACGAGGCGCGCGCGTAGTTGGCGCGAGGCGGGTGTGGGGCGGGTGCCAGGCGGGCGCGTGGCGTGTGCGGATGGACTTTGATTAATGCAATTTGAGATCTATAGATGTAATAATAGTGCTTAAATTATATTAAAAAAAAAACAAAGCGTGTTAGACGCGGTTGCTGACGAGCGTGGCGTGCGCTTAGCGTGCGCGTGTCGTCTGAACGCAGCCTAAGTATTACCTAAAAAAAAATTTTGTGTTATCGCTGAAAATTCTGAGAGTTAAGACGTGAAAGTTTATTTTTGTGGACCTATTCCGGATTTTTCTTCTGCTGAAAGAGAGTTATATTTATGAATTCTATTCGATTATTACTCTTTTCCTATTTCTTTTCTAACCTTTGCATTTTTTTCATAATATACTATCGATCTGTTTCGTTACACTAGGTGTTTAAAAATTCTGCTTTTTCTTTGATCAGGGTACGTACGAGCGCGTGTGAACTTTTATAGAAATTTAAATGTATCCCCTCATGTGTCTATGTCATTATAACAATGAAATTTCTATTGTGTCTGGCCGTTTGACTCTTAATGGAATAAGTAATTTTTAAAATTACTTAAGGAATGGCAGTTGTACTAATATATAAGTACATTTATTATGAAAAAAATGTAAGTAACGTTATTAACAAGGGGTAAAAAAACACCAAAACAGCCGTGAGATTCTCTAAAGATTCGTCGACGAGCTCATCGATGTCAAATACTTTATGAGATACATGCCCTTGTACATAAGGTTGCTTTTTCCAACGTTTCTTGTCATCTCGTCATTCGTTTCACGGATGTTGTCAAAGATGCAACGATGTTTGCTCTTAGAGAATCGCACGGCAGTGCGTTTTTATCAATTTTAAACCATTGACCGAGATAGCGGTCAAACGATCTATCAATTATAATAAATCGACCAAGTTATCGGCCAACTCAAGTTATATATCAACTAACTTCAACAGACATCTCTCCGCTTAGAAATTAGTCTAAATTATAATAACTTACCAGTACCTCGACTGACGGGATTGACCGTTTATAAATTCAGTTAGCATATTCTTTGAGCTATAATGATTACTTCAGTAGAAAATAAATGAGACTGAAAACTAATTTTGCAAGATGACAATCATTTTCATACATGACTTTATGAATTACAAGGTTTTTAGGGCCAGCGGTCTAGACCCGAACTCTGTCTAGATGACTTATAAGTCGTGTAAACTAATAAGTTCACACGACGAACTTTTTTAGGATTCCGTAACCAAAGGGTAAAATGGGATCCGTCCGTCTGTCTGTCTGTTTGTCTGTCCGTCTGTCACCAGGCTGTACCATGAACCGTGATAAACAGTTGAAATTTTCACAGAAGATGTATTTCTGTTGCCGCTATAACAAATAATTTACGCTCATACATACACACACACGCACACTACATACACCACACGCTCATACACCTTTAAATTTGTTTATTTATTTAAGATTGTAAAAGAATTTTAGAATATCAGACTTCACTGTTATGTTTTATTAGAACCTAGCTGTAACACAGGCTACGTACGTCCAAATTATACATTTGTACAATATGAAGGAAACGCTGAATCTACAGCACAAGTTTTTCTTAGTGTAGTTTCTGGACGCCAATTAAATTGCAACAATTACACGGCATATTTCTAAGCTTAAGTCTTTACGTGTAAGTATAGCAAAATTGTAAAAACTTTTTAGTGAAATAAATTATTTTTAAATGATTATTAATCCTTTTACAAAATCGATTGACGAGGTGGCCAATGTTCATGGCAAAAAAATCTAACAATGGTTTTACAGATTTTGTTATATTTTAACGTTTTTATTCCTTGAACTTTTTTTTTAATTTTGACTTGTAGTCTCTGTCCAAGTCACGTTCAAGTAATATAGGTTTTTGAACGACCTCTCTATGTGTCTATGGTGACATAGTTAATACTACGCATTCTTGCGTCTCTGTGCTCTCTCTGCCCTTCTGTTTTTACGGTTGTAGAGACAAGAACTAAATTAAAACTGTCTGCTAATCTAATCCATATTAATCCTCTTATACTAAAAAACGGGCCAAGTGCGAGTCGGACTCGTGCACGAAGAGTTCCGTACGTATTAATAAAAACGACAAAAAATCATGTATGTTGTATGGGAGATTTATACACAGCAACACTAAAGCTACTTGACAATAGATGGCGTTGTTAAGCAACACTAAGCCAATGAGTGTTCGGTTTGAGGTATATATATATATATAGCGATTGATTTCCTTGGTCTATATATATATAGACCAAGGAAATCAATCGCTTGCTTAGAAGCAAAGCTTGGTCATCCAAGACTAACATTAATGTTTCAAACGGCTTCAAGAGAACGTTTTAATGCTTACAATTTTAACTTTAATACAAATAACTAGTAATAATATAGATTGTGTGGTTCCTTCTGTTATTTTATTTATTAATAATATTGATATTAAATCTTGTGAAAATATATAGGTTTCGTCAATGTGTTTATTCTTGGTATGCTATTTATTTATTGTGATTCAAACGATTTACAACCAATTCCAATTGTCACATACATTTTATCCTACTTCTAGAGGCATTTAATTGGAATTACTTATTATACAGAATACAATGTATAAAAAATAAATTAATATCTGTATAATTATAATTTGAACAATTTAATACCGACTTCCATTCTATTCAGCTATTGAAGTGTAACTCAATAACAACTGGGCCAAATTTGATAAAATTTAAATGGGATCACACGAAAATTAAAAAAAAAGAATTTTGAGAATCGGTTCACCCAGTCGAAAGTTACGAGGTAGCAAACATACAAAAATAATACGGTCGATTTGAGTACCTCCTCCTTTTTGGAAGTCGGTAGAAAATCAATTAAGTCAGACAGTTTCAGTTTAATTTTTAGTAATGCATTTCTTTGCAAAGATTGATTTTAAACAGCAACAGTATTCATTAGTTCAATTAAACAGGTAGTATTTTTTTGGAAAAATCATTGTCGTGTTGGTTTACGTCAAAAGCAAAAGATTTAAAAAAAACCTAAGTATGCAGTTATTGCTTTCTTATAAACCGAGCGCATGTCTCCTTTCACGAATTTTCTTTAACTCTCGTGGTTCCAGACTTGGCCATGACCGCCCTTCTCAAATAACCAACCTGTATATTTATTAAACCGATCCTTCTACTTAATAACTTTTTATTACTATTTATATGACCGTGTGTTACCATCGATGACTTACGGCACTGAAACGTGGTCTCTTACTATGGGCCTCATAAGTAAGCTCAAAGTCGCACAACGAGCTATGGAGAGGGCTATGCTCGAGGCTTCTCTACGTGGTCGAATCAGAATTGATGAGATCTGTAGACGAACTAAAGTCACCGACATAATCCAGAAGATTAGCCAGTTAAAGTGGCAGTGGGCAGGCCACATAGCACGCAGAACAGATGACCGATGGGGCCGGAAGGATCTGGAGTGGAAACCACGGACAGGCAAGCGCAGCGTAGGTCGTCCACTGACAAGGTGGACTGGCGACCTGACAAAGGTAGCAAGACGACGTTGGATGCAGCCGTGCGATTCTGTAATGATTGTTAAATACTTTATGAGATATCGCCCTTGTACATAAGGTTGTTTTTCCAACGTTTCTTGTAATCTCTTCATTTGTTTCAAGGGTGTTGTCAAAGATGCAACGATGTTTGCTTTTAGAGAATCGCACGGCAGGTCGTTTCCTACCAGTCCTTTTTGGAAAATTATGGGGGAGGCGTATGTTCAGCAGTGGACGTCCTACGGCTGAGATGTTGATAATTTATTGGACCGATCCTGCTAGTTAATAACTTTTTATTACTATTTATATAAGTACTGTGGGCTACTCCCACTTTAATAATATAAGTTACACTGACACAATATAATACTTGCTACATAAATAATATTTTGTATTTTATATTACACACTTATTTATGTATGTATAATTTATATAACAGTCATACGTATTTATTTATCTACTTTGTATATTAGTTAATATGTATTTATTGTCTACACATTTATACATCATCATTCACACAGACATCAAACACATACACAATAAATTAAAATCAGCTGGCCGCGCCGTCTCATGGAAACGTACCGAACAGCGCACTATTGTTTATTCTGTGTCTGCGCTGCGGTTACGTCACCACACGCTAACCTAGGCGGCAAACGGGAGATGCGCACCCGCCTCTGCCGGCCGGCCGCCTCGCTCGCTCACACGCCACGCCAGTCCGATCTCGTGTCTGACGCAGAACGCACGTCGCTTTAAGCTTCATCCGCTCACTTAGTTACTCGCTTGCGATCTCCTGATTTCTTAGTGTTTATTATTCGTTTACCTGTCTTGACTTTTCTTCTGTCCGCGTACCATCTTACTTGTGAAATCTGTGCTTACTCTTACTTGCTCCTTCTGTATTAACTGTTTATTGTATGTGATTGTTGAATTGTGACTCTGAACAATACAATTGTGAAGTGAAAACCATTTGGATTTTATTCACCTGACTACAGCTAAGTACCTACCACCTCACATACTTACTACAGTAAAAACTTGGCCAGTGTATATACCCGTGGTACCTACTACTTACCACGCACACCATCACCTAGGCTAAATTGGTGACCCCTCTAAGAGCACAATGAGTGATAGCAGTGATTCCGTTAACACCGTTGAATCACGCGGTGCAGGCGTGTCAACACGACGACGACGCCCAAAGAAAATGCGCGTGTCCATTCCACCCGAACACGTCGAAATTGACGTACGGAAATTTAATTTGAAAGTTCCTGCATTTTCACCAGATGACCCAGAGATATGGTTCGCGTTATTGGAAGGTCAGTTTGACAATTTTGGTATTACTGAAGATGCTGTTAAATTTAATAACGTAATAACAAATCTTGACATAAGCCACGCAAAGGCCGTAAAAGATGTTATTGTCAAACCTCCGACCAGCAATAGGTACGAGAAAATCAAAAGCGAGCTGATAAAGCGACTTACTGCTTCGCACGAGAAGAAGATCAGACAACTACTGACTCATGAGAAACTTGGAGACCGGAAACCATCTCAATTCCTCCGGCACCTTCAAGACCTAGCAGGACCTGACGTTCCCGAAGAGTTCCTGAAGTCGATATGGAGCAACCGCTTACCACAAAGTATCCAGACCGTACTGGCATCGCAGACCACCCATACCCTGGAACAGCTGGCTGACCTGGCTGACCGAATCCAGGAAATTTCTGCACCAGATAAATGTAACATTGCATCAACTTCGTCTTGTACTGGAACCAGAGCTGACAGTAACGCCTCCAACGAGATAGCGGAGCTCAAGAAAATGGTGGAGCGGCTCACAATGCAGATGGATGAGCACACACGTTCATCGCGCACCCACGTGCGTTCCCAACCACAACAGCGACGTAATGGTTCACGGAGCAGAACTCGGTCGGCATCCAACTACCGCCGGTACCCCCTCTGTTGGCACCATTCCAAGTTTGGATCGAAGGCACTCAAGTGTCAGAAGCCATGCGACTTCAACAAGTCGGGAAATGCCGCGGGCAATCGCTAATGGCGACAGAAGATTGCCACGCCTCTCCAGGTCGCCTCTTCGTGACTGATCGCGCCACGAAAACGCAGTTTTTGGTCGACACTGGCAGCGACCTCTGTGTTTTCCCTCGATCTCAGCTACGAGAGCGTCGTGCACCGACGGACTACAAGCTCACTGCAGCCAACGGGACAATTATCAACACCTACGGATACGCACACCTTAATCTAGACCTAGGACTTCGTCGTACGTATCCATGGAAATTCGTAGTGGCTGATGTGACAAAGCCTATCATAGGTGTAGACTTTTTGTGTTCTTATAACTTAGTTGTAGATTGTAAAAATAGGAAACTTATAGATAATACTACGACATTGTCAACTCCAGCTTCACTGGCCATTAGTGCTTAAGATATTTTATCTGTAAAAATTGTAACTGGCGAGTCGCGTTATCATCAATATTGTCACGTGAATTTCCTGATATTACGCGACCAGCTGGTACTCAACGCTTAATACCACACAACACACAGCACCACATCCGCACCACTGCAGGTCCTCCTGTGTCATGCACGCCTAGGCGTCTGGCTCCTGACAAGCTGAAGGTGGCTAAAGAAGAGTTCGAGGCCATGCTAGCCAATGGCACAGCTCGACCTTCTGATAGCCCGTGGTCATCTCCGTTGCACCTGGCGCCGAAAAAGGACAACGGCTGGCGTCCTTGCGGTGATTACCGACAACTTAACGCCCGAACGATTCCGGATAGATATCCGATCCGCCATATTCATGATTTTTCGCATAGCATCTCTGGCTGTCGGGTCTTTAGTACCCTTGACCTTGTGAAGGCCTTTAACCAAATTCCTGTCTGCGCAGAGGACATTCCAAAGACGGCCATCTCTACCCCGTTCGGAATGTTCGAATTTCCATTTATGACGTTTGGACTCCGTAACGCGGGTCAAACGTTTCAAAGATTCGTCGATGAGATGATGCGGGGGCTGGATTTCGTGTACTGTTATGCTGATGATTTTTTAATTTACAGCAGTAACGAGATCCAGCACGAAGACCACCTTCGGCAGGTATTTAGCAGACTACGGGACTATGGGATGGTCATAAACGTTTCAAAGTGTGTTTTTGGTGCTCCCGAGGTAACTTTTCTAGGTTACCGGATATCGGAGAGCGGAACAAAGCCACTTGACGAAAAAGTCCAAGCCATACGTGACTTTCCTTCACCAAAGGACGTTAGAACCCTGAGACGCTTTTTGGGTATGGCAAATTTTTACAGGCGGTTTCTGCCTAATGCTGCCAAAACTCAAGCGCCTCTCAACGCCCTTCTTATGGGGGCAGTCAAGGGCTCCACACCCATCCACCTCACGGACGATGCTCTGAAGGCTTTCTCAGACACCAAAGAAAGCCTTTCCAACGCAGCTCTTCTGGCTCATCCAGATTGCCACTCTAAGCTAGCGTTGGTAACGGATGCATCAGACGTGGCCATTGGAGCTGTTTTACAGCAGCTTCAAAAGGATGTGTGGCAGCCACTGGCGTTTTTCTCCCGTAAATTAAGTCCATCCCAACAGAAGTATTCCCCGTATGATCGCGAGCTTCTAGCGATCTACGAAGCAATTAAATACTTCCGGTATATGATCGAGGCTAGGCATTTCACGGTCTACACAGACCATAAGCCGATCTGTTATGCCTTTCACGAACGGAAGCGTAACTGCTCGCCCAGGCAATTCAGACATCTGGACTACATTTCCCAGTTCACGACCGACTTACAACATATTTCCGGCAAGGACAATGTTGTAGCCGATACCCTAAGTCGCGTCGAAGAGCTGGGCGCTCCAGTATGTCTTGCCAACCTCGCAAATGCCCAAGATGCCGATCCCGAACTGGCTAAATACTTAACAGACGGCTCATCCCTCCGTCTGCAAAAGACAAACTACCCTGGCAGTCACGTACCTCTGTACTGCGATGTCAGTACACCGACTTCCAGGCCGTTTGTCACCAAACAATTTCGAAAACAAGTTTTTGAAAGTCTCCACTCCTTAAGCCATCCCGGCGCCGCAGCGACTGCCAAACTGGTAGCCGAAAGGTTTGTGTGGCCCGGGGTCAGAAAGGATTGTCGAGAATGGGCTCGGACTTGCTTGTCGTGCCAACGCGCAAAGGTGAGTCGACATGTGTCTGCACCACTGGGCACTTTCGACCTACCCCGCGCGAGGTTCAAGAAAGTCCACATCGACCTTATTGGGCCCCTACCTGTTTCCCAAGGCTTCAGGTATTGTCTGACGGCCATAGACCGGTTCACACGGTGGCCGAAGGTCATGCCAATACCTGACATAACAGCAGAAACGGTGGCTAAGGCATTAATTGCTGGCTGGATATCCAGATTTGGTTGCCCAACAGATATTGTCACAGATCGCGGCCGACAGTTCGAGTCTGCTCTATTTCAATATCTGGCAAAAACAACTGGATTCCAGCACAAGCGTACCACAGCCTACCACCCGGCTTGCAACGGCCTTGTGGAACGTTTTCACAGACAGCTCAAGGCTGCAATTACTTGCCATGCTGATAGCAACTGGGCAGAAGTCTTGCCACTAGTGCTACTCGGTATCCGCAGTGCTTACAAGGAAGACTTGCAGAGCTCCTCGGCTGAACTGCTGTACGGTGAGCCGTTACGACTTCCCGGCGAATTTTTTGACTCTAGCACGCCTACTACTTCTGACATGTCAAATTTTTCGGCACGCTTACGGTCCTTTGCCGAGAAGTTGAAACCGGTTCCAGCTTCTTGTCACAGCAACCACAAAATATTTGTGTTATATTATGTTATATAATAAAGAGTTGGCCACCGCGGAACACGTTTTCCTCCGTGAAGACGCTTCGCGTGCCCCTCTTCAGCCAGCATATACAGGTCCATACAAGGTGTTAGATCGAGGTGACAAAGTTTTCAAACTTCTCATTCGAGGGAAACATGTCACCGTCACTATTGACCGCCTTAAACCTGCGTATATGCTCATCGATGAGGACTCGTTAGGACATACACCTACACCTCCACCGACGTTACCTGCACCAAGCACTACACAAACTCCAACTCCGGACACTGTTGTACATAAATCTACACGATCTGGACGACATGTCCGATTTCGGGACTTTTATCGCCCCTAACCAGGTCTCTGGGGGGGAGTAATGTGGGCTACTCCCACTTTAATAATATAAGTTACACTGACACAATATAATACTTGCTACATAAATAATATTTTGTATTTTATATTACACACTTATTTATGTATGTATAATTTATATAACAGTCATACGTATTTATTTATCTACTTTGTATATTAGTTAATATGTATTTATTGTCTACACATTTATACATCATCATTCACACAGACATCAAACACATACACAATAAATTAAAATCAGCTGGCCGCGCCGTCTCATGGAAACGTACCGAACAGCGCACTATTATTTATTCTGTGTCTGCGCTGCGGTTACGTCACCACACGCTAACCTAGGCGGCAAACGGGAGATGCGCACCCGCCTCTGCCGGCCGGCCGCCTCGCTCGCTCACACGCCACGCCAGTCCGATCTCGTGTCTGACGCAGAACGCACGTCGCTTTAAGCTTCATCCGCTCACTTAGTTACTCGCTTGCGATCTCCTGATTTCTTAGTGTTTATTATTCGTTTACCTGTCTTGACTTTTCTTCTGTCCGCGTACCATCTTACTTGTGAAATCTGTGCTTACTCTTACTTGCTCCTTCTGTATTAACTGTATATTGTATGTGATTGTTGAATTGTGACTCTGAACAATACAATTGTGAAGTGAAAACCATTTGGATTTTATTCACCTGACTACAGCTAAGTACCTACCACCTCACATACTTACTACAGTAAAAACTTGGCCAGTGTATATACCCGTGGTACCTACTACTTACCACGCACACCATCACCTAGGCCAAAGTACCAAAAAAGAATCCGACAGTTGTACGTTCCACCACATAAAATCTGATTCCTCGTCCTTGGTCCCTTCATTACAGGTGTAAGTACAATTAGCGTAGATCAATGGCAGGTAGTGAGCCCTAAGGACAGTTAATGAGGTGGTCGTTAAAGGAGCACGTGACTTGCTTACAGAGCGGTGTCGAATTACTGATGAAATGGCTTGAGATTTGGGACAATCAGGCTACTTTGCTTTGATAAAAAAATCATGTAATCGTCTTTGGGGACTGCTGATAGAAGTAAAAACTATTCGAATTATTTTTAAGACACACAATTAACAACAAGTACAATTAAAAAAATAATTAATACCTACTTCCATTCTATTCAGTTATTGAAGTGTACAACCCGGTCACAATATCTGTGCACCTGACCTCGTGATGTCATATCGGCGGTCTGGGTACGGTGTGAAAAAAAGTTTTTTCGAGAAATGTGGAGGTAAAAAATATTACTAACCTTTTCAAATCAATTTATTATTGATGAAGGGTTTGTTGGTAAAAAACAATAATTTTGATTAAAAAAACATTTATTTTTAAACTCAGTCACTATAAATTATTGACTCTATGCCTGACATTGTATCTTCCTCACTCTCACTTTCTGAACTCTCCGAACTATCTTCCCCTAGTGATATTAAAAGTTGTCTAATGTTGTCATCTGCTAGATGATCCTGCCAGAATTTTCTTCAAAGTTGGGATTTCTTTTTTTACAGCATAAAAACTGTTGATGATATTTCGTATTGTGCAAATGTCAAAATCATCTACTTCGATGCGTTTTTTGTACTGTTTACGCTTCTTACCCGGTGTCGATAATTTTGGTTCTGGGTGGGTTTCTAAATTATTACTAGTACTTGGAGTCGGACTAGCGCCCGGCGAAGTAGGTGGTTGTACTATGGCTTCATTTTTAATTTTCATTAGAGTCCTCTTTGATATCCCAGTTGCAGCACAGGTTCGTTTCACCACTTGGTCTACAGGTATGGTGTACTGTTTATTTGCTTTCTCCGATTCAAAAAACTTGAGCACTTTCAAGATTAAATTTCTTGATTCGCTGTGTATTGTTTTTCCCATGACTTCAGTTTAACAGCTACAACAATTTTAATAACAACCAAACCAGTTCAAATTTAACAGTAAACAGTCTAAACTTAACAATAAATATTAAAAAACAAAACAACAACAAAGCGAAAATATCAAAATTATCGGGACGTGTATCGGCAACGAAGATGCTAACCGTACTGTCGCACCGGGGAGTGCACGGAGAGATGACAGGGGAAGCGGGAGAGGCGCCGCATTCCAGCGAGGTGCACAGATATTCTGACCGGGATGTAACTCAAAAACTACTTGACCAAATTGGATGAAATTTGAATAGGACTACATTGAAACCACTAGCTTTTAAACAAGAATTTTGAGAATCCTTACCTTATCAAAAGTTATGAGGTAACAAACATAAAAAAACAGTCAAATTGAGTACCTTCTCCTTTTTTTAGAAGTCGGTAGAAAGTTCCGTCGAAATCAGTACCTCCTCATTTTTTTTGAAGTCGGTAATCAATATACCTACCTCAAGTCATGTAAACTATTATCGCGCCTTGAGATTTCTTCACTTCACAACTACACTATCTATAACAAAGCGAACAACAAGTGCAAATTGAAAAATTTTATACCGACTTCCATTCTATTACTTTGGTAAAAACCAGTTATTGGAGTGTATTTCAAAAACTACTGAACAATTTGATGTAATTTAAATGGGACCACACGGGAAGCACCAGCTTTCAAACAAAAAAATAATTTTGAAAATCGCCACACCCACTCGAAAGTTACGAGGTAACAAACATAAAAAAAGCAGTCCAATTGAGTACCTCCTCCTTTTTGGATGTCGGTAGACAATAGGTAGTCATAGAGACCATCTTTGCGCCTAAAGAAGTTTTTACTTCAAAAAATAGACACGGCATCACTAGCCTACACGTCTACTACGGCTTTGCCGGCAGGCAACTGCAAACAGGATTGACGGAGATTTTCATTTATTTAATTTATTTATTGAAAATCCAAAAGCTTTTTAAAAGCCAATTGCAGGTTCTCTCGATTATACAGTAAAATAACTGTTAAACATGGTGTAAACACTAGAATTAATGGGTCAGAATAGTTCAGAGATGACGTAAGATAGCAGACAGCAAGATTAGTACATTAAAAAAAGTATATTGTACCTATATAAAACCCTCAACCAAATCTAAAGTGGACCAAATAACGCCCAGAAAGGAAATTTTAAATATTTTAAATTGGTTTAAATTAGCAGTTTGTATGCTTGAAAGAATGTGATGTTTGAATTTGTGCCAAACCGAGCTTGGCGTGGCGAAATCTCGGGATTAAAAAAATACATATTACTATTATATAGGTATATATAATAAAGAAAATAAACTATCACTACAAAAACGAGGCAGGTATTTTTATTATTTGTTCGAGTTCATGACCATGTTAACTCTAAGTAGGTAGGTATATGCAGTTTCCATTACATATTTCTTTTGGAACTATTATGCCATTTTTTACGTTATTATGAGTCAGTAAGCACGAAGCCCAAATAAGGCCGTAGCACAATCAATTTGCGAAAAAGTATTCGTATTGTGCACGTCAACGCGTCACGCTTCAGCGTACAAACTATGAGTTATCTGTGTCACAGTGTGCCCTAGATACATGACAGTTTGTACTGTTTCACGTGAACGACAGGTTACGTCACACTTACGCAGTTATTCGTGCCAGACCCACTGGTGTTGAGTGGTAACCACAACTTTGAAATTTTAGAAATAAAAATACACATCCTGGAATGGGATTCGAAATCGCGTCTTCCAAACTTCCAATCCGTGTCAGACGCCATGACCGTTAGTCCACCGAGGCTTACCATACGAGCATTGAATTTTAACTCCTATTTGATATTAACCGTCGCATGGGGACAAATGGGTAACCTTTACTTAGAACAGGTGCATAATTCATCACAAGCTATGAACTGCATTGCGCCCATAACCCTGAGGCATTAAGTTGTGAAGTCTCGTATGCCTGTAACTTCGCTGGCACCATTTAAGCCAGAACACAATATCGCGATTACTGCTTCGTAGCTGAAATAGGTAGGTATAATGGAATCACTTCCCCGGACGAACTCATTCCGAAAGAATTCTTGTAGCATTGTAGAAAATAGGATGACGTTGGATGCAGGCCACTTCCAATCAGTCCTTATGGAAAATTATGGGGGAGACATATGTTCAGCAGTGGACGTCCTACGGCTAAGATGATGATGGTTATGATTGTAGAAAAAGTTACCAGATGGTAAAAAAGTTAAAATGTAATGAAATTTATTTTTACCATTTGCCTTAGTATAGTACTTACCATACTTTAAAACAATACCTGAATACCATTATTCCTTCGGAACCGTTCTGCGAGCTTCAAGAACAACAACGACTATAAGATTCTCACAACACAGTTCGACAAGAACATCAACGCAAAGCCTTATCCACAGATCCACAAACTTAACATTCTGGCAGTTTTGTTATCTATGTTGTAAACATCAGCTGGAAAAAAAGGTCTAGTCTCCATTATACTGTCTAGACATGGAAATTTGATCGCTTTCAGTTTTGCCACGTTTTTTGTGTCTCTCTGTGAAGGATAGTGGATAAAAACACTGATTTGCCTTATAAGCAGTTTCTTCCATGTAGCTTCTTATTACATACAAACCATTAAACGTTGGCTCGGACAGTCGGCTGATCTAACGCTTTTTTATTGTGCTTACTGAGCTTAAGAAAGAATTGAATAGAATGCTATTTATATGAGATTAAAAGTTCTTATACCATCATAAACACATTGTCACTTACGAGGTAACATTATTTAAATAAGCAATTGATGTTCGTCGTCACAAAATATGGACAAAATACGAAAATAAATATTGTAAATATTGAACGCTGCCAAACACTGTTCACAAATACAATTTGACATCATGCAAGTTTTTGTCTACATCTACACCAATATTATAAGGAGGAAAGATTTGTTTGTTTGTTTGTATTGAATAGGCTCCAAAACTAATGGACCGATTAGAAAAAATCTTTCACTTTTAGAATTCTACATGTTTCCTGATGAACAAAGGTTATATACAATTTTCAAAAAAATTAGAGATCCGTATTAAAACTTCGATAATGTAACCCAAGGTGTGGAAAAAACTCCAAGAAAGTCTTTATATCGCGTATACGCTGCGAAAACTATTCACCATTTAATCTATGCTATAGACAATAAAGCAAAGTGACGTAATAAAGTTTTATAGAAAACATTAATACAATATCTCCAAAGAAATCCACATTACCATAGTGTCTAACTATTATTATTATAGTTTATGTCACAATAAATACTTTTTCATTTTGAAATAAGGAATAGTAACGCCGGTACAATCCAGGCCACATTATTCGTACCTTGGTTTCCTACTCTAATAATAAAGAGGAAAGACATATGATTGTTTGTTTGTTTGTAATGGACACATTAAAACTACTTAACCGATTCAAACAATTCTTTCACGAGTTTAGACGGCATTATGTCTGAGTTGCATACGCTTTATTTGATTCATACTCATCATCATCCATCACCACGTGGGTTAAACCGCGGAGCACAGCTAGTATGAAATAATTTGAATATTTGTAATGCCTTCGTTGTAACATCAATGGATTCTAATTTCATCAAGATTAATTCGTCTTCTTCTACGTCGTTGCCTCATGGCCGAAGGTCGTGGCCATCACAAGTGGTTTGTCCCACTAAGATCTTCCAGGCTTTTCTGTTTTGAGAAAGTTAGATGAATGCGTGAATGGTATCAAATGCTTTAGATAATTTATTGATTCAGGCGTTACTTTGCGGAAATCCATTATCAAAAAAACGATATTAAAAAATATTTAGTGACACTTCCGCTGAAAAGAAAACAATGAATTTGGCCTATTTGGGGGCGTGCACCACCCTCCCACTCGCATAAAATGCTAATAGGAAGAATACAAAATAAAAAGCACAAGAAACCCCAATTGTATTCTTCCTATTAGCATTTTATGCGGAAGTGTCAAAAAATATTTTTTAATATCTTTTTTTTTATCAAATGCTTTTTTTTATGTATAGAAATATCAAAAACTATATTTTTTGTCAATTTTGTGATTTATCTTAGTAACAAGATTGATGGTGGCTGTTAATGTATTATTTTTAGATCTATATCCATGTTGCCGTTCCAAGATGAAGTTGATAGAGGCCAAATAGTTTTTCTAATCTCATTTGTGTATTTAAGGAACTTAAGAGATTAGTTGTAATACTGAGATAGGGCGATAGTTAACAGGACCTGTTGTGTGAATTTAGAGTTTGTATATAGAACTCAATTTGCTATTTTTAACGTATCTCGAAAATACACCATCATAGGTAATTTGATAAAACTTTAGTCAATTTATCCGAGATCAAGTTTTTTGCTAATTTGAGTACTCATATACTAATTCAGTCTATTCTAATGCTGCAGTTAGATTTAAGGTTTCTAATAATAATAAAATGTCTTATTCAGGATTTGGATTCTAAATTGTTCAAATGTGTGTGTGTTTGATGTAAAAGTGAACTTTGAAAAAGCTTGATTAAAGGGATTTGTCTGATAATCGAATGGCGATGAATGAATTATCAAAATGTTGTCTGAAACTGTATCGATATTTTATCTGCTTATAGTGGTCGTATACTCCAAAAATATTCAATAACCCATCGCGTGTTGAGTACCATGTGTACGTACCACGTACGTGGGCTCAATCACAGACTATGTGTAACTAATTATAAGAATCAATAATAAAAGCTGTGAACTTTTGTTAAATAAATAAATGGCATACATTCACTTATCTTAATAATATTTACGCACAATATTCATTTGGCATATTTTTTTGGCATAATTTATAAGGCATAATTACTTTAGGTATAATAATTGTTAAGCATACTATTCTAAAGCCAAAATTAACTTACTCATCATGATATTTAAGCATAAGGGAAATAAAAACTATTGAAAATTTTGTAGAGTGTACCTCTGAATTTAAAAAGTTTAATAATTTGACAAGTCGACTTACTTTCAAAAAATATGTATCGACAAGTCATTGCTTCGACAGTAAATATATTCGACAAGTGGTTTTTCCCAAAAGTGCTGCGTTATATCCTTTTCCGGCCGCTGCCGCGGTACGCTAAACTATTTTTATGCTTACTGAAATAATATGCCAAAAAACAATCATGTCATTCTATGATTATGAAAAAAAATATACCGTAACTCGTTGTTCACGCGAAAGCGTGACGTCACTTTACTCACCGCGCGCACCCCGCCGCCCGCCGGCAAGGGGTAAATGTCAAACGAGGCGGCTCTCGCCCGCCACCACTGAGCCAGACGCATTCAGCTCGCGCGCACGCTAAATCACGCAAAATCCGCTCTGCGCCGCTGCGTTTTCGCTACGACCCGGATCCGCCCCCAACCTTTACCGACGTAGAAATACGCGTACGCGAGTGCGGGAACCAGTGCATCCATAAGACAATACAAACATTAAACTACGAGTGAACAGTGCGCCACCCCCTTCAGCACGTCGTCCAAAGTAGGACGCCTCCACCGAGGACTCACGGTCACCAGCTCCCACCAGTTCCAGAGCCTCCCGACATACCCCACGGAACCCAGGTACCTAAAAACCACCCTTTCCCACTATCGTATAGTTGCAGGAAACTGCTCAACTATATTTCCTCCGAGTCAGATAATTGAATCAGCCCCCCTTGTCAAAAAAATTCTAATTTCTTTAATACAGTCCACCCCCTTTCAGCCCTATTTAATTTCCAAACTACTCAAAATACATTTCATTGACTTAATATTACCCAAATTACGTCATACAAATCACCTACTTAACTTAAATTCATTTGTTTGCTTATCAAACAAAAACCGACTAGCGATTAGAAGCTTCTAGAAAGGTGACGACATCGTATGACATTAGCGCGCCACAGAATACATGAGAGTTGTTGGTTTGACATTGC
The DNA here is from genome assembly GCA_917880725.1 of Selenia dentaria. Classification (NCBI taxonomy): domain Eukaryota; kingdom Metazoa; phylum Arthropoda; class Insecta; order Lepidoptera; family Geometridae; genus Selenia; species Selenia dentaria. The sequence continues at coordinate 24,007,546 of OU862898.1, forward strand.
TGACTCATTAACGGCGATTGGAAGCCGTGGTGATTATTTACGCTGTGTTTTTATTTACGATTGTTATTAATATTGCTTGCAAGAAGATTTGTAATTAAGAATTCTTAAGGCCAGTACTTACGACATTAAGTTTATTTATTAAGTTATAATACTAATTGTACTAAGTACGGTTAAAAGATCTACTTAATTAGGTTACATATGTTATTTATAATTGGATTAACTATTTATATTTAAATTAGGGTTCCGCGCAGTTATTAAATATTTAGTACCGAACGAATTTACAGATTTCAATTAATAAAGTAATTAAACCCTCAGCTCACATAAGGTTTGGTACACGCGTTATTAATTTAGGCGTTATTTTAACCGACTTCCGAAAAAGGAGGTGCGGAATTTCACCGACGATTAAATATTTTAATATTTTTAATTTTTTTTTCTTCTTGTGTCTGACTTCGCCGTCGACGTTACGATGCCTTCCAAATCGCGGGCCGCTCGTTTTAGAGAGGGACAACGCGCTCTAATTGCCCTCTCGGAAATTGCGACTTCGTTACGAGAAGGGAAACAGAAGTATACGAACGCAGATTTCAACGCGAAAGTTGCGGACGTAAGAACCATGCGTGATAAACTCGACGCCGCGACTACGAGATTTTAGATACCGACGATTTGTCAGACGCCCAGGAAAAATTCTACATAGGGAAATACGAACGGGCAATAGAAGCCTATGACGCGAATCTTGTTGCACATGTAGATATTAATATATTGCCATCAGCCCAAAGTGACGAGGTACCATCCGCACACAATCAGGGAACCGTCACAGCGCCAGCTACGGTAAACTCGGTTTTGCCCCAAATAGAGTTACCCAAATTTACCTCGCGACTCGAGGACTGGCCCTCCTTTATATCTTTATTTAAGAGTTTGACCGACAACATGGCCAACCTTACGGGTGCAGTAAAACTGCACTACTTACTTTCCTGCCTAGCAGGGGAATCGCGATCGCTCATTGCACACCTGACGATCACGAATGAAAATTACGTAGTAGCCTTGGATATCCTGACACGAAGATACGAAAATCGACGGCTGCTCATCGATCGTTTCGTGGACGTAATTTTCGATCTGCCCACCATATCGTCGCGTTCGGAAATCAGGAGGCAATTCCTAACTCCGCTCATATCCGCACAATCCGCGCTTACCAATTTGGAGCTATCCACTACTGGAGATAGTGGATATATTTTCGTGTCGATCGTAGTATGAAAACTCGAGGGGAACTTAGGTCCTTCTTTGAGCGTCAATACGGGTCTTCTGACCGACTCCCGACCCTAGCCGACGTCGTCACCTTCCTTGAGCATCACGCACGCTGCAACGAGGTCAGCGTATCGACCGCCACAGCTCCTCCCACGCTCGGACCAAACGCAAACCGAGCGTCACCGTCCGGGGCACAACGCGCGCGCACGTATCACCCCGACTACGCGCAGGCTCGACGGGTATATACCGCAAGCGCCTCTCCGACACACTCCAAAGATTCGAATCCGCGACCTCAGCGTTATGCGCAGGCGTTAACCGCACGACTCGCGCGCTTCTCGCCCCCACCTCGACAGGTATCGAACCCGCAACCGCCGCACTATACGCAGGCATTAAAACCATCACCCGCGCGCTTCTCGCGCCCACCTCAGCAGGTCTCAAATGCGCAAACATTTTCCAGAGGCAACCATTACTGCCCGTGGTGTAATGTCCGGGGCCACAAGCTACGGGTGTGCCCACAATATAACAAACAACCAGTGCAGGGCCGCTGGGATTTTATCTACGCGCGCAACCGGTGCGCCAAATGTCTAGGCCCGCATTATGACGATGAGTGCACGTCAACGGGCCTATGCAAAACATGTGGCAGTGCAAACCACCACACAACCCTGCACAGGTTGGGGTGTACCTCACCTACGCACAATTCCGCGCATTTACTACCCGCACAACAGCGCGAGATACCACGCTGCCGTCCCTCACCTGATACGGACCGGATGGTGTCCTTCAGACGTACTCCAACGCGCACTACCTCGCGTTCGCCTCCGCCCCCTAGGCAGTGACTAGGGCGGCACCATAAACGCATATCGACTCAGCACACACATACTCAGCACATATCAATCAGCCCAGCTCACGGCTAATCATCAGCACACACATCAGCCCGAAGCTAATCAGCACACATCGCAGCGCGCAGATAATCAGCACACATTTTATCAGCCCACAACTACACACACAACACGACGACAAAATGTCGTCGCAAACACCTTGAGTCATACTACTGACATCTCAACGCCAGACAGTATTCACAATAGACCTGTACTACTACCTACAGTCTCACTCGAGATAGCAGACTGCAAAGGCAATTTTCACCAAGCACGAGCGTTATTAGACTGTGGCTCTATGATAACACTAATAGAAGAAAACATAGTAAGGCGACTTTGTTTACCTACTCAGCGCACCCAATTAAAAATAAAAGGTATAGGTGATCAGCACTCAGAAAATTCTTCATCATATGTCGACATTACTTTTCGACCTGTACATACGGACAGGCCCGTAATAAGGACAAAGGCATATGTGCTCAAAACCGTAACGGGAGTTTTACCGCACACTAAACTGCCTAGTTTGGAGGAAAGCACCAATTACGTTCCACTAGCAGATTTTTCTTTTAATATACCTGCACCGATTGACCTCTTATTAGGGTCAGACATATTAGGTAGCATCTTAGACGGTACTAAAATTTCTCTAGGGCCCGGCAGACCCATAGCCTTCGGCACGATATTTAACTTCACGTTATCAGGCCCAGTATCACAAGATACGGGCACTCAGCTTCAAGTCAACTCAGCTCAAATTGACCATACTGACTTGGCACTACAGTCCAGCCAAGACATCCAGTCAGCTCTAGAGAGATTCTGGGAAGTAGAAGAAGTCAGTAATACCATTCCCGATGGTACATCAGCTCACGAAGAGTGCGAAAAAACCAGTCCACCACCACGAGGGACCAGTCTGGTAAATAATATATAGTCGCGCTACCATTTGTTACGGATGCCCCCGAACTAGGGGCTACGCACGCTATAGCACTTCGGCGGTTTCTCAACCTCGAAAAGAAACTCCAACGAAACCCCGAACTCCGCTCAAAATATGTAGCGTTTATGCAGGAGTACCTAGATAAAGGTCACATGAACCCCTGCCATCCAAACACGTTCCGCGATCAGCCCCACTGCTACATAGATAGATAGATAGATAAACTCTTTATTGAACACCTTAAACTAAAACAAAATTTAAAAATATTTAGCTTATATTAGTGAACAATAGGCGGCCTTATCGCTCAAAGCGATCTCTTCCAGACAACCTTTGGATGGAGAGGAGCAAGTTTTGACAAGGGATGGCGGTGTATAATATAGTTCATAGTAATTATACTTATAAATATCTACAATATTATATACAATATAGATATTAAATATGTTCTTACACAATATATACATACAAAAATACATACATATATACTTATATATATAAATATATATAAACATATAAATACGATGTTTACACGTATGGAGCTTATACTAGCACGACAGGTAATGATCCTTAACTTTGTCTTTAAAAACATTTAAGGACGGAGCTCGCTTGGTATCAAGTGGCAATGCATTCCAGAGTCTGACGGCTTCGACCAAAAACGATCGGTCATAAAACGAGGTAGTGTGTGGAGGGAATTTAAGCATAAGATTCTCTGATGACCGTAAGCAAAGAGAATTAGAGGCATTAAGATATTCGAAACGCTCTTTCAGGTACTGGGGTGAAGAAGGGTTGAATAAAATATTGTAGAGAAGAGATAGGATGTGAGCATTCCGGCGATGTCGTATAGGAAGCCACTTGAGCTTAGTGCGAAATTCAGAAACGTGGTCGTATTTGCGCAAGCCAAATATGAACCTTATTGAAAAGTTTTGAAGACGCTCAAGTTTGTTAAGCTGGTCCTCCGTAAGGTCTAAATAGCAGGCGTCTGCGTAATCAAGAATCGGTAACAGAAGAGACTGTGCAAGCGCAACTTTAGTGGCTGTTGGCAAAAAGTTTCTCAGTCTTCTGAGTGAACCTGCGGCAGCAAACGTTTTTCGGCTAACGGTTTCCAATTGTGGGATCCAGGTTAGGCATTCATCAAAAATAATCCCAAGATTTTTTACTGTTTTGCTGTATGGAATTTTCACACCCTCAAAGAAAATATTTGGTAAACTGTCCCAATCTATATTACAAATAGTCCGTGAATTGCCCAAAATTATAACTTGGGTTTTGAGTGGATTTACTCGTAAGCCGTATGATTTGCTCCAGTCCGAAATGTAACATAAATCATTATTTACCATATTAATTGCTTCAACTAAACGGCTAAGTGGGGCTTTGGAGTGAATTTGAAGATCGTCTGCATAGAGGAGGTGGTAGGAAGAAGAAAGACGTTGAGATATAGAGTTTATAAAAATTGCGAAAAGAAGAGGAGATAATACGCCGCCTTGAGGCACACCGACAGTGATGTCACACCAAGAGGACACAGACTCGTCGACGACCAGACAGATAACTGCGAAACCAGTCAATCGCCGTTGGAGATATGTTAATGGAGCGAAGTAGAGCGAGAAGGACATCAAAGTCAACGGTGTTAAATGCGTTGCTGAAGTCAAGCAAAGTCAGCAAAGTTAACTCTCTGTTTTCCATTCCAAAACGAATGTCTTCTGTAATTTTTACTAGAGCCGTTGTTGTACTATGCCCAGGTCGAAAACCAGATTGGAAAGGATTAAGGAGTTGATGACGAATAAGGAATGAGTGTAATTGTTGATGAACTAGACGCTCAAGGACTTTGGACAGAAAAGGAAGTATGGATATTGGACGGTATTCAGAAAATGATTGAGGATTGAGTTTCTTCGGTAAGGGAATAATTTGTGCTTCCTTCCATATTGACGGAACTGTAGCATTTGATATAGAATTGTTTAGGATATGACAAAGGATAGGGAGTATAATATCAAGGATATGAACTATCATGTTTCGACTAATGCCGTCTGTTCCAACTGCATTAGAAGTGATAGACAATATGCTCCTCTTAACATCACAAGCGAAAAATTTACTAAAGAAAAATGGTTGATGGTCAGGAGTTGAAATGGTAGAAAGACGTTGTAACGTTATATTTTTATCTAAATCCATTATATTGGAAGATGAAGAGAAGTGTTTATTCAAGGAATCAATATCTAAACTATTAGGTGTAGAATTTTGGCGTGATTTACCGACTCCAAGCGACCTGAGGAACTTCCAGACTTTAGCTGGATCTTCATTTTCTACGGACTCATGAATATGGCAACGTTGTGCATCTCTACACACCCTATTGCAGCGATTCCGTGAATGAGCATAATTTTCTTTATGGGAATCATCGGGATGCAACTTGTACTTTAATTTAGCAACGATTTTTTTGTGCATGAGTGATTTGATATCAGTAGTTAGCCACGGCGCTGGTTGATGTTTTATTTTAATACGTCGGAGTGGAGCATGGATATCATAGAGTCCCGTTATTATAGTATTAAATATATATAATTGTTCATCAGTGGATTCAGCGTCCATAACAGGAGACCAATCAATCTTCTTTGCGTCAGCAAGGAAGTGTTCTTCATTAATGCCACTAAAGTTGCGTTGCAGAATAATAGTAGGCCTAGGTTTAGGAGGATGAATTTTGTATGACAAAAATATCAAATCATGGTAAGAAAACGCATCGGCAGACATTTGACCGTGCTTAGCAACATGCTGTATTGATGATACAATAAGAAGATCAAGTAGCGAAGGAGAACAGTTAGGGAAGAAGTGAGTAGCTGTGGAAGGGAGGATGTGCATGTTGCTTGAATCAATTATGGATCTAAGTCTGGTGGAACGATAGTCATTTTGAATAAGACATGTATTGAAATCACCCATGATAATTGTGTGACTGTATAAAGGAGTGAGATCATGTAACATCATTTCAAAAGAGTCAAAGTAGTTTACACGTGAGGAATGGCTATAATAGACTCCGAGAAGAATTTTGGTGTGGGAGAGGAGGACTTCAATAAAAACGTGTTCGCCGCTATTTGGAGGTGGAGGTTGAGCTGAAGGGAATATGAGCACGCAGATAGATAGCTACTCCACCACCAGGGGCATTGATACGATCATTTCTAATTAAACGGAAACCAGGTAGTGGATATAAGACTGAAGAGAGACAAGGCTTAAGCCAGGATTCGGAGACTAATATAGCATGAATATTTTTGTTATCAAAAGACGCCAGCATATCAGGAAAATGAGCCGGAATGCTTTGGGCATTTATATGAATTACGTTAAAATTTTTGGGAACATCAGAGAATTGGGCTTCTAGATTTTCAGACAGAGAAGGAATACTGACGAAACTGTCGTCATTGCTATCACCAGAAGATGTAAAACTTAAAAATGTGTCAGACATTTCATTATCATCGCTAGCCATATACTGGTACAAAATAAAATAAAATAAAATAAAATAAAATTATATAAAATATATAAAAATTAATAAAATTACTATAGAAATAGTAAAGTAGCAATAAAACCTAAGTTATTTGTTCGCGTTAGCTTCTCTACCCGCCGGTTGTCATCGTTACTTAACGGAAAGCTTGATTTTCAGAGAAAAATATATAAATCACACAAAGTAATACGTAGTTACACTTAATTTAAATTTAAACAATAAAAAAAAAGAAGATAGAAAACATATATCTATGTAAATAAACTTTTCCATTTCATACTCACAACACAAGTAAAACATAATAAAATTGTTCCTATATTACTAGTTGGTAAATGTACAAACCATAAGAATCAAAAATTATAATTAAAAAGTATTACGGTTTGTCAATGTCAGAAATTGACGTTTGACATCAGATATTTCATAAATTAGTTTTGTTAGTCAACATATGAGCCATTTATAAAGAAGAAAAAGAAGAAGATGGTGACGTGCGTAATAAATTAATACATGTTCAGTGAATGTACAAAGTCCAAAGATTAGCCTCAAAAACAATCACAAAAAGTGTAAAAAATAAAGGGTACATACCTAACTATACGTTTCATCGAAAGTATTATATCGGGTACTTATATTGTGAGCTACACTACGATACGACATCAAGAAAGTTCAAGACAAAAATGCGAGATGAAATTGATGATGAATTCATTTTTTATATCCTGAAGTGGCACGTCTGCTTCTCGGTGCCACCGTCTCTTTGGGCACTACACTTGCCGCCGGCTTGGCTTGCAAGTCCACCTTGTTAAGCTCCGACATACATGTTAACCGATGCCGCGTACCATCAGGCCCAATTACGTGAATAAAGCCGTCACGAGTCCAACACTTACTTACACCATATTTCTGCCGTGCAGCCATGAAAGTGTCGTGACGAGACTTCGTAAGAAACTCCGACAGAGTAACACCAGACCCTTTGAGCTCTGTTTTGGCGAACCAAATTTTGCTTCGTATGGACATGTCACATAGCTTCAGAAGAACAGGCCTGGGCTTGTCTAGTGACGATGATTTACCCATTCTGTGGCAACGGCTGATGTCAGTCACTGTAAAATCCTTCAGCTTCAACCGTTCAACCACTGCCCTCACAACCACTGCCTCAGTCTCTTCCTGATTTTTCTCAGGCAGTCCATGCAACAATAAAATCTTGCGGCGAGAGTGCATCTCCAAGTTATCCATTTTGCGGTCTAACAGCTCAACTTGACCTTGTAGTGCTTGAAGAGCAATCATGATGAAAGCCTTGAAGTTGTGAAACTCCTGAGCCAGACCGGCATTTGTGGGTGCAGCAGATGGTGTCTTTTGCAACTCACCATTGAACTCATCCATCTTGGTCAGAAACAGTGTGCGCATTTGTGACAGTGACTCCTAAATTTCTTCCATCTTGTAGTGCAAATAGTATTAAAAATGTAAGTGTTGAAATTGATAGGAAAACTGAGTGTGATTTCAGGAATAACGGTCCCCGGCAGGTATTGTACTGATAACTTTAATATAACATAAAATTATTCACTATTATATCAATAAAACTGATTAATTTAAATAATTTAAAACAGAGAACTTTTGAATATGTGTTTTACTTTCGCCTACCCTCAGATATCCGCACCATGGCATTTTCAAGGCCAATTCAGACAAGCTACGTACAGTCTTTGACGCTAGTTGTAAAAGCGCAAATGGCACTAGTCTCAACGACACCTTGCATACGGGACCGGCCCTGCAGCGAGATATCACGGATATCATTTTAAACTTCCGAACACACAAGGTCGTTTTCAGCACAGACATACAACAGATGTTCAGAAACATCATGATTTAGCCCGACCACAGACAGTTTCAGCTCATTCTCTGGCGTTCATCACCAGATCAGCCCTTATTAACATATGCATTGTCCACCGTGACTTACGGATTACGCTCCAGCCCATTCTTAGCGAACCGCACCATCCAGCAGTTGATCGCGGATGAAGGGCAACGCTATCCCAGAGCCGCTCAGGTGCTCTCTAGGTCAATATTTGTTGACGACGTGCTCACCGTACATGATACTGTTGGCGAAGCCATGAACTTACAAACCGAGTTGATTAGCCTACTCGCACTGGGGGGTTTCCAACTGCGTAAGTGGACATCCAACTCACGCCAGCTCTTAGAAAGGTTCCCAGATGACCAGTGCGAGATGTCGAAAGATTTTGACGTCAGCCCAGACGATAACTCCATCAAAGTCCTTGGCATACAATGGATACCACAAACTGACGAATTTACCTACAGTGTCTCAGTACCTACGGTAGATGGATTCACCAAGAGGTCAATACTCAGCACTATAGCACGTCTGTACGACCCATGCGGTTGGATCAGCCCCGTCATCTTCCGCGCTAAAACCTTGATTCAAAGGTTGTGGACCTTAAAACTCGATTGGGACGAACGAGTACCCAGTGACGTCGCTCTTGAGTGTCAGAATATCTATCGTGACCTACCACGTCTCTCAGCGCTCAGGTTTCAAATAAACGTCTGCTCAAACAAGGCATCCACACAGACCCTTCAGGGATATGCGGATGCCTCAGAACTCGGCTACGCCGCGGTTATATACCTCCACGAAACTACACCTGATGGACAGGTACATGTGCACTTGCTCATGTCCAAATCAAAGGTAGCTCCTTTTAAAAACCGCCAAACCATTCCTAAACTGGAGCTCTCAGCCGCTCACTTGTTGGCTAAGCTCATGGCCCATGTCTCGGCCCAGTTATCAGCTCACATCACAGTTCATCAGCACATATGTTGGTCAGACAGTACCATAGTACTGGCCTGGCTGAACACGCCTGTACAATCGCTTCAGACATTTGAAGCCAACAGAGTCTCCTCAATCAAGGCAAATACATGCAATCTCACGTGGATACATGTACCCTCCGCCCTAAATCCTGCTGACTGCGCCAGCAGGGGCATGTCAGCTCAAGATCTCTTGAAGCATGACATGTGGTGGTCACCGTCCTGGCTCAAGGACCCGTCACAAACATGGCCAGCCCTACCGCCCGCGTTGGGCCATCACGCCCTACCAGGCCTCAAGTCAAAGAAGGCCGTCGCCCACATAGCGGTACCTGACCTCGACGAGACTCTGCTCACACGATTCAGCTCATTTGATAAACTGATAGGTGTAACGGCGTGTATAAAGCGATTCATACACAATTGCAGACAGAGCCGCTCTGCGCGTGTCGCTGGGCCCATTACGGTTAGCGAACGAAAGGAAGCCCTTTTACATTGGGTGCGCTCAGTACAACACAATTGCTTTTCTGAAGACATAGATCGCTTAAAACACAACAAAGAATGTACGATACGTGTACAACGCCTGTCACCATTCTTAGAGAATGACTTACTGAAAGTGAGTGGTCGACTCACCCAGTCTGCTCTGCGTTACGACGCTCAGCACCCACTGATATTACCCAGCTCAAGTCCACTAGTTGATCTCATTATAGACTACTATCATAAAATTTAATGTCATCCTGGTGCTGACACTCTGCACTCACTCTTACGCCAGCAATTCTGGATATTATCAGCCCGCCGCGTAATTCGCCATCGAGTATACAAATGTATACATTGTTTTCGTTTCCGCGCTAAACCTAAGGCCCCGTACATGGCCGACTTACCCGCCGACCGCGTAAACGTTCAGCCCGTATTTAGCAAAGTCACGACGGACTTTGCTGGACCATTTTTGATAAAATGCAGTACACTTAGAAACGCCAAGCTATTAAAAGGCTACTTCTGTGTTATAACATGTCTCGCCACGAAGGCGGTCCATCTCGAACTGGTATCTGAGTTATCCACGGAAGCGTTCCTTGCGGCATTACAGCGTTTTGTTTCTAGGCGCGGTGTACCGACGTTGATTAGGTCTGATTGCGGTACAAATTATGTAGGCGCTAGGAATGAACTTAGGGAAATACAGGCCTTTCTTGCAACCAATAATGACAGTATCGCACATACGCTTTCTAAACAGCACATAACGTGGTGGCTAAATCCACCAAAGGCACCCTTGTTCGGTGCACTTCATGAAACAGCGGTAAAGTCAGCTAAACAATTACTGTACCGTGTGGTCGGCGAACAACGCCTCATATTTGAGGAGTTTTCAACTCTATTAGCGCGCATTGAAGCCGTGCTCAATTCACGCCCTCTCAGCCCACTCTCTTCTGACCCTGCGGATCTTGATGTTCTCACCGCAGGTCATTTCCTTATTGGCCGTCCGCTCACAGCCTTACCTGAATATTCGGTAGAAGGCCGAGCCATTTCTGCACTAAAAAGGTTCAAGCTCGTCCAATCCTTATCCAAACACTTTTGGCGATCCTGGTCCAAGTCCTACCTGCACACCCTCCAAACCCGCTCCAAATGGACTTCCCGATCCAGCCCACCTCAAGTCGGGGAACTGGTACTGATAGTGGACGACCAGGTGCCGCCTCTACACTGGCGCATGGGCCGCATCACCAAGACGCTCCCGGGGAGGGATGGCGTCACCCGAGTGGTGGAACTCAAGACGACTTTGGGCATCCTGAAGCGACCTGTCCTCAAGATCGCCCGCCTGCCTATCGATTGAGCACCACACCACACCTTTGCCGCGTGGGGAATATGTTCACGCGAAAGCGTGACGTCACTTTACTCACCGCGAGCACCCCGCCGCCCGCCGGCAAGGGGTAAACGTCAAACGAGGCGGCTCTCGCCCGCCGCCACTGAACCAGACGCATTCAGCTCGCGCGCACGCTAAATCACGCAAAATCCGCTCTGCGCCGCCGCGTTTTCGCTACGACCCGGATCCGCCCCCAACCTTTACCGACGTAGAAATACGCGTACGCGAGTGCGGGAACCAGTGCATCCATAAGACAATACAAACATTAAACTACGAGTGAACAGTGCGCCACCCCCTTCAGCACGTCGTCCAAAGTAGGACGCCTCCACCGAGGACTCACGGTCACCAGCTCCCACCAGTTCCAGAACCTCCCGACATACCCCACGGAACCCAGGTACCTAAAAACCACCCTTTCCCACTATCGTATAGTTGCAGGAAACTGCTCAACTACTCGTTATGCCAAATCATTTATGAACAAAAAGGTATGCGAAAAAAGAGATCCCATAAAATTAAGAGTTATTAGATTAATTATATTTTAGTTTTATGACGAAGGATAGTTTAGCAGTAGCTCATCTGATGAAGAATTGCTGCTTCTCACGATCCATCAGGAAAGGAACAAAAGACTATGGGTGCATGGCATGATTTATGTTGCACATTGTCATAATTCAGTTGCGCAACGCTGTGCAGCTACACACGATTGGTGAGTCATCTCTCACAATACTATCCTACTAATATTATAACCGCGAAAGTTTGTGAGTATGGATGTATGGATGTCCGGACCTTTGTTACGCTTTCACATACTCAAACGGCGGAGGCAATTTTGATGAAATTTAGAATGGAGGTGTATGAGACGCTGGATTAACACATAGGATACTTTTCATCATCATCATCATCATCTATCACCCCGCGAGTGAAAAAGAGTTATATGCTTGGGCCCAGCATAGACAAAAAAATAAGATATCCGCCTAAGTCAAGATCGTAAGTTTGTGTCAGTTTCTGATAGCTTAGTCAAAAGCCAAGTCAATTTGATAGCTCGATACACTAGACGTGCTCGGCGACCGTCAAGGGTGAAGAAATGACGTGATGACAGTTTTTTCATGGTGATTAATTTTATATTTGTATGTACGTAAGGCCTATATTTTATTATTAATGTTTACTGATTGATATACTAAGTATTTAAATTTACTCATATAATAAATACTATTATAGCGTTTGCGTTTGACCATGTATATATTTTATGCCATTTTGGTACGAAGATAGTTATGGCATTGGAGAAGATAATAAGCTACACGAAGTACTAATCCTGTGCAGACGTAGTCGTGGGCACCAGCTAGTATTCCATATATTACAAAGTTATAAGTTGTGCTGCGCAGCCCTTTTTTTTTATACGCAGACTAATCCTTTATGGATACCACCGGCCCCGGGGGGAGCACGGTGGTTATGTGGGAGTCTCTGCCAGAAGGGCAGCATACCCACCAAACCTCTGCGGTGTTCCATCACTGCCGCTTTTGGCGGGAACGCGGGACAGATTTCGCACACGACCGCGAACCCGCAGCGGCTATCCGTTGCCGGACCCTTCTCTCTTGCAGCACGCCAGAACTCTTGGCGTGCCGCAACCACCACGGGGGACCTAGCCCGCAAATGGACCCCAGACTCCCCCGCCGCCGCGAGTCTGGGCGCCCTAAGTCCCCCTACAATGGGTCTGGTGAGTAGCCCCACCGCCTGCTACTTCGGCCGCAGAGCAGCAGCTCAACACCGACAGTCCTCTTCCCCTGCGACCCCACCGCATCCGCCATCTAACGGTGGCGGCCCCGTCAAGGCTGCGGAAGGCAGGGAGAGCGGCTGACCGTAACACCGGCACTCCTCTCCCGCCGCGGCCCCTAACTCTCAGCCGCGGTGCCCCCCATACGACACCGCAGCCCGCCTCAGTTGCAGTGGCGCCCATACACCACCGCTACCTACAGTGACCGCTCCCGTGTGGACTTGGAGGGCAAATCCCATAGGAGCGGTCCCACCTCGGGCCCGCCAGCTATCAGCTATCACTGGCAGGCCCATTGGTTCCTCTTAGCTTCACCGTGGTGACCCAAGCTACGGCTACTGAGCCCCCCCCCCGCCACGGCAAGGCGGGAACACTCGGGGGGGTGCTGCGCTCGTGAAACTTGAAACATGGCTGATTTTGTGCGCTTTAACGTGCGGACTAATTTATATCCGTAGTGGTTTTATTAAAGTTTTGGTTTGTTTTGTTGTTATTACTAGACTACCCTAGGGACTACTAGGGACCTGGCACTACTAAGTATCTGGCACTGTGTCTATCTATATGTTGTGCCTTTAAAAGTTTGTAACTTTTAAACTAGCATAAGTAGCAAGTTAAAACTTTCACTGAACTCCAGATATTATTTAGTAAAAACTTGAAAGCCACAACTAAAAACATCTACTGAAAGTACATTACCAAATCACCCTCGTTTATAAAAAGTAGAAGCTCGGTTTACATATTCAAACAACGACTCGACACACGTATCAACCAGCAAAGCATTTTTAAACATTGCAAATTTGTTACACAGATGGGCATATCCTAGCAGGCTAACATAAATTAATATTCTGTATTTATAATGGTTCATAAAAAGACTCTTTCGCCTGATGGAAAGCGGAGATGGAATCAAGAAGTGATGACCATTAATGCAGCCGTAAGCTGCACTAACCGCCACCCTTATGATGACCTGAGAGATGATTTTTAGGCCCGCTTGAAAGACCCAGGGTCATAGCTGCGAAAAAAATACGTACGCTGGCAGTGCATTTCATAATTTACTTACAAATTTTTTGGTTCGTGGTAGGAAATTTTGAACAGTAGGTATATGGATGGCATGCTAGAGCGGAACTGTCTAAGTGCCGTGCCTTGTTAATTGTGTTTTGTTGACACCAACAGTTAAATGTAGTCAGCGTTTCTTGTTTCAAAAAAAAATTTAATGTAAAGGTAGATTTGGTTGTGGTTTTATTAAACTTTTGTAACGCGCATCACTAATACCGGAAGTGTCCCCTCTCTAATTGGTCGTTTCCCCTACCCGTTCGTGTAAACTTCCGCCCAGTTCGACGAGCGCTACAAGATGGTCGGTACTCGCTCGCGGCACGCATCGCGTTTTTTATGTATTTTGTGTAGTTTGGTTCTGAACCCACTGTATAATAAATTCAGTTAAATTACAAACAAGACCTATTTCTTATAATGGCGCCCAACGTGGGGCCAAGTGCATAATAGACATTTTTCACGCGACGCGAGTTCAACGAGTCGAACGCGTCGACGCCATTACGGTCTGACTTTTATCTCCCGCTTTGACCGCTTCTTTGTGCCGACATCGCCACTACTATGGCCAACAACACGAGAAGCAAGGGCCAACAAGGCGCCGAAGTCCACACCGCCGCCGGCGCCGATGCAATCGGCACATGCGCCGATCATGAACATGACGCAACGTGCAACACCGCGGCGTCTGTCGATAATCCGGACGACGTACGGCTTCCAAACAACCCGATGACGAGTCATAGTTCTCCAGCGACCATAGGAATTACAGAGGAACAATTGTCGAGGCTACTATCCAGCGTGATGGGTCACGCGATGCAGCACGCCGTCAAAGGTGCCGCCGCGCTTGCACCCCAACCCCGCCAATCCGACGCGACCGATGGCCGTCCGCCGGTGGTGGTACCACTCGCAGAGGATACACCGACAGCAGTGCTCCCACCTGCGTATCCGTGCTCGTGGAGCAATTTATCTAAATGCGCAGCTCGGTTCGATGGCAGTGACCCAAACCCCGAGATTATTGAGGCATTCATAGACGCAGTAGAAATGTACGTGGAATGTACGAATGTTAGCGAAGAGCACACCCTACGAGGGCTACCTATGCTTCTTTCTGGTAACGCAGCAGTCTTCTGGAGAGGCATCAGACACGAAGTCAACACCTGGGACGAGGCAAGGATGCGGCTGCGCTGTATGTACGGAGCCCCGCGCCCTGCATACAAACTCTTACGAGATTTGTTTACTTCGGAGCAGAATGAAGAACGTGCCGACGCATTTATCTCACGTTTACGTGCAATTATGGCAAGATTACCATATCGCTTAGAGACAGTAGTGCAACTTGATATAGTGTACGGACTTTTAAATCGCAAGTTAAGAAAACGTGTACCGCGAGATACAGTGTATAGTTTCGACATGCTTATTTCGAAAATGAGGGAGGTAGAGGAAGCGATCAATGAGGCAGGTAAACAACTCTGTGATAACCGCGATTTAAAAACTCGCGCGTCTTCCACTTTCACTGCGCCCGCAGCGCCCATGACTTTCGAGCGCAACTCTCGCGGCTCGACAGCTGTCAATGTCATTTCAAACCAAAACAATATTGTTGACAACCGCGCCGATAGTAAGTTTCGCTTAAATTCGAATCTAGGAAGCTCTTCTAGCACAAATAACGATATTAAACGTTCTCGCCCGCGCTGTGATTATTGTAAATCATTTGGACACACGATCGACGAGTGTCGTAAGGTTCAATTGAAAAGGGAACCCGTGCGATGTTATGGTTGCGGCCAACACGGTGTTATTCGCGCAAAGTGTGACATTTGCAATAAAAAGGCTGTGCCGTCAACATCAGCCGACTTTAATACACTAAAAACACATGAGTGTACCGACAGCTCGTGCCCCTTAGTGACTGTTTCGATAGCAGGTCGGAATGGCGTCGCCGTCTTAGATACCGGCGCATCTCAGAGTGTGGCTAGCCCATCTCTGCATAAAATTTTGGTTGAATCAGGTACCGACTTCACCATTGGATGTCGCGATGTAAAGACGTCCTTCCTTGTATTTCCCGATGCGAATAATAAGACACTACTTGGCAAAGACTTTATTTCAAATGCAGGAATTCTCATAAATATACCAAGAGCTGTTTGGAGTTTTGTAGACTCCCCTGGACTAAGTTTCCCAATATCATACTCTTACACAGAGAGCCCTACCCTTTCAAAGTGTGCTGATTTGATGCATGCCGACACAAAATGTTTCCAGTTGAGGCATGATGAGGGCCATGTTCTATCTATGAATGAGAGAGTAATGTTGAATAAACTTATCTGTGACAGGGCAGACCAATTTGATGAAGAAGGACCGGCCACTGACTTTGCCACTCATCGCATCAAAGTCAGCGAGGACCAGCAACCCATCGCTTGCCAACCCTTCAGGATGTCACAGAATCGGAAGGAGGCCTTGAAGGAGGAGCTAGACAAGCTACTGGCAGCAGGTGTCATTGAGGAGGCAGAAACTCCGTGGGCAGCCAACGTCGTGATGGTTGTAAAGAAGAGTGGAGGTATGCGTTTATGTATAGATTATCGGAAACTGAATGAGGTCACTGAACCTGACCGATACCCTCTACCCCGTATCAAGGATATCTTGCACTCCGCTAAGACCAGTATGTATATGACAACCCTTGACCTCCGATCTGGGTACTACCAGGTAAATTTGCACTCGGATGACCGTGACAAGACTGGTTTCATAACACCTCTTGGGACGTACCGGTTCATCCGCATGCCTATGGGTCTCCGGAACTCTGGAGCGACCTTTCAACGGCTCATTGACCGTTTCAAATCAAACCTGGCGTTACAAAAGAGCACACTTCTGGCTTATCTTGACGATATAATTTTGCTCTCACCAGATTTTGATAGCCACATAAAGGACTTGCAAGTAGTGTTCAACCGTCTGAAAATGTTCAACCTCAGAGTGAACCGTGACAAAAGCTGCTTTGCCTGCACATCTGTAAAGTTTCTAGGACATGTCATTGTACCTGGAGGGATCCATATGGACCCAGACAAGACAGCAGCTATCACCAACATCACCACCTGAAAATGTGAAACTACTGAAATGTTTCTTGCAAACTTCCAGCTGGTTCCGGCGCTTCATTCCCGGTTACGCCGAGATCGCCCGACCGCTCACCGACCTGCTGAAGAAGAACAGCGTCTGGCACTGGAAGGAGGAACAGCAGCGTGCCCACGAACATATCAAGTCGCTTCTGACGTCGGCGCCGATCTTGCGACAGGCTGACGAGTCGCTGCCGTTCGTGCTGCGCACCGATAGTAGCGGGTATTGTCTCGGGGCTGTTCTGATGCAGGGGGAGGGTCATGAAGAGCGACCGATTGAGTATGCGAGTCGACAACTGAACTCAGCAGAGCAGAATTATAATACTACTGAGCGGGAGGCCTTAGCCGTTGTCTGGGCTGTTAACAAGTTCAGAGCATATATTGAGGGCACTCAAGTGATAATTAGAACTGACCATCAACCTCTCAAATGGTTGATGAGCAACAAGTCGCCGAGTGGCAGACTTGCGAGATGGGCGCTCACACTCCAGGAGTTTGATTTACGTATAGAATATACCCCTGGCAAGTGCAATGTTATTGCGGACACACTGTCACGCCTACCATGCACACAAGCGACTGACTGCGACCTGGCCTACGCCGTCGCCGATTTCCCTGCACGAACGCCTATCGATATACGCGAAAACCAGCTGGTGGACCCGGAAGTACGCAAAATTATTGAAGACCTAGAGTCAGACGTTTCTTCTAGGGGGAGACAGTGGTCTGATCGCGGATACCTACTTTCCGATGGCATATTATATAGATATGCCCCTGATAGTGATGATGATGACACTTGTCTTGTTATACCAGAGCATGAGCGCGCGCAATTATTGGCGGAGTACCACGACGCCCCAACTGCCGGTCATTTTGGAGTCGAGCGCACCCTGCAGCGTATTGCGCAGAAGTACTACTGGCCCGGCATGCGGTCCCTTGTTACATCTCACGTCAAGAAGTGCGTCGAGTGTCAACGTTACAAGGCTGACACAAGGAAACCTGCTGGCCTCGTACAGACGCCGGCCATGTCCCGGCGCTTTGAGGTAATATCAGTTGATTTATTTGGACCCCTACCTGAGACCAAAAATGGGAATAAATGGATCCTCATTGTCGAAGATGTCTGTACACGTTGGGTAGAGATATTCCCTGTCAAGAACGCTACTAGCTTGGAGTGCGCAAAAGTTCTTACCTCCGAGTATTTCTTGCGTTACGGCATTGTACGACGCATGGTCAGCGATAATGGAGTGCAGTTTGTCTCAGAGGTCATGCAACAAGTATGTCACGTCTTGGGCATTCAACAATCTCTTACATCATACTACCATCCTGAGGCAAATCCCATTGAGAGGAAAAACCGTGACCTGAAACCACAGCTAGCCATACTAGTCGGTCGGGATCACGATACATGGGATACTTATCTCTCGGCGATTCGTTTCGCCATGAACTCTGCCGTAACTTCAGGTACAGGCTACTCACCCGCTTTCTTGACATTTGGAAGGGAACTCCGCGCACCGGCAGATGCTGCATCGGACCTGCGGATCATCGTCGAGAACGACAACTTCGTGGCGAGCATCACACCGTACCTGCGCCGGCTGGCGACGACCCTCATTGACGCGCGCGACGTCCACGAGCGTGCGCAGGAGAGGCAGAAGGCGTACGCCGACGCGGGGCGCAGACTACCACAAGACTACGAATCAGGGAGTCTAGTTTTGCTTAAAACACAAGGAGCCAATGATACAGGTAATGGGCAGTCGCCCAAATTTATTCCGCGTAGGGACGGCCCCTATCGGGTACGCGAAGCTGTCGGCTCTACCACTTATTTGTTAGAGCGCGTTAGTGATGGCACACTTTTAGGAAAGTATCACGTCTCGCAACTCACACCATTTGTTGGCAACGTCCAACCCGCCATACGCGAGAAACGTAAACGAGGTAGGCCGCGACGCTATCACGAATGCGAGGTCGCTTATCCGTGCTAGAGGGGGAGGCTGTAACGCGCATCACTAATACCGGAAGTGTCTCCTCTCTAATTGGTCGTTTCCCCTACCCGTTCGTGCAAACTTCCGCCCAGTTCGACGAGCGCTACAAGATGGTCGGTACTCGCTCGCGGCACGCATCGCGTTTTTTATGTATTTTGTGTAGTTTGGTTCTGAACCCACTGTATAATAAATTCAGTTAAATTACAAACAAGACCTATTTGTTATACTTTTAGTTTGTTTTGTTGTTAGTACTAGACTACGGGACTCTATTACTAAGTATCTGGCACTCTGTCTATCTATCTGTTCTACCTTTAAAAGTATGATCTTTTAAACTAGCCTAAGTAGCTAGTAAAAACTTTCACAGAACTCCAGTTATTGTTTCGTCAAAACTTTAAAGCTACAACTAAACACATCTACTGAAAGATAATTACCAAAAAAAAAAAACTTTTATTTAATATTGAAATTTATAGAGAGAAAAATTCACATCCTTGCGCGGGATTCGAACCCGCGTCTTCTGACTCTCTGTGTCAGATGCCATTGACCAACTAGACCACCGAGGTTCGGGTCCGAGCATCGAATTTTTAACTCTCTATCTGACTTTAACCGTCTTACGGGGACGGAGCGACATCTATTGGACAGCTTTGACAGAACTCTCCAACCGAAAAAAGCATTATTTAGAAATACTTAAATTCGTATTGACATCGCAACCCTTGTATTTTTTATAGTATTACTTTTAAAGCACTAACGCCTGCTTTAACGATCTCAAACATTGAAATTTAAAGAGATAATTTTGATTTAATACTTAATTTTGAGAAGCCCATTGTGGAGCAGCTAGCAAATATTCATTTATATGATGATGGCTAGAAAAGTGTTCCTATGGTAAAAATAAATACATGTGATATGTGATTTATATTTAAGAGCCATTATAAAACCTAAAAAATAACAGTTCTGTTCTACACCATTTGTCAAAAAGTAAGCCCCTTAGAGTTCGTAACATATCAACAGCAATCAGATTCAACGCGATTAAGCGAGGTCAACAGCTTGGTATAAGGATAAGCTCCCGATCAAATCAGCGGATTCCATTGATCTACGTTAATTGAGGCATGTAATTACTGAAGCAATTAGTGATTAGTTGTTGTAGGTATTTATTTATTTTATTTTTTTATTTTTATTTTCATAGGAAAACTTACAGCCTATGTACATTGTAGGTCAAAACAACATTCTTGTGAACAAGCTGGGCCAATTACAAGTTTTCACATTTAGGTATACATTACTAATATGATTGCGTAGCAGTATAATAAGCAGTGTAATACTAAGTTGTAGACACAAAGACTTAGATTGGAAAAGAGAAGTTAAGTTTGAGAACCAAAAAATTCAAGAGCCAAGTGCTTTCGCATAGATCGCACACTGTCGAAGAAAACGTCGAAGTCATTATTTTGTAAATATTTGTTAACAAATGTTGAAGTTCTTATAAAAAAAGTATTCTTTATGTAATTAGTCTTAAAAGAGGGGATAGCAAAAAGAGGGGTATGTCTTGTACTTATCAATGATGGCGTTCGAAGCAGTATTTTGCTGAGTAGTTCAGCATTGTCAACTTTTGTATGTATGATATTTAAAAAGTATGATATATCAGCTATAGTTCGTCTTGTTTCAAGCGGGAGCAGGTGATGACGTCTACATCGCTGCTCATATTCGTCGTCAAAGGATCTACATCGATATTGCAGGAATCTTAGGAACTTACGTTGCACATTTTCAATGCGTACGATATTGTATTTATAGATGGGGTTCCAAACCTGGGAACAGTATTCCAGAATAGTGCGGACGTAGGCACAGTACAAGATTTTAAGTGTTTTTATACAGTTAAAAGGAGTACATATGCGCATAATGAAGCCGAGGGTTTGAGATGCTTTTGTCACTATGTTATTAATATGCTAATTATATGTTAGTTTACCATCTTGTAAAATACCTAGATCTCTAATAAGACGCACTCGTTCGATTTTCTTACCTTTTAGGACATAATCAAATTCGGTTGTACTTAACTTTTTAGAAAATGTTAAGATAAAACATTTATCCACATTAAGGTCTAGCTTGTTGAAGCTACAATAATCACTTAATCTAAAAAGATCGTCCTGGAGGTTATTCGCGTCGCGGGCGCAACTTATTGGTTTGAGAATTTTCATGTCGTCGGCGAAAAGGTAAAACTTTGAGTGTAGAAAACAAGAACTAATGTCATTAATAAATATTATAAAAATCAAAGGTCCTAACGATGACCCCTGCGGAATACCGGAAGATATATTAATCCACTCAGATCTGAAGCCATTGAGAACAATAGCTTGAGATCTGCGTTCAATATAGGAAGAATACCATCTAAACAGGTTACCGTGAATGCCAGCGGCCTGGAGCTTTAAAAGAAGCAGTAAATGATCAATTTTATCGAATGCTTTGCTATAATCTGTAAAGATGGCATCAACCTGATCACCCAGGCTCATGTGGCTCACCACAAATTCATTTGTCAGGATCAAGTTAGAAGTAGTCGAGCGTCCATTAAGAAAACCGTGCTGTTCTTGCAATATGGTCGATTTAAGTGCAGCGTAAGTTTGAGTATGGACTATTTTTTCGAGTAGTTTAGCAAAGACGCATAACTTTGAAATTGGCCGGTAGTTTTCAACTTCTGATTTTGATCCTTTCTTATGAATTGGTGAGACCAGTGCTGACTTCCAAATAAGAGGAACCACACCATGTTGAACTGATTTGGTAAAAATTATACTGAGAGGAAGTGTCAAACTTTTTGCACATTTGACAATGAAAAATGGTGGGATGTCGTCCACTCCGGCGGATTTATTGATATCTAATGATTTGAGCATTTTTTCTAAGACCTCTAAGGAAATTTCAATTGAGCTAATACTAACGGGACTCATTTGTTGGTTTTGTTGACTAGTAGGTAATGATGTCTCACTATGCGACGAGTGGAGAAAAGTGGTCTCAAAGAATTTAGAAAAAAGATTGCAAATACTGTCACCAGTGTTAGCGCTTTCGTTTCCGTAAGTCATAGTAGAAGGAAAAGTTGAACTTTTCCTTTTACTTTTAATGTAAGACCAGAAAGCTTTGGGCGAAGAAGCAATCGCGTTTTCAACTTTATTAATATATGCATTATAGCATTCATTTTCGTACTCTTTCACGCGATCACGCAGTAGAACAAACGAGTCATAGTCCGATCTGTTACCATAGCGTCTGTATTTACGTATATATTTGTATTTCTCGGCTAACATCTTTTTCAGACGTGAGTTAAACCAAGGTGGACTTTTATTGTTTATTGATATAGTTTTGTGATAAATAAACCGGTCTCGTAAGTCGTATAGTATTTTGTAAAAGAAATCAAGGTCTCCATCAATTGAATTATAGCATAGGCTCTGCGACCAATTTATCGCATCAAGTTCGTTGCATATATTGGTATAGTCACCAGTTTCATAAAAGTATTTTAGTCTAGGTTTGCAAGGACAACTAAACTGCCTTGTTAAGTCTAATTTAGCAAGAACAGACGGGTGATGCATGTCTTCTGACACTAGAGGATCCGCGTCCGTGAGTACCTTTAGTGGTAAATTAGAGAATATTAGGTCAAGCGTACGGTTATTACTATTCCTGATGAAGTTATATTGTGATAGATTACATAAAGCTAAAGTATCGAAAAAATTTGTAACAGTCTCATTAGTAACACCTGACGGTAGCAGCTGCGTGCTGTTGTCTTGTTGGCACCACTGAATGAACGGAAGGTTAAAGTCCCCAGCGATAATAAACTTATCGTCAGGATTACAAGTAAGTATGTCCTCTAGTTTGTCTGTAAACAATCCTAGCTGAGCGGAAGCACTTACACCACGACTGGCGATTTTACATAGATATATGCAACATATGTGAATTTTTTTGGAGGGTCTATGAGTACCGTGCAAAGTTATTGTAAGCCATAAATCTTCTGCTGGCGAGTGCCATTCGGGTCTCGCGACGGCCGCTAGCTGGCGCTTTACTGCGATAAGGATACCGCCGCCGAGCGATTGTGACGTAAGCACGCTGTCACGGTCGCGTCTGAATACTAGATACGTATCATCAAAGAGTTCTTCGTCCCTTATAGATGGAAGAAGCCACGTTTCAGATAGGCATATAATTGAATAATTATTCAGCTGTATGTTCCTAAAAAATCTATCCGTTTTCGTGCGTAGCCCTCTTACGTTTTGGTAGAAAACGGTAAATTCAACCATTATGACTGACAAGTTTTAGAAGTATATATATAGTCAATATACGAGATAGAAAAAATAATGTAATAAGGCTACGCTTAATGTGTAGGTTATTCCGAGAACAAGCATAAGACAGTAATAATAAAAATACGTACTTATTATGGCGCTGTAGATTAATAGGTGTGCTCCGTTCGCGATTTTGCTTGCAATAATCACGCTGCTCAATGAAATTTGAACAACTACTAGACATTGTATCATAGTAAACAACGAATAATTGATATGATTTTAGAATAGTAATATTATGTATATGTAATAAATATTTTGAATATTTTGAATGGCATAGTATGATAATAATAAGCAAATTATAGACAATGCTAATGAATTCCATCGGTGCTGGATAATAGTCATAGATCATGTGAATTTGCTTATATTTCAACGTGATTAATCTATTGTACAGTAACGTACTCGTAGTAAGTATTATTCCATAACTACCATTTACAGCGCTAATTCGAAGCGAACTATAACCTTTATACGGTGGTGGATAAGATAATAAGTTGAAGTTATCCAAAACAATATTCAAGTTGGTATTGCAATAAGTGCACGCTATGTATGAGAATGATTTTGTTGCTAAAATATTAACACATATTGATAATCGATACTGTAATGACAAATTGAGAGTAAATAAGCGATGAATAAACGTCAAAAGAAAGACTTGTAAACACGTTTTGCTCTTATACAAATGTGTACATACCGCGTTAAAAATAATGACTTGAACAAGCCCGACCGTAAGCGATAGGTACCTTCCATGCAAAGAAGCATACCGACAGTGAGCGCTAGTTAGACAATTATGGTTCTCAAACTTATAACAACATGCAGAAATGAGACTTAAAGATGATAGTATAGTTTGACCAAAGTTCAACATATTTTTTTCAAATCTTCTTCGGTTCTCACTGATATTATCGGCGAAGTAGTGTTTTTTCGAATTAGGATCTTGCAATTCTTTACCCAAACGAACTGGTAGTGTTGTTCTTTCGCAATACTTTTCGCCTTGGACAATAGCTGCTTGGAGGCAGCGGTAAGATGATCGTTCACATATATTCTGGAGTCCTGTTGATATCCTATTTCTGATGCTACTAGTCCCTTCATGGAGCGTATTGTTGATACTAGATTTTCTTTGAGATATCTGTTTTGGAAGCAAGCAATAATTGGTTTGGGGGCGCCCTCGATACGTGAGGGCACTCTTGATATAAAATTTATGTCTTCCTTCCTGAAGGATATACCAGCCTTTTCTGCGATCATGGATAAGATTTCAAATAAATTCTCATTTTTGTTTGCGGGAACCCCCTTGATCTCGACGTTGTTAAGGCGGGCCCATTGGTCTTTATCGTTGAGAGCAGTTTCGATGTCTCTAATGGATGTTCGCAGCGTAGAAACCTCACTTGAGACCGCACTTGAGGCCTTTTCGACAACAATGAGCCTTTTATCTATGGACTTCATTTTGTCGCCCAGATCCTTCATCCAGGAGTGGGCTGCTTCCACTGACGTCTTTAGGTCACTAAGGTCTGATTTCACTTCCCTCATGTCCTCCACTAGTTTATCAATAGGCTTCATTCTGTCGGAAAGCTTTTGGATGGCTGCCAGTATGGTTTCAGTGTCGAGTTCAGCTCTGCACTTCAAGTCTGCTGAATGTGTCGTGGCTGGGGTTCCACTCTTGCACGCCGGACACTTCCATTGAGTTTTCCTGTCTACTCCTAGTTTATTGAAACCTAGTTCGGATATAGAAGCACATTTAAAGTCAAAGTACTGGCCGCATGACGAACATAAGGGTCCGTCCGAAATCTTCGATTTGCACTTTCCACAGGAATACATCTTGGGCTAAAGTTTAAGCGCCACTGAGTTTGGCCACACGATAGGAACAGGTTGTGTACGCGACTGCTCGCTGCTACGCGCGGCGCGGGTCTGGTATTATATTAAGTACTACGTGTAACCGTGCGTGACGTCACCTACCAGCCTCAACGGAAGACCAACGCTGGTTGTTTACGACCAGCACTATGTTGAGTTGGAGCCGATTTGTGGCAGAAGGCGCAAGAATCATTATTTTATTGTGTTTTGTAATTATTGTTTGGATTTATGCGTTACTACGAAATGTTTTTGTATGTGTTTTGCCATAAATAAAGCCTATTCTATTTTATTGTCTTTGTACATAGTTTACAATTACATGTTAAATTCTACGATGAAGATAAATATAGGTTTATGGGAATGAAAACAGATATCTCCATATAAATAGACAAGGACCAGTTTTTTTTTTTAAATTAAAGTTCCGATTGGCTTCTATGCCCCGACTTCAACTGTAATTAGAGGCAAAATTTCTGCAATTGAACTTGTATGAATTTTTTTACTTTTCTGTTCAAATGGTTAAAAGTTTTATGACAAAAACTAATGCACAAGGATAAACGCGGGCCACTCATGGCCCGCGCACCGCCCAACACCTAGTCTCCATATAAATATAATAGGTATTCGTAATATTGCTTTTGTGGACATAACCTTTAATAGGCTTGAGATTTACAATTATACCATAATTACCTATATTTCGAAATCATCGTTTGAATGCGCAGGGTCGTAAATATTTTTTTCCCGCGGGTGGCGAACCCAAGATCGAACCGGTTTCCTGGGCCTGGCAAAAAGTGACTCGCGAAGGGTTATATTGCCCTGACTGACTAATTGCTTCTCAGCAAAAGCCGCTACCGCTCTCAGCAATACCGCTGGAGGTGATATTTCAATCGCAAATTTCTATGTCCTTTGTGTATGATACTCGTATCTTTGTTATTGGCGTAGTAAAAATACGTACCTTTATTTTTCTGCCTGGTACTGCGTGCGCAAGGAATATATGTACTTCTTCAAGTCTTGTTCAGTTAATCAAACTTCAAATTCGTCCTGCTATAGTTGTATAAGCGTCTAAATGTTTCGTGTTATTTTTGTAGTATTTGTGTTCCAGAAATAGATTAATTGCATTCCTACGAATTTAACTAAACTTTAGTCGTTGGAATTGTACACGAAGTTTTAATTGCCGGCATTTGATTAATATGTCATAATCTTTGATCAAATATATTTGATCATCATCATCATCCATCACCAACCGAGTGAAACCGCGGGGTGCAGATAGTTAAAAATAAATTATCCTGGTATTGGCGAGATAAATAATGGATTATCGTTCAATGTTCGTAATGGTGCACGAGTGTAAGCTAAGTGTACAACGTTGTTTTTGTATTTTCTTTGTCATCAGTTTTGGTAATGCATCCACCTCTTTACTAGAACGTCATTTAATCAGGACCGTGATTTAATGACTGACTTTTTATCGGACTGTGATTTGACTTTACTCAAATAAAAAAATCGATAGTTGCCACTATCAAATTTACACAAATAATTTGAAGAATGGCAAATGATAACACGAGTCCAAGTAGGCAGTCAGGTAAAAATTCAAGATATTGACTATTCTCAAATCTCATATGAGCATTTTCTAGATTCATAACCTTCTAAACCTTCAACAACTTCTAACACTTCAAATAGTCGCCGGTAACTTGTTTATTTTTTGTTTTTCTGCTTTTATTTAGGGGCTTTTAGTCGTCCAACGACTAAGTCAACCCATAATGTTCTGCTCTTAGATCTACCCTTAGCAACTTTATTTTTCTTTAGTGATCCTATATACGGATCGACATAAAAACCTAGCTGCGTCAGATGTTTGCGCAGCTAGGATACTTTGGAATATACCCACGTCACATCGGTTAAGTCCGAAGTGGGTAGATAGATCCTCCCTCATACATGCACTTCGGGCACTTTCTGTCAAAAAGTGGCATATGTCATCTTTGGTTCCACATAGGTTACAATCCGGGCTATTCTCTTTTCTCATTAAATGTTTGAAGCTATTAAAAGGAACGTGTCCAGAACGCAATCTATGAGCAACTACAATTAATTTACGACACAACGTAATGTTGGCAAACCACGGTATCCGAGGAGGATCGCTTTGCATAGTTTGGTACCATATACCTTTTTCTAAAGAAATTATGTCAAAGTATTCTTTCCAGAGCGTCGAGAAATTGACTTTGTATTTAATGATCACTTCTGAGTACTCTGGCTTCATAAACACTTCGGTACCATTTGATATGGCTTCTCTTGTTTAAGTTATCTCTAAAGAATGTCGTCTTTCAAAGGAATTTCAAAACTTTCACTACTACAGCTTTATTTAACCTGAAATACGCTTTGGCATCTTGCCTCAGTAAACCTTTGAAAATGTTCTCAGAACGACTTCACATGAGAAAGATTTACTAATTGTGAGATAGGGTTAAAACGTTTCCCAGAAACTACAGCATCATGAACCAAATAATGTAGCACCATTTAAGGCACCTTGTCACAATCATATTTTAAAGTCTTACTCAGTAACATCATATATGCATGATTTTCTGGTTGCGAAAAAGAATGAAATATAGCTGGTCCTTTGTGTACTTTTCTATGTGTTTGTGACAACTTGATATAAATAGGATCTCCTGTAATTTTTTACATTTACTTTCGAAGTGTTATAAGCCGCGCAAACGCAACATAGGGAATCTTGCCCCCCGCACCAACCCTTAACATCACGAGCGCTACGAGCTGCCGCCCGCAGTGCTAGGCGAGACGTCATCGGGCGTCCCGAGCACTTCTTAAAAAAGACCACCGAATGTCGTCGAAACTATAGTCGGACCTATCCTACAAGTATTAAGTGAGTAATGCCGTATTTCTAATTAATAATTAGTGAAAACCACGTTAGTTTTTAAATAAAAGTGGTATATAGTAAAATAGAAGCATTTTATAATTTACCATTTACCACATTTTATTGTTTTTCACCTAATATTAAGTGGTATATATATGTCGTAGGATAATTTGATAATTCGAATCTTCGCGAAAATCCTAGGGGTTTTGCGAAAACGCGGATAATTAGACATAGGCGAAAAATTATCTTATCTTAATTACTGGACAAAGTCAGGATTTTTGCGAACAGCGCACGCTCGCTGCGCTCGCTCGGCTCGCGCGTTGTGGTCACAAGTAACCTAACACTCCTCCTCGCTTCGCTCGTCGTCGTACCTATTTGTGACTTTGCCTTAGACTGGTTTACGTTAATTTTAGGTATTAGGCACTTTTCGCACTTTTCGCAAAAATCCTGACTTTGTCCAGTAAGATTTGATAATTTTTCGCCTATGTCTAATTATCCGCGTTTTCGCAAAACCCCTAGGATTTCCGCGAAGATTCGAAGTATCAAATTATCCTACGACATATATAAATATGGAAAAAATATAATTATGTCATATTTAATACCAGTAATAAGGTACCTATGTAACTTTCGTATTATATATTTTGTAAGTATGAGACCTATATTGTTAGATGATCATAGGATACAATCACAAGGCCTACCTGATGTCAAGTGGTAAGCTCTGCCTAGAACAGCAATGCCTTCCATTACAAGTGACGAACTGCACTGCGCCCCTAATCCTGAGACATTTAGTTGTTAAGACTCATGTGCCTGTAATTTTGCCAGCACCCATACAAACCAGAACACAGTATTTCAAACATTACTGCTTCACTGTAGACATATGTATGGTGGCAGTACTTCCCTGGACGAACTTATTCCCAAAGAGTTCTACATCACAGAAAATTCAAAAGAAGTTAACTGACATTACCACAATAGTTAGAAGTTAACTGACATTACCACAATAGTTAGAAGTTAACTGACGTTACCATAATAGTTAGAAGTTAACTGACATTACCACAATAGTTAGAAGTTAACTGAAATTACCACAATAGTTAGAAGTTACCTGACATTACCACAATAGTTAGAAGTTACCTGACATTACCACAATAGTTAGAAGTTACCTGACATTACCACAATAGTTAGAAGTTAACTGACATTACCACAATAGTTAGAAGTTACCTGACATTACCACAATAGTTAGAAGTTAACTGACATTACCACAATAGTTAGAAGTTAATTGACATTACCACAATAGTTTGAAGTTAACTGAAATTACCACAATAGTTAGAAGTTAACTGACATTACCACAATAGTTAGAAGTTACCTGACATTACCACAATAGTTAGAAGTTAACTGACATTACCACAATGGTTAGAAGTTAATTGACATTACCACAATAGTTTGAAGTTAACTGAAATTACCACAATAGTTAGAAGTTAACTGAAATTACCACAATAGTTAGAAGTTAACTGACATTACCACAATAGTTAGAAGTTAATTGACATTACCACAATAGTAAGAATGTAACTGACATTACCACAATAGTAAGAAGTTAACTGACATTACCACAATAGTTAGAAGTTAACTGACATTACCACAATAGTCAGAAGTTAACTGACATTACCACAATAGTTAGAAGTTAGCTGACATTACCACAATAGTAAGAATTTAACTGACATTACCACAATAGTAAGAAGTTAACTGACATTACCATAATAGTTAGAAGTTAACTGACATTACCACAATAGTTAGAAGTTAACTGATATTACCACAATAGTTAGAAGTTAGCTGACATTACCACAATAGTAAGAATTTAACTGACATTACCACAATAGTAAGAAGTTAACTGACATTACCACAATAGTTAGAAGTTAACTGACATTACCACAATAGTAGTAATTAGAAGTAAACACAAATATAATCTTTGCTTTTTAGATGTGGCAGAACGTGACTAATTAGATAAATACTATACAATTGTAACCAATGAATCTCTAACTTGGCCAAAAGTCTCAATCATAGAGATCTAGAGAGATTTCAATCCGTGCGCTGAGTGCAAGACCAGGGGGCCTACTACAAAACTCTCAACAACTCTACAAAAATCAGGAGCGTTTTGAAATAAGCTTAGAATAATCATACTTACTATCGTATTCCCACCGACACAAAACAGGCGGACGTATTACTTCAATACTGTTTATGGCGTGTGTGCACTATTTGATAATACGTTATCAAAAGTATGTCGTAATCCATTATTATTTTCAGCTTGCTATATTGACGTGGTGGTACCAAATTTAATAGTAAGGTTTAAATAAGACTACTTTAAGAGGTGGAAGTAGGATCACTGGTGTCGCAAGCAGTGCCCGTATTCCGCGTTCAACGTATTCTTTTAGCTATAATTAGTTCATTATCCACTGTGGTATTAAAACTTAACTGAATTTTAACTAAGTTTGAATATTCGTAAGTACAGAGCAAGCATTGTAAACTGTATACATGCAATATCGCGACTGGCGTTTAGTCAAAGTTAAAGTCAAAGTCAATGTCAAAGTCGAAGTCAAAAATCTTGATTCAATTTAGGCATCAAAGACGCACTTATGAACGTAATTTTTTCATTATAATGTACTTTAAAGACTACCGCCGCTTTCCAAAATATATAGAGCCTACCGAGAAGAAGCGGCAAGAAACTCGGGGTCATTCTTTTTACGTAGATGTTTTTACAATGTTTTTACTTAGAATACTAACAAATAATAGCTCCAGTGTGTTGCCACATAATATAGTAGTCACATAATACATAAGTTGCGAACCATGTGTTCTGTTTTTGGGCATATTGCTGCGACACTGGCCCGTCCCCTTTTCGAATCTCCCTTGTTTCTGTGACCTGTGGTCTCAATGATCTCATAATTTGAGCAGGCAGCAGGTGTTAGGTAGTATTTATATTATTTTTAATTCGTATAAGTTAAATAGTGATCACCACACTTTTAATACCAGAAATACAAATATGATAGCTGTACCTAGTTTTAAACTTGCGAAGATTAATAAGTCATTCCTAGGAAATTGTGTGCGTTTTTACAATAAAATCCCAAAACACATAACTGAGCTCACAGAGGGCCAATTCAAGTTGACTGTAAAAAACGTTTTAATAAAAAAAGCTTACTATAAAGTTCAACATTATATAGAAGATAAAGATGCTTGGAATACTCCACTTCTGGCAAGCTTTCTCTCTGCCACCCATAAAATGTAATATTTGTAGTACCTAAGTAGAAACATTGTAAACGTCTATATAAAAAGAATGGCCCCGAGTTTCTTGCCGCTTCTTCTCGGTGGGCTCTATATATTTTGGAACGTGGCGGTAGAGTCTTTAAAGTACATTATAATGAAAAGTTGACGTTCATAAGTGCGTCTTTGATGCCTAAATTGAATAAATAGATTTTGACTTTGACTTTATTAAAAAAACCCACAGAAATCGGTCATATAACGAATACATTAATCTCTATTTATTAAATATTAAAACCGACTTTACTCTCGTAATTAGCCGACGTTATCGACGTAGGTTTCGGGCATGTCCGATGCCCATCCTCAGGGAGCTTACGCTGCAAGATCGCGGCGACCACTAATCAATGGTCGGTTTTAATATTTAATAAATATGTGTTAAACTCACGAGAATTTTCAAACTAAAACATGAATCTCTGTTTAGGTGGGTACTTCTGGACAAGTCGTGGGGTTACATATATTAAAGTTTGGGAAACTTTGACCGAGTCTAATAATGTCTAAGACTAACAAAGACTGAATTCGCCACAGATTGATTTGTTACTAAGTTTACTTCGAAATTTATTGATGGCTTTTGTAAATTAGGCTCTGTCTAAGGCTGCCTTTCCACTGTGGAAGAGCTGTGCTATGCTACGTAGCTATGGATTTGTTTGATATTCACGAATCATATTCCGTGGTGAGAAGCGCTTGCAGCGGAGCTTTACTTGGCGATCGTAACTGATCAATCAAATTTTCTTGGAACCAACTAGGATAACAGCCACAAGTTCCACCTGCATAGACAATATATTTACTAATCTCAAACCTATTAAAAATTTCATTATAAATAATCTAGATCAGACCACTGTGATCAACTAGCAGTGTTTCCAAGAAAAATAACAAACCCCAAAGCAAATATGTTAGCTTTGTTCCAATAAATGCAAGCCGTCTAGAATTGTTAAGAAGTAATATATCCCGGAAAGTGCCAGAGTTGCCCAGTCACAATGACCCAAATATATCATGTAACTCACTGTTCCATCTTATCAGTGATGAATTTGGCAAAGTGTTTGTACCAAAAACAATATCTGTTGGTAATCGTGCTAGGTTTAGTGAATGGGCAACTCCAGGAATTTATAAAAGTAGGCAAAAGTTATATGAATTGTACCATGAAAAATCGCATAATCATAATCCTGTATTTTTGGAATATGTCAAACGTTATTCTTAGTTATTTAAACGAGCCTGTTCCTCAGCAAAATCTATTAATTTAAGAAATAAGATCAAAAATTCTGTTAATAAAATAAAAATGACTTGGAACATTATAAACAGTGAAACTGGTAGAAATACAGTGCGTAATCGAGACTTTAATTTAAAAATTAATAATAAAGATATAAGAGCAGATTTGGAGGTAGCGGCCGAGTTTGAGAATTTTTTCACTAATATTCCTTCTTTAACAACCAAAACTCTAAAATCTTCCTCCATTTCTGCTGAGATCTTACTTAAACAAAGTGTAAATGAATGTGACACAACTTTTAAATTTTCAGTAGTTAATTGCAAAGATATTGTTAGCAGTTTCAAAAGTCTAGATGCAAAAAAAACGGCAGACCTATGGGGTCTTTCTGTGAAGACCGTTTCTTCAATTATAGATGTCATTGCACCCAATCTAGCAGCTGTGTTTAATAGTTGTGTTGCAAGTGGTGTATTTCCTGACCTAATGAAGCAGTAAAGTGGTTCCTTTATTCAAATCTGGTAGTACTACTGATCCAACAAATTTTCGGCCTATTTTTGTACTACCTACGCTAAGTAAGATTTTCGAAAAAATCATATTACATCAATTAGAAACTCATTTTAGTGCAAA
This sequence comes from Selenia dentaria, assembly GCA_917880725.1. NCBI lineage: Eukaryota > Metazoa > Arthropoda > Insecta > Lepidoptera > Geometridae > Selenia > Selenia dentaria. The sequence continues at coordinate 24,040,602 of OU862898.1, forward strand.
CAAAATTTTCCATAAAAATCAATTTGGGTTTACAAGGAATCGCTCTACTATAGACGCAGGTATAGAACTAATAAAAGATGTGTTTGATGCCTGGGAGAACTCTCAAGATGCCTAAGATGTTTTTTGGGACTTATCTAAGGCATTTGACTGCGTCCGACATGATATTCTTGTCAGGAAATTACAACACTACGGTATTAGGAACAGGGCTCTCAACCTTTTGACTTCATATTTAAATGGTAGAATTCAAAGGGTTGACATAAATGGTAAAAAATCGCCCGGCTCTATAATCTCAATGGGCGTTCCACAAGGTTCAATACTAGGGTCGTTCTTGTTTTTAATCTATATTAATGACTTACCTTATTATGTAGAGAAGAATCACGAGATTGTATTGTTTGCAGATGACACTTCACTGTTATTTAAAATTAAAAGGCAGTTATTAAACTATGACGATGTTAACAATGCATTAGCTAAAGTTGTGAATTGGTTCAATACAAATAATCTTCTCCTCAATGAGAAGAAAACTAATTGTATAAAGTTCTCGACACCAAATGTGAGACAAGTAGAATCCAATATACAATTGAATGGAACAGGGTTGGACCTTGTGGAGTCAACAGTCTTTTTAGGAATTACTATAGACGCCAAATTGCAATGGGGTCCCCACATTAAAAAATTGTCTAGTAGGCTCAGTTCAGCAGCTTATGCTGTTAAAAAAATTAGACTATTAACTGATGTAGACACAGCTAGAATAGTTTATTTTAGTTATTTCCATAGCGTTATGACTTATGGCATACTGCTCTGGGGATGTTCTGCAGATATTAATTCTATTTTTATACTGCAAAAAAGGGCTATACGAGCGATCTACAGTTTGGCTCCTAGAGTTTCCCTTAGACAGAAATTTAAAGACATAAACATTCTAACTGTTGTCTCTCAATTTATCTATGAAAATCTAATGTATGTAAAGAAAAACATTAACAGTTTTGATAAAAGGAGTGATGCTCATTCCATCAACATGCGAAATAAGCACAAGCTATCCGTACATGTAACGCGTCTCCACAGAATAAGTCATTCTTTTATGGGACAATGTATACGATTCTATAATAAAGTTCCCAATGTTATCCGAGATTTGCCTATTAATAAGTTTAAAATTACTATTAAAACTAAACTCTGTCAAAAAGGTTATTACAAAATTTCGGATTACTTGGAGGATAAAACAGCTTGGGACTGATCACTCCAGGATCTATCTACTCGTGTACTAAGATGTCAAAGTGTAGCGTGTCTTGCCCTACTGATACCATTATTATGTTCTCTTTTGTAAGGCAACACACTGGAGCTAATATTTGTAGTACCTAGGTGGTTCTTTTCCGAAGACAGCGGTAGAATCATTTAAAAATTTTGACGTTCATAAGAGTGTCTATGATGCCTAAACTGAATAAATAATTTTTGAATTTTGAATTTTGAATTTTGAATTGGTTGTGAAGTTTAAGAACTGGACGATTTTGGTAATATTAAGCAACTCTATTCTACTACAGCTTACTAGTAATTAAATGGAAGTCGGTTAATTTTTGTCAAATTGAATTTTAACCTAGTGAGCTCCCGACTATCTTCAAATTTGCAAACCAGAGTTGCAAAAACCCCCCCGCAAAAAAACAAGTGACTGTCGCTTCTTCGTTGATATTACCGATCTGGTATCTTTCAAATGATAATTTGTTATGTAAAAAAAAATTCCATAGCCTTTACAGCATCAAAAAATTTATATTTGATATTTGTATTATTATTATATATTTGAATTTGAATATTTGAATGGATAACATTTTTATTTTGGATCCTTATTTGATTTGACATACAGGTATGCCAAGGCAGCTTGACGGGTATAAGGATGGGTAAGTATGGATGCGTGCTATGCATGGTCGCGATTGTTATCTATGTGCAGAGCAGAGTACTTATAGTAGGTACTCGTTTGCTACATATACGTAACTTAGTAAAAACGATCACAAGTTTCGTTGCATAGTCCTCGAATCATAACTGCATAGCACATCTGCTGGAAAACCAGCCTAAAACACAAAGACGCTACAGCCAGTGATCCAAGTAATGTATAAAATATAGTTAGTGAATGGGATTCAGATGAGCGACCGAAGGTTGTTTGTAAGACAAAGCCTATATAAATACAATTGATTTTGCATAATATTAGAACTTTCAGCAATTAGTAGTTCTAGAAGATGTAGGTTACTTTGAAACGACTGGTCTGCCTTACCTTAACAAGAGTAACTAATTTGTATATGTTCCTCTCTAAAATTGTAATGTTAGGTCTCACTATGCAGGCGTTAGTGCTTTATAAATCACTAGCTGCTCTCCGCGGTTTCACCCGCGCGGTAATGGATGATGATGATGATGATGATGAATTTAATATAGCCTATGTTATTATGGGTGAATGTAGCTTTCCAATGGTGAAACAATTTTTGAAATCGGTCCAGCACTTTTTGAGCCAATTCTTTACAAACATACAAATCTTTCCTCTTTATAATTTTAATAATATGGTATTATTATATTATGTTATTATTATAATAGTGTAGATATAGATAAAGATATTATAAAAATACTAGCAAACTCTGCGAACTCCGTTTCGCCACCAGATGGCTTCGCTTTATGTAACATTTTGTTTGGCGCCATCTACTTAAAATATTGGTTTGTAGTACATGCTATGTATCAGAGATGGCGCTGTATGTGAAAAAAGATTTTCCCGCTTTTCTTTTTAAATTTTTCCTGAATTTTCTTTACTATAAACCTCACGGAGCCCGAGACCTTTCTAACGAATGCAAAACCGTGGAAATCGGTTCGTGCCTTCTGGAGTTATAGCGTCAGGAAGGAAAACCCGACTTATTTTTATATAGTAGATTCAAAGGCAACATCATTACAAAATATATATTTTAAAACAGCTGGTATCCATGACTTCGTTTGCGTAGAATTAGTACTTTGAATTTATTATTTTCTCCAAGGCCAGATCTATTTTTATACCAAAATGTCATAAAACATGTACATGGCGCAAACGCAATTATTAAAATAGTATTATAAGATTAAGCATTGGAGAAATTGCGTTAATTTCATATAAAATTTAGATTATTGAAAGTATTTTGTACTGGTGTACATCTGGCCCATCACTATTCGGTTGGTGGATTCACTGGAACTAGTAAATAGGACCCGTGATACCACTCGTAGGTGTACATATGTATGAATATAAGGACCTGGGGGTGCCACGGGTCCAAATCCAAGTTCCCGTGGCACCCCCAGGGGTATCTTTCAGGGGTATCTTGGTTACAGAATGTAAATTTAAATACTTAATGGTACTGATTCGCTTGTGCGTACACTAAACTAAAATTCTCTAAACTTTGGTAGTTCTTATTATGTTAATATTAAAATCTACACTCTTGTAACACTTAGAATGATAATTCTAAACATATGATTCTGTCCAAATGTGGGTAGTTTTACATCAGTTTAGACTAGTTTAGAGAGCACGAACTTGCATGACGATTAAATTTGCACTGAACATACCCACAATTAAACAGAAACAGCTAATTTAAGAATTGTCATTTGCAAGCATTATACGAAATTGGACTTAAGCATGAACACAATAAGAACTACCATAATTTACTAAAAATAGATTTTAGTTCACTAGTTTAGTTTGGTGTTCGGAACAAGCGGATTACTACCAGTATATCAATCAGTAACCACTAATAATAAAATACATTCCCCACGTACACACAAATTAAAATTAAACACAATGGAAAAAAAAACTGTTATTACATTTTCACCTTGACGATATTTGTGTAACATTTCATCACCCTTGACGGTCATCGAGCACGTCTATTGTATCGAACTGTCAAAATGATAGCGTGCTTTTGACTAAACTATCAGAATCTGACACAAACTTTGACAGAACTGTCATCATTAGGATCTTGTCGTAGGCGGAGATCTTATTATTTTATCTATGCTGTAATTGTCTGTGCCCAAGAATGTTACGCTTTTTACCTGCGTGGTGATGGATGATGACGATGATGAAAAGTAGCCTATTTGCTATTCCAGACTATAATCTATCTCTGTGCTCAATTTCGTTGTCTAGATCCGTTCAGCCATTCTGCCGTTTTTGAGTAACAAACATCCATTTATCCATCCATCCATCCATCCATCCAGCCATCCAAACTTTCACATTTATAATATGAGTATTAGTGGGTTAATATATACACTGTTTGAATTGCTGTAGCGCGGTTCTTAGATCGCGACGCCGAATGAACAAAGTAACTTTACTAGAAAGTTTCCCTTTCTTAGAAAGTAATCGACCCAACAGATAATAGAAATAATTATGGGAAGCAAGCAGTGTTTTCCAATAGCCAGCACGTTCTTGGAATATTGTGTGGTAACTTCAAGGAAACTAACTATGGGGGCTATTTTTACCGCCCGTTTACACAAAGCACGATACGCTGTGTGTATTTGTAGAATAAAGGCATGAAAGCATTTTTTAAGCATAAGACCTAAAAAAACCACTTAAAAATAACATAGCATCTGCATACATTTATTCAAATCAACCCAACCATAATTTTTGAAGTAGACACGTGTCTTTAAAAACATTTTTCACTCACATCATTCTGCTAGTACAGGTTTTTTGGTAGTTAAAATTTTTTTTCAACCAAACAATAAAATTACATAAATTCTTGAAAACCTGCGGCCCAGGTTTCAACCTAGGCCGCATCTTTTGTTGTTTGAGTTTCACACCCTCTCAAGGAGTTAAACGTCTCTCAGAGTAGTGAACTTGAAGTAAATTTCAAGCACATTCAAAATTACAATTCTGAACGAGAATGTTTTTGATTCATCTTGCTGCATATGGTTAAAGTCTAACCCGCAATTAATACTTATATAGGTATAACTGTTTTCTCATCTCACGAGGCAACCAAGTCTCGCTTTGAGCTGAAGTTTAGTTTGGCACTGCCCAGGCTCGTCACCCGAATGCAATTATTTTACTAGTCATAGAGTAATTTCGCTTGCTACTGTGTCCTTCAAACCTAGATACAGCGCCCTACTGCTTGACGGATATCTGGCACTGGGGTGCAATCACACATTAACAAAAGAGGCCTTTCGCTGAGTAGGACGGTTTTCACCACATCTTTTATTTCATACCTCGGACTTTCATACAGCGGACAAATAACATTACTGATTAGTACACAGAATAAAAAGTATATTTTAAGGCCAACACAGACGCCAGACGATACAAAGTGAAGGTGATTGATCGTGTGCCAATCTTCAGCACCATAAGGTTGAATATTAGTTCTAAAAGTGCACGATGACTCAGTATACTTATTGTTTGTGCTAATTTCAATATATTTGTATGCGTCCTTACAACATGACAGATCAAAGGTACGCCATTAGAAAACAGTCTAACATCTTTGACGGCATTTAGTTTATGCCCAGCAATGTAGCTTGAGTGCCTTTCAAAGGAATGTACCATAGTATAGCGTAAACACAGGCTTAGCTCCCCACAAATTGGAAAAAGGTACACCAAGAATACAGTCTGACATCTTGGTTGGCCTTTAGTTTATGTCCAGCAATATAGCTCTAATGTATTTCAAAAGAATGTACCATAGCGTAGCGTAAACACAGGCTTAGCTCTCCAAAAATTGGAAATAAGGTACACAAACTATACAGTCTGACATCTTTGTTGGTCTTTAGATTATGCCCAGAAATGTAGCTTGAGTGCCTTTCAAACCGGCATAGCATAGTGTAAACCCAGGATTAGCTCCCTACAAATTGGAATAAGGTACACAAAGAATACATCCTGACGTCTTTGTTAGCCTTTAGTTTATGTCAAGCAATGTAGCTTGAGCGCCTTTCAAACGAATGCACTAAAGCATAGCGTAAACCCAGGATTAGCTCCCTACAAATTGGAAATAAGGTACACACACTATACAGTCTAACATCTTTGTTGGTCTTTAGATTATGCCCAGAAATGTAGCTTGAGTGCCTTTCAAACCGGCATAGCATATTGTAAACCCAGGATTAGCTCCCTTCAAATTGGAAAAAGGTACACCAAGAATGCAGCCTGACATCTTTGTTGGCCTTTAGATTATGCCCAGCAATGTAGCTTGAGTGCCTTTCAAACCGGCATAGCATAGTGTAAACCCAGGATTAGCTCCCTTCAAATTGGAAAAAGGTACACCAAGAATGCAGCCTGACATCTTTGTTGGCCTTTAGATTATGCCCAGTAATGTAGCTTGAGTGCCTTTCAAACCGGCATAGCATAGCGTAAACCCAAGATTAGCTCCCTACAAATTGGAATAAGGTACACCAAGAATATATCCTGACGTCTTTGTTAGCCTTTAGTTTATGTCCAGCAATGTAGCTTGAGTGCCTTTCAAACGCATGTACCATAGATAGATAGATAAATAGAAAACACTTTATTGAAACTTTACTCTAATGAGTAAAAGATAAAGTTTTTAACCTGATCTTTAAAACGTAAACACAGGCGTAAACACATTAGTTCAGTGAGGTAGCACGCTGTATTTCTAATGGAAGAGAATTCCACAAGCGGACGGCTCCATAGCATAGTGTAAACCCAGGATTAGCTCCCCACAAATTACATGTTGGATAACAACTGACCTGTCCATGTTTAACTGGAAATATCATGTAGAAGGTCGCCTTCATTACAAGCTTCGTGCTCCACGTGTATAATTTGCAGAAATATTGATTTCTAAATTAGTTTTCGAATTGGTTTATATTTAAAACTAAAACAGAATTGAGTACCCTCGAACAAGAATGGTTTGTTTGAAAATTAGCTGCTCTCCGCGGTTTCACCCGCGCGGTGATGGATGATGATGATGATGATGAATCTTATATAACCTATGTTACTCAGAGTGACAGTAGCTTTCCAATGGTAAAAGAATTTATAAAATCGGTCCAGTTCTTTTTGAGCCAATTCGTTACAAACATACATACAAATCTTTCCTCTTTATAATATTAGTATAGAAGTATAGATGTATTATAATTCCTAAAGACAAAGATAAAAATAGAGATAAAGATGTATTGATTTGTAAAATATGTGTGTAGTCATACAGGGATGTGCATGTAGGTCGTAAACTACATTTTGATTACGTTCCCAATGTTTTGTTAAATTAATATTTTTACTGCTAAACTAACTTAAGAAAATGTCAATCGTCGAATCCAACTCAACTGAGCAGCATTCCGGAAACTTCATGAAGTCTTCTCGTAAAAAAACCTCAGCCTCATCCTTAAGTCACTGAAACGTGGTCTCTCACTATGAGCCTTATGTGTAAGCTCAGAGTCCTGCAACGAGCTATCGAGAGGGCTATGCTCGGGGTTTGTGTAGGTGATCAAATCAGAAATGGAGAGGAGATCCATAGAAGAATAAATGTCACAGCCATAGCCAAGAAGTGGCAGTGAGCAGGCCACATAGCACACAAAACAGATGATCGATGAGGCCGGAAGGTTCTGAAGTGGAGACCACAGATCGGCAAGCGCAGTGTAGGTCATCCAAGGGCAAGGAGGCCTGATAACCTGATATAGGCCGTAAAAAGCAGGCCGTTTTTAAAAGCACCTCTTATAAATTTCATTTAAGAAGTAATTAATAATAACTACCCTATCTGATCTTCTTTCTGATCTTGATCAATGATACCACATAAAAAGATTCAGGTTTCAAATAAATAAAAACTTCACTTCAATCTATACAAATAATTTTTTCTTTTTTTTTATAATAATAATCTAAATATTATAATGAGGAAAGATGTGTATGTAACGAATTGGCTCAAAAAGTACTAGACCGATTTCAAAAATTCTTTCATAATTGGAAAGCTACACTCACCCTGAGTAACATAGGCTATATAAGATTCATCGTCATCATCATCATCATCCATCACCGCGCGGGTGAAACCGCGGAGAGCAGCTAGTAGTTAGAAAATATGAGGTAGCACCCTTAAAAAACATACATACGAATTATGTTACATACGAGAACTTCTTCTTATTTGGAAGTTGGTTGAAAAAGAAAAGAAAATAAACTGAATTTCTCAAGTCGTATTAAATCAAGGGCTGCTACAGCACCGTTGACAATATATCCGAGTTAGGTTGACTTATTGTTGACCCTACGCCACCTCACTCAGTCACGTACCTAATAATGTGAGAGGAGAAAGGGTTTCTTTCATATTTTGAGAAAAAGGGCAATATTGGTAGCAAGGTGGAGAAATATGGGTCGGCGTTGAAAGTTTTTGTCATGGTAACTCCTTTATAGCTTTCTAATAGCTCTATTTGAGTCGAATTGAAGCGCTCGCAGCGGAGCTTGACTTGGCGATCTTAACCGATCAATTGCTGCGGTCAGGAGTTGGATGGGTGTGGCATTATTCAACTGTGAGCCTAGCACGAATAACTGTGTAATTGTAACATAACGTGTCGTTCACGTAAAACAGTATAAACTGTCATTTATGCAGGTTAAGTGTGTCACAGATAACTCAAAGTTTGTCGCCTAAATATGACTGCGTTGACGCTTACGATTTGAAAACTTTTTCACATAATATTTGCTACGGCCTCTGAGCGCTTCCGTGCTTCGGAGGGCATGATAAGCCCATCGGTCCCAGTTTTTGTCTTAGGACAACAGTCGTTAGGCTATGTCGAAGGCCTTCGGGCGGCCTAATAACTGGTTGGCCACTAGCCTGTCCATCACGCCGTACTGGGCGCGTGCGGTGGATTATGGTCCAGCTAATCTCTCTGAGAGGAAGGATCGAGTCTCAGCAGTGAGAACGTAATGGGCTGATTATATTTATGTTATGTTTCGTTACCAGCATTATGAAATCAGGTGAACGAACAACCGAGTCGTACGCTTGATAGTAATTGCTACGCTTGCCCATGACAGTTGCAGTGCCGCCCAGAGCTGCATATAGCACTGTTCCCATCACCCGAGACACTCACCTTTTACTCTGACCCAGAGACTCTTTTTTATGATATTAGGAAATGGTACAAGCTGGAGACCAACCTGATATTAAATTGTAACCTCTGCCTAGAACAGGGGCCTTACTATCAGCTTCATGAAAACCATGCAAGTTCCGTGCAGTTCTTAAACCTGGCTTAAACAGTTTTGAATGAAATCATACTATGACGCTCATTTAGGTAAACTGTTTAAATGTTGTTTTCTTCAAAAGTGAACGGAATATATTGTCTTTAGCACTATTGTCTATAACCAACATGGCAGACGCCTAGACGTTTGTAAGCTGAGAATCTAAGTGGATTTAGAGCTTCATGTTAACGAGAGTCCATAAAAAAAACAGGTGAACGGTTCTTGAATAGCAGGCCTGGGCAGGCCTGCTTTAACGTTGTCATGGTACGAATAAACCGGGCAGTTTTCTAGTAGTCCTGCTTTAAGAGATCATAGTAAGGCCCCAGATGCATTTGCTCACAAGTAACGAACTGCACCGCACCCCTGACATAAAATTATTAACTCGCGATTCGCCATATTTGGCCAATAATACAACAGATATCGCAGAAATCAACTTACTTTTCCAGGAACTGCACCGTGTGTGGTTAAGTCTCATGTGCCTGTAATTTCGCCGGCAACCATACCTTCAAACCAAAACACAGTATTGCGAACATTACTGCTTCACAGTAGAAAAAGGTGTGGAGGCAGTACTCCCGCGGATGTACTTATTCACAAAGAGTTCTGCTGCTCTTAAACTCACTCAGACTTACTTGCAGTAATATCACTTGCTACAGTGCCCTTCACTTTCAACATGGAAATGCTTGCGCACTATTATTTCATGGCAGAATATCTGACAGTGTGGTGGTACCAACCAAGATGGCCACTCCTACACAAAACGAATACCGCCTATTAAGTCGGGTTTCGTCGCGACTGAAGAATGGAATATGCCTTCATACAGATATTCTATTTCACGATGAAGGTTTGACCTTGTTTGTTGTTAGCCGTGCACATGCACATTGAGTTAGTGTGCGTAACCTCGGGAGCGCTCAGTCACGATCGCGACGCGGTCCGAGTCACTAGTGTTCTGTGCCCCGCGCAAGATGTCAGCACAAAGTACCGTCAGCAAGGCAACTACACGCAGAAAAGTCATCCACAGTGAGGTAATTTTTTTTTTACATTCAACTAATTTGTTGTATTAGTTGAAAGTCACTAATTCCGATTTGTTTTATTTTAGGGTCGAAGAATGATAGCTAGCGTTTACCATTTCCTTAAAGAGGAGTTTGAATTTACAAAATCGGTTATGGAGCCTAGCTGTGATTTGTCTCATTTACGTAATATTACACAGCGTACAGCTGAGGCAACAGGTGTTGCTCTTTCAACTGTCCAACGGATCTTAAAAGAGGAGAAGGAATTGCCATGCGCTTCCTCAGAGTTTACTTCTCCCATGAAGAAAAGAAGGAAACGAGATTATAAGATAGAAATAGACAACTTCACAGCCGATGTTATCCGGAGTACGATACAAAATTTTCATGTGGTCCATAAAGAAATTCCAACGTTGGCAAAATTAAGAACAGTTTTAAATGAAAAAATCGGTTTTGATGGTTGTCTCGAAACGCTTCGTCAGTTATTGCTGAAATTAGGATACAAGTAGCGACAACAGAAAATAACCGTAAAGTTTTGACTGAACGTCATGATATACAGATGTGGCGCCTAAAATATTTAAAGAAGATGTCAGAATATCGCTCTCAAGGGCGACCAATTGTCTACACAGATGAAAGTTATGTCCTTTCAACACACGTGCGAAACAACACCTGGGCACAAAAAAAAGAGAGCACGCCATTTTTGAAAAAGATTAGCACAGGCACTCGATTTATATTGGTGCACGCGGGAACAAAGGATGGCTTTATTAAAAATTCCTGTTTGGTTTACAAGGCCAACTCAACAGCTGGCGATTACCATTGGAATATGAGCTATGATAATTATATTAAATGGCTCAACGAAAAACTTTTACCCAACTTACCCGAAGGCGCAGTCATTGTCTTATACAATGCTTCTTATCACAATACACGAGCTGAAAAACTACCAACATCGGCAACAAAGAAAGCAGAAATGCAGCAATGGCTCAGAGATAAGGGCATAGCATTTGAACAAACTTGCCTTAAATTGGAATTGTACGACATAATTAAAAAACACAAAAATCAACACATAACATACAAAATCGATAATTTTATCAAGACCAAAGGTTTTGATGTCATACGTCTCCCCCCTTATCACCCAGAATTAAATGCGATTGAAAATATTTGGGGTATTGTAAAAATTATATTGCTTCAAAGAATATTGTGCAAAACATGACATATACATAAAAACTTAACAATGAAAGCTTGAACAAAGTTACTAGCGAAACATGGCATAAAACCTGTAGTCATGTTGAAAAAATTGAAAAGGAATACTTGAAATATGTTTACCTGGATTTTGAGTTTATGATTAATCTGCAAAATGATTCCGATGACAGCGAATCAGAATCCGAAGACGAATCTGGCAGTGATTAAAATAGCTAATTATTTCAACTTTGTTTTTTTGATCTATCCTTTATTCTTTTTGCTAAATAAATATTTATGACATGACAACCTGAGTATTTCTAGTAACTAATCATATTTTATTTCCTTTACATAAAAAATATGTTGTAGGAGCTAAACACTAATTATTTATTAAATCGCAGTAAAAAAAATAAGGCTTAATTTAAAAATGTGTTTCACATTAATTTGCTAACGCTCCTTCAGTTTACACACACAAACGCGCCTGTCTGTACATGTCACTACTACAACCATGGCCAAACCTTCATCGTGAAATAGAAAGTCTGTAGGCCTCTTGTGCAAGAGATCATCTGGGTTGCTACCACCGCAGTGCCTATATCCCGTTGTGAATCAATGGTGCACAAAAGTTACTGTGTAGGGTGTGAAGAGCACCGTAGTAAGTCAAGTTATATATTATACAGTGCAATGCTGCGCAAAGCTACACTTCTGGGTGGCACTGCAACTAACACGGGCAAGCGTAGTGATTAACATTAGGTGCACGACTTACCCATCTTATCACAGAATTGCATTTTTTAATATTAGTGATTTAAAATGCAAAATAAGCTCGAACTTTTGACTGAAGGTAGCTCAGGAGTTGTAAAGTTGGTCAGGGAGATGGTGTTAGAGCTGACCCGCTTCGTTGCAGATGGACTGGTGAACGAAGGAGCTATTTCACACTTTGGAGGAGGACTGCTCAGTTTGAGTGGGTTCAGACCCACACGCTCTCTTCCATACCTACGGTGTAAGGGCATTGCACAGAATTTTTCCTCTGATAAAAAAGGGAGTTGGTCGCCCAATGACAAGGTGGACATATGGATTGATAAAGATCGTAAGGCGACGGTGGATGTAGGCCGCTTCCTATTTTTACTTTTAGAAAATATATATGGAGTCCTACGGCTGAGATGATGATAGATGGGCTTAACGTGAGACGTGTCGATGTCACTGTCATCCATTATATCTATGACTATCAAAAAACGATATTAAAAAATATTTATTGACACTTCCGCTGAAAAGAAAACAATGATTTTGGCCTATTTGGGGGCATGCACCACCCTCCCTCCCGCATAAAATGCTAATAGGAAGAATACGAAATAAAAAACACAAGAAACCCCAAATAAACCAACACCGATTCGACACGTGTTTCGCCTCTACACGAGGCATCCTCAGGAGATGTTGACTCGTCGAGCACTAGACACATGTGTCTATATGACAAGTGGAATCTATATAATATAATCTATATAAATATGGAAGTGTCACTAAATATTTTTTAATATCGTTTTTTGATAATGGATATCCGCAAAGTAACGCCTGAATCATTAAATTATCTCTATGACCATCTTCATCGCGTTACGTCACAGTGATCTAGTGTGAGGTTGTTCAGAAGACGCGTGTTCGTATTTGGGTTTTGTTTATATAAGCAGGTGTTAATGCTTAAAAATCATATATTACAAAAAAGAGGAATAAAGTCAAAAAGCTCATAACTTGGACACTCTATGCAAATTACGTCGGCACTCGGTAAAAAGCGCAAAGTCGATCGGCCCGTGCCGAACTTTGACTCCTCCAAAAGAGAATCTGCCACATACATGCTTTGACGGCAACATTCGATAAATGAGGGTACTTTCAAAACAGGAGCAAGGTAATGAGGTTTTCTGGAAACTGTCTATCTTCGTGAAAACTCTGGATTTATTAAAATTTGATATAGTACTGTTAGGGTCGGTTCACATTGCGTTGTAAGAAAAGGAAGTGAGAATAATTCTGTTGTAACTTACTTTTGAACCTATTTAGGTTTTAAAATAATTATACTCAATGATACATATACTATTTATAAATATGTATTAAACATTCGCCAAGACAAGAGTCTTCGACAATGTGTGTTACCAGTGATGACTTATGGCACTGAAACGTGGTCTCTTACTATGGGCCTCATAGGTAAGCTCAAATTCGCACAACGTGCTGTGGAGAGGATTTCTCTACGTGATCGAATCAGAAATGAGGAGATCTTTAGAAGAACAAAAGCCCTCGACATAGCACAGAAGATAAGCCAGTTAAAGTGGCAGTGGGCAGGGCACATAGCACGCAGAACAGATGCCGGTGGGGCCGAAAGGTTCTGAAATTAAGATCACGGACCGGCAAGCGCAGCGTAGGTCGTCCACTGACACGGTGGACATACGGCCTGATAAGGGTCGCAGGACAACGTTGGATGCAGGCCTCTCCTTTTGGAAAATCATGGGGGAGGCATATGTTCAGCAGTGGACGTCGTACGGCTGAGAAAAAAAAAAAAAATTTGACTATTAACTGATGTAGACACAGCTAGAATAGTTTATTTTAGTTATTTCCATAGCGTTATGACTTATGGCATACTGCTCTGGGGATGTTCTGCAGATATTAACTCTATTTTTATACTGCAAAAAAGGGCTATACGAGCGATCTACAGTTTGGCTCCTAGAGTTACCCTTAGACAGAAATTTAAAGACATAAACATTCTAACTGTTGTCTCTCAGTTTATCTATGAAAATCTAATGTATGTAAAGAAAAACATTAACAGTTTTGATAAAAGGAGTGATGCTCATTCCACCAACATGCGAAATAAGCACAAGCTATCCGTACATGTAACGCGTCTCCACAGAATAAGTCATTCTTTTATGGGACAATGTATACGATTCTATAATAAAGTTCCCAATGTTATCCGAGATTTGCCTATTAATAAGTTTAAAATTACTATTAAAACTAAACTCTGTCAAAAAGGTTATTACAAAATTTCGGATTACTTGGAGGATAAAACAGCTTGGGACTGATCACTCCAGGATCTATCTACTCGTGTACTAAGATGTCAAAGTGTAGCGTGTCTTGCCCTACTGATACCATTATTATGTTCTCTTTTGTAAGGCAACACACTGGAGCTAATATTTGTAGTACCTAAGTAAAAACATTGTAAAAACATCTATATAAAAAGAATGGCCCCGAGTTTCTTGCCGCTTCTTCTCGGTTGGCTCTATGTATTTTGGAACGCGGCGGTAGGCTTTAAAGTACATTATAATGAAAAATTGACGTTCATAAGTGCTTCTTTGATGCCTAAATTGAATAAATGATTTTGACTTTTGACTTTTGACTTTTGACTTTTGAGATGATGATGATGACATTCGCATATTTTGTAATACATAATCAATACTACAGCCACCCTCACTACTTTCATTTACTCTCCGATGTAAATAATTACATTTAGTATATTATATAATATGTAGTACACTGCTAGACATAATGTAGGTATGCGTACCAAGGGACCGATTTTAATTGACTTACCGAGCACGAAAATATGTTTAAGTGTAACGTAATCGCATCGTTTACGTATTATGTACAAACTGTCATTTATCTAATACAGTTAGTGGCACATATAACTATAGTTTGTACTGAATACGTTAACGATACAATAACATTACACACATTATGCAGTTTTCGTGCTCGGCCCACAGACATTGTCCTGCAGTTGCAATCATATGTGAGAGCCTAAGCACACTCAACACACACAGTGTATTAAAGCGCGCAGACGACGCGCGTTTACGGCGCCGTGGAAGCCCTGAAAGTAGATGTTGCAGTTGTATCGATTCAAACGCACGTAAAAAGTGATTAAAGGGGCGAAATCAAAATCAAATCATTTATTCTGTATAGGCACTTGCAAATTGTTTTACATTTCGACCATAGCTGAGAATATAGGCAGGGGAGGGGCGTGCGCTCACGCCACAGCAGTTGCAATTTTGTCATATTTCGTGCTGCGCAAGGAGCTTAATATTCTTTGTCGATAATTTTAGCGTTTTTTTTCCTTTTTAAAGGTAGGAATAAAGCCAGCGCAACTGACGAGGAAGCACTCGTAGCGGAGCTTCACATGGCGATCTTAACCGATCAACAAGTTAAGCAACAATTGCTGCGGCAGGACTTGGATGGGTGACCGCTAGTGGCATTATTCAACTAAGCGCTTCCGTGCTTCGGAGGGCATGTTAAGCCGTCGGTCCCGGTTGTTTGTCTTAGGACAACAGTCGTTAGGCTATGCCGAAGGCCTTCGGGTGGCCTGAAAACTTCGACATGGGTTTGAATTATGTCCCAACTCCTCTCTCTGAGAGGAAGGCTCGAGTCCCAGCAGTGGGTACAAAATGGGTTGATTATTAACTTACGAGGAGTCTCTGCTTAAAACGTGGAGCCTTATGAGCGACTACAACGCGTTTGTATCGCTGTATCTGCGCGTAATATGACAATTATTAAATAAAAATATATAAGATCTCATTCATTTAATACTTTTTATTTAAATCAGCTTTGTAAATAACGTTGGTAAATCATGGACCTAATTTAATACGGGGTCGAGTCCCGGACGCAGGTGGTGTTAGATTTCCACTGTACCCTGATCGATGGACTCTGAAACTTTTTTACGATGATAAAACGGGAATGTTTTATCGGGAGAAAAGTGAGGGCTGTCGGAGAACATCTGCTTATGTATTGTGTTAACAGATGTCTGTTGAAATATGTTTTTGTTAAGTTTGTTTTGTTATTTTTACTCTAATATTGGGTATGGGTTTCTGAAGAATGCTCGAAAATATTATTGTTAACATTGAATTGATGATTTCTTGAGACAATTTAGGTGTTCTTGTTATTTTGACTTTCAGTGGGACAGAGTAAATGTATCGAATAAAATATACCAAGAAGTAACCTTAAATAAGTTTCTGGAAGAACTTTTGTGCCAGAGTGATTGCCAATCCTTACTATACGCAAGTAAAGTCTTTGAAAAACTTGTCTTTAAATTGGATAGTGCTCGTCAAGCTGTTCATAGATATCGCGTTAGTGCTTTAAAAGTCATATATTGAAAACCTTTTAACGTTCTTATTTTCGTTCTATGTTTTTAATATCTATATAGAGAGTTTCCACCAAATTTGGATGTATACATAGTATGTTAGAATATTTACTAGATACATAATAATTTATTAGATTCTTCGTTCGCATGCTATTTTGCGTGGTTTAAATGTATAGGCTGGTGTTGTAATTTTACTTGTATCAATCTGAAAATTTTTATACCGGCTTCCATTCTATTCAGTTATTGGTCTATCTCAAAAACTACTGAACCGAATTTGATGAAATTTAAATGATACCACACGGAAAGCACCAGCTTTCAAACAAGAATCAAAAAAGAATTTTGAAAATCAGTTCACCCGGTCGAATGTTATGAGGTAACAAACATAAAAAATAAAAAATAAACATAGTCCAATTGAGTATCTACTCTTTTTTTTTTTGGTAGTCGGTAGAAAGTAACGTGCGATAACATTTTACCCAGGAGATAGCGGGAAAAGCCCAACAGTGCATGGTTCGTCACGGTGTTCGTAATGGTGCAAGAGTAATAGACAAAGCGTATTGCGTTTTACTCGTCAATACCCCAACAAAGTTATAGTTCAGTTTTAGAACGTGACTTATACAGGACAGTAGCTTTATGACAGACTTGTTTATGTGCTTGTGACTTGACTCTGACTCATGAATTAAAATTACACCTCACTTGAAGAATAGCAAAAATACAAACGTATGTGTTCACTTATAAAGGAAAAAAACATTCGTGTAAGTAGGACATAAACAAAACAGGTAACATCAAATTTCTAGTTGAGTATACATGTGCCCAGAATGCTTGCTGCATTTCCACGTTGAATAGTATATATATATATATATATAATATATGGCCCTGACTGAGGTGTACGAGGGTGAATCAAAAAGTTCTTAGAAGTGCATATATATGAAACCTTTTTGGATCAAGTTCGATATTCAAATTAAAGAGTGTCTATCACACTATATTTATGCAGACTGTCACTTGTTTTTGTCAGTTCGTTCGCATGTAATAAATTTTTTTGTGCAACGAGTTGCTAAAAAGTCAAAATTATGGATAAAAGTGAGTTACGTGCGGTGATAAAATATCTCAGTTTGAAAAAAATGTCTACGAAGGAAATTTTTTTGGACATTCAGCAGACATTAGGGGGTGATGCTGTACCCTATTCTACGGTTGCGTACTGGGTGGCTGAATTTAAAAGAGGTAGATCAAGCTGTAAAGATGATCCGCGTTCTGGGCGGCCTTCAACCTCCGTTACAGAAGAAAATGTCAAAAAGGTTGAGAATCTGGTTTTGGAAGACAGAAGAATGACTATAAAACATAAATAGCTGAGATCCTAAAGATATCTTTTGGTAGCGTTCAATCCATTTTAATTGATTCACTGGGGTTCAAAAAAGTGTCTGCAAGATGGGTGCCACGAATGTTAACCGACGAAAACAAAAAGCGACGTTTGGAAATTTCCAAGCGTAATCTCGAAATGTTCCAGCGTGATTCGGATAATTTTTGCCGTCGTCTTGTCACCATGGATGAAACGTGGGTCCACCATTTTGATCCTGAAACTAAAAGACAAAGCATGTCTTGGAAACGACCATCCTCTCCATCCATTAAGAAATTTCGAGTTGCTCCTACCGCTGTCAAAGTTATGGCCTCTGTGTTCTGGGATAGTGAAGGAATCCTTTTTATTGATTACATGCCAAAAGGCCAGACGATTACTGGACCCTATTATGCAAATTTAATCCGAAAGTGCGTGAAGCGATTAAAGAAAAACGTCGTGGAAAACTGTCGTTGGGCGTGTTGTTCCTTCAAGATAACGCTCCTGCTCATCGATCGGAAGTTGCGCTCAACGCAATCCGCTGTGCTGGCTTCAATCTCCTTGACCACCAACCATATTCTCCGGACTTAGCCCCAAGTGATTTTCACTTATTTCCAAAATTAAAAGAGGAAATTCGTGGAACAAAATTTCACGATAGTGACGCGGTTATAGCTACCGTAGAGGACTTTTTCGAGAGTCAAGAAAATAATTTTTTTTCACAAGGAATAAGGAAGTTAGAAACGCGTTATTCTAAATGCATTGCATTGGAGGGAGATTATGTAGAAAAATAAAATATTATTATTTAAATCTTTGCATTTTTTAATATTGATTCCAAGAATTTTTTGATTCACCCTCGTAGTACTCGTGTAATCTACGGGATACGAGGCCCATCGTAATAAATCGGATAAATGTTTAATTTTATATATAATAAAAGTAGCTATAAATAAACCATCACAATCGGTCTAGTCATTTAAAAAATTAGCTGGAACAAATAGACAGATATTCATATACAGACAGTATAGATAGACAAAAAATGTATACTATAAGCAGGTACGTATATATACTTTCAAATGGGTTTCGTATAAAGCTGTAATTTTGTCAACTCAAACACTTCAATTATATTTATTTCTAAAGATAGAAAGTTTATTAAACGGATATATCAAAGAGTATCTGGTTATTACGCCTTTGGCAGCTCTATAACACATCCTCCAATTTTCTGTGTTTTACTAGACCCAATATTTTTTATGTGATATAGATATACCACTGGCTTATCCCAGGCAGTTTTAAGGTTTCTGAAGGTTTATCCTCATATTGAAAGAACCTTCTTATATAAATAGGTTCGGTCATATTGTTTTTAGACTTGATTGGCTAGTGTAATATCATGGTCAGTTATGATGCAGCCGAAGGTGGTACACTAGACCTAGAATAGCGCTATCAAGGACAGCTGCCAAAACACGCTGTTAATTGCTTAGCGAGAGATTTTCATACTTGAGTTTAGTAGCAAGCCAGGCGGACACCAAAAATGTGCTACCACCATGCTGTGGATTTTATCTCATGATGTTGCCTTAACCGACGGTAGGGATCGATCTCGTGGCTATATATATAACGGCTGACCTTTGTTACCCCAGGGTATCATCAATTTGTAAACTGTGTGTGATAAAATCTATTACAAAAAGTGGTATTGAAAATTCATTCATTTATCTTCATCTATACTAGCTGAACCACCTGCGGCTTTGCTATCTTAGTCTTGGTGTAGTCGTGAAAATTTCATTTTGGATCCTCGAGGTCATGAGTTCAATCACCGGGTTAGACAGTTATTGGATTTTTTCTGAGCAAAAAGATATTCTCAATAACATTATGAAGACGAACAGTGCCCCATGGATGACAATAGGCTCGCCCTTATTACATATCACATGACCAAAAACATATAAGGCGTAACTAAGGCGTTGAAAACACCGCTGCTTACTTCTTCGAGGATATATAAGCAAAAGTATCGATTCACTCAAGATCTCTAGATTGATGTTACCGCCCGCAGTTTCACCTCCGCAGTGATAGATGGTGATAATGATGAAAAGTATCCTATTAAAATACCGCTGCTTAGGTAAGGTACCCCTTTGAGGATATATAGGCGAAACGATTTGGTTTTTTTTTAAGTAATGTGTAACGGTTCACTCAAGACCGTTAGACTGATGTTTCACCTCTGTGATGATGAGGGAATCGCTCGACTACAGTCGTCTGAACAACAAAGACAAATGACATGCCGACTCTATCGCCGAGCACGTCTAGTGTATCGTATTGTCAAAATCAGTGCATACTTTTGACTTTAATCAATCAATCAAATCATGTTTATTTCAGCATATAGGTATACAATATGTAGCTTAAAATTACGTAGCTATACCTAAGTTTTACTTCATTTATCCTTATTTTTAAGCTAAGTTATGAGCACTAGCTCCCACACTAAGACTCCCTGTGTTGTGCGAGTCTGGTCTCTTCCCCGAGGGTTCAGTAAGTTTTATTCATAATAGTAAAATTAGGAACCACATTGGGTACATAAACCTGATGACAGACAACACAATATTTCAATAATTATGAGATAAAGTTAACAGTCTTATCAATTACCTACCTACACATAACACTTCAGGTGCGTCCGTTTACCAATGAGGGCATTGGTGACTTTGCCATTGTTGGATCTTTTGTTAAAGCGTTCGTAATCTCACGATTATGCTATCAAATATATAGTTGTCAAAAAATGATTACAAACAATCATGCTCCGGACGTTGAAAAAAAAGTGTTGGTGGCTTATGCCACCAAAACGTGTAATTTTTTTTAGCATTTAATATAATTTAGTTTTAATTCTAATTTCTTTTCAATTTTTATTCTCTTTGTTAGCCTCTTTTTTAGCTTTGCGAACGGTAAACAAAAGAGCCCTAAACGACATTTTCACCTACAGATTCCCAATTTGAACGCACAGATTAGGAAGTATATTTTTGAACGCCCTTGTGAGCGTTTTAGCGTTATTTTCGCCAACTTGGCGATATTCGAACTATAAGCTATTAGAAACTGACACATCTCTGACAGAACTGTATGGACAGAAAATAAGTCATCATTACGATCTTGGCGAAGGCAGAGATCTTGTTATTTTGTCTATGTTGTACCCAAGAATATTAGGCTGTTTCACTCGCGAAGTGAGTAATGTTAAAGATGATGGTGATGATGATGAAACATATCTGTGCTATTCCAGACTATAATCTATCTCTGTGCCAAATTTTAACCAGATCCGTTCATCTATCCATCCAAACTTTTTTTATCCTCGTCATCATCCATCACCGCGAGGGTGAAACCGCGGAGCGCAGCTAGTTCTTAAAAAACAATAGAATGTTCATAACCTGAACCAAAACGCTAACTGTTTTTTTTTATATTAGTATTAATTATGACTAAGTAATAATCTTATGCTGATGATAATAATTTTCATATTGTCATTGAAAATGTCAACATGCTGGAGCTTGTCGGCAAATGCATTGCATGCATTGAAACTTATTGACCGAGCGATTGCAAAGCAAAAGCGAAACATCTACAATAAAATATTTCCCCTTTATATTATTATACCGACCGAGCGAGTGCGAAGCGTGTCCGCAATAGCTTAGACAAAAATGTTTTCGTATGTCCGGATCGTTTTGGATGTTCAGATGTTGTCCTGTACAGGTCGCATTTCTGAACCAACGCTCTTGCAATTTGTTGAGCTGGTCCGATAATCATATGGATACTTTGTCTATGCAGCAGTGCAAGTACCGAACTTACCGATCGATAAATTTGAGTCTTGAATTCGTCATACTTCTAAATAACTGGCTATATCGATCTTGTGTCGATCATTGCAAGTAAGTTACAAAATTAAGCGATCGGTAGACAAATTCGATAAGCTTTTACATTTATAACGATAACCCTAGCATGGAACTGTTAAATTACGTATGAGATCGTCTATTGTTATTTACAGCTTTGAAAATGAGCTCGATATAGCTTAGCGACAGGCGAAAGTTTGTATTAATGGATGAATGGATGTTTGTTATTCTCTGACGCTCAAAGGGCGGGCCCAATTTTGATGAAATTTGGCATGGAGATAGATGGGGCGGTGATTTAACGTATAGGATTTTCACCAATATCGTCATCATCCATCACCATGCGGGTGTAACTGCGGGTGTAATTAGTATTAAATAAAAAATAGACTTCGGCCTTGTTTTGATCGTAGAAGAGCGAACTGCTCGTAGAAATCTTTAAATTATAGAAGGACGCATTGTGGAATGCAAACAATTCATAATAATCGTTATACTGTCGACAATTTGACGATCGTATAAATCGTCGATATGACTTCCATATTTGCTAGGGGCGATACGATTTTTTATCGATCTTAGCGACTCGACAAATTTAACGAATATTATGGTACTTGCACTGCAGTTCTTGGAAATTTAAAATTCGAATGAATTTTGTTTTAAGATGTGCGGTGAAAATTTACTTAGTTTCAGCTTTATACTAAGACATACTCGCTCGGTCTAAATCTACTCGTAACTGAGCCACTAGTAAATGTTTTTTTGCGATTGATTGACATTCATTTGTTAATATTTTAAGGTACATCGGCCTGCTACGACGACAGTGGTGGAGGCTTCGTAGTTTTAGTGTCGGATTTGACAGAGAGCTCAACAGAAAACTCGACGGTAGCGTGACACGTACGCGGCATTGTGTCGACCAGCGTGTCTCGGAATGACGCGCCAATTTGTGATCCGTCGCATTATATTCTCTTTACTGATGTAGCAAAGTTTAGAGGCTAGGTAAAGAAGTATATGAACTGATGATTTTTTTACTTATATTTTAAGGTCAATGGAATCCATAATTCTACATAACTACGAAAGCGTTTAGCTCGCCAAATATTACACTGTACTATTTTATAAAATACTATTTTTAAATCTACATCTGACACCTATAAAGACAAAGTATTCAGAGCGCAAAAGAAATGTGTAAAGGCAATGTTTTGAACTTTAAACAAACTGACACATGTAAGCAACATTTTACAAATGTAAATTTATTGACTTTGCTTTGCATGTATTTATTTATTTATTTTGGTAATTTAACAGCGTTTACAATTAACATGTACACTAAATATAAAAACTTAAAATGTGGCCAAAACAGAATTACTCAAATTAAAAACAATTTACAGAAAAGTAATAATAAAACGAAAAAATATATATAAAGGACAAAGATAAGATACAGGCACAGGTCATATTATAATTACAGCGAGAATAGCAGGAATAGCAGGTATGTTTGTGAGTTATGTGTGTGAGTTTGTGTGTGTGTGTGTTTAGGAAATTTCTATTTTTGTCAGGACGAATCTTGACTTGTTAGAGGTTATAAAAAGCAAACGCCTATGTGATAAAATAAGCTTTTCATATAACAGAACGGCTCTCTTGATCTCTAGTTGTTATCAAGTATTAATATTCTTCTGGAACATGTAGAGAAAGAAATTATAAATTTAACCGATATGGTGGTTTTGTTTTGATTGGACATGATTTTAGAACAGAGTACATAGCAAGGAAAAACATGTTTTTAAAATCAAAAGACATTACAACTACGAAGAAATATTCTTCGTAGCATTACAAGTACAATTTGAGAAATGTAATACCGACTTCCATTCTATTCAGTTATTGGAGTGTATCTAAAAAACTACTGGATCGAATTTGACGAAATTTAAATGGGACCAGCACACGAGAAGCACCATCTTTCAAACAAAAAAATAATTTTGAGATACCGTTCACCCAATCGAAGGTTATGAGGTAAGAAACATAAAAAATACAGTCGAATTGAGTACCTCCTCCTTTTTTGGAAGTCGGTAGAAAACAATTTAATTTAGCCTCAATAGGTTTACGTTCAACAAACATTTAGCATTTTTATTGTTTAGTCGTAGCTATAGGCCGTATAATTTTGTGTTTCCCTATCATCGAAGAATATAGTTAATATAATTCAGTTCCATTTTTAAATTATGACTACAGCCAATTGTTTAAATGAGACAGAGAAACGACTTATGATATTCTTAAAATTTCTTGTTATCGCAATGCTTGTTACAAAATTCTAATTCTAATTAGAATTTTATGTTTAAACAGATACGAAAACGACTTCGATATTGACGTGCTACTTCTACACCTGAAACTTTATTATCGTCTTCATATGCATCACCTTTTTTATATAATTGAACAAAACGTTTATAAAACCTATTGTAATAAAATTTGAATGGAACCAACTTATCAAGAATTTTTAAAATTGATATAGATTAGACGGAAAAATCGATGAACATACATAAAAAAACATATAAAGTAAACAAAGAACTTTTTACTTTTTAGTCAGTGAAAAATAGAATTTTCTGTCAAAACGAGAGCATTCATAGTAAGCGTAATTTTCTGCTTAAAGTGCGTCAAATTGTCCAGAAGACCATTAAAATTCAGGCCAGCAAATTAAAGTATAGTTCAGTCCGTTTTCCCTAGCGCTGAAATTACCAACGCGCGTTAATTACAGCGGATGCTGAAGCGCGTTGCGTCAGTTTAAATTTCCCGAAGATTGTCCCACTGGAAACTTTGTCGTGTGCTCGCTCAGATTAGTAGGATAGCCATACGGCTTATTTTCATTTATTTTAAGGATTATATTCTACAAGAATATTGTAACGAACATAAATAAGTATAAAATCGCATTACATTATAACCTGCTTTTAAAGCTGCTTGATAAAGAACGCACAATTTTCTGGCATCATCTGTTTCTGGTTGAGATAAGATTGTATTGCAACCACCTACCTGCCAGAAAACATGGTGGCTGGCGAAAAATGGCGGCCGCAGACTTTCGTTCGCACATTCCATCATCACATGACAAATACATCCTCATAGACCGGAGTCTATGAGAATGTATTTTTTTTTAAATTTAGTTATACCCATCATAAAGCCAAATTTAATAAGAGAAACGTGCCCAGATCGAAGTCTCGCAGCTGTGACTATCTCTTTCCTACCCATAGTACAGCAGCATTCTTTTTGGCATAACTGATGTTTGAGTAGTGTTGTCTGTTGTAGGTACTTTGGAGGTTAAAATCTTTTAAATACACAAAAAAATTGTACGTGTTTATACAGTTCATCCTAAGAAATGGTTGTGCCATTTTCTTAATAAAATAATGTTAACTTGTACGAATTTTTGTTATCACACCCGTAATCATTATGTGGGCCTGATAATATTATTGGTTGTAGACTGCTGGACCCGTGACATGTGCCAACCTATTAGACTTGGCCAGTGATCGCTCCACCACAGCAAGCTTCCCTTTTGGTCGGGTTGGGTATTGCTTAGATTTACCGACTTTTCTATACGATTCCAAGTTAGTACGCGTATAGATAGCCACTTGAAAAATAACTTTAGCGGGTAGTTTTAGTATCCGTAGCGATTTAAAATACGCTCTCCTGGGCTCTTGTGATACTCGTGCTACAGCACGGACAGCTCGTTTCTGGAGTCGAAAGGCGCGTTCTAAATCAGCACCACGTCCTCAGAGCTCTGCTCCCTACTGAAGCAGAGAGTGCACGGTGGCCAAGTAGCATGTCCGTACCACTCCTGTCGGCAGGAATCTGGACAACCGGCAGAGCGCAAAACTGAGTGCAGCCTCAGTTCCCCACATACTTTATGTATGTGGAATTCCCAGGTGACGCCGCTGTCCAATTCAAAACCCAAGAAGGTAGTATTGGTTACTTGTTCTATTTGTATTACACGTTGGTTAGCCACGTGTCTTGCTATTTTCGGGAAA
This sequence comes from Selenia dentaria, assembly GCA_917880725.1. Classification (NCBI taxonomy): domain Eukaryota; kingdom Metazoa; phylum Arthropoda; class Insecta; order Lepidoptera; family Geometridae; genus Selenia; species Selenia dentaria. Next base: position 24,066,114 of record OU862898.1, read on the forward strand.
GGTGTTCTAAAGCGCAATTTTCTTATTCTATCTCTTTCTACCTATTGAGTCAATAGTAAAAATGTTAGATGAGAACGTTACTTTAAAAAAGGTAACAGAGTTACAGTATAAGAAGATGTAGAGTCACTGTAAGATGAAAATAATAAACTTATGGGTTTTTCATTTCAATCCAATAGTTCCAAGCGTCAAATAACTAATATGTAAGTTTTAGTAAAGAGAATATGTCCTACTTTATTTTTTATCATTGTCACCGCACTATAGGTCGACCGGTCGAGGTACCAGCATTTCCTACCTCCAAACTTACAAGTCCTCGTACCAACTTTTTATAACAAAAAAAAACCTTTTTCATTCTTTTACTTAATTTAGCACAATGATGGACACTTTTACGACGTCATTATTTCTTTTGAAACACGGTTTTTGATCTTGAAACTGGAAATGGATTTTACTTTTGTGGGTCAAGTGGGATGGGAAGCGTGTATTTTATTGGGGTAGTCGTTATGATTAAATCCAAGGATTTTCCTAATCATGAGTTCTTTTATATTTTGGGAATAATAATTTTATTGTGCTGGACTAGGGTGGACATTTTTTTAATAATAAATAATAATATAATAATAAAAAAAAATTGCATTAATATATAAGCTTTCCACATTAACTGATATCCTGTCTCTTGGAAAAGCGTGAGCTGTGGACCAGGAGGCAGTTCTCCCTTAAGCATTAGACAATGGAAAATATTATAATATAGGTACTTAATTTCAATAGTTTACATGAAACGGTTTTTACATTAGTTTATTATGCTATGATGTAACTATGTATGTGCGCATGTTTGAGAGGATGCGAGTGTGTGAGGGAATGTTTGGTAAGACGCTGCGTGTGTGTGAGGTTTGGGTGTGTTTATATGTCACGTTTGCCTAAAATACTATATTTAACTATATACTATATACATATATATATATTTAACTACTTACATATTATTTACATAATAAAATCATAGCAAAATTCAGAGTGTTCAGGTGTAAAAATTCTATTATATTGAGTCTGTCAGAAAGAATCTTCTCGACGGCTGTGTATAGACGATGGCTGCAAATTGCAGCCTAAAAGTAGGTACTAAGTACATGTACAAAATATTGTTTGAAACTATTTTATTTATATTTACTAATTATTAATTATTATTTCTTTTTTTGTAATTATTAGTCAATTATTATTTCTTTTTTTGACTTAGTTATTATTATTTATTTTAACTTAGTTTAATCTATGAATAGCACTTTAATTACTGTTTTTTTTTTTAATTTGAGTGTACTTGGTCTATACTTATGGGTCTCGTGTCTGAAAAAAATAATAATCATTATTATTATTATTACTAGTTGCACTCAGCCGTTTTACAGCGGTGGTGATGGATGATGATGATGATGATGATAGTGAATAGTGTGTTATGTGTTGTCCGCATATCATTATACAAAATTTCGCTCTATAACTAAACATACCAACACTCTAACTAACTTTCACTTTTGTGATATCCTCCGACCATGCGTCAATCAGCATAATTGTTCTAATTTTGTTTTCTAATTCTCAAGTCACTATGATATTTTTCTACGTGAAACAGACATATACCGAGCTCTGCCATGGCTGAAGTGTTTATGACGTAATGAATTGAAACCTATTACAATAACATGTATAAATCTATACATAATATTATAAAGAGGAAAGATTTGTATGTATGTTTGTAACGAATTGGCTCAAAAAGTACTAAACCGATATCAAAAATTCTTTCACCATTGGAAAGCTACATTCACCCTGAGTAAAATATGATATATATGACTCATCATTATCATCATCATTCATCACCGCGCGGGTGAAACCGCGGAGAGCAGCTCGTAAATAATATGATAAATTATCATATTATTTACTAGCTGCTCTCCGCGGTTTGTAACATTCAAAATTATTTTGAATGTAACATATTGTGGCAAGTGACGAGTATATAATGCAAAGTCCTTACTATACGCTCGTAAATTTAATGAAATTATGTAATTAATTATTATTCTTATTCTCATTAATTTTCTTTTCCTACAATTAAATTTTTCACAATATTTCTATATAAAATGAAAACATTATAAAAAACCTAATTCTAGATTGCCATCGAATTTGGGGAATGACCTAAACTGCCAACAAACCCAAACTACTACTACCTACTTATTATTATTATTATTATATTAGTGTGTAGTGGGATAGCGTAATGTAAATTGATTTGTTTTTGTTCTCTTTCACTCACTAAAAGAGCAACCGTACGAAATATTTAAAATAGAGAGAGTAACATAAGATGATGGTCACCATCCGTCTAAGTACGCCATGGCTACTCATGTTTGTCTGGAAGAGATCGCTCTGAGCGATAAGACCGCCCATTGTGACACTTAATTTTAAGTTTTTTTATTTGTTTGTTGTATTTTATAATGTGGTGTTGCAATAAATAGTTTATCTATCTATCTATCTATCTACGCCGGGACATATAACAGGTTTGAAACTTCTAGCCCAGACGTCCCGGTTATTTTAAATGTACCGGTATTTCAACAAGTTACAACACATTGTAATTGTGTTTGACACTAACTTACACACTCACAATTTTTTGCCTGTATAATTTTATTGTGTTGTATGATGATAACGCTGTTTGTATTATTGGAGACACTGAAGTCACTCAACACCTAGAACCCCTACATATGAGTAGAACTATAGCTTCTCTAAGCGTTTATTACCGTTTCTTTCATGGTAAATGTTATAGAGAGCTTTTTATTTTTAGCTATTTCTTCCTTACCATTCCGGTCCCGAATTACTCGTTCCGGCTAAGCATTGCATCCATATACTGTTCGAAACTTTTTACTACGAACCAAAAAGTTTGGCAGTTCCTATCTCTGTCATGTAAGTAAATTGTAAAATGCTCTGCCGGAGTACGTATTTCGTTGCAACTATGACTCTGGGTCTTTCAAGCGGGGCGTGAAAAAGCACTCTCAGGTCATCATACGGGGGGGGCGATTAACGCAGCTTAAGGCTGCACTAATGGTCATCGCTTCTTGATTCCATCTTCGCTTTCTATCAGTCAAGAGGGAGTTACTTTGATGAACCATTATAAAAAAACATAAATAATAGAAGAGTTCGTTTGTGAAAGTATCAACATTTCGATATTTAATATAAATGAAAAAATTAATACGTAAAACGCCTTGAACATTAGTTAACCAAATTTGTTTGCGTTATATTGCTCGAAAATATTACAGAATTCAGTGTCCATGTGTCGAATTTGTTTTATTTATCATATAATATATAATATTATGACAGAATGTTAAACAATTCGCTCTGCACGAACAAAAACATTTTTCTTACAGTAGAAAAACGTTCAAATAAACATTTCATGACTACTATGTGCACAGAAAAAATCTAGTATCTGTTTGAGTAATAAAACAAATTGAAATTCCGTGGAAATCGCACAGTTGCCTGGCTTCTGAATAGCTTTGATAGATCAAAATGAAAGATATTTTTTGTTATAGAAATCGTACGCCGACTTGTTTGAGAGATAAAGTTATATTTTGATACTCTCGCACGATGATGCGGGCACGGTCATGGTATTGTGACTCGGCCCTGTCCTTGAACCAATTTCCTACAGCTCCGCGGTAAGTGCTATAGTGCTGCCTAGATCTTGAAACTATAGTTTACGTAGCACTACTGCAAAAAAGGGCTATACGAGCGATCTACAGTTTAGCTCCCAGAGTTTCCCTTAGACAGAAGTTTAAAGACATAAACATTCTAACTGTTGTCTCTCAGTTTATCTATGAAAATCTAATGTATGTAAAGAAAAACATTAGCAGTTTTGATAAAAGGAGTGATGCTCATTCCATCAACACGCGAAATAAGCACAAGCTATCCGTACATGTAACGCGTCTCCACAGAATAAGTCATTCTTTTATGGGACAATGTATACGATTCTATAATAAAGTTCCCAATGTTATCCGAGATTTGCCTATTAATAAGTTTAAAATTACTATTAAAACTAAACTCTGTCAAAAAGGTTATTACAAAATTTCGGATTACCTGGAGGATAAAACAGCTTGGGACTGATCACTCTACTCGTGTACTAAGATGTCAAAGTGTAGCGTGTCTTGCCCTACTGATACCACTATTATGTTCTCTTTTGTAAGGCAACACACTGGAGCTAATATCTGTAGTACCTAAGTAAAAATATTGTAAAAACATCTATGTAAAAAGAATGGCCCCGAGTTTCTTGCCGCTTCTTCTCGGTAGGCTCTATATATTTTGGAACGCAGCGGTAGTCTTTAAAGTACATTATAATGAAAAATTGACGTTCATAAGTGCGTCTTTGATGCCTAAATTGAATAAATGATTTTGACTTTGACTTTGTGCTCTTGTGAAACGTGATTGTTTCTTTCGTCTAGCAATTTCACATGCTAAGTAATATTCACATATGTTCAAATATATTTTCAACCGTTGATTAACGCAGCACGCCGGCCCGCACTTGCCGCGAGTGTTAGCTATGTTTTATACCTTTTGTATACAGCACTCATACATTCCGGGCGAGTGTCTGAAGACAGTTGTTGTACCGATTATTAAAAACAAGACGGGCAACCCATCCGACGAGAGCAATTATAGGCCCATCTCGTTAGCTACGACAGTGGCAAAAGTACTGGACAGTCTGCTTGATCGCATATTGAGTCAACACATTAAGCTGAACGATGCCCAGTTCGGTTTCCGGCCTGGGCTATCAACAGAGACAGCAATACTCTGCCTCAAGCATACCGTCAGGTACTACACTGATCGAAAGACGCCGGTATACGCGGTATTTCTCGATCTTTCGAAAACTTTCGATTTGGTATCCTATGATGTGCTCTGGAACAAGATGAAAACCGAAAGTAATATCCCGGATGAGGTGATTGAAGTTTTTAATTATTGGTATACCAACCAGACAAATGTAATTAGGTGGGCGGGTGAATTTTCCGAAGCGTATGGGTTGAGGTGCGGTGAGACGCAGGGGGGGTTGGCTTCCCCGCACCTTTTCAACTTTTATGTGAACGGGCTTGTCGAGGGACTCTGCGGCGCCGGCGTTGAATGCTCTATTGACGAAACTGTTATAAACAACATCAGTGCCGACGGCATGGTGCTGCTGGCTCCTTCGATTGGCGCTGCTAGGAAACTCCTCAGGATCTGTGAGAAGTACGCCGCAACCCACGGACTCCGGTACAATGGAAAAGAGTGAGCTCTTAGTGTTTCAGTCACGGGGTTTTAAGACTAACACTGTACCTTCTATCGTACTAAACGATGTCCCCTTGGGCAGAGTGTCGCGTTTCAAGTACCTGGGTCACTGGGTGGCGGAGGATCTCACAGATTCTGAGAATATAGAGAGAGAGCGCAGAGTGTTGGCTCGCAGATTTGCACGGTGTACGGCGGCTGCATTCTGTGGACCAACTGTACGCGGGGGACGATTAATGCCTTGCGTGTGCAATATAACAACACATTCAGGATGCTGTTGGGGCTGCTCTGGAGGTGCAGCGCATCAGCCATGTTTGCTGAAGCTCGTGTGGATGGCTTCCATGCTATCATGCGCAAGCGAGCGACCTCGATGCTTAGCCGTGTCCGGGGCAGCGCCAATAGTCTCCTGGGTGTTATTGCAGGAAGACATGACTGCCCTTTCATCACCCATGCGGCTCAACTGCATGTTCCTATAGTGAGGTAATTGTATGTGTTTGTTTTATTATTATTATTTATTCATCTGTAATTGTTATTCATATTGACATTCACCCATTTGATTGACATTATTATTATTAATTGTATTGTGCTAGTTAGTAACACTATGGACTAAGTCTGAAATAAATAAATTGAATTGAATTGAATTGAATTAATGACTTATCATTATCACATTTTGATTATTCTTTTCTTGAGCTTGACTTGGCTATCTTAACAACAAAGGTTGGAACGCTTGCTGTAGATCAGGAGTTGGATGGGTGACCGCTAGTGAAAATATTTAACTGAGCGCATCCGAGCTTCGGAGGGCACGTTAAGCCGTCGGTATCGGTTGTTTGATTAAGAAAACAGTCGATATGCCATGTAAAAGGCCTTCGGGTTACCTAAAAACTCTCATATGGGTTGGCCACTGACCTATCCACCAAGTCGCACTCGGCCCGCGTGGTGGACAACTATTCCCTCTAAAAGAAAGGCTCGAGTTCCGGCAGTGGGAACATAATGGGCTGATTATGTAAAAACCACTTTACCGATTTCATCCATCTTTTTTTCTAATGTATTGTAGAGGATTCTTAAGTAAAATAAATAAGAAAATTAAAGATAACTTAATACTATAATATATACTTCACCACGCGAGTAACACCGCAGGGCTCAGCTAGTCCTTTTAAAAATATTGCAAAGAAAATCCAATATTAAAAAAACATGTCCATAAAGTAATATAACGGAAGATAAACGAGCTTGTTTACACAAACTAAGTTAATAATTAAAATTAAATTGCTTTGGAATCAACTTCATATTAGCTCATAGGTACTGTTAAGAGATTGTACTACTCGTAGTGTGTAAAGATAATTTATTGATTTAGGCGTTACTTTGCGGATATCCATTATCAAAAATCGTTATTATTTAAAAATATTTTGTGACACTTCCGCTGAAAAAGCGGACTTTTCAACTTTTCAGCGGAAGTGTCACTAAATATTTTATAATATCGTTTTTTTTTTGTATGTAAAGAAATTGATCAATTCAGCACTGCGCAATATGTTTGTTCGTTTGTCAGATTGTCCTACATTCACGTAGTAAAACAGCTTGCTGTTCGATTTATTCCTCTGTTTTCCTGTATTACATGTGAACTAATTTACAGATGGCGATGATTTTTTCAAGCTCAAAGTCGCACAAAGAGCTATGGAGAGGGCTATGATCGGGGTTTTTCTACGTGGTTGAATCAGAAATGAGGGGATCCGTAGAAGAACTAAAGTCACCGACATAGCCCAGCCAGTTAAAGTGGTAGTGGGCAGAGCACATAGCACGCAGAACAGATGGCCGATGGGGCCAGAAGGTTCTGGAATGTAGATAGATAGATAGATAGATAATTCTTTATTGTTACACCACTTAATATACAAAAATAACATAAAAGTAAAAGAAAGCTTCAAATAACGTGTTACAATGGGCGGCCTTATCACTAATAGTGATCTCTTCCAGGCAACCTTAGGATGGAGAGGAAATACAGGAATGACAAGACGGGGCGTAATATAAAGATAAAGGTACAATCAAATCAAGACAATAATACATTACTAAATCAAATTAATAATAAATTATAGACAAGAAAAGAAAAATATCTACTAAAACATAAAAATACACTAATACATATTGAAATATATATAAACATATGGCGAGATAGAAACTTTTTACTTGGCTTTTGAAGGTCGACAAGGATTGTGCACGCCTGATAGTAACTGGTAATAAGTTCCATAAGCGAACAGCTTTCACTGAAAAAGAGTGATCATAAAATACTGTGCCATGCTGAGGCATACTGAGGGCAAGATTTTCTGATGACCTAAGATTGAGAACCTTGGCATTGTGAAGGAAATTGAAACGTTCCTTAAGATAGCGCGGGGTCAAAGGATTGAACAAAATATTGTAAAGGAGAGAGAGTATGTGAGCATTCCGGCGAAGACGTATAGGGAGCCACTTGAGCTTTGATCGATATTGAGATATGTGATCATACTTGCGCAAACCAGATATAAATCTTATGCAGAAGTTTTGAAGACGCTCAAGCTTATCTAGTTGATTCTCAGTGAGATCTGGATAGCAGACATCGGCGTAATCTAGAATTGGGAGTAGAAGAGATTGAACTAGAGCAATTTTAGTGGTGACAGGACGAAAGTTGCGCAGCCTTTTTAAAGCGCCAGCGGTGGCGTACAATTTGCGACTAGTAACTTGTAGCTGAGGAGCCCAACTTAAGCAATGATCGATTGTCAATCCTAGATTTTTTAAAGATGTACTATAGGGAATAGGGACTCCATCAAAATGAATGGATGGAATCGTTGACAAGTCCACCTTTGAGATTAACTGCGAACTTCCCACAATCATTACCTGCGTCTTGCTATGATTTATTTTCAGACCAAATTGTCTGCACCATGTTGTGATGCAATTTAAATCAGCATTTATTAGGTCTACGGCTCCAGAAAGCTGGTCAAGAGGGGCTTTAGAGTAGATTTGTAGATCGTCTGTGTATAAGTGGTAGGAGGAAGAAAAATTATTTGAGATTGAATTAATAAATATTGCGAAAAGGAGAGGAGATAAACCGCCGCCTTGTGGAACACCTGCAATTGCATCACACCAGGAAGAGAACTTCTCTTCTAGACGGATCCGTTGCCGGCGCCCAAATAAAAAACTGTGAAACCAATCGAGTACCGTTGGAGATATGTTAATTGAGCGTAGTATGGCGAGAAGTATGTCAAAGTCAACTGTGTTAAAAGCATTACTAAAATCTAGTAATGTGAGTATAGTTAAGTTTCTGTTGTCCATGGATAAGCGAATGTCATCAGTGATCTTCACGAGAGTGCATACTGTGCTGTGGCCAGGACGAAAACCGGATTGGAAAGGATTTAGTAGGTCATGAGAGGATAAATATTTGCTTATTTGGCTGTGGACTAGGCGCTCAAGAACTTTTGATAGAAATGGGAGAATGGATATAGGACGATATTCAGTAAAAGATTTGGGATTGGGTTTTTTGGGTAAGGGAATAAGTGGTGCATCTTTCCAGATAGTGGGATAAATGCCGTTTGTCATGGAGTTATTAAATATAAGGCAGAGAACAGGAAGGATGATGTCAAGGATGGGCACTATCATATTGCGACTAATTCCATCACCGCCTACAGCATTGGAAGTGATCGATAATAAGCTCTTCTTAACATCACAAGCGGACACTCGATTAAAAACAAAAGGAGAGTAGTCAGGAATCGGTAACGTTGAAAGATAATTAATAGTATTAGATTTTTCAGATACATCAATAGGAAGCACTGAAGAGAAATAGAGATTGAGAGAATCTATGTTTATGTTGTTAGGGATACTATCTTGAAGAGATTTACCAATTCCAAAAGACCTTAGAAACTGCCATACTTTTGCTGGATCATCATTATCGACTGATTTATGAATATGGCGACGCAGGGCATCCCTACACACCATATTGCAACGATTTCTGGACTTCACATATTTTTCTTTGTTAGAGTCATTAGGGCAGCATTTATATTTATGTCTAGCACTACATTTTTTGCTCATTAATAATTTAATGTCATCTGTAAGCCAAGCAGCTGGACGATGCTTTAGCTTGATGGCACGTAATGGAGCGTGCTTATCGTACAATTGAGTAATCATTGAATTGAAAATTGCAACTTGGTCATCGACTGTTACAGCGTTGGTCACCGGGGACCAGTCTATGTTGCTAGCATCTTGTAACATTTTTTCTTTATTCATACCACTAAAATTGCGCTGAAGAATAACTTTGGGTTTAATTTTTGGAGGTCGAATTTTATACGAGAGAAATATTAGGTCATGATATGAGAAATTGTCAGCAGAACATTGACCATGCTTAGCAACATGCTGTGGAGAAGACACTATACACAAATCAAGGAGGGAGGGGCTATAATTGGGTGCATGATGAGTGGCACTAAATGGGAGGATATGCATGTTGCAAGATTTAATGATCGATTCAAAGGAATGAGTGCGGTGGTCTTGCTTGAGGAGACAGGTATTAAAGTCTCCTAAAATAATGTTATGGCTATATAATGGAATAAGATCTTCTAAGATTTTCTCAAAAGATAAAAAGTAATTGACACTTGAGGAGTGGCTGTAGTAGGCTCCAAGCAGTATTTTGTTATTAGATAAAATTACCTCCACAAACAGATGCTCGCCGGCGTTGGAGGGTGGTGGTTGAGGCGATGAGCTGATCACAGAAAAAGGAATATTTGACCTTAGGTAAATAGCCACACCACCACCTCTACTACTCGTGCGGTCGTTGCGTATGAGGTGAAAACCGGGTAGTGAGTACAAGGTAGTAGGAAGGCAAGGTTTGAGCCACGTCTCAGAGACTACTATAGCTTGAATATTTTTGTTAAGGAGGGATGCCTGCATATCAGGATAATGAGCCGGAATGCTTTGCGCGTTAATGTGGACTACGTTAAAGTTTTTAGGTACATCAGAAAACTGAGCCTCAAGAGAGTCGGCAAGGGATGGTAAGCTTACAAAACTGCCATCGTCTGTGCTACCATCGGAAAGTAAAGATAAGAATAATTGGTCGCTATCACTACTTGCATTATCATTGAATAAATTAAGCATAATATAAATATAAAATAATATATATAAATATTGTAATAAATACTAACTATATAAAATATTTAAATATGTAAAAAATACAATTACTTATAACCAAAACTATCAAAAACTCCAACTGCCGGGAATCGCAATAATTAATTAAACAAAACAGAATAAATAGTAAAAAAAAAAAAAAGGGACAACAGTATGTACATACATTAATTTAAACACAATCACATAAATACAAATGCTTCACCGCCGCGGTTTCCATCCATTGACACACTTGCCATACGTTTGAAACTCTGAATATTTAAAAAATACAAAGTGTGGTAAGCCAAAACATAAAAAATAAATAAAAATAAAATATTAATGTCAGTGTCATATGACATTGACGTGACAATGACAAGACAAGCATTAAATACGTATGAAAACTAACCTACCGTACCGCTAATTCTTTGTAAATAAAATTATCAAGTAACATTTGTTGTTGGATAAATAATATAGTTAAGAACAGAAAAAAAGGGTACATACCGAGGAATCGGTACCTCGGCGGGCCGCAAATACAAAATAGAACTAAAAGTGAAAAAACAACAAAACGGTGCTACTTCTTGCTGGCTGAAGGGGCTCGTCGACTTTTCGATGGCGGTGCCGTGTCCCTGGCTCTGGTGGTGACAGCAGCTGTACCTGCAGTCCTAGGCGCACTCGACGCGGCAATCTTATCGAGCTCTTTGAGATTGCTAATCCGATGCCGCACACCCTCGGTGCCAAGTACAAAAACGAAGCCATCCCTTGTCCAACACTTTTGAATGTCAAATTTCTGGCGGGCAGCCATGAAAGTGTCGTGACGCGGTTTTGTCAAGAACTCTGACAGCGTGATATTGGACCCTTTCAGACCGGTCTTACCGCTCCAAATCCTATTTTTGGCATCAAGATCACGTATTTTGAATAGAATAGGTCTGGGTTTGTCAGGTGCTGAAGCACGGCCCATCCGATGTGAGCGACTGATGTCTTTGCTGGAAAAATCAGGAATTTTCATCTGACTAGTTACCAACTTCACCACTACAGAGGTAGTATCTTCATCTCTGGTTTCTTGGACACCGTGAAGGAGAAGAATCTTTCGTCGCACTCGCATCTCCATAGCATCCTGTTGCTGCATATCCAGGCCTACTTGATCTTGCAGGCAGCGAAGTGCAGTCATTATAAATGTACGGAATGCAGTAAAGTCCGCTGACAAGACTGCTACAGTTGGTGAAGAAGACGCTGCTTGAAGCTCACCTTGATAGGAGTCCATTCTCTGAAGGAAAAGACTTTGTAGTTCAGCCACACTTTGCTGTAGGGTGTCCATTTTGTTTGAGTTGTGAACTCAGTATTTTTCAATAGTGACAAAAGTGTTTTGTGATAGTGCCACAGTATGGATAACAGACCCCGGCAGGTATTGCAGATTATATTTTAATTATACATAATGTTTTAGGCTATTCAAATGTTATTTACTATATTATTTCAATTAATAAAATGAGAGATCTTTTTGTAAGTGTTTTACTATTGCCTACCCGCCAAAGAAAATGTAGACCACGGACTGGCAAGCGCAGCGTAGGTCGTCCACCATTTCAGATCATTACAAGATTGGTATAATCTATTATAGTAGTAAATATTTAAGAGATGAAAAAATTACCGAATAACTACTTTTTATCTTAATGGTAAGTCAAGTATGACAATATTTGTGGGCATCACCCAATTATAGTAACACCCTCAACACACTTGTGATAAATTATTACCAAATGCTTGAACAGTGACTCGAACAGGCGGCATCATCTGTTTATCTCACGGTATTGCCAATACAAACTTATCGCTCTCCTATGACACATGCTCCTGATTCCTTATTGTATTATTTCTGCCCTTTTTGTTTTCGCACGCGTTGACAGTATACCAGTAGAACATGTTGACGAAGAATTAACTCCACGAGAGAATAGAGCTATAAATAATTGGTCGAGTGAGCGAAGCGAGCGAAGCAAGCGAAGAGTCTCTGCTTTAACTGGTTAAATTGACTTTCAACTGTCCGTATGTTGGTCTTATTGTACAGATCGCATTTTTCAACACATCTTGACGAAACTTGGTATGCATGTTCTACTAACAATTTTTGGGGTGCTTTTCCTAAAAACGGGGAAGTTACGAAGCTATTTACCTACCCGATTTGACAAAATTTGGTACTAAAATTAGGTAGCGAACTTTAAACAGGAACTTCGAATATGAGCATGAGGTTGCCGAGATAATAGGTTGTGAAGTTTAAAAACTGGACAGTTTTGGAAATATTTGGCAAGAACATATAACATTTTAGCAAAATTTGTCTAATTCTTGTCGAAATATTTAGTTGTAATTTTTTTCTGAATTCGATGACATGCAGATAGCTCTGACTGCGAAAAATTGCCTATTACTCTATGTAACTCTAGCACTCGATTTTTTAAAATAATCCTTTGAGAGAGTGGAGGCTAAGTTCATCACTCTTTAAAAAATACCAAAAGTGAAACTAGACTTATCATCATCATCATTATCAACCGGCAGCCGCTATACATAGGCCTAGGAATGAGAGCTAAGTCGGTGTGACCTTAGTTGCCCAACGGTCCTTCTCATTTCAGATCCAGATCTTATCACGCAGGGAAACTTCAAATTTATTTATTTTGATACCGGAGAAGTCTTTTATGGATACCACCTACATCAGGGGTGGTTATGTGGGAGTCCGATAACGCCTTCTAGCCCATTTAGGTTGCCTACCTACCAAAACCCCGGGGTGTTCCGCCATACGCCTATATTATGTCGGGACTACGGGAATGCTGTGGCACTCGTCCGCGGTACGCAGGGAAACCCCAAGCGTAACCCTCTCTAATCCATTGCTCGTTTAAGGTCTTTCAAGCTTGTTAATGAGGTCAACAGTAAGGGAACACGTTTCAGTGCCATAGGTCATCACTGGCAACACAGATTGGACTGCAACTAGACAGATGCTTGGATATCCATACTGGCACAAACAATACGTTGTCATGTTGTCGCACAGAACGTTTTCATTACAGAGTAAGGAATACCTTTACTTTCGTATAGAAAAGGGAAAATATTTTGATTTTGTTTACCAGCTCATGCAGATATGAGCAAATGTATTTGTCTGTTTGCAAAACTTTCTTATAGATGAAATATGAAAATACGATCGGGTTTTCGTTTCCTGATATATGATTTGTGTATGATGTAAGAATTACTATACTATATTGTCGTAGGGTACGGCTTTCATAAGATAAGACAGACCTTTAGGGTTTGTCAAATTCACTGATTTAGGAAGGGAACTTCCATCGAAAACCCGTGGTCCAATCTCTTATATAATTTTTGCACCATAATTAGCCCATTGTGTTCCCATTACTGGAAGTCGAGTCTACCTCTTACAGATGAGTTGGTCCATAATCCACCATATTAAATTAGTGGCCAACCTATGTAGAAGTTTTCAGACCGCCCGAAGGCCTTCGACATAGACTGTTGTCCTAGACAAACAACCGAGACCGACGTTCTAACGTGCTCTCCGAAGCACGGAAACGCTCAGTTGATAAATGCCACTAGCACACCCATCCAACTCCTGACCGCAGAAAGCATTGCTTAATTTTTTATCGGTTAAGATCGCCAAGGCAAACTCTGCTACGAGCGTTTTTAATGTTGCCACTCACTCACTAATCGCCGCGTCACTCACCATATTTGCCGGATAGGATTCAGCCGAAGAAGACACGTGAACCTTATGACCCGGCCGTGTTTGCAGAGAGGATGTACCTATATCGCCTCATGGAAGTTCGTCGGATTGGGTAATATTAGGTAGTCGACAGCTATTGTGATTATCTCAGCCTTATTCTACATATCTTAGTGTTTATTTGTTACTAAAAAGTATTTCTTCTTCTGCTGGGGACATCTATTAGTTACGTCTACGCGCGGGCACAGATTCGAGATTTTTTTCGCGATCCGTGGTTTACCATTGAGAATTCTATATGGCCCGGGTTGGGCTCGCTTAGTCCTATCCTCGTCCTATTAGTATTGCTAGTTGGTCAAGCCTTATTTCCATGGCCACCGCCATTTGATTGTGCTGAAAGTCTCGCCATGATGGTCGGAACTGGCACTCTCGGTGGTCAGAAGCATTTCTCTACTTTAATAGTTAGAATGATCTATCTCTAGTTATCTATATATTAATATATTTATATTACAAATCTTACTTTTTATTTATTATTAGCTAGCTAGGCATTCTTCTCAAAGTAAGTATCTATTACATTACACGCTTGTTATCCGTTCATCCTATGTGCGTCCCATTTCGTCTGCTTAACCTCTAAATGAATAATGTTGATTTTTTTTGATTTATTTGTATTTAAACTGCAATACCGGTTATAAAGGTATCAAATTACTGCCTATTGAAATATTGTAGTTAGATAAATTAAGCAGAAATTTATACCAATAAACGGAACTAACTTCAACACCAAAAAGTGTGAAATAACTTGTCGAGGTCGGTATCGGTATCATGCGCACAATATTGTGGTAATAGGTACTTATGAAAATATGAACTATCATGGTACCGACCATGATAGTTCAAAAGTACCTACCTAAAAGTAAGTACCGGTGTGAACTTGGCAGCCAAAATGTATCTGCCTATAACCCGACCAAATAAGGGAGTCGTCATAAATCCAAGATTTTTGTTACTAACTATAACACTCATCTGAACCCTGAAATACTTGATAAAAGATTCATGGAACTTTTTTCCATGCTCTTTTAAAGAGAAAGTTAAATCTTTCAAATATTTAATTCAATTATATCCCCTGAAATTTAAAAATTTTGAAAGTTATTAACATTAAACAATTAATACTCTATTAAACAAAAGCAGCAAAATTACGGCTAAGACTCTTCGTCACCATATTTTTATAATTTAATTTATCAATGCCGCCGAAACAAAAATCAAATCTGCATCTGCAAAAAGAATGCATCTTGCATTCCCCGTATTTTGTACAGAACGATGTATGACTATAATAAAACAATAACCAAACAACCCGAAAATTATAAAAAGAAAGTGGGTTATAGTCTTTTTAACCCTCTTATAGTATACCAAAACGATAGTTGGTCTATTTCACCTATAGTCAAGATGACAATATAATTCAGAGCTATAATTAATTAATAATGCTTTGATATGACTTATAAATACAACAAACCTTTAAAACCTTGTAACATATTTGTTTTCAGTATGATAAGTCATAAATTTAACCCTAAAAGAGCTTTATATAAAACGTCAAAATTATTCAAACGATTTTCTAAAACACGATATCCCCTAACAACATAAAGCAAATCACGTTTAATGAAATAAATTTAAAATCAGAGTGTCAGAGAATCTCTAAATGTACGCTGTGTTTAGTTTTAATCTAATAAAAATCTAAAAAAATCAATGACATTTTTTCACAGAAAAAAAATGAATCCTCTGAAATCTGGCATTTTTTTTTGTATGGACAACAAAAAGCAGTTCACGTTAAATGAAATGAAACTAAATCTAGAGCGGCTAGAACTCTTTATGTTTACTTAATTAATTTTAATCTAATTTAAATCAAAAAAAATCTATGACGTTTTTCACAGAAAAAGATAATTTTGCATGATATCCCCTGAAATCTGTAATTGTTTTGTACGCACAACATAAATCAGTTCACGTGCAATGAAATAAAACTAAATCTAGAGCGGCTAAAACTCTTCATGTATACTAAATTAACTAGTTGCTAACACCCCTTATCGGTGTGTCCTTTTGGACAAAAGCCTCCTCCAACTGGGACCATTTGCCCCTATCCCCCGCCACTCTTGTCCACATGCTTCCTGCTACATCTTTTATGTCGTCTGCCCATCTTGTGGATGGCCTTCCTCGCTTTCTCTTTTTATCCCTGGTAAACCAGTACATTATTGTTTTTGACCATTTTTCCTTTCCTCTAATTGTATGCCCTGTCCATTTCCACTTAAGTTTCTTAATTGTTACTGTAACATCTTTTGTTTTGGTTTGTTTTTTAATAGTGGTAATTCTTTCTCTGTCTGACAGCCTTTTCCCCATCATGCTTCTTTCCATGGCATTTTGACAGGTTGTAAGTTTCTTAATGTGGGCTTTAGTAGTTGACCAGGTTTGGCATCCATAAGTGAGTACTGGCAGTATGCATGTGTTGAATAATTTTCTCTTAATGGCCATACTCATGTCTCTGGTTTTCATGATGTCTTTCAGACTACAGTATTGTTTCCATGCATTTCCTATTCGCCTGTCTATTTCTTTTGATGTTGAGTCCTGAGGTGTGATAACTTGACCTAGGTAGATATATTCATTTTCATAGTCTATAGTGTTGTTATTAACAATGATAGGTTCTTTTTTTCCATTCGTCATTATTTTGGTTTTTTGTGTGTTCATAATTAGTCCTACCTTACGACTTATCCTGTCTAGGTCGTTTAGCATTACCTGTAGCTCTTCTTTTGATTGTGAGAAGATTATTAGATCATCGGCAAACCTCAGATGCGACAGATACTCTCCGTTAATTAGAAGTCCATATTTCTCCCAATTTAGCTGGTGAAAAATCTGCTCAAGGACGGCTGTAAAAAGTTTAGGTGACACAGGGTCTCCCTGGCGTACACCTCTTTCTATTTTTATTTCCTTACCTTCCTTTTCTAGTTTGATTTTGGCTCTGCTGTTTTTGTAGATGTTTTTTAGTATTCTGGTGTATTTATTTTCTATACCTTGGTTTTTCAGCGCTCCCCAGATGCATTCATGTTCCAATGAGTCGAATGCTTTACTGTAATCTACAAAGCAGCAATAAAAGATTATATTAAATTCTTTACCTTTTTCAAATAGTTGTTTCACTACGTGTATGTGATCTAGAGTCGAGTATCCACACCTGAATCCCGCTTGTTCTCTCGGTTGATTCTCATCCAGGGTTTTTGTTATTCTATTGAGTATTACTTTGGAAAAAACCTTGTAGATATTTGACATTAAGCTGATAGGTCTATAGTTGTTTATGTTATTTTTGTCTCCTTTTTTATGTTGCAGTATTATTGTTGATGTTGTCCATTGGTGGGGTATTTCCTCATTGCATAATACGTCATTAAAGAGGTAAGTAAGAATTGGAATAAGATAGTTTTTGTTTTCAATAAGAAACTCATTGCTAATGCCGTCTGAGCCTGGAGCTTTATCTTTCTTCTGAGTTGATATAGCTTTATCGACCTCTGCAGTAATTATAGCTGGTACATCATCTCCGCCTGTCAGGTCTATTGGTTGGCAAGTGTTTTTATTTTCATACAAGTCTTGGAAAAATTCAGTGGCTATTGTCATAATTTCGGGGCGTCTAGCATATTATGATTCTCAGATTGATGAAAAATATATATTTCTTGTAATAACATTACTGTTTCTGTTGGTTACATATTTAAAAACACTCCATACTGTATTGAATATTTTCAGTCGACTGCGGTGTAAATAAAAGATTTGCTTCTATTCACACGCGCGCATTTTTCATCCAAAAACTAAACAAGAATGTTTCAATAAATCACTTTGATTGGATTCAATTGTAGAACTTTTTATACAGGATACATTTGTATGCTAATACAATTGAGTGAGTTTGTAACAATCAAGTATTAGATATTTTGTATCGGATACATTTCGGGGATTGTTCACTGGAGATACTTGAGGTGGTTCCTCCATCTCTCCATCTAAAAAAGACCAGACGTTCGGCGATGCGACAGTTTCTTTCTCTCTCTCTCTGTGGTCGTTTCCTCATGACTGAGGATCGTGGTAATCGGTGGATGTGGATGGTGTACACCGAGATCGTATGATCAGCTTCCATCGGTGCCTATCCATCGCGTCTCTGACAACTGAACAAAACTTGATTGAGGAAGGATGTTTCAATTGGTTGCTCCATCTGGTTGGGGATCACCCGCGGGGTCTTTTGCCCTCCGAAGCGACATCGCTACATAGTTAAAACTAAACCACTGCGCACTGTTATGTGAGTTTGGGGTTGAGCCTTTTTAAAAAAGAATTAAAATGAAAAGTAGATTTTAAGACAACCGTCGGATTTGGATGTTGGATGAAGACTGACAGGATGGATGGGTGTCTGAGGCAATACGACACATAAAATGATAATAAAGGGGAAAAAGGAGGGAGTAAGCAGCATGAGGTGCATAATATAGTATACGTATATAACAGCACGAAGCGTTTAGCGTCCTCATTCATAATGCGTACGGCTAAGGAGTAGAATTCGTTGCCAGAGTGTGTGTTTCCCGAAACGTACAATCTCAGATACATCGTAGACCGCATCGTTATTTAACAGCAGATGAGATAGCGTTCAAATGCCAGCCTAACGTAACATAAAAAAAAGAGTACTTTAAATCAATGTTTTTAAGTGAGGATCATAGTATAGGTATACACAGAAGTCATATTGGTTTTGTTGACGGAGGGGGTTTTTCATGTTCAATTCTCATCATATACCAGGACACTACGGGGAGCATCCGTGTGGAGTTTTCCACTAAAACCCCTTCGATAGCCTTCGTCGTTGTCTTATACAGGGCCCCGGGAGCTCTTGAGGACCGCACCGGGATTATCTTGATATTTTGCCACAGAAGTCATACCTGCTTTAAGAACAGTTTAACTCATAATCAGCACATCATGCATTTTTTTGGTATATGGTATGCGTTTGGCCACTGCCATTATCAATGATGATGCTGTCAAAGGTCATGCTTGACTAAGAATAGCAAATGTATTTCTAGTACAGTTCCTGGAACAGACCATTATGTTACTTGTGGCTAATTATTACAATACAGTATTACCAATAACTGACGGGATGGGCAATTTATTTGCCTATTTGACAGTGTTTCGTCTGCCTGAGAATGTTGCAGGTAGATACGTCTTTAAGCTACAAAGTTATGTTACTCCAAAACTGGGTTTCCTCAATCCTAAACCAGTCCAGTTTCCTAGTCCTTCACACGGTACTGGGGCCTTACTATGAGCTCCTAAAGCAGGACTTCTCGACAACTGCCCGGTTTATTCGTACCATGACAACTTTAAAGCGGGCCTGCCCGGGCCTACTATTCAAGAACCGCAGAAAAACCGTTCACCTGTTTTTTTTTGTATGGACTCTCGTTAACATGTCGCTCTAAATCCACTCAGATTATTTCTTAGAAACTTCTAGGCGTCTGCAATGTTGTTTGTAGTTATTATTATTATTATTGAATTGTTAGAATGTCAGAGACAATATTATCCATTCATCTTTGAGAAAACAATATTCAAACAGTTCACCTAAATGAGCGTCATGGTATGATTTTATCCAACACAGTTTATGTCAGATTAAAGAACTGCACGGAATTTGCATGCTTTTTACAAAGCTGATAGTAAGGCCCCTGTTCACAATACAGCAACCCGAGGTAAAATATAGTGCTCAGTGAACACTTATGTGCGTACATACAATCTGATTCATAACTATCAACATTTTAATCAAACCAAAAGCACCAGTCGCAGTGGTTTCTAAACTAACAAGCTAGAAGTTAGCGGAGTACTAGCACAATTCTCTAGTGGTTGGAGCGTTACCAGACTTTTAATTAATTTTCCTCATGTACCAGGATATTTGTCTAGTACTACTTGCTAGTTATGTTTGCCTGGTAGTCACAGTTCGCATGCATAGGAATATGTATGTAAACATAATATAGTATATATAATATGTATTTCATTATATCATTTAATCAAGCACTAATCGCTTGCTTAGTGAGACCAATTTTTACAATTTTAAGAACGTTTCCAACAATAATATGAAAGATACATTTACGCTTGTACAGTGGTAGATGTCACTCCGACCAAAACGACGCATGTTAAAATCAATTAAAGAATTGAATTTGATCTGCAGATTGGTCGCTGGCCTAGTGATCATGGCATCTGACATGGATTGTCGGAAGATATTCATATTCATATTCAATATTTACTGCATCATATATTTTATGTAACAAGGATCTTACAATTAGTTACTAAGCATCACATATGACCCTGAAAGGGTATGGCAATATGAGTTGGGGCGGACCAATTTGTCTTATTAGCATATTTACATAATTCATGTTAATCTATGTACAATCATTAATCTCTTCATATTTTCATATTTTATAATTAATCCTTAAAAAATCTTCCAAATCACACTTGATCGAAGCAAATCATAATAACATTTGTTTTAAGTTATTTTCAAAACACCTGTCATTCTCTTCTGCCTTCAAATTGTCTGGGATTTTGTTTATAAGTATATTTTAACAGCCATGATGGTAGGAGCTATGTGCTTTTAATACCGAAGCAGAAAGTATTAAATTATTTTTGTATCTAGTTTCGTAACGTCGTGATTGGTCAGATTTTTTGTCAAAGAAAACATAGTATTTTTTTACAAATTTGCATATTTCAAGGATGTATGTACATGTCAAAGTTAGTATTTTTTGTTTAATGAAGTAAGGTTTACAGCTGTCAGGGCTTTTTATGTTATTTATGAATCGAATACATTTCTTCTGTGAAATAAAAAGATCATGTGCATCAACGCTGTTACCCCATAGAATACCGTATCGCAGTTTCGAATATATGTATATATATATATATGCATAATAGGTAGACAAGGTTGTTTTCATATCTGTTACTTTTTTATCTCTTTTAGTGCATATATATAACTACTTAATTATTGAAATTTATAGAGAGAAAAATTCACATTTTCGGACGGGATTCGAACCCGCGTCTTCTGACTCTCCGCGTCAGATGCCATTGATCAACTAGGCCACCGAGAATCTGGTCCGAGCATCGAATTTGAACTCTCTCGTGGATAATGGGTCACATTCTATTTTCTAAAAGATAATTTATAACATAATAAAAGATACCTTACCAGGAATCATTACCAGGAAAAGTAAGGCTAATTGTACATTGACGTGAAACAGAAGCAAAAGACAAGGATGAAAAGCTATAAAGCCGAATTGTGTTTTCTACATTTTGCAACGCGGAAATTAAATAATCCAACTCGACTGGGAAACTTTCTGGTTCAATAACAATGTATGGCACTAAAACGTGGTCTCCTAGTATAGGTCTCATTAGTAAGCTCAAAGTCGCAAAACGTGCTTCCAACTGGTCCTTTGGAAATAAATGGGTATGTATATTACGGTCAGTAGTCGTCTTACTTCCTTACGGCTGAGACAATAATAATGATGATAAAATTAAACAAAGTACATTTAATTAAAAAACAATCTTTCTGGTAAAAAAATATGTTATAGTTATTCTATAACAAGAACAGGTTTCTGGTTTTTTATGCAAGTTATCGGTCATCTCTACCACTATAGCTGTGTTGTCACTATTGACAGCAGCCATACGCTATAAAAGGCGAAGAAACCTCAGCTACTAGGTACCACCACAGTGTCAGATGTTCTGCCACGAATCAAAAGTATACAGGCATTATTGTGTTAGGTTGTAAAGTGAACCGTTGCAAGTGGCGTTACTGGGAGAAAGAGACGAACAAAGCAATACCTTATGGTGACGAGCGTAGTACAACACGACGCAAAACTACAAATCTAAACTCTAGGTAGCACTGCAACTGCCATGGGCTAGCGTAGTTCTTAATATCAGGCGCACGGCTTGCCCGTCCAGTTCACAGACCAATTATTAGTCTGCGGTCTAGTCACATAATCTATATATAAAAAATTGACAGATCTGTACTCTGTACTCTCTTCGGTCGTTCCCTCATGAATGAGGATCGTGATCATCACGGTAGCACTTTGGATCTAACGAACTGTTTATATCGGCTCCGGTCTGTAGCCATCTCTACCGCGGCGCATAAGCGGGACTTCTTTCAGTTGGTCAGACCACCTAGTCGGAGACCAGCTCGACAGGCTGTCTGTACATGAAAGATATAATAAGAGAAAAAATATTATTGGGCCTTGTATAAACGGAAATAGAACGAAAAAAAATTTGTGAGTTTTTTTTGTGTAATTGTTTTTTTTTCTATGCGTTTGTGCACGCTTATCTCAGAAACGGCTTATCGGATTCAGATGTGGTTTTCTCTTATATATGTATGTAAGTTTCACTTAACATTTAGTGTTTGTTTAATGTCAATCGGTTCATAAATAAAAAGTAATGAATAATAAAAATTACTTTTAATTTAAAGCCGCCGTATCCCGCGAGAGCACGCAAGCGAAACCGAGAGCAGCTGGGCTATTATGTATTTCAGTTGCTAACAAATTTAGATTGAAATCTGAAAAAATGGCTGCTCTATGACACTTTTATCAGTTTCAATGATCAACTTACTAACATTTTTGCTTACTGGAGTTGTCAAAACTGACATAGGGCCGCCATTTTTCAAGACTTCAATCAACATTTGTTAGCAACTGAGAATCATAATAGCCCTGCGGGTCAAATAGGTGTATATAAAAACGTTTTCGCAATAGTTTTTAAAACTGTATACCCGTGGTGTTGTAGAACTGACCAACAACTACTACTACCAACTATTAGCCTCCCCTAACGACGAGACTGCAGAACAAACTTCAGTTCGCGGTCAGCTAGCACGTGCAGTGTACGCTCGAGATAGTTTTTATGTCAAATTAAAAGTATATTTTGGATTAAACTGCTGCTTCACAACTTTGGCATAAAACCACAACTATATAACTACGATGGAAACTCTCTCTCTCTCGAATGCTGAGATACGTCCTTTGTACGATACGTTGGTTTAGTTGTTGTCCTATATAAACTTTAATTCAGGACGTAGCTTTTACACATTTTTAATAATTATCCTTCAAGAACCAGCAAGGACGTGACATGCGAAGGAAATTTTCTCCAACTATTTTCGAACTTATTTGAATTGTTCTTGTGTACAGTACTGGTATGGAAAAGTTTGAAACTGACTTAAGGAAATTTCTGGTAAATATCAAACAAATCCTAGCCGGTCGGACTCAATTTTTTTATTGCCATAAGTAGGCCGACAAGCAGGCGGCCAAACTGATGGAAAGTAGTAAGCGTCGCATACGTTTGCAACATCCCGACCTATAAGAAATTTAATGACGCCATTTTTAAACAAGCCCATATCGTAGCGTAGAGGGAAAGCCTCGGCGGGATTAAAATCATTTTAAAATAAGTTTTCTGTACTTACATATACAGGGTAGTTTTTTGGGAAGGGCGGTCATGACGTCCGGAACCTCGAGAGTTAGAGAAAAATCGTGAGAGGAGGCATGCCCTCGATTTATAAGAAAACAATAACTGCATACCAAGTTTTTTCAATTCTTTAACTTTTGACAGAAATCAACACAAATAATTTTATAAAACAATACTGCCTGTATTATTGATCTAATTGATTATCGTGGTTCCGGACTTGGTCAAAGCCGCCCTTCTCAAAAAAAAACACCCTGTGTACCTACATAGATGTATTTGGATCTGTTCGTCTGATATGAAGCTTAAAATTCATATTGCATTGATATGAAGCTTATAAAAGGTTTATAAAGCCGGATTACGAATCATGTCAGTTTTAAAATGTAAGCCTTCCCCACACAAATGCGGCGATGTGCCAACCATTACTGCAGTTACCAGTTACATGTCATATCTCATTATGCATTTAATAGATTCGTAAAATACTAAAATGGTTTGTAATATCGCGTTGTGACATAATACCATGTTAGTGATCTGCCGTGCAATTCTCTAAGAGCAAACATCGTTGCATCTTTGACAACATCCGTGAAACAAATGAAGAGATGACGAGAAACGTTGGAAAGTAACCTTATGTACAAGGGCGATATCTCAAAGTATTTGACATTTTTGTCGTCAACGAATCATTACAGAACCGCACGGCAGTTTATTGCACCTGTGTTGTGTCTCTTTAGTATTTGTATAGAGATTGTTACTTACTGGTACGTAGTTTAAAGTTATACGAACAATCTTCTGTACATTGAAAACACCTTTTTTCGTCTTCTTTTTCTATTAAAGTGTTACTCGTAATAAACAATAAAATTTTAAATTTTAAAATCGTTTGTAGTCTATTACATTTTTACGAAAGAAATCACTTGGAAATGTTTCATGAGAACTTACTAAAATTTGCTGAAATAGGTTGAAACCAAAGATTTTCCAAACAAAGCAAGAATGAGTTTCTAAACGAATACCTACCTAACTGAAATCGTTCCTCCATCTAATAATTTGAAAAAGAACCATTCTAAAAACGCTTTACCTGTTATTTCTTTATGTTTAGTTTAGGTTCAATGTCAAAGTCAAAACGATTTATTCAATTTAGGTATTAAAGACGCACTTATGAACGTCAATTATGTAGTAAGTATAAAGACGATACCGCCATGTTTCAAAATATATATAGGGTGTTTGGTAGAGGGACCGACAAACCAAATGAGCGTGTTCGGGGGACCACTTGGAGAATACTAGTTGGCCAAAAGAAATCCCCGACCCCCCAATATGTTTAACTTTTTTTTGTGATTTTTCCCTTTTTCTTCGAAATTGTACCTATTTACCACCATAACATTTGTAGAATCTGTTTTAGATCGGATGTTTTTAGTTGAATTTGGTCTCTAATACATCTTCAGGCCACGCAAACTAAAATTGGTACAATATTGGAGAAAACGAGAAAATTCACAACTAAAAGTTAAAAAAAATTAGGGGGTCGGGAATTTTTTTTTGGCCAACTTGTATTCTCCAAGTGGGCCCCCGAACACGCTCATTTGGTTCGTCGGTCCCTCTACCAAACACCCTGTATATAGCTTACCTAAAAAAAGCAGCAAGTGACTCGGGGCCATTCTTTTCATATATATTTAAAAAAGATAGATAAATAAATAATATTAGATATAAAGAAGAAGATAATTATATTAATAATAATTAGAGATACGAGTACATGTAATCAAATAGCACATAAGTGCAAGTGTTATTTTAATATATTCATATTTTCATATATTTAATATTTTAAATGTTTACATAGTAAAAACACATAACTAACAAATATAAAATATATTTTACAAAACAAAAACACCGTTTAAATCCCCAGTGCGTGGAAGGGTTCCTAGAATACTGGCCGCATTGCCTCGTTGAATTGTCAGGCTCAACTTTTGAGCAAAGTACAGACCTGCTCTTAGAAAAAAATAATAAGAGATATATTAAAACAACTGGACAAATAGTTTAGTTTACCAAATTATAAACGTTTAAACTTGCAATCGTCTTATTGGATACCAATGTAGCGCGAAGGAAACAGCAATGTGCATTTATTACATTACTGACGTTTTGGTAAAGTGAATAAAATTACTAGACGAAAAAAAAACATCACCCAGCTGTAACATAGACGATAAGTAAAGTACAAGTTTATTATCTCTAATATATAAAATTTTCGTGTCGCGTTTGTTACCAAACTCCTCCGAAACGGCTACACAGATTTGTATGTAATTTTGTGTGTATATATATGCAGTAGGTCTGAGAATTGGCCAACATCTATTTTTTTAGAAATATAAACTATAAGGGTGACACACCAATTACGTAGGTCACACCCGAAGGATTTAAAAAAAACTTTTGTACTAACTTTAATTAAAATAAAAGATTTTACAATATAATTTCCTATTCTAAGTACACGTATGAATGCTACCGATATTAGGTTAATAGTGCATAAAATAATTCTTGTGTATTTAGACAGAATGTACATGTTTGTGCCGTTTGGGGTCGAAACTTTAGGCCCATGGGGGCCGTCCGCTCTCAACTTGTTAAGGGATCTGGCGAAACGTTTGTTTGAGGCGTCGGGTGACCGAAATGCTGGCGCCTATTTTGGGCAAAAACTTAGCATTGCCATCCAGCGTGGCAATGCCGCCAGCGTTTTGGCCACTTTTCCCCCCACCATGGGGCTTATAGATTAGATAGTTATTATTATTTTATTTAATTTTTAATTACTAATAAATGTTTTTCTGTGTTATGTTTTGTAGTGGTTGATGTCTTTTTGTCTTTAAATATTTACGCTTTTAAAGGTTTATGAATTCGTAATATTGTTCCTTGATAACGTTTGCATTTTAATATAAATAATTCTTGTGTGAAAAATGAAGGTTCAACGAGTAAGCTGCCTCCGCGCTTCATGTTGCTCTAAATATTTTTGTTTTATTTTTTGTCAAAATATTTGTTTTTCCTTTTATTATGATTGGTGGGTTTTCTCAGTAGAAAAAATATCCTCAAAATTAAGAATATCCCACCGCGCGGGAAAAAGCGCTGGTTCGAAATTTTGCGAATTTGAGGTTGTAATTCAAGGGTACCTAAAGCAGGAAGATATCTCACAAATGACCAGGGGGGCTAGTACAATTAAAGCTCATTATGCTAGTACTTACATAGAGATATTTCTCTTCTCAGGTCACAGCCAGCCAAGGCTGGATGGTAGATGTCCCTGAAAGGGACGCGGTCGCGAACCCTACACACGTGAATAGTTCCACCGACACAAAAGTATATGTATTTTGGATGATCACTTCTACAGTTCCTCAACGTAGATGTTTTTGATAGTTCCTCACACGGAGCACATTTACTTCCGATTGTTAGGTTATTAAATATAAGGGATGCGGCGCGGCGATCTTTATGCACGTTTAAGTTGATAATGAGCAATAAAAAGAATCAATGATTAAGCATTGAAAATTACAAACAAATTAAAATTTTCACCCTTCTACAATCACCCCCTATTTGAATGGAGATTTTTATGTATATGGCAAATCAACGTTTGTCGGGTCAGCTAGTAGTATTTGTTGTACAAGTACAATTTGAAAAATTTAATACCGACTTCCATTATATTCAGTTATTAGATTGTTACTCAAAAACTACTAGATCGAATTATGATTGATGAAATTTAAATGGGACCACACGGGAAGCACCAGCTTTCAACAAAAGAAGAATTTTGAGAATCGGTTCACCCTATCGACAGTTATGAGGTGACAAACATAAAAAAAAATACAGTCGAATTGAGTACCTCCTCCTTTTTGGAAGTCGGTAGAAAACGACTGTCTTGTGCCTTGAAAGTTATAAACGCATACAATCAAATCAAAACATTCAAGACGCTGAGAAGAGAAGCAGAAGTATTTGCGAGACAGGGATCGAAGCTGGGACGCCGAGCTTCGCAGGCGGGGTTGTTACCAACGAAGCTAACTGTGTCGCCTAAGACTTACATGCACTACAGGATAACATAAAAATGTAAAACTATTCATACGCAGTAGCGGAAATTATTTCTGAATTTTCAAGCTTCATGTTCGACCGTATTGTGGCTTTCCATCAATTATGATTGCGGTCATTTCAGGAGAAATATGTCCGCTATACGACCATCAATATGGTCTGTATTTTGAGGAACTATTTTTTACAAAGCCCTGTCATGGAAATCATTCACTTCAGATCTTTTTATATATTAGTAGTGACTTCACGTGCTAGTAGTTCACTAGATGTTTATTTCATATTATAATTTAGTAATAATATTAATGACATTTATTTTTTAATTATTGGCATGTTCTTAGTAATAAATCAATGCTAACAATATTACGAGTATATTGTACGCCTGTCATGGACAAACTGTGGATCTACAAGCACTTGTGCTTTTAATAAGATCTATTATGTACACGGTGACTGCAATTAATAAATTTCATTTCATAGATGTTGACGCCTTAATCGATCTAAACTAGATATCTAGATAGATTTCATTTGCAATGCACAATCTTGGGTTGATCAAATACTTTAAACGAGCCATACATATAATCTGGATTTCGGAAACAGTTTCAGCGATTTTATGAAATTTAATATGCAAGGGGTTTTCGGTCGATCATTTTATTTTTAGAAAACTTACTTTTATCCGTGTTTTCAGGCAATTAAAAATAACAGTTTGTTCAAACTAAATAGTGTAACAGTCGCATTGCAACATCCTAAATCGCGGTGACAAGATTCTCACGGAACATGTGTTGCTATTTTCCATTCGTATCGACTCGAGACAAAGTTTGGTTATCCAGGTAATATTATTTAATGTTAGTATGTTGCTATCTCATACTCTCAGCTGTTTTATTATAATAATAATAATCTATAATAATAATCTTTATTTATCAAACCATACATATATGTATATACATTTGTTCTTATATAATTTGCACATATGTTGATTGTGCTAAAAGAAATGCATACGAGCCCTATGTGGGGTGCAACATTTGGATAGTTGTGTATCACTTTTTAAATAACTTAAGATTCTTCATGTGCAGTCATTGTACATCTACGAGATTTGTGTGTACGTAAAAAAAATCCGCATCTATTCGAAAAACACTATGAGGTCATAAAAAGAGCTTGTCAGAGTAGACATCCTTACAAATTATACACGCCAATATCCGCATCTATTCGAAAAACACTATGAGGTCATATAAAGAGCTTGCCAGAGTAGACATCCTTACAAATTATACACGCCAATTCAACGGTTACAGCTTACCAAACGGAATGCCAGATGTATGGCGATTAGAGTGTACAATACTTTACCTGACAATATCAAGGGACTTGCCCTAAATCCTTTTAAAAATAAATTATTTGACTTCTTATTGAAAAAATGTTATTACTCTATAAAGGACTTCTTCGATGATAAAAATCTAACATAGGTAATTATATATTAAGGTTTGACATTTAATTGTATTAATTGACAGAAGCGACTTATCAAACAATTATATCAATTGACATTCTTAATTATTATATCTAAAATTAGTTCGTATTATTTTAATTTGGTGCCTGTTTAGTTTTTTTTATTATTTTTGTGTAGATTCTAAAAACACATAAGTATAAATCTTGTATAAAACATTTGCACGCTGTTTAGGTAGAGTTTTGTTGGACCTGTATTATGTGCATTAACAACTATGCAATATTGTACCCAAAACTGAAGCAAATAAATATTCATTCATTCATTTATTTATTAATTCATACATAGACTAATACTAAGCTGTAGGTATATGTAGTATACAGCGGAAGCTGTTGTTTCCGAAATGAAACTTAAGGAATAAGTCTGTATTTTCAGAAACAGCGAGGATTCCTCCAAATTTGGACGCAAGTACAGCGTGTACATAATAATATAGTTAGGCAAGCACACAACTATTGTGCAAAGTATAGCAACAATAATATAAGTAGCAGGATAGTTACGATATTTCTTCAAGACAGGGAGTTTGTAGAGGTACGTGCATGTGTGTAGGTGATAGTACTTAGTAGATATTATGCATGTGTGCGTAGTGTGTTGGGCCGTAATCAAATTCCAAAAGTTAGTATGTGTGTATATGTATTCGAGTGTATGTGTAATTATTTTTTCATTGAGAAAGACTAGATAAAAGATAATATTCTATTATTTTTCTTACCTTAAAGAATTGTTTGTACTTTTTACCTTTAATGTTTCTAGAGCTCAGACTATGGTTTTGGTAGCTTATTAGATAAAAACATCTGGCAAACTTGTTTTTTGTTGTTTAGGCATGTTAGTTAGTATCCTATAAAGAGCTCATTATTTCACTTGGTTTGAAAATGTTTTTTTTAACATTCACAGCGTTGCCTTTGTACGACTTTGAAATAGTTTACCGTTCTCACCTTTTATAGTATTTTTTATTTTGTATCATATTTCTCTCTTATTCTTAGATGTGGTTAAACCGAAGTTGGAAAGATCTGACTTATTTACGTTTCTCGTGTTAAAAATTTGTTAGTTATGTACGTAGTTTGTTTTCATAATGGTGTATTCTTATGTTATATATTTATTCATTTATCAATAACCTCATATTAAGTAAATACTATTTAATTAGAATTATTTGGGTATCGTGCATGGGTTTACCGTTAGGTTGAATTTACCTTGGATACCGCGGCGGTCATCTATGCACTCAGAAGGCCAGTAACCAGGTCAAGAGAGATAGCTGAGTGTCACGTGGCTCTACAAAACTTATCAAACAGATACAGGATTTTAGTAGCATGGACAAAAGGACATAGCTCATGCCCAGGAAATAGGAAGGCAGATACCCTAACCAAAACTGCAACAAAAAACAAGTAAGTGGGGATTTAAATGATCTCTGCAAGCCCTCAGCAATGGAAGTACGGAATCCACTTTGTCGTTAGACTGAAAACGAACAACAAAATATGTGAGATAAAAAAAGGAATGTAAACAAGCAAAATCAATGTTTCCATGCCTGAACCGAAACACACCCAATAATTTGTTAAAACTTCAACGACAGGACCTGCGCCTACTAGTAGGCCTTAACACAGGTCACTGCAACCTCAATTATCATCTGTACAATACTGGTGCAGCGGACGATTGCAGGAGAACGAGACTGTGAGTCACGTGCTGTTGCAGTGCACGGCCACAGAAAGTATACGGAACACAACTGGACTACTAGAGGATCAATATTATTCTGGAACATCATCGGCATGCACACCACGAATATCACTGGAGCAGTTGTGCCAGCGACTCAGGGACATACTCCGTTACATCAACGAGTTGGGATGGCTCGGGTAGCTGGCGGGGGAAATGCACAATACAACCCAAGCGGGAGGTCAGTGCAGGACTTAGCGACCCCACACAGAATAAGAATAAGAATGGGATTGCCGTATTATTATTTTATAAATATAAGGGTATGTTTTACTAGAATTAGAACATAAAGAATATCTACATACGAGCATATATTAAATAACTAATTACTATGTGTAAATAAATAATGAACATCTTGACTGAGTGATTTGTAAATAAGTTTACATTAATGTATTTAAAGGTTTGTATATTTTACAACATTTTCTTACTTAATGGAATAATAATGGGATAAATCGGGATAGGTTCATATCGGAAGTTGCAGTTCATGACGAACAATGTAGGATTGGACTTAAATTCAAAAGCATGAAATCTAAAACAACTCGAAACCCTCAGACGACACACGGCCAGAAGCGAAATATATTCCCGTCACGTATGTTTGAACCAAACTCGAGTATAATATACTGTTGGAATTGCGGGTGCATTTCAAAGCACACGAATTAGTTGCTTGTCCCGTATTTCTCCGATTTTATTTACGGAACAGTATATGAATTTGTATGTGATGTGATAAGAAGTGAGTCAGTACTGGATTGATGATTTGAAAATTACTATTAATAAAATTAATATTAATTAGTTAAATTAATAGTTGTAGCATCGCCAAACTGGCCAAAATAGATGCTGGGCGGATTCCACATAGGTTGGGACAATACGATGGACGTTTAAAAACGAGGGTTCTAAGAAACACGCTAGACCTTAGCAAATACTATGCACCACTTACCTGGGTATGCGCAGGTCTCCGTATTGAGGTCTTTCACCAGCCAAAATCACAAACTAAACTCGCATTCGAGGTCCGCATTCACTGAAGATAGTTTTAATGTATAATTATGCCACCACACTGCAGTTCCTTTTATTATTTGCAATTTTCACATTCAACGATAGATTGCTGGTATACGTGAGCACGATGTCGAGAGACCCGAAGCCAGCTTTCAACCCCCACCAGGATTCTAGCGCTCCGATTGGACGAGTGAGTGATGCATTGCAACTATAGGCTGCTTTGCTAGGCGGCGCGAATTTTAAACCCCGTTCAACCGATTCACATCGATTGCCCAAATCCGAATAAATCCTAGTGAAGTGTGGTAACGATACATCCCGCCCACCAAAATGCCTATGGTATTTTCTGGTCAAACGATAATGGAACTAAGTAGGGGACAGGGCGATAGCTATGACGAGTTACATAATTGTAAAATGTTAAATTTTGATAACGGTTCGACTAGTTGCAATAATTCTATATTATTTTAGAGATAAAGCTTAAAATAAAACTTAACTAATGTTTGATTCTGATAAGTGTTTATTAAGATTCAAGTTAATCCTCAGTTGGCAGAGGGCATAACTTGACCAACGGTCGTTTCAAGAGATGATTGTTTGCGAGTTTAACTATTGCAATCCGAGCTACCCCATCAGGGCCAACCAGGAGATCAACAACTCTCGCAAGAGACCAATGTAATGGCGCGCGGTTGTCGTCCTTGATTATCACCATCGAACCTATCGATAACGGTTTAGAATCTTTGGTCCATTTGGCGCGTTGAGTTAATGAGTTCAGATATTCATGTTTCCATCTGGACCAAAAATTTTGATGAAAT
Organism: Selenia dentaria; assembly: GCA_917880725.1. Lineage (NCBI taxonomy): Eukaryota > Metazoa > Arthropoda > Insecta > Lepidoptera > Geometridae > Selenia > Selenia dentaria. The sequence goes on from OU862898.1 coordinate 24,098,587, forward strand.
GATTGTAGCAGCTGCCACCGATTGAGACGACGTGGATTGATATTTGATAGGTCTTCGTCAGGGACAGCCGTTAGAGGCTCTAGAGTGAGAAAATGGCCTGGAGTCAACACCGATAAATCGTTAGGGTCAGAACTGATTGGGCACAAAGGTCTGGAGTTTAAAACTGCTTCGATCTGTGCAAAAAGGGTCGTCAACTCTTCGAACGTAAGAACTTGGTCACCTACTACGCGGAGTAGACGGGATTTAGCGGCACGAATCTGGATTTCCCATACGCCACCAAAATGGGCTCCGGTTGGTGGCCCGAATTTGAAATCGATCCTTTCTGCAGCAGATGCTGCTTGCATCAAAGAACTCAGCTGGTTCTTGGCGCCAACAAAGTTAGTTCCGCAGTCGCAATGAATAACGTTACAGCGTCCTCTACGAGCGACGAAACGCCGGAGAGCTGCGATGAATCCATCTGTCGAGAGAGTTGAAACAACTTCAAGATGGACGCATTTTACTGAGAGGTCCAGGAACAGCGCTAAGTATGCCTTGTCGATTTTTGCGCCTCGATGCAACCCGAGTTTGATCCTAAAAGGCCCTCCAAAGTCTACGCCAACAACCGAAAACGGCTTGACCTGGTTCACGCGGAACGATGGAAGATCGCTCATGAAAGGTTGCAACGGTTGAGGATTCGTTCGAAAGCATTTGATACATTTCGCGAGACGTTGACGGATAATTCTTTTAGCAGCTATAATCCAGAACTGTTGTAAGAGCAGAAAGTGTGTTGTGTTAATGCCTGGGTGCAAGTAGTTGCGATGGATGAAGTCGATGATTAAAAACGTTAGCGGGTGGTCAGAGGGTAAAAATGCAGGGTGCTTCTGTTCGTAGGCTAAGCCTGATCGGGAGATTCTTCCGCCCACCCTGAGAACACTTTGGCTATCAAGAAACGGATTGAGTTTCCGAAATGGTTTCGATAATGGTTTGTTTGCTTTAAGGTTAGAGATTTCTTGCGAAAAAGCAGTAGCCTGGACATGTTTGACTAACTGCATTAGTGCGTTGTGACGCTCAACATTATTGAGAAACTTATTATGGTTGGCCTGAGCTGGGTTGCGACTATTGTTAATGAAACGATAAACGTAAGTCATTACATTGATGAGCTTTTGAAGGGTTGAGAAACGATTTAACAAGTCGTCGAAAGGGACAGAAAAGATTTCATCGCTTTTCGTTGTGGTCAGAGTTAAGGTTTTACGGTTTTCAGCCTCTACTACTACACTGTCTTCGTGAGAAATCTGGACATCATTGATTGGCCAAGATTCGCGACTCTCCGATAGCCAACGCGGCCCCGCCCACCATACCGTATTGTTGAGAAGTTCAACGGGAAACTGGCCGCGCGAACATACATCGGCGGCATTGTCACTGGAGACACAATGGTGCCACCACTCGATTGGTGTAATGTCTTGGATGTGACTGACGCGGTTTGCCACGAACGTTACCCAACGAGAAGAATGAGATCGCAACCACGAGAGAACTACAGTGGAATCAGACCAAAGATAGACAGCATCAATTTTCATACGCGAAAGATACGTATCACGCACTAGTTTGTACAAATCCGCTAGGAGCACTGCAGAAACAAGTTCGAGTTTCGCGAGAGAGACACGTTTCAAAGGCACGACGCGAGCTTTAGAGCAGACGAAGAAGACGTGGATTTTGCCATGCGTATCCGTAACACGAAGATAGAAGACAGCTCCATAAGCCATTTCAGAACTGTCACAAAAGCCGACAAGCTCGCACGATATAGAATTCGCACATGTGAGTTGACGTGGGAGTTTGAAATTCGTCAGTAATGGTAATTGATCACGGTAAGTTTCCCATATATGAACAATTTCGTCGGGAGGTCTTTGATCCCATCCGACTCCGAGGACCCAAAGATTTTGGATCAAAGCTTTTGCTTTAATGGTGATAGGGGATAGAAACCCCAGAGGATCAAATATTCTAGCGATTTCGCTCAAAATAGAGCGTTTCGTACATGGTTGTTCTGACGGCTGAATGTCGAAAAGGAACACGTCTGACGTGGAGTCCCATTTCAAACCCAGAACCTTAAGAGTTCTAGTTTCGGTAGTGTCGAGGGATACGGAATCTTTCAAACAATATTCGCTGGGAAGATCCGCCAGTAGGTGGGGAGTATTACTGGCCCACTTCCTGAGTTCCAAACAACCACGCTTCAAAAGATCGATAGTTTGCGATTTAGCTTCTAGTGCAACTTCTAACGACGGAAATCCGCAAGTGATATCGTCAATATAGACGTCAGACAGAACGATGTCTTTCGCGAGTGGAAAAGAGTCTCCCTCATCTTCAGCAAGTTGTCGCATTGTACGACAAGCTAAAAATGGCGAAGACGCCAAACCGTAGGTTATCGTATTCAGACGGTACTCTTTTAGAGGCTCGCTAGGCGAACCCCGCCAAAAGATACGTTGATAGTCACGATGGTCAGGCGAAATCAAGATTTGTCGATACATCTGACGAACGTCGGCCATAAAGACGACGTTGTGTTCACGAAAACGCAGGAGGATCTCCAAAATATTGAGTTGCAATTTAGGACCAATAAGTTGCACGTCGTTAAGAGATTTAGAGCAAGAGTCCTTCGCTGAACCATCGAACACTACGCGAAGTTTGGTGGTAGCTGAATCAAGGCGAAGAACGCAATGGTGAGGGATGTAATATTTACCCATACCCATTTCATCTACTGGCACCAACGACATATGACCACTTTCGATATAGTCAGCCATGAAGTCTACGTATTGCGAGCGTAAGTTTGAGTCACGCGACAGTCTACGCTCCATCGCGTGAAACCTGCGTAACGCAATTTCACGAGAGCCGTTGAAAATGGGTTCTGAATCATTTTTAAAAGGGATACGAACTACGTATCTTCCAGACTGATCACGATAATGGTCAGATAAGAATTTTTCTCGCATAAAGTTTCGTCTGGAGTTAATGGCGATGCATTAGGTAACGAATCTAGTTCCCATAAACGTTGAACTAACGAATTTAAATCATTGTCGATATCTGGAAGAGTATGCAGAAGTGTAGTCGATGAGAGGCACGTTTTACCTAAAAGGAGCCAACCAAAGACCGAGTTGAACGCGGCAGGTTGATTAGCATCGCCCTTAATACGCTCACCGAGCACGGACTCGGCGAACACATCTGCACCTAACAACAAATGGATTGGTCCTGGAATATCGAATCCAGGATCACTCAGTGGCAATGATTTTATATGTGACCATCCGGATGTGTTGAGTGGTGCGATAGGTTGATCGCCACATATTTTTCGAATAACGTGCATGTCAAGGTTGAATAAAACTCGATCATTGACACCGATAGAACAAGTGACGTCACCGATTATAGGAGCCGCCGCTTCTCCCAAGCCACTCACGTTAGCATTTGTGTTTGTCACGTTTAAATTTAATTGTTTGGCTGCTGATTCGGTTAAAAAGTTGCTTTGACTGCCCGTGTCGAAAAGGGCTCTGAAAAACTGCATATTGCCTGAAGCATCCTTGACTTGCACAATGGCTGTTGCCATCAATACTGTTATATCCGACTTTGTGCCTGACACCAAAGTCGATGCGGTATAACTTGATTCGATAGATTTATCGCGATGTAGTAAACTGTGATGCTTACGCTTACAAGATCGGCACGTAAAGATGGACTTGCAGTCTTTTAGTTGATGCGAGGGCTTTAGGCAATTGAAGCACCATTTCTTTTCAGTCGCTATGGCCATGCGTTCGTCCAACGAATTTTTAATAAACGCCTGACACGATAGAATTGAGTGAGATTCGCTACAATAAGGACATTTACCCGAATAGAAACCGCCTTTGTTATCATTCGCAACCTCTTGTTGATCAGTAGCTGCTACTAGTAGGTGCGACAAGGTACGTTTGGATTGCGGCATATACGCGGAAGCGGGTGTAGCGGTAGGCTTGTTCACTTTGACAGATTCAGAAAAGTGAGTATCACGTAACAACGCTTCGCACCTCGATCGTAGGAATTTTATTAATTGATCATACGACGGCAGTTCGACGTCTGAGTATTTTTCTTCAAAATTACGACGCACATCTTTGTCTAGTTTCGATAGAATGTGATAAACTAACACAAAGTCCCATTTCGATATCGGTAATTCAGCTTTCTTCAAAATACTCAAATTCTCTTCGAAATGATCTAACGATATTTGAAACTCCCGCGCATTATTGCATTTAAAATCAATGTTTAAAATGTCCCGCCAACAAGTAAAAGCTAAGGTACGCCTACTCTGATAACGAGCTACCAGCGATTTGTATGCATCTCGATAATGCTGATGAGTCATAGGGTAAGCCTTCACCACTAATAACGCATCGCCGCTGAGAGAAGAAATCAGATAGTGAAACTTTTCCGTATCGGAAAGTGTCGACGAGTCGTGTATCAACGCGGTAAACATATCGAAATACTCAGGCCATTGTTTTATATTGCCGGAGAATTTAGGTAAATCGATCTTTGGCAATTTAATGTTTGATGCGGACGGACTATTGCATGACTGAGCCGGTTCACGTTTAGTTAAGTTACGATGTATCGATAATACCTGAAAATACATATCATCGAATTTTTGTTGAATCTTGTCATCTTCATTGTCTTCCGGTTCAGAACCACTATTTTTATCACTATCGCGAGTTACTAAACCAATGATCGCAAAGTGCGCGCTTTCAAAGTTTAAAACGATTTGCGTTATTTCTTGATGATATGATAAAAACAAGTCGCGCTGTAATGAGTCACTAATACATAAGTTACCTATTTCTAAAGCCTTAGCAAGTCTTTTGTATGCTATGGTCCGCTTCCGACGTAATGCCGGCAGATCTTTCGCCGTGAAATCATCATCACCCTTAGACTTAGATTTTACTAAAGATCGCTTACGAGACGATGACCCTTTTGCTAGAAGCGACATGTTTTGAATTTATCTATTGAGCCCAAATAGACAAAACTACACAGCAAAATAGATAAAGATTAAAGTTACGAATAATAACTGAACTTCCGAAAAATTGCTAAGTTCAATTCCAACCTTAACGTAACATAATAAGGCACATGATAACCGTAAAATTCTCGGAATAGCCTTACGACCTTATGTAACAAAGTTGTTTACTTTAGATATTGAACAGGCAGGTTCATCAACATTCAACGGAGCGGGAAAGTACGAGCAACGAGCGAAGTTCTTCACGCGTTCGAGTTTGTATCTACCGCCGAAAATTCGAAAATATATATGATTATGATGAATAATGAAGACGATGATGACTATACGAATTATTAACGATTAGAGATTATGTATTTGATGTCGTATTTTGGATTGGTGAACAATATTAATTATTCTTGAAAATAATATGCGATTTGGATTAGTGAAATTATTGTAAGTCAACGGGTTATATGATTATTATGCACCCACAAGATTTGATCGATTGCACAACAATAGAGGATAGATCTTACAATAACTTCCGATTTTTGTTGATGAGACGATTGAATTATTGTAAGCCGATAGAATTAAGCACCGACGAGATTGATAAGATTGCTTAATTAGATCTTACAATAATTTCGATTGTTCTCGACTACAATTTACTAATTCGGTTTTAATTATTACAAGCCGATGGCAAATAAGCACCGATGTGATTAGTGATTGCTTATTTGAGAAGATCTTGTACGTAATGTAATTCACGATCAGTGTGGAACTTGGTTGGATAGTTCGGTAGTGATAGTTTGTGAACTTTATGTATTTGTAACATGTAGGTAGATATTCGTGAAGTAAAATGTGGATGATGCAATAACTTAGAATGCAATAGTTTTACACTTTATAGGTTTTAATTGATGTAAATAAGCGTTTTGACCATACAGTTAGGTAATCTAAGTTACGCTATAACGAATTATGACCAGAACTACCGTACACATTTGACGTTTGGGTTGATTTGGCAAAAATACCTCCCTGGTTTCGGCACCATTACACTCTATGTAGCATCGCCAAACTGGCCAAAATAGATGCTGGGCGGATTCCACATAGGTTGGGACAATACGATGGACGTTTAAAAACGAGGGTTCTAAGAAACACGCTAGACCTTAGCAAATACTATGCACCACTTACCTGGGTATGCGCAGGTCTCCGTATTGAGGTCTTTCACCAGCCAAAATCACAAACTAAACTCGCATTCGAGGTCCGCATTCACTGAAGATAGTTTTAATGTATAATTATGCCACCACACTGCAGTTCCTTTTATTATTTGCAATTTTCACATTCAACGATAGATTGCTGGTATACGTGAGCACGATGTCGAGAGACCCGAAGCCAGCTTTCAACCCCCACCAGGATTCTAGCGCTCCGATTGGACGAGTGAGTGATGCATTGCAACTATAGGCTGCTTTGCTAGGCGGCGCGAATTTTAAACCCCGTTCAACCGATTCACATCGATTGCCCAAATCCGAATAAATCCTAGTGAAGTGTGGTAACGATACAATAGTACATAATTTAATAGAATAAATATAATAATAAATAGTATATTAAATTAATATTAATTAATGTTACAGTATGTTAGCACATAACTATTATTGCGCTTAGTAAGTAGTGTAGGTTCCTACTGGTAATAACATATACACAAAATCAGGTTGAAATTTCGCCCACCCGAAACTCACAAAATCTTTAGGCTCTAATTTCACCCACTCGAAACTCACAAAATCTTTAGGCTCTAATTTAACCCACTCGAAACTCACAAAATCTTTAGGCTCTAATTTCACCCACTCGAAACTCACAAAATCTTTAGGCTCTAATTTCACCCACTCGAAACTCACAAAATCTTTCGATTTCACCCACTCGATAGTTACAATATCTGTGTTATCGAACTTAATAACAAATAGACTAGAGATTGCACTATAATCACACATAGGCTTCATCATAATATTAATCACCCCATTTTGTTCCCATTGCTGGGACTCGAGTCTTCCTCTCAGTGATAGGAGCTGGGCCATAATCCATCACCAGTGCGGATTGGTGGATAGGTTAATGACCAACCTAAGTCGAAGTTTTCACCCCACTCGAAGGTCTTCGACATAGCCTAACGACTGTTGTCCTAAGACAAACAATCGGGACCGACGGATTAACGTGCCCTCCGAAGCAGGGAAGCGCTCAGTTGAATAATGCCACTAGCACACACTCATCCAAGTCCTGACCGCAGCAAGTGTAGCTTAACTTGTTGATCGGTTAAGATCGCTACACACATAGGCTTGTATGTCTTGTATTATAATAAATATTTTTAATAACACCATAGAGTAAGAGAAATAAAAGCTACAAAAACACGTCTCTTATAACTGGTCCTAATTGTTTTTGCTGTCTTCTTTAGATATTTATGATAACACATTATGTGACATTAATATTAACCTTCTAACTTTTTACATAGGTGTTACAATTCAAATGTACAGCCCTTCAAAAGTAGAACAGACTGGCAGATATACATAACATATGTCGACGGTCGAAGGTTTAATAATAGAGCCATAGTCTCGTACACAACTCTAAAAACCCATTTGACATTTCAACTATACGGGTATACTACAACGCATATTACTATGACCGTAAAGCTAAAGCTAAAGCCGCAAGCAATCTCCGCAAACATTTCAATACCATAACGCTGTCCGCTTTAACTATCTACCCTCAATTTAAACTAATTCTACAATGTCATTATCCGAGCCTTAAGCCTGTAGCTATTACAAGTAGGCATTTACTATGTCCAGAGTACGACCAAAATGTCTGTTATATACTGAATTCTTGTATTGGCCCCAAACAAGGTTGGTCTGCATTAGATATTTAATATTATTTTGACGTTTTACCTTACGCGGTAGGTATAGTTGACTATCTGGACCGATTTCGTTACCTTCTGGGCTACTTCTTCATTGAGTACTCGGGCAACCGGCTGCTACCGCGCTAGTAAGTATATTACAAACTGGCCGAGACACACGACTATACCAGCGCTTAAATATTTAAAAAAGTTTAATCCCAGGAATACGTTTGCCTTTCTAGATCTAGAAACTATTGGTGAAATTTATAATAATCTAATTGAAATTTAAATATTATTCATGCTGTATAAACAATTTATCGATAACCGATAACTTTATTCAATCTTGCTCTAACTCATTAGCCCTCAAGATTTCGAGTAATGTATAATGCATTAATATAGCTATAATAAGGCATATTGGCTTATAAAAAGCCATACGCCCTATTTCATTTGTATATAATAAAAATGAAGACGGTATTCCAAAGTTTACACATTTTAACTTTAATTTTACATGGAACATTTTGACATGGTTTCGCCACGGATCTTCAAGTGACTACTCACGTTTCTATAATATATATTCCTATGTCTCGAAAATCCGTTAGGATAGTATTATAAATGCGTACGTTTCTTAAAATTAAATTTCTTAATACAAATTTATTTGTGGCACAGCATTGCTTTATTTGTCACAGTGACAATATATATATATATATTCCTCAATCCTTTTATTTCTCAAATAATATCAATTAATTGATTATTATCTATTTTTATTCATTTTATTTTTTTGAGTTTTTAACATTTTAAATTACTATATTATAAATAATGATAATTTTAATAATAAAATTAAAAATAATTTAAAGCCAATAAATTATATTAATTGAATATGATAAGTAACTTATTTTCAATTTTTGACCCTTCTACTAATTTATTAAACATTTCTATTAACTCTCTCTTATATATATATATATATATATACAGGGTGTTTGGTAGAGGGACCGACAAACCAAATTAGCGTGTTCGGGGGCCCACTTGGAGAATACAAGTTGGTCAAAAAAAATCCCCGCCACCCAATTTTTTAAAGTTTTTTTTGTGAATTTTCTCCTTTTCGCCAATATTGTACCTATTTACCACCATAACATTTGTAAAGTATGTTTTAGACCGGATGTTATTAGTTTTTACAAATTTTACAAATGTTATGGTGGTAAATAGGTACAATTTCGGAGAAAAAGGGAAAAATCACAAAAAAAATAGTTAGACATATTGGGGGGTCGGGGATTTTTTTGGGCAACTTGTATTCTCCAAGTGGGCCCCCGAACACGCTCATTTGGTTTGTCGGTCCCTCTACCTACCTATATATATATAAGGTAAGGCTATGTTTCACAATTGTACAGTTATTTCATTTGGAACAGAGATCTTCACAGCAATTGTCAGGGGCACGTATAGTGCTTATTAACTGGTGCACAACTGGTCCACCTTATCACCATCTTATGATATGATTGCATAAAAACGTACTGGCTAAAGGAAGGTAACATGTTGGTTGAGATATGACCACACTTGAGGAACCATTCATTAGGTCAACATTAATGATAGATTCTTTTTCTATACTTGTAGAGGCTTCGTGTAAGGGACAACCATAGAGATTCTGTGATCTGTGGGTACAACACATTTGAATACATAGTTTGCTCTGGAGCCTGCAACTCACATGGGCAAAGCCGTGGATGGTAATCTGCTAATGTTGTAGGACTTAATAAAACAAATAATTCCTTGTACCGTTACCAATTCCGCGATACTTAAAAGAACGCTCGAACAAAAGTGTTCTTACAAAACAAAAGCTACTGATAAATCTTTATTGAACTTTATTATCATTATTTCGGCCTATCAACTTTTTGAGCATCTCGTTGCTTTGTTTTATAAAACTTTCCCCTTTCTTTGTTAAACTTTCAAGTTGCTTGATTCCGGTTCGTCATTACGACTTAATGGACTCTAAGTAAAACCCCTTTCCCTGCAAATCAAAGAGGTTTTACGGGGACTCTAATTTTGGGAAAGTTAGATAAGTTTTTGGAGTTCTGGCAGGTAATGTTTGTAAAATTAGGGAATTCTTTTCAATTAGTTTACCATTTTGGGGACTCAGACACCCTCATTTGAAGGAAATTATCCCTTTTTTATTAACCTACCTTACGTAGGCTCAATGTCATACAACGGGCTATGGAGAGGGTTATGCTCAAGGTTGCTATACCTGATCGAATTAGAAATGAGGAGACATGTAGGTGAACTAATATCATTAATATAGCTCACAGGATAAGTCAGTTGGGTGTGAGGATAAGTGATAGGGCTGTGTTATGGTTATATTAAATGAAGTAAGATCGAAACCTGAACAAATAAGCCACGCCATTCTTCAAAGTCAAAGTCAAAGTGAAAATCATTTATTCACTTAAGGCACCAAAGACGCACTTATAAACGTAAATTTTTCATTTTAAAGACTACCGCCGCGTTACAAAATATATAGAGCCTACCGAGAAGAAGCGGCAAGAAACTTTTTATATAGATGTTTTTACAATGTTTTTACTTAGGTACTACAAATATTAGCTCCAGCGTGTTGCCTTACAACAGAGAACATAATAATGGTATCAGTAGGGCAAGACACGCTACACTTTAACATCTTAGTACACGAGTAGATAGATCCTGGAGTGATCAGTCCCAAGCTGTTTTATCCTCCAAGTAATCAAAAATTTTGTAATAACCTTTTTGACAGAGTTTAGTTTTAATAGTAATTTTAAACTTATTGATAGGCAAATCTCGGATAACATTGGGAACTTTATTATAGAATCGTATACATTGTCCCATAAAAGAATGACTTATTCTGTGGAGGCATTACATGTACTTCAAGGTCAGTTATCAAAATCAATTTAAGAATTCTGTGTACTTTTTCGCCGATGACATTTCTCTGTTGACATCGTGTAATAATAACGTGAATTTAAATAATAAACTCACTGACATGTCTAATAACGTAATAATTTGGATGACTACACATGATCTTTAATTAAATTTTTCAAAAACTAAATTAATAAAATTTTAACCATACCAAAAAACCGCTCTTGATATGAATTTCTCTTAAATATAATAACAATAGATTGGACTGTGTGGATACTGCAACTTTGCTAGGCTTGGAAATTGACTCACATATAAACTGAAAATGTCATATTCGTAAAATAAAAGCTAAGTTATCATCCTTTACTTACTCGCTTAGGGAACTGCTAAAGCAGCATACTACGTGTATGCATACTCATGGCTTAAATACGGCATCTATCTCTGGGGAAATAGTGTTAATTCAGCAGACCTGGTTTTCTCAAAAAAAAAAATTATTCGTATCCTTGCGATTATTAAAAATACTGAAAGCGCAAACCGTACTTCATAAAATATAAAATTTTGAGGCTAGTTATAAGTTTTTAAACTATCATGGTCACAAACATAAGAGGTGTTCAAATTATCAACGGGATAATTACCATGTACATTTTCTATGAGTTTCCGATATTATATAATAGTCCCAAAGTTCGAGCTGATACGGTTAGTGTTGTGTGTCGAGATAATACGAAAACTAACAGTGCGAACAAAAGTAGTGGTGCCTCGCATAGCAAACGAGTACGGAAGAGGGTAGACCGTTTCGTCTGCTCGTAAACATTCACCCACCCGCAATTCCTCAGTTCATCCGTGATCATGGTGCTTGCAACAGTGCCGAAATATCGGAAACTCATAGAAAATGTACATGGTAATTATCCCGTTGATAATTTGACGCTAGTATCTATATACATATTAGAATTATGTAAAATTTGTTAGAAAACAGCTTCAGTTTTCCAAAAAAGTTACAGACCTACCTCGACCATATACATCTAGGTTTAAACATAAACTTGTTATTCCGAGCTATAAACTAGTAATACACAGTTCTGGTCCTCACGTAATGGCTACAATATTTTTTTATTACCCTACCAAAAAAATTATAAAATATTTGAAAAATCTGCTAACTACTAAATGCTATAATAATTTAAATTACTTTCTTAATGACAAATTTGATGATTATTGAATGGGTCGGGCGCTCTATTGCCTTTGTTATTATCCTACCAGGCTCATATGTTAGGCAAATATGAATATGTATTTAAGACCTGCATATATACCGTACTACATGATTGCAATAAAATATTGATTGATTGATGGTTTGAATAGTATGTGTGTCAGCGAAATTACAAGCACATGAGACTAAACAATTTAACATCTCAGGGTTACAAGCGCAGTGCAGTTCGTCACTTGTGACGGAAGGTATCTTTTCTAGACAGAGTTACCACTTAACACTACCAGGTAAGCCTCTTGGAAGCACCGTTTCCTAATGAAAATCATAATTTTTGTTCCTAATGAAATGTTTGAAAACAGACTGGTGGTAAATTCCAGCCATGGTTAATGACCATTCATTAGAAATAATTATTTGTATACTGCTAATCAATAGTCAATAAATAATTATTTAAACATGAGAAATAAATCATTTTGAGAAATTAAACATATTGCTACTTTGAAATTTATAGAGAGAAAAATTCCATCCTCGGACGGGATTCGAACACGCGTCTTCTGACTCTCCGTGTCAGGCGCCATTGACCAACTAGGCCACCGAGAATCTGGTCTGAGCATCGAATTTTAACTCTCTATTTGACTAACCGTCTTGCGGGGACGGAGCGACATCTATTGGACAGTTTAACAGTACCATCCAACCGAAAGAAGCATTATTTAGAAATACTTGAAACTTTTGTATTGACATCGCAGCCCTTGTAATTTTTATAGTATTACTTATTATTAGTTGGTCACTGGCGTCTGACACGGAGAGTCAGAAGACGCGGGTTCAAATCCCGTCCGAGGATGAATTTTTTCTCTCCATAAATTTCAATGTTTGAGACCGCTTAAGCAGGCGTTAGTGCTTTAAAAAGTAATACTATATTGCTACTTACGGGATGAAAACCGTGGTATTTTAATGAGATGTTTATAATTATTAAATTTAATGAGCTCCTATTCCGCTATTAAGTTTAAAACGGGCTTCAATGTGCATGACATTCTAAAACCATCTTCACGATTGAAATTACTGTGTTTAGTGATTACAATCGCTTCTTTCAAAACTTAGACTATCATTACAGTAAGATACTAATGCGATAGTTTAGTTATATGTATATAATACTATTTACATTATCTTATATGGTAACACAAAATATATAAAGTAACTTAGGTTTAGGTTTAGGTTTAGGCATGTTAGTATCCTATAAAGAGCTCACTATTTCACTTGGTTTGTTTTTCACGTAGTTGTTTTTTAAAACATTGACATTGTTGCCTTTGTACGACTTCGAAATAATTTACCGTTCTCTTCTTTTATAGTTTTGTATTTATTTATTAGTAATCATATTTCTCTCTTATTCTTAGATGTGGTTGAAACTGTATAAGATCTGACTTATTTACGTTTCTCATGTAAAAAATTTGTTAGTTACGTAGTTTGTTTTCATAATGATATAATATTATGTTATTTATTTATTCATTTATAAATAACCTCATATTAAACTACTTAGTTCATCATCAGCCTGTAGCAGTCCACTGCTGGACATAGACCTCTCCAATTGCACGCCACTTAGGTCTATCTTGGGCTTCTCGCATCCAGTTTTTGCCAGCCGTCTTGCGCAGATCGTCACTCCACCGTGCCTCAGGACATCCTACACTACGTTTGCCGAACTACTTAGTTACTATTTTAATTATAATTAATTGGGTATCGGGCTTGCCGTATTTTTATATTATAAATATGAAGGTTACATTATGACTTCAAATAACATGTTTTACTAGAATGAAATTAAATAACATAAATAATGTAATGATGAAGAATGAAGAATGTAATAATATAAAATAACTAATTGTTTATTTATAAATAAATAATGAACATCTTGACTGAGTGATTAGTAAATTAGTTTACATTAATGTATTTAAATGTTTGTATATTTTACACCATTTTCTTTTTTAATGTACCAAAACGGGATAGGTTCTTATCGGAAGTTGCAGTTCATGACGGACAATTTAGGATCAGACATAAAATCAATAGCATGAAATCTAAAACAACTCGAAAACCTCGGACGACACACGGCCAGAAGCGAAATATATTCCTGTCACGTATGTTTGAACCAAACTCGAGTATAATATACTGTTGGAATTGCGGGTGCATTTCAAAGCACACGAATTAGTTGCTTGTCCCGTATTTCTCCAAAATTATTTACGGAACAGTATATGAATTTCTATGTGATGTGATAAGAAGTGAGTCAGTACCGGATTGATAACTCCAAAATTACTCTAGTTATTAGAGGAACAACGAATTATCATTGACATTTAATAATTTTATATACCATGTATGACATAATAAATATTTGCATGCTTTAATTAAGGCTGAATGTGAATTAGAACTTATATTATTATTATTTAAGATCTCAAACTGTACCACATTTACAGCAAATAAACAAATTTCAATTTCAATTTCAATATCATTTGTTTGGCAGTATGTCAGCACGTTACTGTTATTCCACTAGGTAAGTAGTGTAGGTTCCTACTGGTAATAACGTAGGTATACAGAATGTATGCAGACTCGAATTTCATCTGCTTCAAACTCACAAAGTCAGAAGGCTAAAATTGTATCTGCTCGAAACTAACAAAGTCTGTGGGCTCAAATTTTACTCACTCAAAACTCACAAATGGTCTCTGGGCTCGAATTTCATAAAGTCTGTGGGTTCTGATTTCATCTGCTCAGAACTCACAAAAGTATGTAGGCTCGAATTTCATCCGCTTCAAACTCACAAAGTCAGAAGGCTAAAATTATATCCGCTTGAAACTAACAAAGTCTGTGGGCTCAAATTTCACCCACTCGAAACTGACAAAGACTCTAGGCTCGAATTTCATCCGGTCGAGATTCATTAAGTCTGTGGGTTCTCAAATTTCACTCACTCGATACTAACAAAAACTCTGGGCTCGAATTTCATCTGCACGAAATTCATAAAGTCTGTGGGTTCTGTTTTTTCATAATCAGCCCATTTTGTTCCCATTACTGGGACTCAAGACTTCTTCTCAGAGAGATGAGTTGGGCCATAATCGCGGGCTCAAGGCGGATTGGTGGATAGGTTAGTGGCCAACCCATGTCGAAGTTTTCAGGCCGCTCGAAGGCCTTCGACATAGCCTAACGACTGTTGTCCTAAGACAAACAATCGGGACCGATGGATTAACGTGCCTTCCGAAGCACGGAAGCGCGCAGTTGAATAATAACACTAGCGGTCACCCATCTAAGTTATATTCTGACCGCAGCAAGTGTTGCTTAACTTAACGCTGATCGGTTAATATCGCCAAGTCGAGCTCCACTACGAGCTCTTCACACACATAGGTTTGTATTTATTATAATAAATATTTCTAATAACACCATCGAGTAAGAGAAATAAAAGCTACAAACCCACGTCTCTTGTAACTGGTCCTAATTGTTTTTCCTGTCTTCTTTGGATATTTATGATAACACATATTATTTGACATTAGTATTGACCTTCTAACGTTTAACAAAGCTGTTACAATTCAAATGTATAGCCTTTCAAAAGTAGAACAGACTGGCAGATATACATAACATAGGTCGACGGTCGAAGGTTTAATAATAGAGCCCATAGTCTCGTACACAACTCTAAAAACCCATTTGACATTTCAACTATACGGGTATACTACAACGCATATGACTATGACCGTAAAGCTAAAGCCGCAGGCAATCTCCGCAAACATTTCAATACCATAACGCTGTCCGCTTTAACTATCTACCCTCAATTTAAACTAATTCTACAATGTCATTACCCGAGCCATAAGCCTGTAGCTATTACAAGTAGGCATTTATTATGTCTACAGTACGACCAAAATGTCTGTTATATACTGAATTCTTGTCTTGGCCTCAAACAAGTTTGGTCTGCATTAGATATATTTAATATTATTTAGGCGTTTTAACTTACGCGGTAGGTATAGTTAAGAATCTGGACCGATTTCATTACCTTCTGGGCTATTTCTTTATTGAGTACTCGGGCAACCGGCTGCTACCGCGCTAGTAAGTATATTACAAACTGGCCGAGATACACGACTATACCAGCGCTTAAATATTTAAAAAAGTTTAATCCCAGGAATACGTTTGCCTTTCTATATCTAGAAACTATTGGTAAAATTTATAATAATCTAATTGAAATTTAAATATTATTCATGCTGTAAAAACAATTTATCGATAACCGATAACTTTATTCAATCTTGCTCTAACTCATTAGCCCTCAAGATTTCGAGTAATGTATAATGCATTAATATAGCTATAATAAGGCATATTGGCTTATAAAAAGCCATTCGCCCTATTTCGTTTGTATATAATAAAAATGAAGACGGTATTCCAAAGTTTATACATTTTAACTTTAATTTTACATGGAACATTTTGACATAGTTTCGCCACGGATGTTCAAGTGACTACTCACGTTTCTATAATATATATTCCTATGTCTCGTAAAATCCATTAGGATAATATTATAAATGCATACGTTTCTTAAAATAAATTTTCTTAATATAAATTTATTTGTGGCACAGCATTGTTTTATCTGTCACAGTGACAATATATACATATATATATATATATATATATATTGTCCAGATATATAGCCTTATATGTATATATATGGGTCACAATTGTACAGTTATTTCATGTGGAACAGACATCTTCACAGCAATTGTCAGGGGCACGTATAGCGCTTATTAACTGGTGCACAACTGGTCCACCTTATCACCATCTTATGATGTGATTGCATAAAAACGTACTAGCTGAAGGAAGGTAACATGTTGGTTGAGATATGACCACACTTGAGGAACCATTCATTCGGTCAACATTGATGATATATTATTTTCTATACTTGTAGAGGCTTCGTGTAAGGGACAACCATAGAGATTCTGTGATTTGTGGGTACAACACATTTGAATACATAGTTTGCTCTGGAGCCTGCAACTCACATGGGCAAAGCCGTGGATGGTAATCTGCTAATGTTGTAGGACTTAATAAAACAAATAATTCCTTGTACCGTTACCAATTCCGCGATACTTAAAAGAACGCTCGAACAAAAGTGTTCTTACAAAACAAAAGCTACTGATAAATCTTTATTGAACTTTATTATCATTATTTCGGCCTATCAACTTTTTGAGCATCTCGTTGCTTTGTTTTATAAAACTTTCCCCTTTCTTTGTTAAACTTTCAAGTTGCTTGATTCCGGTTCGTCATTACGACTTAATGGACTCTAAGTAAAACCCCTTTCCCTGCAAATCAAAGAGGTTTTACGGGGACTCTAATTTTGGGAAAGTTAGATAAGTTTTTGGAGTTCTGGCAGGTAATGTTTGTAAAATTAGGGAATTCTTTTCAATTAGTTTACCATTTTGGGGACTCAGACACCCTCATTTGAAGGAAATTATCCCTTTTTTATTAACCTACCTTACGTAGGCTCAATGTCATACAACGGGCTATGGAGATGGTTATGCTCAAGGTTGCTATACCTGATCGAATTAGAAATGAGGAGACATGTAGGTGAACTAATATCATTAATATAGCCCACAGGATAAGTCAATTGAAGTGGCATTGGATAGGGCTGTGTTATGGTTATATTAAATAAAGTAAGATAGAAACCTGAACAAATAAGCCACTACATTCTTCAAAGTCAAAGTCAAAGTGAAAATCATTTATTCACTTTAGGCACCAAAGACGCACTTATAAACGTCAAGTTTTCCTTATTAAGTACTTTAAAGACTACCGCCGCGTTCCAAAATATATAGAGCCTACCGAGAAGAAGCGGCAAGAAACTCGGGGCCATTCTTTTTATATAGATGTTTTAACAATGTTTTTACTTAGGTACTACAAATATTAGCTCCAGTGTGTTGCCTTACAAAAGAGAACATAATAATGGTATCAGTGGGGCAAGACACGCTACACTTTGACATCTTAGTACACGAGTAGATAGATCCTGGAGTGATCAGTCCCAAGCTGTTTTATCCTCCAAGTAATCCGAAATTTTGTAATAACCTTTTTGACAGAGTTTAGTTTTAATAGTAATTTTAAACTTATTAATAGGCAATCGGATAACATTGCGGACTTTATTATAGAATCGTATACATTGTCCCATAAATGAATGACTTATTCTGTGCAGGCGTTACATGTACTTCAAGGTCAGTTATCAAAATCAATTTAAGAATTCTGTGTACTTTTCGCCGATGACATTTCTCTGTTGACATCGTGTAATAACGTGAATTTAAATAATAAACTCACTGACATGTCTAATAACGTAATAATTTGGATGACTACACATGATCTTTAACTAAATTTTTCAACATTTAAATTAATAAAATTTTAACCATACCAAAAAACCGCTCTTGATATGAATTTCTCTTAAATATAATAACAATAGATTGGAATGTGTGGATACTGCAACTTTGCTAGGCTTGGAAATCGACTCACATATAAACTGAAAATGTCATATTCGTAAAATAAAAGCTAAGTTATCGTCCTTTACTTACTCGCTTAGGGAACTGCTAAAACAGCATACTACGCGTACGCATACTCATGGCTTAAATACGGCATCATTCTCTGGGGAAATAGTGTTAATTCAGCAGACCTGGTTTTTTCCAAAAAAAAATATTCGTATCCTTGCGATTATTAAAAATACTGAAAGCGCAAACCGTACTTCATAAAATATAAAATTTTGACGCTAGTTATAAGTTTTTAAACTATCATGGTCACAAACATAAGAGATATTCAAATTATCAACGGGATAATTACCATGTGCATTTTCTATTAGTTTCCGATATTATATAATAGTCCCAAAGTTCGAGCTGATACGGTTAGTGTTGTGTGTCGAGATAATACAAAAACTAACAGTGCAAAAAGTAGTAGAGGTGCCTCGCATAGCAAACGAGTACGGAAGAGGGTAGACCGTTTCGTCTGCTCGTAAAACATTCACCCACCCACAATTCCTCAGTTCATCCGTGATCATGGCGCTTGCAACAGTGCCGAAATATCGGAAACTCATAGAAACTGTACATGGTAATTATCCCGTTGATAATTTGACGCTAGTATCTATATACATATTAGAATTATGTTAATTTGTTAGAAAACAGCTTCAGTTTTCCAAAAAAGTTACAGACCTACCGCGGCCATATACATCTAGGTTTAAACATAAACTTGTTATTACGAGCTCTAAACTAGTATTACACAGTTCTGGTCTTCACGTAATGGCTTCAAAAAATTTTATCACTTCCCTAGCAAAATAAAAGATGAAGAAAAATGTTAAAAAAAATGTGAAATCTTTGAAAAATCTGTTAATTAGTAAATGCTATATTAATTTAAATTACTTTCTTAATGACAAATTTGATGATTATTGAATGGGTCGGGCGTTCTATTGCCTTTGTTGCTATATCCTACCAGGCTCATATGTTAGTCAAATATGTATATGTATTTAAGACCTGCATATATACCGTAGTACATGATTGCAATAAAATATTGATTGATTGATGGTTTCAATAGTATGTGTGTCAGCGAAATTACAAGCACATGAGACTAAACAATTAAACATCTCAGGGTTACAAGCGCAGTGCAGTTCGTCACTTGTGACGGAAGGTATCTTTTCTAGGCAGAGTTACCACTTAACATCACCAGGTAAGCCACTTGGAAGCACCGTTTCCTAATGAAAATCATAATTTTTGTTCCAAATGAAATGTTTGAAAACAGACTGGTGGTAAATTCCAGCCATGGTTAATGACCATTCATTAGAAATAATTATTTGTATACTGCTAATCAATAGTCAATAAATAATTATTTAAACATGAGAAATAAATCATTTTGAGGAATTAAACATATTGCTACTTTGAAATTTAAAGAGAGAAAAATTCCATCCTCGGACGGGATTCGAACCCGCGTCTTTTGACTCTCCGTGTCAGGCGCCATTGACCAACTAGGCCACCGAGAATCTGGTCTGAGCATCGAATTTTAACTCTCTATTTGACTAACCGTCTTGCGGGGACGGAGCGACATCTATTGGTCAGTTTAACAGTACTGTACGCGCCGCTTAATTAGCTATTATGTGTGATTTATTATCTGTAAAAAATTACTATATCTGTTACCATTCATACACTCACTCAGTCACTCATTCAATCCCTTCCCGCCCCTCTCGACTCTAAAATATACACAAAACTATACCGCGGCCGCGAGTGCAAACTCTAAATAAAATGTAAAACTGTTTAATGTGATGGTGGAAAGTGAACTGCGACCTATACAGCCATATCGAAGGACTTCGCCCAGGACCCACAGCACGTGAGCCTCTTTCACTGTCCAATTACGCTAATCCTAGCCTACAAGCTTTTCTGTTCCTTATCGTCCCGGATTCCAAAATTCCATTACATTTTACACTTACACAAATATAAATACGCATTATTTTATTAGATTCTTGCATTCCAACGCCATTTTGTACGCTGCAAATCACAACGCAATCGCATTCATATTTGTTGTAAATTTGCAATAGATATTTACTCGTCTCGCCTAGGTACTTTTCGCATTCATGTACTTATATTTACGCATAATTAACGCATATATATATCTTATTGCATTATTTTATTCGATTGTTTTACAACTAGTTCGATTAGCATACGTGGGGAACAATTTAGTTCACTCGCCGCGATACCTACCTCCATTTTTCTAGTTAATCTCACGCATCTCGTTCACGCGAATATCGCACTTAACGCTTGAAATTACGCTTACTTTCCCATAATGGCGGAAAAGGTTTACGCATAGGCGCATTACTCTTACGACGTCAAACCGTTTTATTAGAATCTAAAAGGGAAGTTTTGTTTGCAAGAGTGCAGCAGTTGTACGATCTCAGTCTAAAGGTTTCCGATCCCGTAAATGAGAAAATATTTATGTCTCGCTTGCAGTCGTTAGAGAAGACTCGAACTGATTTTATAGAAGTCATTGACAAATTGAGCTTACTTTACATGAAACAAGATGATGAGGCCAAACCTGCGCTGGAAGTGCTAAACTCTTTTGATGATTTGTATTGTAATGTAATCGCTGTAGAAAAAAATATCACGCAACTCAAAGCCAACTCTGAGCGTCGCCAATGCGCATTTACTAAAAAATTACCTCCGCTCGAATTATCTTCTTTCGACGGAAATCCGAATAAATGGCCAGTGTTCTATCAAAATTTTAAAAGTCTTATACATGATAACCCTATGCTCACTACAGCTGAAAAGGCCCAGTACCTTATAGGTAAACTATCTGGCAAAGCACTGTCTATTTGTTCTGGAATTCCAAACACAGGCGAGAATTATGTCATATTATGGAATAATCTTGTCGAAAAGTACCATGATTTACGCGTTCAAGCTTCTATGTATTATGAGCAAATGTTGAATTATTCGTCAAATTCTTCAGACGCATTTTTAGAGCAGTTTTGTTCCGCTGAAGCAGCCTTACGTCGGTTAGAAATAAATGATCTCTCGGACTTTATGATTACTCACATCGCGCTCAGTAAGTTAGATAAGGATTCGCTTACACTTTTCGAACAAACGCATCGTAGCGACAATATACCTACGTTCAATCAGCTCAAACAGTTTGTGAAAGAGCAGAATAAAATACATTCTCTTCGCTCAACGTTAACGACAAACTTTAAACCTAATTACGCTAATAAAACTTATAATTCGCAAATAAATAAACGTGCAAAAGGCACGAGCGCATTTGTTGTCAACAACGCTGTCGTAGAAAACGACTCAAATTCGTATACGCGAAATGAAACGCAAGCCCACTCACTCGCTCATCCATCGCAGTCGCCGCGCAACTGCGCCCTGTGTAAAACTTATCCCGAACATGCTCTTTTCAAGTGCAGTTATTTCTTATCGCAAAACGCGCACACACGCAATACGTTGATCGCTAAAAATAACTTTTGTTTAAATTGTCTCGGTTTTCACAAAGTAAATGATTGGAAATCTTTAAACCGTTGTTCGATTTGTCAAAGAAAACACCACACGCTCATTCACTTAGATAACTTTCGCAACAACAATCAGAACAACTCTTATAATGAATCACAACAATCGTTGTCTCGCGTGAGCGGCGGTAACAGCGCGCGCTATCAAGCGGTCATGCCTAGCGCCACCGCGCGGCCCAGCGCCAGCGCCAGCGGCGCGAGCCACGAGCGCTCAGCGCTCCGACCGAGCACATCGCCTGCGCGTGACTCAACGAGTATGCAAGTGCTTACGGGACAAAATAACTTGTCTTTTTCCGCTGTCACGCCATCGCCTAGAAAAGATAAACATACTACCGTATTGTTACCTACCGCATCTGTATATACCTACAGTGATGATCGTAGATGTCACAAGCTACGCTTGTTTCTAGATACCGGTTCTATGAGTCATTTCATTACTAAAAATTATTGCGAAAGACTTAACTTAGAAATAAAACCCGATTCGACTACCATTCGCGGTATAGGTAAATCGCAAAGTGTTTCGTTAGATCACACTTCTTTCGTGATTCATTCCCGCTTTGATGACCGGTGTAAATACACTATTAACGCTCGAGTGATCGATTTTATCACCGATTACTTGCCCAACGCACCCGTAGATATTACACAATTGGATCATTTGCGCTGCATGACCATGGCAGACGACGAGTTCCATACACCTGCTGAGGTGGACTGTCAGTTAGGGAATGAACTTTTTCCGTTGTTGCCAGGCGGCAAGAGGGTTACCTCGCCGCGATCAGCTGTCGTAGGTGTCGAGACCACTCTCGGGTACATCGCGATGGGTCGCGCGGCTTGTGACATACCTATCTCGCACCACGACAATAAAACTGATAAGACGTTCTTTTGCAATGTGAACGCGCCTTCTTTAGAAACTTTAACGCAACGCTTTTGGGAGCTTGAAACTGTTCCTAATAAAGAGCATTTTTGCCCCGACGACGAGACTTGTGAAAATATTTTCCAGTCTACCTACACGCGCGATGACAAGGGTGTTTACACAGTTAGTCTCCTATTTAAATCGGACGCATCAGAACTCGGTAACTCTTACTCAACCGCGAAACGTCGCTTGTTTAACTTAGAGAAAAAGTTAGACACTAACCCGGAAATACGTAGTGATTACAATGCTACAATTCAGGATTACATCGACCGTGGCTACTTATCTAAGGTGTCCATCGATGACTTATGCCCCGCTGATAACGCATACTACATACCGCATAGGGCCGTTTATAGACCGGACAAGACTACTTCGAAAACTCGAATTATTTTAGACGCATCTTGTAAATCAAGTTCCGGAAAATCACTTAACGACTTATTATTCGCAGGGCCCAATTTACAGCAAAATATATTCGAACTTTTAATAAACTTACGCATATTTAACATCGCTCTGACGGCAGACATCGAAAAGATGTACTTCTGTGTCAAACTCGTTCCGCATCATCAACCGTTTCAGCGCATTTTGTTTCACTTTGATTCAGAGTCCACGATCGATACCTATCAGTTCAATCGAGTTTCGTTTGGAATTTCTAGCTCAGCATGGCTCAGCATGCGTGTATTGAGGCAACTCGCCTCAGACGAGCGCGACAAGTTTCCGATCGCCGCGCATGAGGCAGAGCACCGTATGTTCATGGACGATTACGTTTCCTCAGTGGATGGAATAGCTGAAGCTGAACGTACCTATCAGCAGATGGTGAGGATGTTCATGGCCGGGGGTTTCAAATTGGTGAAATGGATATCGAACAGCCCCGAACTCATGAATAAAATTCCGGACTCGCATAAAAATCCCTCAATTAATTAATTTTGATACTGACGAGGTCAGAACCAAGATTATAGGTATGCAGTGGCAACCTAATGATGATGTTTTTCGCTATGAAACTAATGAAAATAAAAAGGACAACACATGTACAAAACGCTCAATACTTTCCGCAACCGCGCGTCTCTTCAACCCGCTGGGTATTTTAGGCCCTGTAACTGCTTTTCTGAAGTTACTTATACAGGAGTGTTGGCAGCGTGAATTAGACTGGGACCAGCCCATCCCAGAATCTATTCGCCTTAAATGGACTCAGTTCTGAAGCGAACTGAAGTATTTGTCGGAGATTATCATACCGCGGCATATAGGTATCACGACTGGCTCTCACGTGGTACTATTAGGATTCGCCGATGCCAACGAAAAATGCTACGGCGCTGCTGTGTACGTAAGTGTGTGCGCTAACGCAGATTCGCCCGGTTTGGTAAATCTTAGCACTTCAAAATCGCGAGTCGCACCGCTTAAGAAAGTTTCGCTCGCTAGACTTGAGCTTTGCGCCGCATTACTCTTAGCTAATCTCATCGACTCTGTACGGGATATTATAAGTAAACGCTGTCCCATACAATTTATTTACGCGTTTTCCGACTCAACCGTCGCATTGACGTGGATTCATTCACCCGCTTTCAAGTTTCACACTTTCGTAGCAAACGTTGTCCCTCGTTCCTGAAACCCGATTCCTGTCCTGGAGGATAACCGGTGCGCGTGGTACGCCCATGCAGCAAGGTCCCTCGTTCCTGAAACCCGATTCCTGTCCTGGAGGATACCGGTGCGCGTGGTACGCCCATGCTGCAAGGTCCCTTGTTCCTGAAACCTGATTCCTGTCCTGGAGGATAACCGGTGCGCGTGGTCCGCCCATGCTGCAAGGCCCTCATCTTTGGATCCCGAATCATCCCGTTACCACAGTACTCACTAACCGAACCGCCGCCTGTCGTAATCCGCGTACCCGTCGACCCGATACTCCTCGCAGGCCGTCGCGCTCCTGCTAGAGGTCCCGCCGCGACCGCGACGTCCCGGAACCCGTGGCCCTCCTCAGGGCCAATGCCAGTCATCCCCGTCAACGTTGCCCCTTCAGGGAAAACCAGTGTAGAACCTAGTATAAGCTAGTTGCTATTTAGACGCCCTAAGCAATCAATGTGGGCACCTGAAATATATGTCGAAGTACCGTTGACCCAACACCGTGTGTTTCTCTCGACAACGACCCTTCACAGACTAACCCTATCAAACGTTCCATCTCTTACCGCGAGGACCGCGACAAGGAGTACGAACATCTTCTGGACGAAGTGCCCAGGCCAGCTAGCCGCAAGGGGCACTGCAAACGTCACAGTGGCGCCCAACTTAAAAACCCACCCAGGGGAGTCTGAGAGACCTGTGTCGCATATGAACCCGAACTAGAACAAGAGGGTAACAAAAGAAACCTCACAACAGAAAACCAAACCGTCAAAGAATTACGCCATATCCTTGCCGAGGCAATAAGGGCAGATCCAGACCAGAACCGTCATACCGCCCCGATGTCTATACGAAGCGGCAACAATAGCGAATCAGAACCTGAATACAAGGATACCATGTCGCTAACGGATGGAGGCATGTATATGAATCCCGAAAAGGACGACAAACCAAACATGTCGAACTACCCAGAACAATATGAACAAAATATAGAAAAATGGAACCTACATTTTAACACATATGATGACCCGATCGAGTTCCTAGAGAGATTAGACGATCTAACAGAATCCAGTGGAGTGGATAAAGAAAAAGTGCTAAAAGTGATACCCAGATTCCTGAGAGGCAAGGCCGTGTTATGGCACCGAAACAACAAGGAATCGTTTAAAACATGGGGTGAGTTTATTACATTCTTTAAACTCACATTCCTCCGTGATCAGGAAAACGAACTTCTAAGAAAAATAATATTAAAAAAGCAACATTACCACCAAAAGTTCATTGATTATTTGATAGAAATACAAACATTAATGCGTAGATACGGCAAGATGCCGAAAGATGAAGAATTAAAAATAATGTACGAAAATATGTGCTCGATATATAAATATTATATAAAGAAGAATTAATTCACCACAGTTTACCAATTAATAAAATTAGCAAATGACTACGAAAGTATATCAGCAGAACGCCATACAGATTTCGATAGTGGATACAAGCAAAATCCTTAATACTTACAAAGATCACAAAATCAAAATCTCGAAAATAACCAATCGAAATGGAGGTCCAGAGACCCAACCCGACCCGACGAGACAGCGAAATATGTCTATAATTAAAACGCAAGAGAATGCTGTTGGAATTGCGGTAAACTAGGACACTCAATGAAAGATTGTCGAGGGAAAAAGGTCATATTCTGCAGCTTGTGTGGCAAACTCGGCGTACAGAGTACGAAGTGTTGCAAGCAAGCAAACCATAAGGTTGGGTCATTAAATGGAAATAGTAACAATCAACAACAAAAGAAAGATACCCGACCATTCATTAAAATTACAATGCTAGAGAAAGAATACGACGCAGTACTAGATACGGGCTCGACGAGCTCCTACGTGAACAAGGACATATACAAAGAGTTCATAAACAGAAATCTGAAACCAAAGAAAATCTCAGAAACAGCAACCCTCGCAAATGGGGCGCAAATAGAATTAAAAGAAGCATTACCTTTACAAATAAGCATAGGAGAGAATAAATTCTTCCATCGAATGCTGCATCACCCAGAGATAACGAACGTTATAATAGGCATGGATATACTGAAAAGAATGGGAATAAAAATACAATGGACACCAAACATAAATAATGAGAAACAAAAGAAAACAGTGTTAAATACACATACCGAAACTATTCAGCCAGAACCTTCAGACAGAAACCAGACGTCATTAGTGCGACAATATGACCACGAAATAAGATATAGACCCGGAAACCAGAACAAAACAGCTGACCAGATCCCGAGAAACCCAATTTTCTCGACAGTGGAAAACAAAAAAGACTGGCATCATAAGAAAATGGAACAAATACAAAAACAGCCAAACCCAGATTACAAAACTGAAAACAATATTTTATACCGGAAAATAAAACAACGCGCATACGGACCAGATACGTCATCAGAATGGAAACTATGTGTACCACAAAACGATATGGAAGAAATATTGAAATCAACCACAACGCGCCGACGGCCGGCCATTTGGGTACATCTAAAACACTAAACAGAATAGCACAAAGATACTACTGGCCCGGTATGTTCAGACACATACGCGCATATGTCAGAAGATGCACAATCTGCAAAGCTCAAAAAGCAGCCGCAACAAAGGCAAGCTTACCCCAGAAAAACCCTAGCCCAGCTACCAGAACCAGCTGCGGTACCGATCCCAGAGCACCCGGACAATTACACCCTGGCAAACTGGACCGACCTGCTGATACCAGGTACATTGACCGACTGCGACGAGCACCAGCTGGAACTGAGAGAGCGCAGCTACCTAGCCTTAGTAGCCAGCCTCGAGAAAAATATAGTAAAGGAGAAGAGATTACCGGACCGGCAAATAAAACGCCCAGAAGAGGACGAAGAGCTAGACACCGCACCCCTAAGAAAAGAAAAAGAAAGGCCAGTACCTAATTATATAGTTATGTTTACAATTACGTTTACTTAGAAGTAATTATCGTTTTTTTACGCAAAGAATGCACTTTTAGTTAAATATGTTTCGTATTATATACCGCACGTAGCAAGTTATGTTTTGTTACATGTACACGAAGTACTTACCGCTTAGTATATTGTTAGAGTTGATTAACCTGTATTAATTGTGTTATGTTTGCTTATAAAATGATTATCTAAAACGCATCAGAATGCGCCCGAGATTTTTTGTTTGTTATATTATGTAAAATAAGTACCTATGTTATATTGTTAAATTTGACTTAATTTAACTGTTTAACACAGTTTTTTTACGTTTGTATAAAAAAATGTTATCGAAACCGAACCGGGATACGCCCGAGTTCTTTTATAGTTCATATAAAAGTACAAGCAGTACTTGTTTATGTTATAAAACTCGATTTATATTTGCTACCTGCACCAGAATAACGCTTATATTAATGTCCTAGAACTAGAAGTATCTACACCAGACATTATTACATGTACCTGTATAAAATTACTTATATAATGCATATAGATGGTAAGAATACCAGAGTTATGTATATCGTTAGAACTACCAAAGAGATAGATATGTGTGATAGCACGATGTGTTTAAAAATTGTATATAGAAATAAGTTAAAGCGGTATATTGTATTGTAACTTGTTTGTATTGCATTTATTATTGTGATCTCTTTTGTACATACAAAAGCGGTGATTTTTCCCCGAGGTAATCCAAAAAAGAGAGGAGGGTGTAACGGACCGATACATACCTTCCTACCGACCGCCCGATCTGCGCACGCGCTCCCACCCGCATCGCACGCACACAAGCATGCGCCCCGATAACACATACGTTATAAAAGGCAGCGCGGCGTTTGAAGCGGAGGCATTCATTCCGGTCAGCGCGCTCGAGTGGAACGGACGTGCGCTCAAGTGCTCCCCGAGAATATTCCGATCGGCCTAAAAGCGCTTGCGCTTTTAGTGCCGGTTACCTGTATCGTTTCGATTGAAGAGGATTCAGTGTTGGACTTCGCTAATAGTGGATTTTCTGTGTGCAGATTCGACGTCAAGCCACCGCTTCGTGTACCGTTCGGCGCACGGAGGCGTTCGGCTCGGCTCGGCTCGCGTCGCGGAAGAAGCGCGCTCTTGTAAGAGCGCTTCGACACATCAATCACCTACATTGTTCATTGTCTAATCAAAACCGCTCTTCTCAGAGCGAACTCTAGTTTCGATTTTTTAATTTTTCAATTTTCAAAGTCGAGTCAAACAAATCCACGCTTCACGTGGTCTTCTGGACGATCCTTGCGGTGTTAACGCCACCCAGTTGGGCGCGGACCCGGTGCGTCAAGCCTTTCCCTCCTGAGCGTGGGAGGGAACGGCTAAAACCGGACGGGCCTGCCTTCACCGGCCTTGGGGTCTCCCCTCGCCGACGGCAGGTATCTCCTTCCCACCCTACCCTATCCTACTCTCCTATTCTCTGGGCAAGTGTTTGGTTGGAAGCCGGGTTTTACTCGGTCTTCTCTCCTCGCCCCCGGAGCAGCTAGGGCCTCGCGTTTAGGCACACATCCCTCTGCACAATAAGACTGGCAGAGGGCACTCAGTAGGGACACCTAGGCACTCACTCTCCCGCCTGTACCCGGCGGGAGTGGCATTCACCCCTCACTCGCATCTCGAGTATTCCCCTCGAGATGTCTTTACTCTCTCCCTCCCCCGCTATGAGCCTCCCGCAAGGCGTTTCGCCTCAGGCGTTCGCTTCGTGGGTCTCAAACTGCTACCCGGACATGCTGTCCGAGTATCTCCAGTCCAATAGGGACTTTAAAGAGAGACCCCGCTTCACGGACTCTCAAATTCCCTCCTCCGGCTCCCTCCCTCCGAGGGCGCCCTTCGGTTCTTCGGCGTTCAAGCCGTTAGATAGCCCTCTCTCCCCCGACCCTGCGCCCTATGCGCCCCGCGCTCCCCGCGCACCTCTACCACCCCGCGATCGTTCTCCAGTCCTTCGGACTGAGTACGAACGCGCCTACGACTCGGCATCCAACTCGGAGAATGAGATGGATGTAGAGTTCTCCCGCTCCCGCGCTAACTCTGTTGGCAACATCTCCAACGACGGGTTCACTACCGTCGGAAAGAGAAAGCGCGTCCCCAAAGCCGCCACCCAAAGCGGCCTGCACCGCCCCGGGAGCGAAGCCATCAGGCTCTCTCGCTCCCACCTCCCGCGACCCTCTCGCTCACTCCGATGCTCCCGCAAGCATCGCCGCGTCTCAACGCGACGTCTCCTCTCAAGGAGCGTCAGTTAGACGCGAGAAACCGCCGCCGCCTCTGTTCCTTCAGGACAAGGCGAAGTGGGACATGGTCTCACGACTTTTGACGGATCGTAAGATCCAATACACTAGCGCCCGCTCAACCCAACTGGGTATTAAAGTCCAGGTGCCTACCCCAAGCGACCATAGGGCATTAACCAGGATTCTCAAAAACGAGAGTATAAGTTTTCATACCTATGCTCTCGAAGAAGAGAAAGTCCTACGCGTCGTCATACGCGGAGTACCTAAGGAGGTACAAACTGATAGTGTCCTCGCCGACTTGAAGGCGCAAGGCTACCCCGTCCGCGAATGCCACCGGATGTACAGTGGCAAAGATCGCAGGCCCTACGGCCTACTATTGGTCATCCTCAATCGCACGCCAGAGGGCAAAGCGATTTTTAATGTCAAAACGGTAGTGAACCTCTCGGGGATCACCGTTCAACCCCCATTCCGAAACCGAGCACCTGGCCAGTGTCATAACTGCCAATTGTACGGGCATGCCGCCCGATTCTGTTTCGCCCGCCCGAGGTGCGTCAAGTGCCTAGGGGATCACGGGACAGCCCAGTGTTCTCGCACAAGGGACTCGGCAGACCCACCTAGTTGTGTCCTCTGCGGCACACAGGGACATACCGCCAACTACCGCGGTTGCCCTAAGGCACCCCGCGTATCAAGTGGGCCGGCCAGGAGGCCTATTCCCCCTCCTCGCCCGGTCACTTCCCGCTCACAAGGGAACGGCCCTAAGCCTAACCTTACACCCGCACCGCAGGCAACACCTGTTGTTCCCGCGCCCGCGCCCGCACGCAACGCTTGGTCCAAGCCCTTGAGCATGGTACAAGCAAGCGCCCCCCTCACCCCCGCCCGCCCGCAGGCCTCTGCCAGCGCGCCGGCTCCTAAGCCCAAACCGCCGCTCTCTAGGCCTCCAATGGCTGGGCTCATGGACGCCCCAGGTCAATCTGACCTGGCGGCCGACATAGCCCTTGTCATGGACTACGCGATGGTCATAGACGTGGACGAAGTACGTGCATTCGCGCACAAACTTCGTACTGCCACAAACGACCAAGACCGCTTGCGAGCCACGCTCACACACGCGGGTTTAATCAGCGCAGTGAGGCGCTACGCCCTCCCCAGCGTTTCTTAGGTATCATCCAATATGGATAGTACACCGAAACGAATTAAGCCCCACTCAGTCACCGTAGCGACTTTCAACGCTGACGGCCTCTCTAGTCAAAAGGACGAAGTCCACGAATTTTGTAAGACCCATCAGGTCGATATCCTATGCGTGCAGGAGACCTTTCTGAAACCAGGTACAGCGAACCCTAGGTTTGCAAATTACCGTTTGGTTCGTAATGATAGAGTGGCCACCCCAAAAGGTGGCACTCTCATCTATTAAAAAAGAGCTCTGCACTGTATCCCAATTGTTACTCCACCACTTAGAATACTAGAAGCCTCTGTTTGCTTTCTAGCGATGTCAGGTCATCAACCTGTCATCATAGCCTCATGTTACCTCCCCTCTGGTAAAGAACTATTACAGACAGACTTGGAAGCCCTCTTCTCTCTAGGAAGCTCCGTCCTTCTGATCGGTGACTTCAACAGTAAACATGTCATATGGAACTGTACTAGTAACAATAGTAATGGTAAAATCCTTGAAGGCTTGGTCAGCCACTTAAACTTTGATATTCTCTCCCCTCTGGAGCCCACAAGATATCCCTATGTTGACAACCAACGACCAGACATACTTGACATAGCACTTCTCAAGAACGTCACCCTCCGGTTGCGCTCTATAGAAGTGTTACACGAACTGACTTCAGACCACCGCCCTGTATTGTTGAAATTAGCCCCCGACCCGACGGACATAACCCCTATCACTAGAACGGTAGTGAACTGGAAGCAACTGGGGGAATCCCTCCAAGCTATCAGTTCACCCGCTCTCAATAGAATCCCCGATGACATACAGACAGTAGAAGACGTATCAATTGCGATCGAGGCTCTCAGTGACCACCTCCGCACCGCAGTAGGTGAATCCTCAAAGCAGGTCCAAGTGGCGGATGGTCGCCGCTGCGAACTGCCCGACGGTGCGAGGAGATTACTGACAGCTAAGAACGCCGCCACTAGGGCGTATGACTCGATGCCAACCCCAGAGAACATAGCCACCATGCGCTATTTACAGCGTGCTGTAAGGAAACGCATGAGTGAGCTGCGTGATCAAAGGTGGGACGACAAACTGTCAGAGATTGAGCCAACTCACCAGGCATACTGGCAGTTGGCTCGAACTCTGAAATCTGACGGACAACAGACAATGCCTCCACTCATTAGGCCACTTCCCCTCTCCATAGCGTTCCTTGACGAAGACAAAGCCGAGTGTTTAGCTGATAGCCTTGAGGCTCAGTGTACTCTAAATGTAGATCACGTCGACCAGAAACACCTCGATTCGGTGGAATCTGAAGTCGAACGTAAAAGCTCTATGTCCATCTCTGACCTCCCACTCCTCCCACCGGTAAAATCATCCGAGGTTGTGTCTCTGATCAAGAGCCTCAAGACCCGTAAATCCCCTGGGGCTGATGGTATCAGCAACAAGGTGATTAAACACTTCTCAGTCCCACTAGTCCATCTCTTAGTTAGCATCTTCAATGCGGCTATGAGCAACTGCTCCTTCCCAGACACTTGGAAGCATGCCATTGTCATTGGTATTCACAAACCAGGCAAACCAGCAGCCGAGCCCTCCAGCTACCGTCCCATAAGTCTCCTCAGCTCTCTGGGGAAGATTTACGAGCGGCTCATTGTGAACCGACTCTGGTCCCACGTTAGGTCCAATAACCTCCTTCCCGATGAGCAATTTGGTTTTAGAGCCAAACACTCTTGCGTCCAACAAGTGCACCGCGTAACGGAGCACATCCTAGGCGGTTTCAATAAGAAACCAAAGCCCCAAGGGACCATAGCTGTCTTCCTCGACGTAGCGAAAGCGTTCGACAAAGTCTGGCACAACGGCTTGATATTCAAGCTGTACCAACTGGGTGTGCCAGACCGTCTTGTACTCATCTTAAAAGACTTTCTCAGGGATCGAACGTTTAGCTATCGCACCGAGGGAACGCTCTCCTCCCCGCATCCCATTCACGCAGGTGTCCCTCAGGGCTATGTACTCTCACCCATTCTCTTCTCGCTGTACACCAGCGACATCCCACGATCTGAACATAATGTTCAGATCGCTCAGTTTGCGGATGATACTGCAATCTACTCTACTGGCTGGTTCAAGGTCAGGCAGAGATGCGCCATCCAACGAGCCATCACCGTAATCGGTGCATGGTTTCGTAAATGGCGGATTGCAGTAAATCCTAGCAAAAGTGCAGCAGTGTACTTCACTGAGACCCGGCGGAATCTCATGCCGTCACCCATAGTCCTATTCGGCGAACCCATCCCATGGGCTAAATCTGCCAAATACCTGGGCGTCACTCTTGATAGCCAACTCACTTTCGCGAAACACATTCAGATTGTTCGCAATAGGGCGGCCTTCATTATGGGTCGTCTTAATCCCCTCATAGGCAAAAACAGTAAAATGTCTCTTAGAAATAAGACGACTCTTTACAAACTTTGCATCCGCCCAATCATGACTTACGCATCTGTAGCGTTCGCCCATGCTCAGAAACACGACCTCCACAAACTTCAAGTGATTCAAAATCGCTTTATGCGCAGGGCAGTGGGCGCTCCGTGGTACTTGCGGAACGCCGAACTGCACTGCGATTTCACCCTCCCCTCTATTACGCAGTATATGAAAGACTGCTCCCGCCGCCACTTCGACAAAGCTCCCCACCACTCGAATCCCCTCGTGGTCGAAGCGGCGAACTACTCCACTGACATAACCGATCCCCACTTCCTTCCCCCCCGTCGCCGTCCAAGGCATATTTTGGGTGACCCGGACGACCCCATCGCAGCCGTTACTTCGGCAGCTTTAGCGTCGTCCCAAGGGAACCCCGGTAATGGTTGTAGACCCGACCAGGGCTGTGATCCCGATCGCATTGTAGGCTCCGGCCGAGATCTTCTTCGCAGCCCCAGTCGCAGTCGAGGTAATTCACACACACACGATTGTAGTCCCAGCAACGGTGCGGGTGGGAGTATACACCGCGGCCCCGGTCGCGATGTATCCTCCGGCCCAGCAAATGGCTGCGGACGAGGTAACACTGGTTTTCTATGTAGTCCCAGCCACCATGGCTGTGGGCGAGGTATTACACATTCTTATTGTAGCCCCACCCAAAGTACAGTCATGAGTGCACAACGCGACGATCCTGGTCGCGGTGTGGACCCATGTCGCGGAAATGGGAGGAGGCGAGGTACACAAGGTTATGATTTAGTGGTAAACACAGTCAAACACCGAGCTCGCCGGCGAGCTCGAGGCAAAAGTTATGTCTTGGTTAGATTCTCTCCAAATAGTCGTAGAGTTAAAATTCATAGGGCCCACTTTCAACGGTACACATATGTACCGGGGCGATTCTCTCCTACTCCCCTCTCTCCTGGCGACTGCCCAAGCCGAGGTCCGTACCCTAGTGGTGCCCTTGAGCAAGTCGCCTACTCCTCTCCTTGCGGCGAAGCGTCTTCAACGCTCGCCTTAGGCGGTGCGCCCTCTGCGCCCGCATCTGGCTGAGTGCCATCTGCGCTCGCCAACCGTCCGGTGACGCTGTAAATGCCGGTAGAGGCAAACAGCATTAGTCCGTTCTAAAAAAAATAAAAAAAAATAAAAAAATGAAGCGGAGGCATTTGCTCGAAGCTCTCGCTGTGAACGGACGTGTGACCGGCACACCAGCCGTACCGCTAGTAGGAGTTTCCATCAAATCGCCCTGTCCCGTGTTCCCTACTAACACGCAGAGGATAGCCAGTGCGCGTGGTCCGCCCATGCTGCAAGGTCCCTCATTCCCGATACCTGTTTCCCATCCAGGAGGATAGCCAGTGCGCGTGGTCCGCCCATGCAGCAAGGTCCCTCATTCCTGAAACCTGCTTCCTATCCTGGAGGATAACCAGTGCGCGTGGTTCGCCCATACAGCAAGGTCCCTCGTTCCTGAAACCTGATTCCTGTCCTGGAGGTTAACCGGTGCGCGTGGTACGGCCAGGCAGCAAGGTCCCTCGTTCCTGAAACCTGATTCCTGTCCTGGAGGATAACCGGTGCGCGTGGTACGCCCATGCAGCAAGGTCCCTCGTTCCTGAAACCTGATTCCTGTCCTGGAGGATAACCGGTGCGCGTGGTACGCCCATGCAGCAAGGTCCCTCGTTCCTGAAACCCGATTCCTGTCCTGGAGGATAACCGGTGCGCGTGGTACGCCCATGCAGCAAGGTCCCTCGTTCCTGAAAC
Source organism: Selenia dentaria (assembly GCA_917880725.1). Taxonomy (NCBI): domain Eukaryota; kingdom Metazoa; phylum Arthropoda; class Insecta; order Lepidoptera; family Geometridae; genus Selenia; species Selenia dentaria. Next base: position 24,133,528 of record OU862898.1, read on the forward strand.
CCGATTCCTGTCCTGGAGGATAACCGGTGCGCGTGGTACGCCCATGCTGCAAGGTCCCTTGTTCCTGAAACCTGATTCCTGTCCTGGAGGATAACCGGTGCGCGTGGTCCACCCATGCTGCAAGCCCCTCATCTTTGGATCCCGAATCATCCCGTTACCACAGTACTCACTAACCGAACCGCCGCCTGTCGTAATCCGCGTACCCGTCGACCCGATACTCCTCGCAGGCCGTCGCGCTCCTGCTAGAGGTCCCGCCGCGACCGCGACGTCCCGGAACCCGTGGCCCTCCTCAGGGCCAATGCCAGTCATCCCCGTCAACGTTGCCCCTTCAGGGAAAACCAGTGTAGAACCTAGTATAAGCTAGTTACTATTTAGACGCCCTAAGCAATCAATGTGGGCACCTGAAATATATGTCGAAGTACCGTTGACCCAACACCGTGTGTTTCTCTCGACAACGACCCTTCACAGACTACCCCTATCAAACGTTCCATCTCTTACCGCGAGGACCGCGACAAGGAGTACGAACATCTTCTGGACGAAGTGCCCAGGCCAGCTAGCCGCAAGGGGCTCTGCAAACGTCACAAAATAATAAATCTTCAAGTTCTGACCTATGAAGAGTTCAACTCTGTCTTGGTGCAGATTGAAGGCTTATTAAATAGCAGACCACTCTACGCACTTAGCTCAGATCCATCCGACATATCGGCGCTTACTCCTAATCATTTTTTAAACGTTACTCCGCAAAAATTTCTTCCTGTCGAAGACGTGACGCATGTCGCCGATAATCGTTTATCTCGCCATCAATTCTTAAATAAAATAATTCAAAGCTTTTGGCGTCGTTGGAGTCAGGAGTATTTAACTTCACTTCAACAACGCGAGAAGTGGAACTCGCTTACCAATCCTATACGACTCGGTACTGTTTTAGTTATTAAAGATAACAACGCGCACCCTCTTTGTTGGCCATTGGGTATTGTGGAAGCAGTATATCCTGGCAAGGACAATATAATTCGCACTCTCAAAGTTCGAACTGCTTCAGGTAGTTATGTACGTCCAGTGGTCAGGGTGTGTCCTCTTCCTCTTCAGTAAAAATATATGCATTAAATTAGTTTAAGTTACTTTTCTCTCTCGTCTTATATCATAGTTACGCTTACTTGCTAATAAAAAAAAAAAAAAACCCTGTTTATTTTGTAGAGGAAACCTCTAGGCCGGGGGAGTTGTACGCGCCGCTTAATTAGCTATTATGTGTGATTTATTATCTGTAAAAAATTACTATATCTGTTACCATTCATACACTCACTCAGTCACTCATTCAATCCCTTCCCGCTCCTCTCGACGCACGCGCTAGTAAAAAACCTCGCATAACAAAAAAATACTCTAATATATACACAAAACTATACCGCGGCCGCGAGTGCAAAATCTAAATAAAATGTAAAACTGTTTAATGTGATGGTGGAAAGTGAACTGCGACCTATACAGCCATATCGAAGGACTTCGCCCAGGACCCACAGCACGTGAGCCTCTTTCACTGTCCAATTACGCTAATCCTAGCCTACAAGTACCATCCAACCGAAAGAAGCATTATTTAGAAATACTTGAAACTTTCGTATTGACATCGCAGCCCTTGTAATTTTTATAGTATTACTTATTATTAGTTGGTCACTGGCGTCTGACACGGAGAGTCAGAAGACGCGGGTTCAAATCCCGTCCGAGGATGAAATTTTTCTCTCTATAAATTTCAATGTTTGAGATCGCTTACGCAGGCGTTAGTGCTTTAAAAAGTAATACTATATTGCTACGGGATGAAAACCGTGGTATTTTATTTAATGAACTCCTATTCCGCTATTAAGTTTAAAACGGGGTTCCATATGCTTGACATTCTAAAACCATTTTCACGATTGAAATTACTGTGTTTAGTGATTTCAATCGCTTCTTTGACCAACCTTGGAATGTAATGGCGCTCTGTCGATAAGATAAGCGGCTTATAAAACTCAATCCAATGGTTCGGGCCCGATTCCAGCAGATGTTCGGCTATGGTAGATTTATCAACATCATTGTTTTTCACAGCTTTGATATGCTCTTTGATGCGGCAGGAGATAGTCCGTTTCGTTTGTCCAATATATGAGCTTCCGCAGCTGCAATTGATTATATAGACCCCCGGGTGCTCAAACAACAATTTGTCTTTTTGGGAACGTAAACTTTGCTCAATTTTCTTGTGGAGAGTAAAGGTGGTTTTAATCGAATATTTGCTCAGCAACCGACCTATCTTGTCTGTTACTCCCTTGACTTATGGCAGGAATGTTGGCTGACGCTCCACTCTAGTAACGGGTGGTCGTACACTACGTGCTCTGAATCGGCTAATGTTCAATTTGAAAAAAATATGAAATGCGATTTTATGAAGACTGATCACTATGAAGTTGAGTACAAAACCTTGTTCTATATAGGTATCTATTAACGGGAAAGGATCCACTGGTCCCCTCTATGTAATTTTTTATAAGCTCCAGTACAATATTTAATAAGTCTTTGTTTACACACATATCAAAGTAAGAGCCACAGTTAGTCATCCCTCCGAGATTGGTTAGTTCCTTCCATCGTCAGTACACGAATCGTAATTGGTGAAAAATCCCAACATGTTGTAGTCTTTTTATACAAGACACAGGTTTAGTACCACCACACTGTTTATAGAATATTAGGTGAATTTAAAATATTTATATAGTCTAGTGTTTCCATACCAAGCGAGCGATAATTATACCTAGTTCGTTAATATTGTACAATTATGTACTGAGTGAATTTAGTTCGCTAATAGTAACTAGATAGCAGCACCATATTGATTTAGTTTCTAAAGGTTAACTAGATGGCGCCACCGGAAAGATTGAAAGATGCAATGTATTTAATTATAGAATTATTGTGAGAAATTTCAAAAGGAAAACAAATTAATAGAAGGATAATTAACACCGTAGTTTAACACTAAGCTACTTCAAGAAGGTGTAAATTTAGCTCCTTTTGAACTCACTTTAAAATCAATTTTACCATACACCTAATTCTACGAAATCAATTACCACCTTATTTAGCTTCAAAGAAAATAAATACTGAACATCTAACCAAAGTTTTATTCAAATAGCAACTGGTAAGCACAATTATATATAGTAAAAGCTAAACTAAATCTAAAATATAATCCAAAAGCCACATTTTGTGAGAAAATATTACATATAATAGTTAAATAAAATTATATAAGCCTAAGTATTTATTTTCTGTGAAAATTTACTATTTTTGTACAATTTGAGGCCTCGTTCGAATTTTAATTTACTGTAAGTACACTGACGAAGCGAATTCTCTACGATTTATTGGGTTGGATATCGAATTCATTTCGATAAGTGTTACTTTAGGCTTTTATATCTTTCGGGTATTTAGGGTTCTTTAGCAAATATAAAAAGAACAACTTAACTCAGAAGGGACAAATAACCCATAAAGTACAAAGTCAAAGATTGTGTCCTTCTCTGTCGAGATGCGATTCATGAGAGGCGATGAAACCTGAAGGTTCTGCTAAAGTGTATACCTCTATTGTCTTGGTTGGTACCACCGTACTTCCAGGTTTTTTGCTACGAAGTAGTGTAGTATCACTACTAGGCTATGAAGAGTAATGTTGTAAAGGAAACACGAAACAAATGAGACTTTCTTAACTAATTTAACCTTTTTGCTTCTATTTTTTGTCGTTTCATTCCTATAAGTGAATAATCAATTTGTTTCTTTCATTACTTATCCCATTGATCATGAGAATGACACCATTAACTGGTTTTTAATCATCATAATCAGCTTATTATGTTCCTACTGCTGGGACTCGAGCCTTCCTCTCAGAGAGAAGAGTTGGGCCATAATCCACAACGCGGGCCCAGTGCGGATTGGTGGATAGGTTAGTGGCTAACCCCTGTCGAAGTTTTCAGGCCGCCCGAAGGCTTTCAACATAGCCTAACGACTGTCGTCCTAAGACAAACAACCGGGACTGACGGCTTAACGTGCCCTCCGAAGCATGGAAGTGCTCAGATTAATAATGCCACTAACGGTCACCCATCCAAGTCCTGACCGCAGAAAGTGTTGTTTAACTTGTTGATCGGTTAAGATCGCCAAGTCAAGCTCCGCTACTAGCTATTCCGACCGTTTTGTATAGCCTTACAGAATTAATGATTTATATTTAAGATCCTATGTAACAATGTATGACCTTAATTATTATATTTACAAGGTACTGCTCCTGATTGTTACTAAGAAATTCATTTAGCAAACTCCAATCAAAAAGTGAGAATTGTACTCCGACGGCCTTTTTAATAAACTTGGCGTACACCCGGAGTAGTTATAACATCTATCTCAATTCAAAGTCAATTTTTCGCTTGCAGTAAATGTCACGCGTGAAAGCAAGACAAAGCATGTTACGCCTAATATAGGTTTACGCAACGTTTATTAATAAAGTCCCGAAAGTTTACACAACCGCTTACGCACTTACAAGGCAAACCGAACCACACGCAAAGTTTTTAAAATGTTTGTTTGTGAGGACATGTAATTTACTTTCCACTGAACAGTGCCTTCAACGTGTCCAACTAGGGCTTGTTAAATTTCAAACAAAATTCTTATTTTCGACAGCCTGAGCTTTATTAGCATGTTGCTTCATAAACCGTTGAATTACGCATGATTTGGATTTTTCAACTACGTTATTTTGCTAGATGCGAAATAATTTAAAGATATGATTTTTTCGTAGTCGATAAACTTGCTAGTACCACCACATAGCTGCTCAAGCTGTATATTATAGGTGAGATAATAGTCAAAATGTCATATAATGGTCGACCTAAAACTACTATGTACCAAAACCTATATGGGTAGGACAAAATAAAAAAAATAAAAATTGTATTTAAATTTTATTTCCCCTGGTCACGCTATAACTTTTGAACGGATGAAACAATCTCGCTAATTATTTTCTTGTTGTGTTAATTATTGTCAGGAGAAGGTTTTTATCCCCCCCGAGGGTTTTCACCTTGCCGTGGCGGGGGGCTCAGTAGCCGTGGCTTGGGTCACCACGGTGAAGCTAAGAGGAACCAATGGGCCTGCCAGTGATAGCCGATAGCTGGCGGGCCCGAGGTGGGACCGCTCCTATGGACTTTGCCCTCCAAGTCTACATGGGAGCGGTCATTGTAGGTTGCGGTGGTGTATGGGCGCCACTGCAACTGAGGCGGGCTGCGGTGTCGTATGGGCGGCACCGCGGCTGAGAGTTAGAGGCCGCGGCGGGAGAGGAGTGCCGGTATTACGGTGAGCCGGCAGAGACTCCCACATAACCACCGTGCTCCCCCTGGGGCCGGTGGTATCCATAAAGGATTACTCGGCGTAAAAAAGGAGAAGGTTTTATGAAACAAAAACCAAGAAAAGACAGGAGGTTATGGCGAGGCCGAAGGCCAAGCCTACTACGCGAACGGTGTCGCGGGCAGTCGCTAGGAATAATATAAAATAAAATGAAATTTATCGCCCTTAACACGTGTAAGTGATAAACTTTGTAAAAACCTGTCTATTTCATAAACAAGAAATCAAACTGGTAATTTAAAGTTTACCTAAAATCTTCCAACAAACACAATTAATTCCAAGCATTCCTCATTTCAAGACCATTCTGATCGAAACAGGGATTACGTTCGTATAAATCTAACAACTCCTTAAAATTAAATCTGATTGTTTAAACGAAGCAGCATATTTCGGGACTTTAACTTAGAACACCTACACGTTACTAACAATTTGGCTAAGAACTTTCGGGATATTCGCGGCGCTTTAAACTGGGAAGCTAGAGCTTTGTGAGAAGAGAGTTTTATTCAAAAGGTGGTAAGGTTTGTTTTTCCTTCAATAAGTAGACTTGTACTGATTAACGTTTTCCATTCCTCAAGTTAATAAGGTTTTTTAGTTCAATTTTAAGTGGCATCAAGTGGGCAAGATTTTTATTCAAGTACTTAACTTTGACCAAGTTAAGTACAGTAGACGATTGACTAGGAAAGCACAAAAACAACTTTGCAAATTTTAGTACACTAGTGCACCGTTTCGAACACTTAACGGTTGATAATCCACAACTGTACATGTCAAAATACGAAAAATCACCAATGTGGGAAAACCAACGATGTAAAGCTTCTAGACCTTTCAACGCCTTCAACCTTCAACCAGCTGGCAGTGGCAGTCAATCTTCATAGCACAAGATTTTTCAAGACACTTCAGTTGGTACAATGATACTCGTATTTAAAATTTAAACGCAACCAAACTTGAAAACAACTTTATCAAACCGAACCAACATACTAGACCTCTTGCACAAGAAGCTTAGCAATCATACCCTCGTCTTGCATTGCATCACGATTCCCACCCTGCTGCTGGCAGGCTTTTCTTTGACATCGTCTCCTTACTGAGAAAAACAAATGTCAATCTCGTACAGAACAGCATGATATCTCAGAATAAACAACACCCAAATAAAATCAATTAACCTCCAACCCGCCATTAGGTTCAACCGTTCTAACACTTGAAATATAGAGTGTAAGTGTCCAATCGTACAGAACCCTTGTTAGTGTCAGCAAAGGAATGTGGATTATCTGTCGATACGAAGGTTCAGATCGCGTTGGGAATCATTTGAGCGGTATTGGCGAATGGGGACATCGTTTCGGACTGCAAAAGGTTAGTAGGACAACAAAAATCAAGTACTTGACAGATCGTAATTTAATTTATGTTACAGGACCTTTATGCCAGTGCAGCGTTCCGGAAACTTCGCAAAGTCTTCTTGTCAAAAATACCCCAGTACTCAAGACAAGAGTATTTGATCAATGTGTGTTACCAGTGATGACTTATGGCACTAAAACGTGGCCTCTTACTATGGGCCTCATAAGTAAGCTCAAAGTCGCACAACGAGCTATGGAGAGGGCTATGCTCGGGGTTTCTCTACGTGATCGAATCAGAAATGAGGAGATCCGTAGAAGAACGAAAGTCACCGACATAGTCCAGAAGATTAGCCAGTTAAAGTGGCAGTGGGCAGGGTACATAGCACGCAGAACAGATGGCCGATGCGGCCGGAAGGTTCTGGATTGGAGACCAAGGACAGGCAAGCGCAACGTAGGTCGTCCACCGACACGGTGGAAAGACGACCTGATAAAGGTCGCAGGCCGACGTTGGATTCAGGCCACTTCCAACCGGTTCTTTTGGAAAATTATGGGGGAGGCATATGTTCAGCAGTGGACGACGGACGTCCTACGGCTGAGTTGATGACGACATTTATGACATACGTGGCAAATAAAAGGAGCCTGATGAAAAGCAATCACTGTCGCTTATGAATATGTGTAACACTCGGGGCATCACAAATACGTCGTCGACCTTTCAAAGACTTCGTTGGCTTGCCTTTGAAGTTTCTCGGAACTGCCGACCTAGAAAAAAGCTTTTTCTAAGTAACCGACCGAAGTTTCGCCCAGTTTCTGCCAATAAATCTAGTTTCGGGCTTAGTTCCGGTTTCGGCCACAATATAGCCGAAACTTTCGACCTGGCGAAGCTCGAGTGTTTGTGAATTTTCGTGCGTTGCTCGTTAAACTGCGCAGTTAACAGTCTTTTATTTAACACTATAGAACTGTCCATATATAAATGTGCATATAAATGTAAAAAAACAGTACATTTCAGTAAATAATCGTAATCTAAAATAATTTTGATAAGTTTTGGTTTCGGCCGAAAGAGAGAGCAAGGCCGAAAGTTCGGTTCAGATTTCGGTTTAGGCTAAAAAACCAGTTTCGGTCTTACACTACTTTTTCTACATTTTGGTAGTGTTAGGAAAAAATATGGTGTAAATAACAACGTTCGTTCACACGCTGCACAACGGACCGTCTTAAAGCTACAGAAGTTACGACTGGAAATATCATTCATACTAAAATTATATTCTACCTATCAACAAATATAATATATCCGGATATTTCTCCTTTCACTCGAAACGAGAACAATGATTTCATTTGATGAGGACTTTTCTCTGTGAAACTTTCCTCATGCAGCCAATTTACTACTGTTCAAACCAAAACATTCATTCTAATCTTCGAATGTTTGTTCATACTGCTACTCGGAATGTTTGCATGCCAACTAGGTTTTATCAGATTCAAACTCGTGAACAGTTGCGACCGGTGAAAATCTTGGAATTGGTAAAGTACACTGGGAGTTTGTGCAGATTCGATTTAAGATTCCAACAATGTTGGCATAATGAATTTATATGTCGCTTCTAAAACTGTGAATAATTTCAAATTTAACTAACGCCCCAAAAAATAATCAGCGGTGGGAATGAAATAAAAAGATGAAATATACTACAAGCTTAACTAGGAGGAACCCCACTTATACGTTGTAGAGCCGGTGGTGGATGATATCATCGCAATCACCGCATAATTAAATATTCTGACGCAAAGAAATATTCTAAATCATAATCAGCCCACTTTGTTCCCAGTGCTGGGACTCGAGCCTTCCGTTCAGAGAGAGGAGTTGGGCCATAATCCACCAAGTTGGCCCAGTGCGGATTGGTGGATAGGTCATAATGGCCAACCCATGTCGAAGTTTTCAGGCCGCCCGAAGCCCTTCGACATAGCCTAACGACTGTTGCCCTAAGACAAACAACCGAGACCGACGGCTTAACGTGCCCTCCGAAGCACGGAAGCGCTCAGTTGATTAATGCCACTAGCACACACACATCCAACTCCTGACCGCAGCAAGTGTTGCTTAACTTTTTGATCGGTTAAGATCGCCAAGTAGAGCTCCGCTACGAGCGCTTCGGAGAAACAGTGTGCAAGTATAATAAATATATTGTTTGCTTGAATCTTTAAAAAGATAGCGCCGCGCGCACTCTGCCTTCAACCCTTAACGAGTCAACATCTCCGAAATTGATATAATTTGGTGACGTCATTCCTTATCGTGACTATGTACAGTGCAATCTGTTGTATCGATTTGTCGGTTATTGCATCATTGTTACTTAGTTACTGATACTCGTAAAATAAAAAAACCGGTAGGTTCAAGTGTTACCGCCATTTATTTAAAAAGCCTATCCGTTTCCGGTTTCTAAATATATAAGGTTACTGCTAATTAACTGGCGATACGCGACAGGCGTGTTGGGTATCGATAACAAAAACTAAAAAAAATGAAAAAAAAAAATTTTTTTTTAAGTTTTTTTTTCAACTTGTCTTTGAGTTATCAATGAGATAATAAGCGATACACAATACTGTATGGTGCTTAGAATCACTAACAAAACAATAAAAAAGAATAATCACTAAGTAAAAGCATCAGCTGTTTTGAATTAAAGACGCTCGCGCACCCACCCGCTCCGTTGCGATCGCTTAGTGATTGAAACGGCGGCCGCCGCTTGATATCGCTGGTTCGAAGTGCAGCGCGCCGCGGAGCAGCGGCGGCGATGTCGCATGTCAGTGTGCTCCGACGTCCATCCATCTTTTGTTTTAGCTACCTAATCTATCCATGAAATTTCATGTCCATCACTCTCTTGGTAAGCGTTACATCCTATCTGCTCATAACAAGCCAAAGGCAATCCCGACATGTAGGTATCTACCTAACTTATTCATCATTAAACTTCTGTTGTCCCCAATAAATAATCTAATCACACCTTTTGTCAAACGACCACTTTTACACTAAAAATAAAACAATTTTAAAAGCGTGATATTCAAAATGTGGAATAACAATGTTCATTATTAATTACCTACATTGAGCTACGATACAGATACGCTACATAATTAGGTACCTACCTACTACTTAGGTACCTATCTTGAAAATTAATCTTAACAAATTGGTGTGAGTACCTACAAAGTATTCTACCTATCCACAAAAAGCAGCTGATTTTAATTACCTATGGTATTAAAATCAGCTGCTTACCTATGGTAGGTAATCATTGACCTGTGAATCGTAACTCAATGTAGGTAATGAATAATGAACATTATTATTCCAAATTTTGAATGAAATTTTTTTTCATTTTTTTTAGTTTTTGTTATCGATACCCATCACGCCTGTCGCGTATCGCCAGTTAATTAGCAGTAACCTTGTATATATATATAAATGAACCTCTATTTCTCCTGGTCACACTATAACTTGAGAACGGCCTTACCGATTTCATTCATATTTTTTCATTAATACTTCATAGAAGGTTACTACATTAAAGAAAGTAAAGAAAAGGTGGGAGGTTATGGCGAGGTCGATGGTCGAGCTTACTACACCAATCAGCAGGACAGTCGCTACTCAAAAGTCAAAAATCAAAATCATATATTCAATTTAGGCATCAAAGACGCACTTATGAACGTCAACTTTTCATTATAATGTACTTTAAAGACTCTACCGCCACGTTCCAAAATATATAGAGCCCACCGAGAAGAAGCGGCAAGAAACTCGGGGCCATTCTTTTTATATAGATGTTTACAATGTTTCTACTTAGGTACTACAAATATTACATTTTATGGGTGGCATACTGACAGCTTGCCAGAAGTGGAGTATTCCAAGCATCTTTATCTTCTATATAATGTCGATCTTTATAGTAAGCTTTTTTTATTAAAACGTTTTTTACAGTCAACTTGAATTTGCCCTCTGTGAGCTCAGTTATGTGCTTTGGGATTTTATTGTAAAAACGCACACAATTTCCTAGGAATGACTTATTAGTCTTCGCAAGTCTAAAACTAGGTACTATACAATATAAACTGTGTAAATATGTGCTGTGTGGACAGTCGTCTGATTCTCTAAGAGCAAACATCGTTGCATCTTTGACAACATTCGTGAAACAAATGAAGAGATGAGAGAAAGAAAGAAACGTTGGAAAATCAACCTTATGTGCAAGGGCGATATCTCATAAAGTATCTGACATCGGTGAGCTCGTCGACGAATCATTAGAGAATCGCACGGCTGTGCTGCTATATGAGAAAGAGAATCAAAAACTTATGTCTTGGGGTGAGGTGCTTAGTGCAGTTCAACATAGAATTTTCCTTATAGTTAAGCTTATACCTTAAATAAGAATATGAATTATTTATTTCAACCACCAATATTGTTAACATTGAAATTTATAGAGAGAAAAATTCCATCTTCGGACGGGATTCGAACCCGCGTCTTCTGACTCTCCGTGTCAGACGCCATTGACCAACTAGGCCACCGAGAATCTGGTCCGAGCATCGAATTTTGACTCTCTATTTGACTAACCGTCTTGCGGGGACGGAGCGACATCTATTGGACAGTTTAACAGTACCATCCAACCGAAAGTAGCATTATTTAGAAATACTTGAAACTTTCGTATTGACATCGCAGCCCTTGTAACTTTTATAGTATTACGTTTTAAAGCACTAACGCCTGCTTAAGCGATCTCAAACATTGAAATTTATATTTTAATTATATTTATAGATTCTCGGTGGTCTAGTTGGTCAAAGGCGTCTGACACGGAGAGTCAGAAGACGCTAAGGTAACATATAGAATTTACTTAGATAATTTATAAAATTTAGACAGCCTAAACAGTGTAGTCGCATTTTCATATAACTACACAGTACTTGACTCAGTTCAAACTGTTGTATTGCGTGGAACTGCACTAAGTTATAAGCTCAAAGTGACAATGAAGTTATTATGAATCAGAAATAAGGAGATCCGTAGAAGAACGAAAGTCACCGACAAAGCTCAGAAGATAAGCCAGTTAAAGTGGCAGTGGGCCATAAAGCATGCAGAACAGATGGCCGATGGGGCCAGAAGGTTCTGGAGTGGAAACCACGGACCGGCAATCGCAACGTAGGTCATCCACCGACACGGTGGGCAGACGACCTGATAAAGGTAGCAGGACGCTTCCTACCGGTCCTTTTGGAAAATTGTGGGGGAGGCATATGTTCAGCAGTGGACGTCCTGCGGCTGTGATGATGATGATGATGACATAACATAACATAAATTATTTGCGTATATGTGTCGACTCGAGTTAGCAGTGGGCCCCAAACTAGGCTGAGCCTGAACCTTGATGGCCCAACAGGATTGTAAACGTTCGAATTGTCGCGCAGTAGTTTAGCGTTTAGTTTTTCTTATAAATTGCATACATATTGGCAATTATTCAAGAAGTTAAGATACTCTGAGAGTGTTTTTATGAAATGAAATCGTTTATTCTGTATAGGCCTACGGGGCACTTACAAATTGTCATATTACATTTATTATTTCTCAAATCTACAACCGGATCGGAACGCGACCATGACTGAGAAGATCGGGCAAGAAACTCAGCGGGCTTGTCATTTTACATTTTTTAACGCTAATTTCTTAATTTATATAACAAATGTTCGTTTATTTTTAGCTCCAGTGTATTGCCTTACAAAAGAGACCATAATAATAGTATCACTAGGGCAAGACATGCTACACTTTGACATGGTAATACACGAGTAGATAGATCCTGGAGTGATCAGTCTCAAGCTGTTTTATCCTCCAAGTAATCCGAAATTTTGTAATAACCTTATTGACAGAGTTTAGTTTTAATAGTAATTTCAAACTTATTAAAACGCAAATTCCGGATAACATTGGGAAGTTTATGAAAGATTATATGTGCACCTAATGCATCATTTATTATTTTATATTTCACTACGACTTTTTATCAGCTTGATCTCAGTTTACGTAAATAAACTTCGGTATCAGGAAGTTACCCTTAGACATTTTTAGAATACATTGTACATAAGGTGGATCAAGCTTCACTTTTCCAGTACATTCAATTTTCGAGGATTTTTCCAATAAAGGCAGATTATCCCAGGATTGTACACAAAATATGAGAGCACGGGAAGTAAGAAATATGAAATAGTCCGAATTGTATGGACGTCAGATAACATCCTGCATGATAAAAGTTTGTAAATTTCGATATCGTTTAATCAGTTTTGAATAGGTATTCTATATTTTGGATATTATCTTAAACTTGGAATTTCGAATTCTTTTTTATGGGATTGGTTGGCAAATGAGCAAGCGCCTCACCTGATGTAAGTAAGTAATGTAAGTGATTCCGTCGCCCACAGACATCCGCAGTACTAGAGGTCTCTCGAGGATGCGTTGGAGACCATTGAGCAAGGAAGTTAGGAAGGAAGATATAGAAGAGATGAGGGTGGAGGGGGAGGGAGAAGGATAAAGGTGACGGTGGGAGGGGGCAAACTATGTTACTTCACGTCGGTGTTATGTGGGAGTGTGGTACTTCCCCGGTCGTGCCGGCCCATTCGGTTATTCTATTGTAAGTGAATTACCTTTCTATAAACCTTATATATTATGGCTCTACTTAAAGGCTGGCCTGAACAGTCAACTGGCCGGTTGGCGCAATTGGAGCAACCCCATCTTCTAAGCTGCTGTTCGATCCCCAGATAGGTCATACATTTGTGTGCATAAACGTGTCTGATTGACCTGTGCCTGGGTATGTATATGTATATAAGTCATCAGAGTTCCATAGCACAGGCTCTGCCTAATTCGGGAACTGAACATCTTGTGTGGATGTTTCCCATATTGTTATTATTACGCAGATCTACTCTAAATCACGACTTTGACGTTTCGGAAAAAAATATTAATAAAATCATCATCAATCTAACATCTATACTAATTATCGTATTACTTTAGGTCTAATCTAAATAACAGTTATTAAAAACAGTTTAGGTTCCAACTCATAAAATTCATTTACTAATTTCTTTGTCGCAAATTGTAAAAAGAAATTGTGAATGTTTGCTAATTTAGTTTTGTATTAAATTATTCATTACTAAATTGAATCTCATCGGTTGACGAGCTTTAAGTATTTTTTTGTTGTCAAACATTTGAAGACTTGGTTTAAAAGAGAATATTAGAGGTTAAGGTATGAAATTGCCAATGAGTAGGTACTTAAAAAAAATTACCATTTTTTTGTAGCATATAATATTTAAAGGTACATTGGGCCCGTATCAGGATCTTTACAGGATGGCATGCTCCAATTTCGTGGCTACGCGTGGATTAACCCGTGAGAAGGCGCGCCTAATGTTGTTACACGGATAGGCGCGCGCGAGCAAATAGCTCACACTACTTTAAATGCTTATATTTCTGCAACATTAGTATAATTGGCTATAAATGGATCCATAATAAATAAAACAACATTAATTTAATATAAAACAAGAGTTTTAATTAAAACTATGAAAAATAAAAGGAATTTCTACCTCAAATAACAAATCAATTAATTTTGGACCTACAATCTTTGGTAGTCTTAAAAAAATCCCGATAAATAAAAAACTGAAAACTAAATTTAATAATTTCACTCTTCTATGAGATCAAGACAAGTGTGCCTCTCAAAACACATTGAACATATATACGTTATGTGATCGGTGCAGAGTAATTGCTTGCACGAAGTGCATGCTTTTTCTAAAGGACCGGATGAAATCCAAGGAAATAATAAAATAATTATAATAATAATAATTTATTTCCAAAATCATACCAGAAACCTATATAAAAATTTATACAATGTTTATATTTTTGTTGTCTTAAGTAATAGGTATAAAAGTTTCCTCTCTTCTCGTTTTGAATCCTCTTTCAACCACGAAGACATTTCGTATATTTTGTGCATTATACAGATCGTACATTTTTCACGTGTGTTGTAGCTGATAACATAAAACATTAGCAATAAAATATGACTTTAGAGTTATGTACCCGATAAAAAATAAAATTTAATACAAATTAACATAATAATACACAAGAAAAACACAATAACATGTTTTTATATGAAAAATAAATACTTACGCGAATGGGCGCGCGATGAGCAAATTGCCGCACGACAGTGCAGGCCTTCCACAAGTGCTTCACTGCGCGGAAGCAGCGGGACTGAGCGATGCGTGAATTGCGCGAGGGGAGAGGGGTTGAATAGTTACGAAGGTACCTAGGAGCTCGGGACGACATGTGGTCAGGAACACCAAAAACTTTCTCAATTAATTTTTGTGTGAGCAAATTGCTCATAGCGCGCCTTCTCACGGGTTAAGCGGGCGAGGAGAATAAGATATAACATGAACAATTAGTCTGCTTTAATAACGTCACACTGAGATTTCAGCACATAGTATTTGACATCAACTCTAGTCCACCAAAACTAAACTAGGTGGCGCTTGACTAAATAATAACATCGGTTAAAGCTATGCGCCGACATATTAAACTACAATGATTGGTCTCCCAAATCAGGCGTTAATGCTGCTTAAAAATATATATATTAAAAAATTATGAAAGGTTTCAAAGTCTATTATACCGTTGTAATTGTATGTTTACTCCTTTTATACCTACTTGAGAGATAAAATTGGTCTTTGTAGAATTTATTACATTTGTTATTTTTTTGTTGCGGTTCAAGTTTTTTTTTTTTCGATTGTCTTTACCTCTATAATTTGACTAAAAATAAACAGATAACATAATAATTGAATAAAGGAAGATGTACTGGGTAACCAGTGTGAATTAACGCCGTTTACACATATAAAATAGAACAAATAGCTGTTTTACATCAATATGAATGAAAAGTGTTTGAAAAATACTTCTTTCAGTTGGATAGTGCTAGTGGAAGTTTCACTTAGAAATCCGACAACATGAAAGTATAATTTTAATTCTAAGTGGCTAGTGCGATAAATCAGCAATTCCATATTTATACCACTATTATTTTTTAATCTAAGATAAATATATAAAACAAGTCTAGACAAACAAAATAAGAGCTTAATTTTCTGATTTTAAACGTACTTTAGCTCATCCTTTAAGTAAATTTACTCATCTATGAAATAAGTCTATAACACAAAATCTTTTATCAAAATACTCGTTTTAACAGTGATTTGGAGAAGTGACACTTCTAAAATAAATTCAAATAATAGTCGATTTACTTCACCACTTTTTCGAAGTTGTTCACTGATGACGTTTGTATTAGCTTACTAGTGCCCCCTCCCGCGTCTTCAGTTGTATGACGTACGGCATACGAAGCCTCAGAATGAATTCAACCCTATGTATTACCCACATAGAGGCAATTGTCCCAAAAATCCATCCATATTAGATGCTTACAATATAAAAGGCAATAACAGGGTTGTTGACCTTTTTTTACAACGTATCTTAATATAAACAGCATACCTAAATACACACCTAGGATATTTTAATATTTATGAGGAAGTTTTATTTAATAAAAACGATGTTTTTATTTCAGCTTTTAAAATTGGCGCTAACACTGTTATCTAATGGCGGTCTATACGTCGTATGACGTCACTAAGGCGAAAACAAATAGTGTTGGGTGTAAATAACGCATTTAAGAAGCAACTAGCTGAGTACCTTACAAAGGAATAAATGTGTTAAGTAAGTACAAAGTGATTACTGTATAATAATTTATTAGTATTATATTATAATGTTTTAATTTTGTTTAGTGTAACGACGAACGAATATTAAGTTTTTTAAGTATCGCTATGTTCTCAAGAAAGTGACTAAGTGTCTTATTTGAGAATAAAATTCTTTAAACCTAAACCTAAATACGTTTTGCCTTCTTGCAGGTTGCTTTGCTTGAACAATGGAGATGGCGGGAAAAAATCAAATATTACTATTATAATTTATTTTATTTTGTTTATTCTCAAGTTTTGACGTGCAATAGTGATGAATTATTAACTGTTTATTTCCATAATGGTGTAATGGTATCAGTAAAGAGTATGCCATAAAAACAAAACCTGTAAAAAACCAAGTCTCGCAAGTTCTTCTGCCGTAAAAAGTTGTGAGAACTATGTAATACCAAGTTGTTTGATTAATTCAGTCCCTATTTAAGAGACCTTCTCTTTTAAGTTACTACGTAATTAGCTATCCTAACAACATCTTATAATAAGCATATAAATATTAATCTAAATTAAAATCTTTTATGTTTTAAATACAAAAGATTGACTTGGCAATCGCACTAAACAATCTTATTTATATAGGTAAGGCGCTTTGCAGACGATAGGGCAGGCCGGGGCGGTCAATTTTGCCGCAAACGATAGCGCAAAGGGAATCCTATACTACCAACGCACACGGAGGGTAAAAAGACCGCGCCGTGCCGTGCATATCCGTAGCTATGAGCGGCGTGGGCAGCCGCGGACATCGACGGGCAGACGCGATCTTTATTGCATCGCGGTCAAAATGACCGCGCCCGCCCTGTCGTCTGCAAAGCGCCTAATGTGTAATACTTGTGAGATACATTTTGTTTTCATGCGACATAGATAGGGTTGACTATAGGCCTGCAATTTTATTAATGTTAAAATGTTTTAATGTTAAATGTTTTTCCCGCATATCATCATATCAGTGATGTTTATAATGATGAACAGTTTAATATTTTTAAGTTTTGTGTCTCCTAAAAAAGTTTATCCAAATCCGTTCACTAGTTTTTGCGTGATTGAGTAACAATAAATATCTAGGTATATATCTAAACTTTCAAATATATAATACTAGTAAAATTAGTATATTTTATGTTAAGTATAAAGTAGAATTAGTCGCATTAACCCTTCGCATCCTTAAGACGTACATACATACGACAGTTTCATTCATAAATCTTTTCTTTAAATTGTCACGGTATAGGAAGGATTAAGCAATAGGCCAGCTTCACCGCCTTTACATCGTATAAAACTACGAAGAAATAATATCAGGAAGAGCAACTGCCTTAAAAAAATGACCCAATAATTGTCGTGCTTATTCAATAACATCGTTCACGCCGATATGAGTCAGCTGTCATCGTAGACGTTGCAGCACGCACGTGGACCAATCCCTGCTTTCCTTCTGAAATTTAAACCAATCACCGAACATGTCTATTTGTAACCTCGGAAGTAATTCGTATTTGGAATCATACGTCGTTTTGGTTTGATGGACCACTTTTTGTGTGGAATTTGTTCTGAGTTATGTTTCCTGACATTATTTCTTCGTAGGTATAAAAGGCCTTAAGAGACGTAACGACAAATTATTCGATTTCAATCAATCACGGGAAAGTAGTCAAGACTTAACGAAATAAACAGCGAGCACCGAGATAAGAGAGTTAACACAAATTGAATCGGCACCCGGCAACCGAACGTTTAAATAAAGTAAATCGAGTTTTGAGCCTAAATCATTTCTTATCGAGTCTTAACTCGAAAGCAATTTAACTTTGTTTGCTATCAAAAGAGTTGAGGGACATGCGCGGGGAAAGCGTGATTGTACCTATTCGGGGAATAATATCGATTTATTATACAAAGCCACAGTTAAATTATCTATCTACCGTGACAAGACCGTTTAGGAGAATAAATCTACGATATTGCCGATTTCCCACTCTTGTGGTGTAGAAGCCTTTTAAACTCTTTCTTTTACCAGGTTCTGGACTGTAAGAGTTGTATAATCACTACCAGTGCTTTTCTTAATCTGTCGAGGACGTGTTTAGTTTAACGTAAAAAACATTTCCAAGTCAACTTCGGTAACTTTTTCAAGGCAAGAAACCGACAGTTCGAGATACTCCCGATCGGCCTACTTAGTCTCATCACTTATGAGCGTAGCACGAAACATTTGCGTAAATGTAACGTAATCGTGTACCTGGCACGTTAACACATAGTTTGTACTATGCACGTTAACGATACGATTATCTTACACTTACACAAATTTTCTTGTCAATGGGTCATTAATTGCATTAAAAAAAGTTAACAGGTTTAGTTTAAAACAAGGAAATTCTAATACAATTTTCTTGGGCCAGAGACGTTATTTATTTTTTTATTTGAGACTAGTGAATATTTTCATACATAAACATCAAAATGACGTATTTTGACTAAAACCTCCACGGCCAATTTGCATTGACCGTGGCCATGAGAAAACTCTTCTCCACTGAACAAGCTCAATGATAGTGGGCGAATAGTGGGCCGAGCACTAAAATCTGCTTAAGTGTTACTTTATCGTATCGTTTACGTAATAATTCACTCGGAAACGATTCGGAGACAGAAACGGCCTATCCGTCTCTGTCATCTACATTCAGGATGATAGAGATGGATATGCCACTTCAGTCTCTGAATCGTTTCCGAGTGAATTAGAATAACGGGCCAAGTCAAACCATGAGTTATCTGTGCCACGGTTGTACTAGATAAATGTCAGTTTGTACTGAATACGTTAACGATGCGATTACGTATTTAGTACAAACTGTCATAATTTTCGTGCTCGACCCATAGAACTTCTAGTGACAAATAAATAGTAACTTAATTAGGGAAAGTTTAAAATTTACTTTAAATTATAGTTACTGCATACTTTATGTTTGTATAGACGCAACATTGATTTTGGTGAAGTCGTGATTGCAAGTATGCCTTCTTAGCAAAATTTCTAACACTGCATTTCGTTTGAGTGTTTAGTGAGATCCATCTATCCGGATTTTTTTTACCTTATTTGAACATTTGGTTGTTAAAACTTACTTCTAAGTGCTTCCATTTTATATATATTTAAGTCCTATATTACTTCTACGCTAACTTATTAATTAGTTCGGCCGGAGCCACTGGCCACGGAATCCGCTTCTATAATTAACTTCCCTTCTTCTTGAATTTCTCTATTCCCATTTAAAAATTTTACTCCACCATTTGTTTCGATGTGGCTCCAATCGCACCCGTGTGTCTTTTTGCGCTCGGTGCCCGTGTGTATAAATAGAGAGGAAAATCCAAAACAATTAGCTTTCAGGTGTCATTCAACTCCTTATTTCAAGAGTATTTGTCTGCGGTGTCGTTGGAATAATTTACTTGGAAAATTGACCTTTTCCGAAACGTGGGCGTAACGACAACCCCAACTTTTATCCCTTTACAACTTTGCCTATTATGAATACAAAGGTGCGATTGAACTTTCGGATTTCTGTATTTGGAGGCGAAACACAGAACCGGAAATTAAAATTTGATATGTCAATTACAGAGTTTTACTCCGATAACCTTTTTGATATCAAAGAAATTGTATATTTGATATAGATGATTCTGTCTTCTTGCTCTCAGAATAAATATATAATTTATATTTAAATAAACGTTTGAGCTGCGTATATAATGTCAAATGTATGTAATGTTTTATTTGCGCAAAGCATAACATCCTTTAAATTAAGATAAGAACAAAGGCTTATATAGAGAGCTTTCTATATCTACGACGAATTTGTTAGCATACCTTTATGCAATACCTAACTTTTCTGACGATACTAAGTTACTTTACCATTGTACGAGCATATTAACATCTGTTATAATTTCCATATTATGATTTACATACTATAAGTACGTACGTAATTTTCCTACATTAATTTACCCATTCAATCAGTCGGGGCTTTTTCAGTGCTGGTGTCTTCCCTTCAGTTTTATAACCAAACGGACTGATGCGGGACGGCGGCAAGAGACCAGATGGGATGATTATCGTCCCGTGGAAGATGGAACAGCCCCTGGTTTGGGATTCTACATGTGTGGACATACTGTCTCTCCGCTGACTGAACGGGCTGGCGCTGCCGCGACTTATGCAGAAGATCTCGAAATGCTGGCGCCTTCTTTGGGCAAACAGTTAACATTGCCATCTAGCGTGGCAATGCTGCGAGCATGTTGGCACTTTCCTATCTTTAGGCTTATAGATTAGTTTTTATATTATGTTTTAAATTCCGTAAATATGTTTAGGTATTTCTTGTGTATAACTTATTTGATCAACATAAGTTTAAAGTGTATATCTACACCATATAATAATATTGCCCGTTAATGAGGTGTATTTTATTAAAATTCATAAAAAAATAATTTAATGCGATTAAATTACTATTGCAAGGTCGTTCCTATCCATAACAGTTTCAGTTTCACCCACTGCTTTTTCGTTTTATTCATGACCCTGACAAATTAGTATCTTTGGCTTATTACCTAGTAGTTTTACTGCTTACAGTGCCAACCTCAATACAATATTGATTGTATACTGCAGCTTCGAGGATATAATCACATACCGCAGTGGTATAGAGCCGCGTGAAAGTAATCTATTCTGTTGTTTACTGCATAGGCAAGCAAGAAACTTCGGTAAGAGTCTTGCTTGCCTATTTAGAAACCAAGCACTTAGCTAGCAAGACCTTTGCAATGAACAAACAACAACATTCTCAGAAACAAACAGAAACCCATACACAAATCATGCGTTAACCTACATAACGAACACCCTCGCCAAACAGGGTGTTTAATAAATCTAAGGGTATCATCCAATCTACATACTCTCCTTGCCAATCTTTATACAGCATGTGCCAAATGCGAAAGATGAATGTATGGAGCAATCCATTTGGTCGGCTATCCAGTTTTGCTGTATCATCGTTCTTAGGAAAGAGGTGGTGGAACACGAATTCGGTCTGGTTTGACACAGTTAAAAAATATCGGCAGTAAGGTATTGTGCTGCAATAACTACCCATGACGTCGGAAACTACTTACTTAAGCCGAATTTATACCGAAGCGTACCTCTCAACATCCTTTAGCCATACACACCAATGTTGCCCCTGTTTTCACCATTTATGGTGGCCCTTAAGGCCCGTTTAGAGGGTGGCAAGTAACCACCTGCCTAAATATTTTAATATAGGGCTGAATTTGGCAGGTGCCGTAGTCACTTCTATAGCCATCTATCTTCCTTATAAAGCTTTTTAAACTATTGCGAGTTAAAGTCATGATTTAAGCGAATATCGGTACTTTTTCGAACATAATTTTGACTAACCTCGAAGTTTTGATCGAGTTGCATCGACCGTGGTCACGAGTAGACTGGAGCAAAGTAATTTTATTTTTTAAATTACGTTTTGGTATTAACCTATAAACACGCGCCGGTACACCGGTGGCCAAATCTACGAGTATACATTGCACAAAGCGGCTCTGGTACACCGGTGTACCGCAGTCAAAACCCACATCAGGACTGAACATAAACTGTTCAAATATATAATACATTTCGGTTTATTAGATGTTTTTTTAATACTAATAAGCACCTAGAAATCATTTTTACATAGAAATATAAATAATTTGGCGTGGCGGTGCCGGCTTAGAATAGCACCCCCCCCAACTCTACCCGTGGGTGCCGTAGAAGCCGGCTAAGGGATAACAAATCAGAAGGTGGGCAGCAGCACCTTCCCAGTCAAACACACACAAACTGCGCTCGCCAACCCGCCTGCCAAGCGTGGCGAGTATTGGCAAAAACCCCTTCATGGATTGGACAAAAAGAACCAGGCCCCCAGTCCCCGGCAGCCCCGCTATTCCTGGCTACGGTAGCGGCCACGGTAACAGTGGGGCAGGGGGTGCTAAGAATCCCCGGCAGACGCCCGGCTACCACCCCCAACGACGACGACTGGCCCTGGTAACACACAACATACGCACGATGAGGACAGACGAGAAGATATATGAGCTGGAAGAAGAAATGAGTAAGCTACGCTGGGACATTGTGGGGTTATCTGAAGTCCGTAGAGCGGGTGAGGACACGATAACCCTAAAATCAGGTAACCTACTCTACCACCGGGAGGGCGACCAACAGTCCCAAGGTGGTGTCGGGTTTCTCGTCCACAAGTCCCTTACTAACAACATAGTTAAGATCGATAGCGTTTCCAATAGGGTCGTATACCTAATACTCAGAGTATCCAAACGATATTCGCTGAAGATCATTCAGGTATACGCACCGACGAAGTCGCACCCGGATGATGAGGTGGAGGATATGTATGAGGACATTAGTCGGGCCATACATACCTCTGAAACGCACTTTCTAGTTGTTATGGGGGACTTCAACGCGAAGTTGGGTAAGAGAAGCGAGGATGAGTCGAAAGTGGGGCAATTTGGCTATGGACAACGGAACCGTAGGGGACAGAGGTTGGCCGACTTCCTGGAGAAAGAGGGACTCTTTATGATGAACTCTTTCTTTCAGAAGCCACCTCACAGGAAATGGACCTGGCTGAGTCCCGATGATTCCACGAGAAATGAGATTGACTTCATTATGACCACCAAAAGGCAAATATTCACTGATGTCTCCGTGATCAACAGGGTTAAAACCGGTAGTGATCACCGAATGGTAAGAGGAACGGTGAATATTAATGTCAAACTGGAGAGGTCTCGTCTGATGAAGTCTACGCTCCGACCTACTCGTGCCCATATTCAAGACCCCGAGAGCTTTCAACTTGAGCTATCCAATCGCTTCGATTGCCTTGAGAACATCGCTTCAGTGGACGAGATCAATAACAGGTTAGTAGAAACTGTCCATACAGTGGGTTCCAAGTACTTTAAACCCCACCGTACAGATAGGCCACAGAAACTCTCCAACGATACCCTCAACCTCATGGCTGAACGACGCTCATTGAAACTGCAGTCTTCGGATGATGCTGAAGCATATAGGCTGCTCAATAGACTAATATGGAAGTCCTTGCGACACGACATTCGGATCTTTAATACAAACCGTATTAAAGAGACGATAGAGCGGAAAAAAGGCTCCAAAGTGTTTGCAAGAGACATGTCTATTGGGCAAAACCAGTTGACGAAGCTGAAGAGAGGAGACGGCAGTGTAGCGTCGACCAAAGCGGAAGTGTTAGGAGAGGTCGAGAGTTTCTACGGACAGTTATACACCTCGGTCGCTAAACCTGTTAGCAGCTCGGCCAAAGACCCAAGAGCCAAGCTGACCCGACATTATACCGAAGATATCCCGGACATCAGCCTGTACGAGATTAGAATGGCCTTGAAACAGCTTAAGAACAACAAGGCGCCTGGTGACGACGGTATCACATCTGAGCTTCTGAAAGCGGGTGGAACACCGGTACTTAAAGTCCTTCAGAAGCTCTTTAATACCGTCTTACTCGAAGGTTCAACGCCAGAAGCATGGAACAAAAGCGTGGTGGTGCTGTTCTTCAAGAAAGGTGACAACACTTTACTTAAAAATTACAGACCCATCTCGCTTTTGAGCCATGTTTATAAGCTGTTTTCGAAGGTCATAACGAACCGTCTCAGTCGCAGGTTTGATGAATTCCAGCCTCCGGAACAAGCCGGTTTCCGAAAAGGCTATAGTACCATAGACCACATCCACACGCTACGGCAAGTTATACAGAAGACCGAAGAGTATAACTTGCCTCTTTGTCTAGCGTTTGTGGACTATGAGAAAGCCTTTGATTCGATCGAGACGTGGGCAGTGCTTGAGTCTCTCCAGCGGTGCCGTATTGACTATCGGTATATTGAAGTGCTGAAGTGTTTGTACAAAAACGCCTACATGTCAGTCCGAGTACAGGAGCAGAGTTCGAAGGCAATTCCATTGCAAAGAGGCGTGAGACAGGGAGATGTTATATCTCCGAAACTGTTCACCGCTACATTGGAAGACGCCTTCAAGCTTCTGGAATGGCAAGGACTTGGCATCAATATTAACGGCGAATACATCACTCACCTTCGATTTGCCGACGATATTGTAGTCATGGCAGAATCCATGGAAGACCTGAGTACAATGCTCGAAGGCCTCCATCGAGTTTCCCAACGGGTAGGTCTTAAGATGAACATGGACAAGACGAAAATTATGTCTAATGCCCATGTTGTACCTACCCCAATATCAGTTGGGAACTCAGTTCTCGAAGTTGTTGACGAGTATATCTACCTGGGACAGACAGTCAAACTAGGCAGGTCCAACTTCGAGAAAGAGGTCAATCGTCGAATCCAACTCGGCTGGGCAGCGTTCCGGAAACTTCGCGAAGTCTTCTCGTCAAAAATACCTCAGTGCCTCAAGACAAGAGTCTTCGACCAATGTGTGTTACCAGTGATGACTTATGGCACTGAAACGTGGTCTCTTACTATGGGCCTCATAGATAAGCTCAAAGTCGCACAACGAGCTATGGAGAGGGCTATGCTCGGGGTTTCTCTACGTGATCGAATCAGAAATGAGGAGATCCGTAGAAGAACGAAAGTCACCGACATAGCTCAGAAGATTAGCCAGTTGAAGTGGCAGTGGGCAGGGCACATAGCACGCAGAACAGATGGCCGATGGGGCCGAAAGATTCTGGAGTGGAGACCACGTACCGGCAAGCGCAGCGTAGGTCGTCCACCGACACGGTGGACAGACGACCTGAGAAAGGTCGCAGGACGACGTTGGATGCAGGCCGCTTCCAACCGGTCCTTTTGGAAAATCATGGGGGAGGCCTATGTTCAGCAGTGGACGTCCTACGGCTGAGATGATGATGATGATAAATTATTTTGCTTATCAGTAGGCTAGTAAAAAAACAATGGGCGTCGATACCATATCTTTTAAACTTTCGCAGCAGTGCATGTGCTAGTGTATTGTTTTCGTGGATAAGTACCATTTCGAAGTAAAAACCTAAGAAATAGCTTATAATCCTCTTATAGGTTTTGTGAGCAATTTCTGTAATTTGATAAAGGCAGCAGCCATATTGTTTTGATAATGAGTAACGAGGACTACGATTTTGAGATCTATTAGGTTAGCATTAGAGCATATGTTTGTATGATAATTTGTGGATTTATTATGGATAATTTATAAAATAGGTAGTATAGGTTTTCAAAGTCTATTATACCGTTGTGATTGTATGTTTACTCCTTTTACACCTGCTTGAGAGATAAAATTGGTCTTTGTAGAATTTATTTCATTTGTTATTTTTTCTTGTGGTTCGAGTTTTTACCTCTATAATTTGACTAAAAAGAAACAGTTTGACTAAAATGAAGGAAGATGTACTGGGTAACCAGTGTAAATTAACGCCGTTTACAGATATAAAATAGAACAAATAGCTGTTTTACTACGATTTTAGTCCTGCAAACGTTTGCGGCGCGCGCGAATTTTTTTAATACTGAATTTTCGCGCGCTTTTTCCGTTCGATTTGGCGCCAACATATTTTTATTTTTAAGCTACCTAAAGGGTTGATCTGTGCGCGGAAAAGTTTTAATATTCTCTTCTATCTGATCTGATCCCTGTTCACATAAGTTATATTATAAGTTCATCACAACAGACTTGCCAATTTACCCATTTTCTACCGACTTCCAAAAGGAGGAGTTACTCAATCGACTGTATTTTTGTTACCTCATAGTTCTCGATAGGGTAAAACGATTCTAAAAATTTGTTTAAAAGCTGGTGCTTCCCAGCTGGTTCCCATTTAAATTTCATCAAATTCGGTCCAGTACTTTTTGAGTTACACTCCAAAAACAATAGAATGGAAGTCGGTATTATTTTTTTCAAATTGTACTTGATGTAATAGCATGTTACCCTTTATCTAAAATGTTTCTGTTTTTCATACTTCAATATATATTTTATACCAAACAGGCATAAGGCAAAGGGTATAACGCCGGAACTAAAGCGTTAAGCTTTAGTAAACTACAGCCCCTCTCTCGAGAGCCTTTAGCCACACCAAAGTCACCCATTTTGTCATCATTGATGGTGGCCCTTATGATGGGACCTTTTTAGTGGGTGGCAACACCTGCCTAAATATTCGAATATGGTAATAACTTTCCTTATCATTTTAGTGTTAATGTCAATGGCCTTACAATTTTACCAATTTTTGTAATAGTACTCGTACCATGTAACCTTTCATCCAAAATGTTTTTTCTGTTTAATACTACATTGTATATGTTATATCAAATAGGCTTCTCTGTGTTGTCTAGCCTTATACATGTCTTTGTAAAGGACCGGGTGAAATCCCGGAAGTGACTGAAATATTAAAATATTTATTAATAACAGTACAATTACATTCAACTATCATATAACGTATATTATCGTGTAATATCAAAATTGGATTATGGATACCAAGAAATAGCAGGAGTATTTCCACTGTACGTCCCTTTACTGTGGCACCAATAATAAAGAATCCATGGGATTTGGAAGGTCGAAGTATTGGGGTCAAGTACCTTCCTTTCAGTTTATAGAATATTTTATTAAATCTTTATTACCAAGGAAACTGGTCTGTTTATTTTTAGCCTATAAATATAAAGTGATAATGGAAACTTTGTGGTTTCAGAGTTTTCTTTGTTTAAAGGTAAGTAAATTACTCAAGTCAAACTGTATAATTTAGATGCCGATGAACTTTTAGTATTGATGTTATATTAATCTAGTTTCTAAGTGATACAGGGAAAAGTTTCTCAACTTCCTACTTCATGTGGGATGATGAGAAAATAGATAAATTGAAGAAATATTTTTGTACCGTTATTTGGTTTACTTTCCTTTACTTTATATTTATGTTTCTTTAAGCAGGTAAGCCTTAGGGACTTAATATTAATGGAAATTCCAGGAATAGCCAGAATCTAACATTACTCCAACCTTTTTCTTATATTGTTATTACGGTGTACTTACGCGAAATGATACAGAGGCCGTAGCACAAATAATTTGCGAAAAAGTATTCCTATCAAAAGCGTCAACGCGTCACGCTTCGGCGGACACACTATTAGTTGTCTGTGTCACAGTTGCCCTAGATAAATAACAGTTTGTACTTGTTGTACGTGAACGACACGTTACGTTACACTTACGCAGTTATTCGTGCTAGGCTCACTGACTGCGGCAAAAGCCTAAACATTTCTATAGTTAGGTGTATATTATATAACGTGTTGTTGTATTTATTTATAATTGTTTACTAAATCATGTGCAGTATCTCCTTAGTAGTTTTTGAAGAGAAAACTTCTTCAGGCGCGTTGAGCACTTTTTGGGTGAACAAAATCATGGAACTCACGTCATCATCATCGAACGCTTCAAGTTCACTTTATTCGGCAGTCCCCTAATACTGCCACGCATGTTTTTTTTTTGTAGTGCGTGGCGCGGAGGTGCACTGAGAGCTGTAAAGTTTGCTGTAGCGTTATTTATGGACAGCCTTGCGATTCTCTAAGAGCAAACATCGTTGCATCTTTAAAAACATCTGTGAAACTAACGACGAGATGACAAGAAACGTTGGAAACAACCTTGTTACAAGGACGATATCTCATAAAATATTTCGACGAATTATTACAGAATCGCACGATAGTTTTCAATCCAATCGGAGAGGCACACTATGAACTTCATTTTATATAAGATATTGCGAAATACAATCCAAAAGGAGGGAGTGGAGGATAATCTACGGTGTGGATGGCGGGTTGGGTATTAGGTGAATAGGCGTGGGATCTTTGGGCATTTTCTACTTTTTTTACAAAATAGCTAGGTAGGTTTTAAAACTCTGAAATTGCTTTGCTAAGCCAGAGGAAAGTGTAAAGTGTCGAATCAATATAACAAAATTATAAAATTTCTACAACGTTCAAACATCCCCCGTTACTCCCACCTACGAGTACCCACACAAGCACACCACACTTACACGCGCACACATCCTTCCACACTCACATAATAAATATATCTGTATGTATCTGAACCATGCCGTTATAAAAAACAATATCTGTTTTGTAATTTTTTTTTAATATGTGTAATCTTATTTGGCCATATTTAAGTTTATATTTGATATACCTGTATTTGTTACGTAAAACGCTGTTGGATTACCTAAATAAACAAAATAAATAAAATAAGGGCTTGCGAGGTCTTCTGCTCTCACAGAACCACTAGTATTATATATAAGAAACGAAGTTGGCGGAAAAAACAATATTGTTTTTTTTTAAGATGAGCAGTTATCATCAATCATCATCATCATCAAATTAATCATCAGCAATAGTAATGCATCCACAGCGTTACTAGAACATGACTAGGACAGGACAGTGACATAATGACAGACTTATTAAGACGCGGTCCAACCCCAATTCTAAAAATAGATTATGATACTGTTGCATAATAAGGGTTCTTATAACATAAGTGTGTTTTATAGTATCACACGAGTGTTATTAGACCAAGTTATGTACAGTGTCATACACTACTTTATCTACTCTCATACTATAATACGTAAAACAATATTGCAAATAAAACGCTGAATATAACAACAAATTTATTTTTACTTGTAATAATTATTGATGTTCTGAATATTACAATTATGAAAAGGAAGAGTTATTGGAGGTACTCGGAGAGGGTATGTTAATGATGACCTCATTTCTGTTATTTTCAAAACTGTTAAGTATTTAATTGGATATAGAGATCTTGTTAGTCATTGAATCATCTATATAGCCTTCTGCAACTGTCGTTGACTTCCAACCACCGTGTCGCTTTAGTGCCGTTATATCTCCACCAGCGTCAACTAGCAAGGTCGCAGATGTTCGGCGAAAGCAGTGTCCTGTGTACAATTCGGGGTCGGTAAGTTGAAGATAGCTGGCAATAACTTTGCCTAAAGCTCGAAATTTGTTAATGCCAACTCTCTGCGTCGTGCATTATACGTCAATATAGTTTAGAAAAAAAATGGGATTGCTGCACTCAGTTGGTCGTAGCTCTATGTATTTTTTGCATTGTTCACAATATTTCCCAGTAATGGTAAAAGAGCGGTCCGTCTTGGTTTTAGTTTTACTTATTTTGATCAATAGTGTAGTTTCGAAGACTTCAACATCTTTAAATTGTATGTTGTATAACTCTTGCCGTCGGCAAGCACCCATTATACTAAAAATTAGTGCAATCTGTAACAACTCATATATATATTACGGTAAATTAACTCAATATTAACAAAAAAAAATGTACATGGTTAACTGATAAACAACTAAAATACCTTTGTGAAGAGATATAATGTGTCTGGGGCTTCATTTAAGAACTTATTTATCTGCTCTGCTGTAAAAGTCTTGGATTTTTTCCCTTTATATCCTTGTGAATTTCGTTTCAAAAATGCAATCAGCTTGCTATATTTAGTTATGTCAACTTCGTTGTAAATAATGAGTGTACTTTTAATCATGGAGTATTTAACCCACATACTTGACACTTTATATTTTTCAAATAACTCTTGAAAGTACGCTAACAACACATTTTCAGAAAATGATGTAGCATTTTTATTCATTTTCCATTCCATGAATTCGTGGTAACATTTATCATAGTTGCTCCTAGATTTCGCCGGCAACAGGTTCATGGTCATGTTTGACGCAGCTTCCAGAATGTCTAGTGGTGTACAATCACCACTATCCCCGCTTTCAGACATGTTTTTACACAAAAATCTATGTATTATACAAAAACCAACCTTTGTTTAAGTATTGAAAAGGTTTTTTAAATGTCAAATGTTGGCGCCAAGGCGCAAATTGCGCATGCGTGTTGCGTCGTCGCGGACTCGTTCGGCAAATGTACTAATATATAAGTACAATTACAATGAAAACAAATTAACGTTATTAACAAGTGGTACAAAACACCAAAACAGCCGTGCGTTTTCTAACGATTCGTCGATGCGCTCGTCAACGATGTCAAATACTTTATGATATACATGTCCTTGTACATAAGGTTGCTTTTTCCAACGTACCTTGTCATCTCGTCATTTGTTTCACGGATGTTGTCAAAGATGCAACGATGTTTGCTCTAAAAGAATCGCACGGCAGTGCGTTTTTATCATTCTTAAACCCTTGACCGAGATAGCGGTCAAACGATCTATCAATTATAATAAATCGACCAAGTTATCGGCCAACTCAAGTTATATATCAACTAACTTCAACAGACATCTCTCCGCTTAGAAATTAGTCTAAATTATAATAACTTACCAGTACCTCGACTGACGTGATTGGCCGTTTATAAATTCAGTTAGCATATTCTTTGAGCTATAATGATTACTTCAGTAGAAAATAAATGAGACTGAAAACTAATTTTGCAAGATGACAATCATTTTCATACATGACTTTATGAATTACAAGGTTTTTAGGGCCAGCGGTCTAGACCCGAACTCTGTCTAGATGACTTATAAGTCGTGTAAACTAATAAGTTCACACGACGGACTTTTTTAGGATTCCGTAACCAAAGGGTAAAATGGGATCCGTCCGTCTGTCTGTCTGTTTGTCTGTCCGTCTCTCACCAGGCTGTACCATGAACCGTGATAAACAGTTGAAATTTTCACAGAAGATGTATTTCTGTTGCCGCTATAACAAATAATTTACGCTCATACATACACACACACGCACACTACATACACCACACGCACATACACCTTTAAATTTGTTTATTTTTAAGATTGTAAAAGAATTTTAGAATATCAGACTTCACTGTTATGTTTTATTTGAACCTAGCTGTAACACAGGCTACGTACGTCCAAATTATACATTTGTACAATATGAAGGAAACGCTGAATCTACAACATAAGTTTTTCTTAGTGTAGTTTCTGGACGCCAATTAAATTGCTACAATTACACGGCATATTTCTAAGCTTAAGTCTTTATGTGTAAGTATAGCAAAATTCTAAAAACTTTTTAGTGAAATAAATTATTTTTAAATGATTATTAATCCTTTTACAAAATCGATTGACGAGGTGGCCAATGTTCATGGCAAAAAAATCTAACAATGGTTTTACGAGATTTTGTTATATTTTAACGTTTTATATTCCTTGGTCTTTTTTTTGAATTCTGACTTGCAGTCTCTGTCCATGTCACGTTCAAGTAATATAGGTTTTTGAACGACCTCTCTATGTGTCTATGGTGACATAGTTAATAGTACTACGCATTCTTGCGTCTCTGTGCTCTCCCTGCCCTTCTGTTTTTACGGTTGTAGAGACAAGAACTAAATTAAAACTGTCTGCTAATCTAATCCATATTAATCCTCTTATACTAAAAAACGGGCCAAGTGCGAGTCGGACTCGTGCACGAAGAGTTCCGTACGTATTAATAAAAACGACAAAAAATCATGTATGTTGTATGGGAGATTTATACACAGCAACACTAAAGCTACTTGACAATAGATGGCGTTGTTAAGCAACACTAAGCCAATGAGTGTTCGGTTTAAGGTTAGATCAAGGAAATCAATCGCTTGCTTAGAAGCAAAGCTTGGTCATCCAAGACTAACATTAATGTTTCAAACGGCTTCAAGAGAACGTTTTAATGCTTACAATTTTAACTTTAATACAAAAAACTAGTAATAATATAGATTGTGTAGTTCCTTCTGTTATTTTATCTATTAATAATATTGATATTAAATCTTGTGAAAATATATAGGTTTCGTCAATGTGTTTATTCTTGGTATGCTATTTATATATTGTGATTCAAACGATTTACAACCAATTCCAGTTGTCACATACAGTTTATCCTACTTCTAGAGGCATTTAATTGGAATTACTTATTATACAGAATACAATGTATAAAAAATAAATTAATATCTGTATAATTATAATTTGAACAATTAAATACCGACTTCCATTCTATTCAGCTACTGAAGTGTAACTCAATAACAACTGGGCCAAATTTGATGAAATTTAAATGGGATCACACGAATATTAAAAAAAAGAATTTTGAGAATCGGTTCACCCAGTCGAAAGTTACGAGGTAGCAAACATACAAAAATAATACGGTCGAGTTGAGTACCTCCTCCTTTTTGGAAGTCGGTAGAAAATCAATTAAGTCAGACAGTTTCAGTTTAATTTTTAGTAATGCATTTCTTTGCAAAGATTGATCTTAAACAGCAACAGTATTCATTAGTTTAAAAATACAGGTAGGATTTTTTTGGAAAAATCATTCTCGTGGTTGGTTTACGTCAAAAGCAAAAGATTTATATAAACCTAAGTATGCAGTTATTGTTTTCTTATAAATGGAGGACATGTCTCCTTTCACTATTTTTCTCTAACTCTCGTGGTTGCGGACTTGGCCATGACCGCCCTTCTCAAATAACCAACCTGTATATTTATTAAACCGATCCTTCTACTTAATAACTTTTTATTACTATTTATATGACCGTGTGTTACCATCGATGACTTACGGCACTGAAACGTGGTCTCTTACTATGGGCCTCATAAGTAAGCTCAAAGTCGCACAACGAGCTATGGAGAGTGCTATGCTCAAGGCTTCTCTACGTGATCGAATCAGAATTGATGAGATCTGTAGACGAACTAAAGTCACCGACATAATCCAGAGAAGATTAGCCAGTTAAAGTGGCAGTGGGCAGGCCACATAGCACGCAGAACAGATGGCCGATGGGGCCGGAAGGATCTGGAGTGGAGACCACGGACAGGCAAGCGCAGCGTAGGTCGTCCACTGACAAGGTGGACAGGCGACCTGACAAAGGTAGCAAGACGACGTTAGATGCAGGCCGTTTCCTACCAGTCCTTTTTGGAAAATTATGGGGAAGGCGTATGTTCAGCAGTGGACGCCCTACGGCTGAGATGATGATAATTTATTGGACCGATCCTTCTAGTTAATAACTTTTTATTACTATTTATATAAGTACCAAAAAAGAATCCGACAGTTGTACGTTCCACCACATAAAATCTGATTCCTCGTCCTTGGTCCCTTCATTACAGGTGTAAGTACAATTAGCGTAGATCAATGGCAGGTAGTGAGCCCTAAGGACAGTTAATGAGGTAGTCGTTAAAGGAGCACGTGACTTGCTTACAGAGCGGTGTCGAATAACTGATGAAATGGCTTGAGATTTGGGACAATCAGGCTACTTTGCTTTGATAAAAAAATCATGTAATCGTCTTTGGGGACTGCTGATAGAAGTAAAAACTATTCGAATTATTTTTAAGACACACAATTAACAACAAGTACAAAAAAAAATAATTAATACCTACTTCCATTCTATTCAGTTATTGGAGTGTACAACCCGGTCACAGTATCTGTGCACCTGACCTCGTGACGTCATATCGGCGGTCTGGGTACGGTGGGAAAAAAAGTTTTTTCGAGAAATGTGGAGGTAAAAAAATATTACTAACCTTTTCAAATCAATTTATTATTGATGAAGGGTTTGTTGTTAAAAACAATAGTTTTGATTACAAAAACATTGTTCACGCGAAAGCGTGACGTCACCTCAAGGCGCGCACGCGCCTTACCGCCGCTGTCCTCAGCTGTCATAACTAGAAGCAAGCTGCTGAAAGGAAGCGGAAATAGTCACCTTTTTATATTCGCAACCGGGGGACGTGTACCGCTGCACTCCGCGTAGCGACCGCATGGCACCGCCATTATCAGCACGAGTCACCGCGATTGACTTTCGCCGCGAGTGACTTTCTGTGTGTGCAGGCACGGCCGCACACATCATCAGCTCAAATCAGCCCCGCGTTTACGCGTCAGCCCAGTGTACCTACGTGACTGCGCGATAAACTTAGTGCACAAACATTATAACCAAGTGAACAATAGTTCTTCAGCTCCTTCAGCACGTCGACCAAGGCAGGACGCCTCCAACGAGGACTCACGGTCACCAGCCCTCATCAGACCCCAGAGCCTCTCGACACCCCCCACGTAAACCAGGTATTTACCAACAATTATTCCCTACCTATTCTCTGGTTGCAGGAAACTGCTCAACCACATTTACCCCCCTCCCTATCATCTAGCGTATAGTGGCAGGAAACTGCGAAACTAAACATTTATTTTTAAACTCGGTCACTATAAATTATTGACTCTATGCCTGACATTGTATCTTCCTCACTCTCACTTTCTGAACTCTCCGAACTATCTTCCCCTAGTGATATTAAAAGTTTTGTAATGTTGTCATCTGCTAGATGATCCTGCCAGAATTTTCTTCAAAGTTGGGATTTCTTTTTTTACAGCATAAAAACTGTTGATGATATTTCGTATTGCGCAAATGTCAAAATCATCTACTTCGATGCGTTTTTTGTACTGTTTACGCTTCTTACCCGGTGTCGATAATTTTGGTTCTGGGTGGGTTTCTAAATTATTACTAGTACTTGGAGTCGGACTAGCGCCCGGCGAAGTAGGTGGTTGTACTATGGCTTCATTTTTAATTTTCATTAGAGTCCTCTTTGATATCCCAGTTGCAGCACAGGTTCGTTTCACCACTTGGTCTACAGGTATGGTGTACTGTTTATTTGCTTTCTCCGATTCAAAAAACTTGAGCACTTTCAAGATTAAATTTCTTAATTCGCTGTGTATTGTTTTTCCCATGACTTCAGTTTAACAGCTACAACAATTTTAATAACAACCAAACCAGTCCAAATTTAACAGTAAACAGTCTAAACTTAACAATAAATATTAAAAAACAAAACAACAACAAAGCGAAAATATCAAAATTATCGGGACGTGTATCGGCAACGAAGATGCTAACCGTACTGTCGCACCGGGGAGTGCACGGAGAGATGACAGGGGAAGCGGGAGAGGCGCCGCATTCCAGCGAGGTGCACAGATATTCTGACCGGGATGTAACTCAAAAACTACTTGACCAAATTGGATGAAATTTGAATAGGACTACATTGAAACCACTAGCTTTTAAACAAGAATTTTGAGAATTCTTACCTTATCAAAAGTTATGAGGTAACAAACATAAAAAAACAGTCAAATTGAGTACCTTCTCCTTTTTTTGGAAGTCGGTAGAAAATTCCGTCGAAATCAGTACCTCCTCCTTTTTTTTGAAGTCGGTAATCAATATACCTACCTCAAGTCATGTAAACTATTATCGCGCCTTGAGATTTTTTCACTACACAACTACACTATCTATAACAAAGCGAACAACAAGTGCAAATTGAAAAATTTTATACCGACTTCCATTCTATTACTTTGGTAAAAATCATTTATTGGAGTGTATTTCAAAAACTACTGAACAATGTGATGTAATTTAAATGGGACCACACGGGAAGCACCAGCTTTCAAACAAAAAAAGAATATTGAAAATCGGTGCACCCAATCGAAAGTTATGAGGTAACAAACATAAAAAAAATTAAAAAAGCAGTCCAATTGAGTACCTCCTCCTTTTTGAATGTCGGTAGACAATAGGTAGTCATGGAGACCATCATTGCGACTAAAGAAGTTTTTACTTCAAAAAATAGACACGCCATCACTAGCCTACACGTCTACTACGGCTTTGCCGGCAGGGTAACTGCAAACAGGATTGACGGAGATTTTCATTTATTTAATTTATTTATTGAAAATCTAAAAGCTTTTTAAAAGCCAATTGCAGGTTCTTTCGAATATACAGTAAAATAACTGTTAAACATGGTGTAAACACTAGAATTAATGGGTTAGAATAGTTCAGAGACGACGTAAGATAGCAGATAGCAAGATTAGTACATTAAAAAAAGTATTGTATATAAAACCCTCAACCAAATCTAAAGTGGACCAAATAACGCCCAGAAAGGAAATTTCAAATATTTTAAATTGGTTTAAATTAGCAGTTTGTATGCTTGAAAGAATGTGATGTTTGAATTTGTGCCAAACCGAGCTTGGCGTGGCGAAATCTCGGAATTAAAAAAATACATATTACTATTATATAGGTATATAATAAAGAAAATAAACTATCACTACAAAAATGAGGCGGGTATTTTTATTATTTGTTCAAATTCATGACCATGTTAACTCTAAGTAGGTAGATATATGCAGTTTCCATTTCATATTTCTTTTGGAACTATTATGCCATTTTTTACGTTATTATGAGCCAGTAAGCACGAAGCCCAAATAAGGCCGTAGCACAAACAATTTGCGAAAAATATTTGTATCGTGCACGTCAACGCTTCAGCGCACAAACTATGATTTATCTGTTTCACAGTGTGCTCTAGATAAATGACAGTTTGTACTGTTTCACGTGAAAGACAGGTTACGTCACACTTACGCAGTTATTCGTGCTAGATCCTAGTGTTGAGTGGTAACCACTACTTTGTAATTTTAGAAAGAAAAATACACATCCTGGAATGGGATTCGAAATCGCGTCTTCCAAACTTCCAATCCGTGTCAGACGCCATGAACGTTAGTCCACCGAGGCTTACCATACGAGCATTGAATTTTAACTCCTATTTCATATTAACCGTCGCATGGGGACAAATGGGTAACCTTTACTTAGAACAGGTGCATAATTCATCACAAGTTATGAACTGCATTGCGCCCGTAACCCGAGGCATTAAGTTGTGAAGTCTCGTATGCCTGTAACTTAGCTGGCACCGTTCAAGCCAGAACACAGTATCGCGATTACTGCTTCGTAGCTGAAATAGGTAGGTATAATGGAATCACTTCCCCGGACGAACTCATTCCGAAAGAATTCTTGTAGCACTGTAGAAAATAGGACGACGTTGGATGCAGACCACTTCCAATCAGACCTTTTGGAAAATTATGGGGGAGGTATATGTTCAGCAGTGGACGTCCTACGGCTAAGATGATGATGATGATGATTGTGGAAAAAGTTACCAGATGGTAAAAAAGTTAAAATATAATGAAATTTATTTTTACCATTTGCCTTAGTATAGTACTTACCATACTTTAAAACAATACCTGAATACCATTATTCCTTCGGAACCGTTCTGCGAGCTTCAAGAACAACAACGACTATAAGAAAATTCTCACAACACAGTTCGACAAGAAATCATCAACGCAAAGCCTTTATCCACAGATCCACAAACTTAACATTCTGGCAGTTTTGCTATCTATTTTGTAAACATCAGCTGAGTAACTTTTTTTGGAAAGTATACCTTGTTTTTTTTTCAGTAGAATTGTATTCCAGTAGTTCTATGAACAGGACACCTCGCGAGCACATAGGCTTATCAGCGACAATTTCTCGCAGTGCTTCAGAACCTATTTTCTCGACAACCACTTATCCAATTATGCCTATATTGGAAATCCTTTTTTAAGTCAAGTGCCTAACGTGTGTACCAAAATTTATCAAAATCGGTCCGTAAATAGCGCCGCATGAAACTTCCCCTTTTTTAGGAAAAGACTATACCTCTTAAAAATCACCGACGACCTAAATATGTTCTAAAAAGTAAAACATGTATACCAAGTTTTATCAAGATTGGTTAAAAAATGTGGCCTGTACTGGAGGACCAACATACAACCTAACAAACATACGAACAGATGAAAATCAATTTAGCCAGTTGAAGTAGAGCTGCTTCGCGTGCTTAGCTCGCTCGTTCAAGTGTACACCAAGCGAGGAAAGCTGCTGGCTGGTCAGCTTATCAGCGGTATAATGGGGCAGATTGTGTTTTGTTGACAGGATGCAAAAGGTTGGCATAAATGGTGTAACATCTTCAGGATCTATAATTAAAATGGGTGTTCCACAAGGGTCCATTTTAGGGCCTTTTTGTTCTTAGTTTACATTAACGACTTGCCACTTATGGCCAAGGATCTTTGTGATATTGTTTTATTTGCGGATGACACATATCTGATTTTTAAAGTAGATAGGAAAGATAGCACACTAATTCAAGTAAACAACGCTCTATCTAGTATCTCTAAATGGTTCTCAACTAATAATTTACTTCTGAATTCAAAAAAGACAAAATGTTTGAAGTTTTCTTTGCCTACTGTTCCATATTTGGAGTCCAACGTTACGCTTGATGGAGTTAAACTCGTAATGGACAAGGAAACAGTCTTCCTAGGCATTAAAATTGACGCAAAATTACAATGGGGTCCTCATAAAAATGCCCTGTCTGGGAGACTCAGTTCTGCTGCATATGCAGTACGTAAAATAAGAGAGCTAACAGATGCTTCTACGGCGCGGTTAGTGTATTTTGCATATTTCCAAGGCGTAATGTCATATGGGATATTGCTATGGGGTTCAGCGGCTGATATAGAGACCATATTTATCCTTCAGAAACGTGCTATTAGAGCTATATACGAAATGGGTCCCCGTGAATCTTTAAGAGATTTATTTAAAGACATCAATATATTAACGTTGCCTTCCTTATATGTATTTGAAAATATAATGTATGTTAAATAGTGATCACCACACTTTTAATACCAGAAATACAAATAGGAAGGCTGTACCTAGTTTTAGACTTGCGAAGACTAATAAGTCATTCCTAGGAAATTGTGTGCGTTTTTACAATAAAATCCCAAAGCACATAACTGAGCTCACAGAGGGCAAATTCAAGTTGACTGTAAAAACGTTTTAATAAAAAAAGCTTACTATAAAGTTCGACATTATATAGAAGATAAAGATGCTTGGAATACTCCACTTCTGGCAAGCTGTCTCTCTGCCACCCATAAAATGTAATATTTGTAGTACCTAAGTAGAAACAGTGTAAACATCCATATAAAAAGAATGGCCCCGAGTTTCTTGCCGCTTCTTCTCGGTGGGTTCTATATATTTTGGAACGCGGCGGTAGAGTCTTTAAAGTACATTATAATGAAAAGTTGACGTTCATAAGTGCGTCTTTGATGACTAAATTGAATAAATGATTTTGACTTTGACTTTGACTTTGACGTTGTTACAGGACTTATGCCAGTGAAGAATTCAGAAAACAACTCAAACCACAAGGGAACGTGCGAGCGTAACTGAGCATCTTAACACCATGCCGTGGTTTTCCTTCCCTTTTCGCTTTAATTTCGCAAAAACCTCGAGCCTGAGAGACCCTGAACCGGTAAGGCGCAGTCCAACCCCAGTATAAAAATAATTTACGAAGCTTTACGTAAGGTTGAAAATTGCTTATCAGAATAATTTTGTACGTTTTATTTATATTTTTCGATACATTCTTAAACAATAAAAAAAACTGCTGGTTGCTATTTTAACCGATTTCAAAAAAGTAGGAGTTTTTATGTTACGGATAACTTCGAGATTTATGAGCCAATTTTAAAGATTCTTTGGTTTTTGTTTAATTGAGTATACTTCCGTGGTGGCCCCTATTTATTTCATCAAATTCGGTCGAGCAGTTTTGGAGTTATACTTCAATAACTAAAAAGTGTTTTGCCTATCTTAATGATATCATCATTGACGGTGTATCCCGTAAGTAGCACGGCTGGTTTAGTGTTGAAGTCAGTTCTAGATATTTGATAGAAATAAATTTAATACCATACGTTAGCTATGTATTACCTAAAAAAATATAGTGTTATCGCTGAAAACTGAGAGTTAAGACGTGAAAGTTCATTTTTGTGGGCCTATTTAGGATTTTTTTCTGCGGAACGTGACTAACATTTGTGAATTCTATTCTTTTTATATTCTTTTCTTCCTTATCTAACCTAAGTATTGTTTTCAAAGAATATTATCGATTTCTTTCGTTTCATTAGTTATTTAATGATTCGACTTTTACTGTTCAGTATCAGGATACCAGAGTGCCTTAAGCCAAAGGCAAACGTCATTTTTTTCGTGCGCTGTTCCATTACTACGCATTTCAATTATCAGTTTTGTAGTTCATTCAGCGCATTATGTTCCCACTGCTAGAACTCGAGCTTTCTTCTTAGAGAGAGAGAGGGGTTGGGCCACAATCCCTCTCGAACTTAACAGGCTTCCCGAAGGCCTTCGAAATAGACTCGTTTAAGACAAACAACCGGGACGAATGTCTTAACGTACACTCCGAAGAATGGAAGGGCTCAGTTGTACAACGCCACTCGCACGCACCCATCCATCTCCTGACCGCAGCAATAACCTGTTGCTTAACTTGTTGATCGGTGTTAACCGCTCTCGCTGCGAGAGCTTCTCGTTAGTTGTGTAATTATGCCGATATTAAACCGATTATTAACATATGATGGTGAGGTAATTAGAGACGCCTTTG
Source organism: Selenia dentaria (assembly GCA_917880725.1). Classification (NCBI taxonomy): domain Eukaryota; kingdom Metazoa; phylum Arthropoda; class Insecta; order Lepidoptera; family Geometridae; genus Selenia; species Selenia dentaria. The sequence goes on from OU862898.1 coordinate 24,173,885, forward strand.
ACGTCAGAGCCATCGGGCTTTCTAAAATATGAAAAAGTCACTTTAGGAAAAAAAGGTCTTGTCTCCATTATACTGTCTAGACATGGAAATTTGATTGCTTTCAGTTTTGCCACGTTTTTTGTGTCTCTCTGTGAAGGATAGTGGATAAAAACACTGATTTGCCTTATAAGCATTTTCTTCCATGTAGCTTCTTATTACATACAAACCATTAAACGTTGGCTCGGGCAGTCGGCTGATCTAACGCTTTTTTATTGTGCTTACTGAGCTTAAGAAAGAATTGAACAGAATGCTATTTATATGAGATTAAAAGTTCTTATACCATCAAAAACACATTGTCACTTACGAGGTTACATTATTTAAATAAGCAATTGATGTTCGTCGTCACAAAATATGGACAAAATACGAAAATAAATATTGTAAATATTGAACGCTGCCAAACACTGTTCACAGATACAATTTGACAGCATGCAAGTTTTTGTGTACATCTACACTAATATTATAAGGAGGAAAGATTTGTTTGTTTGTTTGTATTGAATAGGCTCCAAAACTAATGGACCGATTAGAAAAATTCTTTTACCATTATAATTCTACATTTTCCCTGATGAACAAAGGTTATATAATATTTTCAAACAAATTAGAGATACGTATTAAAACTTCGATAATGTAACCCAAGGTGTGGAAAAAACTCCAAGAAAGTATTTATATCGCGTAAACGCTGCGGAAACTATTGACCATACAAGAGTCTTCGACCAATGTGTGTTACCAGTGATGACTTATGGCACTGAAACATGGTCTCTTACTATGGGCCTCATAAGTAAGCTCAAAGTCGCACAACGAGCTATGGAGAGGGCTATGCTCGGGGTTTCTCTACGTGATCGAATCAGAAATGAGGAGATCCGTGAAGAACGAAAGTCACCGACGTAGCCCAGAAGATTAGCCAGTTGAAGTGGCAGTGGGCAGGGCACATAGCACGTAGAACAGATGGCCGATGGGGCCGAAAGGTTCTGGAGTGGAGACCACGGACCGGCAAGCGCAGCGTAGGTCGTCCACCGACACGGTGGACAGACGACCTGATGAAGGTCGCAGGACGACGTTGGATGCAGGCCGCTTCCAACCGGTCCTTTTGAAAAATCATGGGGGAGGCCTATGTTCAGCAGTGGATGTCCTACGGCTGAGATGATGATGATGATGATGAGATGATAGACAATAAAGCAACGTGACGTAATACAGTTTTATAGAAAACATTAATACAACATCTCCAAAGAAGTCCACATTACCATAATGTCTAACTAATATTTATAAATTTCATTTTGTAATAGGAATAGTAACGCCGGTACAATCCAGGCCACATTATTCGTACCTTGGTGTTAATCCTACTCTAATAATAAAGAGGAAAGACATAAGATTGTTTGTTTGTTTGTAATGGAAACATTAAAACTACTTAACCGATTCAAACAATTCTTTCACGAGTTTAGACTGCATTATGTCTGAGTTACATACGCTTTATTTGATTTATACTCATCATCATCCATCACCACGTGGGTGAAACCGCGGAGCGCAGCTAGTATGAAATAATTCGAATATTTGTAATGCCTTCGTTGTAACATCAATGGATTCTAATTTCATCAAGATTAATTTGTCTTCTTCTACGTCGTTGCCTCATGGCCGAAGGTCGTGGCCATCACAAGTGGTTTGTCCCACTAAGATCTTCCAGGCTTCTCTGTTTTGAGAAAGTTAGATGAATGCGTGAATGGTATCAAATGCTTTAGATAATTTATTGATTCAGGCGTTACTTTTACAAACTTTTACAATTGGGGTTTCTTGTGCTTTTTATTTTGTATTCTTCCTATTAGCATTTTATGCGGGAAGGAGGGTGGTGCACGCCCCCAAATAGGCCAAATTCATTGTTTTCTTTTCAGCGGAAGTGTCACTAAATATTTTTTGATATCTTTTTTTTTATCAAATACTTTTTTTTTATGTATAGAAATATCAAAAACTATATTTTTTTTGTCAATTTTGTGATTTATCTTAGTAACAAGATTGATGGTGGCTGTTAATGTATTATTTTTAGATCTATATCCATGTTGCCTTTCCAAGATGAAGTTGATAGAGGCCAAATAGTTTTTCTAATCTCATTTGTGTATTTAAGGAACTTAAGAGATTAGTTGTAATACTGAGATAGGGCGATAGTTAACAGGACCTGTTGTGTGAATTTAGAGTTTGTATATAGAACTCAATTTGCTATTTTTAACGTATCTCAAAAATACACCATCATAGGTAATTTGATACAACTTTAGTCAATTTATCCGAGATCAAGTTTTTTGCTAATTTGAGTACTCATATACTAATTCAGTCTATTCTAATGCTGCAGTTAGATTTAAGGTTCCTAATAATAATAAAATGTCTTATTCAGGATTTGGATTCTAAATTGTTCAAATGTGTGTGTGTGTGATGTAAAAGTGAACTTTGAAAAAGCTTGATTAAAGGGATTTGTCTGATAATCGAATGGCGATGAATGAATTATCAAAATGTTGTCTGAAACTGTCTCGATATTTTATCTGCTTATAGTGGTCGTATACTCCAAAAATATTCAATAACCCATCGCGTGTTGAGTACCATGTGTACGTACCACGTACGTGGGCTCAATCACAGACTATGTGTAACTAATTATAAGAATCAATAATAAAAGCTGTGAACTTTTGTTAAATAAATAAATGGCATACATTCACTTATCTTAATAATATTTACGCACAATATTCATTTGGCATATTTTTTTGGCATAATTTATAAGGCATAATTACTTTAGGTATAATAATTGTTAAGCATACTATTCTAAAGCCAAAATTAACTAACTCATCATGATATTTAAGCATAAGGGAAAAATAAACTTTTGAAAATTTTGTAGAGTGTACCTCTGAATTTAAAAAGTTTAATAATTTGACAAGTCGCTTACTTCCAAAAAATATATATCGACAAGTCATTGCTTCGACAGTACATTTATTCGACAAGTAGTTTTTCCCAAAAGTGCTGCGTTATATCCTTTTCCGGCCGCTGCCGCGGTACGCTAAACTATTTTTATGCTAACTGAAATAGTATGCCAAAAACAATTATGTCATTCTATGATTATGAAAAAAAAGTAACTCGTTATGCCAAATCATTTATGAACAAAAATGTATGCGACAAAACATAAAATTATACGTTAGATTAATTATATTTTAGTTTTCTGACGAAGGATAGTTTAGCAGTAGCTCATCTGATGAAGAATTGCTGCTTCTCAAGATCCATCAGGAAAGGAACAAAAGACTATGGGTGCATGGCATGATTTATGTTGCACATTGTCATAATTCAGTTGCGCAACGCTGTGCAGCTACGCACGATTTGTGAGTCATCTCTCACAATACTATCCTACTAATATTATAAACGCGAAAGTTTGTGAGTATGGACGTGTGGATGTGTGGATGTATGGATGTCCGGATCTTTGTTACGCTTTCACATACTCAAACGGCGGAGGCAATTTTGATGAAATTTGGTATGGAGGTATATGAGACGCTGGATTAACACATAGGATACTTTTCATCATCATCGTCATCATCATCTATCACCCCGCGAGTGAAAAAGCGTTATATGCTTGGGCCCAGCATAGACAAAAAAATAAGATATCCGCCTACGTCAAGATCGTTAGTTTGTGTCAGTTTCTGATAGCTTAGTCAAAAGCCAAGTCAATTTGATAGCTCGATACACTAGACGTGCTCGGCGACCGTCAAGGGTGATGAAATGACATGATGACAGTTTTTTCATGCTGATAAATTTTATATTTGTATGTACGTAAGTCCTGTATTTTATTATTGAACTACTACTGATTGATATACTAAGTATTTAAATTTACTCATACAATAAATACTATTATAGCGTTTGCGTTTGACCATGTACATATTTTATGCCATTTTGGTATAAAGATAGTTATGGCATTGGAGAAGATAATAAGCTACACGAAGTACTAATCATGCGCAAACGTAGTCATGGGCACCAGCTAGTATTCCGTATATTACAAAGTTATAAGTTGTGCTGCACTGCCCTGCGCATGGCTCGTGAAACTTGAAACATGGCTGATTTTGTGCGCTTTAACGTGCGGACTAATTTATATCCGTAGTGGTTTAATTAAACTTTTAGTTTGTTTTTCGTTATTACTAGACTACCCTAGGGACTACTAGGGACCCTATTACTCAGTATCTGGCACTCTGTCTATCTATATGTTGTACCTTTAAAAGTATGATCATTTAAACTAGCATAAGTAGCTAGTAAAAACTTTCACAGAACTCCAGTTATTGTTTCGTCAAAACTTTAAAGCCACAACTAAATACATCTACTGAAAGTAAATTACCAAAACACCCTCGTTTATAAAAAGTAGAAGCACGGTTTACATATTCAAACAACGACTCGACACACGTATCAACCAGCAAAGCATTTTTAAACGTTGCAAATTTGTTACACGGAAGGGCATATCCTAGCAGGCTAACATAAATTAATATTCTGTATTTACGAGTATAATGGTTCATAAAAAAGACTCTTTCGCCTGATGGAAAGTGGAGATGGAATCAAGAAGTGATGACCATTAATGCAGCCGTAAGCTGCACTAACCACCACCCTTATGATGACCTGAGAGATGCTTTTTAAGGCCCGTTTGAAAGACCCAGGGTTATAGCTGCGAAAAAAATACGTACGTAATGCATTTCATAATTTACTTACAAATTTTTTGGTTCGTGGTAGGAAATTTTGAACAGTAGGTATATGGATGGCATGCTAGAGCGGAACTGTCTAAGTGCCGTGCCTTGTTAATTGTGTTTTGTCGACACCAACAGTTAAATGTAGTCAGCGTTTTTGGTTTTAAAAAAAAAATGATGTAAAGGTATTTTTGGTTGTGGTTTTATTAAACTTTTAGTTTGTTTTGTTGTTAGTAATAGACTACGGGACCCTATTACTAAGTATCTGGCACTCTGTCTATCTATCTGTTCTACCTTTAAAAGTATGATCTTTTAAACTAGCCTAAGTAGCTAGTAAAAACTTTCACAGAACTCCAGTTATTGTTTCGTCAAAACTTTAAGGCTAAAACTAAAAACATCTACTGAAAGATAATTACCAAAAAAAAATTAATCTTTTGTTTAATATTGAAATTTATATAGAGAAAAATTCACATCCTTGGGCGGGATTCGAACCCGCGTCTTCTGACTCTCTGTGTCAGACGCCATTGACCAACTAGACCACCGAGGTTTGGGTCCGAGCATCGAATTTTTAACTCTCTATCTGACTTTAACCGTCTTACGGGGACGGAGCGACATCTATTGGACAGCTTTGACAGAACTCTCCAACCGAAAAAAAGCATTATTTAGAAATACTTAAATTCGTATTGACATCGCAACCCTTGTATTTTGTATAGTATTACTTTTAAAGCACTAACGCCTGCTTTAACGATCTCAAACATTGAAATTTAAAGAGATAATTTTTATTTTATACTTAATTTTGAGAAGCCCATTGTGGAGCAGCTAGCAAATATTCATTTATATGATGATGGCTAGAAAAGTGTTCCTATGGTAAAAATAAATACATGTGATATGTGATTTATATTTAAGAGCCATTATAAAACCTAAAAAATAACAGTTCTGTTCTACACCATTTGTCAAATAGTAAGCCCCTTAGAGTTCGGAACATATCAGATCAACAGCAATCAGATTAAGCGAGGTCAACAGCTTGGTATTAGGATAAGCTCCCGATCAAATCAGCGGATTCCATTGATCTACGTTAATTGAGGCATGTAATTACTGGAGCAATTAGTGATTAGTTGTTGTAGGTATTATATTAAGTACTACGTGTAACAGTACGTGACGTCACCTACCAGCCTCAACGGAAGACCAACGCTGGTTGTTTACGATCTATGTTGCGTTGGAGCCGATTTGTGGCAGAAGGCGCAAGAATCATTATTTTATTGTGTTTTGTGATTATTGTTTGGATTTATGTATTGAACTACGAAATGTTTTTGTATGTGTTTTGCCATAAATAAAGCCTATTCGATCTATTGTCTTTGTACATAGTTTACAATTACATGTAAAATTCTACGATAAAGATAAATATAGGTTTATGGGAATGAAAACAGATATCTCCATATAAATAGACAAGGACCAGTTTATTTTAAATTAAAGTTCCGATTGGCTTCTATGCCCCGACTTCAACTGTAATTAGAGGCTAAATTTCTGCAATTGAACTTGTATGAAATTTTTTACTTTTCTGTTCAAATGGTTAAAAGTTTGATGACAAAAACTAATCCACAAGGACAAACGCGGGCCACTCGTGGCCCGCGTTAATATAATAGGTATTCGTAATATTGATTTTGTGGATATAACCTTTAATAGGCTTGAGATTTACAATTATACCATAATTACCTATATTTCGAAATCATCGTTTGAATGCGCAGGGTCGTAAATATTTTTTTTCCCGCGGTGGTGACCCAAGATCGAACCGGTTTCTTGGGCCTGGCAAAAAGTGACTTGCGAAGGGTTATATTGCTCTGACTGACTAATTGCTTCTCAGCAAAAGCCGCTACCGCTCTCAGCAATACCGCTGGAGGTGATATTTCAATCGCAAATTTCTTTGTCCTTTGTCTATGATACTCGTATCTTTGTTATTGGCATAGTAAAAATACGTACCTTTATTTTTCTGCCTGGTACTGCGTGCGCAAGGAATATATGTACTTCTTCAAGTCTTGTTCAGTAAATCGAACTTCAAATTCGTCCTGCTATAGTTGTATAAGCGTCTATGAGTGCGTTCCGGGAAGCGCCGGCAACGCTCACAACTGCTCTCGCTGCTTGCGCCCCGGTTTGCTGTTCCCTTTGGTTGACAGTGACAGCTCGCAATGATCACGTAGACCCACCTAAGATCCGCGAGCGTTGTGAGCGCGGCGTGAGCGTTTTCGGTGACGTCATTGATGACGTATTGAGCGCCGCGAGTGATTTCGGTCCTTCCTGGAACGTAGCCTAAACGTTTCGTGTTATTTTTGTAGTATTTGTGTTCCAGAAATAGATTAATTGCATTCCTACGAATTTAACTAAACTCTAGTCGTTGGAATTGTACACGAAGTTTTAATTGCCGGCATTTGATTAATATGTCATAATCTTTGATCAAATATCAAATATATTTGATCATCATCATCATCCATCACCAACCGAGTGAAACCGCGGGGTGCAGATAGTAAAAAATAAATTATCCTGGTATTGGCGAGATAAATAGTGGATTATCGTTCAATGTTCGTAATGGTGCACGAGTGTAAGCTAAGTGTACAACGTTGTTTTTGTATTTTCCTTGTCATCAGTTTTGGTAATGCATCCACCTCTTTACTAGAACGTCATTTAATCAGGACCGTGATTTAATGACTGACTTTTTATCTGACTGTGACTTGACTTTACTCATATAAAAAAATCGATAGTTGCCACTATCAAATTTACACAAATAATTTGAAGAATGGCAAATGATAACATGAGTCCAAGTAGGCAGTCAGGTAAAAATTCAAGATATTGACTATTCTCAAATCTCATATGAGCATTTTCTAGATTCATAACCTTCTAAACCACTTCAAATAGTCGCCGGTAACTTGTTTATTTTTTTGTTTTTCTGCTTTTATTTAGGGGCTTTTAGGCGTCCAGCGACTATGTCAGTCCCATATGTTCTGCTCTTAGATCTACACTTAGCCACTTTATTCTTCTTTTGTGATCCTATATACGGATCGACATAGAAACCTGCTGCGTCGGATGTTTGCGCAGCTAGGATACTTTGGAATATACCCACGTCACATCGGTTAAGTCTGAAGTGGGTAAATAGATCCTCCCTCATACATACACTTCGGGCACATTCAGTCAAAAAGTGGCATATTCTAAGTCTTAAGTCTTAAGTCATCTTTGATTCCACATAGGTTACAATCGGGGCTATTTACTTTTCTTATCAAATGTTTGAAGCTATTAAAAGGAACGTGTCCAGAACGCAACGTAATGTTGGCAAACCACGGTATCCGAGGAGGCTCGCTTTGCATAGTTTGGTACCATATGCCTTTTTCTAAAGAAATTATGTCAAAGTATTCTTTCCAGAGCGTCGAGAAATTGACTTCACACTTCTGAGTACTCTGGCTTCATAAACACTTCGGTACCATTTGATATGGCTTCTCTTGTTTAAGTTATCTCTAAAGAATGTTGTCTTTCAAAGGAATTTCAAAACTTTCACTACTACAGCTTTATTTAACCTGAAATACGCTTTGGCATCTTGCCTCAGTAAACCTTTGAAAATGTTCTCAGAACGACTTCACATGTGAAAGATGTACTAATTGTGAGATAGGGTTAAAACGTTTCCCAGAAACTACAGCATCATGAACCAAATAATGTAGCACCATTTAAGGCACCTTGTCACAATCATATTTTAAAGTCTTACTCAGTAACATCATCATCATCATCATCATCATCATCATCATCATCAGCCTGTAGCAGTCCACTGCTGGACATAGGCCTCTCCAATTGTAATAGTAATAGTAATATAATAATACATAATAGTAACATCATATATGCATGATTTTCTGGTTGCGAAAAAGAATGAAATATAGCTGGTCCTTTGTGTACTTTTCTGTGTGTGTTGTGACAACTTTATATGAATATAAGATCTCCTGTAACTTTTAAAATTTACTTTCGGAGTGTTATAATGTGCGCAAACGCAACATAGTGAACCCCCGAAATGCACCAATCTGTAAGGGGCTATGCTAACTTTCGAATTTAGATTTCGCTCCTACTTCGTCGCAACGACATTAATGATTATGGCCCATAATGACGACTAAAATTCACAGCAAGCGACACAGATTCCCCGCCCGAAAGCCGAAGCGAGAATGAGTTGGGGGCCGGGCGGCAGAGCGGCCTGGGTGAGAATGCTTCTAGCGATTGATATTTTAGGTATTTGCTCTTTAAAGTTAAATTTGAAGGTAATTAAAAAAATTCAGCTAACATAACACCTTATTTATTATAAAGTTAAATTATCATGCAAAGTTTCAAGATCTTATTTAAGTATTCATTCAGTTATAGACGCTTATTGTACAATTTGGAGGCCACTTTGAGATATTTTTCTATCGAGAAATGTTTATTTAATCGTGTTTTTGCCTAACATATCTTGAACTTTTCCATATGTCAATTTCAAAGTGAAAGAAGCAGTATATTTGAAGATATGGAGGCTGAAAATAAGCAATGTGAGGTAGTACTGCCTCTTAACGCGAGCTAGGCGAGACGCCATCGACGCGGGGGACCTCCGCGTCAACACTTCTTGAAAAAGACCATCGAATGTGGTCGAATCTATAGTCGGACCTATCCTACAAGTATTACGGGAGTAATGACGTATTTCTAATTAAAAATTAGTGGTAACAAAAGTGTTATATAGTAAAATAGAAGCATTCTATAATCTTTCAGAGACTTTTTTATATTTTGAAGAGACAGCAGTTACAAGCATGAGGTCCCCACTTAATATGAAGTGGTAATTAATTTTGTACAAAAAATATGGAATAAAATCATTTTGTCATATTTATCAGTAATAAGGTACCTATGTAACTTTCGTATTATATATTTTGTAAGTATGAGACCTATATTGTTAGATGATCATAGGATACAATCACAAGGCCTACCTGATGTCAAGTGGTAAGCTCTGCCTAGAACAGCAATGCCTTTCGTTACAAGTGACGAACTGCACTGCGCCCGTAATCCTGAGACATTAAGTTGTTAAGTCTCATGTGTCTGTAATTTCGCCGGCTACCATAACCTTCAAGCCAGAACACATTATACATTTTACATATTAAACATACCTGTTTCAGGGTATATACAGGAAGTTTGGTAGAGGGACCGACAAACCAAATGAGCGTGTTCGGGGGCCCACTTGGAGAATACAAGTTGGCCAAAAAAAATCTCCGACCCCCCATCCCCCATTTTTTTTGCCAAAGAGCGTCTGAACAGTACGATGCGCTTGAGCAAACTGGGTTCTCATTGCTCGTTCAACAAACATAAGCGAGAGGGACGGCGCATTCAACATGGATACCGTTGTCTAAAACCCTTTCTCGGAATGTCTCTACCTGAGTCTTTGTTATCGCATTATTTCTGCAACTGTGTAATAAAGTGCAAATTTTTTTACCTCGTTGGATAGCTAAAGACCTGTAAATGTTTTTTAAATAAAATGCAGACTTAATTTACTATCATTTTTGTAGAGAAAATAAAGGTTTTTGTAAAGCATCTTACAAAAATTATCAAATAAAAATTATGAAAAAGCCTCTAGTTTTTGGATGGATCTACATTAGTACGATATTATTGTTTATTATTAAGAGCTGTAACAAGGTTTCTCTAAAACTGCGAACAGAATTGAAATCGGTTGATTACTTTTTTTTATTGAATTTTAAAGTAGTAAAACTGGATTTTCCAAAAATAAAAATAAAAAAAAAGAATATCACAGAAATGATTCATTTCCGGATATTACAATGTACAGTCATATTGTTGCAAATGGCATTCCCTACCACCCCTTAAAAGGATCCGGTCTAATTACCAATAACCCTGTATATGCAATATCGCGACCGGCGTTTAGTCAAAGTCAAAAATCATTTATTCAATTCAGGCATCAAAGACGCACTTATGAACGTCAATTTTTCATTATAATGTATGTTAAAGACTACCGTCGCGTTCCAAAATATACAGAGCCTACCGAGAAGAAGCGGCAGGAAACTCAGGGCCATTCTTTTTACATAGATGTTTTTACAATGTTTCTTCTTAGATACTAACAAATAATAGCTCCATTGTGTTGCCACATAATATAGTAGTCACATAATACATAAGTTGCGAACCATTGTGTTCTGTTTTGGGGCATATTGCTGCGACACTGGCCCGTCCCCTTTTCGAATCTCCCTTGTTTCTGTGACTTATGGTCTCAATGATCTCATAATTTGAGCAGGCAGCAGGTGTTAGGTAGTATTTATATTATTTTTAATACGTATAAGTTAAATAGTGATCACCACACTTTTAATACCAGAAATACAAATAGGATATCTGTACCTAGTTTTAGACTTGCGAAGACTAATAAGTCATTCCTAGGAAATTGTGTGCGTTTTTACAATAAAATCCCAAAGCACATAACTGAGTTCACAGAGGGCAAATTCAAGTTGACTGTTAAAAACGTTTTAATAAAAAAAGCTTATTATAAAGTTCGACATTATATAGAAGATAAAGATGCTTGGAATACTCCACTTCTGGCAAGCTGTCACTCTGCCACCCATAAAATATAATATTTGTAGTACCTAAGTAGAAACATTGTAAACATCTATATAAAAAGAATGGCCCCGAGTTTCTTGCCGCTTCTTCTCGGTGGGCTCTATATATTTTGGAATTCAAATTTTGGATGGTACAATTTTGAAAGTTAATGTTAATTATTGATCCAGCAGCTGTAGCGGTCGCGGGGCAAGCAGTAGAGCTCGTAGACGGAGTCGGAATATTTATAATTACTTCATTCGTCTTGTTTTCTATACTGTTCAAGATCGTATTTGAGACTTGAATTTTATTCATTAAAGACTCATCAATGTAGCTTTCAGCCACAGTAGAAGACTTCCACCCCCCGTGTCGTTTCAGTGCGGTCAAATCACCACCGCTATCTATGAGAAGGGTCGCCGAGGTGCGCCGGAAGCAATGCCCCGTGTACAACGCTGGGTTAGGCAGATTCAAAAAACTTGCGATAGTTTTTCCCAGAGCACCAAATTTATTAATACCAATTCTTTGATCGACGCACTTCCCCGATCTATAGCTCAAGAAAAAGGCAGGGTTTCGACAGGGGGTGGGTCGAAGTTACATGTATTTTTTACATACGGCATAGCAGTTGCCCGTCACAACGAAAGAACCATCTATTTTCGTTTTTGTTTTCGAAACTTTCACCATGATTGTACTGTCGTCTATGTTAGAGACTTCATCGAACTGGATGTTGTATAGCTCTTGCCTTCGGCATGCCCCCATTATACCGAAGATTAGTGCAACCTGTAACAATAAACGATATAATAAGCTTGAGGTACATAGCCAAGGCAAAAACTATGATTTATGAAGTAGTAAAGTGTAGGTACCTACTACCAAATTTATACACAAAGCGCTTAAACGGAGTGTCTAGATAACTTGCGTGTGTAGTACGTAAGTACTAGGTAGATTAAATAACAGAACTAAAATACACTTACCTTTTCAAAAAGATACAAAATATCTGGTGAATCTTCCAGGAACATCTTTATTTGACCTGATGTAAACGTCAAGGACTTTTTTTCCTTGTGTCCTTCTGAACTGCGTCCTTGCGAACCTTTGAATACTTCGTGATATCAATATTGTTGTAGATACTCAGTGTGGACTTGAGCATAGAATATTTAGCACACAAACCATCTTCTAAGATGGTTTGAATTTGTCGGAGAGGTCTTTGAGATACGCAAGAATGACATTTTCAGAAAATGATGTAGTTTTCTTTTCGGTCTTCCATGCCAAAAAGTTATTATATTCTTTTTCATATAATTTTCTAGATTTTTCTGGCAAAAGATTGTGAGTTACTTTTGTTGCCAATTCTAGAATATCCGGAGGCGTACAAATATCATCGTCGCTATCCATTTTTAACTTTTAATTTGTATTTTAAAAACAAAACAAACATTAAATTCACGCGTATTTATTGTCACAGTGAACTTGCCGCCATTAAAATGCAGCTGCGCGCGCAGGGCCAATCAGGAGCGAGCGCGCACTGTTCTTTTTTTATTTAATTGGCACAAGATCTTACCAAAGAGTTTTGTGTATGTAAGTTTAGTAGTTTCGACGAAGTTTTCACGTATAGCCCAACTGTTTTCAAAAGCCAGCCTAATATCAAAATTTTATACAACTTGTATGAGGATTTTGACATAAGGCTCGCCACGTTAATTGGTCGCGTTTTATTGATGTTATAATGAGATTTTACGATATCGATGTGGATATTATACCATCATGTGAAATTGCTTAAATTGAGTGTTTTGTTGTCTGTTCTATAACAGTAGTAATTATAAGTCAAGTATTGGAAACATAAGTAGAATGTTACAACATTAGTGTAGATAAAGTACCTTATAATGAAAAATTCACGTTCATAAGTGCGTCTTTGATGCCTAAATTGAATAAATGATTTTGACTTTGACTTTATTAAAAAAACCCCACAGAAAACGGTCATATAACGAAAACATTAATCTCTATTTAATAAATATTAAAACCGACTTTACTCACGCAATTAGCCGACCTTATCAACCTAGGTTTCTGGCATGTCCGATGCCCATCCTCAGGGAGCTTACGCTGCTAGATTGCGGCGACCACTAATCAGTGGTCGGTTTTAATATTTAATAAATATGTGTCAAACTCACGAAAATTTTCAAACTAAAACATGAATCTCTGTTTAGGTGGGTACTTCTAGACAAGTCGTGGGGTTACATATATTAAACTTTGGGAAACTTTGACCGAGTCTAATAATGTCTAAGACTAACAAAGACTGAATTCGCCACAGATTGATTTGTTACTAAGTTTACTTCGAAATTTATTGATGGCTTTAGTAAATTAGGCTCTGTCTAAGGCTGCCTTTCCACTGTGGAAGAGCTGTGCTATGCTATGTAGCTATGAATTTGTTTGATATTCACGAATCATATTCCGTGGTGAGAAGCGCTTGCAGCGGAGCTTTACTTGGCGATCGTAACTGATCAACAAGTTAGGCAACGCTTGCTTCGGTCAGGACTTGGATGGGTGTGTGCTAGTGGCATTGTTCAACTGAGCGCTTCCGTGCTTCGGAGGGCATCTTAAGCCGTCGGTCGCGGTTGTTTGCCTTAAGACAACAATCGTTAGGCTATGTCGAAGGCCTTCGGGCGGCCCTATCCACCAGGGCCCGCGTGGTGGATTACGGCCCAACTCCTCTCTCTGAGAGGAAGGTTCGAGTCCAATATAATGGGCTTTTAAACTATCATGGTCACAAACATTATAAATATTCAAATTATCATCGGGATAATTACCATGTATATTTTCTATGAGTTTCCGATATTTGGCACTGTTGCAGGCCTAGTCCAAAAATCTGTTCAAGTGTAAGTCAATTTGGCCAGTTAAAACTTATACTTCTCTGTTCCCTACTGTCGCACCAATTACAGACAGAATTCAAACATTCCATTCATTATTTTAATAAGAATTACACAGAACTTGTCGACATATTCAACATGAGGCAAAATTATTTTTATTCAATCATTATTAAAAACTTTTTTCCAAAAAAGTAACTCATATGGCTTTGATTGATTGTTTTAGATATTTTTATAATTTTAATTAAGTTTAAAGTGTATTGTTTTAACTTGGTATGTAGGTATTCTAAATTTTTTTATGTACAAAATAACTGTGTTTTTAGAAGTGATGAACAGTAAGGCCTGGTGTTGTTGGTCTCCTCTACATAGTTATATATAATTTGGCTGTTTGTTCGTCCAATTAAATAATAAAAAAAAAAAAAACTGGCAAAATTGACTTTCATCTGTCCGTATATTTGTTTGGTTGTATATTAGTAGAGGTCGCAGGACGACAATGGATGCAGGCCGCTTCCAACCGGTCCTTTTGGAAAATCATGGGGGAGGTCTATGTTCAGCAGTGGACGTCCTACGGCTGAGATGATGATGATGATAGCCCAACTATAATCAAATTTGCAAACCAGAGTTGCAAAAACCCCGCAAAAAAACAAGTGACTGTCGCTTCTTCGTTGATATTACCGATCTGGTATCTTTCAAATGATAATTTGTTATGTAAAAAAAATTCCATGTCCTTTACAGCATCAAAAAAGCAAAACATAAGCTGAAATCCATTGTATATTTGAATGGATAACATTTTTAATTGGATCCTTATTTGATTTGGCCTTGGCATACCTGTATGCCAAGGTGGCTTTAAGGAATGTTTTTTGGCATATAGGTATGCCAAGGCAGCTTGACGGGTATAAGGATGGGTAAGTATGGATGCGTGCAATGCATAGTCGCGATTGTTATCTATATGCAGAGCAGAGTACTTATAGTAGGTACTCGTTTGCTACATAACTTAGTAAAAACGATCATATAATAATATAATAATATAATATTTATTTCAAGTAAATTAACTCATAGTTTCACAATTCAAATTAATACAGTCACATTACAAAAATTACAATACACATATTACAATTAGTTACAACTTAAATACTAACACCACTTCCTACCCATTAAAATATAAAAACAATAATCATTCTTGCTACATAAAAATAAAATTTGAAACAAGTAATTTAGTAATTAAAATGGCACCCTATAAGATCTATGTGTAACGTGCATTCCGCAGCAGTGAGCAATGTAAGGGCAGTCGAGCCTGTCCGCGAGCGCGGCCAGCATGCTGTTAGTACTCCCCCGCACCCGCCGCACCAGCGAGCCGCATCTCTTTCGCATTGTTGCGTAGAAGCAATCAACGCGCGCTTCCGCAAACATTGTAGATGCGCTGCAATAGCGGGGGAGTCCCACCAGCATCCTGAACGCGTTGTTGAACTGGACACGGAGGGCGTCGTACGATTTTTGTGTATAGCTAGTCCACAGGCTGCACGTGTAGAATGTAGTGCAGTAAGCCCTGAAGAGAGTTATTTTAACGTCTGTAGAACATCGTGCAAACCTGCGGATCACCATATTGGCTCTAACCGCTAACGCCCTCCTCTCCCGTTCAATATCAGTGTCGTCCTTCAGGGTAGGTGTGATTAAATGGCCCAAGTATTTGAAAACTTCCACTCTTTCTAAATGTGATCCGTTTAGTTTAATAGGTGGCATTTCCGTTACCTTTCTCGGCCCACCCTGAAAAACCATACACTGACTTTTTTTTACATTATACAGCAGACCGTGGTCCACAGCATAACCCTCACAAATACTCAGCAGCTTTCTGAGTCCACAGACCGAGGCGCTCAGCAGGACCATGTCATCCGCGTAGCTTATGTTATTGAAACATACGCCGTCTATGTGACAACCGACATGCTGCCCGCTGAGCGCCTCGATCAGCCCGTTAACGTACAGGTTAAAAATTGCAGGGGAACATAACCCCCCCTGCCTCACCCCGCACTCCAACCCGTACGGGTCCGACAACACACCCGCCCACTTCACATTGTTGACCTGGTTCCCGTACCAATACTTAAAGATGTCAATAAGTTCACTCGGCATATGTAATGATCTCATTTTCTCCCACAAGATGTCATATGAGACGAGGTCAAATGCTTTTGAAAGGTCGAGGAAGCAAGCATAGACAGGTGTCTTTCTCTCTGTATAGTATTTGACAGCACTCTTCATACACAATATCGCAGTTTCTGTGGACAGTCCCGGCCGGAAACCGAACTGATTGTCGTGCAACTGTAGGTATTTATTTAATTGTGTATTAAGAATGCTGTCAAATATCTTTGCAATTATCGTCGCCAAGGAAATAGGCCTGTAGTTGGTTATATCTGACAAGTCTCCAGTTTTATTTTTAACTACCGGCACGACATTCGTTTTCATTAATTCAGTCGGTAGATACGAGTGCGATATACAGAAGTTGTATAACATAGCTATCACTCTGCATATGTGTGGTCCTGCATGTAGAATATGCTCTATACTCAACCCATCATGACCAGGGGATTTGCCCTTTGAAATGGATTTTATCGCGCTGGTTACATCCCTGGCCGTGATTCTGGTTTCAACATATCCGCCACATACAGTCCCCCCACTCCCCCTGTTGTTTTCTGATGTTGACAGCCCTAATGGCGATTTAACGACAAAATGGTCTTTAAATTTGTCAGCGATACATTTCAAGTCATTAGCCCCGTCCACGCTCACAGGGAGACCAGGCCGACTTTTCAGACAATTAGTTTTCTTCCAAAACCCACTGAAATCCTTCGCAGAGTGCTTAGAGGCAAGTATATCCATTTTTAACTGGTCTTGATGAGTTTGACACCACTTTAGACGCGATTTGAATATTTTCCTTTTCTCACACATTTTACTATAGATGTCACCAGTAGTTGGACTACCATACATTAACCATTCCTGAAAACTCGCCCTGGCCGCCCCGTGACTATCACTAACGTGTTTATTCCAACCTATAATGGGTTTATATCTACGTTTCACCCGTTCATGCTCCCCTCCTCGACTCACAGATGACAACATTAGTGCGAGTACAATATCAGAATATAGCTTATCAATTACATTAGCGTGAGAACAATCACTACAGTACCGATCACTACAATTTTGAAACTCACTTGGGAAGTCAATCGTTCTAAGACGCTTATGGCATTCAGTTTGATATAAAGTAATTTGTTCTGTAGTTCTTTCCCCCCAAATAGCTTTATTGATAGTTACATCGACATTATTTGTTACAGGCGTCAAACACTCTAAATTACATTCACATACAAGAGGGAAGTGGTCAGACCACAACACGTCATACTTGACATACACGTTACACACAGACACAGCAGCTGATTGCGAGACAACACAATGATCTAGCCAACGTTTCGACCCACAAACTTGATCTACATAAGTAAATGTACTCGAAGTCAAGCCTAAATGATTTACATTAACAGGTAGCCATTTAAATTCATCACAGCAAATACTCAACTCCTTATAAAATAATTCACCGGGATGAGCATTAAAGTCCCCTAGTATAAAAATAGGTTCGTTTTCGTACTCACTATTTATAGCACTTATAGTTCCAATGCAGTCCGTAAACGTCGTCAAGTTTTTCGATTTATTTGTCGGCAAATATACACACACAACTACAAATGCACTATCTTTTGTATTAATACGTATAGCGCACACTCGCGGATTGTCGCAATTAATCACAGACACACACGGAAAGATCCGTGTATCCCACAGTAACGCTGTTCCACCAAAAACCCGGCCAACAAGCAACGTTGACGTGTCTACCGGAGATGTACCCGTACAACTGAACCTGCTATCGATGCTATTCAGATAAGCTAATTCCTCCGGAAGTAGCCAGGTTTCTTGCAGCGCTATCACTGCACACTCGTCACATAAGCGTCGTACATCGGCCAGTGCGCGTTTTACATTTTTACAGTTATAACTGGCTAACTTATAAGTCGTACTACCCATTATTTGTGTGCAATGGGCCGTTTAGCGCAGACATATCCGTCTGTCGATTTTTAAAATGAACAAAGCGTCTAAATATGATTCCCGCTGGCCATATTTTTTCGTCTAGAAATAAAGATACTTTCGCCTCAGACACAAAAAATTTGTAGGCCTTGTGATCTAGCATTTTTTTTGTCATAATTTTTTCTAGAGTTACCCTCTCATGAGTTTTCATTTTTATGTACTCAATAATGTCAGATTCCAAGGTATCTTTGTGTACATTCGTGATGAATATAGGTATCTTCTTATCTGCGGCTTTGAACGACGATGATGACGACTCTGCTTTACCTATTTCGCCCAAATACCTATACTTTGGTTTATTTTTCCGTTTTTTTACCATTTGCCAAGTGTTGTTATCGTCATCGTTATTACTTGGTACGATGTTCGACTCGTTCGACTTCAAACAATTTTTATCTTGTTGCTCCTGCGCAGACGTAACTGGTACAGTACAAGTGATCGGTGACAAATGTACAGCCTGAGCCGCCGGGGCCACACAAACTGCGTCGCTGCATACATAACTGCCGGTCAGAGGCAATGCTGCGACCGGTACTGTCGCGGCCGACAGTGCCGTGGCAGGCAGATTCGCTACTTTTGACACTGACGGCGAATTACTGGGTGGTTGTAGATCGTCATCTATAGTGCCATCATAGCTATGAGTCATCCCCATAGGCCCACTTTCTAGATTACAAGCACCCCGTCTCATGTTAACAAATGCACCGGGAGTATTATTTGTAGGTGGAGGTAGCGATGCGTATTTTAAATTGTGAATATCAGACCGCAGATCTTCAATCTGTTTTACGGTAGCATACGTGTTCTTTACTTGTTCAATCTCCGCGCTAAGTCTGGTGAGATCTTTAAGCAATTTTGTGCAGTCGAGGTGGTCAAACAAAATGGGGGGTAGTTTTTCCAGTTCTCTTGCGACAAATACTGGAACCACATCGGGATCTATTGTTTTAAAAAGACTCACGATGTCGTCTAAGTCTCTCTCCTCTTTGCCACCTCCTTTTCGCCTTATTTTCCGTTGATCCGTCGGCAGAGATTCAAACAGTAACGTTTTTGATTCACTTATTTCTTGGCTTGAAAACGAAGACACACAAATCCGTTTTAAGGTTTCTTCATCAATTACCGAGATCTTATTTTGTATGTACGATAGTAGTTCGTCAATTACTATATTGCACACGTTGCATTTCAATATTTTCGTCATTTTTTTTTTTTTTTTTTTTACAATTTAGTGCGACGTCGCTGCGCACAGCGCAATAATAATAAAACCACAACCGTCCTTGATAGCGGCGCGTGAGTGACTGTCGTTGCATAGTCCTCGAATCATAACTGCATAGCACATCTGCTGGAAAACCAGCCTAAAACACAAAGGCGCTACAGCCAGTGATCCAAGTAATGTATAAAATATAGTTAGTGAATGGGATTCAGATGAGCGACCGAAGGTTGTTTGTAAGACAATGCCTATATAAATACAATTGATTTTGCATAATATTAGAACTTTCAGCAATTAGTAGTTCTAGGAGATGTAGGTTACTTTGAAACGACTGGTCTGCCTTACATTAACAAGAGTAACTAATGTGTATATTTTCCTCTCTAAAATTGTAATGTTAGGTCTCACTATGCAGGCGTTAGTGCTTTATAAATCACTAGCTGATCTCCGCGGTTTCACCCGCGCGGTAATGGATGATGATGATGATGATGAATCTAATATAAGTTATTATGGGTGAATGTAGCATTCCAATGGTGAAACAATTTTTGAAATCGGTCCAGCACTTTTTGAGCCAATTCGTTACAAACATACAAATCTTTTCTCTTTATAATTTTAATAATATAGTATTATTATATAATATTATTATTATAATATTATTAGTGTAGATATAGATAAAAATATTATAAAAATGTTTAAGGGCGACATCAATACAAAATATATGATTAAAACAGCTGGTGCCCACGGCTTCGTTTGCGTAGAATTAGTACTTCGAATTTATTATTTTCTCCAAAGCCATATCTATCTTTATACCAAAATGTCATAAAACATGTACATGGCGCAAACGCAATTATTAAAATAGTATTATAAGATTAAGCATTGGAGAAATTGCGTTAATTTCATATTAAATTTAGATTATTGAAAGTATTTTGTACTGGTGTACATCTGGCCCATCACTATTCGGTTGGTGGATTCACTGGAACTAGTAAATAGGACCCGTGATACCACTCGTAGGTACGCATATGTATGAATATAAGGACCTGGGGGTGCCACGGGTCCAAATCCAAGTTCCCGTGGCACCCCCAGGGGTATCTTTTAGGGGTATCTTGGTTACAGAATGTAAATTTAAATACTTAATGGTACTGATTCGCTTGTGCGTACACTAAACTAAAATTCTCTAAACTTTGGTAGTTCTTATTATGTTAATACTAAAATCTACACTCTTGTAACACTTAGAATGATATTTCTAAACATATGATTCTGTCCAAATGTGGGTAGTTTTACATCAGTTTAGACTAGTTTAGAGAGCACGAACTCGCATAACGATTAAATTTGCACTAAACATACCCACAATTAAACAGAAACGGCAAATTTAAGAATTGTCGTTTGCAAGGATTATACGAAATTGGACTTAAGCATGAACACAATAAGAACTACCATAATTTACTAAAAATAGATTTTATTTCGCTAGTTTAGTTTGGTGTTCGGAACAAGCGGATTACTACCAGTATATCAATCAGTAACCACTAATAATAAAATACATTCCCCACGTACACACAAATATAAAATTAATCACAATGGAAAAAACTGTCAATACATTTTCACCTTGACGATACTTGTGTTACATTTCATCACCCTTGACGGTCATCGAGCACGTTTAGTGTATCGAACTGTCAAAATGATAGCGTGCTTTTGACTAAACTATCTTCTCTTCTTCTTCTTCTTCTTATGTGGCTTTTTAACGTGGAAAGACGTTACTCTGCCAGTGTCATGTCTTGGCGGATATTTTGCCCTTGTACTCCCCCAACCCTGAAGGAGTGACCATTGTACGGTACGGAATCAAATGAAACTAATATGAATATCAAAAGTATTAAAAACTGGTTTCGCTTTTACAAACGTTTTTATTATTGGTTTTAATAAAATTACATAACATATAAATAAATGGTGTGAAAAAGAAACTGACACAAACTTTGACAGAACTGTCATCATTACGATCTTGTCGTAGGCGGAGATCTTATTATTTTATCTATGCTGTAATTGTCTGTGCCCAAGAATGTTACGCTTTTTACCTGCGTGGTGATGGATGATGATGATGATAAAAAGTAGCCTATTTGCTATTCCAGACTATAATCTATCTCTGTGCTCAATTTCGTTGTCTAGATCCGTTTAGCCGTTCTGCTGTTTTTGAGTAACAAACATCCATTTATCCATCCATCCATCCATCCAAACTTTCACATTTATAATATGAGTATTAGTGGGTTAATATATACACTGTTTGAATTGCTGTTGCGCGGTTCTTAGATCGCGACGCCAAATGAACAAAGTAACTTTACTAGAAAGTTTCCCCTTCTTAGAAAGTAATCGACCCAACAGATAATAGAAATAATTATGGGATGCAAGCAGTGTTTTCCAATAGCCAGCACGTTCTTGGAATATTGTGTGGTAACTTCAAGGAAACTAACTATGGGGGCTATTTTTACCGCCCGTTTACACAAAGCACGATACGCTGTGTGTATTTGTAGAATAAAGGCATGAAAGCATTTTTTAAGCATAAGACCCAAAAAAAAACACTTAAAAAATAACATAGCATCTGCATACATTTATTCAAATCAACGCAACCATAATTTTTAAAGTAGACACGTGTCTTTAAAAAACATTTTTCACCCACATCATTCTGCTGGTACAGGTTTTTTGGTAGTTAAAAAAATTTTTCAACCAAACAATAAAATTACATAAATTCTTGAAAACCTGAGGCCCAGGTTTTAACCTAGGCCGCATACATACATCTTTTGTTCACACCCTCTCAAGGAGTTAAACGTCTCTCAGAGTAGTGAACTTGAAGTAAATTTCAAGCACATTCAAAATTAGAATTCTGAACGATAATGTTTTTGTTTCATCTTGCTGCATATGGTTAAAGTCTAACCCGCAATTAATACTTATTTATAACTGTTTTCTCATCTCACGAGGCAACCAAGTCTCGCTTTGAGCTGAAGTTTAGCTTGGCACTGCCCAGGCTCGTCACCCGAATGCAATTATTTTACTAGTCATAGAGTATTTTCGCTTGCTACTGTGTCCTTTAAACCTAGATAAAGCGCCCTACTGCTTGACGGATATCTGGCAATGGGGTGCAATCACACATTAACAAAAGAGGCCTTTCGCTGAGTAGGACGGTTTTCTTCACATCTTTTATTTCATACCTCAACAGCGGAGAAATAACATGACTGATTAGTACACAGAATGAAAAGTATATTTTAAGGCCAACACAGACGCCAGACGATACAAAGTGAAGGTGATTGATCGTGTGCCAATCTTCAGCACCATAAGGTTGAATATTAGTTCTAAAAGTGCACGATGACTCAGTATACTTATTTTTTGTGCTAATTTCAATATATTTGTATGCGTCCTTACAACATGACAGATCAAAGGTACGCCATTAGAATACAGTCTAACATCTTTGTCGGCATTTAAAAGGAATGTACTATAGTATAGCGTAAACACAGGCTTAGCTCCCCACAAATTGGAAAAAGGTACACTAAGAATACAGTCTGACATCTTGGGTGGCCTTTAGTTTATGCCCAGCAATGTAGCTTTAATGCATTTCAAAGGAATGTACCATAGCGTAGCGTAAACACAGGCTTAGCTCTCTACAAATTAGAATAAGGTACACCAAGAATACATCCTGACGTCTTCGTTGGCCTTTAGTTTATGCCCAGCAATATAGCTTGAGTGCCTTTCAAACGAATGCACTAAAGCATAGCGTAAACTCAGGATTAGCTCCCTACAAATTGGAATAAGGTACACCAAGAATGCAGCCTGACGTCTTTAGTTTATGCCCAGCAATGTAGCTTTAGTGCCTTTCAAACGAATGCACTAAAGCATAGCGTAAACTCAGGATTAGCTCCCTACAAATTGGAATAAGGTACACCAAGAATGCAGCCTGACGTCTTTGATAGCCTTTAGTTTATGCCCAGCAATGTAGCTTTAATGCATTTCAAAGGAATGTACCATAGCGTAGCGTAAACACAGGCTTAGCTCCCTACAAATTAGAATAAGGTACACCAAGAATACATCCTGACGTCTTTGATAGCCTTTAGTTTATGCCTAGCAATGTAGCTTGAGTGCCTTTCAAACGAATGCACTAAAGCATAGCGTAAACTCAGGATTAGCTCCCTACAAATTGGAATAAGGTACACCAAGAATACATCCTGACGTCTTTGTTAGCCCTTACTTTATGTCCAGCAATGTAGCTTGAGTGCCTTTCAAACGAATGTACCATATATAGATAGAAAACACTTTATTGAAACACCACATTAATGACTTAACATTAAAAAGTACAATTCCTTAACCTAGGTGTTACAATGGGCGGTTTTATTGCTCAGAGCGATCTCTTCCAGACAACCCATTCTCAGAGGAGTATCAAATATAACATGGACGGTAACAATACAAAATCACTAAATAGGTACCTCTGGTAGGTATCTTTTACTCTAATGAGTAAAAGATAAAGTTTTTTAACCTGATCTTTAAAACTGTCCAGTGAGGTAGCACGCTGTATTTCTAATGGAAGAGAATTCCACAAGCGGACGGCTCCATAGCATAGCGTAAACCCAGGATTAGCTCCCCACAAATTGCATGTTAGATAACAACTGACCTGTCCATGTTTAACTGGAAATATCATGTAGAAGGTCGCCTTCATTACAAGCTTCGTGCTCCACATGTATTATTTGCAGAAATATTGATTTCTAAATTAGTTTTCGAATTGGTTTATATTTAAAACTAAAACAGAATTGAGTACCCTCGAACAAGAATGGTTTATTTGAAAATTAGCTGTTCTCCGCGGTTTCACCCGCGCGGTTATGGATGATGATGATGAATCTTATATAACCTATGTTACTCAGAGTGACAGTAGCTTTCCAATGGTAAAAGAATTTATGAAATCGGTTCAGTTCTTTTTGAGCCAATTCGTTACAAACATACTTACATACAAATCTTTCCTCTTTATAATATTAGTATAGAAGTATAGATGTATTATAATTCCTAAAGACAAAGATAAAAATAGAGATAAAGATGTATTGATTTGTAAAATATGTGTGTAGTCATACAGGGATGTGCATGTAGGTCGTAAACTACATTTTGATTACGTTCCCAATGTTTTGTTGAATTAATATTTTTACTAAAGTTATATGATTATTAACGGGATATTTACCGTGGTAAGGTTGTGGAATGAGCTCCCGATATTTCGGCGCAGTTACATGCACCATGTTCACGGGAAGACTGAAGAATGCGGGTGGTTGGTCAAAAAGTTTAAAAGTTAGGTGCAGACATAACGATCTACCCTCTTTCTTAGTCTTTTGCTACGGTTATCACTGGAACTCGAACTCGATCCTAAGTCCCGACAAAACACACTCACTGTATCACTGCGTATAGTATTTTGAACACATTTTGAATGCGGACTTTTATTTTTAAAACAACCTAATACTGGATTCCACGCACTGGCGAGTTGAAAACCATCACCTCGATTGAAATTCTGGCATTTCGAGATCTCAATAGTTTCCTTTACTAGCCTTGGTATGTAATGGCGTTCGGTGGACAAGATTTTAGGGTTATGGAATTCAATCCAGTGGTTAGGACCCGCGTCCAGCAGATGCTCAGCTATGGCAGATTTGTGTCTTTCATTGTTTTTTACTGCCTTTATGTGTTCCTTGATGCGGCATGAAACAGTTCGCTTCGTCTGTCCTATGTACGAACTTCCGCAGCTGCAGTTAATTTTGTACACCCCGGGATGCTGAAAAGGAATCTTGTTCTTAGGGGAACGCAGACATTGCGCAATCTTCTGATGAGGAGTAAATATGGTCTTGATAGCATATTTGTCAAGAATTCGACCTATTTTGTCTGTGACTCCTTTAACATGTGGCAAAAAGTACACATAAAGGCAGTAAAAAACAATGAAAGACACAAATCTGCCATAGCTGAGCATCTGCTGGACGCGGGTCCTAACCACTGGATTGAATTCCATAACCCTAAAATCTTGTCCACCGAACGCCATTACATACCAAGGCTAGTAAAGGAAACTATTGAGATCTCGAAATGCCAGAATTTCAATCGAGGTGATGGTTTTCAACTCGCCAGTGCGTGGAATCCAGTATTAGGTTGTTTTAAAAATAAAAGTCCGCGTTCAAAATGTGTTCAAAATACTATACGCAGTGATACAGTGAGTGTGTTTTGTCGGGACTTAGGATCGAGTTCGAGTTCCAGTGATAACCGTAGCAAAAGACTAAGAAAGAGGGTAGATCGTTATGTCTGCACCTTACTTTTAAACTTTTTGACCAACCACCCGCATTCTTCAGTCTTCCCGTGAACATGGTGCATGTAACTGCGCCGAAATATCGGGAGCTCATTCCACAACCTTACCACGGTAAATATCCCGTTAATAATCATATACCTTTAGAGAACAACCGTGATAGTTTAAAACAGTGTTTTAATATTTTTACTGCTAAACTAACTTAAGAAAATGTCAATCGTCGAAACGAACTCGACTGGGCAGCATTCCGGAAACTTCATGAAGTCTTCTCGTAAAAAAACCTCAGCCTCATCCTTAAGCCAAAAGTCTTTGATCAATTTGTGTTATCAGTGATGACATATGTCACTGAAACGTGGTCTCTCACTATGAGCCTTATGTGTAAGCTCAGAGTCACGCAACGTCAAGCTATCAAGAGGGCTATGCTCGGGGTTTGTCTAGGTGATCGAATCAGAAATTAGATCCATAGAAGAATAAATGTCACAGCCATAGCCAAGAAGTGTCAGAGGGCTGGGCAGGCCACATAGCACACAAAACAGATGACCGATGGGGCTGGAAGGTTCTGAAGTGGACACCACAGATCGGCAAGCGCAGTGTAGGTTATCCTAAGGCAAGGTGGACAGATGACCTGATAATGGCCGCAAAAACTCTGTGCCCTTTATTTCGCAATATTGGCATTTCGTTTCTTCTCTGAACTAATGAGGCTCAACTGGCGCCGGCGTTGTAGGAGAGGACTGGCACTTTATTTCTCATTCTATCCTACACCGCTAAACTATGTGCGATAGAGATGGAGGTAGCTCGAACACTACATTGGTTTATAAAATCTCGACAAGAAGTCAAGATAATAAATAATAATAACTACCCTATCTGATCTTTTTTCTGATCTTGATCATTGATACCACATAAAAAGATTCAGGTTTCAAATAAAAAAAACTTTACTTCAATCTATACTAATATTAAGAGGAAAGATGTGTTTTTCCGATTTAAAAAATTCTTTCACCATTGGAAAGCTACATTCACCCTGAGTAACATAGGCTATATAAGATTCATCATGATCCTCATCATCCATAACTGCGCGGGTGAAACCGCGGAGAGCAGCTAGTAGTTAGAAAATATGAGGTAGCACCCTTCAAAAACATACATACGAATTATGTTACATACGAGAACTTCCTCTTATTTGGAAGTTGGTTGAAAAAGAAAAGAAAATAAACTGAATTTCTCAAGTCGTATTAAATCAAGGGCTGCTACAGCACCGTTGACAATATATCCGAGTTAGGTTGACTTATTGTTGACCCTACGCCACCTCACTCAGTCACGTACCTAATAATGTGAGAGGAGAAAGGGTTTCTTTCATATTTTGAGAAAAAGGGCAATATTGGTAGCAAGGTGGAGAAATATGGGTCGGCGTTGAAAGTTTTTGTCATGGTAACTCCTTTATAGCTTTCTAATAGCTCTATTTGAGTCGAATTGAAGCGCTCGCAGCGGAGCTTGACTTGGCGATCTTAACCGATCAATTGCTGCGGTCAGGAGTTGGATGGGTGTGTCATTATTCAACTGTGAGCCTAGCACGAATAACTGCGTTAGTGTAACATAACGTGTCGTTCACGTAAAACAGTATAAACTGTCATTTATGCAGGTTAAGTGTGTCACAGATAACTCAAAGTTTGTCACCTAAATATGACTGCGTTGACGCTTACGATTCGAAAACTTTTTCACATAATATTTGCTACGGCCTCTGAGCGCTTCCGTGCTTCGGAGGGCACGATAAGCCGTCGGTCCCAGTTTTTTGTCTTAGGACAACAGTCGTTAAGCTATGTCGAAGGCCTTCGGGCGCCCTAATAACTGGTTGGCCACTAGCCTGTCCATCAAGCCGTACTGGGCGCGTGCGGTAGATTATGGTCCAGCTAATCTCTCTGAGAGGAACGATCGAGTCTCAGCAGTGAGAACGTAATTGGCTGATTATATTTATGTTATGTTTCATTACAAGCATTATGAAATCAGGTGAACGAACAACCGAGTCGTACGCTTGATAGTAAGCGCTACGCTTGCCCATGACAGTTGCAGTGCCGCCCAGAGCTGCATATAGCACTGCTCCCATCACCCGAGACACTCACCTTTTACTCTGACCCAGAGACTCTTTTTTATGATATTAGGAAATGGTACAAGCTGGAGACCAACCTGATATTAAATTGTAACATCTGCCTAGAACAGATGCATTTGCTCACGAGTGACGAACTTCACTGCACCCCTGACAAATGAACCCCTGACATTAAATTATTAATCCGTTGACTCTCGATTCGCCATATTTGGCCAATGATATCGCAGAAATCAACCTACTTTTCCAGGAACTGCAACGTGTGTGGTTAAGTCTAATGTGCCTGTAATGTCACCGGCAACCATGCCTTCAAACCAAAACACAGTATTGCCAACATCACTGCTTCACGGTAGGAATAGGTATGGTGGCAATACTACCCCACACGAACTTATTAACAAAGAGTTCTGCTGCTCTTAAACTTACTCGCAGTAATATCTATGCTACAGTGCCCTTCACTTTCAACATGGAAATGCTTGCGCACTATTATTTCGTGGCAGAATATCTGACAATGTGGTGGTACCAACCAAGACGGCCTCTCCTACACAAGACGCATACCACCTATTAAGTCGGGTTTCTGCGCGTCTGACGAAGTATTCTTTTCATACCACCTGCTCAAAAATGTCCAATTATATGTCACGCAATCTCGACGTAACGCAAGGCATTACATCCCCGGAGCTGTAATGTTGTATTAAACTCCCATGGGCGTAAAGTGATTTGGATTTGGAACGTTTTTGTGAAGAGAGCTTATGCGAAAATCTAAGAAAAAAAAAGAAAAAAGGCGCGATTGTAATAATTTTTACAAAACACGGTGTTAGATGTTACTTTAAGAACTTCCATATAATGTTATAGGTACTTTTGAACATGGTGCATGTAACTGTGCCGAAATATCGGGAGCTCCAAAAGCAACTAAATAGTGGTATAAACCCCGTGAGTGCTAGTTATAACTTAGTTAACCTGTTGAATGGCGATTCGCCATATTTGGCCAATAATACAATAGATTTCGCAGAAATCTACCTACTTTTCCAGGAACTGCAACGTGTGTGGTTAACAACCGCGAAAGTCTAAAACAGTGTTTTCCATAAAATGATCCTTCCATAAATATTACTCTGTCCCTCTATAACGGGACAAATGTGTCCAATTTGAATATTAAGTCACTGATTTTTATATTAAACTTTTTACATTATACTCGTAGTTCTGAGTTTTTATTGTCTTGCAGTAGGTATGAAAAGTAGAGTACGCACCTCGAGGATAAAGCCTGTCTTCGTCTTGGGCGGCTTTTACCTTCGCTTCACAAAGAACTCTTCATAACTCCCTCACTTCGCTCGGGAATTATCTACTCTAGAGTCCCCGTTACACTAATGGTTCAATGTAACGACCATGACGTAAGACACTGCTATATTCCCTCGGTGCATAATCTACTATTAAATCTGTCGCCTTACGGAGCAGTGCTCTTACAACTCAAGACAGTAATGGTGTATATCCTTAAATAGCTGCGCTCTGCGGATTCACCCGCGTGGTGATGTATGATGATGACGATGAACCAAAATATAACCTATGTTCATCAGGGATAATGTAGAATACTAATGGTGAAAGAATTTTCCAAATCGGTCCAGTAGTTTTGGAGCCTATTCAATTTAAAGTAAAGAAACAAATCCAAAGAAACAATTACTTGCCTTTTTTATAAAATGTGTGTAGACTGAGGCCAAAACCCCTAGCAGATACTACTAGATGTTAGAGTATTTAGCAATACATACGTGTAGATAGTCCATTGCTCTCTCAGAAATTAAGTTAACATTAGCAAACTCAAATTTACAACGTTATTTAATATAATTTTAATTAGCCGCTAATAAAACACAAACTTATCGAATAAAAACACGAAGTGTTTACATAAAAACAAAATGAGTTTCAGAAACTAATAACCGAAGGTTAATAACCTACTCTGGTTTTATGTATTTTACTAGAATTAATTTTTGGTTACTGTATACATTATGGTAATCTTAATTACATATATCTAGCTACTGGAGTCTATACAAATAAACATAACTGAAATGTTTTGCTAGGAAAACTAACGTGGTTTTCACTAATTTTTCCTGAGAAATACAGGATTATTCACGTATTAATTATCAGATAGGTCCGACTGTAGTTTCGGCCACACCCGGTAGTCATTTTCACGGAGTGTTTGGGACACCCGCGTCAATAATGTCATCGACGTAAGAAACGCTGAACTGAAAGGGGGTAGATATCTATGAAATGAAATCTAATCTAATGAAATCGTTTATTCTGTACAGGCCTACGGGGGCACTTACAAATTGTCATATTACATTTATTATGTTTAATCGACAACCGGATTGGCGACCACGACTGAGAAGATCCGGCAAGAAACTCAGCGGGTATGGCTTTACATTTTTTTAAATCACCAATATATTAATGTATAAAACGAATATTAGTTTATATTTTGCTCCAGTGTGTTGCCTTACAAATGAGACCATTATAATGGTATTAATAGGGCAAGACACGCTACACTTTGACATGGTAATACACGAGTAGGTAGATCCTGGAGTGATCAGTCCCAAGCTGTTTTATTCTCCAAGTAATCCGAAATTTTGTTATAACCTTTTTGGCAGAGTTTAGTTTCAATAGTAATTTTAAACTAATAATTAATTATTGTACTTTATGACGGTAACGCTACATCACAGAAGCTTATGTACCTAGTTTGATATTGATCAGATACAGGAGCCAGTAGCCATAGCACAAACAATTTGCGAAAAAGTGTTCGTATCGTAAGCATCAACACGTCACGATTCAACCTCAAACTATGAGTTATTTGTGTCATTTGTTGCTCTAGATTAATTACTGTTTGTACTGTTTCACGTGAAGGATACGTTACGTTACACTAACGCAGTTATTCGTGCTAGGTCCACAGTTATATATTCCATTGAATATTGTACACTAATTAACAAGACGTAAATAACGTCATCTGTCGGACCCTTGCTACCGTCCAGGTGCCGGCCATTTTAGAGCCGAGCGGTATTTCACGTGACGATGGCAAGAGGCCTGACGGTTTGACGTTGATTCCGTGGAGTCATGGGAAGTCGCTGGTGTGGGATGCAACTTGTGCTGACACACTTGTGTCTTCTCACCTCGAGCAGACTTCACGGACGGCAGGTGCTGCTGCAGAATGCAAAGAACCTCAAACGGAGAAAATATGCTTCTCTTGGAAATATCCAGATGCACGGTGTTTAGTGAAGAAGTTAACAGCCTATTCTTTACTGAAAGGCCGGCAACGAATCTTCGAGTCCTCTGGTATTGCGGATGTCGGTGGGGAAGGTGGTCACTTACCATTAGGTGAGCCGCCTGCTTGTTTGCTCACCTATAATATATATATATATATATACATTCAATAAAAAAAAAGTAATCAACCGATTTCAATTCTGTTCGCAGTTTTAGAGAAACCTTGTTACAGCTCTTAATAATAAACAATAATATCGTACTAATGTAGATCCATCCAAAAACTAGAGGCTTTTTCATAATTTTTGTAAGATGCTTTACAAAAACCTTTATTTTCTCTACAAAAACGATAGTAAAATATAATATAAAATAAAAAAATATCACAGAAATGATTCATTTCCGGATATCACAATGTACAGTCATATTGTTGCAAATGGCATTCCCTACCACACCTTAAAAGGATCCGGTCTAATTACCAATAACCCTGTATATACAGAATGTCCCAGAACTCAACGTCAAGCGGGCACGGGGCAAGAGGGGGGGGGGGGGGGGGGGGGGACATACCAGTACCAGGTACCAAAAATAAAATAAAAATAATATATCAGTTGGTTAAGTTATAATTGGCAAATTTATGAAAAAGAGGAAAATCGACACCTTTATTCATATCTTTAGTTATTTTGACCTCAAAGTTAACTATTTTACAGTGTTTTTTTTTTACTAACGTGGTCTTTAATAAACATGCTATCAATTGCAATCACAATTTAAAAGAAAAGAATTGCTTTGTTAGTTAAAAGTATCGCATTTTCTTTGAGTTGTGGTTGAAAAAATAATATCAACTAACTTTGATGGTTCAGTAAAAAAAAAAATATGCTACTACCCTAGGCACGTTACTTAAAAAGATGGCCTGATATAGAATTTTTATTTTATTTTTCCTGTTACTGGTATGACCTGGTACTCTTGCCCCGTGCCCGCTTGACGTTGAGTTCTGGGACAACCTGTATATATATTTATATTCAAGATAATTACTTTTCACAGTGTCAGACTGTACAGACTTTTCTAGAAACAATAATATCGTTTATTTATATTTTTTCCATTCGTTTTATTATATTTGACGCCTTTTTATAAACTTATTTCATTACAAAATAAATTGCTAATACGTAATTTATTGCAAATAATATTGAAGTTATTTTAAGAACTTGTGCACATTGCCAGATCCGTATGAAACGAATTTAAAGACATTTTAATTATTCAGGTTATATTTTATAAAAAGATTGAATCGATTGACGGTAGATAAATATTTTCCGCTATGTGAACTCTAAAATAAGCAAAGTCCACCGGAAAGCGGAGCAAGCGCTTTAGCATTTCTAATATACGAGTGCTGTGAAATGCAAGCTTTATCCCGAACACGTGATCGTATCAGCGATCGGGTACGGCCAACATTACAGCGGAAAGCGATCTTAAAATGCCTATTTTTAGAGCGAAAAACCATGAAACAAGTACAATTTGAAAAATTTAATACCGACTTCCATTCTATTCAGTTATTGGAGTGTATCTCAAAAACTAGTGGACCAAATTTGATGAAATTTAAATGAAAAAAAAAGCACCAGCTTTCAATCGAAAAAAGAATTTTGAGAATCGGTTCACCCAGTTGAAAGCTATGAGGTAACAAACATAAAAAGCACATACAGCCGAATTGAGTATCTCCTCCTTTTTTGGAAGTCGGTAGAAAATAGGCAATTTAAAACACAAAATTGTTGCAAAGATGGGTGGGTATCCACAGTTCCTCACTTAATTCGTGATCATGGCGCTTGCAACAGTGCCGAAATATCCGAAGCTCAAAGAAATTATATAACCGGTAACTATTCCGTTTAAAATATGATTATATTTATATTTGTGAACATGATAGTTTAAAAACTTTTAAATTCTGTTTCAATTTAGTGTGTGGTAATGTGGGAATATTTAGAAAAGACTAATGAAGTAGTGAAATATACATCTTATACCTTTAAACCTATCAACAGATACCAAGAACCAATTTTTTTTAATTGCAGTGTAGGAATCCTTCAGAATGAGTTTATCCTATTCCCACCACACTTTTCGGTGGTAGTGTCACGCTGTAACCCCACAGCCCAGTGGACTGGCACGACCGGGAAAGAACCACACTCCCACATAACACCGACGTGAAGTAACATAGCTTGCTATTGCGTGTCGTCAGTTTGTGGGAGGTTCCGGAGACCTGTGTGGAGTGGACTGGAGTGGAACCTTCCCCATTCTAGCTCTCCTTCCCCCTCCATCTCCAACCTTTGCCCCTTCTATCTCTTCCTTCCTCAAAGTTCGGCAACACATCCTCAAGACCTGTGGTATTGCGGAAGTCCGTGGGCGACGGTATCACTTACCATCACTCACTACATCAGGTGAGCAGCTTGCTCGTTTGCCAACCTATGACATAAAAAAAAAACACTTTTCTACTGTGGAGCAGTAATGTTCGTAATGCTGTGTTTTAGTTTGAAAGGTGTGAGTCACAAAAACAAACGCGAAATCACAGGCACATATGGCAACAACTATATGTCTCAGGGTGTGCGATATGCATCTGACATAGCAGAGGTTACCACTTAAAACACTGGGAGGAGGTGGCCTCGTGGTTGTACCATGCATGGCACACAGCAGAACCACTGACACTCGCACTACACCCGACCAATGCAAATGTCCACAGTTTCAAAGTTTTGCGTTATCTCACAGTTAAAGAGATTTACGTGCTTAGTTTGTGTTTCGTTGATATTTTCGTTAAAACATTTCATCCACTTTGCAGTTTGCCTGTCTTTATCAAGGTTGATATAGATATAATTAATAGTTTTAAAAGTTTCTAGACAGCGCTTTTATTTCGTTTATTTTGGCCCAAATTAGGTTAACATTTTGAGTGGTAGTCTCAGATCTGGCGAAGACTACTAAGTAGTTTGTAAAGAATGACATACTTACTGTTTATTAGGGTTCCGTATTTAAATAACATATTAGAAGCGTTTTACTTGTTCAAAAATGTAAACACAAGTCGTGAACTAAAATTGAAGTATCCTTCGTGGTCCTTATTTTGTAAACACTAAAATCAAAAATCATGTAACACTTTGAATTTGATTACTTCAAATAGAATAACGCTATTTAATTTCGGTTATTTTTACGTTAGTTTAGCGAGCATAAAGTTAAGTGACGACTTATCTATCTTAAATATATATCTTCTATAATATAAAATATCATCTACATAATCTATAAATATCAAATTTATATGACTATAAAGTAAATATTTCGAATAACCACAAGGTTCATAATTCTGTCAATAAAAACCCCCTGTTCTTATCATGTTAACATTAATTTAGAGTAACACTGACAATATTAGTAATACCTGATTACGAATTGTAATACTGCGTGTGTATTTTTTGGTGATAGTGCCACTGTAACCCCACAGCAGAATGGACCGACACGACCGGAGAAGTACCACACTCCTACATAACACCGACGTAAAGTAACATAGCTTACTATTGTGTTTCAGTCGGTTTAAGGGAGTTTCCAGAGGCCCTAAACATTGCTCTACTTGCTTGCTGCATAACTAAGTATTGTTTCATTATATGCTGGTGCTTACAAGCTTGATCGTGAGTGTAATTTTTATACACCTTGAGCAAATAAGAAAAGCATTAGTGATCGTGTCCATCTTTGACATTGTTAACAATATATAATTATTTCACTATAACAGAATAGTAGATTGTATCATAAGGGAGCAAAATAATATTTTTACGGCGAGGGCGCTTTTTTGAATCCAGAGCGAAGTGAGGGATTCTAGAGTAGAATCCCGAGCGTAGCGAGGGATTCTTTAGTAGAATCCTGAACGTAGCGAGGGATTCAAAGTACGTCGCCCGAGCCAAAAATATATTTTGCGCCCGAGTGATACACTCTACTTTTCATCACCCACTATGAGAAAATAAAAGCGCCTCATATTTTATTGTAATATTATTATTTAATAAAACATAGAGTAACAGCTAAATTGAAATTAAATAGTATCCTTTATTAAAACAACTAAAAACTTATATTTACATTTGAGACATTTTCGCAATTATGAAAATTTATTGTTATAGTTTTATTAGGAATAGAGATTGTTGTAGATTTTATATTCTGCGTGTTTGAAATGTCCGAATCTGGATAATTTTGAGGAAAATGTGACGGTGAATCTCGTTGTTTGGATGTAGATAGGCGCGGCGACAGTGGTATGGATGGATTAACTGAAGGTTGCAATTTAATGTTTTCCACGATGCGTTCAGATGTTTTCGCCTTGTTCTCAATGGAATCTTCTATATACCCTTCTGCTACAGCACTCGATTTCCATCCTCCATGTCGCTTGAGAACAGTTAAGTCCGCTCCAGTATCTGCCAAAAGGGTAGCAGAAGTACGACGAAAACAATGTCCTGTATACAGTTTTATATCTGGTAACTTCAAATAAGTAGCAATTTCTTGTGGCATGTTAGAAATTTTATTTTTTCCCATCACTTGTTTGAAGCACTTGCCATTTTGATAACGGATGAAAAACCGATTGGTCTTCATAGCAGCAGGACGCAGGTCTAGGTATTTCTGTACAATAGTTTTGTATTCTCCTCGTATTACGAAGGATCCGTCAATTTTGGTTTTTGTATCGGTCAGCTTTACTAACAGTAAATCATCCGAGTGATTATCGACATCATCAACAGTTATTTTTAAAAGTTCATTGCCACGACAAGCTCCATGTAATCCGAAAATTAAAGCCACCTGTAACAAAACCGAATGTGAATAAGACAAGTATCTATCAAAGTACAGGTTACAATAAAATGTGCATTTTTATACACTATGATTATATTTTACTAATCCACCGTAAACATAGTTACCTACTTACTTTTACGGCAAGAAAGACTTTGTCGGGAAAGTCTCCACGTTTTTGACTGAGAACACTTTGGATTTTTTAGGTTTAAATCCATCAGACATCCTCTTCAGGTACGCTATTAATTTCGAATATGTGTCCAGTTTTACATCGTTATTAGAACTGACTGTTGATTTTAGCATTGAGTATGTACTCCAAAGAGTGGAAGGTTGTTTAGTTTTGGCTAAGTACTGGAAGTAGGCCAAAAACACAGATTCTGAAAAATTCTTGGCGCTTCTTGCATTTCCCCATTCAATAAAATTACCATAGGCTTTCATATATTTCTCCCGGGATTTTGCAGGTAATAGATTATCCATCACATTTCTTGCGTCAGTTCTAATGCTTTCAGGAGTTAATTCTATACTTTCACTGTCACTTGAAGAACTCATTTGTCAAAACAAAACAAAACAATGAATTTCTAACAATCCGTGAAAATTTACGAAAACGCGGGCTGTAGTTCGCGCTTTTTTAATTTGTTTTTTTTTTTCATTCATCCGGCGGCGTGACTATGGGCCGTCGTACCAGCCAGTCTTTATTCAAACAATATTTGCGTTCGATTTCTTTGGTGCTGAACACTAAGATGTTCCAAATTCAAAAAGTGCGCGGCAAAGATAATTGCGGCGCACTTATAAAGAGGATTAAAAACTCATTACTGCCCGCTAAAACTTTCTTATAGAAAACACCACCTTTGGGTGCACATAAAGGCGAACCAAGTCGTCCTTTTCGAATAGATGGGATGAAAACATACATTATAAATTAATTA
The DNA here is from genome assembly GCA_917880725.1 of Selenia dentaria. Classification (NCBI taxonomy): domain Eukaryota; kingdom Metazoa; phylum Arthropoda; class Insecta; order Lepidoptera; family Geometridae; genus Selenia; species Selenia dentaria. Next base: position 24,210,617 of record OU862898.1, read on the forward strand.
TAAATTCCCTTGTGAAATCGAAAAATATGCGAATTATAAATGGGTTCACTTTTCCATGGTGTTGACTTACTAGTTTTTTTTTTACAGGTTATATAACCCATAGACTTAGTATCTTATATATACATATATATATATAATAATATGGGACAATATCCACACAAAGGTCTTCAGGTCCCAAATTAGGCATAGCCTGTACTATGGTAACCTGATGACTGATTATTACATTAAATACTTATATACATATAAACACCCAGACACAGATCAAACAGACATGTTCATGCACACAAATGTTTGACCTATCCGGGGATTGAACCCGGGGCCAGCGGCTCAGAAGGCAGGGGTGCTACCAACTGCGCCCACCGGCCTGTCAATATAATACAAAGTCGTGTTAGTTACACCATTTATAACTTACACAAAAAACATAAAACTTGGTCCAGCCGTAGGACCAATTTTTATGATTTGTCATATGTCGCTGAAGGACATAATAATACTTTCTAACCGCTTTATTAATGTGGCTAAAACCGCTGGGCGCAGCTAGTTTGATATAAATTTCAACTTGATACCTCTATGTATTCCCGACAAATAGTCAGCCAGACAGATATGACAAACAGACAACAAAGTGATCGTATAAGGGTTCCTTTTTGCTTTTGAGGTACGGGACTCTGAAAACCCATAAATCCTAAATCCAGAAAAATACTCTAAAAGTTCTAAACACCGTTAGACGATACTCTATACATAGAAAACCTTTTATTGTAATCTTCTAAATAAATAATAGCATTTATTTTTTAGGCACCGTCATTACATAACCTATTAATTAAATCGAAAATATTTTTTAATATTGTCTGTATTTAAAAAAATGCTGCCTTCTGGTCACGCTATAACCTTAGAACGGATAGAACACCCTTGCTATTTCTTTTTTTTGTTGCGATAATTTTTGACAGGAGGAGGTTCTTATAAAAGAAAACCCAAGAAATGACCGTAGGTTATGGCGAGGCCGAAGGCCGAGCCTACTACATGAACCAAGTCGCGGACAGTCGCTAGTTATACATAGATAAAACGACAACGTTTTAATTCAATCTATTGTCAAGGAACTTCGAGTTTGTGAGTATTTTACGTACTTTGCTATTATAAATTCTGAGCAAATAGATCTTGACTTTCTTAATTACTGTACCAAAAAAACTCAAACTTAAAATTAAGTATAAATTGTTTTTGCATAACCTTTAGCCGATTTAATAGCAACTTACATTTTAAGTACAATATAAATGGTCATAGTCTCTTGAGATCTGATACTGCGGTTGATCTTGGTGTAACTCTCAATTCTAAATTTATCTTGACAAACATATTGAGAATATTTGAAGCTTTTCTTGGTAAAAATACTAGAAACTAAGGGTGTTATCAGGCATAGAGTGCTCACGCGTTCACGCGGTCAGTTTTGCGTTCGTTGTGTTGTATTACGTTACATAGATATAACTAAACAGGAGGCGTTCTGACCGCATCGGTCAAACGTGTGTAGACTGTGGCTATATCTATGTAACGTAATACAACACAACAAACGCAAAACTGGCCGCGTGAACGCGTTGATCGCTCTCTATCTGCCTACTATTATCAATCAATTGTTGTTGAGTTACCTTTCAACCAATCAAAACATTGAAGACTTCATATTGTCCTTTAGTTAGTACTAAACTTGAGTATGCTTCACAAATTTTGAATCATCGTTAGGATATATATATCAATACTTAAAAACGCAAAAAAGTGAATGTGCTACTTTCTGGCGGATACTCCTACACAACCGCCGTGCTCCCCCGGGGCCGGTGGTATCCATAAAGGATTACTCTGCGTCAAAAAAAGCTGTGATTGAATTTGGGAATCCAATAGGAATTCTCGCTTTGAAGGTAACTAGGTTGCTACGTAGTAGGCTAACATGGCCGTCTATAAAATCTCAATTTTGTATCAAGTATGAAATATATTAGAATTGTTTACTGTAATGGTTTTAAAATACTAACCTGCAGTACTTTAAAACACTAACACTCAGATACCAAAATTTTCAATATTGGAGAGAAAAAATACGCACCCGCAAACGGGAAATGAAGATGCATATTTTAATAAAAAAATATTGTGGCAAATATATAGCCAAAACACTATAGCACTAAGCCAAAACAGATCAGGTTTCTCAAAAAAAAAAAGCAGAACAAATCTCGGTTATCCAGGTACTAATTCCATAAAAGTGGCATCATTACACCATTTAATAAACAATAATGAATGATCAAAGTATGCCTGTTGCTCTATAAAGATGCCCGTGTTGCTCTATGAAGTATGCAGACTATCAACCATTAGCTATCTACGCAACCCATTACTGAGTATGGCTTGACACGTTATAGGCAAGTTTTGGTTTATAAAAGCACAACCACGAAGTCACAAACAAGACTCCGGGATTATAGTGCCTTTGGTACATATGCTGTCCCTGAAAGCAATTGTGTGATCAGAATAAAATGTCTGTTTCTAGTTTATTTTCGGTTCAAGACTTTGGTTCTACCCATCTGTGAGTCTATGTTTTTCATGATTCAGCTAATACAAGTGACAGATTTAGTGGAAAAATAAGATATGAGATGGTGGGAAAAAGTCCATTATAGCCATCATAGATTTTGTTTTATTTTTTCTAGTATTGACATATAATTTTATAAGTAGGACATTATAAACGTTTAACTTTATAATAGTAGATATAGATGTATTTATTAAAAAAAAATTAGGACCTTTACAAAATAAGTAGTTTATGTCTCCTAAATGAGCATGTTGTTCATCCAATTTCAATGATTTTCAATAATAATTTGCTGAAAGTTAAATAGGCACAAACTCTGGAATCTCTGGAGTGTAAAGATATATAATCACAAAAAAAGGGCAAAAGGCCAAGACGCAGAAACCCAAAACGGTGGTCTAACCAGGTTTCGCAGCAGCTAGACATGGCAGTAAACGTAGCTCTTCATGAAGTCAAAGATCGAAAAAGGTGGAGAGAAGTAGTAACAAGACTTCAGAAGAGACGCGATCCTTAACACTGAAGGAACGACTGAAGAGGAGAGGAGAGGAGATTGTATACAAAATTTCGAAAGATTAGTTGAATAACGAGTTAAGCTATGGAGAGGGCTATGCTCGGGGTTTCTCTACGTGATCGAATCAGGAATGAGAAGATCCGTAAACGAACTAAACTCACTAACATAGCTTAGAGGATAACCCAGTTAGAGTGACAGTGAGCAGGGCACATAGCGCGCAGAAAAGGTGGCTGATGGGGCCGCGAGGGTTCTGAAGTGGAGACCACGGAACGGCAAGCGCAACGTAGGTCGTGCACTGACAAGGTGGACAGACGACCTGGTAAAGATTGCAGGACGCCGTTGAATGCAAGCCACTTCCAACCGGTCCCTTTGGAAATTAGTGGGGTAGGCTTATGTTCAGCAGTAAATGTCCTATGGCTGAGATGATGATGATGAGTTAAATAATACAACGTACGTGAATACCAACATCTGGACGGATGAAATAATATTCGAGTCGTTGTAGATATTTCGTTTACTTTGATCTCTCAGTCTATAATTTAAAATTATTTGTTCTCAGATCTTGGATGTTTGTGATGGTGGTAAAATGTCTTGCCTGTGCCTTCTGCCACTCAAGAAATTCAGTGCGAAGTCTTAAAATAAAGACGTAGTTTCTAATCATAAATCAATCAACATTATAAGAAAAGATATATAACAATATTCAGGGTGTTTGGTAGAGGGACCGACATACCAAATGAGCGTGTTCGGGGGCCCACTTGGAGAATACAAGTTGGCCAAAAAAAATCCCAGACCCCCCCAATTTTTTTTAACCTTTTTTTGTGAATTTTCCCTTTTTCTCCGAAATCGTACCTATTTACCACCATAACATTTGTAAAATCTGTTTTAGACAGGATGTTTTTAGTTGAATTTGGTCTCTATACACCTGCAGGCCAAGCAAAGCCAAATTGGATACCTGGATTTTGAATTAGTTAGACAGTTACACAAGAATCAAGTTATCCAGCATTTCTTGGGGTAACCTGTCCCATTCTTGAATAGTTGCTTTCCTGAGCTCTGGCACTGTCTGGGGCGTGGCTGACGGTTCCAAACAGCTCGCTTGAGAGCATCGCACGCGTGCTCTATTGAGTTTAAGTTAGGCGAGCCGTCAGGCCAGTCTAATCTTGTGATTAGTGGTGTGAGTTGGTATTCTCGGAGAGCAGCATTGCCTCGTTGAGCTCGATGGGTGGGCAAATTACCGTCAACCAGTACAAATTGGTGCCCATGTGTTACTCGGAATGGTCGGACAATTTTGTCAACAGCAACTAAAAAGACGAAGATATAATAATATAATCTACCGTAACAAGAAAGATTTTTATTTTTCAAAGTAATCGCAAACTTTTTAAGCTATTTCATAGCTTCTATCGCGGGCCTTGAGCGTAGAGACCGAATCCAGAAATTCCGTAACGAAAATAACCTAACACCCCCTACTCCGACTCCATCTATCGATGAATAGCAGAACTTTTAATGAATTTTTGAAATATCACGCTTGACTCTTTAGTTCAGCAACTCGCCTCTAGATGGCATTGTTTAAATAATTATAATTGCATAAGTTGATTTGGCATCTATCGATGAATAGCAGAACTTTTAGTGACTTTTTGAAATATCACGCTTGCCTCTTTAGTGTAGCAACTCTCCTCTAGATGGCATTGGTTAAATTATTATAATTGCATAAGTTATCAACTTACAGCTATACAATAGCTTTACCGCGGCAGTCTCCGAGTGTAACACGGTTTCATGTGTGTACATGTCTCCTGACGCCGTGTTGCATTTAAGTTAATGGTACCGATTCACTTGTTCAAAAAACTTAACTAAACTAGCGAGCTAAGATTTAATTTTTAGTTTAGTTATTCTCAAACGTTATTCAGTTGTTCAGCCGAACTAAACTAAAACATGCTTTGACAGAACTAAACACCAACTAAATTTAATTGATAGTGATGTTTCTCTTTCAACAAAGAACGAACGAAAAATGTAACGGTTTTTGTTACCTGTGGTATTAAGTACAGATTTTGCTTAGAGCTGTAGACAAAGTTGCCGAAAGGTTATATTTCTTGTAACTTTTGAACTTCTCACGCAACACGTAAATAACTTTTGTGCTTTGGCAATTTTCGTAACTTTTATTGAATTTTATTTAGAAATATCTAAAAATACATTCTAAATTAAATCAAAATAAGACTTACTTTATTATGTATAGTATTGATTATTGACCATCTGAATTTGTTACCGTATTTGAACATCTTTGAATAGGTACTTGAGCACGACTTTTGTTAGGTAATTTTTTTAACGCAGTTACTGTTCCTGACTTGTTATTTCTTCGTAGGCGTGATGATTAAATAATATGTATTTTATTTACAACCTACATTAAAGGTTTTTCACCAAGATTAGAGATAAAAAAAAATATAAAAAAGTAGATTTAAAAAAATAACAATTACGCGTAAATGACATAATCTACTACATTCTTTTCTCGTTATACGTAGGTCACTCAAGTCGCGCGCCAACTGCCTATCACCTGTTGTGCTACGCATAAATTTATGAATTATTTTCTCCAAGTCATAGGCATAATCATCATCATCTCAGCCGTAGAACGTCCACTGCTAAACATATGCCTCCATCATAATTTTCCAAAAGGACTGGGTGGAAGCGGCCTGCATCCAATGTCGTCCTGCGACCTTTATCAGGTCGTCTGTCCACCGTGTCGGTGGACGACCTACGCTGCGCTTGCTAGTCCGTGGTCTCCACTCTAGAACCTTCCAGCCCCATTGGCCATCTGTTCTGCGTGCTATGTGCCCTGCCCACTGCCACTTTAACTGGCTAATCTTCTGGGCTATGTCGGTGACTTTTGTTCTTCTATGGATCTCCTCATTTCTGATTCGATCACGTAGAGAAACCCTGAGTATAGCCCTCTCCATAGCTCGTTGTACAACTTTGAACTTGCTTATGAGGCCCATAGTGAGAGACCACGTTTCAGTGCCATAAGTCATCACAGGTAACACACATTGGTCAAAGACTCTTGTTTTGAGGCACTGATGTATTTTTGACGAGAATAGATCGCGAAGTTTTCGGAACGCTGTGGAACGCTGCGCAGCCAAGTTGGATTTGACGATATAGCTCTTTCTCGAATTTGGATCTACCTTGTTTGACTGTCTGTCCAAGGTAGATGTATTCGTCAACAACTTCGAGAACTGAGTTCCCAACTGATATTGGGGTAGGTACAACATGGGCATTAGACATAATTTTCGTCTTGTCCATGTTCATCTTAAGGCCTAGCCGTTGGGAAACTCGATGGAGGCCTTCGAGCATTGTACTGAGCTCTTCCATGGATTCTGCCATGACTACAATATCGTCGGCAAATCAAAGGTGAGTGATGTATTCGCCGTTGATATTGATGCCAACTCCTTGCCATTCCAGAACCTAGAAGGAGTTCGAAGGCAATTCTTCAAATTGCCTTCGAACTCTGCTCATGTACTCGGACTGACATGTTGGCGTTTTTGTACAAACATTTCAGCACTTCATTATATCGATAGTCAATACGGCACCACTGGACAGACTCAAGCACTGCCCACGTCTCGATAAACAAAGTGGCAAGTTATACTCTTCGGTCTTCTGTATAATTTGCTTTAGCGTGTGGATCTGCTCTATGGTACTATAGCCTTTTCGGAAACCGGCTTGTTCTGGAGGTTGGAATTCATCGAACCAGCGACTGAAATGGTTCGTGATGACCTTTGAAAACAGCCTAAAAGCGAGATGAGTCTGTAATTCTTAAGTAAGGTGCTTTCACTTTTTTTGAAGCATAGAACTACCAAGCCTAATTTCATGCTTCTGGCATTAATCCTTCGAGTAAGACTGTATTAAAGAGCTTCTGAAGGACTTTAAGTACTGGCGTTTCACCTGCTTTCAGAAGCTCAGATGTGATACCGTCATCACCCGGCGCCTTGTTGTTCTTAAGCTGTTTCAAGGCCATTCTAATCTCATACAGGTTGATGACCGGTATATCTTCGGTATAATGTCGAGTCAACTTGGCTCTTGGGCTTTTGGCCGAGATAATATGCTAACAGGTTTAGCGACCGAGGAGTATAAACGTCCATAGAAACTCTAGACCTCTCGTAGCACTTCTGCTTGGGTCGACGCTACACTGCCATCTTCTCTCTTCAGCTTCGTCAACTGCGGCTTTGCCCAATAGACATGTCTCTTGCAAACACTTTGGAGCCTTTTTTCCGCTCTATAGTATCTTTAATACGATTTGTATTGACGATCTAGCTGTCGTGTCGCAAGGACTTCCATATTCGGCTATTCAGCATCATCCGAAGACTCCAGTTTTAATGAGCGTCGCTTAGCCATGAGGTTGAGGGTATCATTGGAGTTTCTGTGGTCTATCTGTATGGTGGGGTTTAAATAATTTGGAACCCACTGTATGGACAGTTTCTACTAACCTGTTATTTATCTCGTCCACTGAATCGATGTTCTCACAAAAGAAGAAATCAAATCGATTGGACAGTTTAAGTTGAATGCTCTCGGGGTCTGGAATATGATCACGCAGGTCGGAGCGACTTCAACAGACGAGACCTCTCAAGTTTGACATTAATATTAAATGTGCCTCTTATCATTCGGTGATCACTACCGGGTTTCACCCTATGGATCACGGAGACATCAGTGAATATTTGTCTCTTGGTGGTCATAATGAAGTCAATCTTATTTCTCGTGGAACCATCGGGACTCAGCCAGGTCCATTTCCTATGAGGTGAGGCTTCTGAAAGAAAGAGTTCATCATAAAGAGTCCCTCTTTCTCCAGGAAGTCGGCCAACCTCTGTCCCCAACGGTTCCGTGGGGCCATTGGCATAATAATATAACAAAATAGCGATTCTTTACCTGCAATTAAAACATTTATTAAACATTTAGTATGTTTAAACATAACATATTAATTACTACGCGAACGAAGTCGTAGGCAGTCGCTAGTCTATATACATAAAAATTAACCCCTATTTCTCCTAGTCACGCTATACCTTGAGAATGGTTTTACCGACTTCGCATATTTTTCTTTGTTGTGTTAATTATTGTCTTATGTTAATTTGGAAAGGAGTTAGATAATATATTATATCCTGGAGAAGGCTATCTTTGGTCTCAAAAATAATCTTGAAATGGTTGAAAGTTTGTATGGACAAACCTTTACAAACCTTTGAGTCAGTAGAAAACTTATACGTAAAGAAATAAACAAATGCGTGCAATATGTATAAAATGCAAAAAGGATAATATTTGTCAAAAAAAAATAGTTACATTTCAAAATCTATAGTTTGTACCTTTTAACTCGAGAGCACTGGCAACATTTTATTCCATTCGTTACGTTACATCTCTCCTGTTTGGTCGAACAATTTTCAATTTCGTATTTCTAATAAAATAAAATAAAATACCTCTGCTTTGACCAGCGGCCATGGAGTCTAATCAAAATAGGAAAAGGGCCAACAAAAGGCAAAAGGAGTTACTGGTGGAGCGGCTCAACAATAATTTAGAAATGGCGATAGGTAAGCATTCTTGCGTGGTGTTTATTTGCATATGAAGAACTATTCAACAGAAAAGAAGACTTAGGTACATACTTACTTAAGTTCTAATAACTAATATCATTTCAGGAAATCAAGCTGAACCCTCTAATATGGAGTTTTAGGTGGCCTTGTCCAACGAGCTTAACCAACTCGGATGTACAAGGACTGTACAGCAGTGGCAGCATGTAAGTTCCTTTCTAAATTCCACCTTTCTAAATTCTTAGTCTCCCTTGTGTATCCTTTAAATATTTTTGCCCAAAATACTTTATTTATTTTACAGGTTTGGAATGTGTGGGTGGCGAAGGTGAAAGCAAAGGTCCACATGTAGGCTGGTATTCCAGAAAAATGTTTAAGTATGAATCTTGCCTTAAGTGGAGATTTGACAGTAGAGGCCATACACGATTTACACAGATCTGTATTCAATCATATATTCACAACTAAGCCTATCTGTAATACTGGCCGTAGAAACAAGTGGAGAGTGTTTTAAAAGTAATTAAGTGGCTTTAATTTCCTGTGCTATTGTAAAAATATTTATTTATTACTTAATTAAGGAGAGCAGCCCTAGATGGTGTGCAGTATTTCACAATTAGTCCCCCATAGTCTTCTTTATTCAAGAGTTGTCAGGAATATGATACCTTTGTTATTCTATAGGAAATCCAGCCCACTACCAGTGCTGCAAGTCATCCTTCGCCAGACCCACACTCTGATGTGCTGCCCTCTGTAGAGTCCGTTCCTCAGCAGCACATAAGAGTGGAGACTGTGAGGCCATCTCGCAGTCATTTTAGAAGACGTAGGCTACCTCCGGTAGACGATAATTTTGTGCAAGCTCTCAATGAAAATGGTAGAATGTTGCGAGAGGGCATAGTGCAGGCAGCTGAAATTTTAGCAGCAGCTATACGTTCCATTAGCCTGCCTATGTTCTACGAAACTGAGACAGCTGAAGACGCCATGCAATAAATTACTAATTTTTGCATGGCGTAAGTTCCATTTTCATTGAGAGCTTGCAACAAATCACTCTATGTGCAATATGCCACCGTTGGACAGGGTCACCCAAAACATAGGATAGATATACACGTAATTTGTATAATGACCAAAAAAAAATGGGCGGTACAAAAGTGTTAATACATTGTAGATATGTAGTCAAAATTTTTTATTACTTCACAGTGAAATAATTATTAATTGTTAAAGTTTTCGAAAATTCCATCTAAAAGTATGGACACCATCTTAACAAAAATACTACATGCCTATGTACAACTTATTAATGAAAACACATGATTCGCGTCAGTGAAAAAATATCTCTCTTACTCTTTCTTACACCCCCCACCCGAGCGTTCGGTGTGAAAGAGATTGTCGACTTTCGGCTTTCGTTCGTTCGTTTTCGGAAGAAACAAAGGCCGCGCGGTGGCAGGGCGGAGGGTGCGGGGTTGGTCCGGTGGCCAGGCCTTACGAGAATGCCCGAGCGCACAGAATGAATAATAATATGTACTAACGAGCTAGGACGCGAGTTTGCCGAATGTTATGATTATGAATGATATATTTCTATGTAGGGGTGTTAAGTTTCATGCATAAACCGCGCGCATGTAGTATATCTTAATGAATAGTGGAAATGCCTAGAATAAAATTTGTAGGTGTGAATCAATCTAGACGTTTGACCAAATATTGATGTTTTTTTTTTTAAAGTAGTTTTAAATATTCTTCCCATGTATGTATTAAGTACCAGCAGCATATAGTGCTGTTTTTTTTTTGGTAATTATACAAATTAATATAAATACATAATTATAACTATTATTTAATTATTGATTATAAGTTTAGTAAAATTGTTAACAATTATTGTTGATTTATTGATTTTATTCTTGATAATTATATTATAAGTATAGTAAAATTGTAAAGGATTGTTGATTTTATTGTTGATTATTGCAAATTATATCAAAAAATTTGTCAAATTGTAAAAGTATGTTTTATTTCAATAATTTTATGCTACTAGGTACATATTTTAGTTAAAATAATTGTTTATTAAATTCTGCCGAATCAGTCTTCCTTCTGTTAGGAAATCCATATCTTCTATGAATGCGTCAGATAGGATGTCCTCCATAGATGTTGAAGTTGAATCCTCTTCATCTAAATGTACAAATGAAACAAAATTGTATTATGATGTGACAGATGAGTGAAATACGTACGGCTGAAGTCGAGGATGCAAAAAAACCGAAGTTATTTTAAAGTTATTTAATTTAATTAAAATAATACATTTATTTTATAATTATAAGACACGACAATCCATTCGATGTGAGAATAAAAAGTGAGTGTTCATCGATACAATGGTCCGCAAGTTAACAATTTTGTAATGCTGACACGATGGTTCCACGATGCGCGGTGGTCTGATTCCGTGTAGCACTTGGTAGGTCGAACGCCGGTGGCTTGATTGCGAAACTGCAGTACCGTCCTCATGTGAGTTGGTAATGTGAATCTGCGTCATCAGTTTCCATGGTGGGTCGTTGCTTAACATCTCCCTCCGCAAGATCTGCAACTATTTGCAGACTTTCTTCGAAAATAGTGCAGATAGAGATATTGGATCGCTGGCTTCTTTAGATACTTCTGCATCTTTATTTTCTATATTGTGCTCATCTTGCGACTTATTCGTTCTGTGACGACAAAGTATGACGATAATGATAAGCATAGTTGCGCCTAATAGAAGGATGTATACCGGTATTGTAGTGTGGTATACAGAATCAATGTTTAAGGGTTTTAAAGTTACTGGCTCTTGTAAGGCGATTTTAGTATTACTCGAATGCAGGTGACCCAAATCTATGGTGTTCAGCTTCAAGATCCTCTTTACCGGTACGTTATACGGCTCCTTGTTACTGATTGCTATATCCATAATTTTCAATATCTGCCCTTTAAGTTGATCGTGATGGTTACTTGCAGTCAAAGCTGGAGTACGGAGTGTGCATCCTTTTGGTATGACGGCTAGGTAGCTTCCTTGCAGCATTCTATATCGGTCTTCAGAACAGGTTAATTGAACTTTTGTAGAATTAGGAAAGCTCATCACGTAGTGGTGGTCGTCTAGCTACTCCATGGCTTCAGATGACAGGATAACCGAGGTAAAATGACAGGACTCGTGGACACGCTGCTGGAGTATGAGGTATCGGAGGCAGGTTGACTGGTCCCCGTGGTAGCGGCTGGTGTCGTCCTCGCAAAGGTGACCATGATTGTACTTCGGACATTCTGTCTCTATGTACAATAGACCTTTCTCGTGGATTGCTACATAAGGACAGGCTGGGGTGAGTATTTTATTATCGCGGTTAGGGGCTAAGGATAGTCTGTAAAGGATGTAGTTAGTGGGATAGACAATTGGAAACTTGATAACCAAGATTATATCGTTACCCTTATAATAATAACCTATTTTAAGTATATCAAAGTAATCCCTAAAAGTAATATCTAATATTTCTTTCTTATTATATAAAACCTTAAGTCTTCCCATAATACTAATATAAGAATCATAGTTAAGTAAGGAATGGTGAATACTTTTAGCTCTTATGAAAGCTAGTAAATTTTCAATTTTAGAAAACTCGCTAGATAAGCTATCTATGTTGTCTCCTAGTATAAGAAGTAGCTGAGCTAGATGTGCATACTTAATCATGTTCGTTTCATGTCTTACGTCATTAGCTAGAATAGAATTTATAACTTTTTCTAATTTCGCTTGATTGTCAATTATTTTATCTGTGACATTAGAACTACGTGAGACCCACTGCTTGCTTAAACTCATTTGATGGTTTATCTCAACAGCCAAGCTGTTTTCGTTTTGTTTTAAGACTGAAATGGCATTGTCATACTTTACAGCATCTGTATAGTCTAGGTTACCGGAAATAGATTTGATGACCGAGCCTAGACCATCTATGAGACCTCTCTTTACGCGTTTGATCTCAAACGTTTCTAATTGTTCAGATATTTCAGCTAACTTTGTGTCCAAATAATTAATATGTGGCAAGTATAATGAAAACGTTTTCTCATTTAGCTTAGGCACAAAATCTCGTACTTGGGTTCTAACAGATTCTAATCTGCTACGCACAGCTTCTAAATTAATAGTTTGGATAAAGGAATGGTAATGAGAAATAACCCTGGTTGGTCCCATGTTGAACGGAAGAATGCCTGGTCCATCCCTAAGGCTTTCAAGTGATATTTCTTCCGCTAGGGCCAGGTTCAGAGCTCGGGTCAGCGCCAGTACGAACAGTATTTTCGGTGTCCTGTAACAAACGAGCACTGTTAGGTACCCGTTTTAAACGCGATTTTGGTACTGCGGCATTTTTCTTTTTCGTGTAGATATGTATTGGCAAATCCGCTAATACTCTATCATGTAAGTAACGAGCTGCTAGCTTTTGCCTATTAGCTAACGGATTTCTAACGAATACCTGTTGGTCTGGTGTGTAAACCACTTCGGGTTCGCGGTCTTTATTTGCATTTTCGGTTATTTCCGTTCGGCGATGAAGTGCGGTTTCATTGATTATTTCGTATACCTTTTCCATTCGTTTCCGATGATCCTGAATATATTGTTGTAAGAGATGTTCCGTTATGTTCATATCTAAAGGATCACGCGGATCTAGGTGACCGGTTATTATATCGATGGGTCTACACTTTGTGAAACTGTGTATGGAGCTGTTGTATGCAATTACAGCGTAAGTCATGAGGTTAGGAACTGATTCACCGCGATGCTCTAGTCTTAATATACGCAAATGCTCGAGTAATGTAGAGTGCAAGCGCTCTACCATACCATTTTCGTTGGGCGTGTAGGGGCATGTTTTGTGGTGGTGGATTTTATGTAGTCTGGTGAATTCTAGAAATAGTTGGTTAGCAAATTCGGGGCCGTTATCTGTTATGATTGTCAGAGCCACCCCGTGATGAGAGAAGAACTGTAATAAGGCTTGAATGATGCTCACAGCTGTTGCATCTCTTAGATAATATGCCTGCCCATATTTAGAGAATGCATCTATGATGGTCAAGTACTTGTGAGAATCGACACTAAGTAAATCTAGATGCACCACTTCAATTGGCTTTGAAGGTGGAGGCACGATTTGCAACCTAGGTCTCACTGGGTTACGGTCATATTTAGCTTGGCCACAGATTCTACACTCATTAATAAATTTGGTGACATGTTCTTTCATTTTAGGCCAGTAATACCTTCGCGATAGGGCTAGATAACACTCGTTGATACCCCTATGATTCGTTTTACCCTCGTGATAGTTTTTGAGTATTTCTTGTTGCTTGAGGTAGTTATTAACGTTTTCTATTTCAGTTTTGGCAAGTACTAGGTTCATTGCTGAACTCTTGAAACTACTCTGTAGTATAGGTATAATACTATACATCTCTAATGCGGGGATGATTAAAATTCCGGTTTTAATTTTTGGGTTAACGTGTTCTTTGATTGCGTTGACAACGTCTTGTTCCAGATTGGATTTTGATACATGGATGCAAGTTCGCGTGTGACTATCAAAAGGCTTAGAGACAGTAGACTTACTCTTAATGTCACCTACAACAGTGAATATAATTTGCCTCGTAAATCTGTTGAGGGGATCGTCCGTGATAGGTATCTCTAAGATAGGGTTTTCCGCGTCGATATGTGCACTCTCAGTTCTAGAATTAGAATCCGATTTTTCTGAGGTGTTGACTACTACCGAACTAAACTCTTCATTATGAATTTCTATACGCGAAAGGGCATCGGCATTAGTGTTACTTTTGCCTGGTTTATAGACAACTGTATAGTCGTATTCGCTAAGTCGTAGTCCCCAACGTGTCAACCGTGAGTTGGGTTCTTTGATGTTCATTACCCATTGTAAAGGACGATGGTCTGTCACTATCTTAAACTTTCTCCCAAAAAGATAAGGTCTGAAATACTTCGTCGCCCACACAATAGCTAGTAATTCCTTCTCTATAGTGCTATGTTTATTTCGCTTGTGTTGAGAGTTCGCGATGCATAAGCTATTGGTTTGTCAGTCCCTATTGGTCCTTGGGATAGGACAGCGCCTATGGCTAGATTTGAAGCATCCGTAGTGAGATTAAACTCTTTCGTAAAGTCCGGATACTGAAGGATTGGATCGTTAACTAGCAGGGTTTTACATTTTTCGAAGCATTCAATGTAGTTTCTATCAGGATTGATTTTAGATCCTTTCTTTAAACATTGCGTCATAGGTTTTGCTATCTTGGCAAAATCAGGAATAAATTTCATATAGTAGCCTAGCAATCCTAGAAATCGTTTTATTTCTGTTGTACTTTTTGGCAGAGGGTACTTTTGAATAGCCGCTATCTTGTCTGGGTTAGGTTTAATACCATCCTTGCCGATAACGTGTCCTAAATAAGCCGTTTCTAATTTTAAAAATTCCGATTTGTCCATTTGTATTTTAAAATTGGACTCACGTAATTTTTGAAATACTTTTTCTAGGTTTGACATATGCTCTTGAAGGGATGTACTAAACACTATTATGTCGTCTAGATACACTAGACAAATAGTGTTTTGGAGCTCTCTAAGTACGTTATCCATAACTCTTTGAAAAGTGGACGGGCTATTCTTAAGTCCCATGGGCATACGTAAAAATTCGAAATGCCCATGTTCCACATTAAATGCCGTTTTAGGAATATCCTGTGGGTTCATTTCTACTTGGTAAAAGCCACTAGCTAGATCTAGAGTAGTAAAATATTGGCAGTCACCTAATTTGTCTAGAACATCCGCGATGTTTGGGATAGGGTACTTATCATCGACAGTTTTCTCATTTAACTTTCTGAAGTCAACTACGATGCGCCATTTGGTTTTTCCCGACGCATCAGCCTTTTTAGCTACTACCCAGATCGGGGAACTCCAAGCTGAGTTTGACGGTCTGATAATGCCCTGGTCTAGCATTTTACCTATCTGTTCTTGTACCTCCTGTCTATGAACGTATGGATATCTGTAACTTTTGGTGTAAACTGGAAGCTCATCGGTTGTTTTAATGGAATGCTTAATTTTGTTTGTAAAAGTTAGTTGCTCGTTGTCTAAATAAAATACATCTGCATATCGCGCACAAAGTAGCTCTAGGTTTGTCCGTTCCTCAACGTTTAAATGATTTGTTCGGAGACGCGCGAGAACTTCTTTAACGCGTTGTGGCTTTTGATCATGAGGTGCCCACTCAATGTTATTTATCTCCGCAGATACCGCTTGATGCATCGAAAATATGACATCATTACGACTCGGGTTCTTTACTTCAACTATTCCCCTATTGTTGCTAACTGAAGTCAAACATTCACCTATGATGCAATTAGAAATAGTTTGTTCTTCTATAAATGCCTCTCCCTCATGTAGGTTAATAGGGATTCTTATTAATTTGGAAGTACCTGCTGGGATAATGTCCTCATACAGATTGGCATTGCGTGAATCATAGACTTTGATAGGGTTTGAAGCAGTCTTGGTTGAAAGTACCTTATTCTTGTAATCTATCACAGCTTCCCATTTATCCAATAAGTCTGTACCAATAAGTCCATCGAAAAACTCGTGGAACTTATAGACATAAAATGTCACGTCACTTGAATCACCGAATTCTTTAAAGCTAGGCAAAGTTATGGAATAGTCACTTCTAGTCGTAGCGTGAACATTGCATACTTCGAAAGGGTCGTAATTCAACGGAAAGTTATTAAAGTACTGTTTTATTACGACAGGACTCAAAAAACTTTGGTTCGCTCCCGTATCTATTAATAGCTTTAAAGGAGGAGATGAGATTTGGATATACGGAAGTTGCCGCTGTGTTTGAAGATTTATTTCTATTTTGACTTGTCGGATCGTGTGGCTTTCTGAAAATCCTGTTCAGTATTATTGGCGACGGTGGCGTCATCGGTTTCAGTTTGAAGTGGCTGAGGATACTCAACAAATTCCTGAATGGAAGGATCGCATTCGTAAGGCCAGTATTGATATTCAGAATAGTCAGAATTGTCGTAATAAGTCTCGTAATGATCAGTGTAAGATTCAGGGTCATTATAACAATCATTAAAATTTACCTCCCTAGTTTTGAAATAGTTCGTCGGGGGTGGATTTCCCGACTTCCTCCAATCATGCCCAGTAAGTGCATTTACTGGTGGCAGCGTCCGCGTAACATAATGGCTAACACCACTCATCGGACGAGGGTATTGTTGAGGCCGTGGTTGCATTTGGAAAGCGTTATATTGGGGGTTGTAATTTGCAGGAGGCGCCCTGAAAATCTGCTGGGTGCGTGTTGGAGCAAATTGCCTAGGTTGGAAGTTGTTTGACTTCCATTGTTGTGGATACTGTGGCATTAACTGTGGTCGCGAGGGCCCTTGCGTACCATAGGTAATAGGCCTAGGCGCAGGCATAGAGTAAGGCTGAAAAGGCACCTTAAATCCACTAGTAAAATTTGGCAAAGACATAGGCACTGAATAGTTAGTAGGTTTCCTGTCGGGAAGATTTTGGTTTCGATTCTGTATGTAAATCGTATTTGATTCCTCATGAACAAACTCTAACGCTTTCTCGATGGTTTCGGGGCGCATACAACGTATGCGTGATCCTAGAGGGTCACTTAATCCACGCACATACGCCTGAAGCGTTAACTTCTTATACAGATCCCGCTTAGCATCAATAGTAGTTTGTAACGCGTCATGCAAACTAACATACGTCATAATGGTGCTGAAGATATTCTGACACCGTTCGTAAAATTCCTGAGGGGAGCTAGTGCCTTGTGTCAAGACAGCTAAGTCATTGTAAAGAGCGGTCTCATCTCGCTGATCGGCAAAGTTATGAATTAGAGCACTGCGAATGCCTGTCCAGTCATTAGGGATACCATTTGCGTTAATTAAGCGAGCAGCAGGACCTACTACTTTGTTCAAAATCCCGTTAAGTAAAGCGCACTTGCTCAAATCACTATTTTATTGAGTAGAAAACTGTTGCGCGAGTTGGTCGCATAGTTGTATGAACCTAGTTAGTACGTTTGGGTTTCCATCAAAGTCAGGAACCAAACGGAGAGCTTTATAGATTGTATCTAACTGTGACATATCAGTGGTGGCCATA
Source organism: Selenia dentaria (assembly GCA_917880725.1). Classification (NCBI taxonomy): domain Eukaryota; kingdom Metazoa; phylum Arthropoda; class Insecta; order Lepidoptera; family Geometridae; genus Selenia; species Selenia dentaria. The sequence goes on from OU862898.1 coordinate 24,228,262, forward strand.
TCGGTTTCCTCGTTTATACTACCTAACTCAATTTTTCTTTTATTATCTAGGAATATCTGCCTACTATTTCTAACTAACCTAGGGTTCTTCAATTTTCGTAAATGAAAAATCTTGGAAATCTTATTAGTAAGGGCTATGGGCTAGGAAATGAGCAACCACTAAAAAGAATCTAGTGTACTCACATTGATTTTCGGTCTCTTTGCGCTATCGATGGCTGGATACCTCTGCAGCAGCACGACGTAGATTCGGATACTCCTTGGCGCGGCTTGACAGCCAGCACGGGCGGCTTTTGCGTTTTGCGGATATCTTCTAGGCGAATACGCGTACGCGAAACCGACCGCGAGTATCCTACCGACTGCGCCAAATACGTACGGCTGAAGTCGAGGATGCAAAAAAAACCAAAGTTATTTTAAAGTTATTTCATTTAATTAAAATAATACATTTATTTTATAATTATAAGACACGACAATCCATTCGATGTGAGAATAAAAAGTGAGTGTTCATCGATACAATGGTCCGCAAGTTAACAATTTCGTAATGCTGACACGATGGTTCCACGATGCGCGGTGGTCTGATTCCGTGTAGCACTTGGTAGGTCAAACGCCGGTGGCTTGATTGCGAAACTGCAGTACCGTCCTCATGTGAGTTGGTAATGTGAATCTGCGTCATCAGTTTCCATGGTGGGTCGTTGCTTAACAAGTGCACCTAATGGCAAATGGTCGCTATTGCCAGTAAATCAATAACAAAACATAAACTCAAGGCATCAATGGACACTATTAAATTGTATTGTTGAGCAGAAGGCAAGCCTTTTTTTCTTATTGAAAATGGTCATATTTTGTATTATGATTAATTTTGGATTAACATTATGGGCACAGCAAATAAATTATTTCTTAATTCCAATTAACCATAAATGTATATCAACTTACCAACAAATGCATGTCTAAACATGTTGTACAGTGTGCAACAAGATATTATAATCATTGCAGCCTTCTGAGGCTCGTAATGTAGGCAGCGATGACGATGCAGGCATCTGAATTTATTTTTAAGACGGCCAATGCACATCTCTACCACATTTCTTGCCCTAATGTGGCACTCATTGTAAGCTGCCTCAGCAGGACTTGAGGGTTCTATAGGAGTCATGAGCCATGGCTGCAGCGGATACCCCTTATCACCTAGTAATATAAAATATTATACAATTAAACATTCATTATCCTCACAAATTATTTCATTAAAAACATATTACAAAAAAATTACCTAAAAGCCATTGCTGTCTCTGTCCACGCACAAAGTCATTTCTTAAAAAATCTTTAACTTTTGATGTTCTCCATATGGCTGCATCATGTGTGGAACCAGGTAAATTCGGGTTCAGACCAATGATATTCCCTTTGCACTGCACACCTAAAATATCAAAATGTAGATGTTTTATACTCATATGGACCATAAAATGGTATATGAACGACATACCTAAATACATCATAAAACTATGAATGCTTACAATCTGGCAGTTAATACTGTGGAACTCTTTTCTATAGTAAAATAGATTCTTAGGTGCAGTAGGGTGAGAAAATGGTGGTTTAGCTAAGGCTACATGTGTTCCGTCCACGGCACCGAGTGTATTTGATATATTAAATAAGTCCTGAAACCTGAATACACAACACTTTATTTACTTAAAAGCCACAGTCATGAACATTTAAATTGAAATAGTTTTAATTGTAACTCTTACTCTGCCTTTGCCAATTCCTTTTCCATCTCAGAAACTGGAAATTTTATTTCCCTGGGGACCAGCTCTTTAATAATTGCAGCCACAGTTTCATCTAGACACCTACTTACTGTTGGCTGGCTCAGGCCTAAAAAAATGTCTTGACCAACAGCAGCCTGATAGCTGCTACCTTGAGCAAAAAATTGAAGTACACATAGAATCTGCAAAGTAATACATAGGTATGTTTAGTTTATGTAACGAATTGATGTAGTACATAATAATATATTGATCTGCGAAACGGACTTGTTTTGATAATCTATCACTACAATTTTTATAGAAAAAAGTAGATATGAATGAGGTCAGCTATGTATTCAATACAAACTTTTATGTGTTTTGGAATGTGGCCATCTATTAGACGAGGTTCCCCTAGAATATTTATTAAATTCAGGGCTTCATGCTTAGGAAGCCTTAACAGCTACTGAAACTTTTCCTCAGCTATATTAAACGCATCAGAGGCATCTCTTAATCCTTCCAAACGGATTCTTTCTTGATAGGTTCTAAAATGAAAACATTTGTTAGTTGCTAATATATAAACACAGTTCTGGTACATAATAACCATAACACAGGAACAATATGTATAGGAAGGTACTCACCTTTCTGACGAATCGCTAACAGCTGCCACAACATATTCCTCCATCCTTAACGAGACTCAGAAACTGGTCAATTGAAACATTGATTACATATTATTTTTATAGACGCGATCACTAAGTTTAATCGCCATCTAAAATATGACAACTAATTTTAGTTTGAAATCTCTAATTTTATGCCAAATTTGGCATTTTAGAGCACAACTGAATAGAAAAAATACGACACAAAGTAAGTTTACTAACTAAACTACTTTAGTTATGTCATACTAAAATAAGTTTAGTACATCGATTCCTGAATAAGAAAAGACATTTGACAAGACTAAACTAAAATTTAGACTAGTTTAGTTCGTTTTGCAACAAGCGAATTGCTACCATATCATATTGTTACCAGGCTTAGAAAAAATGTTAAAATTTGTAACTTATTCAGTAAAACTACTACTCGACGGCAGACAAAATAAGGCGGAAAAATCCTTGGATATAATTTAAAGTAACCTCGTTCTTTTTGGATGGGTAGAAAAGGAGTAGAAATGTGCTCTTAACGTTTAACTTTTTTAACTAGAAACAATATCACACTATTGATTTAGTCTGACAAAATTATAAAAGCGAAAGTTTGTGAGTGTGTGAATATGTTTATTACTTCTTCACGATCGAGCGGCTAGACCAAGTTTAATGAAATTTGTTATGGCGGTAGATGAGACGATGGTTTAAAACATAGTATAATTTTCATCATCATCATCATTATCCATCACCACATGGATTACATCAACGCGGGGCGCAGCTAGTTTACAATAACTCGCAAAAGAAATTAGATTAACATTAATACTGAGGTCAGAAATAATGACAATTTACTTAATAGAATTAGATTGTAGGCCTTTTGTACAAGACGATGTCTTTGTTGGTATCACCGCAGTGCCAGGCATTTGGTTGCGAATCAGTTGTGAGCACGCATTACTGTGTTAAAGTGTGAAAGGCAAAGACGGGGCGAAAGAGACGCAAAAATCAATGAGTGGGGTGAAGAGCACAGTGCTACGCAAAATATCGTTCTAGCTTTGGGTGGAACTGCAACTGTCATGAGCAAGCGTATTGCTTATCATTAGACTCACGATTATATATCGCTAGGAGCAGTTATAGTAGTTTAATATCGTTAAGAGCAGTTAGAAATCAGAAGTGAAAATTCTTTTATAAACATTGAAATTTATAGAGAGAAAAATTCCATCCTCGGACGGGATTCGAACCCGCGTCTTCTGACTCTCCGTGTCAGACGCCATTGACCAACTAGGCCACCGAGAATCTAGTCCGAGCATCGAATTTTAACTCTCTATTTGACTAACCGTCTTGCGGGGACGGAGCGACATCTATTGGACAGTTTAACAGTACCATCCAACCGAAAGAAGCATTATTTAGAAATACTTGAAACTTTCGTATTGACATCGCAGCCCTTGTAATTTTTATAGTATTACTTTTTTTTTTTAAAGCACTAACGCCTGCTTAAGCGATCTCAAACATTGAAATTTATATATTCTTTTTTAAAAATAACGGTAACATTGTCCGAACACTTATTTATTTTAACAAGTATCAGATTAATTAAATAACACACATGACTATAATAAATCGTCCCCAATGCACACAATAACGGCCAGCACTTATCACGTCATACTATTGCCACAACACTAAAACCCTGGAGATGTTGACTCGTCGACGGGTGAAGGCATAGTGAGCAACAACCATTTTTTTTCGCTTGCCACTACGGGCACTAAAAGTGTAACCGGACTGTTGGTGAGTATACGCAGCACTCAACCGAGGTACAACAAGAGTGCATAAAGAGCTAGACAACGACAAGGGCGCACCCTTGCCTAGTAGGAAGTAGAGATGCCGTTAGCTGCCAGCACTGTCTGAAATAAAACAAAACACAGGTTAATAATGATGATACTCGTACATATAAACTTTCAATCGAAAATCGATACGTTACCTTTACCTGTAAAAAGGCCTTAAATGAATGGTTGCCTCAACTCTCTTACCATTGATACCGAAAATTTAATCTGATTACATCACTGCGCTTACAAATACACACACACTCGCACAAACACACTGTCACACTCACACAAACTCACCTACACACATATACACACATTCACATCACATTTACACACATGATGCGAATGAACGCATAAATTCGCACCATCATCACCATCATCTCAGCCGTAGGACGTCCACTGCTGAACACAGGCCTCCTCCATGATTTTCCAAAAGGACCGGTTGGAAGCGGCCTACATCCAACGTCGTCCTGCGACCTTCATCAGTTCGTCTGTCCACCGTGTCGGTGGACGACCTACGCTGCGCTTGCCGGTCCGTGGTCTCCACTCCAGAACCTTTCGGCCCTATCGGCCATCTGTTCTGCGTGCTATGTGACCTGCCCACTGCCACTTTAACTGGTTATCTTCTGTGCTATGTCGGTGACTTTTGTTCTTCTACGGATCTCCTCATTTCTGATTCGATCACGTAGAGAAACCCCGAGCATAGCCCTCTCCATAGCTAGTTGTGATTTCCTCCATTCGCACCATAACAAACTGTTTTTCGGCATTAAGTTTATCATAACTATAATTACCTACCCTTATAATGTAAGTGTCGCCTCTTAGACACAACGATAAAAGCCATAATTGATTTATGCTGTTTAGTTACCACTGCACTCGTGCCCCAAGATACAGGCCTAGTGCTTAGTTTGGGGTCCGCCGGTAATATATTTTGTTTGTACATACAATAAATACTAGTTGCTACTTGTTATTTGAGTTACAATGTTTAGTATTTACATACCTTTTTTTAAATAGAACACCTTATATCTTGTTTCTTGTACCTTCATACACATTACCAATCTATAATACAGATTACCTTGTATATGATTTAGGATTATTTCAAGGTCGCTTACGATGACTTCGATGTCTAACTATGAAGACTGGAAATCCAAAATCAGACATGTTATCGTGGCTATCTCGTGGCTCGGCGAGTAGCCGAATACCTGAAAGCCACGACCACTGTGCACATCGCCTTTTATATTCTCGTCTCCACACTAGTTTAATATCGTTAAGAACTAGTTTATTCGTACAGTGTGGTGACATTTATCTGCCTATACCGTACTGTACTACCGTACAATACCGTAGTACCTAGTATTATAATACCAGAATTACCGTACCACATTGTACATAGTTATCTTAAAAATGTAGGCAGTGCATAATAGATTTTTTTAGATAACGCGTTCGTCATTTGATTTTTTACTTTATAATATTTTAGATCGCATTTTTATATATAACACACTGATAGAACGCACACACGATAAGAACTAATATAGCGACGAAAGTTTGTGAGTGTGTAAGAGTGTTTGTATGGTTACTTCTTCAGGCTCAAACGGCAATTTTGATGAAATTTGGTATGTATATGATATGAGGGTCTGGAATAACACACGACACTTTTCATCATTATCATCCATCACAAACGGACTCCCAATAATATCAACAACAAAAATAATTTTGTATTGAAATTCTTGTGAGCACATATTCAACTATTAGGAACTATTAACCGGCAAAGCATGTAAGGGATCGAATATGTCGGCCCGGGTTTCGAGCCCGCCGGGATCCCACAGACCCCGCTCGCCCTTTAGATGAGCATCTGACATGCTCGTAACCTGCCATGCAATTCTAACAAAAAACAACAGCATCCGTAAAACAAATGACAAGGAACATTGGAAAATCAACCTTGTCTACAAGGGCGATTTTCCTTTATTATGAGTTTTGTTTCCTTTCTTATGCCAACAGTTTTTACTAATATGCCCATGTTTATTGCAATTGTAACAAGTTGGGCCATTTCCTTTTTAGGTACTTGCTGGTTATGTCTGGGTTGTTTTTTTTTGTATTTGTATAAAGGGCGGATCAGGGCGGTCATAAATAGGTACAAGTACTGACTTTTCATAAATGAACTAAAGGAGGATGGCAAACCTGTGTGTGTTTTGGGTACCCTACATAGACGGACCCACGAGAAAGAAAATCATGCAGAACCAGTAGTCCTTAGTAAGACTAAGATATTGTAAAATTGTACGATATTTTTAAGTTGGAGTTTAAAAGTTATCCGCATTGATATTTTTTCTAGGTTAGGTTAGATAGGCAGAATTCGTTGCTTAAAATATCTGACTAGATTTTCAAAAGAAATCTATCGTAATATAGAAACGGGTGCTTGGCATTAGGTATCGTTATCGTAGATATGCATGCAATTATTTATATTTTATGTGATAACATGATAAAACTAATTTGAGAAATGGCAAATGTGAAAAATGTATGAGTCCAACAACAAAGTATCCTATAGTCTATGCAGGTTAGAGTTTCGTTATTACCCACAAGCATCTTCTGCTTATTAATTATATTGTTTTCCATTTAGGTTTTCTCATTTTTCCCAACTGCTAATATAAAAATATAAATTATTTGTATCTACAAATAATAAATAAATTTGGCATAGTTTTGGTCTCCGTGGTTTTCATTCTCAGTGGGTACCCAGACGACCGATCTTCTTTAAACCTTTTATCACAAAAATAGCTCCGAAAACTAAACCAATGTTCTAAATCCTAAACACATAAAATATTCTACTAGTTTCAACAAAATCCTCGGTTAAACTATAGTCGCCCGGTACCCGCGGGGAGGGGGGAGGGGGGAGGGGGTGAAGCCCCCCCCTGCATCCCCCCCCCGCCGGAGGCCTTTAGTTTTTGAGTAATAATTTTTTTAGTACTTAACCTCACTTTCGGCTATATCAGTATTTTTTACCTATTTTTTGTTTCAGACCTAATCTATTAAGGCGGTTCGCTTCTGGCACTTCGCCGGCCGCTGCCGCGGCACGCTCGCTTCGCTCGCTCGGCTCGTGCGTTGTTTGTCATGTTCTAACCTAACCTAACCTATTTTTTGTTTCACACCTAACTTATTAAGGCGGTTCGCTTCTGGCACTTCGCCGGCCGCTACCGCGGCACGCTCGCTTCGCTCGCTCGGCTCGTGCGTTGTTTGTCATGTTCTAACCTAACCTAACCTATTTTTTGTTTCACACCTAATCTATCAAGGCGGTTCACTTAACATTGTATTATATAACAACAATAACATATCCAGTCCGTCTCAGAGTTATGTTGATAGATGAGAAAAACTTAATGTTAAAGGGCTAGGAGAGACACAATTAAACAAACATTTTAATACATTACTTGTTTATTTCATAAACATGTTTAATTGCTTTCATTAAATGTACAAAAGAGTCTCTTTTATATTTATACACGTCTCTTCGCCACAAATATTCAACAATTATATCACTAAAGTTTTCTGGGTTGTTATAATTTTGTTTTTTGAAAAACCTCTTCACTGCTCGCCACTGGGATTCTATTCTTTGGGTGTGGATTCCATCTTTACCCACAAATGGGTTCTCTGGGTCTGAATGATTCACTTTTTTGTGTATGTATCCATATTCAGACAGACAATCGTATGCCCGCCAACAATCGGTGTGGATTGTTGTTCCAGGTAAAACATGCTTTTGAATTAAAGGTATGAGAGTATCAGCATCTCTTTTATTGTCCGGGCATACTTCCAATCTTAAGTCTTCAGACCCATCTTCTATTAATCCCAGCACCCAGTGGCCTTCAATGTGACGTCCTTTGTTATATTTCCTTTTTCCAAATTTAATTTCGTCTATTTGCACTATTTTCCCACAGCCTCCAATTTTACCGCTGTAAAGATTTTGTTTTTCCAAATAAAATATCACAACTACTTCTCTGCAGTAATTAAACCAATCGGCTATAGTATTTGGGCTTAAACATTGCTTCCTTTCTTTTTTATAAGGGTCTTCGTGAATTGTTTGGTCGTAGGTCCATCCTTGTGAGTATGCATATATAAGATAGTAAACATGCATTATGTCGATAGCAATATTTTCGAAAAATGTGCCAATTCTGCGAGAGATCTTGGCACCGCTGCCCGATTTAGATTTGCATGATCTTTTTGAGCACACAAATGTACCAAAACTTGTGCATCCGCATGAGTATGACACTTTCATGGATGTCCTGTGGGTTCGACACCGTTTCTCAGTTGGTATGAGACCTTGGTCTTCACTATATTTGATGCATTGGTCTTTAGTGCCCAATTTTCGCACAACGTCAGTTAAATTCCAATGATCAATCACTTCAGTGACGCAAAGTTTTCGTTTGGTTATAAGCTCGTTGTCGTCGTCGTCATTACTCGAAGAAGGTCCGGCGACAGGTTCAACGGGCAGATCAGGAGCCGAAGAAGGTCCGGCTACAGGCTCGACGGGCAGATCAGGAGCCGAAGAAGGTCCGGCAACAGGTTCGACGGGCAGATCAGGAGCCGAAACCGCGTCCGCTTCGGGTATTGTACTGTAATACTCCATTACAGCCAAGTGCAGTCCAGTTTTCAAGCCAAGTTCAAGTCGTAGAGCAATCCAAACAAATCCGGTAAGCAAGCCAAGTTTCAAGTCGTCGCGCAATCGAAGGAAGTCCAGGGAAAAAGCCAAAGTCGTAATAAAAATCGAAAAACAAGAGAGCACACATTCACGAAACTACGAGAGAAACGGAATGAATGGATGACAGTCCATCTGTCAGTAAGACAAAATGGCGCCTTTTTTTTTTCTTACGTTTAACGATAACGATACGTTTCGTTTAACTCAGTTTGACAACTTAATTTGACAACTTAATATTGTACCATTTTCTCAACATTGCGTTCCATTTCACTTTTTTTTATCAAATTTTAATTTAATCATAATTAATTTAAACTACGTTTCCGGCAAAAAAAAATTGCTGGAAGGGCTTCAGGTGGACCCCAATGATACCCCTAAACTCGCACCTTCATCAAAATCAGGTACCGGACGGCTATAGCCAACCCAAATCCTCTTCACCCCTAACCCAATTCGCTGCGAGAAAATTTCTTAAAATATTGCATCTACGGAAATAGTGCTGGTAAAATTCAGACCGCATACGTTTAAAGTTGTGAAGATCCTTGACATTTGTGAGACATGACTTCTAACATTGTGTTAGATAACACTTCATTCTAAACAAAATAAATACTTTGACGCCGAACTTTGGGTTTGCGTTGAGGAGGGCTATGTGTTTGACCAGTTACGAACAACTGCGTAAAGGTGCAAATTGGTAGTCAGCTACACGCAACAGCAGTAGACGACGTGTCGTCGCTTCGTGTCGCCACGACACGTCGTTGCGTCATGTCGCTGTAATCATGATTTCAAACACGACTGCAGACGGCAACAGCAGATGTCATCAACCATTTCAAAAGCGATACGAAAGGTTCAGTTTAAAAGCTTTTCAGTTGTTTTACTTAGCAGATTGGTGCCCGCGAGCGGCACTACTGATCTGCGGTCGGACGACAGTGTCGTCTGCCGCTCGACGATGCGTCGCTAGCTTTGTGTCGCTGACTACGGATGGTTTCATAGAAATACATAGAAACCAAGTAGTGTAGTGATGACACGTCGTTTGCTGCTGCTGTGTGTAGCTGGCTACCAACTTGCACCTTAGGTGTAACGTAACGTGTCGTTCACGTGAAACAGCAAAAACTGTCATGTATCTAGGGAAACTGTGACACAGATAACTCATAGTTTGTACACCGAAGCGTGACGCTTTGCCGCATACATCATACGTACATACATACATACATCGATACGAATACTTTTTCGTAAATTGTTTTTGATACGGGCTCTGTATGTAGGTATGTCCGCTCGTAACTACTCAACGGCTCAGTCAATTTTGATAAATCTAATGCCATTAATCAGTCTATCGTGTTCCCACTGTTGAGACTCGAGCCTTCCTCAGAGAGGATTTGGAGCATAATCAACCACGCGGGCCCAGTGCGGATAGGTGGCTAGTGGCCAACCCACGTTGATCATGCTACCCGCTTGGGTATATCAAGTATACTTTCTAGATAGATAGATAGAAAACACTTTATTGAGACACCACATTAATAACTTAATATTAAAAAGGACAATTCTTAAACCTGTGTAACAATGGGTGGTCTTATCGCTCAGAGCGATCTCTTCCAGACAACCCATATTTCTAGTGGAAAAATTAAAACCTTAAAGCCTTTAGTTCGATGGAAACCAATAATTGTGTATTATTAATCATAAAACGACGATGGCCGAAGGGTAATGAGGATCTCTCCGCCAATTTTATAATAAAGAATAAACAAATAAACTCAAAAACTATAAGACTGATTTGAATAATTACTTCACCTATTATTATGCCACATTATCTCTTAATAATAGACTGTAGTATATTTTGATCCATCATCATCCATCCCCACGCAGGTGAAACCGCTGAACGCAGCTAGTATAAAAGTAAACTGAAGAATTTGTTTGTAATGTCCTCATAACAGCATTTCGATAAATATGACAGCGTCGGCCGCCTATTGTGACGGAGCATGCGCAACGGGCGAGCGGTTGACTCACCGCACACCCACCATCACAGTCGCCAATAAAACAGCTGCGCTTGGCAACCGGAGCTCAGTTTGCTGCGAGCGCTCACCGCGTGCGTACGTCTCTGTTGTTATAATCTACGAGTAATAAGTGATCGAAGATTAAAGCTGGAATAGACATTACGTCTTTTCTTCATACCGACACTTCATGTCGGGCTCTCAGCCGAAATTGCATATAAATGTGTAAACAGGATAATATAACAAAAAAAATATTTATTTCTCTGTATGTCTGTATGTTTCCGCTAATTTATGAACCAGCGGGATCGGTATTGGACAATCTTTTAATGGTAGATAGTTGATGTTATAAGGAGTAAGTAAGGCTACTTTTATTATCAAGTACAATCATTATGCGAGAGAAATCGCAAGGCGCAGCTAGCGTACAAGATCTTTGTAAGAAGGAAACACATTTCTAATAAAACAATTATAGAACTTGCAGCAAATTATTCAACGCACGAAATTTCATAGCGTTGCATATTACCGCAGCTGTACCACGAGTTGTAACAGCTTAGTTTAACGAGCTATATCTTAATAGCTAGCATAAGCCGTATAAGAGCTATAAACAACTTGTATAACCCTTACTAGCTATTTACTTGTTACATCACAGCCTTTATTACATTACCTGTTTACGGCAAGCGTTGCAATGCATCTTTTTTATTTTTAACCACACACGTTGCAGTTCCTGGAAAAGTAGGTTGCTTTCTGCGAAATCTATTGTATTATTGGCCAAATATGGCGAATTGCGAGTCAACGGGTTAAGTACCTATATTTATTTTTATGTATTCAGTAAATTGCAGTATGTAACCAAACATTTTAACAACAAACCGTTACATAAAAGTAATAAATAATAATCTAAGCAGTTGTTCACACTATTTACACAAAGCTTAAAAAAAAACAATTAAAAATTTAACTAGGGCACATTACAATATTAGGTACTAGCTGCTCTCCGCAGTTTCACCCACGCGGTGATGGATGATGATGATGATAATTCGTATATAGCTTATGTTACTCAAGGTGAATGTAGCTTTTCAATGGTGAAAGAATTTTTGAAATCGGTTCAGTACTTTATGAGCCAATTCGTTACAAATATACATACAAATCTTTCCTCTTTATAATATTATATATAGTCCAGATTTATATTGTACTCGTAATATCATCCTTTATCACATTTTATTTCATTGATAGGTTCGCAAACTGGACGTTACAATGCAGAATTTATCACATTATTTAAATTAATACAAAGAGTATGGAATGTATGAACGGCCTTCTTGGTGCGAACACAACATGCACACGAATTTTTGTTTACATAGACAAATACTATAATTAAAATTAATAATTAATACGAGTACTTACTTACAGAATTAAATATAGGTACTTAAAATTAATTACAAAGAGTGGAAAGAATAAGATTAATAATATTACAATTAACTTTAACTATAGAAAAATTACTTGATTCTGCCAACCGATGTGTTGAAAATGTCAAGTTCATGAAAAACGTCATTATAATAGGAGCTGAAGCGATAAAACGGCGAATGACAAACATAGTTAGCACGACCTGGGGGAAGAGTGAGTGCTGTGCGATTTTGTAGACGACTACTCATGCGTGGTACAGTAAACTGTAATGCTTCTGTAAGTACAGTAATGACATGAATTTAAAATAGTGTACATGTCATATTCAATAATATTTAATTTCAGGAATGCTAGGCATTCGCAGTCGATTCTCTTGCATTCATCTCATACATTCTCCTGCATTCCACAACATATATGAAGCGATGATAATTATATGAAACCCAAGGGCAATGTTTGTGTGTGGATCGGCTGTTAGATCGATATCTACCTTGCTAGAGCTATCAGTAAAAGTCACGTCATTATGAAGACGTAAGCACGGTGGTAGACACTTTCTGAAGCTCATCAAGCTAGATACCAATCTCAAGTTGTAAAAATCTGTCACAAACCTCCTAATCGTGTATTCCGGCAGCTGTCCCTGAGAGCCCGTTGTCATTCTAGGTCAATAGTAAGATACCTTTGCCAACTCGGACCATCAAGTAAAATAGTCAAACACTGGTAGCAGTTCACTTGTTTAAAAAACTAAATTAAACTAGGGAACCCAAATTTAATTATGGTAGTCCTTATTCTGCTAACACTAAAATACAAATCAAATTACAAAAAAATTCTTACAAGTACAATTTGAAAAATTTGAATACTGATTTCGATTCTATTCAGTCATTAGAGTGTAACTCAAAAAATACTGAACCGAATTTGATGAAATTTACATGGCAAACGGAAAGCACCAGCTTTCGAACAAAAAATAATTTTGAGAATCGGTTCAACCAATCAAAAGTTATCAGGTAACAAATATTTAAAAAAAACAGTTGAATTGAGTACCTCCTCCTTTTTGGAAGTCGGTAGAAAATAGGATTATTCTATCTCTCTATTATGTGTAAGAACAAAAGTAAACCTCGTGCTTGTGTCGTAACCAAAAAAGAAAAAAAAGAGTAAAAAACAAAAAAAGCTAGCACACTGGCGGGTCTGTTTTAATCACCCACAAAAGTTCTCACTCTAAGTTTTTTATTTATAGGTTTACAAAACTGTCTGTTTCGCATCACATTCACATTCGCATGCAAAATTAGCCCTTGAATTACCCTACTAAACACATTATTTTGAATAAATGGTTCGTATCTACATACGACCAAAGAAACAACCTTGCATATTCAAATGGTGACCACCACGCCGATTTATTCCATATCCTAATTCTAAAATATATTAGAAGAAATCATGTGCGTTAGGCGATTCTGCAACGAGTTAACCCGTATCGGAGATTTTCTGGATCATTCCTGGGATCATAGTCCCGGCGAGAAGTACGTGAGCGAAACGAAAGCTGGTGTCGGGTCAACGATAGTCATAAGTTTGATTTGTTAGTCTTTTTTTAAGAGGATTGCATAGCGAGTACTTGACCATACTAAAAGAAAAAACTCTATTCTACCTCTTAACATTGTACGATGTTAGCGATTTTTTTTCATGCAATCGACACAATGTTTGCTATGCCCGTATTGATTTTTTCAGTATTCCAAAGTAACACAAACTTTTTTTTTAAAACATAAAAACTGAAAAAATTAAACGTACGGGCATAGCCAACATTGTGTTGATTGCATGAAAAAAAAATTAATGAAATCGGACAATGTTAAGAGGTAGAAAAGAGTTTATTCTTTTAGTATGGTCAAGTACTCGCTATGCAATCCCCATAAGTGTATTTCGTGATTATATTTTGTACTATAATTGTGTTTATAATGAAGTAAATATGGGTGGGTATAATGGCAAAATTACGCAAAATAAATATTTTCAAACACATTTTTGATGGTAACGAATGTAAATATTTAAATTGAAAAAATATTTAAGGCAGAAAAACATTTTGTAGAAGTATAGTAATCGAAACAAATTTTGAAAAAAAAAATATATATGAAAAAATATTAACAGATACCGCACAAAATCAACTGTTTTAATTCAAATGCACGGAATGGACAAAGAGCCCTCAGCTTTTTCGGACCTATTGTCGTGTTACCATGCTTCACAGACAATAAATTAAGTTATTTAGATTAGTACCTAAGGTAATGGAAAATTAGAATTTATCACCTAAATCAGGGTAAATAGGACAAAAGAAACTTGATATCTTGTTTACTTCATATAAAAGTTTTTTTTTTATTTCTATAATAGCACATAGTATGAATATAAAACTTCACACATAGAATATTACAGTTTGTAGTGGAGAACTGGCGAACAGGTACGGATAAGTGAAAAGTCATTTAAGGGGGCAGTTGATGGCTCACGCACACAAGACATAAAAGACAGTTAATTGTACACACACAAGACACACGGAGGGGACAAGAATAACCAATACGTATCTCTAGATCCTGATGATGGAGTACAGGCTTTCTTCACCTCTATGTATGGTGAATCAATCAGTCATCATTTGCCTCCTCGAAACCTGAAGAGGGACGTTACGTCTTCATCATCACGGAAGATTCATATTGTAGTTCATTAAGGCCTCGGATAAGAATCACAAAAACTCACTTTTAGACTACCGAGAGGAGTTTAACTTAGAAAATAGAGAACATTTGAAACAAATTGATGGAGAGCACTTTTAGATGGAGAGCACTTTTAGACTGAGAGCACTTTTAGATGGAGAGCACTTTTAGGCAGAAAGCACTTTTGTCACGGTCTGGTCGAGATTATGTGAAAGGTGCCACGTGAATCTTTTTTGCACTCTAGATTCTTAAGCTATGGGTAGAGAAGTGAGGACGCCAGATCACAGAATTATATTTAAGAACGCTTCTTACTAGTGAATTGAAAAGCAGGACTTTAGTGAAAGGTTTTTAAACGATTTTCCATTTCTGATGATAAAATAAAGCATACGAGTAGCTTTTTTAATAACTGAATCTATATGTGGAACAAATGTTACTTTTTGATCGAAGATTACACCGAGGTCTCGGATACTGCTAACTTCCTGTACTCTTTCATTTTCGATGTTATATTGGGAGGACACGTTTCACACACAAATTTGATATGGTAGCATTTTTTGTTATTAAGAGTCATGTTGTTAGTTTTACACCACTGGACAAGGCAGTCAAGATCTTTTTGAAGTGAACTAACGTCCGTTGTAGATTCAACGATTCTTGAAAATTTAAGGTCGTCAGCGTACAGTAATGGGGTGGAATTTTTAAAACGGGAGGTAATGTCATTTATAAATATGTTAAATAGGACCGGTTCAAGGTGTCCCTTGTGGAACTCCAGATAAAATATTGTAAAATTCAGACGAAAACCCACCACCAGACCAAACACTACTTGAATTTTTCGATTATTTAGGTATGACCGTAACCATCTTAGCAAAGGGTCTCCTAAACCGTAAGTTGAAAGTTTATTAATTAAAATAGTACGGGAGACCCGATCGAAAGCTTTACTGAAGTCGGTAGAAATGACATCCACCTGTTTACGAGCATCCACTGCCTCAAACAAATTTGTGCATGTCGACCGTCCTTTAATGAAGCCATGTTGGTAGTGTGTAAGTAATCGATTGAAATGAGCTTGTAAAATGGGACAAACTGATAAAAAAAATTTGTAAAAGCCAAAAGAATAGAAATTGGTCTATAATTAGAAACTGATTTTTCATCTTGACTTTTTGGTATAGGGACAACTTTAGCCCGCTTCCATTCATCAAGAAAGATCCCGCTAGTGAGTGACTTATTGAAAATATGGTGTAATGGACATACTAATTTTGAAGCACATTTTGATATAAAGAATGGCGGGATACTGTCAGGCCCTGCACCTTTGTTACTATCTAAACATTTTAGTTTCTTCAGTATTTGTTTTGAGTCGATTTGTAAATGACAAAGGGATTTTGCTTCAGCTCTAATATTATTAGTGTTTCTTCGATAAGCTTTACTCGACATGCAATAGACTGAAGAATAATATGTGTATTTTGCATACATATTACACATTTCCATGCCGTTGGAAGTACTTTTTTCACCGTCAGATATAGATTATACCTTTTCTTTTAGATTTAATATATGACCAAAATCCTTTGATATTCTTCCCAATCATATCTTCCGCATGTTCAATGTATGATTTATGGCAATTAGCTAATAACTTCTCACAAAAAATACTTACAGTTTTTAGTCTAATTCTATCTAAAGGGTTATTATATTTTTTTAAACGATTTCTTGTGGTTTCTTTGGTTTTTAACGATTTGATAACTTCTTTACTAAACCAGATCGGATATCGGCTACTATAAATTTGTTTTCTGAGAGGCACATACAAAGTAATGGCCGAATTAATAATGTCATTAAATATACCTAACATTTCATTTACGTCCTTGCAGTCAGAGAAAAGTTCGTCCCAAGACTGATGTTTAAGGTACTCATTTATTGAGTCATATTCTGCTTTTCTGAAATTTGGGATTAAGTTATTGACCTTATTTTGTAAGTTGTCGATGTTTGATTTTGGTTTCAAAGTAATAAGAATAGGAGGGTGCAATGGATCAATATTAATTAAGGCATCAGTTGAGGCTGCAACGCTACATAGTAAGTTTTGGAGATAACTACGTCTAAAATTTACTCCGATTGTTGACTACATTATTAAACTGTCTTAAGTCATGAATGCTCATAAAATCAATAAGAGTATGCTCCACTTGCGTAAGTTTTATGCACAACGGAAAATTGCTTATATCAGTTATTCTATTACAGTTTCTAATAAAGTGTTCTAGCATTTGCTTTCGTACAGGTGGTGGTAGGTACACTCCACACAACGCAATTTTTTGATAGCCTTTTTTTGTTAGTAACTCTAACGTAACTCATATATCCTCACAACTGCAACTATTACATTTTATTAGAGGGACCAGATTAAGAATTGGAGAACACGGGTTGGCATTAGAATAGCCCAACACGAATTTGGTGATTTTAAGAGTTGGATCTTATAGATAATAATTTTCTCTACGCTTTGGTATCAATTTTAGAGCGAGGAAATGTCTAGTTTTCTAGAAAAACTAATTTCAATTTCAGATTTTTGATTCGACGATTCTCTATAAATGCGTGTAACGAAACGACTTGGTGCAATGAAAATGGTATTAAAATAAATATTTTAATTATTTGAACTATTATTTTATTGCTAATTTAATTTACAATACTTAATTACATAGTTTATAATACTTGACATCGATTTTATTAAATTAGCTTCTGTTGCAAATACTTTTTTTAAAGAATGGAACGTATGACCGCCATTTTATTTTCCATAGACGATCGACTACGCCGCCCGCGCCGCGCATTCCGTTCCTCTTCGAGTTACGTGAATGTGCTCTGTTCGCTCTCCGTGTTTTTCATTGTTTTGGCGTGGTATTTTGTGTTAATTTTTCGACGACTTTTGCCTGCTCTCTGGACTCCGATTTCTTCTTCAACTACGACTTTTGCCTGCTTTCTGGACTCCGATTTCTGTTGAACCACGACTCTTGCCTGCTTTCTGGACTCCGATTTCTGTTGAACCACGACTCTTGCCTGCTTTCTGGACTCCGATTTCTGCTTGAACCACGACTTTTGCCTGCTTACTGGACTCCGATTTCTGCACGATTGATCTGCCTAGCGACATGGCTAATATTCCATCAGCAGATGAACCAACGGCTTCCACAAGCCGTGAAGATGCAGTACCAGTAGCTTCTACCAGTAGAGGTGAGTTAACTATTCATTTATTGTAATCTAAATTATTTCGCTTGATAAACCACAAAATATGTTAATCAAATGCTTGTTTTTCATTTTAGATGATTTTGAAGAAGAACCCGCATTTAAAAGGCGGAAATACGTGGGTGAAGTTTTACAAACGTGGAATATTGTAAAGCTGGCGCGTATGTTAAGTACACATGAACAAGGACTGGTTTTTGCCGAAGAGCAAGGCTTAATCTTGAAAACTAAGAAGTGTAGAATACACAAAAATCCCATGAAACTTGTTTTCAAGAACGACAAAACTATGGGCACATTTGTGTGCAGCAAGGGTTCCTGTCATAATAAAACTAGAGTATCTAGAGCCCAAGGAACATGGTTTGAGAACGTAAAACTAAAATTGGGACACATTTATTATTTAATGTACTGTTTTGCATACAACTACTCGCATGACATGGTAATACACGAAGATATATTTAGAGAAGAACATTGTTTGTCCCGGCCAACCATAAGCGATTGGTATAACTACTGCCGGGAAGTTGTGGTAATTTACCAACTGGAGAAACAAGAAGTCCGGGGCAAAATAGGAGGCCCTGGAAAAATTGTGCAAGTAGACGAAAGCAAATTTGGGAAGAGGAAATTTAATAAAGGTATTTATATAAGGCATTAATCAATTTCATTATTTTATACTTGTATTTTCAATTTAATAACTGTTTTTTAATTTTTTTCAGGGAGACACATTGAGGGACATTGGGTCCTTGGCCTCATAGAAGATGGTTCAGAGGACTTGCGGTTGGAGGTGTGCCCGGACAACATTAGGTCTGCAGAGGTGCTAATTCCCCTAATTCAAAAACATGTAGAGCCGGGCACAACCATCCATACTGACTGCTGGAGGGCTTATGATTGCCTAAGCCAACATGGATATATTCATAAAAAAGTCAACCACAGTGACCCTGACAGTCCATTTATAGCCGAGGATGGGACACATACTCAACGAATTGAGTCTCAATGGCGGGTGGTTAAAAGATTCTTCTACAAGAATAATTACAACCACCCGGGCAATTTTGCAGACTCAATTGTTGAGTATTTATGGAGGAGATCTGTGGAGGCCAGTAAGAAGGATAAGTTTTTCGAACTGATAAAAGCTGTGCAATATGTATACAAAATATAAGTTAAATACTTTCTAAATTTTGTTTTATTTTTGTCCTAGTTTTGCACCTATATGATTTATTTCTAATGTAATTCAAAATAGCTGTGACCATCAGGGCTAGCACTCTTATTCGAGTCAAGGGCACTCTAACTTGAGTTGGTTAGGTTCAAAATAAGAGACAGAGCCGACACAGAGCACCCCGACTCCACCTAGTCTTGTGGCTGACACCCCTAGATTGTATATAAAAAGTGCGGGAGCCAGAAGCTCAAGGGAGGTCCTGAGAGGAGCGAGCCAGACGAGGTTGAGCGGAGCGACGGGGGGAGGTGGCGAGCGAAGCGAGCCGGCGACCTCCGTAGCGAAGCGAAGACCGAGTTTGGCGAAGTGACACTCAGGGGCGACCGCTAGAGCTTCTGGCGGGAGCCCACCCAGAGTCAAACATAGAACACACCAAAATAGTCAGTACTCCATGTCCAATCCATTCATATTTGTAAGTAAATATAGTTAAATTCAATATATAAACGTTATAAATTTGAGGTTAAGTTCAAAGAAAATTCAAAGTAGTTTTTCGCAAAAACTAGGCATTTCCTCGCCACGAGAGTAGTGTCGGAGGACATCCCCCTCCCCCCTCCCTCCCCCCCTCCCCCTCCCCCCCTTAAATTCGTGTTGGCCTATTCTAATGCAATGCCGTTGGTCCAAAGCAGGTTGGTTTCGCAACCAGTGGGCCTCGCAAGAATGACTCGTTAGTATAACGTAACGTGTCGTTCACGTTAAAATGAACAACTGCCATTTATCTAGGGCAACTGCGACACAGATCACTCATAGTTTGTACGCCGAGGCTTGACGCTCGACGCTTGCGATACGAATACTTTTACGCAACTTGTTTGTGCTACGGTCCCAGTCCTACAGTACAATACAACTTTTTTTTTTTTGAGTAGGGGAAATGCTGTCCACTTCCCTTCCGCCGCAAGGGTGACGGAAAGGGGTATGTGGGGCTCAGACCAACAAAAACTCCCCCGTGAGCAGTCTTCCACCATGGTGGGGCGAGACGGGGTCGCTCTGGCATTCACTATCTCGCCCCAGCGGTAGGCCCGGATTGATCTTAACCGGGCCTCAGCGCCTGCGAAGGGATGACCTTGCTCACCAAGGTCACCCCCTAGACGTGTAGGGGCGTGCTAGCCGGCGAAGAGTCCCTCGACTCTTCACCGGCCCACCCCACTACGGAGGAAGGAGGAGACGTGCGAACCATCTCCTCCTTTCCCCCGGTCGTCTGCGCCGGAGTGGATCAGCTCGGCCATCATTCTCCCTGATCCGCTCCGCGGCCTCCTTCTGCGCCATTACCGCTTCGCAGAAGGTGGCCACCGCCTGCCACGATCTCTCGCTGCTGAGCATGGAGATTACCACGCTCGGCAGGGAGAGATCTCCGCCTATTTCCGCTGAAAGCGTGTGCCGCTGCGGGCTCCATGCCGCACACACTTCCAGCGTGTGATGTGCCGTATCCTCTGGCGCACCACACTCATGGCAGGCTGGTCTGCACCAATCGGAAAGTCAGCGAACCGAAAGGGCGCTTCACCCACCTCTGAAGGACTGGACGGATTGCCTCCACCGTCCACTGCTCAGGGACCGGCGGAGCCAGATCCTCCTCCCAACGCCGCAACAGGGTGGCTCGCGTCTGCCGCCGCATGCGTGTGACCTCCTCCCAGTCTGGGGCTGCTCCTCGGGATCTCCTCGCCCCCACGAAGTGGTAGACTTTGGCGAGGATTTCCGCTTGCAGCTCCCAGGGGGGATCACTGGCCAGCACGCACGCTGCCGTCCATGACACCGTCCGATATCCACGAATCACCCTAGTCGCAATGACTTGCTGCGGACGTCGCAGCAAGCTTCTATTGCTGCGACTGAGGGCGTCTACCCAGACCGGTGCCCCATATAGGGCCATACTCCGGATCACTCCGGAGTAAAGTCGGCGGCAGTTGGCGTTCGGGCCACCCACGTTGGACAGCAGCCTCCCCAAAGCGGCTGCAGCTCCCACGACTCTTGGGGCCAGTTGGGAAAAATGGCCCCCAAAAGCCCACCTATCATGAAGGCTGGGGCCCAGATATTTCATTTGGGCCCCAACCGGGACAAGGACCCCGTCTAGGATAATTCGCGTTCCTGGAGGGGCCCCCCCTCGGGGTCCATGAAATAATAGAGCCTCAGTTTTGGAGAGTGCAACCTCCAGACCAAGAGCGCGTATGCGGTCGATCACAAGGGTTGTGCCCTCCGTGACCAGCCGCAACGCTTCCCTGAGGTCCCTCCCCCTGGCCACGACTAGGGTATCGTCCGCGTAGCATGCTACCCGCATATTTGCAGGAAGCGTGCCGCGAAGTATCCAGTCGTAGCCTATGTTCCATAGGAGTGGTCCCAGCACCGACCCCTGTGGAACCCCGCAAGAGACATGACGGCGCCTCAAACCGTCGCGTCCTTCCACCAGAACGTTGCGGTCCAGCAGATAGTCAGACAACAGCCTTCGCAAGTACAGGGGCACTCCGTGATATCGAAGCGCCTCCTGTATTGCTCCGTGTTGGAAGGCTGTTGAAGGCGTTGGCTATGTCTAAAGATACTGCCAACGCCTTTTCCCTCTCGCTTACTGCCTGCTGCGTCCACCCTTTGAGCCAAAGCAGGGCGTCTATTGTGGACCGCCCTGTTCTTAAGCCGTACTGAGCCTCCGACAGGTCCAATACCATCTAGGTGCCGTATGACACGGGATGCTATCACCCTCTCAAGCAGTTCGCCCGTGTCATCTAGCAAGACGATTGGCCTGTAGCCGGAGGGTGAATCGACGGAGCGACCCTCCTTCCGTAGGAGGCACAGTCGGCCATCCTTCCAGAGCTTCGGGAACCGTCCTGAATTAAGGCACGCATCGAAGATTTCCCGAAGCTGGACACCTAATTCCCCTAGGGCGATCCTGAGAACTCGCCCTGGGATCCCGTCTGAACCTGGCGCTGTCCTTTTGCGTTTTAGACGGCCGATAGCAACCTCTATCTCTGCTTCCGAAACAGGTGGAATGGAGGCCAAGTCCAGTTCCTCTGGGAGGGATAGTGCCATCCTTGGAAGAGTGAGGTGGGGGTTCACGGCAGGGAAGAGCCCCTGCAGCACCCTGTCTAGGAGCCCTGGCTCCAGGGACTCAGCTACTGGGGGCATCTGGCCCCGGAGCTTACTCCGGGCGGCTCTATATGGACGCCCCCAAGGATCCCTGTCAAGGCTCACCAGCGCTTCGCCCCAGGCCCGGGATTTGGACCGACTGATGGCCAGCTGCAATGCGTGTTTGGCGTCACGGTACACGCCGTACAGCTGGGCCTCAGCCATCAACTCAGCTGATAGCTGGGCGTCGGTCCGGCCGTGACGCCGCCTCCTACAACGGGTATGAGGCTGCCGTGCCGCTGAGCAGGCGTTTCGGAGATCCGCGATCTCCGTACACCACCAATATACTTTACGGCGGATGGGGCAGCGACCGAGACCGAGGCATGCCTCGGTCTCGGCGCTTCCAAATGCGTAGGCACACCACGACTGTACGATAGCTGCCTCTTCCGCCAATCCAGCGTCGAGGCGACCGGTCGCCAACCGCGGGAAATTCACACGCACGCTTCAATCTCGTCCCTGGTTATGAGAGGTGGATATCTCGAACCTTATATACTTGTGGTCCGAGAGGGTCTCCACTTCCGGCAAAACTCTCCACTCCTAGATAAGTGCTACGACAGCTGGGGTAGCGAATAAAATAGCCACTACGGACCCCCCATTATGCCGCACGCACGTGTGGGTGGACCCTCTATTCAAAAGGGTCAGTCCTGTAGCAACCGCCCATTCCCTGACGATCTCCCCGTGAGAGTTCGTAGAGCGGTTGCCCCATTCCCGGGCTTTGGCGTTCAGATCCCCCAGTAGAAGGACCTGACGAGGCGCCTGTTTTCTCGCTACTGTGGCCAAGAGGTCCATAAAGACCTCTAGCTCTACAGCGGGTCTATTAGGGGAGAAGTATACGCCGATGACAGAATACTCTCCCCACTTGGCAACCACGTATCCCGCACCCCTCTCTTCCACTGAAAGAGAGCGGCTGCCACTCGCCCGTCCCACAATAGCCACGGAGTCATCCAAATCCCCAGCCCAATAAGCATTAGGTGGAACGTAGTATGGCTCCGCAGCAACACAGTACAGTACAACTGGGTTATTCTTAGTTCACACGGGTTAGTACACCCTCATCCAAATTGGTTTAGCTTGATTACAACTTCTGTAATAGATTTATTTCTAAATTGAAAATTCTCAAATATGTATAATTATATATATGATAAAGCCGCTCATTGTACAACCTGTTTTGTATAGATACTTGTTTGTTTTCATTTATAAACTTGGTGTTTAATAAACTATTTTTTCTTAAACGAATATAATACCCGTTAAATCCATGCTTATCTTTACTCATATATAATATTACAAGAACAAATTGAAAAATTTGAAACCGACTTCCATTCTATTCAGTTATTGGAGTGTAACTCAAAAACTACTGAACCGAATTTTATGAAATTTAAATGAGACAAGCAAAAAAAGAATTTGGAGAATTGGTTCACCCTATCGAGAATTGTGAGGTAAAAAACATTAAAAAAATACAGTAAGTCGGTAGATAAAAAGGAAATATTTATTTGTTTGTTTGAATTGAATAGGCTCCGAAATTACAGCACTGATTTAAAAACTTCTTTCACCATTACTATCCTACATTATCTCTGATAAACATAGGTTATAAATATTGATTCATCACCATCATCACGCGGGTAAAACCGCGGAGCTATATATACAGGAGGTTTGCAAACTTTCCCTTTGACACCATGTTGACTAGAAGTTTCGTCCAACTCTATAATTCATGTAAAGCCAAACAACAACACTTTGAAAATAAACATGATATACCTACCTGACTTTGATTAAAAAACTCTGTAACGACATAACAAAATCTTCTGAACACTGTTACAGTACCATTTTAGATATAATAAGATTTCATATCCCTAATAACTCTTGTAAGATAGATTCAAATATCCTTCTGAATGGGAAACCGAACGAAAATAAAAAGGGATAACCTATAAACTTATTTAACGACGTTATAACGGAAATATATAACGAGAATATAGCGTTATAACCCTTCTTTCCGTTCCGTTACGGTATCGCTGTAGGAAGCATAATAATTTTATGAATTGTAAAATATTTTTGAGTGCCATCGTTATTTTGGAATCGGTTACTTCGATTCCGTTTATGGAGCAGACGTCTTGGAATCTGTATTTTATGGATGTATAAGTAGATATTACGCAGCATAGAAAAAATCTTACATTTATTTCATCGTAACAAAATTACTGCGCATGTAGCTAAAGAAAAAGTTATATTTCACTATGCAGGAAATTTACTTGAATCTTCACCCATTGTTTTGTATTGTATTCACAATTATGTGTGATGTGAGTTCGTATTTAATACGCTTTGCCCAATGACTTTAAGGAACTATCGAAAATCTTAGAATAACTACCTATAGAAGGTAGGTTTCTAAACAACGTCTTCCAAAAAACGCGAGCTACAAATTCTCTGTGTGCTATGTTTTCATGCCTCGACACGCACACAGACGCAAACATTATGTCCTCTGGTAAAATACCCATGAGGAATGAATACCCATCAACCTTAGGTGGTTGATTGGTAATAACGTGTTCCATATATTTATTTAGTTATATACATAAAAATAAAAAAATGAAATTTAATAGTACAATGATCTAGTGGTATTTATCAAATTTACTAATAATAATAATAATACAATATTGATAACATAAACATCTTGACCGCTTACCTAATTACGCTGTATAAACTCTTCAAATAAGTACTACAATTATACTAGAATTCGATCAAATATATCATTTAAAAAAAACTGATTTAATACTTAATACAATAATTATGCTTCTATATAAATATGATTGAATTTTATTATTTGCAAGTCACTATTATGTATAAGTATTATAGACAAATTGTAATACTATACGAGTTAGTATATACCAGTTTTTTGCTTCAGTGGGAGTTACGAGTTGTGGGGCTCAATCAAACGGGTTCGCATCTGCGTACGCGCCACACACGCACTCGCACTCGCACTGTTCACACGATGCTCTTAAAACCCGCCGAACCTCGCGAAATCTACGTAATTATTAAATCCCTTAAAAGTAAATATAGCCACGGAATAGACGAACTACCACCAATAAAATTGTGCCGAAGAATTGACTTTGCCGTATTAGTAAATTAAAAGTAAAAGTAAACTTTGCCGTATTATCTACTGATAAATCAATCATTCAGCGATGGCATATTTCCTGACCAACTAAAATTGTCAATGATTAGACCCGTCCACAAAAAAGCATCAAAACAAAACCCTAACAAATATAGACCTATAGCGCTATTATCCACATTGTCGAAGATTTTTGAAAAAGTAATGCAAAAGCGCTTAAACTCTTATTGTGAAAAATACAAAATATTTGATGACTCTCAAAATGGGTTTAGAAAAAACCGTTCGACAACACTAGCCATTTATAAATACATTAATGACATTCTTGAAATAATTAACAGTAAATCGTACGCAATCGGAATTCTATTGGACATGACAAAAGCATATGACAAAGTACAGTTTAGAATATTGTTAGATAAACTATATGATATAGGAATACGTGGTATAGTGCATAATTGGTTCAAGTCGTATATTGAAAATCGGAAACAACATGTAGAATTTGAATATTTTGACGCTGACTCGGGAAAAATAAATATTATGATCAGATCAAAATGTATATAAGTAAAAAATTCCATCCCTCAGGGCAGTGTTCTCGGATGTATCCTGTTTTTGGTATACATTAATGAACTTCCAAAAATAATAAATGACTCATGTGTGTTATTCGCAGATGATATATCAATATTGACACCATGTAATAATAATAATAATTTAAATCAAAACATCACTGACATTTTTAATATTTTAATAGAATGGATGAACATACATAACCTTGACATCAATTATTCAAAAACTAAAATCATGCAATTTAAGCCTTATCAAAAACCCCCTCTCGCGATAGACTTTGCTTACAATAGCTCCAAAGTGGAATGCGTTGACACATTTTCATTATTGGGATTATATATAGACACCCACATAAATTGGAAAAGTCATATCGTAAAAATTAAGAACAAACTCTCAAGTTTCACATATGCTCTAAGAGAAATACGTAAGGCAACTGACCTCAAAACAGCTTTGTCATGTTATTATGCTTATGCTTTTGCATGGCTACGGTACGGAATACTGTTATGGGGAAACGTAGTGTAGATGCGGAAGAGGTTTTTCTTTCCCAAAAAAAGTTAATCCGTGTTCTCGCTAATATAAAGAGCCGGTAAGCTGCAAACCATATTTTATTAATTTCAAAATTTTGACCATGACATCTATATATTAGAAGTAGCCACCTTTGTTAGAAAATACCCACAATTATTTATTAAGCAAACTGACCTACCTCGGCGGTATCCAACAAGATCTAAATATATGTTAGTACTACCTGTGTCTAAATTAAAAATGCACAGTTGGCCCAAATGTTATGTAATTAAAAATATTCAATAAAATACCAAACGACTTAAAGGCTGAAGAAAGGGATAATATTTTTACAAAGCGTTTAAAAGATCTACTACTAACAAAATGCTACTATGACTTGAAAGAATTCAAGAATGATTCATGCATCTAATGTTTTTTGTTAATTATTATTTTGACTAACTTGAATGAATCGGCCCGCTTACAAATCACATTGCTTCACCCAAATAGGTTCATATGTTTCCTACCATAACTGTAACATCTAAAATATGAATGTACTCGTACATATGATTGCAATAAATAATTCAGTTTGAGTTTGAGTACTAGTAGTTCTGCAATTTCGTCAAGATTAAATGAAAAAAGCGACCTGTACAGCAAGACTAACATACAATCTTACAAACATTCAAAGTGATTTAGTGTACGGCCTTTATGGAATAGTTTACCCATTCGATCTGTATGTAACAGAATGACTAATATTAGATCTATGTGTTAATTCTGAATATAGCCTATTCTATTCCAAATTTCATCTGATTTCGCTGAAGTAAATAGAACTAACGAACATACACACTCAGTTTCTTACACGCAAATATCTGCATTATTACTAGTATATAGTTATATGTGTGTATATTTACGAATCAGCTAACTTAACTTTCATTTGGTACAACTGCTAAAGCGGTTTACAAAACTTCCAACTAACAAAGAACAAAAACTAAAGTAACCTACGCTTAAAACACTCTCCCGTCACTCTATGTGTCAATAAACGGGCACAATTGACGGCCGCCGACGGTGAAATTCGGCCAAAATGCGTACTGACAGAAAAAAAAATAGGAAGAAAAAAGTTTGAAGACCCAAAATGTCCGCCATTTTTTTGGTAAAAGGCGGGAAAAGCATTGACAGCTGGCAGTGACGCGCTGACGTTTTGTGGCTATTGAAAATAGTTGCGTTCTGAATTTGAAATAATGTTCACACTTGAACATTATTTCAAGTCGAGCGTGTATTTTTACAACTGACGGCTGTGTCCGTTCCATTCGAAAATAGGATTTATTTACACTTCTCACGCCTAGTATAATCATAAGCTATTTTGAAGTTCCAATTAGGTATTTATAGTTTGACGCCTTACGAGGGTGAGGTGTGGCACGTTCGGAAACCTGCACACCTGTGTCAGGTTACAACCATATTATGTTTTTTTATATAGTGATGTACGACGAAAGTCTACACCTCGCGTCAATTTTCTTGTGTTTAATTAATATCCGAATATAGCGGTGCTACTCTAATATAATTCATAAATAACCTTTGTCATAATCCATGTTATTATTATATTGATCTTTATTGGATGGTTTGAGAAGGTAATAACATCCATACATCCAAAAAGACTTCGCATTTAGGTATGAGTTTTTAGGTGATGTAGGTATGTTATTAATTAGAAATACGTGATTACTCACGTAATATTTATCGGATAGGTCCGACTATAGATTCGACCATATTCGGTGGTCTTTTTCAAGGAGTGTTCAGGACGCCCGCGTCGATGACGTTTTGCTAAGCACTGCGGGCGGCCGCTAGTAGTGCTCGTGATGTTAGAAGTTGGTGCGGGGGGCGGGATACACTATGTTGCGTTGGCTTGTCATGGTATGAACCCTCTTGTTCGTCGTCGCTGGTGAAGCGCCTGCTGGTGTGTGAGGCGTCCCAGCAAAAAGAGCTCACTACATCTGCACCAGACACATCATTTGCATCAGAATGAGCTCCATGAAGTCAAGGCTTCCAAGCATGTGGTAAGAACCATCCACCGTCTTGATTAAAGTTTGACCGCTTACTAATCTCAATGGACTCTCGGATCTTGCGCGGCACGTAGAACTTTTCTCTCGCTAAGATCCGAGCTCTGTCGAAGCGGATGTAGTGGTTTGTGTCGGAGAGCAGAGAATGTTCTAATAATGAGTGAAAACCACGTTAGTTTTTATAACAAAAAAGATTAAGGTATGTGTTACCTACCAAGGAGTACTG
This sequence comes from Selenia dentaria, assembly GCA_917880725.1. Classification (NCBI taxonomy): domain Eukaryota; kingdom Metazoa; phylum Arthropoda; class Insecta; order Lepidoptera; family Geometridae; genus Selenia; species Selenia dentaria. The sequence goes on from OU862898.1 coordinate 24,257,050, forward strand.
TTTCACTTTACTAAACTGTCTCACAGGTATCGTGCAAAATGCTTCCTTGAAGTAAACCATTCCTTCCCATAATACAAAAGATAACTTGAAAAACTAAATCTGTCATTAAACAACGAACTTTGCCTTACCCATCAGGGATGTAAAATCGAAACGATGTGTATACCTAAATATTATCTTAACCTCTTCATGACTCGTCATCCTGTTTACGCTTAATATAAAAGATTTTTGAATAAAACTAACGACTACGGATGCATTAGGGTGTATCTACATATACTTACTTAAAAACTTGACTACATGATGTAATCGATAAGTAACACGGCCTGAAAATAAGACATGTCATTAGCATGTGTTTAAAAATGTTTTATAATGTATGCGTTGCTTTGCGAAAATCCATATGATTATATTCTACTAGTTATCTACAGGTAAAGGCATACACAACCTTATAATATATGTAGGCATAAGAAGTTTTGGTTGGTCGCCTACAATTCATTCACAATAAAACAGTAGATCTGTGGCGAGCCGTCGGTGATTGGCAGGTGATACCGTGGACTCCGATAATCCTTCTTAAATATAAGTTAAATATTAGTAATAATTAAAACTAGTGTAACTAGTTTAGACACAGACATATACAATGTACGTAGAATAAAGTGACCTAGTATAAGGACCCATGTAAGCCTCTAATTATAAATAATGTATACCAAAACCCCTACTCCCACCTCTTAAAGCAGTCATGTTTCAACCTTACCTTTAAATCTGGTACCACCACGTCAATATAGTAAGCTTAAAATAATAATGGATTACGATAGACGTTTTGATGACGGAGTATTAAATATTTCACGCAATTTGCATCCTTTTTCATGAATTTAGACACTAAGTTTCACTGTTTCAATGTCAAACTTTTGAAGATTCGTACTCCCATATCTTAACGTTTGCAACGTTACCATAAAATTTGTTTGACCATTTTGTGTCGGTGGGAGTACGATAGTAAGTATGATTATCCTAAGCTTATTACAAAACGCTCCTGATTTATGATAGTTTCGTAAAAGGTGGGAGTAGACCCCCTGATCACGTTCGGGACCTAGTTTGCGGCCCGACCAGAAAGCGCCGGTATCAATAAAAAAATTCTCCTTGGGGCTAAAAGAGAACCCCGGCATCCGGCTTTCCTTAACCCTTAGCATCCCAGAGACGTATATATACGTCAGTTGCATTCATAAATCTTTTGTTTTTATTATCATGGTATAGAAAGGATTAATTAGCTGTATGGGCGTAGAGATGCAAGAGCAAGTGCCAAAAAGCTCCAAGGGTGCAAGGTCATAATGCCGGAAATATCGCCAGCTTTGCCGCTTTCGTTGCAAATGATGGCGGCACTTATGTGGGCCCGTTTAGTGGCTGGCAAGTCACTACCTGCCTAAATATTTTAAAATTAGAATAAAATTGGCAAGTGCAGTAGTTTCAACCATAATCTGGATGTGAACCAACAAAATATTCGAAGTCAATAAGTCATAAAACCCAATTTTCGATAACATCTAGCAATAGAACAATTCCTAACCTCCCCATTCCATAGCATGAGCGACTCATCTAAAACGCTAAAACGCCTAACACCAATGTCTCTTAAGTAATATGCCTGATATGTTTAATACATTATTCTCATTTTTGATAAAAAAAGGGCCTGCGTTAGTTAAAGCCCCCCTTACGCCTATGAAAAGACCGGGCGTAGACCCGAGTTTCAATAAAATTTATTTACACTACAAAAAAAGTGTATAAGAATTATCGCAAAGATAGACTCAACTGTAAGTTGCAAACCCTACTTTATTTAATTACAAATTTTAACTTTAGATTCCATATATATCCTAGAAATTTGCAAGTTCGTCAGAAAATATCCTTAATTCTTTGATACAGTTGAAGATTGCTATACCGGACCTTATGATTTAAGGCACAAAGAAAGACTAGCCCTTCCAAATTCAAACTTAAAAATGTGCAGTTCATGCACCCAAATCATGACTATAAAAATACTAGCTGCGCCCCGCGGTTTCACCCGCGTGGTGATGGATGATGATGATGATGATGATGAAAAGTATCCTATGTGTTAATCCAGCGCCTCATCTACCCCCATACCAAATTTCATCAACATTAGCCCCCCCGTTTGTGCGTGAAAGAGTAACAAACATCCATACATCCATACATACAAACTTTCACGTTTATAATATTAATAGGATAGGATATAATCATATCCCGAAACACCTAAGAGATATTGAAAAAAATTCAACTTTATTCGACAGTCTTAAAGGATATCTTATTAAAAATGCTACTACTCGTTACAAGACTTCTGTACAGATAAGACTCTGTAACAAACATATTTAATTCCGGTCACTTTAAAACTATTTATAATTAAGATAATGGTTATTAAACTTTAGTCCTACCCAGAGTCCAATAAACTCTAGAGTGCCCACTAGGGTTTCATGTTGTTAGTACATATTAAATTATTTAAGATCTATTCATAATCATGATCAACATGAATATGGAGAAATAAATGATTATGATTATGATAAATGCAAATAAGAATAATATCATATGAGTTTAGATTACGAGGGGTTAAACGTGGTCTCTTACATAGTAAGCTAAAGAGGATAGCATAGCTAGTACTCGTTCACACTAAAAGAAAAAAACTCTTTTCTACCTCTTATTATTGTCCGATTGCAGTGATTGTTTTCATGCAATCAACACATTGTTTGATATGCCCGTACATTTAGATATTTTTAGTGTTTTTTTAAGTTTTGAAAAGTAAATTTATATTTTTTTGGAATACCAAAAAAATCAAAACGTACATAGCAAACAATGCGTCAATTGCATGAAAAATCACTGAAATCGGAAAATGTTAACAGGTCCAAAAGAGTTTTTTCTTTTACTACGGACAAGTACTAGCTATACAATCCTCTTAAATCACTATGAACAAGCTATGAAGAGGGCTACATTCTTCATGATTGAATCAAAATTAGGAGATGCATAGACGAATTAAACGCACCGTCAAGGTGGACAGACGACATGATGGAAGTCGCAGGACGATGTTGGTGCAGGCCACTTTCAACCGGTCCTTTTGGGAGTTTGTGAGGGAGGCATATGTTCAGCTGTGGTTTTTCTACGGCTGAGATGATGATGATTTACTAGGCAGCCTGATTAAGAGACAGCTTAGTCAAAAGCACGCTATAATTTTGACAGCTCGATACACTAGACGAGTTCGGTGACCGTCAAGCCTGATGAAATGTAATGACTTTTTTTTCCATAGTGATTAATCTATCTATATATAAAAGCGAAAGGTCACTCACTCAAACACTCATCATGAAATCTCAGAAACTACAAGTGCTAGGAGTTTCAAATTTTGCATGCGGGTTCTTTTTAGGACGTAGGTGCTCACTAAGACGGGATTTTATGAAATTCAACCCTTAAGGGGGTCAAAAGGGGTGAAAACGTTTGTATGAAACTCCTTTGTTTTTGAACTTATACTCGTAGAAAATTTGTATTTGGATAGGCAAAATAAAGAATGCTGGCCTAATATTTTTTTGGATAGTGGTGGTTTAAGAGGGTGAAATGGAGGGGTGAAAGTTTGTATGGAAAGTTTTGTGTTTTCGAACAAACAGTGGTGAAAATTAGCATTTGGACATTTTAAAATGATGATTTCAATATTTATTGACAGGGACGACTTAAGGGGTGTGACGGGTATATTTTTTTTCAAAAGTTCTTTGTTTTTGGAGCTACAGTGATGAAAATTGATAACTGAATAGGTAATTCTAAATAAATAGTGGGGCTTACAATATTTTTGTCAGGGATGACTTAAGGGGGTAAAACGAGGGATGTAAAAACTACTACATATTATAAATTGAAGAGGTCAAATTTCTGTACAGTGAAAACTATGCTAAAAACCGAGTCATGGGATGTAAGGAGTGAAAAATAAGTTCAAATTGTTTGTTTCTCTGTATGTTTGTCAGTCTGTTTGTACGGGCTAATCTCCGAAACGACTAGACTGATTTAAATGAAATTTCGTATGGTGGTAGCTAATATCCCTGATCAACATATAGGATATTTTTGATCCCGGTAAATTAAAGAGTTCCCGTGGGATAATTAAAAATCTGTAATTACCGTATCCCGCGAGACCACGCGAGCGTAGCCGCTGGCGGGTCAGCTAGTTTTATATATGTATGTTCATAGGTACTGTATTTTATTATTAGTGTTTACTGATTTGTTTACTAAGTACTCATATCACCATTTAAATATTTTATGACTTTTTGGTTTATAGATAAATATAGCTTTGGAGAAGATAAGCTATCAAAGTAAAAATCCTGCGCAGACGACGTCGCGGGCACCAGCCAGTCATTTATATTCATACAACCCGTAATAAAAGTACCTAAATATAAAAATATTAAAGAAAATTGATTTACCTAAACTAGAGGCAAGAAACTTTTGAATCAACCAACTCAATATTGAAGTTGGTCGGTAGATTCTGCGGATTAAAACTCCCTTTTACTTGCTTAGATATTACTTAGTTATCTACTTTACTTCAATATTCAAAGAGCGGGCTGTGTTAGAATATGATTAAAGTATCTTTATTCCAAACGTGCTCTTTGGTTACTGAAATTTAATCATACTATGGCATCAAAGTAGTATTATATTAATCTATACTATAGTAAAAATGAGCGCGTCCTTCACTGGTGCTCGATGGAAGACACTAGAAAGAGAGGGCGACCGAGAAAAAGATGGCGTGACGACATCGTGGAGGCAGCCGGCAGCATCACGTGGACTAGACTGGCACAAGACCGGAAAATATGGAACGACATGCAGGAGGCCTGTACCCAAATCTGGGTGCCCAATAAAAAAACAAAATATATAATGTAAAATATTTAGTATGCAGTATATATTAGTTAATTAAAATTAAAGACCTCTTAGAGATATGTTACTTAATTTAATGTTGGGAATAAAGGCTTATTATTATTATTATTATTATTATTTGTTCAAAAAGTTTCACGGATTTCATCCGGTCCTTTACAAAGGCATAAGTGGGGATGTAGCCAACACTTAGAGGCCTGTTTGGTATAAAAATGCAGAGTATCAAAAACAGAAAGAATGTTGGATGAAGGGTAACATGGTACTTATAACTATTACAAAAATGGGTAAAATGGCCAGGCTATTGAGATGAACTTATTAGTGATAAGGAAGATAGTGGGCTATGGAAGAGACTACGGCACCTGCCAATTTTAGTCTCATGTTAAAATATTTAGGCAGGTGGTGACTTGCCATCCACTAAACGGGCCCCCCATAAAGGCCACCACGAGTGGTAACAAAAGGGGCAACGTTGGTGTGGATGGCTAAAGGGTGTCGAGAGGTGTGCTGCGGTTTCACTAGAGCGCTACTACCGGCGTTATGCCCTTTAACACTTCCACCCTTGGAGCTTTTTGTTACTTGCTCTTGCGTCTCCACCCCCGGACGGCCAATTAAGGCAAGCCGGGGGTCAGGGGTCTCATTTAGCCCCAGGGAGAATCAGGGTCCACGGTGTCGCCACTCACCGACGGCTCGCCACAAGGCCGCCCCTGCGGGTTATTATTATTATTATTTGTTCAAAAAGTTTCACGGATTTCATCCGGTCCTTTACAAAGGCATAAGTGGGGATGTAGCCAACACTTAGAGGCCTGTTTGGTATAAAAATGCAGAGTATCAAAAACAGAAAGAATGTTGGATGAAGGGTAACATGGTACTTATAACTATTACAAAAATGGGTAAAATGGCCAGGCTATTGACATGAACTTATTAGTGATAAGGAAGATAGTGGGCTATGGAAGAGACTACGGCACCTGCCAATTTTAGTCTCATGTTAAAATATTTAGGCAGGTGGTGACTTGCCATCCACTAAACGGGCCCCCCATAAATGCCACCACGAGTGGTAACAAAAGGGGCAACGTTGGTGTGGATGGCTAAAGGGTGTCGAGAGGTGTGCTGCGGTTTCACTAGAGCGCTACTACCGGCGTTATGCCCTTTAACACTTCCACCCTTGGAGCTTTTTGTTACTTGCTCTTGCGTCTCCACCCCCGGACGGCCAATTAAGGCAAGCCGGGGGTCAGGGGTCTCATTTAGCCCCAGGGAGAATCAGGGTCCACGGTGTCGCCACTCACCGACGGCTCGCCACAAGGCCGCCCCTGCGGGTTTATTATTATTATTTATTATTATTATTATAATAGTAAAAATGTAACTCGCTGTCTGTACAAGACAAGTATAATTTGAAAAATTTTATACCGACTTCTATTCTATTCAGTTATTGGAGTGTATCTCAAAAACTACTGGACCGAATTTGATAAAAACTGTTTGTAAGCTATTGTATATAAATATTGTATTTGAAAGCTGGTGCTTCCCGTGTGGTCCCATTTAAATTTCATTAAATTCGGTCCAGTCGTTTTTGAGTTACACTCCAATAACTGAATAGAATGGAAGTCGGTATAATTTTTTTCAAATTATAACTGTTTTTTATCGTGTGGCGAATGCACTTACACATCCCCGCCAAACCCGGGGGGATTCGACGGGGTATGTTGGACTCGTCCTTTACGTACCAACTGCATCCATAGCAGCAAGTAGAACATACTGATTAAACCACCACACGGTCCTCCCTCCCACATAAAATGCTAATAGGAAGAATACAAAATAAAAAACACAAGAAACCCCAATAAACCAAAACCGAGTCGACACGTGTTTCGCCTCTACACGAGGCATCCTCAGGAGATGTAGACTCGTCGAGCGCTAGACCGACTGTCGGTTTATTTTGTATTCTTCCTATTAGCATTTTATGCGGGAGGGAGGGTGGTGCACGCCCCCAAATAGGCCAAAATCATTGTTTTCTTTTCAGCGGTCACGAAATATTTTTTAATATCATTTTTTTTTTTGATAATGGATTTCCGCAAAGTAACGCCTGAATCAATAAATCACCACACGGTGTTTTTCCAGAGGTCAAAACCGCGATGAATCACTGGAGGCAGGAAGCAAGTAGCCATTCCAAGTGGAGCTCTATGGGGGAGGCTATATTGAGTAGTGGAAGTCTTCTGGCTGATAATGATTATGATGATGTTTTCTTTGTAGGTATTTAAAGTTTTAGCCAGTTTCTATTTATTGATTAAAATGAGAGAAATTCCCTTCCCCTACTCTTTAGTTCAATGCTGAGTGTCGTGATGTTTCCGGTCTTTCTCCTCTCTCGTCGTGGCCTTCAGCGTGGTTCCAAGCATCTGCAATCTTTGTGTGCAGCTGTTGGGACACTTGGTCAAACTTATGGTACCTATTATGCGCTCGCGGTCTCTTTAGTTCCATTTTCTCGTGATAATTAGTTTGTAGAGGTTGACAGAGTTATTAATTTTATATCGACAGTCTGATTGGCGCAGTTGGTAGCAACCCTGCCTTCTGAGCCGCTGGTCCCGGGTTCGATCCCCGGACAGGTCAAACATTTGTGTGCATGAACATGTCTGTTTGAGCTGTGTCTGGGTGTGTATATGTATATAAGTATGTACCAGTCATCAGGTTACCATAGTACAGGCTCAGTCTAGTTTGGGATCTGAAGACCTTTGTGTGGATGTTGTCTCATATTATTATATTATTATTATTAATTTAGGTATAATATATATTAATAATTATGTTTTAAGCATTATAAGGATGAAAAAGCAATGTTTATAAATCGCTAAAATGAAGCTAATATATCCCAAACTTTTGTATTCGAAAAAGGGTCCGAACACATTTTAAAGTCAAGCCATTCGAGGACCACAACAGATAAACTGTCGGCCAAACAAAAGCTTACAGAACTTTAACTCCATCTTTACGATTTCCGCTCGGGCTCAGAATATATTGCGAAACATAAAAAAGTTTGGGCGATTAGTAATTTTGTTCGGGCGTGTATCGGGGGAAGTTTTGTTTGTTTCGGACGAGAATAATCGAGCTTTATAATCTGCTATTGAATATAACATAGTTTTATTACATACGACGAATAAAAAATACCAAAACGTTATAGTCATTACAGGTTGTTAATAAACTAATAATATATCTCATTACAATTGTAAGCATTGTAATTCAATTTTCAAAGATAAGCAAATAACAACAAACTATATTAGTTGTCCAAAAACTCATCAATAACCTGGTACCGGGTGAGAGGTACCTAGTAAGGTATACCAGTTATGGAAACAAGTACAATTAGAACAATTTAATACCGACTTCCATTCTATTCAGTTTTTAGAGTGTATCTCAAAAACTACTTTACCGAATTTGAGGACATTTAAATGGGTATACACGGGAAGCACCAGCTTTCAAACGAATATAGAATTTTGAGAATCGGTTTACCCAATCGAAAGTTATGAAGTAACAAACATAAAAAAACACAGTCGAATTGGGTACCTCCTTCTTTTTTGGAAGTCGGTAGAAAACCATGTCAATTAGCCAAGCGATGATGAACTTTATTCGAATTTTTTAACTAAAGAAATTTTTTTTTATTTAATTTTGCGTTTTGGCCACTTTTCCCCCCACCATGGGGCCACCATGGGGATTAGTTTTATTTAATACCTTCTTAAACTATTTATTGGTCCTAATAAATATATTTTTTTCAACCAGAAGTGGGTACAGTAAAAAAATATAACAAATGCACAAATTAATCAAACAATAAAATGATTAAAGTTAAAAAATTAACACACTGACAAAACACTAATTTACATAACACCAAATACAAAAAACCACGACGCTGAGCGTCGTATCTGAATATGTACGTGTGATACGTACATCTGCCGCTCACAGGAGCACGCTCAGCAAGAGCACAGATAGGATGCAGAGCGTCGTATTGAGAGCGGCGAGACGTTTCGTGCTATGTGGATGCAACGCTGGCAGCACCGTCCGGGCCCGTTTGAACCTGTACTTGAATAGGCAATGCACTTAATATAGGTGAAGATGGTCCAGACAACGCTGCTGACGTAAGCGAGGCAGACATTCTACTCTCAATCGCATTTAGACGACTTAAAATAGCCTCTAAGGCATCGGCGTTGGTGGTGCGAGACCTTGTCGATTTAGACGGACCACCAGACATGCATTTAATTCGTTGCAATAATGTGGTTAACTCAAAAACGAAGTTAAATGCCAGGAGGGTATTCTCGAAGATAGCAATTTCTTAAAAGATATCTTCGCGGGCAATAAGTTCTATCCCACTTCTGATTTTATCAACCAAAAGCGGGTAAAGTAAAAAAATATAACAAATGCACAAATTAATCATTAACAATCAAATGATTAAAGTTAACAAAATAACACACTGACAAAACACTGATTTACATAACGCCAAATAATGCAACTGAGAGATCACTGAACGTCTGTCGCCTCCAACTGCCGATGGAAAAGTGCCGAGGCCCGCCACTCTTCACCTTCAGCTCTGGTCGTCCCCTCCAACTCAGGCGATGTGGCGCGAAGTCGTGTGATTGGCTGGCCCTGTCACGTAATTGGCTAGCCCCGCCCCCTTGTTGTTCAACTGTCTTCTAACAATATTTATATTATTCTAATAATGAAATCTTCAATAACGGTGCTTTCATAACTAGTATACCTTGGCGTCTTGCCCGGTACCATGTTATCGTTGAGTTTCGGGACACCTCTATATTATATGGACTAAGTAATTTGAATTTCCTTAAGGGGATTGCATAGCTAGTACTTGTCCTGAGTAAAAAAAAAACTCTTTTCTACCTCTTAACATTGTCCGATTTCAGTTATTTTTTTTTCATGGAATCGACACATTCTTTGCTACGTTTAATTTATGCAGTTTTTTGAAATTTAAAAAGAATAAATTTAAATTTTTGATACACTGAAAAAATCAAAACGTACGGGCATGGCAAACAATGTGTTGGTTCCATGAAAAAACCTATCGTAACTCGGCTCTGACTAGATACTTCGTGTATACCTTGAACTGCAGTATAATGTAAGTATTTCAAGCAATAATGTACAATTTACTTTATAAAGTCTTTAATTTAATTGAAAGTATAAATAAATAATATTTCTGATATGTATTTGAAAATATAATGTAGGTATGTTCGTAAAAATTTACATTAATATAAGTTAAATAGTGATCACTACACTTTTAATACTAGAAATACAAATAGGATAGCTTTACCTAGTTTTAGACTTGCGAAGACTAATAAGTCATTCCTAGGAAATTGTGTGCATTTTTACAATACAATCCCAAAACACATAACTGAGCTCTAAGTATATTTCTGTGTGATCTGCTTACTAAACGTTACTTTTGTGAAATTTGTCTTCGTTCGAATATAATTTTCCAATGTTACTAATGTGGTGTTTATGTAGGCTTTAATGTAATTGTTACATAACTAATGATAGCATCTTGTTAATTCCGTTAAATGTAATTGGTATAGATTTGAGTTTAAAGTAAGGAATACATGTGCATAATCAGGTTTTATTGTTTTATTGTAATGGGTGTTACAATTGTTAGCATCTAGGCAAGAGTTTTGTACATATCATTCATAAAAGAGTGAAGTGAGTGAAGCTATTTACTGATATAGAAGTTTCAATGGGTGTTTCGTATCTGTGCAATTATCACGTGGGGAGTATAAAATCGAAATATTAAGCACGCAAAAAAGGCACGCGAGCAGCCACGTGTATTTTTTGCGTGCTGACACGTGCAACAAAAGGTTAAGGATAAAGGTAAGTACATTTTATTAACTTAGCGGTTCCTATAGAAAAAAGTGACGAAAGTATGAAAAAAAATTCTTGGAATTTGTTACGAAGAGATTTATAAATGTTTAGGTACTTTGTTAATTACGAGGTTGAAAAGAATAAAACGTTCACAATCATCATACTTCATACTTAATATTATAAAACGGAAAGATTTGTTTGTATGTTTGTAATGAATTAGCTCAAAAAGTACTGGACCCATTTCAAAACTTATTTTACCACTGGAAAGCTACACTCACCCCCAGTAACATAAGCTATATAAAATTCATCGTCATCATCATCATCCATCACCGCGTGGGTGAAACTGCGGAGAGCAGCTAGTTCGCCATAAATTGTAAATGTTCGATACGGTTTTAAGGAACATACGTAAAATGCAATTATTTCCTAAGGCCATAGTTTTCTCCTGTGTGTTAGATAACATCGTAACTGATCATCAAGTAAAACAAAGGTGTTATATCTATCTATCTATTACTAATCACTATAGAATATATAATAAAACTGTAGAGGTCGAATTTCTGTACAATGAAAAAAAAAGCTAAAAACCGAGCCAGGGGAATGTAAGGAGTGAAATCCAACAATTTTTTTTTAATTTGTAATTTATTGTTATCTGTTTGTCTGTTTGTAAGGTAAAAATGATAATGGAAAGTCTTGATAAAAAAATGTCTATAGTAGGAATATTTCTAGATATGAGCAAAGCCTTTGATTTTGTTAACCACAAAACTTTATTGCAAAAGTTAGAAAATTATGGTATCCGTGGAAAAGCTAACGAATGGATTAAAAGTTTCCTTAGCGATAGATATCAAAGTGTCGAAATAAACAAAATAGTAAAAAAAACTAAAACTACGTTCCGCTCGCAGTATCTTCTAAATCAGCGTGGAGTACCGCAAGGCAGCGTTCTAGGCCCACTACTGTTTATTCTTTACATAAACGATTTGCCAAACTGCATAAAACAGCCCTGCTTACTCTTTGCAGATGATACCGCAATCATAGTTAAATGTACCAATAAGTCTACATTTGAGGCAGAAGCTAATGAAGCTTTAACTAACGTATTGAATTGGCTTGATTATAATGACTTATCAGTGAATATTAGCAAAACAAAACTAATAAAATTTCAAACGTACAATAGCACACCTATGAATATTAATGTTTTACACGATGGTAATGTTTTAGAGCAAGTAAGTGATACGGTATTTCTTGGTGTAACAATAGATAAATACTGCAACTGGAAAGCTCATGTGCATAATTTATGCATGAAACTGGACAGATTTGTTTACGTTCTCTATCGACTCACCCAAGTAGCTACGAAAGAAGCCGCTCTATCGGCTTATCACGGATATGTTTCATCCTGTCTTAGGTATGGAGTCATTCTGTGGGGATTTTCGGTGGATACAGAAAAAGTGTTCTTTGTTCAAAAAAAATGTATACGTTCGATCTCTGGAGCAGGCTTTCTAGACAGTTGTAGACCACTTTTCAAGCATCTGAAAATTTAACCTTTTCCTTCGCTTTATATATATGAAATCTGTTTATTTGTCAAGAAACATCCAGCTGTGTTCAAAATATATAAAGATAATTTAATAAGTTACCTGACATTTATTAACAATTTAATAATAATGAATTTAAAAAGAAAGTATTTAACTACCTTTTGGACAAAGCTTATTATTCTGTACAGGACTACCTAAGTGACAAATATATATTTTTTTCTTTTGACATTTTATTATTGATTTTACTATACACAATTATAATGAATGTTTAAGTTTCCAATTTATGTAAATACAATGGCAATGTAGCAAGCACATTGTTTCTAAAATAAAATAGAAATTTAATAACCTAAATTAAAACAAGTTTTTGTACGCCTAATCGGGCAGAATTTTGTTGGAGCTTAACAATGCTGTTACATCTAAGCAATAATTGATTACCCAAAGTTCTAACAAATAAAATTATTTCAATTCAATTTCAATTCAAAGGGGTAATCTCCAAAACGACTGAACCAATTTGAATGAAATTTTGTATGGTGGTAGCTTGTATCCCTGGTTAACATACAGGATACTTTTAATCGTGGTAAATTAAAGAGTTCCCGTGGGATAGTTAACAACTGTAATTTCCCGTATCCCGCGCCACGCGCGATTCTGCTGCCGGGTCGTCGATATATAAAAAAAAACTTTCTCAAATCTGCTAAATTCATAAGAGAACGATTCGAAAGAACTTTCAACTTTAAAAATGAAAAAAGCAGCCAAGTGCAAGTCCGACTCACGCACGAAGGGTTCTGTACCATTTTTTATAATTATCGTCTGGCTCCCTCTTGGCCGGCTTGTTTTTAATATTTGTTGTTATAGCTGCAATAGAAATACATCACCTGTGAATATTTCAACTGTCTCACTAGCACGGTTCATGAGATACAGCCTGGTGACAGGCGGACAGCGAATTTAAGTCTTAGATATAGGATGCTCGTTTTACCCTTCGGGTACGGAACCCTAAAACGACTAAAGTATTTGACGAACAGTTTGCTGAAATTTCAGAATCGGTGCCGTGTCCCGCCTGAACTTGTTCAGAAGCGGAGAAATTCAAAGTGGTTTTGATTAAACAAAGTACGTGCCAGACAGAAACGTTTATGAAACTGCGAAATGGTTTTGTTTTCTTCAACAAATGTGTGTCTCCTTTGCTTATTGGAATGCAGACGTGATGCTTTGGATAGTTTATTTTTCTTTATTTCAAGTGACGAGACTGGAACACCCTGGGATGATGGTAGGCAATTTGTCTGCTCATATCTGAAGCTATGATAGCCCTGGGGTAACAAGTGTCGGCTGTCGATAATAATAATATAATAATACCCCTGACCCCCGGCTTGCCCTTATTGGCCGTCTTGGGGTGGAGACGCAAGAGCAAGAAACAAAAAGCTCCAAAGGTGGAAGTGGTATAGGGCATAACGCCGGTAGTAGCGCTCTAGTGAAACCGCATTCCGCAGGGGCGGCTTTGTGGCGAGCCGTCGGTGAGTGGCGACACCGTGGACCCTGATTCTCCCTGGGGCTAAATGAGACCCTTGACTCCCGGCTTGTCTTAATTGGCCGTCTGGGGGTGGAGACGCAAAAGCAAGAAACAAAAAGCTCCAAGGGTGGAAGTGTTAAAGGGCATAACGCCGGTAGTAGCGCTCTAGTGAAACCGCAGCACACCTCTCAACACCCTTCAGCCATCCACACCAACGTTGTCCCTTTTGTCACCAATGATGGTGGCTCTTATGGGGGGCCCGTTTAGTGGGTGGTAAGTCACCACCTGTCTAAATATTTTAAGATGAGACTGAAATTGGCAGGTGCCGTAGTCTCGTCCATAGCCCACTATCTCCCGTACCACTAATAAGTACATCTCAATAGCCATGCCATTTTACTCATTTTTGTAATAGATATACCATGAAACCATCTACCCAAAATGTTTCTGTTTTTATACTACATTGTATTTTTATGGCCTCTAAGTGTTGGCCAACAGCCCAACTTATGTCTTCGTAAAGATCCGGACGTAATCCGTGAAATAAATATTATTATATTATATCGCCTCGAAAATAACACGCCATTAAGGCAGAATAAGGATCTTACTTAATAAGCCTAGACGACAGTACCATAATATTTAGGTCAAAAGGGGTGGACTCAGCTTGTGTTGCGTTTACATTCGTAATGTAAGCGCAACACAAGGTGGACGACCTACGCTGCGCTTGCCGGTCCGTGGTCTCCACTCCCCTTTTCCTTTCGGCCCCATCGGCCATCTGTTCTGCGTGCTATGTGCCCTGCCCACTGCCACTTTAACTGGCTAATCTTCTGAGCTATGTCGGTGACTTTCGTTCTTCTATGGATCTCCTCATTTCTGATTCGATCACGTAGAGAAACCCCGAGCATAGCCCTCTCCATAACTCGTTGTGCGACTTTAAGCTTATCTATGAGACCCATAGTAAGAGACCACGTTTCAGTGCCATAAGTCATCACTGGTAACACACATTGGTCTAAGACTCTTGTCTCGAGGCACTGAGGTATTTTTGACGAGAAGACTTCGCGAATGGTTTTATATAATTAGCTAGTTATATTCATAATATACGATGTACTCGTATATATTTGATACATTCTAGAAATAAAAACACCCACGTCTCGCCGCTTCTTTCCAAAGCTAGCTGTATTTATTTTGAAACGAAGCTTAAAATTATTTGAGTTTAAAAAACAAAAATAATGTTTAAAATAGCGTCGTCACTCCCAAATAGAATAGACAATTTTCACACATTTTCTTTTCAGTTAAAGTGAAAATATTCCACAGACAATATACCATTGAATCAACCCTGACACGTGTAAAAGAGAGAAGCTTATTTTTCACTCCGTCACTCACAATGCGCACTCGTGCGGAAAATGAACCGATATCTGCTCAGCTGTGATGTTACATCTAACATAGAACCATTGAAGTATAATAGTTTCTAGAGACGTTACAGCTATCACATTTCATAAGTGTTAATTCATACTAACTAAAATTCGCGAACCGTCCACATCCAACCTCGCGAGCTCAGTCTTCAATTAGTTCTCACTAGTTTCATTGCCGAGTTCCATGGAACTAGTAAGGAAAAACATCCCACTAGTTCCATGGAACTAAAACACGATGGAACTAGTGGGAATGATCCTGATCAGCGGCAATTTCCAATAAGCGATAGAATTAATCATAAAAATCTCGTCAACGCGATTCGGGAAATTCACCGCTCGATACAGTTGCCATCTATGTTAACTTGAATATACTAATAAGGGAAGTGCGTCATCGAAATTTAGAAAAATTTGACAAATATTTATTCCGATAAGATCTTGACATTTTTTTTAAATTGTATATATGTTATTGGTACCAAATGTTCTCGCCGAATATTACCAAAATTGTCCAGTTTCTAAATCTTTATAGTGGCGTTCTGTAGAGATTTCATCTTTGTAAAAACCGAAGAAGTTCCGAAAAAAGCTCGCGAGCAGATACCGTGAGTTATGTGTGTCGAGACCTAGATCGAGTTCCATGTGACTGTTGTGTCATTGGTGGAACGCAAAAAACGTGAAAGGAAGAGGGTAGACCGCTTCGTCTGCTCATAACAACACCTACCTGCAGATACTTCAGTTTACTCGTGAACATGGCGCATGCAACTGTGCCGAAATATCGAGAGCTCACAATGAATACAATAAATGGTAAATATCCCGTTTATAACGTTAATTCTTGCATTGGTGATCAAGATCATGTCAGTTTAAAAACTTATAACAATAAAATATAAGACAATAATGTCAATTGAATATAAATTAATGTCAAAAATATAATAGTTAATGTTAAATATTAATTTATTGTCAGTAAACCATAATATTAATAAATTATAATGAAAATAACAGCCATAATAATGCAGCAAAAGCCATGCCATAATAATAAAATTAATCAAATTTATGCAGCATGCATAATAATGCAGCAAAAGCCATGCCATATTAATAAAATTAATAAAATTTGTAAAAATATTGCTCGATCAGCCATCGTCAGTAAACATTAATAATAAATAAAAACATTTAAAAATTTAAAATAACAGTAAAAATGCAGCAAGTGCTTAATGTCATAATTATAACATACATGACATAATTATACATGACTTTCATGCCTTACATCACCCTTCAAGTCTCTAAATATATTACTTCAAGGCTTAGAACATAGTAGGTATAGCGTGTGTAGCATAATAATAAATCATTTTCGAAGTCAAAGTCAAAAATTCAAAATCATTTATTCAATTAAGGCATCAAAGACGCACTTATGAACGTCAATTTTTCATTATAATGTACTTTAAAGACTATCGCCGTGTTCCAAAATATATAGAGCCTACCGAGAAGAAGCGGCAAGAAACTCCAAGAAACCATTCTTTTTATATGATTGTTTTTACAATGTTTTTACTTAGGTACTACAAATATTAGCTCCAGTGTGTTGCCTTACAAAAGAGAACATAATAATGGTATCAGTAGGGCAAGACACGCTACACTATGACATTAGTACACGAGTAGATAGATCCTTTTTTTTTTTTTTTTTTTTTGGGGGGGGAAATGCTGTGCACTTCCCTTCCGCCACGGGGGTGACGGAAGAGGGCGTGTGGGGCTCAGACCCACTAAAACCCCCCCGTGAGCAGTCCTCCGCCAAGGTGGAACGAGACAGGGTCGCGCTGGCAGTCACCATCTCGCCCCAGCGGTAGGCCCGGATTGATCTTAACCGGGCCTCAGCGCCTGTGAAGGGATGACCTTGCTCACCAAGGTCACCACCTAGACGTGTAGGGCCGTGCAAACCGGCGAAGAGTCCCCCGACTATTCGCCAGTGGCCCCACTACGGAGGAGGGAGGAGACGAGCAAACCGTCTCCTCCGTTCCCCCGGTCGTCTGCGCCGGAGCGGGTCAGCTCGAACATCGTTCTCCCTGATCCGCTCCGCGGCCTCCTTCTGCGTCATCACCGCTTCGCAGAAGGTGGCCACCGCCTGCCACGCTCTCTCGCTGCTGAGCATGGAGATCACCACGCTCGGCAGGGAGAGATCTCCGCCTATTTCCGCCGAAAGCGTGTGCCGCTGCGGGCCCCATGCAGCACACACTTCCAGCGTGTGTTGCGCCGTATCCTCCGGCGCCCCACACTCGTGGCAGGCTGGGGTCGCCTCCCGTCTCGCGATTTGGTGCACGTACTTTCCGAAACATCCATGTCCGGAAAGCACCTGCACCAATCGGAAGGTCAGCGAACCGAATCGCCGCCTCACCCATCTCTGGAGGACTGGGCGGATGGCCTCCACCGTCCACTGCCCAGGGACTGGTGGAGCCAGGTCCTCCGTCCACCGCCGCAACAAGGCAGCCCGCGCCTGCAACCGCATACGTGTAACCTCCTCCCACACTGGAGCGTCTCCACGGGATCTCCTCGCCGCCACGAAGTGATATACTTCAGCGAGGATCTCCGCTTGGAGCTCCCAGGGGGGATCACTGGCCAGCACGCACGCCGCCGTCCAGGACACCGTCCGGTACCCGCGTATCGCCCTCGTCGCGATGACCCGTTGCGGACGTCGCAGTAGAGTCTTGTTGTCGCGACTGAGGGCGTCCACCCAGACTGGTGCTCCGTAAAGAGCCATACTCCGGATCACTCCGGAGTATAGCCGACGGCAGTTGGCATTCGGGCCACCCACATTGGGCAGCAGCCTACCCAAAGCAGCTGCAGCTCCTACAACTCTTGGGGCCAGTTGTGAAAAATGGCTCCTAAAAGCCCACCGTCCGTCCAGGTTGAGGCCCAGATATTTCATCTGGGCTCCAACCGGGACCAGGACCCCATCCAAAATAACCCGCGTTCCCGGAGGGGGTCCTCCTCGAGGCCCGTGGAACAACAGGGCCTCGGTTTTGGAGAGGGCAACCTCCAGCCCCAGGGTGCGAATGCGATCAATTACGAGGGTAGTGCCCACCGTGGCCAACCGCACCGCCTCTCTTAGGTCCCTCCCCCTGACTACGACTAGAGTATCGTCGGCGTAGCACGCGACCCGCATGCTTGCAGGTAGCGTACCACGCAGCACCCAGTCGTAGCCTACGTTCCACAGGAGTGGTCCCAGCACTGACCCCTGTGGAACCCCGCAGGAGACACGACGGCGCCGCAAACCGTCGCGCCCTTCCACCAGGACCTCGCGGTTCTGGAGGTAGTCGGCCAACAGCCTCCGCAGATACAAGGGCACTCCATGATAGCGGAGCGCCTCATGTATTGCTCCATGCGGTAGGCTGTTGAACGCGTTGGCTATATCTAGCGAGACAGCCAACGCCTTTTCCCCCGCACTGACCGCATCTTGCGTCCATCCTTTCAGCCAGAGCAGGGCGTCAATTGTTGACCGCCCCGCTCTGAACCCGAACTGGGCCTCTGACAGCCCAGGACCTGTACCCTCCAGGTGCCGGATGACACGTGACGCTACCACTCTCTCTAGGAGCTTGCCCGTGTCATCCAGCAGGAGTAGATAGATCCTGGAGTGATCAGTCCCAAGCTGTTTTATCCTCCAAGTAATCCGAAATTTTGTAATAACCTTTTTGACAAAGTTTAGTTTTAATAGTAATTTTAAACTTATTAATAGGCAAATCTCGGATAACATTAGGAACTTTATTATAGAAGCGTATATATTGTCCCATAAAATAATGACTTATTATGTTGAGGCGCGTTACATGTACGGATAGCTTGTGCTTATTTCGCGTGTTGATGGAATGAGCATGAGTCCTTTTATCAAAACTGCTAATGTGTTTTTTACATACCTACATTATATTTTCATAGATAAACTGAGAGACAACAGTTAGAATGTTTATGTCTTTAAACTTCTGTCTAAGGGAAAACTCTGGGAGCTAAACTGTAGATCGCTCGTATAGCCCTTTTTGCAGTATAAAAATAGAATTAATACCGGCAGAACATCCCCAGAGTTGTATGCCATAAGTCATAAAGCTATGAAAATAACTAAACTATTCTAGCTGTGTCTACATCAGTTAATAGCCTAATTTTTTTAACAGCATAAGCCGCTGAATTGAGCCTACTAGACAATTTTTAATGTCCCCACATTAAAAATTGTATATTAGGCTCAATTCAGCGGCTTATGCTGTTAAAAAAATTAGGCTATTAACTGATGTAGACCCATTGCAATTTAGCGTCTATAGTAATTCCTAAAAAGACCGTTGACTCCACAAGGTCCAACGCTGTTCCATTCAATTGTATATTGGATTCTACTTGTCTCACATTTGGTGTCGAGAACTTTATACAATTAGTTTTCTTCTCATTGAGGAGAAGATTATTTGTATTGAACCAATTCACAACTTTAGCTAATGAATTGTTAACATCGTCATAGTTTAATATTCGAATTGTTTATTATCTGAGAAGTTAAAAACACTGATCAAGGGAGCAATGCTAAAATTGGAATAACAAATAATACCATCAGTTCTACCCTTATGTTCTTCGAAAAACGGAAATGAGATGGAAGTGCCAGTATTGCCAGTAGCCCAACCAAGCTCTGACGTAAATTTTATTCTTTTTGGGTGGATGCATTAATACTAAAATATTTTGGTAGTGCAGTGGCTAGAGGCAATGTATGCATGATTTTAAATTTCCCTGGTATCAGCAATAGGATGGTTTTGGTAGTGCAGCGAGGAAAAAAATCCCCTTCTGAACTACCAGTAAAGCAATTTGTTAGAGGAGCGGGAAATAAATAATGCCCTTCTGCACTACCAGTAGTGTGGTTTGTTAGTGGAGCGGGAATTAAATAATGCCCTTCTGCACGACCAGTAGTGTGGTTATTTAGTACTGCGGGGAATAAAAGTGCCATTCTGCACTACCATTAGTGGGGTTTGGTAGTGCAGCGGGGAATGATTGAAATACATAATTATTATTATATATTTATCTTACTAATATTATAATGCAACTGGATGAATTTACGTAGATATGTAGATAGATGAGTTGCTGGAATAATACATAATATATTTTTCATCATCACGATCTATGGCCACCCGGGCGCAGCTTCTACACTTAATTATATATATTATATTATTAATATATATATATATATATATATATAATATTGTAAAGATTTGATTGTTTCCTTGTAATGGATACACGTAAAACCACTTAACCGATTCAAACGATTCTTTCACGAGTATAAAGAACGCTACATTATGCCTGAGTAACATACGCTTTATTTGATTCATCCTCATCCATCACCACGTGGGTGAAACCGCGGAGCGATGTTAGTATTACAAAAAACAAAAATCCACACCAGTTCTTAAAAGTAATCACAAGTAAACATTGCGCTTTAAGAGAGAGAAAATACTTATCGGACTGGATTCAAACCTGGTGATCTGTATCAGATGTCTTATAACTGCTAGGCCACCGATGCGCGGTATCGAACTGCTCTCTCATAAGACAGATAGAATCATTTAGTTAATTAAATTCAATGCTGGCTGGGTGCCTCGGTGGCCTAGCGTTATGTTACCTGACACGAACTGTCGGAAGAAACCGGTTCAAATCTTGTACAATGATGTGTAGTTTTTCTCTCTGATTTTGCAACGTTTAAGGTTCAAGTTAGAAGCCGGCTTCATGAAGCCGCGGCAAACGACGTGTCGCAGCGACACTACTGGTTTCAATGTATTTCTATGAAACACCATTTGTAGTTAGCGCCACGAATCTAGCGTCACGTCGTCGAGCGGCAGATCAGACTGTCGCCCGACCGCAGATCAGTAGTGCCGCTCGCGAGTACCAATCTACCTAGTAAAACAACTGATAAGCTTTTAAACAAAACCTTTCGTATCGCTTTTCAAATAGTTGATTCCATCTGCAGTTACCGTCTGCAGTCGCGTTCTAAATAATGACTGCAGCGACATGACGCGACGACGTGTCGCGGCGACATGAAGCGACGACACGTCGTCTGCGGCTTCGATGTGTAGCCGGCTACCAACTTGCACCTTAAGTCTCGTCAAGCAGGCTTTAGCGCTTTAAAAATCATATAACAAGAAAATCTGAAGCAGATTTATAACGTAGTTACTTTTTTTTTAAGTTATAAATAATACTTACGGGATGTACACTAATATTTATATATTATTTTTCGGAGTTCCCGATATATCGGCACAGTTACGTTCATCATGTTCATACGAAGATTCTAGTTGGGTAGGTCAGTCCAACCGTGAACATGGTGCATGTTACTGTGTTGTAGCTTAGTTAACCACCGCGAAAGTCTAAAACAGTGTATATTTTTTTGTGTAATTGGGTAAGACTGAAGAGCTTTTTAATCTTATTCCTTTTTCACCATTCCGATCCCGAACTACTCGTTCCGGCCTAGCATTGCATCCATATACTGTTCAAAATTTCTTACCACGAACCAAAAAGTTTAGCAGTTCCTACCTCTGTCGTGTAAGTAAATCGTGGAATGCTTTGCCGGCGTACGTATTTCCTTACAGCTATGACCCTGGGTCTTTCAAGCGGGGTGTGAAAAAGCATTTGTCAGGTCATCATAGGGTTGGCGATTAGTGCAGCTTACAGCTGCATTAATGGTCATAGCTTCTTGGTTCCATCTTCGCTTTCAATCAGTCGAGAGGGAGACACGTTGATGAAACATTATAAAAAAAGACGAGCAAGTCGCTCGCCTAAGTTTAAGCGTCACTTTTGTTCATAACAGTTTAGTTCAATTCATAATTTTTAACTTTGAAGTTCTAATAACTGTGTACGTCACCCTGTAATGTACTAAATCACGTGCCTTGTAATTTCACAAGAAAGATTGCATTCAGAACACATTAATGTTTGCACACTGCTGCTTCATAATTGAATAACTGGTAAAGGTGTGCTTCCCCAGGCACACTATGCAAAAGTCCTACGACTTCAATATTGAACCAACAAATTTCCATGAAGGGAAAATTCTCCCGCTTCCTGTAAAGCTAAAATAAGCCAATATTTATGTGCGGTACAAGCTATTAGCTATTTTTACAGCCAAACCGACGCTATTGAATAAAACTCCGTCGACCACCAACTGCGTGAATAATGTTCTACTTACCATATTGCAGCTGTACGAAACTGTGCCATAATCTTTAGCAATGGAATCTGCGTCGTTTTGCCATTAGAATTTACACTTTATCGCAGAATTTATAAGATACAAAGTAATTTGCAAAACTGGGCAGGGTGTACTGTGTCTTATTTTAGCACTGCCATAAACAATGACACCGATATTTGAATAAACGTACATTTTTACATATATATTGAAAACTAGCATGCCTGACAGTGTAATAGAGACAAAAATTCTAATAATTTTCTAATATACGTTTCAGCGGATTTCTGCAGCATACTTATAAATACACTGTTAAAATTGTATATGCGTAAACAGGCAAACTTTCATGTTTGTTACCCCAGTAGTTTAGATTCTGCATTGAGGCTTGACTTAAGTGGAGAATCGTGAGGCTTAACTTTAGTGGGGAGTTGTGAGGCTTGACTTTAGTGGAGAATTGTGGGGTTTGACTTTTGTGGAGAATTGTGTGGCTGGACTTAGTGGAGAATTGTGAGGCTTGTCTTAACTGGAGAATTGTGAGGCTTGACTTCAGTGGAAAATTGAGAGATTTGACTTTAGTGGAGAATTGTGAGGCTTAACTTTAGTGGGGAGTTGTGAGGCTTGACTTTAGTGGAGAATTGTGGGGTTTGACTTTTGTGGAGAATTGTGAGGCTTGACTTCCTTGGGTAATTGTGAGACTTGATTTTTGTGGAGAATTGTGTGGCTGGACTTTAGTGGAGAATTGTGAGGCTTGACTTAACTGGAGAATTGTGAGGCTTGACTTCAGTGGAAAATTGAGAGATTTGACTTTAGTGGAGAATTGTGAAGCTTGACTTCAGTTGGAAATTGTGAGACTTGACTTTAGTGGAGAATTATGAGGCTTGACTTCAGTGGAGAATCGTAAGACTTGGCTTTAGTGAAGAATTGTGAGTCTTGACTTTAGTGAGAATTGTGAGGCTAGCTTTACTGAGAATTGTGAGGCTTGACTTTAATGGAGAATTGTGGGGCTTGACTGTAGTGAGAATTGTGATGCATGACTTTAGTGGAGAATTGGCATTAAATGCCCTTCACGACTTTCTCAGATCTGTACTTAAGTCTTATTTCGCTTCTGAGTGTACTATTTATTTATGTATTTAACAAAAGTTTTACACAGCTAAAACAAAATTTAAATTAAATTTAAAAGTACTTAATAACCAATAGTTGACTATAAACAAATGATTAATAATTGACTCACCAAACTAAGTTTTATACTTATCATGATGAATGTGCAAATAACTACATTTAGTACCTGATTGTTGAGTAAGTACATTACGTGCCCTAATATTAAATAAGTGTTATGACTTAAAGTAAAATTATACGTACGTTAGTTCCTGTGTTTCGTGTATCCCTTTCCGTAGCCTTGGCTGGTCAGGGTCTCCTTTTCTTCCTGAGTTTGAACCAGAAACAGGGTGTTTGAAAGGGATTTAGGGATATTCGCACCTGTGGCGGAGGGACCTTATACGCGGAACTGAGGAATAAATACCGGAGTATATTTCCCTCGGTGCATCCATTGAGTTCCCGTGCGTTTTTTATATAGGGTGTTTGGTAGAGGGACCGACAAACCAAATGAGCGTGTTCGGGGGACCACATGGAGAATATAAGTTGGCCAAAAAAAATCCTCGACCCCCCAATATGTTTAACTTTTTTTTGTGATTTTTCCCTTTTTCTCCGAAATTGTACCTATTTACCACCATAACATTTGTAAAGTTTGTAAAAACTAAAAACATCCGGTCTAAAACATACTTTACAAATTTTATGGTGGTAAATAGGTACAATATTGGAGAAAACGAGAAAATTCACAAAAAAAGTTAAAAAAAATTGGGGTGTCGTGGATTTTTTTTTTTGGCCAACTTGTATTCTCCAAGTGGGCCCCCGAAAACGCTCATTTGGTTTGTCGGTCCCTCTACCAAACACCCTGTCTAATTTTATAATTTTAGATACTTCGATTTGCACACGTATTAAACTATTTTTATCAAACAGCAAAACACTCACGTTAGTTATCTGCGTTGGCGTCTTCGAACTCGCAGAAGACTACTCACGCCAGAGCGTGACGAACGTCATGTGTCATAGGTGTGGGCGATGTTCACACTGCTCAGCTGACGGCCAATAATTGAATATATGACGCGGCGCCATTTTGCAACGCCCACTTCTCTGACAATGCGCGAACAGTGACGACACGGCTCGTACAAATATAAATTACCGCAGCAGAAAACTGTGCACAGTGTAAAATAACCTAAACCCAACAAAAACAAGTGATATAAAATCTGCACCGGTCATATAACTACGCAACCCACGAAACAAATTCCAAGCCCGTGTCCCACAAGCGGAACGTCAGTTTCGTCTCGGCTCCCAGACGCACTCGGTAGCCCTGGTCCCACAGATTCCTATTATTACCCCACCATTATCTTTCCCATTGTCTTTGCCCTCTCATAGCATCCATCCCACTTCGATTATTTATTGTGCCTTCTTTGCCGCACTACACTCGCTCTGCATATGATATGCTCGAAATCCAGGTCGACGTATTCGACCCCTTACATGACTGTTTGGCAGTTAAAACGAATAGTTTAATAGAAAAAAAAGATGTGAGTCTCGGTACGCCCGACAGAAGTGGAACTTAAACTAATCTCTAGCGGTTAGATTGAGATCTCTAGGATTAGAGTGAGAGAGGATGCGTGAGAGAAAGGGAAGCCAGATAGTTTGGCGCCGTAACGCGTTACGTAACGAACCGGTTTACCCTATAAGAAGCGATCACTTCAAAACTTTAGTTTCATTGAAATCTACTTTGCAACGAGGCATCTTTAACACTTGGTCGAAAATACGGACCCAAACAAATCCGTATATATAGCTCTCTTACCGAGTATTGAGCCAAAACCTGAAATCCTTAACTGAATTTCACAGAAAGTCGGAGCTACGTTGCAATATTATATATTCGGTATACCAGTCACGTATGTTAATACCTAACGTGGTGCCAAATGCACTCAAACACTCTACGAATGGTGAGCAGTAAGGGAACTTCAACGCCGCGGTCGTATCACGAAACCCAACTTAATCATTCTTTGGAAGTTATGATCCGCTGACCTCGAACAAGAATCTGGTCGTCAAGGCTAAGTTTTGAGTGAAAAAAGAGACACTTATTCATAAAAGTTACATCCTCAGTAAGATTTGATTCTAATCTGACATCTATAAATCCAAGTAATATTATACTACATAGATAATTACTATAAAGCTATTATATATATTATTGGCCCGTGTCCAATACCAAAGAGTTATATATCTAGCTGAACTTTTTCGTATACATAATGATACACTAAAGATACATGATTAACAAAAGTAAGAATGCTCACAAATGTGCTGGCATGGGCTTCGTCGCAACTGTTTCGAAAATTGAGCCCTATTTATTTATATTTTAAAATTAGTTATTTTATACAGATACAAGAGATAAACGAAGGATATAGATATAGATAAATTTTAAAATATTATCTTATTTTATGAAGTGTCTGTATGTAATTTAAAATTAACAGATATTCACTTAACCCATATGAAAGTCTATCCGGTACTTACATAAAACAACTATTTTTAAAATTTTAGTCTGTTTTTTGTTCCATCTAATCTCTGAAATTGCTGGACCGATTTTAACGGCATTTTCACTGACAGAGAGCAGATGTTATATGGATTAACTACGGATTACTTTTATTTCCTCATCATTATCATTGTGTTATCACGCGGGTGATACCACGGGGTGCAACTAGTATGAAATACATTGTGGTAAAATTTCCGTTTAGAATCTACAATGAAGCATTTTATCTTTATCATCGGGTACAATGTTAATATAATAATTTTGTGCAAAATTTTAGAACAATGTCAACTGTTTATATCAATAGAAAATTTATTAAGAAAGAAAAACAATTAAAATCAAAGATTATGTTTGAGTTTCTGTTGCCAGCAAATAAACGAGTTTGCCGAGTTATCTTGCTCATTTTTAGAGTTAGAGGTCTACGTTCTGATACAGGGAATGTAATGGGTAGATACGTTACCCTTACTGCTTTAGTATGTATTGTAACAGGTCCGTGTCCACTATTGGAATACGTGACTCTGTATGGTTATATAGATATTCTGACGGCTGTCAGATTGGAGAACCACAGCCACCTTAGAGATTTCAACCTAGCATAAAAGTATTATTAACATAAATGTGATATTGAACAAGACTAATGCGATAATGATCTTTTACTATATGCTTCACTATAATTTAACGAGCGAGCGAAGCGTTTCTGCTTTAACTGGCCAAAATGACTTTCATATGTCCGTATGTTTGTTAGGTTGTGGTCTTCCTTAAAGGTCGCATTTTTCAACCAATCTTAACGAAATTTGGTATGCGTGTTCTACTATTCAATATATTTGTTTTGTTTAATTTATGTTGTTATCATTTTAGAGTGGGGTTACTTTTCCTGTAAATGGGGATGTTTGCTGCGGCGCTATTTACCAATAGATTTTGATAAAATTTGGTATACAAAATAGGTAACCTTTAAAAATAAATTTCGAATATGACCATAATTAGTCACGTGGTTGCCGGGATAATAGGTTTATGTTTAAAAACTGGACGATTATGGTGTTAAGGCGCGTTCGTACCCTGATTAAAGAAAAAGCAGAATGTTTAAACAGCTAGTGTAACGAATCAGATCGATTGTATATTATGAAAAAATTACAAAGGTTAGAAAAGGAATAGGAAAACAGTAATAACCGAATAGAATTCATAAATATAACCCTCTTTCAGCAGAAAAAAACCTGAATAGGTCCACAAAAATAAATTTTCACGTCCAAACTCCAAGCGATAACACTATTTTTTTTTAGGTAATACATAGCTAACGTATAGTACTAAAGTAATAACCAGAAGTTTTTTCAATTGTGTCAGTATATATCGAAAAATATAAAGAAAACGTACAAAATTAACGCATTTTCGTATGACATCGTCCAATCTCGTAACAAGCGATTTTCAACCTTACGTAAAGACTCGTAAATTATTTTAAAATTGGGGTTGGACCGCGTCTTAAAGAACATTAAATTTGGTGCAACCAACACACAAAGTTTTGGTTAAATTGGTCACGGCATTGTTGAAATAAATATTTGTAATTTTTTTTATTTTGATGACATCAAGATGCCGCAAAAAACTGCCACTGATATAACTAGGTCACGAGGTCTACTGTTCGCAGAACTACTAGTTATAATAGTAATACCCCCCTCACACCCCCGCACTACGATTCTCTTTGTCACGGTAGACAAGGACACTCATATTAAAAGCCGTGCTATTCTCTAAGAGCAAACATCGTTCAACTCAAAGTCGCACAATGAGCTATGGAGAGGGCTATGCTCGGGGTTTCTTTACGTGATCGAATCAGAAATGAGGAGATCCGTAGAAGAACGAAAGTCACCGACATAGCCCAGAAGTTTAGCCAGTTGAAGTGGCAGTGGGCAGGGCACATAGCACGCACAACAGATGGCCAATGGGGACGGGAGGTTCTGGAATGGAGACCACGGATCAGCAAGCACAGCGTAGGTCGTCCACGGTGGACAGACGACCTGAGGAAGGTCGCAGGACGACGTTGGATGCAGGCCGCTTCCAATCGGTCCTTTTGGAAAATCATGGGGGAGGCATTTGTTCAGCAGTGGACGTCCCACGGCTGAGATGATGATGATGATGATCAAACATCGTTGCATCTTTGTCAACATCCTTGAAACAAATGACGAGATTACAAGAAACGACCTAATGTACAAGGGAAATAAATATCTCAAAAAGTATTTTACATCGGTCAGCTCGTCGACGAGCGCATCGACGAATCATTTGAGAATCGCACTGCTGTACACAACATCCAAAACCCGAGAATCAACAATCCTGCTCACAGCGCTTGTTGAACAATAACGAAGTCTCGAAAACTTAAATGAATTATACAAAAATTTGCTTCTAAAATCAATATGGCGGATGACGCAATGAACCGATTACCAAGCAAAACGAAATTCTGACTGCCAGTGACCTTCCCCAACGAATTCTGGAGTAAAATTGCTACTTATAATTTTTTCCGGGCCAAGTCCTAATTAATATTCAGATAAGTAAATTCCCAAATTCGCGAGACCTACTATTCGTAGCACAACTTGTTATTATAGATTATATGAGTTCGTACACTGCACAATGTTATACAATGTTGCCAATATTTCCGGGGCATATCATCTAAGTTTAGAATGATTATGGAAATGATTTCCGAAATACGGGCCTATAAACTCAATTCTGTTAGTTCGTTATTGTAAGTACGCATAAATTCTAACTGTAACAAGAAAGTTTGCAAGATCTACTGTTCGCAGCACTACTAGTTATATGTATATGTAGAAATTGTACCAGTATACACACTGTACTAATATGTTATACAATGTTGCCAATATTGCAGAGGCATATCGTCGAAGTTTAGAATTATTACGGAAATGGTTTCCGAAATATAGGCCTATAAATTCACTTTTATTGTAAACATGCATACATTTTAATAGTAGCAAGTAAGTTTTTGACCAAGGACCTACCTTGGACATAACATCACGCTGGGTGGCCTGAACCAAACCGCAGAAGTCGAGAGACGTATTGCCGAGCCTGGGCGGCTTTCAGTGCAAATGGTTATATTTTGCGTAGCAAGCTGTCCACAGGTCTCAAAAGAAAAGTGTTCGAGCAGTGTGTGCTGCCTGTATTTACTTATGGAGCCGAGACTATGACCCTGACTGAACACTCCGCAGAAATATTCCGTGTTGCCCAGCGAGCGATGGAGAGAGCAATGCTTGGTATCTCCATACGTGACCGGAAAACTAACGAGTGGATACGCTCGAAAACCAAAGTCAGGGACGTGGTCATGGACATAGCGAAGCGCAAGTGGCGATGGGCAGGACATATTGCGCGAATGGACCACCAACGATAGACTCGGAGGTTGCTGGAGTAGAGACCACGACTACACACAAGACCCCGAAGAAGACCACCTAAAAGATGGAAAGATGACATCAGACGTCACTCAGGTCGCGATTGGAAATGCTTTGGTCTTAGATGTTGTCATGTGGTGTTGTGTGTGCATATTATGTCTCCTGCGGATCAGGAAGTACTAGTGCAGAGGTATGAGTGTGTAAAACCTTATATTATTTGAAATATTATTAGTTTATATTTATGGTCTTTGTTAATTAGTGCACAATATTGAACGGGCTGGTTTGGAATCGATAGCTGGACATGAACGTGAAAGAAAAAACTACATATTATTTTAATTATTATGAACCTATATTCAGCGCCCCGCGAAAGAACCATAGTGTGACTGAACGCATGACGCCGTCGCTACATCACAGAATAGATAACAGTAACTGCGCGAGACATTATACTAACCAATTAGGATAGGTCGTGCATTCAGATAGTCTCACTATGGCTCTTTCGCGGAGCTGTGAATGTGGGTTCATAATAATTAATATAATATGTATTTTTTTCTTTTACTTAATGACCATTACCAAACCATTATTTTCAATATTGTATACTAATTATCAAAGATTTATACATTGTAATAGAGAATTATAATTATAGTTTATCTTATTTGACAACAACTACTACAGTCTCGACACAGAATAGATGTTATACAAACAAAAGAAAATGTACACACTTAAGCTCAACGTTTCATAACTTTATTATCTCTCTCACTTGACTAGACGAGGTCATAAAAATACCCAATTTTTCTGCCATTAACATTTTCCCCAATTATTTTCATCAATTTTTCTTTCTGGCAACACTGTTAATAGCGACTTGAGCTAATGAATGATGTAATTAATCTGGTCGTCTATTCCCGACGTCTGGCTGGAGTCTTCGTCGTAAATTGTCCTCCGAGACGGCCATAGAGCCCTGTTTTACAAATATTACAAGTTGAAACAACCACAAGTTGTGACAAAAAGCTAGAGCTTCAACTTTGGACTTAAGTCGAAGCTGAAGCTCTGACTTGTTGACCAAACGTTTCCATAGTTCATCAACATCTCAGTCGTAAAACATCCACTGCTGAACATATGCCTCCCCCATAATTTTCCAAATGGACCGGTTGGAAGCGGCCTGCATCCAACGTCGTCTTGCGACCTTTATCAGGTCGTCAGTCCATCGTGTCGGTGGACGACCTACGCTGCGCTTGCTAGTCCGTGGTCTCCACTCCAGAACTTCTCTTCCAGCCCCATCAGTCATCTGTTCTGCGTGCTATGTGCCCTGCCCACTGCCACTTTAACAGGCTAATCTTCGGGCTAAGTCGGTGACTTTCGTTCTTCTAAGGATCACCTCATTTCTGATTCGATCACGTAGAGAAACCTTGAGCATAGCCCTCTACATAGCTCGTTGTGCGACTTTGAATTATTTTTACGCAACATTGTATTAATAATTACTTGTATTATATGTTTTTTCATGTGACATTTATTTATTTAAAAAGACTTACTGATTTTAATTTGTGTTAATTATACATTTTTATTATTCTTATTAAGCCTTCCTATACCGTGATAATTAAAACAAAAGATTTATGAACGAACCGCACGTAAATTTACGTCAATGGTACGCAAAGTGTTAATACAGTTTTGTATTTATTACCTATACGCATTGATAGCTTTGTACTGCTCACTAGTATTATATTTTGATAGACCTGTATCTGTGATATTAATAAATAACTATGACTATGTCTATGACAAGTTGTCCACTTGTAATATTTGTCGTTGTTGGTTTTTTGCTCTTTCGCTCGAAGACTTCACTTGCTACATTGCTTTTCAAGCGCTAATAATTATGCTTGCGCACTATTGCTTTACGGCAGAACGTAAAAC
This sequence comes from Selenia dentaria, assembly GCA_917880725.1. NCBI lineage: Eukaryota > Metazoa > Arthropoda > Insecta > Lepidoptera > Geometridae > Selenia > Selenia dentaria. Next base: position 24,288,196 of record OU862898.1, read on the forward strand.
TTTGAACTTTTGAACTTTGTGGCACGTCACACCAACAAAGACGGCATTTTACATAAGGGGCCTAACAACTGGTAAGTCACGTTTCCTAGCCTTTTACGGTTCAATTTCTCACGGCTAAAGAAATATTCTTTTACTCCATCCCTTCACATGTAAAGTTTTATCAACCAATGCGATTACCAATAATGGAATTATATCGTTGACGTATACAGTCACGAACTATGAGTTATATGTGCCACAGTTGTACTAGATAAATGATAGTTTGTGCTGCATACGTCAACTATACGATTACGTTACACTTACGCAAATATTGGCGCTGGTTCCACAGGTTTTATATAATTATGTTACAGTATGTACAGTTATTTGAGTACAAGTGAGGCTCCATTATACATTACGCTGCGTTGTGTCATTGCAGCATTAACGCTGCGACGTTTTACATATTATATATTTTATTTGTTGCGTCGTCGACGTTTCAACAGATCGACGGACAAGAGACGAGGCGGGAGGGAGGGTGATGCGCTGCTCTGTCGGAGCTCCGGTGCGACGACAGACAGCGTTCCACTGCTAGAGGGGCAAACAATTTCTTCTAAGTTTGTTTCGGCGGTAGCGTAATATGAGCAACAGAAGTACACGATTGTATCGATATACACTGCGACTGCGACGTCACGACGCGTGCATACCCTCTTGCGTTGCGACGTCGTGAATAGAGGCAACGCAGGTGTGGCTTACAAAGCGTTGCACCGTTGAGACGACACGATGCAAAGGGACGCAACACACTACTGGGGCATCACTCTAAGTTACACTAATTGTGTATTTTTTTGCAACGCTTATGGTGATGAATCATTTTTTGTAAAGCTTATGAATTAAAAAATTCAGTAACATATTGACTTGTGGCACAAAATTCTGCGGATCGCGTAGCAAAGGCAAGAATTCTAAACTTTCGAGGTAATCTCTGCAGCTCATACAGAAGCTACAAGAAGACCCAGCACTCACTTCGTCAGAACAGCGGGCTTTGAGTAAGACTATCACAAATCTGGTAAGACGTGACCTCCTCTATATAGGAAGTAATTGAGCAAAATAAGGGTCGAAAGTCTTCGTGCAGTGGCTCGGCCGAAGCCATCTGACGAAGTTGACTACGTCTAGTGGGGCGGTCGTTATTTCAAACCACCATGGACCACATCCACACAGTGATGCAGATTATACAGAAGTCTGAAGAATATAAGCAGCCTCTTTGCTTCGCGTTTGTGGACTATGAGAAGGCTTTTGACAAAATCGAAACCTGGTCTATTTGGGAGTCCTTGCAACGGTGGCAAGTTGACTGGCGATATATCCAAGTGATGAGATGCTTGTATGACGCCGCGAAAATGACCGTTCAAATCCAGAACCAGCAGTCTGAACAAATCCACCTGCGACGAGGTATGAGACAAGGGGATGTTAAATCCCCGATTTTTTTCTTAAACGCTATGCAGTACATGTTTATGACTCTGGACTGGAGTGAACGTGGCATTAACATCAACGACGAATACATCTCACACCTGAGATTTGCGGATGATATCATCGTAATGGCCGAAACGTTGCAGGACTTATGCTGAACGGTGTCCCTGATTCTTCTCTGCGCATCGGTCTCCGGATGAACTTGGATAAAACCAAGATCATGTTCAACGAACATGTTGCTCCAGAACCTATTGCTATCAAGGGAGTTGCGCTTGAAGTTGTTCCACAATATGTTTACCTAGGGTAGACGCTCCAACTAGGTAAAAACAACTCTGAGAAGGAAACTGACAGAAGAATACAGCCAAGCTGGGCAGCATTTAGAAAACTTCGACGAGTCTTCTCGTCGCGAATTCCACAATGTCTGAAGACTAAAGCATTCATTCAGTGCGTCGTACCCGTTATGACATACGGAGCCGAGACGTGGATACTCACAGTACGACTGGTCCACCGATTTAAGTTTGCTCAGTGAGCTATGGAGAGGGCTATGCTTAGAGTTTCTCTGAAGGATCGTATCAAAAATGAAGTGATCCGACAGAGAACCAAGGTAACCGACATAACCCAAAGAATTAGCAAACTGAAGTGGCAGTGGGCTGGTCATTTTAGCCGAAGAACCGGTAACCGTTCGTAGTGTAGACGTGTTCTTGAGTGGAGACCGCGACTCGGTAAACGTAGTGTAGGACGTCCTCCGGCTAGGTGGAGCGACGAAATAAGTGGCTGGTAGCAGCTGGATGAGAAAAGCCGAAGATCGGGCTCAGTGGCGTGCATTAGGAGAGGCGTATGTCCAGCAGTGGACTGATACTGGCTGATGATGATAATGTTTATGATTGACTTGTTAAGTTCATTAAACAGAGCTTTGTTATAAAATAATATCTTTACGAGCCCATTGTCACGTTCTAGCGATGCTACTATTCATTTCTTTTTGGTAGATCTAATTATAATCTGGAACATTTGGGCTTGAATGTAACGTATCGGTAGAACGGCTTCAGTCATGATAAAAAATATATCTATACACAGTTTAGTAAGCAAAGGCTAAGGTTTCATAAGGAGAAAGACGGAAAAAGCAACAAGCGTTCTCATTAATTATGCCATATTTTTTAAATTTTGTTTTACGTGTATGAGTGTAAGAAACCGTAGAAGCTTTCTTTTGTTTTTCCTCATCAGTCGCCCTAGAAAGTTTTAGTAATACGTCCACCGCATTAAATTACTAGAGCGTGAATTAGACAAGACATTGACTTAATTACAGATAACCCAGCTTTGCTCGCACGTAAACAATTGATTTAGTTATTATCAAAACTGACTTTACTCACGTAATTAGCCGACGTTACCACCTAGGTGCTAGGGAGTCTAGAGTGTTACACAATCAGCAGCATTTGCTACGGCACATTCGGCGATGATACAGACACATGATACAGACTTCGTCACGCTGACAAAGAATTTACACAACTAACATTCAGGCAATCTCCGTGCATACGGGAGATGAAGGACATATTTACTAGGACATATTTACTAGCTACAAGACAGCTCAAGTTCAACTAAGTGAGCATTACAAGACTGCAATTGAACTAACGGACCTGGTGGCTTTGAACGTGGAGTGTGTGGAGGCTCTTGAGAATAGTCACTCGAGCTGCCACATTCAACCACAACCAGACTGTACTAGCGCCCTCTCAACATCTCTGTCAAATCAAAACAGACCAACATTGATCACAGACACGGTCCCAGGCGGAGAGCAGTATGTCAGCTCTAATCCAGTTCAACCGCATAAAATCATGGTATTTTCAGACAAAATAGGTGTAGGCTTTGGTTCATTACTAAGTAACTCAGTGCAGTGTGCTGTGGAGAACTATTGTATGCCGGGAGCAACCTATGCTCAGATTGAAAAAACAATATTAAACTCAAAAATAGATAATAAATCAATAGTTGTTGTCTTCTTAGGTCATAGTTTAGGTATTGATAGAAAAGAGGTTATTACTAGAATAACCACTTTGTTAGAACTTAAGGCATGTAAAATAATGTTATGTGCCTTTCAGATTTATTGTCTGAAAAAGAGAACTTGCACATACACTCACTCAACACATTAATGTATAACTTGACATGTCGTCATAGTGACAAACTTTTATTTTTTGACTGCAATAAGTTTATTTGTAATTTTAAGTTGACATGGGACAGCATGTACTGTCCTAAAAATCCAGACAGCTAATTGCTACTTTGGTAGCTTTCAATATTGAGGCAGTTATAGAAAATATAACAAAGAGTAGTGACAATGTTGTAGTTTTTAGTACATGTACTAATAATAGTAATAATGTAGTTATTAATTGTTTAAACTTTTAAACAAGACAACAGAGAAGTGTGCTGACATCTTATCGCTATTTTATCAAAATGTTAACCGCTTCTCTGGCAAAATATTAGACATTGAACTTTTATTAGATAAACATAGATTTGATGTATTAGGCTTTACAGAAACGTGGCTAAAACCAGATAAAATGTTATTTAATGTTACACATTTTGAGGTAGCCAGTGCGTTCAACAGAATATCTGCTGAAGGGGGAGGGTGTATTATTCTTTGTAAAAGAAACATAAAATTTAAGGAACGGTCTGACATAGTAGGTTTTTCTGTTGAACGTGTCTGCGAAATTGCTTGTGCAGAACTGGAAAGTCATATATTATTGTGTGTATATCGGCCACCAGCATCTAATTTCTGTAATTTTATGTCCATAATGGAATGTGTACTCAAGAGACTAACTAAAAGCAATAAATCAATCATTGTATGCGGTGACTTCAATATTGATATTTTGGTAGATTCAACTGATAAAACTAATCTTATCTCTTTGTTTAAATCTTTTAATTTGAATTTTTTGTTCAGTGAGCCAACTAGAGTAACCGACTCTTCATCCACCTGCATTGATAATATTTTTTCAAACTGTAAGACTACAGAAAAATCAGTAATGGTGGGAGTTAGATCAGACCACAATGGCCTCGCTATCAAATTCGAAATCGGGAGAACTAAGAAAAATACCATTATCGAACATAGGCCGCTAACAAAAGGTAAACTAGAAAAGCTTAAACAAAATATAGAGTTGAAACTTAGTCTGGTGGAATTCACTTCTGAAGATCCACATGACATTTATAGTACATTATTTTCATTAGTAAGTACAGAATTTAATGAAATCTGTCCGAAGAAAAAACTGCAGCTCAACGGTAGGTTACAATTTGGTGACTGGTCAACTAGAGGTATTCGAAAAAGTAGAGACATAATGTTTGAGTTATATCACAAAAAATCTTTAACTTCTAGTAAAGGTTTTCATGATTATGTAAGAAATTACTCAAAAGTTTTTAAGTCAGTATGCAAACGCGCAAAAGCTTTGTTTATAAGGGATAAAATTCGAAAATCTAATGACAAAATTAAAACAGTTTGGAAAACTATTAATACAGAGACCGGCAAAAGTAAATCTTTTAATTCAGAATATGTGCTAGAAATAGATAACCAAAAAGTTTCAGACCCAAGTCATGTTGCGAATTCATTTGAAAATTTCTTTTCCAATATACCACTAGAAGTCACCAAATCTCTTGATTCTTGCCCTTGTGTTGCAGTGGGCTTTCTGAAAGACAACTTCCCGCTCCAAATTTCTGAGTTTAGGTTCCGACATATATCTACTTTTGAAATAATAAAAACATTTAAAAGTTTAAACGTTAAAGCAACAGAGGATTTATGGGGATTATCCGTAAAAATGCTAGAGTCAATAATAGAAGTTATAGCGCCACATTTGATGATCATATTTAATTTATGTATTGATAGAGGTACATTTCCTGACCTAATGAAAATGAGTAAAATCACCCCTATTTTCAAATCAGGTAGTAAGGCCGACCCCTCAAATTATAGACCGGTCTCTGTGCTTCCGGCTTTGAGCAAAATATTCGAAAAGATAATGCTTCAACAACTCTTGTCTCATTTTAATGAACATAGGATTTTACACGAAAATCAGTTCGGTTTCACGAAAAGCAGATCAACAACAGATGCAGGAGTCCAGTTAGTCAAGCATGTGCTGAAGGCTTGGGAGAGCTCACAGAATGCCATTGGCGTATTTTGTGATCTCTCCAAAGCTTTCGACTGTGTAGAGCACCGCACTCTAATTTATAAGCTACACCACTATGGAATTCGTGGAGCTGCTCTGAATCTTGTAGAATCATACTTATCTGATAGGCAGCAAAAAGTTGGCATTAATGGCGTGACATCTTCTGGATCTTTGGTTAGAATGGGGGTTCCACAGGGGTCGATCTTGGGTCCATTCTTATTCTTAGCATATATCAATGACTTACCACATATGGTTGAGGGCCTTGCTGACATAGTTCTTTTTGCGGATGATACTTCTCTGATTTTTAAAGTAGATAGGAAAGATAGAGAACTAGTTCAAGTCAACAACGCGTTAACTATTGTTTCAAATTGGTTCGTCGCAAACAACCTGCTTCTCAACGCAAAGAAAACGAAATATTTAAAATTTTCCATGCCTAATGTAAGACATATAGAGCCAAACGTATTACTCGACGGAAATAAATTGAAAATTGACAAGGCAATAGTCTTTCTAGGTATTAGCATAGACTCTAATTTACAATGGGGTCCTCATATTGATGCACTATCTGGAAGACTGAGCTCAGCTGCATATGCGGTTCATAAAATTAGGCAATTGACAGATATAGCTACTGCTCGACTGGTCTACTTTGCTTACTTCCACAGCATAATGTCATATGGTATCCTGCTGTGGGGGTCAGCGGCGGACATAGAGACAGTTTTTATATTGCAAAAGCGGGCAGTTCGAGCCATCTACGAAATGGGTCCCCGCGAATCCTTAAGACAAATGTTCAAAGAAATTAATATATTAACTCTTCCATCTTTGTATATCCTAGAAAATATAATGTACGTTCGTAAAAATATAAAGAAGTTTAGAATAAATAGTGATATGCATAATATTAATACTAGAAATAAGGATAGGATAGCTGTATCTAAATTTAGACTCACGAAAACTAAAAATAAGTCCTTCTTAGGCAATTGTGTACGTTTCTATAATAAAATCCCGAAAGACATTACTGAGCTCACTGAAGGGAAATTCAAGTTACGTGTCAAAAATATAGTAATGAAAAAAGCCTATTATAAATTGAGTCACTACTTAGAAGACAAAGATGCCTGGAAGCTTTCCACTTCTGCCTAATAGCCAACTATTGAATACATTTGTTATTTTAATACGAGGGTGAACCAAAAAGTTCTTAGAAGTGCATATATATGAAACCTTTTTGGATCAAGTTCGATATTCAAATTAAAGAGTGTCTATCACACTATATTTATGCAGACTGTCAATTGTTTTTGTCAGTTCGTTCGCATGTAATAAATTTTTTTGTGCAACGAGTTGCTAAAAAGTCAAAATTATGGATAAAAGTGAGTTACGTGCGGTGATAAAATATCTCAGTTTGAAAAAAATGTCTACGAAGGAAATTTTTTTGGACATTCAGCAGACATTAGGGGGTGATGCTGTACCCTATTCTACGGTTGCGTACTGGGTGGCTGAATTTAAAAGAGGTAGATCAAGCTGTAAAGATGACCCGCGTTCTGGGCGGCCTTCAACCTCCGTTACAGAAGAAAATGTCAAAAAGGTTGAGAATCTGGTTTTGGAAGACAGAAGAATGACTATAAAACATATAGCTGAGATCCTAAAGATATCTTTTGGTAGCGTTCAATCCATTTTAATTGATTCACTGGGGTTCAAAAAAGTGTCTGCAAGATGGGTGCCACGAATGTTAACCGACGAAAACAAAAAGCGACGTTTGGAAATTTCCAAGCGTAATCTCGAAATGTTCCAGCGTGATTCGGATAATTTTTGCCGTCGTCTTGTCACCATGGATGAAACGTGGGTCCACCATTTTGATCCTGAAACTAAAAGACAAAGCATGTCTTGGAAACGACCATCCTCTCCATCCATTAAGACATTTCGAGTTGCTCCTACCGCTGGCAAAGTTATGGCCTCTCCTGGCCTGTTCTGGGATAGTGAAGGAATCCTTTTTATTGATTACATGCCAAAAGGCCAGACGATTACTGGACCCTATTATGCAAATTTAATCCCGAAAGTGCGTGAAGCGATTAAAGAAAAACGTCGTGGAAAACTGTCGTTGGGCGTGTTGTTCCTTCAAGATAACGCTCCTGCTCATCGATCGGAAGTTGCGCTCAACGCAATCCGCTGTGCTGGCTTCAATCTTCTTGACCACCCACCATATTCTCCGGACTTAGCCCCAAGTGATTTTCACTTATTTCCAAAATTAAAAGAGGAAATTCGTGGAACAAAATTTCACGATAATGACGCGGTTATAGCTGCAGTAGAGGACTTTTTCGAGAGTCAAGAAAATAATTTTTTTTCACAAGGAATAAGGAAGTTAGAAACGCGTTATTCTAAATGCATTGCATTGGAGGGAGATTATGTAGAAAAATAAAATATTATTATTTAAATCTTTGCATTTTTTAATATTGATTCCAAGAATGTTTTGATTCACCCTCGTACTACTCATATGTAACCTCAATGTACAAAGACTTGAAAAAATAATGGCCCACGAGTTTCTTGCTGCTTCTTCTCGGCGGTGGTTCTTTTCCGAAGACAGCGGTAGAATCATTTAAAAATTTTTGACGTTCATAAGAGTGTCAATGATGCCTAAACTGAATAAATAATTTTTGAATTTAGAATTTTGAATTTTGAAGCGGCGCACTACCAGTACCCAGCGCACCCCCTTACCACATACCGAGCTCGAGCTCGAGCCCGCGCTGTAGCCCGCAGTGGCCGCCGCTATCTTGGCGCGTAAACTCCCTGAGGATGGAGATTGGACGTGCCCGAAACCTAGGTCAATAACTTCGGCTAATTACGCGAGTACAGTCGATTTTGATAGTAAATAAATATGTGTTAAACTCACGAGAATTTTCAAACTAAACAATTTATGTTCTTGGTCTAACCTCAAAGCAAACACTCATTGGCTTAGTGTTACTTAACAACGCCATCTATTGTCAAGTAGATTTAGTGTTGCTGTGTCGGTTTTTCATTGTTTTTTCATTAAAACATGGATGAAACGATGTTTCCTAAAAATGAAACCGGTTTAGATTGGTTTATCGTCCCCGAAACCTCCTGCATACTAAATTTAATGAAAATCTTTGGAGATCTTTTCCGAATTTCAGATTGTATATACGAGTACTATATATAATATTCCGTGTTTCAGGCTATGAAAAACCGACACAGCAACACTAAAGCTACTTGACAATAGATGGCGTTATATATATAATATATGTTAATAAATACAAGAGTTGTTCTTTTAAATCATATTAGATGATGCAGAGTTCGACTGGTCCCAAATTCAACACCAAATAAACATATGTGTGCATGAACATGTCAGTTTGATTTACTCGTATGTCTGGGTGTGTATTTCTATATGAGTATGTATATTAGTCACCAGATAACCATAGTACAGGCTCTGCTTAGTTTAGAACCTGTAAATTTTGTGTGGATATTGTTCCTTTGTTGTATTATTATTATATAATTTTTTCACGAATATAATCCGGTCCTTTACATAGACATAAGTATGGCTGTAGCCACTTTCATGCATGTTTGGTATAAAATATACAACGTATTATGAAAACAGAGACAATTTGGATGAAGGGAAACATGGTATACATCTATTAACAAATTGAATAAAATGATAAAACTATTGACGTGTACTCTTAAATGATAAAGGAAATGGATATTGACGAGACTACGGCACCTGCCAATTTTAGTCTCATCTTAAAATATTTAGCCAGGTGGACTTGCCACCCACTAAACAGGCCTCTCATAAGGGCCGCCATCAATGTTCACAAAAAGGGTATCGTTGGTGTGGCTAAAGGGTGTCGAGTACCGGCGTTATGCCCTTTAACACTTCCACCCGTGGAGCTTTTTGTACATGGTATGTATTATTATTATTATAATTACTAGTTTTCTATGATTTTTTCGATTGCATTTTGCAACGGCTACATACATACGTCTATGTGAAAAATTATGCCGTCGAGAATGTAAGGTTATATTTGAGTTATGTCTCTGCTTCATATCACTGTAGTACCCTCTGCCAGGTAATAATTAGCCGATTTGTACCGCAGACTTATATGGCAGAGCTTCATTTTGAATTTAGACATCTAGGAAGGACTATTCCAGATTTTGCTGGTAAGTATTACTTTGTAAGAGTCATCGAACATTATTTATCAGTTTACTATGATACCGTCAGGAATTTAAATATTGCTATCGACCAATCTCCAAACTTTAAGTAAAATTTCTAATATTTATCACATAAAAAATATTTCTCGATCAAAGTCGATCAATGTCTTATTAGATTGAAGTATCACTAAGCGAAACTATGTAATTTATCTAAAATATAAATGGAAACGTTTTAATATAATCACAGTATAAACCTGGTCAGTAACTCACCTTGCTTGTTTGCGATATGTGATACCTACCTTGTACAAAATCATCCACAGTTTAATCAATGATTCTAGTTTAACTATCTTTATCGATATTGTTTCGTAATATGATAGGCAGTTCTTCTATGAATGTGAGTTTAAATCATCAGAAAGTTTAATCGGTCAGGGGAGGTTAGTTTAAATGTAATTTGGTTAATTTAAACCACAGGAATAACAAAATAGCTACTCTCCATCAGCTGTTTGGCTTTCGGCTTAAATTGTTCATTAGAACTTAGACTTGAAAGCAGATTTTAATATTTATGGATACAAACGAAGTGATTAAATTCTCATTGAAGGATGCTATACGTATAAAATTTAAACCATTTCAGCGTGAAGTAAAACATTCACATTTAGCAGCTTTAGCATTTATAATAATAGGGTAAATGTGGTTAATGTGGTTATTCAATATTTATAGAATACGCATTCGTTATAATAATAGTACATTAGAAAACAGATGACTATAGGCATTGCATTGGGCTTTTATGAAAAAAGACACGTCAGTGATGCGATTATAATTCGAGCGTTGCTGCGCGTACGGTGCAAATCTATACTGCGTTGAATGTCGTTCATAACCCAAACGCATCCTGTTTTTAAATGATAGCAGAACTTTTGCTAGAACTACAGTTACTGTCTTCTCGTGTATATTTCCTATTCCGTGTCTAAGGCAACTAATCTTCTGAGCCAATATAAAACCGTTTGAAGTTGTATTTAATTAAAGGTTGGTACTGGAGTGTTTTGCAATCGATATTACGCTACGCAATTAAAATGTAGGCGGCACCCCTAGGACGATTAAATTCTCGTTTAACTACCTTGTTTCTAAGCCTCTCCTGTCATAACATCATGAATAATAATTAGCTGACTACCTGTGTCACGTTGCATCGCCTATTTTTTAATTTTCTTTCATGTTTTTTTTAGATTCAGTAGGAGGAAATCCTTTATGCATACCACAGAGCAGTATCTCTGAGGTTATGTCCGAGTCCATAGATGGGGATGGGAGTGTCAGCGTGTACGGACTAAAACCTCGTCCCTCTTTCCTATACACTACAGGCACTAGGTCCATACCCTTAGAATATTAAATTGATTACTATGAGATCATGCATTTAATATCTATTAACAGTCTTAACCACAAGTATGTAGGATTCGACCGGTTCACGACGTTCAGAGTCGCTTCTTCACGGAGTACGTGCGCTCCCGAGTCGGGAGTTCTACGCGTTCTACAGACGCGGTCGTGAGTCCCGACCGCGTCTGTAAAACGCGTATGTAGGAATAGACTTACGCATGCAGCATGCCCGATTGCCAAGTAAGTAGGACTCGGCTGTCCTACACACTCAGCAGTCAGCTTTTAGTGTAAGTGTAAATCAGTTACTAATTGCTTAAAAATGTGTTCAACTTACGAAAGTTTTAATCAAATGTTAACCTCAAGTATCTAAAAAGAATTATAACCTAAGTGTGAGCCCATTCGGATTTACATACTTTTTTTTAATATCCTTCCAGAAAATCGTTTAGTCGTGCATCTTAATTAACACAAGAATTAACGTTACAATCTGGATATTTACTATTTTGTATTTTTTGTGAGCTTCGATATTTCGGCACTGTTGCATGCGCCATGTTCACGAGTAAACTGAAGTATCTGCGGGTAGGTATTGTTATGAGCAGATGAAACAGTCTACCCTCTTCCTTTCGCGTTTCTTGCGTTCCGGCTTATTACCAATAACAGTAACTTGGAACTCGATCTGGCTCTCGACATACATCTGGTAGCGAGCTTTTTCGGAACCTCTTCAGTTTTTGCAAAGATGAACCACTGGACTCCAGGTTCTCGACAGTTGAAACCCATCCTCTCTATTATAATTCCTATATTTGGTAATTTCGTTTGGTTTCGTTTGTCGTTTGGTAATAAAATTGCCTTCCTTACCAATCTAGGTATATAGTCGTATATTAAGTAACAACACATACCCGCAGATACTTCAGTTAACTCGTGAACATGGCGCATGGAAATTGTGCCGAAATATCGAGAGCTCACTATAAATACAATATATTTTAAATATCCCGTTTCTAACGTTAATTCTTGCATTAGTGACCATGTCAGTTAAAACTTAATTTACACAGTATTACTAGACTTAATTTAACATTTCAACTTCCTGCTATCGAGACCGATCGCAGGAAAGCCGTCACGACCTCCTCATTACAGTCAGCCGTGCCGTTGGAGTTTAACTTAAAAACCACTAAAGCAACAACGAAGAAATTTAAATAGGACCATTTCGAAAGTGTATTCTACAAGACAACGCGGTAGGTCACCGATGCGATGGACCGACCAAGTCAAGTGTGCGATCGGTGGTTCCTTGCATGAGTGCACCAGGATGACCGCAAACAGGCAAAAATGCGTGACATCGTGAGGCGTATAACTTCTGGCCCCACCAACACTACTACATGACGATCACGACCGCTCTGTCAAGAGCGCAACGAAGAAAAAGAAGAAGAAGAATTCTACAAAACAATAAAAGGGTTATCGATATCGGAATAGTATGTAAAAAGTTATGTGTACATAAAAAATACGCGTTGATTTGAATACTTCCTTCTTTTGGAAGACTGTTTAAAGACACAAAAAAAACGATATTTAAAAATATTTAGTGACAATTCCGCTGAAAAAAAAACAATGATTTTGGCTTATTTGGGGGTGTGCACCACTTTCCCTCCCGCATAAACTGATAATAGGTAGAATACAAAATAAAAAACAAAAAAAAAACAAAAAAATAAAAAACACACAAGAAAACCCAAATAATCGCCTCTGCACGAGGCATCCTCAGGAGATGTTAACTCGTCGAGCGCTAGACCGACACACTGTCACTGTCGTACTGTATCGTTTTTTGATAATGGATTTCCGCAAAGTAACGCCTGAATCAATAAATTATACAAAAGATATTTTTTATTCAACATTCTAAGGATTTGAATAATATGACATAGCGAAACCACTATGTGCAGACGCAAAACTTCAGTAATTAGCTCTGGGTGTAGAGCCACCCGCCATAACTGTAGCAGAGGCAATTGTTATTCATAAACGTAGTGATTACCATTAGGCGCACGATTTCTCTGTCTTGTCTCTAGCTAGTGTACTGGTAGTTCTGTGAACAGTAGACTTGGCGAGCACAGTCTTATCAGTGGCAATACCTCGCAGTCTGAACTATCTCATCATCTCAGCCGTAGGACGTCCACTGCTGAACATAGGCCTCCCCCATGATTTTCCAAAAGGACCGGTTGGAAGCGGCCTGCATCCAACGTCGTCCTGCGACCTTTCGTCTGTCCACCGTGTCGGTGGACGACCTACGCTGCGCTTGCCGGTACGTGGTCTCCACTCCAGAACCTTTCGGCCCCATCGGCCATCTGTTCTGCGTGCTATGTGCCCTGCCCACTGCCACTTCAACTGGCTAATCTTCTGAGCTATGGCGGTGACTTTCGTTCTTCTACGGATCTCCTCATTTCTGATTCGATCACGTAGAGAAACCCCGAGCATAGCCCTCTCCATAGCTCGTTGTGCGACTTTGAGCTTATCTATGAGGCCCATAGTAAGAGACCACGTTTCAGTGCCATAAGTCATCACTGGTAACACACATTGGTCGAAGACTCTTGTCTTGAGACACTGAGGTATTTTTGACGAGAAGACTTCGCGAAGTTTCCGGAACGCTGCCCAGCCGAGTTGGATTCGACGATTGACCTCTTTCTCGATGTTGGACCTGCCTAGTTTGACTGTCTGTCCCAGGTAGATATACTCGTCAACAACTTCGAGAACTGAGTTCCCAACTGATATTGGGGTAGGTACAACATGGGCATTAGACATAATTTTCGTCTTGTCCATGTTCATCTTAAAACCTACCCGTTGGGAAACTCGATGGAGGCCTTCGAGCATTGTACTGAGGTCTTCCATGGATTCTGCCATGACTACAATATCGTCGGCAAATCGAAGGTGAGTGATGTATTCGCCGTTAATATTGATGCCAAGTCCTTGCCATTCCAGAAGCTTGAAGGCGTCTTCCAATGTAGCGGTGAACAGTTTCGGAGATATAACGTCTCCCTGTCTCACGCCTCTTTGCAATGGAATTGCCTTCGAACTCTGCTCCTGTACTCGGACTGACATGTAGGCGTTTTTGTACAAACACTTCAGCACTTCAATATACCGATAGTCAATACGGCACCGCTGGAGAGACTCAAGCACTGCCCACGTCTCGATCGAATCAAAGGCTTTCTCATAGTCCACAAACGCTAGACAAAGAGGCAAGTTATACTCTTCGGTCTTCTGTATAACTTGCCGTAGCGTGTGGATGTGGTCTATGGTACTATAGCCTTTTCGGAAACCGGCTTGTTCCGAAGGCTGGAATTCATCAAACCTGCGACTGAGAGGGTTCGTTATGACCTTCGAAAACAGCTTATAAACATGGCTCAAAAGCGAGATGGGTCTGTAATTTTTAAGTAAAGTGTTGTCACCTTTCTTGAAGAACAGCACCACCACGCTTTTGTTCCATGCTTCTGGCGTTGAACCTTCGAGTAAGACGGTATTAAAGAGCTTCTGAAGGACTTTAAGTTCCGGTGTTCCACCCGCTTTCAGAAGCTCAGATGTGATACCGTCGTCACCAGGCGCCTTGTTGTTCTTAAGCTGTTTCAAGGCCATTCTAATCTCGTACAGGCTGATGTCCGGGATATCTTCGGTATAATGTCGGGTCAGCTTGGCTCTTGGGTCTTTGGCCGAGCTGCTAACAGGTTTAGCGACCGAGGTGTATAACTGTCTGTAGAAACTCTCGACCTCTCCTAACACTTCCGCTTTGGTCGACGCTACACTGCCGTCTCCTCTCTTCAGCTTCGTCAACTGGCTTTGCCCAATAGACATGTCTCTTGCAAACACTTTGGAGCCTTTTTTCCGCTCTATCGTCTCTTTAATACGGTTTGTATTAAAGATCCGAATGTCGTGTCGCAAGGACTTCCATATTCGTTTATTGAGCAGCCTATATGCTTCAGCATCATCCGAAGACTGCAGTTTCAATGAGCGTCGTTCAGCCATGAGGTTGAGGGTATCGTTGGAGAGTTTTTGTGGCCTATCTGTACGGTGGGGTTTAAAGTACTTGGAACCCACTGTATGGACAGTTTCTACTAACCTGTTATTGATCTCGTCCACTGAAGCGATGTTCTCAAGGCAATCGAAGCGATTGGATAGCTCAAGTTGAAAGCTCTCGGGGTCTTGAATATGGGCACGAGTAGGTCGGAGCGTAGACTTCATCAGACGAGACCTCTCCAGTTTGACATTAATATTCACCGTGCCTCTTGCCATTTGGTGATCACTACCGGTTTTAACCCTGTTGATCACGGAGACATCAGTGAATATTTGCCTTTTGGTGGTCATAATGAAGTCAATCTCATTTCTCGTGGAACCATCGGGACTCAGCCAAGTCCATTTCCTGTGAGGTGGCTTCTGAAAGAAAGAGTTCATCATAAAGAGTCCCTCTTTCTCCAGGAAGTCGGCCAACCTCTGTCCCCTACGGTTCCGTTGTCCATACCCAAATTGCCCCACTTTCGACTCATCCTCGCTTCTCTTACCCAACTTCGCGTTGAAGTCCCCCATAACAACTAGAAAGTGCGTTTCAGAGGTATGTATGGCCCGACTAATGTCCTCATACATATCCTCCACCTCATCATCCGGGTGCGACTTCGTCGGTGCGTATACCTGAATGACCTTCAGCGAATATCGTTTGGATACTCTGAGTATTAGGTATACGACCCTATTGGAAACGCTATCGATCTTAACTATGTTGTTAGTAAGGGACTTGTGGACGAGAAACCCGACACCACCTTGGAACTGTTGGTTGCCCTCCCGGTGGTAGAGTAGGTTACCTGATTTTAGAGTTATCGTGTCCTCACCCGCTCTACGGACTTCAGATAACCCCACAATGTCCCAGCGTAGCTTACTCATTTCTTCTTCCAGCTCATATATCTTCTCGTCTGTCCTCATCGTGCGTATGTTGTGTGTTACCAGGGCCAGTCGTCGTCGTTGGGGGTGGTAGCCGGGCGTCTGCCGAGGATTCTTAGCACCCCCTGCCCCACCGTTACCGTGGCCGCTACCGTAGCCAGGAATAGCGGGGCTGCCGGGGACTGGGGGCCTGGTTCTTTTTGTCCAATCCATTGAGGGGTTTTTGCCAATACTCGCCACGCTTGGCAGGCGGGTTGGCGAGCGCAGTTTGTGTGTGTTTGACTGGGAAGGTGCTGCTGCCCACCTTCTGATTTGTTATCCCTTAGCCGGCTTCTACGGCACCCACGGGTAGAGTTGGGGGGGTGCTTTTCTAAGCCGGCACCGCCACGGCCTTTTTTAAATACTGTTTCTAAAATAATATAAACAATTAAAAAAATCTGAATGCTTTTATAAACGTAAATAATGATTAAATAAATGTATTTTAAAATGATCAACAATGCGTTCTAAATCGGAGCCAAATCTTATTAACTATGTAATGTTGCATTATTTTTATAACATTACTTACGGTGTGATAACTACAGGTGGTGTATACTATACCAGGTTAGGTTAGTTTCAACTCCAAACGGAAGATATATATCATTATCCTCAATTATTTTCTCCGTTTGACGTTTTCTGCAAATTCTGCAGCAGCACCTGCCGTCCGTGAAGTCTGCTCAAGGTGAGAAGGCACAAGCGTGTCAGCACAAGTTGCATCCCACACCAGCGGCCTCCCATGACTCCACGGAATCAACTTTAAACCGTCAGCCCTCTTGCCATCGTCACGTGAAATACCGTTTGGCTCTAAAATAGCCGACCCGTGGACGGTAGCAAGGGTCCGTCGTATGACGTTATTTAAGGCTTGAAAATCGTCCAGAACTGCGACGGCAAGATAGACCATGATAGCCCAAACGATTTACTTCACCTCCGCAGTGACATAGGTGTGGTTTAGTCTTTGAGATACTCAAATGCAGACCTATATAGTGCTATGGAACTAGTGTCGTTCAAGAAATGTTCCTGTATTGTTAAAAGATATCGCCTGCTACCAGACACACGAGATTCGCGTTCGCTTGAAGCAAGAAGACGAGCCTTTTCTCTCAATTCATCACAGTTATTTGACATAGCTTACTGTATTATTTTACAAAAGGGCTCGTCCCTTTCCTAGTAAAAAAAGAGTTTATAATCATGATTCTGATATTTCATATTAATTATTTCTTTCATTCTTCAATCACCTCACCAACATTCTGAAGTTATAAAACTGCTTACATTCTGTGGCCTCCTTCATTAGATGACAATAGATACGTAAGTGTCAGATTAAAGGACGTAGCTGTCAGCTCAAATAGCCGTAAATGTCAGCCCGAATAACCGTAAGGTGACCACGTAAAGTGATTATGAGAGGATAGTCCTAACGATGCAGTTAGGCGTTAGTCGAGTAACTTCAGAGATGTACGGTGACCATAATTTGTTATTTTGTTTTTTTTTTTATTATGTGTAGTAGTGATTTAGTAATTAAAATAATTAGTATTTTAGTAGTATGTTTACAAAAGATAGTGAGTGTGAAAGTGATATAGAAAAGAGAGTGAACGCTGGAAACATGGTAAACGGAGCATTGCACGCTTTTATGAACAGTCAGAAGGTGTCTAAAAAGGCTCGTCTGGCTGTTCATGGGGGAGTGTTGGTTCCGACACTGATGTATGGTAGTGAAAATTGGGTGTGGCAGAAAAAGCATGAAAGTAGAATAAATGCTGTGGAGATGAGAGCATTGAGGAGCATGATTGGAGTGAAACGGAGTGACAGGATAAGGAATAGTGTGATAAGGGAACGATGTAGTGTGAATGAGGGTGTAGTGACAAAAATCGAGAAAGGTATGTTAAGATGGTTTGGACATGTGGAGAGAATGAATGAAATGAGAATGACTAAACAGGTATACATGGGACAAGTAAACGGAAGTGTTTAAAGGGGAAGACCTAGGCGAACGTTCCGAAACCCCTACGGGAAAGAGGCGTGATTTTATGTATGTATTTTAGTAGTAGGATATTCACTCTTGCCATAGTAATTTAAATTAATTATTTTCACTACTCAAGTCCATATTATAATAATATTATCTCTATCAAGACTGTCATGAAGCATATTAATTATTTTCAGTTTGAATATTAAATTTAGGCTTAAGTAATATGTACGAGTATCTATCTGTGTCGGCATTTTTGAGGTCTACGTCGGTACGGTTAGCGTCAAGAAGTAATAACCATACAGACTCATGTCCTCAATCATAAATTGTACAAAGGTAAGTGTTAGAGTAGGATAATAAATGTATAAGTAGACCACATACGTCCTACATTTTCAAAAGTGATGGTGACCCTAAGAAAAGTGATCATTAGCTGCCTTGGGATCCTAAAATATAATATATTGTGGTACATTACATACACGATGGTAATAGGACTGCTACACACTTGCGACTCTTATTTTCATCCGTAACTTTGTTACAGCACGGTTTGTTACACCCGGATTATTATATCAGAAATACAAAGCACTCTGAGAGGCTACAGAGTTAAAGAATAATCCCTGAACCGGCGAAAAAACCGCCTTACTAGATGGTAGGCCTTTTGTGCAAGAGGCTGTCTTTATTGGTACCACCGCAGGGAAACACATTACTAGGTTAGAGCGTAAAGGACACTGTAGCAAGTGAAATAATTGGGCGAGAGACACAAAACCGAATATATCGAGGCGACGAGCGCAATAGAGTTCTGTTACTTTAGCTGTAAGCTCTGGGTAGCGCTGCAACTGTCACAGGTTAGTGTATTGCTTGATATCAGGCACATGACCTTTCTCGTAGAGAGAGGAAATGGTCCATAATCCACCAGGCGGGCACAGTGTGGATTGGTAGATAGGCTAGTGGCAAACCCCTGTCGAAGCTTTCAGGCCACCTGAAGGCCTTCGACAGGCCTGGACCGACGGCTTAACGTGCCCTCCGAATCACGATCGCGCCCAGTTGACACCACTAGTGATCACCCATCCAGCTCCGCAGAAGCGTTGCTTAACAGTGTTGATCGGTTAAGATCGCCAAGGCAAGCTCTACTGCGAGCGCTTCAGATCGTCAAGTCAAGCTCCGCTGCGAACGCTTCGGCCACTTACAATCCTTAAAAACAGTTCAAATAGTGGTCAAACGCAAACCTAATCCATCTTATTGTAAAACGTGAACTAAAGACTATCCGAGTTTAAATTATGGTTAAAGCAAATTTCATGTAAGTATAAAATTCTCATTAACCATGATTAAACTCGGGAGTCTTTCAAGTTCAAATTTTATAATGAGATGGATTAAGAAAAAAACTAGAAGTACAAATCAAAAATATTCTGTGACAGAGCTACATCGGCTGTTCGTATTAGCAAGTGTGCGGACGGCCTTCCAGTAAGCAGAGCTATACGTTATCTGACAATTACCACGTAATTATTAGATAAGGAGCTTGGTGTTATTAAATAATGTTATTATCTGTGATGATACCTTATTAACTAGTTATCTACGCGTACTAACGTCGTTTGGGAGATGTATTATAGTAAACTTGAAGGTTTTGAAGCGATGCTTAGTAGCGATAGCTTAGGGGTGATGATGGCCGCTATATCGATTCCTATACCTTGGGCAAAGTAAGTACTTATCTATAATTAGAACGTGTTCCCTACTAGCGTTGATTGACGCAGGTTTGGCGCGAGATGCGTGTAAGGATGTCAATATCGCAATCTACAAACAATTCGATCGATCTTATTTGTTGGTAGCCTACGTGCTCCTAACAGAAATCAATGACATATATAAAAAAAAAATTTGATATTTAGTTTGAAACGCGTGAACCGCGTGACGTGCCAACCCCGATTGCTTCTGCCGGCACTCACGTTATGATCGCCAGGCAAGTCCTGCAGGCTCAATATATGCCGGGAAGGTATTCAAGGCTTCCCGTGTCCGAACCCCGACCGAGCGTCAAAGTTGGCCGCCGCTGCTTACACTCCGCGTAGTGTCTGTTTTTTCAGCCGGACACACGCGAAAACTAAATTGTGTGATAATTAACTGCAAGAGCTTAAAACTTTCGAGCCCCAAAAGCAAGGACATATTTTCTATCACATGTAAATTATTTTTAATTATATTAAGCGTAAATTCAATTCATTAAAAAGTCGGCACGCTTTGTTTCAATACAAATCGTCATACTTGCGTATGTATTAAATGAATATCTGTGATTCTACTTATCAACGACTTACCCTAGGAGGGATAGAAAGGCGATCCGCAGCTCCATAATAACTCTGGGCTTCTGATGAACAGACATCACATACAGTGTTTATAAGGGTATATCAACGTGTGGCGCGTGCTACGCGGGCAGACGCACCACCCCGAGGTGGCGGCGGAGCTGCGGCTTTGCGCACCCGATGAAGCGACCACCCGTCGCCGGCTCATGCCCACTTTCAGCGTGCCGCCCTGCCGGACGAACCTACTCAAGTTTGCCCCCATGGTTCGCGCTCTAAAATTGTTGAATGCAGTAGCACAAGACATAGACATTTTTAATTGCAGTCTGGTGAAGTTTACAGAAACGGCGCATAAGATCTGTGAAAACATAATTTTACATTTGTACTAAGTAATTTTAATTGAAATTTAATAAGTAACTAATTAACTACGAATCTAATATTATATTTTCCAAATCTTTATTTCTAATGTACATAATACTCGTAATATTTAGTGTAGCACCGCTTTGGTTAATAAACTGTAAAGGTGTATATTACTATTGTAAATAAATAAAAAAAAAAAAAAAAAAACTTTACGTTGAGTTGCTTTTGACGTCCTAATTTTGGGCTTAAGATATGCAGGTTTAACTATTAAGTAAATTTAAACCTGCATTTTAGAAAATGTCGGACTGTAATGGCAGGTTTTTCTACTAAATTTAATACCCAAGTGGTAGAAAAGAAAATAAACTTGGAAACATACAAGAAAAACAATATCATACTGTTACTAAACACGCTGTTCACGCAACTCCAATTTTGTGCTCTCCTGACACAATTTATAATGGGTCAATTATAAAAATTATAATGTATAAATATATATTATAGGTACATATTATAACACTAATTTAATTTTTTTATCTCTTATAGGGTAAACTATCGACGAATAGATTATTGAATACGGCCGTACGTCAACTGGCAGCACTGTGTCTTGTACAAATAGCGCAGTGCCCTAACACGCATAATTCCGCCGTAAAACGCCCAACGCAAAAATAAAGTTCACTAGGTAACAAGCACGTCTGTCTCCTCATTATTATAGGGAAATAAATTATGCAGCCCAGGTAGTTGTAGCCCAGTTGTACCTGTGGCAGAAAAGTTACAAAAACCATTTTCAAATCATAATCATAACATTATCAAGTCCATAAGTAACTTCAACATAAGAAATATAATACAAAATGACAGATATTAGAGTATTTTACGTGACTGTACTCCCAGTTTAGTTCTGCCAACTTCTTTACTACATACGGATTCGTTGAATAAACGTACCTTTATAATGGTAATTTTAAACGGCTTTTACGAAAAACTCTTAAATGTGTCTAAACAGTTGATCCCTAAAATCATTTTATCTTGCATGACGTCACATCGCCTCCCTCACATATTTCCAAAGGAATCGGTTGAAAGCGGCCTGCATCCAACGTCGTCCTGCGACCTTTATCGCTTGCGCTGCGCTTGCCGGCTCGTGGTCTCCACTCCAGAACCTTTCGGTTCCATCGGGTGTCTGTTCTGCGTGTTATGTGGCCTGCCTATTGCCACTTCAACTGGCTTATCTTTTGAGCTATGTCGCTGACTTTAGTTCATCTATGAATGTCCTCATTTCTTATTCGATCACGTAGGGATAGCCTAGCTCGAGCATAGCCCTCTCCATAGCTTAGTGTACGACTTTGAGCTTGCTTGTAAGGCCCATAGTAAGAGATCACTTTTCTATGCCAAATGGCATCACTGGTATCACACATTGGTCAAAGATTTTTGTCTTGAGACACTGAAGTATTTTTGACGGAAAACCTTCGCGAATTTCTGTCTACGTATGCTACAATTTATTTTTAACAACACTCGTACTCCCGCACTCAGATTTCCTATATCGTAAGAGGCATATACATACACATATACACATTTCTACTTATCACACTTACATTTGCCCCGGGGTCTCTGAACTTCGGCAAATTCAATATTTCGACAACTCGTTACTTTCGATAAATATACTCGTAGTTCGAAAAGTCACTGCTTCGACAGGGAAATTTATCCCAAAATATGCGTCAAATCCCTATCGAGGTGTAGGTTAGTCTAATTCTTACGCCACGCCAGTCGCTGCCGCGGCACGCTCGCTACACTCGCTCGGCTCGCACGTTGTGCGGTCACCATTCAATCTAATAGTCCTCCTCGCTTCGCTCGTTGTCGCACCTATCGTGACTTTGTTCTGACAAGATACTCTGCTACGTTCTGTGGGAGTAATTCTTATCGAATAAATGTGCCGTCGAAGCATTGACTTGTCGAACTATGTCTTTTCGAAGTAAGCGTCCGTCCATGTATTGAACGTGTCGAAATTCTGTGGGACACTGACAGAACGTTCAAAAGTCAATTGATTATTTACAAATCGTTAATAAATATTATATACTCAGCTTACATAATCGACGTTCAAAACCTCAAAAAGAACACGTAGAAGTAATAATAAGTTTAATAATAATAAGTTTATTGTTGACAGAAATTTACATAATTATGAGTCTTAGTTCTAAATTAACAATGTAATTTGTATTTTTAAAGAAAAATTTAACGGCCACACACTAGGCTCCAAGCCCGTGTCATGGATTTAAATTTATCAGTTTTAAATTCATAAGAGATATCCGACTAAGTGATGTAAGTAATATTATAACAAATTGTTCTAAGAGTAAAAGTATCTAAGAGTAGGTACTTTCAAATTAAAATAAAACTGAACAGTGGTTGTGGCACTCACCACTTGCGAAACTTTTTAATTTTCATCTTGTAAAGTTGAGAGCATTGTTGGTCTTTCTGTTGCGGGAAACTTGGAACTTTGGACTATTTTAATTGAACAAGGGGACAAGGCGAGTAAGGTTTTGAAGTAATATTGGATGAATGGCTTTTGTATGTATGGAATTTAAATTAAAGTTGATGTTATTCTCCTTTACAAACAACAACAAAGTAGGATAAAGAAGCGAAATAAATGGCCACCTGAATCTTTGTTTTTGTTTACGCAACTCGGTGACAGAGCAATACTACAGCCTGATCTTAAGCGTCACGCTTGCTCATAACATTTTAGTGTCCTTCAGAACTTTAAACTGCAACAGTTCAAAACAGCGTGGCAAACACAGCGCTTATCATCTTGTGATAGAAGATGTTAAATATCTTGCTCTCTAATTTCATTGGAAACATTGCTATTAAAATCAGAATACAGTAATGTTTGCAAACAAAGCAACCAACCAAAATACTTCACAGTTAAATTACTGGCAAAGGTGTAGTACCCCAGGCAGTCTCGGAAAAAGTCCGCTATCTCTACAAGAATCATGTATACAGGGTTACTGGTAACCAATTAGTATCCTGTTAAGGGCATATTCTGTACATCAAAACAAACAACTTTTGTTCTAGAACTTTTTTGTTCTAGAAATTTTCAAAAAGTTTTTTTAAGTTTTGTGATTCTTTTTTATACTTCATAACTCTACATCGCATCCACTTCATTTATTTTCCTGTCAGTCCGCCTGCCGCCGGCCGGGGCTTGTCCGCATTGAGTTTAGACCGGTCAAATTGACTTTTTAAAGTTTTGTAGGGAAGAAAAAAAATACGAATTTTTTAAAGTCGTTGAACAAAAGATGTTTGTTTTGATGTACAGAATATGATCTTAAAAGGATGCTAATTGATTACCAGTACCCCTGTATATCCTAAATATGTTTTATCATTACATACTTATATGTATAATTCTTCTGTGTGTGTGTTTGGCACCTTCTACCAAACGGTTGAACAGATATATATGAAATTTTGTGCGTACATTTCAATAGGTTTCTGGTTGGATTGAAAAAAAATTGTACCCGGTAGATGAAGCTACTGTCGGTATGTCACTCATCTTCGTGATACTAGTGAATCCGCTGGCGGGCCGGCTTGTATTTATATATATTTACTAATCATATAAAAGTAACAATAAAAGTGTTCTTTTTACGGCTGATGCCTCAATTTATACTATTATATCTGATTTTATTCGTGGTAACAACATAAAATTGTAAAAATGTATAGTAGATAATTAGTAATTTGATAAGTATAGAATAATCATTGTAAATATTGTACTTAGATACCTTTTAAAAAATATGTAAGTACCTATATATGGATACTCTTTCTGATCCGAATTAATTTTACCTTTATCCGGTCTTTACGTTTCTTTCAAATTATTTACGCGTTAAACGTTTCCCCTCTTTTATAAAATTTAAAAAACATAAGTTAAAAACGCCTCGTATAAAGACCTACTAAAGACGTTGAAGAGAAACTCTACCGCTAGAAATACACTTGTAAATGGCAGATGCGCAAGACGCGCAAAGCCATACTCCCTGTACAACAGGATAAGGAAAAAAAGAAGTTTATACCCAAAGTAAGCATACATACAAAAATCAAGGAATTCGGCCCCCTTGGGGATGAAGCTAGCGAAGCTGCTTGATCAGGTAGTTATAGATATATATGTTAACCTACTTAACTGAAAATGCTCCAATAATTCACTATGTTAGCAACATGTCTGACGAGGTGCATTAATAAGGATTCATCCAAAACTTCCCTTAGCAAGGTGCGATATACTGGATTATTTTGGATTAGAAGGATGATCTAGCATTTGAACGTGTTGAAAAACAATGTTTCATCATTTAAGTTTATTTTATCGTATTTTATCGCACTTAAACGTAGTTCAATCTCATTTATATTAAAATACAATTTAGCTCTGTTAGTAAAATTAAAAGCACCGGCATACTAAGTTTATCATTTAGATGCTGAATTGGAAACTATGGAACTACATAATTTATATTATGACTGAATGATGAATGGGGAATTTTATTCATGAACTTGAGCGTTAAATAGTTTATCAGTCTAAACTAATATTTTAAAGTAGGAAGATTTGTTTTTTTATTTATTTGAATTGCATAGGCTCCGAAACTACTGGACTAATTTGCATATTATTTCACCACTAGATTCCTACATAATCCCTGATAAAGATAGGCTATATTATTTGATTTGTCGTCGTCATCATCCATCACCATAACGAAACTACTGGACCGATTTCTTAAAATTTTTCACCATTAAAATGCTTCATTACCCCTGTGTAACATAAGCTATATAATTTTGATACATCATCATCATTATCCATCACCACGCGGGTGAATCTACGGAACCCTACAAATATATATTCTTGTTTTGGGAAAGCATCAGACCATTACTTAATAAATATAGTAATTAGTATAGAAATTTAATCCAGGGGATAGTGGATACTCATGGTACCTTCGGGACCCTAGTACAGTAATAATAAACCACCGCGGTACGCTGTCGGGTGCGCAAGTACTCCATGAAGAAGTGGCGGGAAACCGGACGAGATATTCGACTATACGTACCGCGTAAGTTTAACCGTCATAATAACATTAAAAAGTAATAATAAAGTTTGGCACAACGCATTAGATTATTTGAAAACGGTAATACCGATTCCATTTTGGCGGCTAGATAGAAACATCGGTCAAAGTCAGTGACGTTTAGATAAGGTGGGTGTTACTTCATATCAGGTGGGTGAAACTATTTTTGAAAATTGACATTTGTTTTTTTTTCACTCGCAAATTGGATAGTGATTGGTTTGGTGAACAAGATAGATGGATAGATAGATTATTTCTTTATTGAACAATACAAATGTATATTATGTTACAAATAAAGAAATAAGAAAAACATAAGCGTAAGTATTCCTCAACGAGTAATTCTACACGCTCGCTTGCTTGTCAGCTAACAGTGAAGTATTAAATATTGATGCGTTGGACTTCGTTTTCATAGTAAGTGCCTAAATAGTAAATACATAACAATGAATCGAAGTGTGGATAATGTTACAAAGCATAGAGGAAATGTTCGCCTTCTAGGAAATTTAAGGTCGCTTTTCGAATGCTGAAATCGATACTTTAATGTTAGAAAATATTACTCTTAAGAAAATGCTTGAAAAATTAAATCAAAAAAATGATCAACTTAAACATATGTATATCACAAGTATGAGCGTTAAAAAAAGCGCAACAGCCGAGAGTTCTAAAACGACTATAAAATCATGTAAATTCAACAGAGCAGTTTTATCGGGACGAAAATTAGATCTGAATGCAGAATTCCACACACCGAAGTCTAGATTTAACACGAGTAGGAGCGAAAAAGTAAGTTCATACGCAGAAACTACTTCTATTTGCCTAGCGAATCCAGTGACAAATGAGAAAGAACATACCCAAGAAGATACACTACAAAGCCAGACTATGAAACTACTGCAAAAAAGCACTACAAACAAAAAACCTATCGATACTACTGCTAATAATACTAATTACCAGCCAAAGAAAACGTCGATAGTTGCAGAATGCAGAAGAAGAGCATTGAAAAAGGGTAGTATCATCTTATTATCTGATAACCAAGGAGAAGGTGTTGTCCAATCATTGTTTAAAAAGAAGCACAGTTTAATTATAAAAGATTACGATAGAATTATCTCATTTACGAAACCTGACGCTATCACGTGTGATGTGTTGAGTTATTGTAAAGAAATATCTAAGTCTCTGACGAACGTTGACAATGTAATAATTATGACTGGATGTAATGATCCTAATGCACATATTTTCTTGACAGAATTGAAAAAAGCTATTGGTTTACTGAGAGGTTGTAATGTTTTTGTGGTAAATGTATTGTACAATGATTTTTTGAAAGAGCAACAACTTAACCATCACATAAAACTCCTTGTAAAGAATTTCAATAACTGCATTTTTATAGAAACTGAGTTTGACCTAAACAACATTTCTAATAAAATTATACACCATGTAAATGCGGTTCAGTACAAAAACACGTTTTTAACTTTCTCTACTCAGACCATTTCAAAATCAGCTCCACTAAAAAAGGGGACAATACCTTATTACTTTCAGGTTAAATCTAGGTACAACAAAACGGAAATACAAAAAGCATCGACCTCCCAAACGGGTAAACATTTAATTACAGATTATTTCCCGGTCACGACAAATAAGAATGACAATACTAAAACTAAATCAAAACCTCGCAAACACATGTTTTTTCGATCCTAAAATTAATACAGTTACAGTCCTCCACCAGAACATTGCAGGAGTTCTGGGTAAAATTCATGACCTAGAAGTTGCCATAGACGACCTTATGCAATTGAACAGGCATATATCCTTTATTTGTCTTACGGAACACTTTATATTAAAGGGAGAGGAGAGCTACCTTAACATTAATGGCTATACATTAAAAGCCAGTTATGCTCGTAAAGACAAGAGACGCGGTGGTTGTCTAATACTATGTAAAAATAATTTAGATTGTAAAGAAATTCATTTTAATATTGGAGTGGACAAGGATTATGAAATCTGCGGGATAGAAATTAAAAGTTTAAAAATGTGTGCCTTATGTGTCTACCGAATACCGACAGGTCACTTAAATTTATTTTTCAATAAACTCAATATTACACTATCTGATATGCAAAACAAATATGACAATATAATATTATGTGGAGATCTCAATATTAATACCATGGTTGAGACTACAACCAGTTTAAAGTTGAAACGTCTTTTGTCAAATTTCGGAATGGTACTACATATCGTAGATCCAACCCGTAAAAATAGTTGTATCGATAACATTATTAGTAACATACCTCACGTAACTGCAGGAATTCACAATCTTCATCTTTCAGATCACAATACTGCTCAAGTGGCCACTTTCCATTATTTAAAATATAAAAAACCTACAGATTATAGCTTTAGATATATTCATGACGTTAATCCAGATAATTTGAGAAAGTTTTCGGATGCCATTGGTGGTTTATCCTTTTCCGACGTCTATGAGCAGCCTCTGGTAAACGATGCATTCAACGTTCTTTATGATGATCTTACATTGTTTTACAAACTGTGTTTCCCAGTCACAAAAATCAAAATGAGCAATACAGGTAGGAGACGTAATAAAATTACAAAAGGTATCCGGTCCAGTTGCAAAATGAAACGAAAGTTAAGATTTAAATATTACAAAAATAAAACCCCTATAACAAAAACAGATTTCAAAATGTATTCCAACATACTAAAAAAATGCATAAATAAACACAATCTATTAAATAACGTAAAGTATATAGTGAATTCTAAGAATCATTGTAAAGCTACATGGAATATAGTTAATAAAGAGATGGGAAAATGTAGACCTACAAACTATATAGACACAGTAATTGATAATGGGGTACTTCTGTCGTCTGGAACCGATATTGCAAACTCATTCAATAATTATTTTATAGACATCACTAGTAAGTCAGCAAACAACCAAACTGGCTCACAAATTTTACACAATGCCATTTTAACAGTGAAATCTTCAATGCAAAGTATATATTTAAAACCGACTACGTCTGACGAAATATCTAAAATGATTAAGAACTTAAATAACACAAAAACTGCAGGTTACGACAACATCACTACTAGTATGCTTCGGGCTATATGCCCATGTATAAATGAGCCACTAGCATATATTGTAAACCTTTCGTTAGAGCAAGGTTGTATGCCAGAAAAACTAAAAACTTCAATAGTTAAGGCAGTATTCAAAAAAGGTCTGAAAATAGATAGAGATAACTATAGACCAATATCCTTAGTACCTGTTCTTTCAAAAGTTTTTGAAAAGATTCTATATACAAGAATAATCTCTTATTTAGATAAATATGAAATATTAGCCCAAGAACAGTATGGTTTTAGGAAAGGTAGATCAACCACATTAGCACTGTATAATCTTCTTAAACAGATTTTAAATAGTATTAATAGTAAGACGCCGTCGTGTGGACTGTTTCTTGATCTAAGTAAAGCATTTGATTTTGTCAATCATGACATATTGCTAAATAAGCTTGATAAATATGGTATCAGAGGTCCAGCCCAGGAATGGTTCAAGTCTTATTTAAAAGACAGAAAACAAGTAACCCGAATCACCCAGTATGACAAAGCTTCAAATTGCGTAATAGATTATGATTCGGATGAACGAGTTATTTGCAATGGTGTACCTCAGGGAATTATCTTGGGTCCTCTATTGTTCCTTCTTTATATTAATGACCTACCAAGTGTTATTGCACACACCAGCATACTTTTTGCTGACGACATCACTATTTTATTAGCATGCAAAAATGTATCCAATTTAATTAATGACACAGAAAATTGCCTTATCAAAATTATTGACTGGTTAGATTCAAATAAACTTAAAATAAATATTAAGAAAACTAAGCTAATAAATTTTAAAACTATACAGAGTAAAAAGAATAATTTTATGATAAAAAATGGAAATGACATTATTGAGCAAGTAACTAATACACAATTTTTAGGCATCCATATTGATGCTCACTTATCATGGGGTAACCACATTGACATGATTACCAACAAACTTCATAGTTTTGCTTTTGCACTTAGAAGATTACGACGTTGTGCTCCCTTGAATACGGTACTATCGGTGTATCATGCTTATGTTGTTTCGGTTATTCGTTACGGGATAATTGCTTGGGGTAATGGCAAAGATATCAACAAAGTTTTTAAAGCGCAAAAGAAATGTGTTCGAGCTGTATTTCTCATGGACTGGGCCGAGTCGTGTAAACCAGTTTTTAAATCTCGTAATCTTTTAACAGTTACAGGTTTATACATATATGAAGCGGCAAAGTTTGTCAGGAGCAATCTCTCATTGTTTCCGATTCATAATAGTTTAAGTAAACGGACTGTTACGCAGGAGCAGCTCAAGATGCCGGTACCCTCGTTAGAACTGTTTAGGAATAACTGCACTTACATGGTTACTCTCATTTATAATTCCATTCCGAAGTATTTGCATGAATTACCCGGTCGCAGATTTTACACGGAGTTAGAAAAGTGGTTGGTGAGCGAGTGCTTTTATTCGGTCAAAGACTTTTTGAAAGAAACATCATGTAGGTATTACATTTACCATGACAAATAGTAAACCTTATTGACATTACATTATATAACTTCATTGACGACTTTAGTTATTCTAAATTGACATTTGCATACCTCATACGAGGTTGTTATGGCGGACTTAAATTATTGTTATAGATCTTATTTGTACCCATATTCATGCAAATAAAGTATTTGAATTGAATTGAATTGTAAGAAAGGCAAAATTTGTGTGCTTTTATTATATTTTTTTGCAATGTACTGATTGTTACGGGTTTAAATTATAGAAGAGAATTCTATACAAAGCTATTTGTACTAAAAATAACGAAATACATATTATGCATATCTGTTTACAAGTTTGGGTGACATCGCAATCTCTATGGGGACATGTTTATCTTAATCTTAAAGTCAAGTGGCTTCTTTTACGTTTAAATATATTTGACCGAGCGAGCGAAGCGGCTCTGCATTAACTGGCTAAATTGAATTTCATCTGTCCGTACGTCTGTTAGGTTGTATGTATCTCTTCCTGCACAAGTCTCATTTTTCAACCTATCTTGACGAAATTTAGCATGTTCTACTAGTAAGTTTATTTTTTGCCATCGGAGATTTTTGAGTAGGGCGATACTTTTTTTAAAAGGTGAGATATTTCCTGCAGCGCTATTTACCGAGCGAGTTTGATAAAAGAAGATCGGTCACCTGGGTACCCAATGAGAAAGAAAACCACGGAGAATGAAACTATGCCAAGTTTATTTATAATTAGTACTTGGATGCAAATGATTCATATATTTATATTTAATTAACAGTTGGGAGAAATGAGAAAACCTAAAAGTAAAACAATAAAATTAATACGCGGAAGATGCTTGTGGGCAATAACGAAACGCTATTCAGTTCATAGACTATAGGATACTATACAACCTTATTGATACTACGTATATTCTGCCAAAAGAGTGGAAATTACATGACAAAGTGACACCAAATAGTTATTTCTTTTATTGTCGGACTTGTACGTTTTGTACATTTGCCATTTCTCGAGTTAGTTTTATCATGTTATCACATAATAATATATGTAGTTGAATCCATATCTACGATAACGATACCTAATGCCAAGCACCAGTTTCTCTATTACGATAGATATCTTTTGAAAAACCAGTCATATATTTTAAGCTAACGAATTCTGCCTATCTAACATAACCTAGAAAAATATCAATGCTGATAACTTTTAAAAACCAACTTAAAATAATATGGTACCATTTTACAATATCTTAGTCTTACTAAGGACTACTGGTTCTGCATGGTTTTCTTTCTCGTGGGTCCGTCTATGTAGGGTACCCAAAACACACAGAGGTTTGCCATTCTTCTTTGGTGCACACATTAGGTATTCGTACAACTTAAAAGGGGAATTTGAATATGAGCATAAATTGGTCAAGTGGCTGCCGAGATAACAGGTTAATAATTTGAATAGCTGGAGTATTTTCGTAATATTTGGCAAGAACATTTGGCACCAACAATAAAGTATTATTTTAGTAAAAATGGTCAAGGTCTTGTCAAAGTAAATATTTTTATTATTTTCTATGTCCTACAGATAGCTTTGACTCTAAAAAATTGCTGCTGTCTACTGTGATCGCGAGGTCTACAGCCGTGCGATTCTCTTAGAGAAAACATCGCTGCATCTTTGACAACATCCGTGAAACAAATGAAGATATGACAAGAAACGATGAAAAAACAACCTTATTTACAAGGGCGATATCTCATAAAGTATTTGACATCGGTGAGCTCAGATAATTTATTGATTCAGGCGTTACTTTGCGGAAATCCATTATCAAAAAACGATATATAAAAATATTTTGAGCTCGTCGACAAGCACATCGACGAATCATTGGAGAATTGCACGGCTGTTCGCAGAAGTATTAGTATTGAATTGTGACAAGTCGTTCGCTATTGAAAGAACAACCCAAATCCGCAGAAGTTGCAGTGTTCGTGCAGACTTTATTTTTTCTCATTTGCCAAATATATTACTGATTTTTGCGGCTGCAAATTGGGCATTATGTATATATAATATATTACATTTAACTATGTGTTAGATCGATTTCATAAGACGTTCTTTGGTTTTTTTTTATATAATATTACTTATTGTAAAAGTATTAAGATGAATTGACAACCTATCATTTACCAAGAACATAATATAGTATAGTAGTAGTAAAGATGTACAGTATGGCCTTTATTTATAAACGTTGCGTAAACATAGATTAGGCGTAACATGCTTTGTCTTGCTTTCACGCGTGACATTTACTGCAAGCGAAAAATTGACAGATAGATGTTTTAACTACTCCGGGCTTATTACAAGTTTATTAATAAGGCAGCGTATGTATATATCAGTATACGTACAGTAGGTACCTATGTTCAATTTAATTATGAATGTTTAGCTACGTTTTACAGTTTATACACCATCTTTATAGGCTTCATTCTTTCCATGCATGGTTGTCTGGAAAAGATTGCTCTGAAAGACAAGACTGCTTACAGTGATACTATTAACATTGAGCATTGAAATGAGTTCTTCATTTGTAATATATTTGTACTGTGGTGTTTCAATACAAAATAAATCTATCTATGTATAGAGGCAACACAAATGCTAAGACAATAACACTAGTGTTAACTAACGCCGAGTCAACAATCTCATAAAAAGGAAGAATATCTCGCACGATAAATTCATCATAACATCTACTGTCGTGTAATTTAGCGGAAGCGGACGCCGGGCGGAAATATTGAGGAAAATAATGTGAAGGGGGGACGTACGCAGGGCGGGCAGGACGTACGCAGGGCGGGTAGCTAGGACATAATATAGGGTGATATGGAACCCTTCGTAATGTGGACCTAATTGGATCATATAAAATTCTTGGGTCGTCTAAAATATACTTTTCTATACAATTTATAGGTAAGTGCTTTGTTATGTGATTTGGGTTACAGAAGTAGACCTACCAGTGTACCTAGCACGAATAACTGCGTAAGTGTAACGTAACGTACCGTTCACGTGAAACAGTACAAACTGTCATTTATCTTGGACACATGTAACTCATAGTTTGTACGCCGAAGCGTGACGTTTGATTCTTATGATACGAATACTATATCGCAAATTATTTTTGCTACGGCTTCTGGTTTAAAGTGGTAACCTCTGCCTAGAACAGCCGTGCGATTCTCTAATGATTCGTCAACGAGCTCACCGATGTCAAATACTTTATGAGATATCGCTCTTGTACATATGGTTGTTTTTCCAACGTTTCTTGTCATCTCTTCATTTGTTTCACGGATGTTGTTAAAGATGCAACGATATTTGCTCTTAGAAAATCGCACGGCTGATGCATCGCGTAACAAGTGACGTCTGCGTCCATCGCCCGGAGACATTTAAGGTGATATCTGACATTTCACTCGAATGAATGTTCACTCGAGTGAATGGTACATCTTTTTTTCATTCCATGTTCACTTCTCTTTTCATGCAATGTGTCGTCAAATGAAGTGCGTATTGGATATGGTATTCAGGTTTGTGGTTCCGAAGGCATTGGTAGTTTTAAATTTGTCCAAAAACAGCAGCGTTTAGGTAAGTATCGAACTTACTAGGGGACTAGAAAGTGCCTTAATCATACTGCGATAAACTACGATGTTCTGCTTCTTCTTTTTCATTTTCTTCTTTTTCGTTATACTCTTGGCAGAGCGGTCGTGATAGACACTTCAGCCTGTGAAACGCGTCTTACAATGCGTCGCCATTCCTCTCTGTCTGCAGCCTTTTAAGGACACTCAACCCTGACCCAGAATTGATACTGGTTACTGGCATGAGCCAGTTGCTATTAAACTATGTAAAAAAGAACTAAAGAAAATGGTTATTGAAGGTTATTATTAACCATTTCCTTTAGTACGTGTAGACATTACATTTACTTTCATCATACTTCCGAATGAGAGTGGGGTATCTGAATCCCAAGCGCTGGCGAGCTTGGAAAATGAAAATCTCCATAAAGGAGGATCGAGAGCATCTTCTCTTTCTTTCCATCACTTCACTTTACCCCTTCGCGCCCAAGTTCTTTGCTATTGATTCACGTTATCGCAATTCAATTGCATGAAATTGTTTTTTTTTTACAGTTTTCGTAGTTTGCTCGCTAATTGGGTCGCTCACGGGCCAGAGGCTTGCTAAAGATAGTTTTGGATTTAATTGGTATGCTGTAAACTATGTGTTGCGATTGTTTTGCTTATAAAACTCAGTTTATGTGATATTTTGAAGGGTTTAGATGGCAAAATGATGACAAAAGGTATAGATTAATTGTGTTTTTTTCTATAACACTATTATATTTTGACTGATGCTGTATTGATACAAGTTTTCAATAGTATTTCAATGGCAACATTCGTAAGCCACCGCACAGCCATACAACAACGATGCGATTGCTATACAACAGTTGCTGTGTTCTCAATAGCAGTTACTGCTATTGAGAACTAGATCTAACAGATTACAAAACTTTAAATAAAGGCAGCTCAGTTGCAGAAGCGTCGCAGTAGTGTGCCGTTTGCTTAATAGCTAAGAGACCCTGCGCTAATGTCACTTAATAATGTTATAGAAAATTCAAATGTCTGGTCCAACCAACTTCTGTCCAAAGTGTTTACAATAACTGTGTGATTTGATTTATTTTTAAAAGCTTACCTTCATAAGTAATCGATTATGAACTAATTAAGGTCTCTTTTGTTTTAAACAAACCTTCCTAACGATGCCATTTCGCAGATAATTGTAAATAAAAAAACTTTACACAATCCTAGTGACATAGCACATGCATTTAATAATTTGTATGTTGACCAAGTAAAATCTGACATTAATAATGATAAAAATAATTTAATACCTAACTCCAACCATCCTAAATATTTTTGAAGCCCAGCACCCCTTTTGACATTATTAAAATCATACAGTCACTAAAGAATACCAACAGCACTGGTTATGATGGCATTAGCACGAAAGTTTTAAAAGTAGTAGCACCATTAATAGCCCCCATTCTTAGTCACATTATTAATATGTGTTTAGTTAGTGGATGTTTTCCTACTAAACTTAAACGCACAATTATCAAACCTCTGTTTAAAAAAGATAATAAAAATGACATGCAGTGTTATAGGCCAATTGCTCTTATACCCACGATATCTAAAATATTTGAAAAAAATATATATGACTATCTTTACTCTTATTTTGAAAGCATGAATATTTTAGTAGAAGAGCAACAGGGCTTTAGAAGACATAAGAATATTAATTTGGCAGTATATCGTTTTCTTAAGGTTGTAATGTCCGATCTGTATAACGGGCGCGAAAGGTGTGTGCGCTCCTTATGGATTTAACTAAGGCGTTCGACCATGTCGACCACACAAAACTTACAAAAAAACTCGAAATGTATGGCATTAGAGGTAATGCATTAGACTTAGTAAAATCATACTTGAGTAATAGACAACAGGCAACCCAATTTACAAGGATTTGTCCAATTACCAAAACAGAAAAGATTTATCTCTCTGATTACCGCCAGGTTAAATGTGGTGTACCGCAGGGCAGCATTCTCGGGCCTTTTGTGTTCATAATTTATATCAATGATTTCCCTAAATCAATAAAGCAGCCCATGGTACTGTTTGCTGATGATAGTACTGTTATGTTCTTAGCCAAAGATTATCTATCACTAGAAATTGACGCTATTGATACTCTTGGCGAAGCTGTGAATTGGTTACGCTCAAACAATCTTTAGATAAACCTAAAAAAGACCAGATACCATTTACAAATAGTGGTACTCGACCAGTAAACCTCAAAATAGCACATAGTGGTTGTTTAGTTCAGGAGGTTGTGTTAGCTAAATTTCTGGGCCTTACACTGGATCGAAATTTAAAGTGGAAGGAACGTGTTGCTAGTGTGTGTTCAAAATTAAGCCAATTTTCTTATGCATTATATCAACTGAACAAAGTTGTTAACGTTTCAACTGTTTTGACGTCCTATCATGGTCAAGTGGAAAGTGTATTGCGTTACGGTGTTATATTTTGGGGCAACTCAGTTGACAAAATTAAAGCTTTTAAAGCCCAAAAGAAGTGTGTAAGAGCCATATTTGGTCTTAAACGGAGAGACAGCTGTGTTCCCTATTTTCGAAAGTTTAATTTAATGACCCTACCCTCTCTGTACATATATGAAGTCTCGGTCTTTGCAAGATTAAACTTGTATTTATTTGACACATTACACACTAAAAGACATCAACATAAAATTAAATCCTTTAAGATTAATACTGCTTTATATAGAAATAGTATATTTGGTATGATTCCTAAAATATATAATCATCTACCGAATAGTATAGAGCAAAATACTCATGCATTTAAAAATAATTTAAAAAAGCTTTTGGTGAATAAATGTTATTATAGAGTTGATAAATATTTAAATGAAAAATTATTGTAATGCGACTGTGGCAATAGGTATATAGTATTATGAACTGTTTTAATATCATTTCCTTTGAATTATCTAATATTTTGATTATTCGCCTCATTTAATAATTTAATAATTCTACATTGTACCCACTTAATTTTTGTTTGACCTTGTGATTTACTACTGATTATTCTATTATTTATGACCAATTTAGTAAGTAATTATTTCGTTAAAGTTATAAATACCTAGTATTTATGTAATATTGCATGCCTCATGTAAAGGCCGGATAGAGTGTATCATAAAACGTTAAATGAAAGATCTCTGTATCACCTTTATTCGCAATAAATGACTTGAATTTGAATTTGAATTTGAATTTGTTTTCGTTAAATCGTAAGCCTATCATCGAGCACCCCGTATGATATTACCCTCACTACGTAACTGAAGTCTATATATTTTCAGGATGTTTTCCGCTTGCTGATGGCTACTGCAATGATAGTGAATGCTGATTTACTAGTTTCTGTAAAAATGTTATCTATGTCTGATATTTCTGTGTCGGACTGAGCGAGCGTGCATACATATACTCGATTTTGATTGAATTCGTCCTTAGTAAAATGCTGGTTATATCGAAAATTCAAATCTAAACAGCTCGATCAACAACAGAATTTGGATGTTCATTTTTTTCTCACAGAATTTTCTCGGCCTCAATTAAGGCCCGGATTCATTGGTGCGCCTCCGACTTATATTTTATGATCGCACAAAATGCCTTGTCATTTTCACGCGTTGACGGGCGAAGGGCGCGCGTGTACACGCGGGCAGAAAAGTATTACACCTTTTTGAACCCAAAACCATAAAGTCATTTTTTATTACTACGAAAGTCCAAATAAATAGATGTGACACGCGTGGTAAAATGTATTTTAAATGAAAATTATATAATTATATAGTTTTTGTGTATGTAATGTTGTTGAACACATGGTTTGTATAAAGATGTAGTTTGTCATATATTACAGCTCGTCATGTTTTGTCCATATACGCGTAAAAAATTGTAGATGGCAAATAAAACAGTACAAAAAGTTTAAATACAACTAAAATAATACATCAATAATGATATATTAATTCATAAGAATGTCAGGAAGTAAAACCGTTTTTAAAACAGTTATACCGTGTCATTTCAATTCATGGAGTGTCATTATTTCAAATATACTGTGCTCAATTAAAATTCCTATCAGCTAAAAAATCACTTATATTTTAATAACATTTTGTCAATAATATTTAAATTTAAATTTAAATTTTAGTTTTTAATAAATTCGTATTTAAGTCCTTTATAGAATTCGGTATTCTATTATAAATAGCGGGTCCCATACAAAAAATGCATACATGCATACATAAGTGGTTTTTGCCGTGTGCATGCTTAATTTATAGTGGTCACGTCTGTCAATTTCTCAGACAATAAGGGAAACTAGTGCGGGTTTGATTTTACAATGAAGCTTCTTCTAAAACATAGAGTAACGGAAGTGCCAGGAATTTGTATTCATATCATTTCGGTCACAGCTATCAGTTGTTTGTAGATCAAACATTGCCCTAATACGTCGTTTTTGTGCTTTAAAGACAAGTTCACTGTGCGTTGAATTGTCCCATAAAATTAAACCATACATTAATGTTGATGCTACCAAGCCATGGTATGAAGTTAGTAGCGTGTCTAATCTTACAACGGGTGCCAGTCTGTAGAGAGCATATGCCGAGCTTGGTAGCTCGGCTTGTAAGATTTTTGTTTTTATATTCACGATATGTTAATCAATATGTATAGTAAATATAAAAAAAAACGTATCATAAGTTGCGCTGAAGCGTAAGTAAAATCCATTGTCTTTTTAATTGTTCTGTTAGTACATACATTCTTATTCACCAGTTTTATGGGTTTAAATAATTTTAATTTGATAACATTTGCCCTATCACAAGTTTTTACGACAGGTTTGAAGACATTTAAAATTTAATCACATATCAAAATCCGGTTGGAAAATCCAAATAACTTATGCCATAAACTTGTCTCATAAAACTTAAACAGGAATAACCGTCAAAGATGACAGATATCTAACATCATACGTACGGGCAACACAGAGAAAAATAAACGGTTAGTAATTTTCTTACTAGTGGCGGTGTGGTGATCATAACACTGTAAAAACAGCTAGCTACTCTATTCTAACATGACTATCTATTCTTGTACTTTGGTTCGTAAAACCTCGCGTGTATTAGCGTGAGTAAATTTTGAAATAAACTTTGAATGAAAAATTTTATGAAATTTTTAAACACCATTTTCCACCACACATTGCATGATAATGAAAATTAACTAGGCGTTGGTACGTTCAAATGATGGTTTTGACCGAGCAATATGAGGCATAGGCATAAAATGCCGTATGTTATTGATTGATATTTGATTTTACTAATTATATAATTGCCTTTTGTAATGTACTCGTAATATACACTTACATTGAGAAGAATACCTAGCTAGCTAATAATAAATAAAAAGTAAGATTAGTAATCTAAATATATTAAATAGATAACGTGACCTGACCAAGTTTCACTTTACGGAGTCCCTCTTTCTATAACGTGACCTGACAAAGTTTCACTTTACGGAGTCCCTCCTTCTATAACGTGACCTGACGAAGTTTCACTTTATAGAGTCCCTCTTTCTATAACGTGACCTGACGAAGTTTTACTTTACGAAGTCCCTCTTTCTATAACGTGACCTGACGAAGTTTCACTTTATGGAGTCTCTTATATAACGGCGAACTCTTCATTATTATTGGCATATGACATCGAGCCAGTCCTTCTCAAACCCAATGGCTCCATGGTCGATGGCAAAGCCTATCCCATTCCAAAATCCATTCTTCTATAGGGATATACGACACATAGTGATAAGTGTTTTATTATTATTGGCCTTATAGCATCTATCCAATCTTAAAAATAATAATTAGTTTTCTTTTTCAGGAATCCATTATCTCTATCTTAAAATCCAAATATAAAATCCTTTTTCCGTGACGTCTCTGTGTCATTCCATCATTTTCATCATATGAGGAAGTCTTCGATTATATCTA
The DNA here is from genome assembly GCA_917880725.1 of Selenia dentaria. NCBI lineage: Eukaryota > Metazoa > Arthropoda > Insecta > Lepidoptera > Geometridae > Selenia > Selenia dentaria. The sequence continues at coordinate 24,327,836 of OU862898.1, forward strand.
GAAAATATAAAACGACATAACTTATGGTATGAGATAAGGAAATAAAAATAGTAAGAAACGCATTTATTAATATATGCTAATCCTATTAAAAAACCATGGTGACATGTCATCTTAAATACCGTTATACTCAACAACAGTGGTATCATCGTACATTTTGGGACATCAGTATGCTCCCTACTTTAAATGAATTTATCATACTTTAAGCTGAATTTTTGAAAGTTTTATTCAATCGCCTAACTGCCGTCAACGTAATTAGCAAGTAAATATTTACAATACCTACTATTTACAATCCACGCGAGGTGAATAATCTTTGTTTTATCTACCGACTTCCAAAAAGGAGAAGGTACTCAATTTGACTGTATTTTTTTTTAATGTTTGTTACCTCATAACGATAGGGTGAACCGATTCTCAAAATTCTTTTTTGTTTGAAAGCTTCTCGTGTGGTCCCATTTAAATTTCATTTCAAATGCGGCCCAGCAGTTTTTGAGATACACGCTTATAACTGAATAGAATAGAAGTCGGTATTAAATTTTTCAAATTGTATTTGTATTATCCGATTTTATTTTAATTATTATAGAATGAGACAGTTTGTTATACATGCGAAGCACCAATTTGTTTTATTTAATTCATAGATGCTAGTGTTTGATCACCAACCGACTTGATAATCAGTGATTATTTATTATGTTTAAATTAAATATATAAAGTAATAATTGGCTGACAGAGTGACAGACTTATCATTATTTGCTTAGCTGGTAATCCATAGCTAGTCAGTTAAGAAAAAAGTGTCCTACGACGTGGGTTTGCTCAACATTATTACTTTCACTTAAAGCTTGAAAACTGAGGAATTTGAAAGGAATTTGAAATAGTCTTGTCCGCGCATGAATTAAACTCCTTAAGAACTTTCAATTTGAGTGACTGCCACCGTCGTTTATCGTCGAGTGATCAGATTCTCTTTAATTAAGATTCTCTTAAATTATCGTGTTCCCTTTATTAAATATTTCACGCAAAAATAAGTCAGACAGTCTCAACAATGCTTAAACCTTATCGAGTCGTGTAGATGCACTCCACCGTACAAAAAAAAATCCACCGAATGTGTTTAAAACTATAACTGGAAAGATCTGACGTATTTACGTGATTGATTCGTGTTTTTCATAGTAAAAAATGATCTACATACAAACATCAAACAATTAAATTAATAAATTGTTGAATTAAATTGTTAAATGTAAAAAAAACTCTGATTATGTTAGTGAGCAGTTCTTTGCCTTTCACGGTCTCCTGGTCTTTTCCAGACACGGAGACGACGGTTATCTGGTTTTAAAAAGACTCTAAAAAGACGAAGAGATCATAATCTAATCTACCATAACAAAAATCTAAATCTTTTTCATTTCGATTTTTCAAAGTGATCGCAAACTTTTTGTGACGTGTGTATATTACAATAACATTTTAAGTCATCTATGAAAGCCACAGGAATTGTCGTGCTGGCAGATTCTCAAAGACCCGCGTTACTAGTTTTTGTTTTCATATCAAAAGAAGGTTTCATACTTATATTTTTTTACTATGGAATCTGATAAGCACTTCTGTCGCCGCCATTACTCGCTGTGACGTGCCTGAGAATTATGACGGATATTTAACGAGATTTAAGCTTTAGAAGGATGATGATATAAGAACCAAGTTACGAACAGTGCGTTCGGATTCTGTAATCACTGATCCACGGTTTTATTGTGTGAAAATTGTCCTTAATTGGTCTCTTGGCGTTGTGTGCCTTTCTCAGTACTGCTTTGTAGAACGTTGTTAAATAAATGAGTAGATTAATTTTGTGCTATTTTTATATAGCCTCGTAAGTAACAAGGCGGGCAAGTCTGACAGTTTCACTGCAACACAAAGCTTACATTATAAATTTATAAACTGATATATATTTTGTTATAAAAACTAACGTGGTTTTCACTCAATTTTAATTAGAAATACGGGATTACTCACGTAATATTTATCGGATAGGTCCGACTATAGTTTCGACCACATTCGGTGGCCTTTTTCAAGGAGTGTTCGGGACGCCCGCGTCGATGACGTCTAGCTTAGCACTGCGGGCAACAGCTCGTAGCGCTCGTGATGGTAAAAGTTGGTGCGGGGGGCGGGATAAATTATGTTGCGTTGGCACGTCTCGGTGTGAACCCTCTTGATCGTCGTCACTGGTGAAGTGCCTGCTAGTATGTGAGGGGACGTCCCAGCAAAAAGAGCTCACTACAGTTATATATAGCTCGGTAGTTATAGTAACAGGCCTTGCCAGCAACCTTGTGACTTTATTATCAATAAAAGAACACGTCAATAGTTTTATAACAGGTTTAGTTAAAATACGTTGAACGTTTATGAATAAAAAGGTAAGTCTGGGAGAATTGAAGTTTTGTAGTCATAAATCATAATCAGTCCATTTTGATCCCACTGCTGGGACTCGAGCCTTCCTCTCAGAGAGAGGAGTTAGGCCATAATTCACCACGTAGGCCCAGTGCGGATTGGTGCATAGGTTGGTGGCCAACCATGTTGAAGTTTTCAAGCCGCCCGAAGGCCCTCGACATAACCTAACGACTGTTGTCCTAAGACAGACAACCGATACCGACGGCTTAACGTGCCCTCCGAAGCACGGAAGCGCTCAGTTGAATAATGCCACTAGCACACACCCATCCAAGGCCTGACCGCAGCAAGTGTTCAAACTCAAAACTCAAACTCAAAATCATTTATTCAATTTAGGCATCAAAGAAGCACTTATGAACGTCAATTTTTCATTATAATGTACTTTAAAGCCTACCGCCGCGTTCCAAAATACATAGAGCCAACCGAGAAGAAGCGGCAAGAAACTCGGGGCCATTCTTTTTATATAGATTTTTTTACAATGTTTTTACTTAGGTACTACAAATATTAGCTCCAGTGTGTTGCCTTACAAAAGAGAACATAATAATGGTATCAGTAGGGCAAGACACGCTACACTTTGACATCTTAGTACACGAGTAGATAGATCCTGGAGTGATCAGTCCCAAGCTGTTTTATCCTCCAAGTAATCCGAAATTTTGTAATAACCTTTTTGACAGAGTTTAGTTTTAATAGTAATTTTAAACTTATTAATAGGCAAATCTCGGATAACATTGGGAACTTTATTATAGAATCGTATACATTGTCCCATAAAAGAATGACTTATTCTGTGGAGACGCGTTACATGTACGGATAGCTTGTGCTTATTTCGCATGTTGATGGAATGAGCATCACTCCTTTTATCAAAACTGTTAATTTTTTTCTTTACATACATTAGATTGTTGTTGCTTAACGTGTTGATCATCGATCATGAAACATTGGCTTATGTCCATGATAATTTAATAAATCTTCTTTTTTCACCTTTGAGCTTTAATCTGTCCGCTTCAGGACAAAACATAACAATAGATTTTTGAATGAAACTTGCCTCGAATGAGGCTTGCTGATTCGGATGCCGATTAATACGGTAGTACTTGTTCATCGATGCAGATTATCAGATACTGTGCTGATAAGGTGACTCGGCATTAATATTAACGGCGAATACATCACTCACCTTCGATTTGCCGACGATATTGTAGTCATGGCAGAATCCATGGAAGACCTCAGTACAATGCTCGAAGGCCTCCATCGAGTTTCCCAAGGGGTAGGTCTTAAGATGAACATGGATAAGACGAAAATTATGTCTAATGCCCATGTTGTAACTACCCCAATATCAGTTGGGAACTCAGTTCTCGAAGTTGTTGACGAGTACATCTACCTGGGACAGTCAAACTAGGCAGGTCCAACTTCGAGAAAGAGGTCAATCGTCGAATCCAACTCGGCTGGGCAGCGTTCCGGAAACTTCGCGAAGTCTTCTTGTCAAAAATACCTCAGTGCCTCAAGACAAGAGTCTTAGACCAATGTGTGTTACCAGTGATGACTTATGGCACTGAAACGTGGTCTCTTACTATGGGCCTCATAGACAAGGGCTATGCTCGGGGTTTCTCTACGTGATCGAATCAGTAATGAGGAGATCCGTAGAAGAACGAAAGTCACCGACATAGCCCAGAAGATTAGCCAGTTGAAGTGGCAGTGGGCAGGGCACATAGCACGCAGAACAGATGGCCGGTGGGACCAAAAGGTTCAGGAGTGGAGACCACGGACCGGCAAGCGCAGCGTAGGTCGTCCACCGACACGGTGGACAGACGACCTGATGAAGGTCGCAGGACGACTTTGGATGCAGGCTGCTTCCAACCGGTCCTTTTGGAAAATCATGGAGGAGGCCTATGTTCAGCAGTGGACGTCCTACAGCTGAGATGATGATGATGATTGTTTTCTTCATAATTATCAAGCTATGTGGGGCAGGTAAAATATATGATTTACTTTCTTACATAATTTAGAGATTCGGATTTAGATCATGCCAGTTACCGTTAAGAGTTGGTCTTAGTACAAGCGCCACCAGTCAACTGATAATATGATGTGGATGGTGGTATAAATCAGTTCCTTAAAGAATAGATAATCTAAAATTGCGGCGCTAATCATGCCCTCTCGCTTACTGTTTCACTCACTTAAACCATCCCACTGTAACCTCAAATACATAGTGATGTTCTCATAACGCGCTTTCATTTGTTTTATCCATTAACGAAGTCGTTTATGGATAAGAAACAAACGAAACCGCAGATGTGTAATTTTTATCTTTAAAATTGCAATTATTGTGAAATTATTTTTATCTATAGTCCAAGATAAATTTATTTATAATAAAGTTTGCGAAGCGCGCAGTAGTAGCTCACCGTGTCCAGAAGTACAAACATTTGTGCAAGTGGTGTCCGTTGCACAAATGTTTGTGCCTCTGGACAAGAACTAACATATTATAAGATATAATAAAACGTAGCCGACAGAGCCATGGGTAATACAAGTATATTATCCACGGCTCTGTTAGCTCCCGGTTCCAATTCTGGAGCAAAGTACATCTCGTGTATACATAAAAAAATTTATTTAATGTACGGATTTGGCTCATTAAAAAATGTATAGATATTCAGAACGGTCATCCAGGCCTAAATATATATGACACTATTTCAAAAACTTGTTCGAAAATTGCACCATTATAAAACAAAGAAATTTGACATTTGGATACGGTACGCAACGAAGTCGTGAATTTCCAAGACGAAAATTTCATAGCAAACTTTTCAAATTTTCTTTCCGTAAGCTCAGTTAAGCAAACTTTTAAAATTTAAATGTGAAACCGAATTCAGTTTCCTAAGAGGGACTTATGACTTCGCGTCATTGTGGCCCTATATTTTAAATGAAAGACAGAAATGTAAAGTAAATCAATATTTTAGTTTGTTTAGCAGTAGGCGTATAAGTACGATTTAACCTCTAGGTTGAAGTCTGCGTTAAAAAAACATGCTAACAGAAGAAAAGTGAGGCTGGTGCGTACGTTGGTCTTCTCTATCTTCTTTTACGGCGCCGAATCTTGGACGATAAGACAAAAAGCAAGGGCGAAAATCGATATTTTTGAAATGTGGTGTTGGCGGCGGATGTTGCGAATCCCATGGATTGCGCGCCGAACCAACGTATCCATTCTGGAGGCGCTCGGAATAACCACAAGGCTATCTGCTGCCAGCGGATACTATTAGCTATACTAGCTATTTTGGACATGTCGCTCGTAGAAACCCTGACAGCCTAGAGAAGCTCATAGAAGTTGGCCAGGTCGACGTGAAAAGACCACGAGGTCGCTCACCTACCCGATGGTCAGACGCAGTAAAGAAGCTTACGGGCCTGCCAATCACGAAAACTATTAAGACTGCCGCAGACACAACCACGTGGAAAAGCATAGTACATCGAGCGGTCAATTATTCAGACTAGACACGACCTTCAGCAATGAAGGTGACGACTATGATGATGAACAGAAGAAAATACCTTACAGCATAAACAAAACTAAACATTGTCATGCACTGAAACTACTCTTAAAATAAAACATTGAACAATCTAAAATAAAATCTTTAAACGGATTTAATCGCGTATATTTTAAATTACTTTGTTCACGACGTTTTAACATTTCAGTTATTATGGTTTTGGGTAGACACGTTTAAAATTATAAAGCTAGAGAAGTTAGTAGATTATAAAGTAGTTCAATTATTATGCTTGAAAACTTTTTGCAATTTAACAGAGATAAATTATTCGCAACGAGCTATAGAGAGGGCTATGCTCGGGCTTTCTTTACGTGATCGAATCAGAAATGAAGAGATCCGTAGAAGAACGAAATTCACTGACATAGTCCAGAAGATTAGCCAGTTAAAGTGGCAGTGGGCAGGGCACATAGCACGCAGAATAGATGGCCGATAGGGCCGAAAGGTTCTGGAATGGAGACCACGGACTGGCAAGCGCAGCGTAAGTTGTCTACCGACACGGTGGACAGACGACCTGATAAAGGTCGCCGGACGACGTTGGATGCAGGCCACTTCCAACCGGTCCTTTTAGAAAACTATCGGGGAGGCATATGTTCAGCAGTGGACGTCCTACAACTGAGATGATTATGATGATGAAATTATTCACCTTCTGACGGGATTAGAATCTTATCGCGTCTTTCCCATACCATTCGATGGTTACAACCAACTAGGAAGTAAAATTTGATGTTCAGATGGGTGCCTCGGTGGCCTGGCGGTTATTGCGTCTGCAACGGGTACGAATCCCGTTTGAGGAGATTTAGTTTTCCTCTGTAAAATTGCAATGGTGGTGTGATTATTTTTATCTCCATAAACTATCGCGAAACAAGCACAATTTGAAAAATTTTATAACGACATCCATTCTATTCAGTTATTGGACTGTAGCTCAAAAACTACTGGACCGAATTTGATGAAATTTAAATGAGTCTACACGGGCAGCACCAGCTTTAAAACAAAAAAGAATTTGAGAATCAATTCACCCTTTCGAAAGTTATGAGGTAACAAACATAAAACAAACAGTCGAATTGAGTACTTCCTCCGTTTTGGAAGCCGGTAGAAAATCCGATGCACGTCGTAGTCACTCACGATGTCCAGAGATACATACATTTGTCCACGTGACTCAGACACAAGAACTAACACAAAAAAATACCGAAAAAATGGAACCGACTTCAATACCAACAAGTGCAATTTGAAAAAATGTATACTGACTTCCATTCTATTACTTTTGACTTTAATGCTCACTACGAGTTTTATGCGCTGGCTGTCGAAACTCTAGGTCCATGGTCATCAGACACAAAAAAGTTTTACAAAGAAATATCTAAAAGACTGGTCCTTGCCTCAGGGGATCTAAGAGCAGGTGTGTACTTTGCCCAAAGGTTGAGCCTGACAATTCAACGAGGCAATGCGGCCAGTGTTTAAGAAACCCTTACTGGTGATTTAGGCGGTGTTTTTGTTTAGTAAAATTAATTTCATATTTTTAAACTTTGACTTGTAAATAACTTTAATAATTAGACAACAAACTTTTTGTGTATATGTATGTCCATAATGTGTTAGTAATTCTAATCTTAAGGACGAACTCTTTGATGTCAGACTTCAGATTTCTATGGTTGAACGTGCCATGATAATTACTCGTTATTTTCCCAAGTCTAATTAAATATAAAACTTATCATAATAATGAAGTTTGTGCGTTCTGCGATAGTTTTCTATTATTTTCTAAGTTCTTAGGCCAGTATATGGCATCATAATACATTAATTGGTGAAAAATAAAGGATCGAAATTTATAGAGAGAAAAATTCCATCCTCGGACGGGATTTGAACCCGCGTCTTCTGACTCTCCGTGTCAGACGCCATTGACCAACTAGGCCACTGAGGTTCTTATCCGAGCATCGAATTTTAACTCTCTATTTTGACTAACCGTCTTGCGAGGACGGAGCGACATCTATTGGACAGTTTAACAGTACCATCCAACCAAAAGTAGCATTATTTATAATAATAATAATAATAATATAGCCTTTATTTCCGAGAATGAGGATCTTTACAATATTTACTTATAAAAGAACATTATTAATACTAATCTACAAGATGTCCCTCAACTCGGTGTGCCTTTTGGCATAGGCCTCCTCCAACTGCCTCCATTGAAGTCTGTCCTGTGCAACCCTTGTCCAATATGGCCCCAATGTCAGGCGTATATCATCCTCCATTATTTAGAAATACTTAAACTTTCGTATTAACATCGCGGCCCTTGTAATTTTTATAGTATTACTTTTTAAAGCACTAACGCCTGCTTTAACGATCTCAAACATTGAAATTTATAGAGAGAGAAATTCCATCCTCGGACGGGATTCGAACCCGCGTCTTCTGACTCTCCGTGTCAGACGCCATTGACCAACTAGGCCTAGTAAATTTCAATGTTTGTGATTGCTAAAGCAGGCGTTAGTGATTTAAAAAGTAATACTATAAAAATAAAGGAATTTAAAAACAGGACTTCAGAACAAAGTGAAATCATCACGCCAGCTATGATACTCTGCTACCATAATCAGCCCATTTTGTTCCTACTGCTTGGACTCGAGCCTTCCTCTCAGAAAGAGGAGTTGGGCCATAATCGACCACGTGGGTCCAGTGCGGCTTGGTGGATAGGTTAGTGGCCAACCCAAATCGAAGCTTACAGGTCGCCCGAAGACTGTTGTCCTAAGACAGACAAACGGGACCGACGTGCCCTCCGAATCACGGAAGCGCTCAATTGAATAATGCCACTAGCGGTCACCCATCCAACTCCTGACCGCAGCAAGTGTTGCTTAACTTGTTGATCGGTTAAGATTGCTAAGTCAAGCTCCGCTACGAGCGCTTCGTCATAAAGCGCTCGTAGCTCTGCTATGAAATCTCAACATTGACATCAACAAATTAATGACCTGCTAGAATTAGAATTTTAAAGAATAATGTTTCGCGAATGTAATACGATTTTTTGAATATTATGTCTTTATTAGAATCCTTATTTTGTATAAATTCATATGATATATTTTCTTATAATCATTGTTTATATCGCATATAATTGTTTTATTTGCATATATGTAAATATAGTATAAAAAAAATTTAATAAAAAAATAATAATAAATTATAAATAAAAAAAAAATTACATATTAGATAAAGTTGTTTTATCATAATTGTTAGGATACAAACATGTTTTTAATATTAATACCTACTTACTGTAAAAATACTTGCCTAGTGTAACGTCTACTGTTATAACTATATGCTAACTTTAAAAGTAGTTCTGTAGTTTTTTACTTTTGCCTTGTGTATGAATATAATTTAAAGTAGCAATGTGTTGGACGATGTAGCATTTTTCTAGAAGATATTTATTCGATTGCCATGAAAAAGCTCTAATTGCACCTATCGAGTAACACTGGCAACACTTATCCGTTTATAAATATCAATATTTTATTAAACAATGTTCTTAACCCTCCATGCAAATAGAGGGGTCTGTATGTCTCAAGCATCGCAGTTACTGAATTTACTGACCGATTATGTTGCGATTTCTATATTTAAAACGAAGATGTGATCACAATGGATCTTAGCGATAATTTGTTACAATTTTATTATGCTGAAATTTATTATTTATTATGATTTTACTATTATCCATTATTTAAATATAATTCTTAAAACCAAGCATAATGTTCAGCCATACAACATAAACACGGCAGATTTATGTACGACAGAAAAATCGGTAAAACGGAATTATGAAATTTTCAAGTCGAATCGAACAGAGTCAAGGGCTGAACCTTCATTCAAAATAATTAGATTTAGATTTTGTCCCACTCGATCAAAACATAGCGCGAGATTGGGATTGCTCTTGTAAATCCACGTCCTAATTGAGTACGCAAGCCCTTCACGGAAGGAGATGTGATTGATCGAAATGGAAATGATTTTTTTTACCCCACTGCGCGATTGAGGGTTACATCTGTTATGATTTTGTAATTATTAGTATTCAAATAAACATTATTTATTTATCTTCCACCACAGTATGAATAAGTACTTCATTGTATTTAGCCCGACGTATAGTAGTAATTTAATTTAGTTATTAATCTGTAAATAAATTTAATCAAGTACAAATTTACTAATATAAAATAAATCTACCTATTACAATAAAACTAATTAACTAAAACATATCTAAATTATAAATATTTTATAGATAAAAAAACAGCATTTAAGTCCCTGTCTACGGGTAGAGTGCCCAAAAAGCTGGCAACGTTACCTCGTTGAATAGCCAGGCTGATACGTTGCCCGAGGTAAATACCAGCTCTTTGGTCACCCGAAATTTCTTTAAGGCGTCTGGACAGCTCCTTTACTAAACGCCGTGCATCTGGACCCCAAGTAACCATAGTTTCAACCCTAAAAGGAAGAAAAATATAAATATCCCCAAGACAAGCATATTTTCTCCGTTTGAGGTTTTCTGCAGATTCTGCAGCAGCACCTGCCGTCCGTGAAGTCAGCTTGAGGTGAGAAGGCGCAAGTGTGTCAGCACTATATTTATTATATTATTGTATATATTAGTATATATTATATATATTTTGCAATATGAATTTAACATTATTCTGAGGTCTATTGACTTTTTCGGAAGTAGATCCATTTTATATTTAAGTACTTCTAGTTTTAGACTTTCCGGTGGTGGTGTTTTAGTGCGTCAACTGATTGCTTTCGATTGGTTGGCGCCTAAATGTTACAAACTAGTCTGAGTATACTCACATACGAGTACAAAGCGGCGCCGTCGCGCGTTCAGTCGCACACTGGTTCTTGGCCGCGGAGCAATGAACTACCCGTATAATATGGATTAATAGTAACATAACTGTTGTTTTTGGGTATATTCGTTCAAAATTTTATTTAATCAGTTCAGCCTTAAGGAGAAAATGGCTCAAGGGTAACAAGGGTCGGCAATTGATTCGACAGCTACGGGATCGATTCCCACCTTGGGCTTGAGCTTTAGGTGAAGGTACATCATGATGAAACCCACAGCATGGTGGCAGGACACTTCTGGTGTCCGCCTGGTTAGCTACCACCCTCTAGTTTAAAAAACCTGTCGCTAAACACCTAAGTGAGTTCCGCCAGCTGTCCTTGAGTGCCAGTCGCTTTTCTAGGTTTCATGTGATACCATGTTCAACGGCATCACCACTGACTGAGTGAGATGGTCAAACATCAGCCTACTGTAAAACATGTAAAACTAGTAGTGCTGCGGACAATAGACCTCGTGAGCACAAAATGTCTTCTGATATTATCAAAACCCTCCCGTAGATGGCGCTTAAGCCAGCTTTGCCCTTTACCAATCTAATTAAAAAACGCAGTTCACCAAAAAATTCTACATAGTTGTAAGAACTGTATACAAAATTTCGTCTAGATTAGTTGAAAAGTATGAGCTGTGCGCGATTACCAACATCCAGACGATTGAAAGCAAATTTGTCGAACAGCAGCGGCAGCGACTTCGTTTGCTTCAATTACTCAGTATAAATGTTTAAGTCTAAAAGCCTTTTAACACTACACACTTAAACACATTTTTAAAATTTAATATAGGTAACTATGCTAATGATTGTCAATGCACTTCATTATGGCAGTATGGAACCTTATGATATTATGTGCCAGCCCTAGAGGAGTTATGAGAGAGCAACAAGCTATGTATCCCATATGTTCACCGGTGCCATGTTCCGCTTAAATTGGCAAAGAGCACAAGCTCGGTCATGCCGCAATATTGTTAGAAGCAGATAGAAAACTTATATGAAAAATGAGTTTAATATATGTTATGTTTTAAATTTACTAACACTTATATAAATCTTGTCTCATCATTTAGTCAGTTTAAGCCTTTGTTCCTTAAGAATATTATTAATTAAATAGATTCGAAGCTTAATAAAATAGACATAAAGTAATTAACCTTACTTACTCTTTGAGTGGATAGAATTCTAGAATATTTCTTCTGCCTTAAAATCAAAATCAAATCATTTATTCTGTATAGGCTTACGGGGGCACTTAAAAATTGTCATTTTAGATTTTTGTTTAAGTCTACAACCGGATCGGAACGCGACCACGACTGAGAAGATCCAGTAAGAAACTCAGTGGGCTTGTCTTTTAAAATTTATATATTGCCTATTTCCTAATTGATATAACAAATGTTCGCTTATCTTCACAGCTCCAGTGTGTTGCCTTACAAAAGAGACCATAATATTAGTATCAGTAGAGCAAGATACGCTACACTTTCTTCATCACATTTTAATACACGAGTAAGTAGAACATTTTTTTTACGCAGAAAAATCCTTCACGGCCCGGGGGGAGCACGGTGGTTATGTGGGAGTCTCTGCCAGAAGGGCAGTATACCTATCAAACCTCTGCGGTGTTCCGTCACTGCCGCTTTTGGTGGGAACGCGGGACAGATTTCGCACACGACCACGAACCCGTAATACCGGCTCTCCTCTTCCGCCGCGGCCTCTAACTCTCAGCCGAGGTGCCGCCCATACGACACCGCAGCCCGTCTCAGTTGCAGTGGCGCCCTTGCACCACCGCTACCTACAGAGACCGCTCCCATCTGGACTTGGAGGGCAAAGCGCATAGGAGCGGTCCAACCTCGGGCCCGCCAGCTATCTGCTATCACTGGCAGTCCCATTGGTTCCTCTTAGCTTCACCGTGGTGACCCAAGCCACTTAGGAATACGAATAGTTACAAGCTAGGAAAGCTACCTTACTAGGTTGTTGTTCTTGTGTAAGAGACTGTCCAGCTGCCTTATTTTCTAACTTGAATGAGAATGAAATGTAACTTCAGGGATAACAATACTAAATCCAGAATGGGATTCAAATTGGTACTCTATCGCAAAAAAACGTGCTTTAAAGCTATTTTTGCGATATAGTTCTGCCAATTACGGGACAACCCACGTCTATAAGTGATTTTTACATAATTGACTTGATGAATAGCAAATGTACAAAACTACTAGACTACTTTTAAAAGAAAAAACAGAGAGGTGGGATTCATCATACTGCTTATTTACTGTTCTGGACACTAGTACGTTACTCCTTGTATTCGTATTATGTCAACTTTAGACAACATTTTATATACAGCTTGGTGTGTTTGCATACAGAATTAACCTCGTCATTTAATAATCCCGCGTAAACTGTCGGCGGCGGGGCGCAGCGCCATGACGTTCTGCGTCACATTGTAGGAAAAACATCTATAAAAAGGTACCTGTTGAAAAATATTTGAGGTAAGTGCATGTTTCTATTCTATTTAAGAGCAAACTTTATTTTAATAAGTCCTTTGGTTACTTCAGAATAAAAAAAAATATACGAAATTCGGGGAAAACTCACTTCCGCTATTTTAATCTTGCATGCACACGTAAGCATAATTACAAGCACCTATTTTTTACCACAATCAGTTAGGTAAGTTCAATACAATTCTATCAGTATATGTTTCATGTATATAAACCCATCCAAACCCAAGATATCATTGTTTTAGTGCGCAGCGTCGCAAAAATCTTTTTTTCGGCAAAAACGCGCGACCTAAGATCGCACCCTTCCTCAGATCCGACAGTCGACGGGTTAACCCGTTGACTCGCGATTTGCCATATTTGGCCAATAATACAATAGATTTCGCAGAAATCAACATACTTTTCCAGGGACTGCAACGTGTGTAGTTAAATGCCTTAAACTCCTTAAATGCCTTAACAGGGATGGATATGCAAAAAAAATAGAAACAGCTTTTTCTTTATTGTTTCCTTCTGAGCCGCTAATCCCGGGTTCGATACCCAGACATGACAAACATTTGTGCGCATGAACATGTGTGCTGTGGCTGTATGTGTATAAGTATGTATATTAGTCATCAGGTGAAGCTCATTTGTGCATGCTATACCATTTTTGACCGACTTAAAAAGGAAGAGATTATATGTTATTGTGTATGTTTTTTTTCTATGTGTATGTTAGCCGATTCTTCCCCCATTTGAAGACCGATTCTCAAAATTCTTTCTTTTTGTTTGGTAGAGTATAATTATATTCCTTTAAAACTGAAAAGTGTTGATTTATCTCGATAATATCATTGACAATCGATCCCGGTCACTAAAAATGTTGAAAAACATATTTTTACCAAAAAGTGGAACCGACTTCTACACCAAAATGTGTGAAATAACTAATGATATATGATAATGAAATAACTAAAAATGTGTGAAATAAATAAAAACAATTTATTAGTCTTATTTATTTGTTACCAAAATCCTATAATAATTATAATGAATTTTCAGATCCCTAACTTAAGGATTTATGGATGAGCCATACAAACTTTCAACCAATATTTTACTTGCTTCGAGATTATTTTTAAACAAAAGATATCCTTTAACTTGCCTATACCCCGAGCCGAGACTGAACATGAATCCCTAACTGTACGATATAGTTTTGTTATATTAACCCTATAAAATATATATGTTAGTCTGTAAGGTATTTGTTTTCGATATGGGCCGCTGGTATGTATACTTTACCCTGAAATAAAGAATATTATTATTTGATATTATTTGACATTTTTCACGGATTTAATCCGTTCCTTTACATAGGCATAAGTGGGGCTGTAGCCAACACTTAGAGGCCCGTTTGGTAAAAAATTACAATGTAGTATAAAAACAGAAACATTTTGGATGGATGGTTACATGGTATATCTATTACAAAAATGGATAAAATGGCATGGCTATTGAGATGTACTTATTAGTGGTAGGGGAGATAGTGGGCTATAGACGAGACTACGGCACCTGCCAATTTCAGTCTAATTTTTATTTTTCATTCTTATTTTTATATTATTATTATATTATTATTTCTTTAATTCAAAACAAATTTATTATTATATTATTTATTATTATTATTATTATTACATATTTTTATATTATTATTATATTATTATTTATTTTATTCAAAACAAAATCTCGGATTTCATCCGGTCCTTTACAAAGGCATAAGTGGGGCTGTAGCCAACACTTAGAGGCCTGTTTGGTATAAAAATACAAAGGAGTATAAAAAACAGAAAAAATATTGGATGAAGGGTAACATGGTACTTATAACTATTACAAATATAGGTAAAATGGCCAGGCTATTGATATGAACTTATTAGTGATAAGGAAGATAGTGGGCTATGGAAGAAACTACGGCACCTGCCAATTTTAGTATCATGTTAAAATATTTAAGCAGGTGACTTGCCATCCACTAAACGGGCCCCCCATAAAGGCCACCATGAGTCAAAGTCAAAGTCAAAATCATTTATTCAATTTAGGCATCAAAGACGCACTTATGAACGTCAACTTTGCATTATAATGTACTTTAAAGACTACCGCCGCGTTCCAAAATATATAGAACCCACCGAGAAGAAGCGGCAAGAAACTCGGGGCCATTCTTTTTATATGGATGTTTACAATGTTTCTACTTAGGTACTACAAATATTACATTTTATGGGTGGCAGAAAGACAGCTTGCCAGAAGTGGAGTATTCCAAGCATCTTTATCTTCTATATAATGTCGAACTTTATAGTAAGCTTTTTTTATTAAAACGTTTTTACAGTCAACTTGAATTTGCCCTCTGTGAGCTCAGTTATGTGCTTTGGGATTTTATTGTAAAAACGCACACAATTTCCTAGGAATTACTTATTAGTCTTCGCAAGTCTAAAACTAGGTACAGCTATCCTATTTGTATTTCTGGTATTAAAAGTGTGGTGATCACTATTTAACTTATATTTATGTAAATTTTTACAAACATACATTATATTTTTAAATACATATAAGGAAGGCAACGTTAATATATTGATTTCTTTAAATAAATCTCTCAAAGATTCACGGGGACCCTTTTCTTATATAGCTCTAATAGCACGTTTCTGAAGGATAAATATGGTCTATATATCAGCCGCTGAACCCCATAGCAATATCCCATATGACATTACGCTGTGGAAATATGCAAAATACACTAACCGCGCCGTAGAAGCATCTGTTAGCTCTCTTATTTTACGTACTGCATATGCAGCAGAACTGAGTCTCCCAGACAGGGCATTTATATGAGGACCCCATTGTAATTTTGCGTCAATTTTAATGCCTAGGAAGACTGTTTACTTGTCCATTACGAGTTTAACTCCATCAAGCGTAACGTTGGACTCCAAATATGGAACGGTAGGCAAAGAAAACTTTAAACATTTTGTCTTTTTTGAATTCAGAAGTAAATTATTAGTTGAGAACAATTTAGAGATACTAGATAGAGCGTTGTTTACTTGAATTAGTGTGCTATATTTCCTATCTACTTTAAACATCAGAGATGTTTCATCCGCAAATAAAACAATATCACAAAGATCCTTGGCCATAAGTGGCAAGTCGTTAATGTAAACTAAGAACAAAAAAGGCCCTAAAATGGATCCTTGTGCGTGGTGACAAAAGGGGCAACGTTGGTGTGGATGGCTAAAGAGTGTCGAGAGGTGTGCTGCGGTTTGACTAGAGCGCTACTACCGGCGTTATGCCCTTTAACACTTCCACCCTTGGAGCTTTTTGTTACTTGCTCTTGCGTCTCCACCCCCGGACGGCCAATTAAGGCAAGCCGGGGGTCAGGGGTCTCATTTAGACCGGGGAGAATCAGGGTTCACGGTGTCGCCACTCACCAACGGCTCGCCACAAGGCCGCCCCTGCGGGTATACTATTATATTTATATATTATTATTCCTTTTATTTGACATATTTCACGGGTTTCACCCGGTCCTTTACATAGGCATAAGTGGGGCTGTAGCCAACACTTAGAGGCCCTTTTGGTATAAAAATACAATGTATGTAGTATAAAAACAGAAACATTTTGGATGGATGGTTACATGGTTTATCTATTACAAAAATGGGTAAAATGGTCATGGCTATTGATATGTACTTATTAGTGGTACGGGAGATAGTGGGCTATGGACGAGACTACGACACCTGCCAATTTCAGTCTCATCTAAAAATATTTAGGCAGGTGGTGACTTGCCACCCACTAAACGGGCCCCCGATAAGAGCCACCATCAATGGTGACAAAAGGGGCAACGTTGGTGTGGATATCTGAAGGGTGTTAAGAGGTGTGCTGCGGTTTCACTAGAGCGCTACTACCGGCGTTATGCCCTTTAACACTTCCACCCTTGGAGCTTTTTGTTTCTTGCTCTTGCGTCTCCACCCCCAGACGACCAATTAAGGCAAGCCGGGGGTCAGGGGTCTCATTTAGCCCCAGGGAGAATCAGGGTCCGCGGTGTCGCCACTCACCGACGGCTCGCCACAAAGCCGCCCCTGCGGTAATAAATTATAATTATATAATAATAATAATATTATTATTATTATTATTCACATTATTTATTTCCTTTTCTTAAAATTATTTTTTTTACAATATTTCTATATACAATAAAAATTGATTAATAAAAAACATTGTAAATAACCTATAAATATATTATTATTATTATTACATCAGATAAATATAACACTAGACAATACTTGATAAAGAATAAACATAGCAACATGAGATGGAAAGCTGTTAAAAATGTTGAGTTCAAGTGACGAATCAAACAAAAAAAAATCACAAGTTCAATTTGAAAAATTTAATACAACTTCCACTCTATTAATTTGGTAAAAATTTGTTATTGGAGTGTAACTCAAAAACTACTAAATTGAATTAGATAAAATTTACACGGGACTACACGGAAAACACCATCTAAAAAAAAAAATTTTGGAAATCGGTTCCCCCAGTCGAAAGTTATGAGGTAACAAACATAAAAAAGTGTCGAATTGAGCACCGTTCTCCTTTTTGGAAGTCTTTAGAAAATCAATTATAAACTGTCTGTTGCAATGTTTTTCTAATATTGGAAATATTATCTCTTCACTTTCATGTTTAATTCTAATTTTCCAATTTATCTACTGATATAATTTAATAACTAATTATCCAAACATTTATATGAGTGAAACACGTATTGCTTTAACATTATATTTTATTCAGGTTAACCAGTTAACGGGTACCCAAGACACAGGCATTGCCTCGTTTGAGACCCATTGCAAAAACAAATTTAATTTTTGTGAATTTCAAGTGTTTAATTGTTGCACATGTTACATTTATTCCATTAGTGAAATAAATAAGTACTTACAATTTTTTTTTATATTCCAAAGCCATGGCAGTTACAATGTACAGCACACTAATCAACGTATTTAAATATACACATAAAAATCTAATGCAGAAGTTTTATTATAATATTGACGATTTTTTCGATGAAATTATAATAGACTCTGTACAATTGCAACACCCCCAAGGGGTAATATGTGGCATGTACTTATTGTAAACCTTAGTCAACAAGACTTTCATTATATTTTAATTTGGCACCCAATAAATGATTTGAGTTTGAGCTTCATTTATTGATCAAGGAAAAATCTAAAATGTTAGAAAACACTACTAATTAAAAATTACGGGAGTACTCACGTAATATTTATCGGATAGGTCCGACTATAGTTTCGACCACATTCGGTGGCCTTTTTCAAGGAGTGTTCGGGACGCCCGCGTCGATGATGTCTCGCTTAGCACTAGTGCTTTAAAGCACTAGTGCTAAGCGAGAGTGTCGAATGTAAGCGAATGTGGTCGAAACTATAGTCGGACCTATCCGATAAATATTACGTGAGTAATCCCGTATTTTTTAATTAATAATGATTGAAAACCACGTTAGTTAGAAAACACGTTTTAAGGCCTATTCAGACCTGAGCGTTATTCGCTACCGCTGTGGGTAGCGAAAAATACCACACGGAACTCGATGGGTAAATAGTATGAAGTTCCATAACTGCAGCGAAGCTTTTGTACCGCCTAGTGAGGCGGTATTTTCTCTTGTTCGGTGAAACTAGTTCCGCCGCCCCGCTAACCGTTGCCAAAGAATATCGTGGGCATTGCATTAGAATAGGCCAACACGAATTTAAGGGGGGGAGGGGGAGGGGGGAGGGAGGGGGGAGGGGGATGTCCTCCGACACTACTCTCGTGGCGAGGAAATGCCTAGTTTTTGCGAAAAACTACTTTGAATTTTCTTTGAACTTAACCTCAAATTTATAACGTTTATATATTGAATTTAACTATATTTACTTACAAATATGAATGGATTGGACATGGAGTACTGACTATTTTGGTGTGTTCTATGTTTGACTCTGGGTGGGCTCCCGCCAGAAGCTCTAGCGGTCGCCCCTGAGTGTCACTTCGCCAAACTCGGTCTTCGCTTCGCTACGGAGGTCGCCGGCTCGCTTCGCTCGCCACCTCCCCCCGTCGCTCCGCTCAACCTCGTCTGGCTCGCTCCTCTCAGGACCTCCCTTGAGCTTCTGGCTCCCGCACTTTTTATATACAATCTAGGGGTGTCAGCCACAAGACTAGGTGGAGTCGGGGTGCTCTGTGTCGGCTCTGTCTCTTATTTTGAACCTAACCAACTCAAGTTAGAGTGCCCTTGACTCGAATAAGAGTGCTAGCCCTGATGGTCACAGCTATTTTGAATTACATTAGAAATAAATCATATAGGTGCAAAACTAGGACAAAAATAAAACAAAATTTAGAAAGTATTTAACTTATATTTTGTATACATATTGCACAGCTTTTATCAGTTCGAAAAACTTATCCTTCTTACTGGCCTCCACAGATCTCCTCCATAAATACTCAACAATTGAGTCTGCAAAATTGCCCGGGTGGTTGTAATTATTCTTGTAGAAGAATCTTTTAACCACCCGCCATTGAGACTCAATTCGTTGAGTATGTGTCCCATCCTCGGCTATAAATGGACTGTCAGGGTCACTGTGGTTGACTTTTTTATGAATATATCCATGTTGGCTTAGGCAATCATAAGCCCTCCAGCAGTCAGTATGGATGGTTGTGCCCGGCTCTACATGTTTTTGAATTAGGGGAATTAGCACCTCTGCAGACCTAATGTTGTCCGGGCACACCTCCAACCGCAAGTCCTCTGAACCATCTTCTATGAGGCCAAGGACCCAATGTCCCTCAATGTGTCTCCCTGAAAAAAATTAAAAAACAGTTATTAAATTGAAAATACAAGTATAAAATAATGAAATTGATTAATGCCTTATATAAATACCTTTATTAAATTTCCTCTTCCCAAATTTGCTTTCGTCTACTTGCACAATTTTTCCAGGGCCTCCTATTTTGCCCCGGACTTCTTGTTTCTCCAGTTGGTAAATTACCACAACTTCCCGGCAGTAGTTATACCAATCGCTTATGGTTGGCCGGGACAAACAATGTTCTTCTCTAAATATATCTTCGTGTATTACCATGTCATGCGAGTAGTTGTATGCAAAACAGTACATTAAATAATAAATGTGTCCCAATTTTAGTTTTACGTTCTCAAACCATGTTCCTTGGGCTCTAGATACTCTAGTTTTATTATGACAGGAACCCTTGCTGCACACAAATGTGCCCATAGTTTTGTCGTTCTTGAAAACAAGTTTCATGGGATTTTTGTGTATTCTACACTTCTTAGTTTTCAAGATTAAGCCTTGCTCTTCGGCAAAAACCAGTCCTTGTTCATGTGTACTTAACATACGCGCCAGCTTTACAATATTCCACGTTTGTAAAACTTCACCCACGTATTTCCGCCTTTTAAATGCGGGTTCTTCTTCAAAATCATCTAAAATGAAAAACAAGCATTTGATTAACATATTTTGTGGTTTATCAAGCGAAATAATTTAGATTACAATAAATGAATAGTTAACTCACCTCTACTGGTAGAAGCTACTGGTACTGCATCTTCACGGCTTGTGGAAGCCGTTGGTTCATCTGCTGATGGAATATTAGCCATGTCGCTAGGCAGATCAATCGTGCAGAAATCGGAGTCCAGTAAGCAGGCAAAAGTCGTGGTTCAAGCAGAAATCGGAGTCCAGAAAGCAGGCAAGAGTCGTGGTTCAACAGAAATCGGAGTCCAGAAAGCAGGCAAAAGTCGTAGTTGAAGAAGAAATCGGAGTCCAGAGAGCAGGCAAAAGTCGTCGAAAAATTAACACAAAATACCACGCCAAAACAATGAAAAACACGGAGAGCGAACAGAGCACATTCACGTAACTCGAAGAGGAACGGAATGCGCGGCGCGGGCGGCGTAGTCGATCGTCTATGGAAAATAAAATGGCGGTCATACGTTCCATTCTTTAAAAAAAGTATTTGCAACAGAAGCTAATTTAATAAAATCGATGTCAAGTATTATAAACTATGTAATTAAGTATTGTAAATTAAATTAGCAATAAAATAATAGTTCAAATAATTAAAATATTTATTTTAATACCATTTTCATTGCACCAAGTCGTTTCGTTACACGCATTTATAGAGAATCGTCGAATCAAAAATCTGAAATTGAAATTAGTTTTTCTAGAAAACTAGACATTTCCTCGCTCTAAAATTGATACCAAAGCGTAGAGAAAATTATTATCTATAAGATCCAACTCTTAAAATCACCAAATTCGTGTTGGGCTATTCTAATGCCAACCCGGAAGCTGTGTGTTGGAAGGCCAGAGGTTTAGATCTAAATTCTGAAATACAGGTGATTGTACATACCAACGTATCGCCTTCAGCAGGTATCCGTCGCAAGTCCTGGAGGACCCAGCGATCCTGGCGGTCGGCGTGTTCCTTCCTTTCGGTATCACCTCACAAGTTCTTATATAATTAGCACAGCTTCGCGAAGAGTTTATGAAGTTATCTATATCTAATTAGATGCGCACGCGCGGCAGTTTTATAAGCGGTGAAAACTGTCTGGTCAGCTTCAGTGACAGCTGAGTACTGATTGTTGCGGATTGATGTATTGCCAGTTACGGGCTTAATAATGCCGCTGGATAATCCAACCCGCTACTAAGATGTAGCGATCTATTAGCATGTTTATAAAACACCAAATATAACAATAAAAAGAACCAGAAGTATTTATGTTTGAGTACCATAGAAGAAAATCTGTAATTGGCTAACTTGTTGAACTTTTCTCAAATATTTTGTTTTGAAAACTGACGTGTTTTTCCCTTATTTTTACTGAGGAATACGTGATTACTCACGTAATATTTATCGGATAGGTCCGACTATAGTTTCGACCACATTCGGTGGTCTTTTCAAGTATTCTGGACGTCCGTTTCGATCTCATCTCGCTTTGCAAATAATTTTCTAAAATAATAAAGATTCTTTTGGTTTAGGCTGACGACGAAAAATTCATTAAAATGTGAAAAAGTGGCACTTTGCACACGATTAAGCTGCTCGAAATCGCTCTTTTCCAGCATATAAGTTGTAAAAGTAATTTGTTAATTTTTGACGTCTGTCAGTGACTTTCTGTTAACTAACTTTTAAAAGTAACGGTAAAAAAGACTTTTATAAAAATAATACTACGTATGAACCGACCACGTTTCATAAATACGAAAACCCTCAAATGGCGCGAGTATCAAAATGTACATAATGTCGGTTCGTGAGAATGTTTTATGGCCCAACACTCCGGATACAAAACATCTACATGTCGCAATGTAAACGCTATCACTACAATATTTTAAACGCGAATGTATGTCTGTTTGTACTGTACTGTACATATATATTCAAGTGCAATTTGAAAAATTTTATACCGACTTCCATTCTATTACTTTGGTAAAAATCAAATTGGAGTGTAACTCAAACACTACTGAACCGAATTTAATAAAACGGGACCACACGGAAAGCACAAGATTTCAAACAAAGAATTTTGGAAATCGGTTCACCCAGTGGAAAGTTACGAGGTAACAAACATAAAAAAAATACAATCGAATTGAGTACCTCCTCCTTTTTGGAAGTCGGTAGAAAATAAGCAAAACATGCCAAGGATATGTCTTGCACCTGATGTTAAGCAGTACGCTTGCCTATGCCAGTTGCAGTGACAGCCAAAGTTTAGAACTTACTTTTGCGTAGCAGTGCACTGCACCCCGATATATTGTTCTCTGAGTCTCTTTCCATCAATGTCCGCTGCTACATCGCCTTTCACACAGTAATGCTTGCGCACTACTGCTTCGTGACAGAATATCTGATACTGCTGTGGTACCGACCAAGACGGCCTCTTGTACAAGAGGGGTACGGTTCCTCGATACTTATATATATATCCCGACGGCGGAGGAAATGTGCTTCTCTATTCCCTCATAACTCACGAGCTATGGAGAGGGCTATGCTCGGGGTTTCTCTACGTGATCGAATCAGAAATGAGGAGATCCGTAGGAGAACGAAAGTCACCGACATAGCCCAGAAGATAAGCCAGTTGAAGTGGGAGTGGGCAGGACACATAACACGCAGAACAGATGGCCGATGGGTTGGGAAGGTTCTGGAGTGGAGACCACGGACCGGCAAGCGCAGCGTAGGTCATCCACCGACACGGTGGGCAGACGACATGATAATAGTGTACGTCCTACGTCTGAGATGATGATGATGATTCCCTTATAATGAAAAGGTGATAGATTAATGTTATCAAACAACCATCTCTTCCAGGCTTCAGCGAGAATTTATGGGTACATATAATATATTAATACAGGTTGGTTGAGTGATTATATCATCCAAGACCCTGAAACGAACATTTCTGTTTATCACAGATATATCCCCCCCCCCCCCTCTCAGGGATCGAATTTGAAACCCTGTGGTTGTAAGGCAAGATCACTACCGAGCTAACGGCATAATAAAAATAACAAGAAATAACTAACCAGCTCGTCAATGTTTAAAACACCTCAAATGCAAACTGTAGAAGCACAAACGCGAAATTTATATTCAGAATCCGTTTTCACGACGCATGCGTGGGTACGCACGTAAAATTTATCCCTAGAATAAGGGTGGGGGCAGAGAACCGCGCGTTTCGACCGAACAGGACGTTTCAACCGCTCCGTATATTTACCGCTACGATCTACGTGCAGTGAAGTGACAGTTTTTAATTTTAAAAAAATATGCAAGTGACCGATTTGGCTAGTGTACAGTGACCTCAATTTTTTTTGTGTGGCGTGAAGTGAGTGGAATGTGTGGTTAATAAGCTACGGTGAGTTTTTTTGTATTATCAGTTAACATTTAAATATTCACAGGAATTCTTGCATTATTATGGCTTATGACAGATAAGGGTGATAAACAAGAAACTTTTACAACTTTCAGTTATATAACGATTTTACAGGCAGCAAGTTTTGGCAATTTAGAAACTTTATTACCTTATTCATTTAGCTAAGAAGTTTTGGTATGTTTTAAATTAAAATGAATATTATGTATTCATTAATTGAATTTATCAAAACTACGATTTAAAAATACAGCAAGTAATAAGAAAACTTCCACAAAAACGCAGTCAATTTTTGGGACTAATTTAACCCAATAAATTAAACATTGCAATTTTAGACAGAATAATTACACTTCCTTGGATGGGATTCAAACCTTCTTCAGACAATCGGTGTCAAAACTCGCAGGTTGACGCTAAGCAGACGTTTATTTATTTTTTATGGTAACTTAACATATATTATAAAAACTATTAATTACTAACCTTCCAATTCTAAAAACGTATTACTTATAATCTAAAATTTTGCAGGCTAAGTTCTAATAACATTAATTTCTGTTATAAAGTATAATAGAACATTACATAATTATGTCTTTAATAAGATTATCAATTGCAATTTTGCATTACCTACATTACAAATCTAATAAAAGAGCATTTTAGAAGATATTAAAAAAGATGGGTACTACATTATCCTGAAATAAATAGATACTAAAAAATCTAGACACGTTGATATAAAGTTTTAACATCATTTTTGTTTATTTACATCATCGTTATTATTTATGGATTTAGTTGAGTAGATTTGTTATTTTTTACTGACTAAGACAAATTCATGGAAAAAGGTGAACATGTTATTTTCTGTTACTCTTTTTCAATATGCGTAAACTGTTTTTACCTGCAACGTTTTACGCTGCGGCGGAATGAGTGCCATGACACTTAAATTTCTTGTGTTTTTTTCCACCGTTCATAAATAATTTGGCCGTTAGGAATATTTTGAAAAAAATGTCAAACCTACACTATTTTTGAAAATTACAAGTGGCACTCCTGCGGTCGATAAGCCCATTCTTACGGGGCCGTAAACTTACCTTACCGTTTACATGACATTATGTTATATAAGTATAGGTTATATACTATTAATAAAACCTTTATATGCTACTTACAAATAACCTTAACTGAGTAAGACAGCCGACTAACAGCCTCTAAATTATTAACACAGTGCGTGAGGGAGAGGAGTAAAACAATTCGATGGATTGAACGAATCGTATGAGAAAATCCCGACTTCCTATAAGTTTAAGGCCGAGTAAGAAACTATCTCGGCTGGTTCTATACCAGTGGCAGATATTCTGTTTATAGAAAGCAATAATACACAAGTATTACTATGTGAATTGAAGGATAAAGGATTGGATTTGGGTAAAAAGCTGATGGACACAGGTCTAGCTTGATATAAGAGGAGTGGAAATCCTGAGAGACTGTAATTTTCAGATCCGTTTCAATCCATAAGTCCCAATGTTGAAACTTCAAAATCAGCTTTATAGGAATAAATATGCAATTGTGAATACGAGGTTTAGTGTCAGCGCCTTTAATGAAATATAATCCGGTATCCCTGGACTATAATTTTTATGTTATTGAAAAACGGTGCAAACACAAGGCCCATCTGATTTGAAGTTGTTACCTCTACCTAGAACATGAACAAGTGTCGAATGATGGAGTGTCAAGAACAAGTGTCGAACTGCACTGCGTTCTGCGGGTTTACACCCTGAGACATTAAGTTGTTAAGCATTGACCAGTTCAATGAAAGAAGTAAAATTTTTAGAACCTTTACATGGACATATTACACATACATCCGCTGCAGTAAAGTGGGAATTTGCCAGGTTATATGTTTGAAGTCCTATCAAAGCATTAACCAGTTCAATGAAAGAAGAAAAATTTATAGAAGCTTTACATGGACAAATTACACATACATCCGCTGCAGTGAAGTGGGAATTTGCCAGGTTATATGTTTGAAGTCCTATCAAAGCATTAACCAGTTCAATGAAAGAAGCAAAATTTTTAGAAGCTTTACATGGACAAATTACACATACATCCACTGCAGTGAAGTGGGAATTTGCCAGGTTATATGTTTGAAGTCCTATCAAAGCATTAACCAGTTCAATGAAAGAAGCAAAATTTTTAAAAGCTGTTCATGGACAAATTACACACACATCCGCTGCAGTGAAGTGAGACTTTGGCAGGTTATATGTTTGTTATGACTATATATATTTCTACAGTTTTTCTTTTTTATTTATGCACTAAAGTCAAACCTAATTATTTATTCTTTATAGACGCCTAAGGGCGCGCTTACAAATTGTCATTCTACAGTTTTTATATCTACAACCGGATTGGAACGCGACCACGACTGAGAAAGGTCTACTATTATTGGTTGAAGTGTATTAGGGAGTAGTATATAGTATATTAGGGTTGTAACGGGCGTAGCACTATAAACAATGCGTAGACTTGAATTACTTCTGTTTGAAGGGAAAATATTCCTCTCTTAGCAAATCTAAAATCAAATTAAGACTCTAAAAACAATGACTCGATGTGTCGAGAGTTACTACTCTTACAGAGCTTACATTTCGTGTTAAAGCAGTGCGTGACTCTACAACTCTCATAGACAGACGTGGTACTCACCATTAAATGCACGGCTTACTCGTCTCGTTTCTTCGCAGTGTGATAAATGTATCTTCATTAACATTCGAATAATTTCCATTACGTTTCTTCTATTACACAGTAATTTTCCTTATACTTTTAAAGTAATTTTTGATTACATGCCAACTTACGTAGCTGCACGTTGTTTTACTATAAAAACATCATTATAAACATGAAAGGTATAAATTTGGTAAAAGCATTGCCTGTAGCAATTTATCTCAATATAAAGTCAATAATACAGTCATTTAAAAAATCCTTAATGGTCTTAGATTATAGTTATTGCAAAATTAAATTATTACCTTATATTATAAATATTATGCAAAATACATCATAATAAAATGCAATCGTCCTCTTTCGTCAATAACTGCTTACTTCACTGTCATGTATGTATTTACGTTTATATGCCGTAGACGAACGAAAGTCACCGACATAGCCCAGAGCCCAGTTGAAGTAGCAGTGGGCAGGGCACATAAGACGCAGAACTGATGGCCGTTGGGTCCAGAAATTTCTTGACTGGTGACCACGGACCGGCAAGCGTAGCGTAGCTTCCACACATAAGGTGGACAGACGACCTAATAAAGGTTCGCCACGATATTTGCTGACCGTCTTTTTGTAAATTAATGAGAGAGGCATATGGTACAAGCAATGAGAGATTGAAAACGAAGGGTATATTCTTAAATGAATAGATACTAAAGCATTAAGCACTCTAAGCACTTTTCCTCAGCTACTTAGAGAGCTTTCTCTTAGAAGCTGTAGTTTTGCATGGCACTGTACTACGTTCGTCACACCAAGACATTAGTTATTTGAGTCTATTTCCTCTTGTACTAGAAAGCAATAACACGATATGGTAAGTCAAGTTTTCTTGCCTATAAGAAGACGCATTCTGGCATCAGAGGAAATAAGCTTCAACTCCCCCTACCATCCCCTCACATAGTTAAAGCTGAATAAACGAAAACTTACAGCTAACAAGTGCTATTTAGGTCGAAAAGGAGTTATATAAGCCTACGCAGTATGAATGTGAAATGACGAACGCACACTGTTACTTCACGGCCCGTCACAACCCCCACCACCGTATCACCATAGAATAATAAATTAGGGAAAAACAGAATCATTGATACAAACCAGAAAAGATACCTATTTAAAACGTGCCTTACATAATGAAATAAGATTTCCCTTCCAAATATACCTCTCTACCGTGGAACGGATACGAATGATTTTATTTCAAAGTAACCTTATAGCGAGAAAATGTTTGCCGTACTTCAATCCTCAATATAGAAACTTATAATACATTTGTTTATTTTTGAAAGAAAAAAAAAATTACTATGAATACTATTAACTGCAAGTAAAAAAACGTATATAAGATAGGTACTTAATCTACTTAATTTAGAACTACATTTGATACTGGAAACGAGTCCTGACTCAGCATTTGCTAGGGTTGGTAGCATCAACACTGATGTTCAATCGAAACTCATGACAAACATCACGAGATCAGCCGTGCGATTGTCTAATGATTCGTCGACGAGCTCACCGATGTCAAATACATTTTGAGATATCGCCCTTGTACACAAGGTTGTTTTTCCAACGTTTCATGTCATCTCGTCATTTATTTCAAGGATGTTGTCAAGGATGCAACGTTGTTTGCTTTTAGAGAATCGCACGGCTGTTGTCTAGTGATTATTTGAAATACAAGGCTAAATTAGAGATATCGCACTTTGTTGACAGTTAACAGTGGTTGTTTTTCCAAAGTCCTTCCGTGCGATTTTCTAATGATTTGTTGACGAGCTCCTCGACGAGCTCACCGATGTCAAATACTTTATAAGATATCGCCTTTGTACACGAGGTGGTTTTTCCAACGTTTCTTGTCTACTCGTTATTTGTTTCAAGGATGTTGTCAAGGATGCAACGATGTTTGCTCTTAGAGAATCGCACGGCTGTGCATAAAAACAAACAAAAACATTATTATAACAAGGTAATTGCTATGAGAAAATAAAACAAAGAATGATTGAATAATTTTAGGTATAAGATTATAATTTATTTTGTGTTTTGAAAGGCTGTTGGAGTTTGTGTAGACGATCAAGTTGTTCCTTTTTAATTACTTTTCTTTGAACCGACTACCAAACAAGGAGGAGGTTTCCAGTTCGTCTGTTTTTTTATTGTGCTACTTTATAACTTGTAGTAAAAAAAAACATGTGAACCGATTTAGATGTTTTTTTATACGTGGTACGTTCCATGTACCTCTTATTCATTCTACTTATCTCACCATTAAAATTTTATCAAAATCAGACCAGTAGTATTTTTATAATAATTTATCAACAATAAAATGAAGGCGTATTCAATTTTTTTTTAAATTGAAGTGTTCGCAGGGGAGCTTGGTATGTTGATCTTAACAGATCAATAATGTTAAGTAACGTTTGCTGCGGTCAGGAGTTGGATGGGTGTACGCTAGTGGCATTGTTCAACTGAGCGCTTCCGTGCTTCGGAGGACACGCTAAGCCGCCGGATCCGGTTTTTTTGCCTTAGAACAAGAGTCGTTAGGCTATGTCGAAGGCCTGACTGGAAGGTCTGGTTGGGTGGATTATGGCCCAACTCCACTTTCTAAGAGGAAGGCTCGAGTCCTAGCAATAGAAACATAATAGGCTGATTATATATGTTAAAAAAGAAGTTATTGTAATTGATAGATCTGTTTGACTAATCAATCGTTATTGATGTTGCGGTCGAAGGTAGTATCACAATAGACCTAGAATAGCGACTGGCTCTTAATGACAGCTGCCGGAACATACCGTCAGCTGCTTCGTCATATATTTTAAATCTTAAGGCAGTGGTCCCACCGCCGACGATGATCGAGAAGCGAGCAGAGCTAGGAAGTAGAAACGAGATGGCGAGCAGCGGGAAGCGAGTTTGTAGTTTCGAGAGTTTTGTCGCTGGGCTGTTAGCGAGTGCGCGAGTGCGACGGGCGATTACTCGCGCCACTCGCTCATAGCGACCGAGCGTACAGTCCTGCCATAATCCTCTCTCTGCGCGTTCTGACCGCCAAGCTAGCATCGCCAAGGGAGTACCGCTGAGCGAGTATTACCTTTGATAGCTGTTGCTCGACGACAGACTAGTGGAGCGAGTTCTCGCCGGCAGTGTGAATAGTCAGCGATCAACTATTTACATATGCATCTCTTTTCTTTACACGTAATGCATATCTTTTTTTACGTTTCTTGAGCTAGAAAATAGCCGATAGTTTGTCGCTTACTCGCCGGCGGTGAGACAACTGCCTAAGGGTAGTAGCTA
Source organism: Selenia dentaria (assembly GCA_917880725.1). Lineage (NCBI taxonomy): Eukaryota > Metazoa > Arthropoda > Insecta > Lepidoptera > Geometridae > Selenia > Selenia dentaria. Next base: position 24,357,747 of record OU862898.1, read on the forward strand.
GCTAGCTGTTTGTTAGGTTTTTAGCCGGGCATCACAAAATGAAACTTTTGTGATGCCCGGCTAAAAAACTAACAAACCTGCATACCGTGGATTTTTACCACGATATTGACCAATGTAAAGGCCGTCTGAAGGACATCCGATCCTTATGATGATTCCGTTAGCTCAGTTTGTACTTGTGGCCTTTGTGGCCCGGGCGTATATTTGTGTGATAAGTAGCTTATAATATTTGTTCTCGGCCCTTGTATGTTGTGTTATGTTTATGTGTGTCCATGTGTCCCACGGCACAGGCTACTACTACATACTGGGTTGATTATGCACTAATTAATACTGTCCTTGAGAACAAGTCGCCATTTAGATCTAGTGTATTGCTAACCGCATCACCACTGACTAGAGTGAGATAGTCTTCAACCTCTGTATCTATCAATTATGATGACATCAGAATTAACTCCTTTTTAGAAGACAGCTAAAAACATGCCGACATTTCCAGCATCAAATCCAAACAATAATTTTAAACAACATTCGCTGGCAAACGACAACTCATTTATCAAATTTTAATTACGATCCTAATTCACCAATAGAAACGCCTTTATCAAAGCTAAGATTATTCCGGGCCGTTGTCTTGTCTTTTTGGAGATGACAGCGAAACAGGGGGAGTGAATTATACGGAGAGAGTTGTTTGAACTGAAACACTACTGTAGCCAGAGGCACAAGTTCAATGTGCTCTCTTAGGGTTCGGTATGAGACTGCAGGAGCCTTTTAGCCGAATGTGGTGCAGCCCATGAGACGGGTTATGTATGTATGTCCGTTCTATGTCCGCTCGTAAATATACTCAATAGCTATCGCTGAAGCTGTTGCTTATTAGATTCTTTTGAGGAGGGTAAACATGTAATTTTAACAGATTCCAAGAGTGCTCTTTATCATTTGGCTCGATGTTCCTCGAACTGTCGAGGAACACTGATAGCTTACAGCAGCGATCGCTATTTAAATTAAAGAGCAAAAATAAAATGGTTCTTATGGATACTTTCACATATCGGTGATCCAGGAAATGAAGAAGCCGATCACTTAGACAAAGACGCAGTTATTAACGGCGTACATATATAATCGGAAACGGCTACAACGAATTTCATGAAATTTTAACATGCAGGGGGTTTCGAGGGCTATAAATCGATCTAGGGTCCATTTTTAGAAAACGTCGTTTTATCCATGTTTTCAGGCAATGAAAAATGCTACTAAACTAAAGCTATTTGACAATAGATGGCGTTGTTAAGCAACACTAAGCCAATGAGTGTTTGGTTTGAGGTTGGACCAAGAAAATCAATAAAATTGTTTACTTACTAGGAAAGCTTGATAATTCAGATAGTTTAGCAGTAATATATATATATATATATATATATCGGCGCAACTACAACAGTTCGTCGAGAATAATTAAGTTTAATCATTTGATTGCCCTAAAAATAGTTTACAAATCATCAGTTGATTATTTTTGAGTTGATTACGATGTAAAATTAATGTTATGATTGTAATTTCAATACTTTACCAACAAACTTGTAAACTCGTGCACGTGCGCCGAGTCCTATAAGTACGGCCGCACTGTAGGCGCTCGTCTCAGTCGCTCTCGAGTCGCCGTACAGTACGGACCTCTTTGTGACGTTGTTACGCTGCTCGTTGAATATACGAAGCTTATAAAAGTACTTGTGAAGTTTTACTTCGAGGACCCAAAAATGAGTGATCATCATGAAAACAACAATTGTGACGTCAGCAATGTTGACGTCACACTTTTTAAAAAAACACTCCGGAGGTGCTTTCTCCGTCATATATATATAAAATAGTAAATAGAATTGCTAATTTTAGCTAAATTTAATTTTCTTGGTCTAACCAATATATTATATATATATATAGAGGTCTAAATAATATATATATATATATAAATATGATAATAATTTTAAAATGAAACTGAAATTGGCAGGTGCCGTAGTCTCTTCCATATCCTACTATCTCCCTTATCACTAATAAGTTCATATCAATAGCCTGGCCATTTTACCCATTTTTGTAATAGTACCATGTTACCCTTCATCCAACATTCTTTCTGTTTTTGATACTCTGCATTTTTATACCAAACAGGCATCTAAGTGTTGGCTACAGCCCCACTTATGCCTTTGTAATGGATCGGATGAAATCCGAGAATTTTTTTGAATAACAATAATAAAAAAATCTGTTTATTTTCTCTCTACAAAGGTTCTTATTGATAAAGTAAACCCTAATATGTTTACTTAGGTAAACCTGCTTTGTGAGAGACTGGTGCCTGAAGTAGGTTTGTGAAAACCTGTATTACAAGTCACCAGGGCCTCACTCCACGAATTAAGCTTTCTTTGGCAGCTTTAGGTTGTTGAAATATCAATGAAAGTGTTTATAAATGTTTCAGATTAGGCCACAGATACATAATTACATTTTACTAGAATTTAGCGGATCATTACCGTTTAAATATATAGTTTATATTTATATGTTTAGTATTTCTAGTATTATTATTAATTTTACTTACATATTCTTCTACATACTTACGACGATAGTTACCATTCTATATCAGTACGGAAACCTCGATAAGTCAATCCGAATCGCACTTGGCTGGTTTTATAGTTAAAGAGTAAAATAAGAGCTGACGGTATCGGGTTAATAAAGTCCAACTTCAGCCTCAGACTTTGTTAATAATTATGAAAGGTCTGAATCGGTATTTAGACCAAAGACACCTTCGTTGATTTAATTTATTCGATTTGAGTACTTATGAAGTAAAATAATTTAAGAGATAGGATAGCTAATTGAAATATATTCTAGGTTTTTGAGTTGAGATTCTGTTTATAAAATTCTAAACAGAACTCAACTACGTTTTTTATGATATTTCCTTGTAAAACGGTTCGTTTGTAGCAACAAAACGTGGTGGTTATTCAAAATTTATAATTACATACCTATCCTAATTCGTACTATTTTTTTTATTAGTTTAATGTTTCTACCCACAGACTCTAGTGTCCGTGCCATTTTTTTACATTGACTTAACTTAACTAATTAATCAACTATTTAAATATACATCCTTGCATACAATGAGGGAACATATACTAAACCTAACATTATATAAAATAACAGAAAAACAAAACCTAAATTAGGTATCCAATGGAATTCCGAGCAGACCGGTCTCCGCAAGCAGCACCCGTTCACGAGTTGACGCATGTGGCAGCCTTCCTCAACCATATTTGAGAGAAGATGGCGACCCGACACACGACGCCGCCACTTGCCAACACCTCTTCGTGAGCATGTCGGAATGCCAATGTTTACCCATTTCATTAACTACAGATATAACGGGTTTTTTTTGTTTGACGTCATTAAGACATAGATGGCGGCTTACCCACATCCCATTTTAGCAGGGCCTCCATAACCACGCTATTTCTATCTCGGATGGCCATTTTCAGATTATATTCACATATGGTCTCTGTTCTTGCAACCATCGAAAATTATAGGGGAGGCTTATGTTCAGCAGTGGACGTCCTACGGCTGAGATGATGATGATAAAGTTGAAATACATACTACCTATACTGTTTTTACACACATGTATTTGTATTTTTGGTTTAAATTAGTGGGTAATTATTAAGATAAAAATATGTAAGATCTTGGGAGACAAAAATGCTTTTGTATTTTATTTTATTAATGGTGCACAAGTATAGGCAAAGCTAACAGAATCATGAAACGTTGTTTGTGTGATTTCCTCGTTCCCTGAAGTTTATATAATGGATCCACCTCGTTACTAGAACGTGAATTAGACTGGACAGTGACATAATGACGGACTTATTTATGTGACTCTGGCTACATGAAATACAAATACGTCTTTAGTATTTGTATTTCAATTGCTTCCTTAAAATGTCATTTGTAATTCGTATTTCAAATACCTGACGCCGAGGTAATTTTGTAATTAGTATTTCAAATACTTGAGGCTTCAAAATAAATTTTTACATTAAAATACACTTAACCTTTATTTAGCGATTGTGAGTGACCTGTAGAAAGATTGTTTTCTTTAGCAGGTTCTATTCACTCCAACTAGAGGCTGTTCGAGTACATTTAAAAATCTAGTGTTCATGAAAGGAAACTCTGGATTTACTGATTAATTAATCTTGATTTCCTCTACTTTTCAGCTTGTGCTGGTCTAGAGTACTTATTTTGTAATTTGTATTTCGTATTTTAATTACTTGCCATACAGTATTTTTAATTTGTATTAAAATTAAAGCAAAGCCAATTTTGCCCAGCCCTGCATACGAGTTCAGTTACAAAGTAGAAAAAACACACTTTTTTTTATTCTGATTATACATTTTATACTCAGAGGTTTGAAAGCTTTGCTACAAAAACTGGTAGTGCAATTCTCTTAGAGCAAACATTGTTGCATCTTTGACAACGTCCGTGAAACGTGACTACCAGCCGTGTGATTCTCTAAACGCAAACATCATTGCATCTTTGACAACATCCTTGAAACAAATGACGAGATGACAAGAACGTTGGAAAAACAACCTTGTGTACAAGGGCCATATCTCATAAAGTATTTGACAAATCATTAGAAAATCGCACGGAAGGACTTTGGAAAAACAACCACTGTTAACTGTCAACTGTCAACAAAGAGCGATATCTCTAATTTGACATTGGTTAGCTTGTTTACCCTTCAAGAATCGGTATATTATAACAATGAGATTTCTATTGTGTCTGGCCCTATGATGACCAACGACCTTTGATGGATTAACGATCGCAACGACGAACCATTCATTAGAGAATCGCACGGCTGTGGAATGCACAAGGCTTTATTAAGGCTAAGGCGTTCTTCGTCGAAGAGCTCACAAATTCTGTCAAACTTTAGGTCCGTAGTTAGCGCGCGTCATCAATTGAAGTTGCACAGGGAAGTTGCCAATTACTTAGATTTGAATATGAATTCCACATTTGTTGTTGTTTCACGCACAATGTTTCACGGATGTTGACAAAGACGTAACGTTGTTTGCTCTTAGAGAATCGCACTGCAATAAACCACTTATTAGACCAGGCGTGCGATTCTTTAAGACCAAACATCGTTGCATCTTTGTCAACATCCGTAAACAAATGACAAAGATTCCAAGAAACGTTGGAAAAACAACCTTGTGTACATATCTCATAAAGTATTTGACATCGGTGAGCTCGTCGACGAGTGCATCGACGAATCCTTACAGCCGTGCGATTCTCTAAGAGCAAACATCGTTGCATCTTTGACAACATCCGTGAAACGACGAGATGATAAGGAACGTCGGAAAAACAACCTTGTGTACAAGAGCGATATTTCTTAAGTATTTGACATCGGTGAGCTCGTCGACGAGCACATCGACGAGTCATAACATAATCGCACGGCAAAATCGCACTTCTGACTTTTTGACATCTATGAAACATATGCTTTATGAAAGCATTCTTTCTAGTGTTGCAAGTTGTGAGGCATTAAAAATTACCCTCAACTGGTAGTGAATCCTGTTAATTAGACTGATATGACATGGATATTCAACGTTAAAGCACAGAATAAATACTAATAGTTCTGTGAACAGTAGACCTTGCAAGCACTTAATCTTATCAGCGTCAATTTTTCGCAGTACTTCACAACCTAATATAAAGACGCCTTTCCCTTTTTAAGAAAATTACTTAAAATCGGTGACTACAAAAAAATATGTTAAATAGTAGAACATGCATACAAAGTTTCGTCAAGATTGGTTGAAAAATGTGAACTGTACAGGAAGACTTACGTACAACCTAACAAACACACGGACAGATGGAAGTCAATTTGGCCAGTTAAAGCAGAGACTTCGCAACTAGTCAACTAGTTAAGGCTTGTTGTAACTTCGTCAACAGAATTCCTAGTTTCCAGTTTGATTTACTGTCCACCGTAACTATCGACATTCGAATTTAAAACAGGCAGTGTTGTATCAAGAAAATCACCTCTGGCGGATGATTTGTGAATCTAGTAGATGCGTTCGTAATATTCAGTGTATTTTGATTTTTATTTATAAACGCGAGTTTGATTTCTGCAAAGAGGTCATATCAAGCCTGGAGAAGTTATTTAAAGTAGAAATTATTCTATGTGTCTGCTCCGTCTAGCTTATGGTGTGCAAAAACAGAGATAAAAGAGATAACTAGTGACTGACAAGATCCGTCCCCGTAAGACGGTTAAATCAGATAGAGAGTTAAAATTCGATGCTCGGACCTCTAGCCTCGGTGACCTAAATGGTCATGGCGTCTGACACAGATATTCAGAAGACGCGGGTTCAAATCCCGTCCGATGATGTGAATTTTTCTCTCTATAAGTTTCAATGTTATATATCAATGTAGCCGTATTTTCATGCCTAAATTGATGTGTTTACGTTTATAGTCGATCGCACTACAGGATGTTACATGCAGTACTTTCGATAAAATGCGAAAAAATACTCATTATTGGCAAAATAACTAACATATAATAAATCAAAACGTTAATAAAAGCTATCATTACGAATTTTTTTCAAATTTGATCCGAAATTTTTGAGTGTCCTATTTTAGTAGACGCTTACAATATAAAAGGCAACGACCTTAATTTCAAGTTTGAATAGCCGTTTATTAGAAACATATGGGGAGTCATATGTTCAGCATCGGACGTCCTACGGCTGAGATGATGATGATGATGATGATATATTAGGTGTTTAGCGAAAGTACTTATGCAATATTGGATACTATCGCTAAACACCTAATAGTGTGTTCAACACCACTCAAGTATCTAAATCTATCGCTAAGCAAGTAACAGTGTCTTTCGACAGATGTCTTTGAGAGCCAGTCACTATTCTAAGTCTAGTGTTATGCCACCTTCGAACGCACCATCAGTGTCCATCAAGTGAGATCGTGGTCAAACACTAGAGTCCCCCTCCTTGTCGATTCCCCAATACTGGGTGTTGTGACCAATCATGGCATTAGCCTCTCCCGTAAGTCAAAGTCAAAGTCAAAATCATTTATTCAAAATAGGCATCAAAGACGCACTTATGAACTTAAATTTTTCATTATTATGTACTATAAAAACTCACCCGCCGCATTCCATAGTAGATTGTATCATAAGGGAGCAAAATAATATTTTTACGGCGAGGGTGCTTTTTTGAATCCAGAGTGAAGTGAGGGATTCTAGAGTAGAATCCCGAGCGTAGCGAGGGATTCTTTAGTAGAATCTGAACGTAGCGAGGGATTCAAAGTACGTCGCCCGAGCCAAAAATATATTTTGCGCCCGAGTGATACACTCTACTTTTCATCACCCACTATGAGAAAATAAAAGCGCCTCATATTTTATTGTAATATTATTATTTAATAAAACATAGAGTAACAACTAAATTGAAATTAAATAGTATCCTTTATTAAAACAACTAAAAACTTATATTTACATTTGAGACATTTTCGCAATTACACTATTGACAATTATGAAAATTTATTGTTACAGTTTTATTAGGAATAGAGATTGTTGTAGATTTTATATTCTGCGTGTTTGAAATGTCCGAATCTGGATCATTTTGAGGAAAATGTGACGGTGAATCTCGTTGTTTGGATGTAGATAGGCGCGGCGACAGTGGTATGGATGGATTTACTGAAGGTTGCAATTTAATGTTTTCCACGATGCGTTCAGATGTTTTCGCCTTGTTCTCAATGGAATCTTCTATATACCCTTCTGCTACAGCACTCGATTTCCATCCTCCATGTCGCTTGAGAACAGTTAAGTCCGCTCCAGTATCTGCCAAAAGGGTAGCAGAAGTACGACGAAAACAATGTCCTGTATACAGTTTGATATCTGGTAACTTCAAATAAGTAGCAATTTCTTGTGGCATGTTAGAAATTTTATTTTTTCCCATCACTTGTTTGAAGCACTTGCCATTTTGATAACGGATGAAAAACCGATTGGTCTTCATAGCAGCAGGACGCAGGTCCAGGTATTTCTGTACAATAGTTTTGTATTCTCCTCGTATTACGAAGGATCGGTCAATTTTGGTTTTTGTATCGGTCAGCTTTACTAACAGTAAATCATCCGAGTGATTTTCGACATCATCAACAGTTATTTTTAAAAGTTCATTGCCACGACAAGCTCCATGTAATCCGAAAATTAAAGCCACCTGTAACAAAACCGAATGTGAATAAGACAAGTATCTATCAAAGTACAAGTTACAATAAAATGTGCATTTTTATACACTATGATTATATTTTACTAATCCACCGTAAACATACCTACTTACTTTTACGGCAAGAAAGACTTTGTCGGGTGCCTCATTAAGGAAAGTCTCCACGTTTTTGACTGAGAACACTTTGGATTTTTTAGGTTTAAATCCATCAGACATCCTCTTCAGGTACGCTATTAATTTCGAATATGTGTCCAGTTTTACATCGTTATTAGAACTGACTGTTGATTTTAGCATTGAGTATGTACTCCAAAGAGTGGAAGGTTGTTTAGTTTTGGCTAAGTACTGGACGTAGGCCAAAAACACAGATTCTGAAAAATTCTTGGCGCTTCTTGCATTTCTCCATTCAATATATTTATATTTTATAATATATTTCTTCCGGGATTTTGCAGGTAATAGATTATCCATCACATTTCTTGCGTCAGTTCTAATGCTTTCAGGAGTTAATTCTATACTTTCACTGTCACTTGAAGAACTCATTTTTCAAAACAAAACAAAACAATGAATTTCTAACAATCCGTGAAAATTTACGAAAACGCGGGCTGTAGTTCGCGCTTTTTTAATTTGTTTTTTTTTTTCATTCATCCGGCGGCGTGACTATGGGCCGTCGTACCAGCCAGTCTTTATTCAAACAATATTTGCGTTCGATTTCTTTGGTGCTGAACACTAAGATGTTCCAAATTCAAAAAGTGCGCGGCAAAGAGAATTGCGGCGCACTTATAAAGAGGATTAAAAACTCATTACTGCCCGCTAAAACTTTCTTATAGAAAACACCACCTTTGGGTGCACATAAAGGCGAACCAAGTCGTCCTTTTCGAATAGATGGGATAAAAAATATATATATCCCACCGAGAAGAAGCGGCAAGAAATTTGGGGTCATTTATTTTATATAGATGTTTACCATCTTTCTACTAAGGTACTACAAATATTACATTTTATGGGTGGCAGAGTGACAGCTTGCCAGAAGTAGAGTATTCCAAGCATCTTTGTCTTCTTTAAAATATCGGACTTTATAATAAGCTTTTTTTATTTAAAGGTTTTACGGTCAACTTGAATTTGCCCTCTGTGAGCTCAGTTATGTGTTTTGGGATTTTATTGCAAAAGCGCACACAATTTTCTAGGAATGACTTATTAGCCTTCCGAAGTCTAAAACTAGGTACAGCTATCCTATTTGTATTTCTAGTATTAAAAGTGTGGTGATCACTATTTAACTCATATTTATTTAAATTTTTACGAACATACATTATATTTTTAAATACATAGTTAGTATGTTGATAGATTATCGAAGGCAAAGTTAATATATTGATTTCTTTAAATAAATCTCTGGGACCCATTCACGGGGACCCATTTCGTATATCGCTCGAATAGCACGTACGATGTTTCTCCATCTATTCCGGCTTCTACAGCTACACGAACAGCATCAAACAACACTAGAGTATCAAGTATAAAAAAAGTTAGGTCACCGTATTAAATCGATTTCATCCCATAAACTGTTCGGCATTTGCCCAAGTTCCAATTTCCACTTTGTTGTTCTCACAGGGAATCGAACCAGGACGCTGTCCTGTGGCTTGATTAACGCAATTAGGCGCTGTCGAACCGCTCACGGCAGAGCCTCGCTGTTTGACAGTACAGCCCGTGGGAGAGAAGGGAATTTGGAAATTCTAACTAGCTTTATGAAATGTTATTGAATTGTTCAAGTAGACAAAGGTAAAATGGGACTAATGGAATAAACACATTAACCCCACACGTTGCAGTTCCTGGAAAAGTGGGTTGATTTCTGCGAAATCTATTTTAAATATTATTGGCCAAATATGGCGAATCGCGAGTCAACGGGTTTAAGCAAACATGCCAATGCCAAAGTCGATATATACGCTGTGGTTAATTCTAATGGTGTTAGTGATTTCCAAAGAGTGATGGCGTGAAGCATACAGACGACCACAAATCTGCAACTTAATCCATTTTATTTGACATCCTTTCCGGATGTTGGTACTCGTGGTAAAGGCAGTAATTTATAACTAATCTTGGCGGAATTTGATATACAGATTTTTCAATTCAATAGAATTGTAGGGTGAACGGCGTTTTTAATTGGATGGGTTATATTTACTCTAAAAAGGGAAAAATTTTCTGGGCTTGGGTCTGCAGATGCACTGCGATCTAATGTGGCTTAATAGTTTCTGAAAGGCGGAAGTTAGTTGCAGCGACATCTACAAGTTGATTTTGGTAGTATCAGTTATGTTTGCACTTTGTTTTACATGTTTTTTTTTTATTTACAAGGAAAACAAACGGCTGCCTAAATTATAATAAAGTAAACAAAGATTGGATACGCAAAAGCCTAACAGTTTTCGCTTAAAAAAACAGTTAAATATGTCATAGGTAAACAAATCTTAACTTAAAGTTACATTATTTATGCTCTTATAACTTAAAAAAAAAATGTTTAAAGTGATACAAAAGATTACGAAGATAATAAATTGCTACAAGTCATATAAAATAAAACAATGTCATATAAATACATAAGACAGCATAGATTTGTTCGTTAATCGTTAACTGCTTCATTGAAAAGAGATCAACATTTTTTGAGTATTTTGAATTAAAAATATTGACAGTTCGCGGGATTTTTTTTTTATCAAACAGCAAAGTTTTATTGGAACGGCTAACAGCAATACAGAAGCATTTAGCAACGCCATGGGCGAGTTTGTTTTTTGAACAGTAATTGTAAAGGCTGTCATTATCCACTTGCAACAAATCCAGATCACGACTAGTTTCAATCACTTTATAGATCTTCATATCATTAGCGAACAAAAGAAAGTTAGAGTGTTCAAAGCATAAGTGGATGTCATTGATGAAAAGGATAAAGAGAAGAGGTCCAATAAAATAAAATATAAATAAGTCAAACAATCCACGGTGTTATTAGTCGTTATTAATTTTGCGACGAAAACATAGATGGCACTTTGATTTGAGCGTTGATTTTCCTGAATCACGACGATGAGATTATCCGGAATGACGTGTCCACATTATGTTATATTCATGCAATTTGCAAGTTCTGCCTGATGCATTGTTACCTGGTTCCGTCCGGATATTAATAAATTGAATATTAAAGTATGTAACATGAGCACAATATTGTGAGGATAAATTGAACCGACGTGATCTTTAACAAGATAGTTAAAACAAATGAAATTAGAAAGTCAGTTCTATTTTAGGGCTCCGTAGCTCAAAAGGAAAAAGATACCCTTTTATGATCATACTAATTTCCCATTGCGCTTAAGATAAAAATTAGCATTAGCATAACAATTAGCACTTGGGGAAATGTACTAAACATTTCACCAAGTTTTATCTGTACAATTATTTGAAGCTAGCTTGCACAATCATCTAAATTTGGCCGAAACAATTATATACATAAATTGCTTAATAGTTTGCACTAGAATTAGATCGTGTGTCTCGTTCGATGCTCTATGATCTATCACTCAGGACTTGCAACAAGGATATCGGCTTAGTGGAATATTAATTTATATTATCAGAGATCTTGTGATATTTATATTGGCTATTCTGGAAATAACTATACAATACTAATTATAAGCAATATTTTTTGTATGTAATTTTCATCCTTCCGATGCAATAGCTGAACGAACTTAGATGAAATCTATTTATTATCTATGATCTATTGCAACTTTTAGAGAGAAAAAGAACTTTAAAAAGTAATACTATAAAAATTATAAAGGGTTGTGACGTCATTACGAAAATTAAAGATATTCAAAAATAACTTCTTTTGGTAGGATAGTGCTGTCAAAGTTGTTCAATAGATATCGCTCCGTCCCCGTAAGACGGTTAAGACGAATAGAAAATTAAAATTTTATGCTCGGCCCTTGAGCCTCGGTGGCCTAGATGGACATGGCGTCTGACACGGATTGTAGGAAGGCGCGGGTTCGAATCATGTCCGACGATGTGAATTTTCCTTCTAAAAATTGCATTGTTTGTAATCGCTTAGCAGGCGTTAGTGCTTTAAAAAATATATTTTATGGTATTATAAAATATATTATATAATATTATATAGAGGAAATATTTACTTGTGTGTTTAAATTGAATAGGCTCCGAAACTACTGGACCGATGTGAAAAGTTCTTTCACCGTTAGAATCCTATTTTTGTTAGAAAAAATATCCTTGTTGAACATAGACTATATGTTTATTCATCGTCATCATCATCCATCATTAGTTTATAATAAAGATAACTTACATAAGCTTATAATATTTTTTTCGGCAGAGTATACATTCCAGGTGGTCCGAATTAAACTTCATTAAATTAGGTTTAGCGGTTTTTGGGTTACATTCCAATAACTAAAATATGTTACGCCTATTTAAAAGTGTTTTGCTTATCTTGATGATATCATCATTGACGGTGAACGACAATAGATCACTAAAAAGAGTGAATTTTTTAAATCAAAAAATGGAACTGGATTCAACACCAATAAGCGTGAAATAACTTGTCGAAGTCGGTACCATGCGCACAATATTGTGGTAATAGGTACCTACTTTCGAACTATCATGGTACCGACTCCAACAAGTTATTTCACACTTTTGGTATTGAAATCAATTCTATGTTTGGGTAATTATTTTTTCATTTCTGTTTTAATGTCTAAACGAAATAAAAAGAAGAGTCAGAGAACGCGAGTCAGATACGCACTCTGTAAAATCAAGGACCAAACATTATTATAGTAATAGAAGTACGGAATCCTTGACGAGCTATTTAGTTTCACTCTGTAAATAATTATATAAGAACTAAAGAGGAAGCATGTGAATTAATTATATTTCTCAGCGGAAGGTTTATACCTAGTTACGTAATAAGACAATATGTAAACCATATCAAAGACTATTAATTCCGTTTCTGTTGGAAATCTCTTGAAACTGAACTAAATTCCCCAAATTCAGCCGTCATAGAGCTGCAATCGTGGCATGTCAGCCTTGGGGAACACGGAAAACGATCTCTAATCTACAAGCGTTGTCTTTTGTTTGAGTTCGATGCATCGTAGGAGAATCAACTGTAGTGCAGATATGCCGATGGGTTGATTTGGGAAATACTGTACAGTCAAAGACACCGGGTCCTTGTTTATTCTTCTATAGACAACCTCAAAATTAGACAACTTTATACGTATTAAATCGCGTGTTATTTGATATAATTTTATGCCGACGTTTCGAACACTTTTCAGTGAACATGGTCACGGGTAGACTTAAGATTATCACTGAAAAGGGTTTGAAACGTCGAGATAAAATAATATTAAATTATACTCGACTTAATCCGTTTCAGGTTGGTTAATTTCAATCTATCAAGGGAGTGTTAAAATTTATTTTGTAGCTGCTGACCCGCCCGTGTCTTCGTTAGTTTGGTCTATGAAAATCCACGAAAATGAGTTGTATAATTTGTATTAATGATGAAACACAATATGACACAACTGTTTATGAAAAAATTTAAAAAAATAATATCGACTTCCACTATTCAGTTATTGGAGTGTATATCAAAACTACTGAACCGAATTTGATGAAGCACTAGCTTTCTAAAAAAAAAAGAATTTTGATCGGTTCACCCAGTCGAAAGTTATGAGGTAAGAAACATTAAAAAAACATACAGTCGAATTGAGTACCTCCTCTTTTTTTGGAAGTCGGTAGCATAAGTAACTCCTTAACATCAGATATCTGCCAGTGCACGTTTCTGAGTTTAGCCAGCATCAATCAGGATTAAACAGGTTCACAATCAGACACCAAGCTCGATGGCAAAAATTATGTCTTGGTTAGATTCTTGGTTATCTATCCAAATAGTCATAGAGTAAAAATTCATAGGGCCCACTTTCAACGGTACACTCATGTACCGGGGCGATTCACTCCGACTCCCCTCTCTCCTGGCGACGGCCCAAGCCGAGGTCCGTAGATCCGGCGAAGCGTCTTCAATGCTTGCCCTAGGTGCTTGGGCGGTGCGCCCTCTGCGCCCGCATCTGGCTGAGTGCCATCTGCGCTCGCCACCCGTCCGGTGACGCTGTAAATGCCGGTAGAGGCAAACAGCATTAGTCGGTTCGAAAAAAAAGGAAAAAAAAATTTAAAAAAAGGCCACAGATAGCCAGTCAGACAAAAGTATTCTCGTTGTTTTTTTTTGTTACAAGTACCATATTATGCTATAATATGAATTAAGCAAAAGTTGCTGTTTTTACATTTTATAATTATTTTTAGTAGGTAACTTTTAGCGCTTCGTCGACCACTACCGGGGCAAGCTCGCTTTGCTTGTACGGCTCGCGCATTACGTTACAGTCACTTATTAGTAACCTAACGCTCCTGCGCTCGTTTCGCTCGTTATCGCACGTCTATATGACTTTAATCCGACTAGCCGTGCGCTTCTATTAGAGCAACCATTGTTGCATCTTTTACAACATCCGTGAAACAAATGACGAAATGACAAGAAACGGTGCAAAGCAACCTTATGTACAAGGGTGATATCTCATAATGTATTTGACATCGGTGAGCTCGTCGACGAGCGCAACGACGAATAATTAGAGAATCGCACGGCTGATACTCCTACCTGCGTAAAACATAACTAATCGGCAAATAAACATCGGCAAATCGTTCATGATAGAAAGATTATAGGTGCGTTCGTTTAGCTTATGAGGGCATTGGTGGCGTTGTCATTGATGGCTCTTTTGTTATAGCGTTCGTAAAGCTCAAAAACGTTATTTTTGCCACTTTTGTACCCTATTCGAACGCTCAACTGAGCATAAGACCTAAAATCGCATGATTATGCTGTCAAATACATAGCTGTCAAAAAACGATCACAAACAACCATGCTCCGGACGTGGGTCAAAGATTGCACTTTTTGGTGGCAAAATTTCCTCTTTTTTATCTTTCCGAACGCTGAACAAAAAGAGACATGAACGACATTTTCACCCAGAGATTCCCAATTCGAACGCCCCTTGACTGCGTTTTCAGCGTTATTTTCGCCAAAAACGCTCACAAGGTGCCTATTCGAACGCACTATATGTCGTCGAAACAATCACAAACTAAACGTTCTGTCGAGATCCGTTCAGTGGAGAACTGGCTGTTGGATTATGTTGGTAATATACTGGCTGTAGTTTCATCCGCCTGAAATAAGTAAATTGCAAATCTTTGGGAACCTGTTGTTGAATTGGGTTGAAGCTATACTTACTCTTAAGTAGGTAGATCCGTTATAACATGAGGAAGTTGAAATATTAAGATATTAAAACTTCCCGACTTCTTAAAATTTCTGAGCAAAATTGAGAAAATATAAGGTCTGTATTGTAAGCCGATTCATTCTTCAAGCCGCGATATGCTTCATTGACCCTTGATATTGTTTTCTGTTACTTGTACTTCACAAAAAATATTCTCAGCTAGACTTCGACACAGTAACATTGAAAAGTATTTTCATAGATGGGAATATAGCATGAGTTGATTTTCTGGGTCTAACCTCAAAGCACACACTCATTGGCTTAGTGTTGCTTAACAACACCATCTATTGTCGAGTAGCTTTAGTGCTGCGGTATCGGTTTTATATTGCCTGAAAACACGCATAAATCGACTTTATCTAAAAATGAAATCAAACTTATTTTCATGAAAACCGTTGCAGCCTTTTCCGAGGTTCAGATTATATAATATATACATATATAAGTACAAATAAGAATTGCTTTTGTAAAGGTAGGTATTTGATAGCTGTGCCTTGTAACTAACTCATGTGAGCCAAGTAACTATTTTAAATTGTAATAAATAGAAAACATTGTAAAAACATCATTGAAAAGAATTGCACCAAGCTTCTCTTTTCTTCTCGGTTGATGCTCTATTTATTGTGGAACGCGCCAGTAAATTTAGCAATTGGTATTTATAACACATTTATAAATACCAATTGCTAAATTTACTGGAACGTGTCTTTGTTAAATAAATAAAATTTGATTGAGATTGGATAAAATATACTAATTTATATCCGTTTCATTATTATTCCATTTGACACCCGACGCAAAAGAGGGTTATTAGGTTAGGTAGGATTATAAGTTTGACGTGACTGTGTGTCTGTTTGTGGCATCTTAACTGCAGTTTATGAAGATCTGTTCAGACGTTTCAAGTTCATCACTTCTTTGGCTTGCTGCAGTAGGTACCTTAGACGCATAACGTCAATACGCTACCTGCTTTTTTATTTGTATTACTTGTAATCTATAATAATGTGCAAATTTTGACTTTTTGTACTTTATAACCATGCAACATTAACACACAATTTAAATGCCTAAAAAAGAAATATATATATATATATACATCATCACGTTTTTATCAAATTCAACAAGATCATTGTTTTAAAAATCCCTTTATACCAATGGTAAACAGTTTTAACGAAGTTTAAATAATTACGTGTCCAAGCAGGAATCCCCGTGCCTGAATACCGCTCTAATTCTGTAAAACAAAAATGTGAAAAATCCGGACCGACTATTTGTTTTCTCTTATTGTTAGAAACATTATATGTGCTATGGGAAACAGTTGTCAAGCTTCAAACAGGCGGTTGCGATTACGATTTCAACGTCACTGAAGTCAGATTAAGGCATAGTATTAGTAATAGTTACTTACCTAAATAGCCTTCATTGTTTTACCTTCACTATTTTAATATAACCTTATGGTATAAGGCTCAATACAATTTTCTATATGTCTGCTACCACCGTTATTTAATAACTAGTAGTTCTGCGAACAAAAACCTTACGAGCGCAAATTTTCTTCTGATCTTATCAAAATCAACCGGTAGCGCCGCAGTATTTTTTTTTCTTTTTACAGGAGAAATACCCGTCCAATCCAAAACATTTTTTTTTTCGATCTTCTAACTGTCGGTAACGTAATTGGCGCAGTCGGTAGGATTGAATGTGTTCAATAAGTATCGGTACATTTGCAACTTCAGCGATCGTCCTATTGGAGAACATGCAACATTTTTAATGCTATAATGAAATTTATCTCTATCAATTTATCTTAGTCGATTTATCTCAGGCAATTTATCTTAGTCACTGACTTCCATACACCTATCACAAGTGAACGAACACGTTTGCGGTTTTGTTTGTGTTACCCTCATTTTAGGTCCATCTTCCTACGCATAAAGGATGTTTGTTTACATCAAAAACGTTTCACTTTGTCTCCTCGCGAGGCTCGGTTATCATAAAGGTTTTATTACCCCAGAGTCATGTGTTGGTTTTGTATTCGAATGAGGGGTACGCCGCAATAAATTATGATAAAGGCAGCTTTCAGTTGCGGGTCTTTTGAATAACTTAACAATTGGATAACAAAGTGGAGATTCATAACCGCTGTTAAATTATAATTATTCTATACATACATATTTTAAACATGTTTATGCACATGGATGCAAATCTATCTATCTTATACCTTTAAAGGATCAATTTACAATAATATTATAAGAGGAAAGATTTGTTTGCTTAGTAACAGAATAGGCTTCGAAACCACTAAACCGATTTAAAAAATTCGTTCACTATTATAATCCTAGATTGTCTTTGATGAATCCGTATGAAAACTTCGATAATGTAACCCACGGTTTGAAAATATACTAAAAAAAATCCTTACGTTATCAAGTTTCCGCACCAAAGTGACGCAAAACAATTTTATAGTGGACATCAATATCTACAAAAAGTACGCTACACAATATGCCTATTTAATAATTATTACAGTTATGTCACAATAATTACCTACTTTCCAATGTGAAATAGTAACGCCTGCACAAACTAAGCCACATTCTACTTACTTTTAAATTATTCATATCTACACAAAAAAAAATACTTTTAAATAAACAGCTGGGGGCTGTACCAAAAAGAAGAAGAAGAATAAAGTACTGAGAAGCTTGCGTTAATGCGCCGTGGTACATTAGAACCGATGGAGGATACAGCTACTTTGACGTTTACTTATATAATTAATTCTCAATTTTAATGGCTAAAATGTTTACATAGGTATTGTTTTGAATTACATTTATTTAGTTTTATAAGTTATTTGACATTTCTAATTAATAAGTACCTTAACTACATATAATTCATATTGTACTAAATGACAGTAAAGTCTTTAGGATTGTCATAATATTTAAATGTAGTATAAATGTAAATTTAAGTAAGCCTGCAAAGGCAAGTTTTGGCTGGACATTATGCATAATTATATGAACTTTTGTACCTAAAACTTATGAAATAAATGATTATTATTAGACTACATTGGGACCGCAAAGTAGATCTAGTCACCGATACCATTAAAAATGTGCCAAAGTTCATCAACGCAGACTTCATCATCACGTAATCGTCGAGCCTATCCAGCTCCTAGACAATACAGACATAGTAAGAAGACAAAACCTTTCGAGTTAGTGCAGGGAAGTGAAAGTGTATAATAGTGCAGTATGTAAGTACAGTGCCTTCCCCTTAATAGAGACAATAAGAAAGGTGTTATTGGACACATTCTTAGCTATTCTATATTTATCAGTTTAGGTTAAATATAAATTACTTATAAGCCTCTTAGGCCATATTGTTTTTTTGATGTGGTGTCTATTAAAAATGGGACCCCATAAAAATATCTACTCTAATAATAAAGAGTATAGATTTGATTGTTTGTTTATTTGTAATTGATAAACGCAAAAACAACAGAATTCCAAAAAAAATCTTTTACCGGTAGAAAGCCTGCTGAAAGCCTGAGTAACATATTTGATTCATCATCATCATCATCAGTATTTATATATGCAAATAATATATAAATATATAATCTGAATCTCGGAAATGGCTTCAAAAATTTAGTATGCAGGTGGTTTCGGGAGCGATTAATTGATCTGGCTAAGTTTCATAGTCCTTTTATCCGTGTTTTCGGGTAATGAAAAACTGCTAAAATAGTATTATTGCAAATAGGGCCATCACCTTAAACAACAACAAAACTTTTTTACTTACACAGCAACATTAAAGCTACTTGACAATAGATGGCGTTGTTAAGCAACACTAAGCAAATTAGTGTGTTGAATGACAGTAGACTTAGTTACTCTAGGTACTTATACTAATATTATAAATGTGACAGTTTAATACGGCGCCGGAATGGGTTTCGATGAAATTAGGAGTGAAGATGGTTTGTACCCGGGAATAACTCATACCTATCTGTTATTCCAATTTAAGTGGTAGTTTCCGAGAGATCGCGATTAGCTTATTACACGTGAATGAAGTCGCGGGCGGATAGTTGCAGGTTTATACTTACCTTATACTGTTAGGGTTAAGTGTATTATAAAATTCCTGTAGAATCCTCGTTCCCTAACTACATGCTCTACTAACGACTTCATTTCACCATGATTGTTTACTTTCATCGACAAAAGTATAACAGCAGAATGAAAATTGAAATTTAAAAAAAATATTATGAGTTTCTCTCATATCTTAAAGTTCAAATGATTAACTTAAAAACGTATTTATATTGACAAGCTTTATAAATAAGCAATAAAGAATATTTTAAATAGGATATTATTAAACACTTTTTCCGTAACAAAATAATGTACATAACAGGCAGTTTATGGGTATATATAATAAATTTACCTACAAGTAGTTCTTCGAGCAGTAAACCTTCGCAAGCACTGTCTTATCAGCGGCAATTTTTCGCAGTCTCAGCTATCTGCAAACGGTACCAAATGTTCTTGCTGAATATTAGCAAAATCTTCAAATTTTTAAACTTCACCCATGGGTAGCTCTTAAGCGAGCTGTTTGGAACCGAACAAGCACAATATGTTAATAGTTAATGTTCTAAATTTGATAGACGTGTGTATGTAATGTAGGGACTAAGCAAAATGGCGACTAAGTAAGCAACCTTGACCGCCTATCATGGCTGTCTCTTCAAGTTTAAGATATGGCATTATACTGTAGGGATTCTCCGTTGAGGCCCGACAGGGTGATGATTGTGCAAAAGAAAGGCGTACGATCCCTATGTGGGCCGCAATGTATGGTAGCTGTGCACCACTTTTTAAATACCTTAAGAAGGAAGAATCCTGTCCCTTTATTGTATATCTTCAAGGTTTGTGTGTTCATAAAAAAATATATATCTATTCGAAAAGTACAGTGATGCCATAAAAAGAGCTTGTCAGAGTAGATATTCTTTCAAATTGTACGCGTTAACTCAACGGTTAAGTGCCAAACGAAATGCTAGTTGTATGGCGATTAGAATACAATACTTTACCTGACGAAATCAAGGGAGTTGCCTTAAATAATTAAGTAAAAACAGCATTTAACGTATTAATGAAAAAATATATTTCTCGTTAAAGGACTTCTTAGACGATAGTAACCTAAAATAGGTAATTACATATTTTGTTTATATTATATAATATATATAGATATTATACATAGAAATTATATTAGATTAAGGTTTAATTTTTAATTAATTGATACAACTGACTTATCAAATAAAACTTTTAAATGACATTCGTTTCCAAAATCAGGTAAGTAGTGACATTAGTAATTACGAAATTTCGGATTACTTGGAGGATAAATCAGCTTGGGACTGATCACTCCAGAATCTCTCTACTCGTGTACTAAGATGTCAAAGTGTAGCGTGTCTTGCCCTACGGATACCATTATTATGTTCTCTTCTGTAAGGCAACACACTGGAGCTAAAAATAAACGAACATTTGTTATATACATTAAGAAATAGGCGATACAAAAAAAAAATTAAAAGGCAAGCCCGTTGAGTTTTTTGCCGGATCTTCTCAGTCGTGGTCGCGTTCCGATCCGGTTGTTGATTTAAGAAATATTAAATGAAATATGACAATCTGTAAGTGCCTCCGTAGGCCTACACAGAATAAACGATTTCATTTCATTGGTATATTTTTGAAGATTTGTTACGGCCTGTTTATCTATTTTGCGTGACGTACTAATCTTGTTAAAACATTTGCACGCCGTGCACGCAGAGTTTTGTTGGAAATGTGCTTTAAACTCTAAAACATTGTGCCCAAAACTGCTACTATAATATATATTAATTACTCATACCTAATGATTGCAAGTATCATAAGAAATCATGACCATTCATTTCAATCTCATCATCAGAAGCGCTCGTAGCGGAGCATGACTTGGTGATCTTATAACCGATCAACAAGTTAAGCAACACTTGCTGCGGTCAGGAATTGGATGGGTGTGTGCTAGTGGTATTATTTAACTGAGCGCTTCCGTGCTTCGGAGGGCACGTTAAGCCGTCGGTCCCAGTTATTCGTCTTAGAACAACAGTCGTAAGGCTATGTCGAGGACCTTTGGGTGGCCTGAAAACTTCGACATGGGTTGGCCACTAACCTATTCACCAATCCGCACTGGGCCCGCATGGTGGATTATGGTCCTACTCGTCTCTCTGAGAGGAAGGCTCGAGTCCTAACAGTGGTTACAAAATAGGCTGATTATGATTATGATTATGACTTTTCAATTTCATGATCGACTCCTAAACTTGTATTACGTCATCACTTCATCTTCCAGTTCCAAGTGAGCAAGTGTATGTTTGTTTTTCACACTGACACGATTTAATAGATTTCAATGAAATTTTGAATACAGGTAGCTTATACCCAGGGTCAACAGGGTGGTACAAACCGTAACGAAGGCACAGGTTCAAATTACAAAATAAAATATCTAGGCGTCCTAAAAAAACATAGGATTGTGGGTTTTGATCCTGATTCCTATCCTAATGTCCTACATTTGCATAAAAAGGTAATTTAGTTAATATAACAGTGAAAATGACGCGAGAAACAATGAAAGAACAATTGTTGTTGAGATTTATTAAGGTTTCTTTATGTTTTAATTTGAATACTACCTACCAACTGTGCGATACGAGTTTCAAATTGATTTACTTTAAGACATAGTTTGTTTAATTACGTATTTTACAACCGTTAAATATATATTCGTCAAAATTGGTTGAAAAATGCGACCTGCGGCGAGAACAGACAGACATACGGTCAAAAGCATATTTTGGTCAATATCGAAACTGAGACATTATTAATTAACATTATTGACCCGCTCGGTTAATAATGATTTAACTTGTAGGAGACTTTTGCTGAACTTGACGTCTGATTATATTATGATTTTTAAAGCACTAACACCTGCTGAGTGACACGAAATTTTATAATTTTAGTGCAAAACATTCTTCTCTTGGTCGGATAAAGGTGTTCATGCTATATGATAGATGGCGCTCTGTCATTTACGACGGTTAAAATAATGTAGATTTACTCTAATATATGTAAGAAAGGGCAATATATATTATGTATATTAAACAGTGCGAATTAAATATAAAGTTATGTGGGCAGTGCAGTGCATCGCAAAACTTTAATTCGAAGCTCTTAATGGTAGTATAACTGTGGTGCTCCCTTCACTTGATCTTCTTCTTCTTGCGGTGCCATCTCCTACCGGAAGTTGGCTATCATTAAGGCTACTGGGACCTTAGAAGCTGCTGCCCGAAATAGCGACTCATGTTGAACCACGTCCGGAGATTATTGAGCCATGAGGAACGTCTACTGCCTGGTCGTCTGCGTCCTTGGATTTTGCCCTGCATGATCAGTTGGAGAAGATCGTATTTCTCATTGCGCATGACGTGACCCAGGTACTGGAGTTTTCTTCACTTATTAAATAAATACATAACTCAGTGTTAACGTTAATAAATAAACACGTTGCGGAGGTGTGAAATAACGTATTCAAAACATGTTAAAAGCAGTATTTAGAGATTTTACCTGACATTAGCAGACGCGTGGCGTGAGATTCACGTTTAATTATTCACAACGCAATTATATACGTTAAGGATGAATGTGTACACAGGTGCTACGTTTCCTGGTGATATGAAACTGGTATGTTGATATTTGGTTTATTTCGTATTCATGCTGGAATTTGGTTCTGTTGTGTAAAGGGGTGTTGGGACGCTTTATTTTAAACAAAACTAATAGATGTCTCTAATTTTGATACCCGTATTTCAGAATTATAATACCCACTTCTGCAGTATAATATCATCATCATCATCATCATCGCAGCGGTAGGACGTTACCCTATAAATTACAGAAAGGTCCGGTTGGGAGTGGCGTACGATCTTTATTAGATCGTCTGTCTACTTTGTTGACATACGCTGCGCTTGCTGGTTCGTGATTCCCACACCAGAAATTTTCGGCCCCGTCGGCCAGTAGTTCTGCGTGCTATGTGCCTTGCTTACTGCCGCTTCAACCGGCTTATCCTCAGGGCTATGTCAGTAACTTTTGTTCGGCGGTATATCCTCATTTCTGATTTGGTCACGTAGTGAAACCCTGATCATAGCCCTCTTCATATCTCATTGTACTGATTCAAGCTTATATCTAAGGCACATTGGCAGAAACCATGTTAGTGCAGTGCTATAAGTCATCACTAATACATCTTAGCTTAAATCTTCAAGTGGAAATATGGGGAAGACGTGTACCTGATAATAAGAGACCATGTAGTGCAGTGGTAGGACTTTTGTAGGGCAACTACCATCTTTGCCAACGATTCAATTGTAAAGCAGTAGGGTGCATACATCACTGTGTTTCATTGAAGAGCAATGTTTCCAGCGAAATTACAGGGCAAGAGGTACATCTTATATCTTTAGGTGCCGAGCACAGTGCATTGCCATGCAGAGTTTTGAACTGTGTTTAAAACTCTGAATGTCACTGAACTATTATGGACAAGCGTGATTCTTATCATCAGGTGATTCACGGAATGACGTAAAAACCATATCTACCCATGACAAATATAGTGCACACACAATGGATGATGAAGTTTTGCGTTGCACATCATTCTTCACGATTTAATTTGTTTTTATGGTTTAATCTCCCAGCGGCTTGCCTTCAATGATTCAAACCCTAACACAATCATTGTCCTTATAGCCTCTCGATAGAATGTCGAATTGCGTTGGTACCAGCGTTGCCAGATTTTATTTTTGCCAAGTCGGGATTTTGAAACTTTTTGCGTGGCAAAAGCGGGATTTCTTCATCGAAAGCAGGACATAGTAAAAAAAACAGCCAAGTGCGAGTTGGACTCTCGCACGAAGGTTTCCGTACCAAAAATTCTTATAAATATTTCAAGTTATCGTACAAAAAATATTTAAAAAACACGTTAGTTGTATGGGAGCCGCGTTTAAATATTTGTTTTATTTTATTTCATTATTTATTAAAAAAATTGAATATATAACTTAATATTCTGTAAATAATTTAAGCGTCTATTGCCGTTATCAATATCGAGCAATAATTAGCAAAAATATGACGTTTGTTGATATTTAAATCATTAATTTTTTTTTAGTTTTTATTATTATAGCGGCAACAGAAATACATCATCTGTGAAAATTTCAACTGTCATGCCTATCACGGTTCATGGGATACAGCCTACAGAGACAGACAGACGGACAGCGGAGTCTTAGTAATAGGGACCTGTTTTACTATTTGGGTACAGAATTTTAAAAACGTATATAACCAAAATAGTTTTTAAATATTTCTCTTTTTATTTGATTTTTAAATTACGTTTTTAATAAAAATATGGTATTTTAAATCAGATTTACCCTATCGTTTGGTATCTACTTAGTTGAGTTTTCTTAGTCTTTTGAATAAAAAAGCGAGACTGAGCCTGTCCCGCGCGGGACATTTAATTTTGATTTAAAAATCGGGACGCCCCGTCAAAATCGGGCCGACTGGCAACGCTAGTTAGTATTCCATCCGGTATTTTGCGCAATAGCCATGTTAATTATACTGTACTCATGTATAAGGTAGATAAAATTGCAAATTTCTAATGGCCAAACTTTGTGAAACAAGACCTATTTACTGCCAAATCACTATAAAATGTGATTAACGCTCCACTTCACTGACTACCAGTACACTGGGCGACATGCCAAGACCTAGTTGACTGAAGTTTGTGGGCACATGGCACTGTTTTATTGGACTGGTAATCTGAGATAATAAAATATTTCTTTTGCAGTAAGGATTTAAATTGAAATTATTTCTATCATTAAATTGTATAACAAACAGTAGTAATACTAAATCCACACACGCAGAAGCTTTCATACAATTGGAACCTAACTACTGCGTACCAGTAAGTTGTAAATAATACCGAGTTATGAGTAACTAAAGTTTTACTAATACTCAAGCAAGTGCAACCCTAAAAAACTAGGCCAAAATTGGCAATGACCTCCAAAACATAGATTAGTTAAACAAGGAGCTTAAGTAGGGCTTGGGCGGGGGGAGAGGCCACACATGCAGACTACATGCAGAGGTGAATGAAAAGGTGGCGTAGGGATTGCAGAGCGCAGAGTGCCAGTGCGCGAGTCCCAGCAGTGGGAACATAATGGGCTATGTTAACATTATATTATAAAACTAGTCCTAGTTTATATCAGCGGCTTGTAATGGCATAACCATGGCCCTTGCTTTTAAATCTGTCAAGTCTACATAGGTCACATTCCAAAAATCTATCCATGATAATCCATATCCTAATATATACATTTTTTGTGAGTTTTGTACGTTTTTACGAGATACGCTTGCTTGATTTCAAGTAAAAGAAATTGAACGTAATCAAGCGCTGAGCTGATAGCGCCTTAAAGGCACTGCTGTGTCTCAGGCTAGGTAAGGTAAAGGTCTTTGGATCTGGCGTGACGCTTATCATACGATCTATTAGCCCGTCTCATCAGTTACTGTGTTAATCTTTCCCGTCTGAGCGAGCTGGATTAAAGTAGTAAAAAAGAGATTTTAAATTTGTATTGAAGTTTCAGTATCAAAAGTTACAAAGCAAAGTCTGAAACATTGTCTAAGTTAATATTGTTACTGTATCATCGAGTAAGTGCGCTGTGAGAATCGATAATGGTAGCCAAATACGTATTTTGTAGCAGTAGGACTTTTACGCAGTCCGCTTGGGGAAGTACCACACCTTTGCCAGTTATTCAACCGTGAAGCAGTAGTGTGCAAACATTACTGTGCTTCAATTTGAAGGGCAATGTTTCCAGTAAAATTACAGGGGAAGAGATTTAACATCTCATCAGATGAATTCAGTGCATTGCCATGCAGGATTTTGAACAGTTCGATCTTCTTCTTTAAGTGCCTCTCCATTACTGAAGGTTGGCAGTCAGCTTCTTAAATTGTTCCTTGTCAAGCGCCAATCTGAACAATTGCTCCACGGTATTAATCCTGTTCACTGATAATACGGAGCCAAGAAATCGACCAATGGAGCCAACAGTTCGATGTTTGATGACAAATGAGATCGAACTCGAAACCCCTCCCTTTGAAGACAGGGTCAGTACTTACTGGACTTGCGAGGCTATTATAAAATTGGTTTTAGGTTACAACATAAAGCGTTCGCAGCGGAGCTTGACTTGTCGATCTTAACCGATCAACAAGTTAAGGAGCGCTTGTTGCGGTCATGAGTTGGATGGGTGTGTGCTATTGGCATTGTTTAACTGAGCGCTTCCGTGCTTTGGAGGGCACGTTAAGCCATCGATCCCGGTCGTTTGTCTTAGGTCAACAGTCGTTAAGCTATGTCGAAGTCCTTCGGGCGGCCTGAAAACTTCGACATGGCTTGACCACTAGCCTATCCACTAAGACGCACTGGGCTCGCTTAGTGGATTGTGATTCAATTTCTCTCTCTGAGAAAAAGTCTCGATACCCAGCAGTGGGAACATAAAAAACAAATCCTAGTTTATATCTGCTACTTAGTTCGCCGGTTGTAATTGTTATATTACTACACTACCTTTAGCAATGTTGTAATTAATGTCGCACCCTTTCTTAACGTTATATATAATTTTATTAACGCCTTTCTTGACTCTAGTAGTTTTTTCTATTATTTCTTTCCACCTATCTGATGATCTGGCGCATCAACATATTTAGATATTGAAAAACAACTTGCGCCATCTATCATCGTTCCTCTATGCTTATGTTGGTAGCCTTGAACATCATTCAATTGTTGACAGTCTTAGAGATGGATAGATTCCAGTATTGTGTCTGGAATTCTCAGTTTTATTACAGAACTAGTTTTGCGTTAGAGTTTTTGGGAATAATCTGAATAGTTATATGATAGTCCAATCGTCGTAGTCATTTTAATGAGATTATTTTTATTGTTAAGTTGAGCTCCATTTTCGTTTATTTTCTTTATTTTATAACCTCAATGTTAACCATTATGCATGAATGCTAGTGTTACCTTGTAATTGATTATGCGTTAAGCAAAAGTGTAGTGTATGTAATGAATTTGTATATAACCATTTAAATAAACGATGGTTAACCATAAATAACTAAAATAAACAAAATGTAGACATACATTTCTAATCCACTTGAAATCGCGATCTAGTCATCCTGACAATCTTAACATAATAGAGATGTAACCAAAAGTACTGACCCCTGGTTTTCGTTATTCTTAATTTTTGAGTGTTAGCAAAAGAAATAGTTAAAGTACCAATAAAATTAACTTTGAACACACAAAAAAAATTTTAACTTATTTAGCGAAAAAAATACTTTCTCGAGCGGGATTCATTCAGGCTTCTAACTTTCCGTGCCTGAGGTCATGACCGCTAGACACCGGGATAGATAGATAGATAAACTCTTTATTGCAACACCACATTATAAAGTACACTCACAACAAACAAAGAAATATAATACGATGATAAAAAAAAATATATTTTTCTACCGACTTCCAAAAAGGAGGAGGTACTTAATTCGACTGTATTTTTTAATATTTGTTACCTTATAACATTCGATTGGGTGGACCGATTTTCATTCAATTCTTTCTTTTTTTGGTTGAAAGCTAGTGCTCCCGTGTGTTCTTAAATTTCATTAAATTCGGTCCAGTAGTTTTTGAGTTAAACCCCAATAACTGATTTTTACCAAAGTAATAGAATGTAACGCGTTATTAAATTTTTTAAATTGCACTTGTATAATCTTTGGGTCCGTGGAGTCCAGGTGCATACAAAATATTACAGGGACTTGGTCAAACGTTAGGTTGATTGAAGCGTCAAGTGACCAGCCGTGAGATTCATTAACGACCGGTGCCAATAATCTATCTATCGCCGGGTTACTACTAGAGTCAGATATTTGACACTATTTGTATGGACGTTATGTCAAATTTCTATCGGTAGTAAGGTAAAATGGATAGATAGAATATTGGGATCGGCCCTAAGAGCAAACATCGTTGCATCTCTGACAACATCCGTGAAACAAATGATGCGATGACAAGAAACGTTGGAAAGTAGCCTTATATACAAGGGCGATGTCTCATAAAGTATTTGACAACGGTGAGCTCGGCGACGAGCGCAACGATGAATCATTAGAGAATCGCATGGCAGAATGCTGGCTCATAGATTACACAGAATATTAGTATAGCCATTCAACGTGGAAATGCAGCCAGCATTCTGGGCACATTTCCTTCTACAAATGGTTAAATAAATTTTTAAGTGTCTTTTAATACTTGTAAGTACTATTTATATTATTATATAATAGAACATCATAACTCAACAATAAAAAACTTAAAACTAAGTGTCACAAAGGGTGGTTTTATTGCTAAGAGCGATCTCTTTCAGATTCACCGAGGCATCTGAGCACCAAATTAATCTATCTACGTAGTTGATCTTAACCATCGCATAGGATAATTTCAAAGATCGTAAACATACCTTAGACTCGACTTAAGAGTACAACGACATTGACGGCTTTATTAATAAACTTGGCTTACACCCGGAGTAGTTAAAACATCTAACTGTCAATTTTTCGCTTGCGGTAAATGTCACGCGTGAAAGCAAGACAAAGCATGTTACGCCTAATATAGGTTTACGCAACGTTTATTAATAAAGGCCTGAATGTATACTAAATAAAATAAACTCAATTCAATTTATCTCCTAACCGTAATTGGTGGTTCTGAACCAACCCTACTCTATCCCAACTTCAATTGACTCTTTATCTTTTGGTATTAACTTTGGCAACTTAAAATTTTCATCTCAAACACATTTGGCAAGTCAAACTAAAGTTTTGGGAGTACAGTTGGTAGTTAGCGAAGTTTGAGAACTACAGGCCAGTTAAATAGATAGTGGAGTATTAGAAAACCCAAAGCTGTGAATAATTGATTGTTTAATCTACTATTTTGGGATTAGGTTAGATGTTTCTTTTTATCGAAAGGTTACTAACTTCTACTACAAACTAACTAGGTAATTTACTTACTATCTATATATAGCAGATCCTCGCCCACCACTTATTTGATTATTTTTTTTCTTATGCTTTTGTTCACACAAATGACGACAAATGGATTTGTGGCATTGTTTATTTATCATTATTTTTGTTTTTTTTTACTTACAAAAGGAATAAAGGACAGGTTTTTTACCTTCAGGTCGTCTGTCCACCTTGTCGATAGACGACCTACGCTGCGCTTGTCGGTCCTATGTGACCGGCCCATTGCCACTTTAACTGGCTAATCTTTTGAGCTATGTCAGTGACTAGTTCGTCTACGGATCTCCTCATTTCTGATTCGATCACGTAGAGAAACCCCGAGCCCTCCATTCCCTCTCCATAGCTCGTTGTGCGACTTTGGGCTTAATTATGGGGCCCATAGTAAGAGACCACGTTTCAGTGCCATATGTCATTACTGGTAACACATACTGGTCAAAGACTTTTGTCTTGAGGCACTGACGTATTTTGGAACTATGTTTTAAATAGTTACACCTTAAATAGTTCCCAGCATCTCATTCTGCTCAATATTAGTATAACGGTATACATAAAAGCTTCACCGCCCGTAAGCTTCATAATTTAATTCAAACACCAAAGACTTCCATCAAACTAAATGCTTTATAAAAAGCTCTGAATACACTGAACTACGTCGTTGAATTTGAATGCACCTATTCAACCCGATGTTCACTAGTCTTTAACTGAATTGAATGGTTCAGTTAACTTGAAGACGTTTGAGTTTCAGTTGCATTGAACGTCTGACAAGTGCTCTAGTTTAGGTTAATTTAAAATGTACTTGAGTGGTAGAACGTTTGAAATCATTGGTGGTTTTTGAAATTGACTGTATAAAATTCAAATGTAGGTTATATTAATGAGCTCTAGCTTATAGGACAGGTTTAGAACTTTTATGTAACCAAATTGTACTACCATCATGCTGCGGAAGCTGAAGTGTTCGATAGGGTTCGATCTAGCCGACCCTCATTACACTGGTTCTTTAATGACATACACACATCAAAAAAAGTTTGTGATCATTAGCATAAGCTGATATATTTTTTTAAATTGATCTTAATCAACAATTTATTTAAAAAAGTTAATATTCAATATAATATAACTACTTCCCTGGAGTACTACTACTCGAACACATGCGGTGATCCTCCTGGGCATGCTGACAATCAAGTTATCCAGCATTTCTTTCATAGCGGCTTCTTTCCCTGAGGTCTGGCATAGTCTGCGGACATGGCTGACGGTTCCAAACAGCTTGCTTAAGAGCATCCCACGCGTGTTCTATTGGGTTTGAGTCAGGCGAGCCGGCAGACCAGTCTAACCCTGTGATGTTGTATTCTCGGAGAGCAACATTGACTCGTTGAGCTCGATGGGCGGGCGCAGTATCATCAACCGGTACAAATTGGTGCCCATGGTTTTTTTTTAGATTCGGGAAGAGGACATCCTTTATGGATACCGCAGAGCAGTATCTCTGAGGTTATGTCCGAGTCCACCGGCGGGGATGGGAGAGCCAGTGTGTACAAACTAAAACCTCCTCCCTCTTTCATATACACTACAGACACTAGGTCCGTACCCTTACAATATTAAACCTTTTATTAATGGCTTTTGGGGGACGATTAATGCCTTGCGTGTGCAATATAACAACACATTCAGGATGCTGTTGGGGCTGCCCTGGAGGTGCAGCGCATCGGGCATGTTTGCTTACGCTCTCGTGGATGGCTTCCATGCTATCATGCGCAAGCGAGCGGCCTCGATGCTTAGCCGTGTCCGGGGCAGCGCCAATAGTCTCCTTGGTGTTATTGCAGGAAGACATGACTGCCCTTTCATCACCCATGCGGCTCAACTCCATGTTCCTATAGTTAGGTAATTGTATGTGTTTGTTTTATTATAATTATTACTATTATTATTATTTTTAAATCTGTAATTGTTATTCATATTGACATTCATCCATTTAATTGACATTATTAATATTAATTGTATTGTGCTAGTTAGTAACCATATGGACTTTGTCTGAAATAAATAAATTGAAATTGAAAATGAATTAATTACTAGTCTGGACCCCAAGTATCTAACGAGTACACTAAGTGTGAGTCCAATCATATATACTTATATTTTTTTTTATATTTTGATTTTTGTTATTTTTTCTTACTTTGACTATTACAATAATTTACAATAAGACTTACTAATTTACAATTAACACGCTATTGTAAGACTTAAAAATAACATTTTATCTTCCTGCCATCGAGACCGATCGCAAGAGAGCCGTCGCGACCTCTTCGTTCCTGTCCTTCATTGCCATTTTTATATTGTAGTGGTTCCCATGGTTTACTCGGAATGCTCTGACAATTTCAGCAATAGCAGCTAAACAGACAAACAAATCATAATATATTCTACCGTAACTAAAAAAGATTTCGTATTTTCATAGTGATCGCAATTTTATTTTATGTGTGTACATTGACGAGACGAGCAAGTCGCCTGCATAATGCTTAGCGTCATGCTTGCCGATAACGGCTCAGTGCCATTAAACATTTTAATCTACAACTCTAAGTGCGAGTACCAAGTGTTCAGTGATAACCTCTGTCTATAACAGATGCATGTCACAAGTCATAAACAGCCTTGCGATTCTCTAATAATTCGTCGATGTGCTCGTCTACGAGTTCACCGATGTCAAATACCTTACGAGATATCGCCCTTGTACATAAGGTTGTTTTTCCAGCGTTTCTTGTCATTTCTTCATTTGTTTCACGGATGTTGTCAAAGATGCAACGATGTTTGCTCTTAGAGAATCGCACGGCTGGATCGCGCCTGTAACCCTGAGACATTAACTTGTTAAGTCTCACGCGCCTGTACATTCGCCAGCTTCTAACCAGAACACAGTATTGCAAACATTACTGCTTCACGGTAGAAATAGGTGTGGTGGTAGGAATTCTCCGGGCGAACTCATTCACAAAAAGTTCTACTGAACTAAAGCGATAAAGTATCGAAAGTAATCGTGATAATCTTTTTCATACGGAGCAAGCTGCGGGCAGTAGTTAGTGGGTCATATAAATAGTTCATAATCATTTAATAATATACGCCAATAAGTGATGTATGCCAATGAGCATGATGAACATTTACTGTTATGCAACACTAGGTGCTCTCCGCGGTTTCACCCGCGCGGTTATGGATGATGATGATGAATTTTATATATATGTTACTAAGAGTGAATGTTGCTTTCCAATGGTGAAAGAATATTTGAAATCGGTCCAGTATTTTTTGAGCCAATTCGTTACAAACATACATACAAATCTTTCCTCTTTATAATATTTTTATAATTATAGTATAGAGTATATATAACTAAATAAAAATCTTTAGGTAAATGAAATTATCTAAATTAGTCTTTATTTTATTAGCGTACGATAAACACAATTAAAACATATTTCAAAGGAAAATTAATTTGTTAATATAGACATTTTAGAGAGCATAATTAGAAAGAAATATCTGCGTCAGCTTATACAACAAAATCATAGAAAAGAAAATTCAACATGGCAACAAAAAAATAAAAGTATTTCGAAGTAAGAAGACATGAAATAAGAACACGAAAATGTTTCATTTTACTTCTACTAAGTTGATATCTTTAACGCATGTTATATTTAATTTGTATATTTATTTAACAAAAGTAACAGTTGTTCTTACAAATAGGCACCAGTAGGTTAAACGTTTTCCATACAAATTAAACTACGCATTTTTGAGTTCTCTGGAGCGAATTTAAAGTTATTGTGAGTTAACATTGTCCTAATTTGTACTCATATTTGCGCAAATCAATGATATAGTTAAACATCAGCGTGTTATCTTATTGTTTTACCATCGCCAAATCGTCTGATTTTACGTTTGTGTGGTTAAATTTTATACATATAGCTACATTATTATTGTACGTTATAATATCTTGACAGTGCAAGTAAGCTACGTTGTCAGATGGTGCGTGCTAGTAGAGTACATTTTCTGCGAGAGTAGGACCGCGCTATATCACGGCTTGAACGCGACGTTGCCACTCTGTGCGACATAAAATAAATTCATTTTCTTCCACTCAGTTCTGCTGTCTTTGTGTTACCAGACTCGAGCTGTTAGCTATTTTAGTTATTTTTTACGTTTGTGCACTACTTCCGATCGAAATGTATTAGTTGAGTGTTTTTGCACAAAATTAGTAATTACCATAACCTTCATTAGGTATATTATTTTACTGTTGATGTAAAAAAATGGAAGCTACCTAATGCTTAGATTTTTTTTGTTTCCAGCGACATTATCGACTCTTGTTATGCTTATTCCAAAATTACTTACATTAATTAATGACCTTGAAACACAAAAACCCAAATAAAAGAGTGCTAAAATAGTGAGTTTTTTGCCTGATATAGGTACTTATTAGATGACTCGAGTTACTTTTGACTATCTGCCACTAGCAACACTGGTTCGGACAGTTTTCAATTTCATATATGAAAATTACAATAAATCAGTTCGTCCATCTGGCTTATTCATAGACGAGGAATATGGGTTTTTGGGAGCAAGTCCAGACGGTAAATATGCAACAATTTTGTAACCAAGATGTATAATATAAAATAAATTTTGTTGATGCCATAAGTAATGTGAAATTTGTTTCAGGGGTGGTGATAAATGAAGAAGCAATTCTTGAAATAAAATGCTTTCCTTCACTGGCCAGGCTGGATATGAATATTGAAAGAGCTGCACAGGAAAAAAATATTTCCCACTTGTATTGAAAGATGGAAAATTGGAAATGAATAAAAATCATAATTATTATTACCAGGTAATTGCTCAATAAAGTATCAAATTGTGATATTGGATATAACCATGAATATAAAATTAGAAACTACTGGCTGCCCAAGTTGTTTCAGGATAAATAGTAGCCTTTGTATAAGTAAAGTATGTACAGTATTTATTGCAATTCTGGAAACTAATATATTTTTGCAGGTGCAAGGTCAGCTGCGGGTAACCAACATGAAAAAATGTTACTTTGTGTGCTACATCTCACCAGAACATCCCATAAAAGTAATAAAAATAGAACGAGATGAAGATTTTATTGCTGGAATGGTCCCGAAACTGGTAGCATTTTTAAAAAAATGTGTTTTACCAGAAATTATTCTAAGGGTTCTAAGTGCTTAGATCTATGAATATACACTATTGAAATGATGTAGACTTTTATTTATTACACAAGTGTCTGCCCGCGGCTTCGCCCGTGTTACGTCTGTATAAAAAGTAACCTTAGTCACCCTCGGAACCCTATACTACTCAAAATCAAGACGATCCTTCGCTCTGTTACAGCAGCAGAAAATACATAGGGTAATAAAGTATAGGTATCTAATTCAGGTTGAGGCTTAGGTATATTAGAATGTCACTGATAATATTAGTATCTATTCATATCGTTATCTAAAATGACGAATAAAGGTTTCTCAAAAAACTAAAACATAAATGCCAAAAATAACACGATAAGCCCAGGTTCGAACCATGCACCTTTGTTCCCATGCGAAAACGTTTCTACGGATAGGCTAATGGGAACTCTGTGAGACGGACGAATTTGTTAAATAGCTACTACAAATTCTTAATTTGTATGTGTGCGTGCCTAAGGATTATGTACTATTACGTAATCTGTGGTATAACAAGAGTTGAGAATTATTATCTATTTTCTCGAAATCCGAGTAATAAATAGTTTCAGTTATGTTTGTAGTGTGTTAATAAATAAAGATAAAGGGCGCAAAATCAAGCATTCTTATTTAATCCTCCCATATTTCATTAAAATAAATTAATATGCAATTATCAAGAAAACAGCGCCATCTAGTGGAATTTGTTTCTTAGCTGACCCTAACGTTTTACGTTAAACAAACATTACACATGTAATGTTTTTAAACTTGTTTGACATTATTAATCTCACAACTTATTTTGTTGAGGTTTGCGTTCCCTCTGCAGAAGATTTGAAAAGATTTCCGAACGTTTTGCTGTCAATGGTCGCATGAATTATTATTCAGTGCGACCATTAAACCCTTAAACCACATTAAACACGTTTGTCTATAGATTTGTCACACAAATTGAATCTGAATTGAATCAACAAATTGTGTGTCAGTGCGTACGCTACTCTATACATTGACATAAAACAGTGTCAACAACACGTTTTCATGTGAATGCTTAGGCAGTGCAAACTCACGGTTACAGTCATACCTTGCTTTGTACAATAGTAACTTTCTATATATTCTGTACTCGCATTAGGTTTCTGTGTTGAGGGAGGCATCGCCTTAAACACACAAACATCCAAGACCTGTTAACAAACATATCTGTTTGTCACACACTTTCCTAGGTCCAAAAACGACCTAGGGCCTTACTATGAGCTCTTAAAGCAGGTCTTCTAGACAACTGTCCGGTTTATTCATACCATGACAAATTTAAAGCAGGCCTGCTCAGGCCTACTATTCAAGAACCGCAGAAAAACCATTTTTTTGTATGGACCTTCGTTAACATGTCGCTCAAAATCCACTCAGTTTATTAGCTTACAAACGTCTAGGTGTCTGCAATGTTGGTTATAGTAAATTGTTATAATGCCAGAGACAATATTATCCATTCGCCTTTGAGAAAACAATATTCAAACAGTTCACCTAAATGAGCGTCATGGTATGATTTCATTTAAAACTGTTTATGTCAGGTTTAAGAACTGCACGGAACTTGCATGGTTTTTACGAAGTTGATGATACGGCCCCTGGGACCGCTTACGTCAAAGTCAGGTTTACTATCTACTAAGCTAACGGGGTCGTAGATAATTCGTAGAGTTTGTGCAAAAAGAGAACCGTGTCGTGGCGTTACAGTGAACTAACATTCAGATTTTTATATGGCAGCCCAATCCAGCTATTATCTGTGCGTCACGCAACTGGCAAGTGTGAACTTCGACTCGATACAAGTATGAAACAGTAAATTAGCAGCAATTTATTCGGCTTTTTATTTACCAGCATTCATTATCATTATCTAAGAGCTCGGTTACAAAGTCGTAAAAGCTTCCTACACAACAGCAGCCCTCGAGCACAACATGATTTTTGGAATAAAAACACCCACCTGGTTTCACAAGGCAAGAACAAATGCCCCCAGGACGTGATCCTCCGAGGCCGATTGGGAAGTCTACCAACCGACTTAGAACGCAAGCCCTAAGAGACACATTTACACACAATACGTGCAAATGGGGCTAACGTGACCCCACTGAAACTCTTTGCGATTGCAGATTCGCCATTCAAACAGTATCATATTTGCTCGTTTGTACCTAATGCCCTACCACCTGCACAGGTCACGACCGTTTGAATGCCACAGACGAAAAAATAAAGTGGCAAAATCCTATTCAAGCTTTACAAAAAAACAGTAGACAACTGCAACCTCAATTCAAGCGAATTGACACGAAATTCATCATTATCTCACAGTCGTAGGACGTCCACTGCTGAACATAATATGCCTTCCACATATATTTCCCAAAGGACCGGTTGAAAGCGGCCTGCATCCATCATCGTCTTGCGACCGTTATCAGATCGTCAGACCACCTTGCCGGTAGAGTACCAACGTTGCGCTTCCCGGTCCGTGGTAGCCACTCCAGAACTTTCCGGCCCGATCAGCCATAAGTTTTGTGTACTATGTGCCCTGCGTGCAATGCCAGTGCATTAAAGTATAAATTTGATTTGAATGTCCTCACTTCTTAAGACACCTCTCTCTTTGCTCAGATTATTTAAGATTATTGATTGTGTAAATTCACAACGCGTAGCTGATTCCTCAAGCCAGTATATCTGCCAATGATAGCTTTTCCACCAAATAAACCAACAGCGCAAATAACATTTAAATTGTGTACATTCACGAGTAAGGCATAATTGTAACATCTCGGTATAAGAAGTTGCCCTATTTTCGCCGAGCCCCTTAGACGTTATAAATAATACATGAGAGAGAAGTGCCTGAGGGCACACATTGTCTCAGCTCTAAGGGTGGAGCTAAATCCGCATTGTTAAAGGAGGCCGATCCGGTCAAATTTGTAGGCGGTACGTAACAATGCTAACTAAGTAGCTTTGCCGCGGGTCAGTGCTAATCCACGAAAGTTGTGTTGTATATATCGGTGTGCGGTGCGATGGCCGTTACGTACAGAGAAAGCAGCAAAGAATCAATCAGAATGTTTATTATTTTATAATATGATTTTTAAATTCAGTGACACCAAACAGTTGTATTTTAGATAGAAAAGTCACATACTCTGAGGAGGATATGAGCTCGCGTCTTCAGACAAGCCGTGTTAGATGCCACAACCACCGAGACTAGAATTCGAGTCCGAGCATCCAATTTTAAATTAGTTTTTGAATTAGATTTTAATCGCCGTCGTAAAGGAACATTTTTATTTATCACTAGCTAACCCGCGAGCGGCTTCGCTCGCTTTTAAAGATCTTTGTGTAGCGTCAGGAGCACCACTTCTGATTCTCGAGGTCCTGGGTTCAATACCCGGGTCGGACAGTTATTAGAGTTTTCTGAAAATGTGTCAAAGAAATTTCTCAATAGCAGTCCGGAGTCCAGAATAGTACCCCGTAGGCACTAGGCTTGCCCCCTATTGTAATGAGACCAAAACCTATCCCTCTGGCGAAACGTAGGTTTTGACAAAATTTAGGGTTTGAAAAAACCGCTGCCACGATAACACGGTATTATGTTGTATTTAAAAATAACACATATTTCATTATTTACGTTTAACGTAAATAATGATATAGGTATTATTTCCAGCAAATTTTTAGTTCGCCATACAATTTTTATTACATGTTATACGTTTCTGAAATATTCTGAACACCCTCTCATAAAACAAATATATAGATATGTTTCATACGTATTTTTTTTAATTATAATTATATTTGTTTGCAAATTCTCGTGAATTTGCAAACAAATGAAAAAACATATTTTTTCATAATCTAACCGACTTTAGTCATGTAATAAGCCGATGTTATCGACCTAGGTTTCGGGCATCTTTGTTATCTTTGCTATTAACTACAGAATGTTCGACGTTGTTAATAGCTAATGATACCTAGTCTTCAACAAGGTCTTTTGTAGCACTCTGATATCATACAGAGATAAAACATGGCTTTGAATTTAAGAAAGTTAAGTTATGTTAAACTATAATATTACTCATATTTATCACTGTGTTGAAGTTTCGTCAAAACTCGTTTCATAATTTTATAGTGATGTAGACAGACAAAAATGAGTAAAAATATATTTTTGGTTTCTATGATTCTATGGTTAGAAAATATATTATTATAATCATAGTGCATGTCTGTAAATCTTCTTACGCTGGAAATGAATTTGTAATTAAGTCAGCACGTTTCTATAATTTCATAAACAAAAGTTTGGATATTTAACCAAAAAGATTTAATGATTGCAAAAAGCTTGACACTAGTCGGATACGTACACAAGAACAATTTAAAAAAAAATACCGACTTCTATACTATTTAGTTATTGGAGTGAAACTCAAAAACTACTAAACCGAATTTGATGAAATTTGAATGGGTCCACACAGGAAGCACCAGCGTTCTATACAGTTAAAAAAATAGGAAATAGTGTAAGTCCTATGTTAAAATAGCGAATTCTGAGTGTAATGCATTAAAAAGCTTTCTATATAGACATGTAGGCGCATAGCTGTAACCGATATTATTATTTAGTCTAGCGCCACCTAGTTTAGTTTTGGTGGACTAGAGATGCAAAGTGGCGCCATATCTGGTATAACTCTGGTAGCGTGCGCTGTTCGCTGATTGGTCGGTCGGTCGGTCGTTGAGAGCCAGTTACCGT
Organism: Selenia dentaria; assembly: GCA_917880725.1. NCBI lineage: Eukaryota > Metazoa > Arthropoda > Insecta > Lepidoptera > Geometridae > Selenia > Selenia dentaria. Next base: position 24,396,954 of record OU862898.1, read on the forward strand.
TGAGTAATTAGTCATCGTCAGACAGAGGCGTTGGGGGGGACACGGTCGGAGGCTTGAAGGAGCTCACTTTGCGTTTGGTCGTGGCAGCGTTCGCTACTAAGTGGAATACCTTGTCCCCAAGTTAATTCAAGTTGATCTCTAAAGACTATGTACTGTAATAATAAATCTCAGTGTGACGTAATAAAAGCAGACTCAGACATGTGATATTTTATTCTCCACGCCCAGCCACGGAATTGGAACATGCCATCCTATAAAGATCCTGATGATACGGGCCATGTGCCTTTAGACATATAAGTCATAGATATGCCACCAAACTCAAATACAAATACAAATAGTTTATTGACATAAAAAGTACGTACATTATATATTTGAATCCATAGGCTCCCGAGCTAGTGTGAACTGTGTTTCAGTAGCCAGTGGCTTCTCCCATAAATACTTAGCAGGTAATTATGTCAGATCTTTGATATTAAAAAGCGCATAAATGTGAATGTGCTGTTGTTATTTTTGTTATGCAATTGTTATGTAAACTGAAACAATAAACTATATTACCATAAAACGTGCCATAAACAAAACCAGCCAAACTCCAAACCGTGACCCGTATCCAACAAACAAAATCATCCCCGACGAAACAAACTAAGCTCCGAAACCAATTGGGCCTCCGAAAATTATTTAATTACATTTTGTATCATTGAATTTATTTCGTTGGCTCAATTTATTCCTGACAGTTGATAAACGAAGTTTCTCCCGTTGATGAAACTTCGTCCGTTGATCAACGGAGTTGCGATAAAACTCTTTTATACAAACATTTTATTTTTAATTTAAATATTTGTCGAAAAGTGTTTTTTTATATTATTTCAATCGGTGACAAGACGAGCTCGTTACTAGCCTGATATTAAGAGTCACAGCCCATAACAGTTCAGTTTCAGAAAAATACAAAGATCTAAACCCTGCATGACAATGTACTGCACTCGTCGCCTTATGGGCCCAGCACGAATATATAATTTCACGTGAACGACACGTTACGTCACGTAACGTGTCGTTCACGTGGTGGTCTTCACTCCAGAACCTTTCGGCCCCATCGGCCATCTGGTCTGCGTGCTATGTGCCCTGCCCACTGCCACTTCAACTGGCTAATCTTCTGGGCTATGTCGGTGACTTTCGTTATTCTACGGATCTCCTCATTTCTGATTCGATCACGTGGAGAAACCCCGAGCACAGCCCTCTCCATAGCTCGTTGTGCGACTTTGAGCTTAGTTATGAGGCATAGTAAGAGACCACGTTTCAGTGCCATAAGTCATCACTGGTATAGTGACTGGCCCCTGAGATAAAAGACGTGAAATCTCTTATTTCGCTAGAAACATTTCCCTTTAAACCGGAAAACAATGTCTGCGCACTACTGCTTCATGTTTAAATAACTGACAAAGGTGTGGTACTTCCCTAAGTCCGTTCCCTTACGACGAATGATAAAATCAAATAAAGAATTGAATTCAATGCTCTAATGGACTGCAGCAGTGTGTCATTTTTCTCTGTAAAATTGCAAAATTCGCGCTAAGTATACGTTAGTGCTAATAAGCATAAGATAAAAAATTGTTTACCAAAAAATAGAACCGACTTCAACACTATAAAGTGTGAAATAACTTGTTGAAGTTGGTACCAACGAACGAATAATAATAACGCACGAACCAGTGCATTACAAATCCAGTCTCATAGGGAAGCGATGGTTCAGCGCTTGAACTTTTCTTTGCAGGCAGTCTCCGATTGGGGCGATGCCAATCTAGTTAAGTTCAATGCTGCTAAAACCCAGGCGTGTCTTTTCTCCGCCAAACGGAGCCCTTTCCAGCTGGCTCCTACTTTCAGGGATGTGTCCGTGCCGATAAGTAACCATTTCGAGCTTCTTGGCATCTCATTAACACCAACTCTCAATTTCGGCTCCTATATCGAGTCCAAAGCCCAGCTTGCCTCAAAAAAGCTTAGTGTTTTGGCTAAGGTGAGACAATACTTCACACCGGGACAGTTGCTTAATCTTTATCAAGCCCAAGTCCGGTCGTGTATGGAGTACTGTTCTCACCTTTGGGATGGTTCTGCCAAATACCAGCTGGAGACACTGGAAGCTATTGACAGGAGAGCCAAGAGACTCATTAACGACGACTACCTAGTACGCAAGAGACTCCAGAGTCTCGAGCATCGCCGCAAAGTCGCTTGTTTATCGGTTTTTTATCGGATACATTTCGGTGAGTGTGCAATGGAACTTCACAATTTGATTCCGCCATCCCCATTCTATTATCGGACATCCAGAGATACTCAGAAGCGCCACCGCTTTATGGTGGATATTCCATTTACCCGGACGAAGCGATTTACTTCTTCGTTTATCATACGAACCGCTAGGGAATGGAACACCCTCCCTGAGTCGGTGTTTCCGGTTAAGTACGATATGGGGGTCTTCAAAACACGAGTGCATAGGTATCTTCTGGGTAAGCGCGCTCCATCATCGATCGCATCATCACTTAGCATCAGGTGAGATAGTGGTCAAGTGCTACCCAGTTCGGTATAAAAAAAAAAAAAAAAAAAAAACATGATAGTTGAAAACTATTATCACAATACTGTGCTCACGGCTACGACTTCGACAAGTTATTTCAGTTTGTAGTGTCCTTTGCTACTTATGGGATCGATTGTCATTCACCGTCAATAAGGATATGAACACGATAGGCGAAACACCTCTCAGAGGCTGTAGCACAAACAATTTGTGAAAAAGTATTCATATCGTAAGCGTCAACGCGTCACTCATCGGCATACAAACTATGAGTTATCTGTGTCACAGTTACCCTAGATAAATGACAGTTTGTACTGATTGACGTGAACGACATGTACACGTTACCCTTGCGCAGTCATTCGTGCTAGGTTCAAAATTATTGTAGTGTAACTCATAAACCTTACCAAATTTGATGAAATTATGAGACCACCTCGGATGTATACCATACCAAACAAAAAAGAACTTTCAAAATCACACTACCCTGTAAAAAGTTTAACGTGGTCATACATAAAAGTTTACGCGTCAATTGAGAACCTCCTCCTTTAGGAAGCCGGTTGAAAAATACAACAACAATAAGCAATAAGCAGCTTTAAGCTGAACACATATGACGTGAAGTACGTCTCGCGTTTTGATTCCAACCGCGTTATCTTTACCTCCGGTAGGGCCTGAACCGGGATCCTTCCTTCGTCACATTTGTCGCGTATATACCGCACGATCTCGTCTCCTGACGTGCTCTTCTCAAATCGGGCTGATATAGGCTCTGCAGCATGGATGGCCGTCGCTGCAGCCGGAGCGATGCCGCTTATGTGATATTAAAAAAAAAACAAATCTAAAAAAGGTACGGACCAAAGAGTCTGTATTCTTATTCTTATTCTTATTCGTTTCGGGGGCGATGAGGCCTGCACTGACGTCCCGCTTGGGGTGTTTTGTGCATTCCCCCCTGCCAGCATTTACTCAAGCCAGCCTAACTCCTTCACATAGCGGAGTATGGCCTTGGGTCGCTGGCACAACTGCTCCAGTGTAGATTGAGATGTTGTAACAAACGTCGATGATGCTGTTGATGCATCTTGCGTTCTGGAGTGGACCTCCAGTAGTCCTGTTTTTACTCTAATATCTTCCGTAGCCCTGCAGTGCAGCAGCACATGCTCCACAGTCTCGTCTTTCTGCAGACAGCCTCTACATAGTGGGCTGTCCGTAGCTCCAATCTTGTGCAACTGGTAATTTAGATTACAGTGACCAGTGATGATGCCCACCATTAGGCGAAGGTCTTGACGTTGTAATCGTAGTAATTTGTTCGTAGTATTTTTGTTTAGGATTGGAAACATGGATTTCGCATGTTTACAGTCCTTCCTGTCATCCCAATAGTTTTGGTGTTTTCTTTCTGTGTAGCGACTCAGGAGATTCCGCACTTCCATTGCTGAGGGTCTGCAGAGTTCCATTTCCTCAGTGCTACCCTGCTTTTTGGCTCCTTTTTTAGCTAGTATGTCTGCCCTTTTGTTGCCAGTACAAAGGCCATGTCCCTTTGTCCATGATATAATTATTTTGTACTTCTCTGAAAGTCCTTGGAGTGCAGCATGACATTCCGTTAGGAGAGTCTGTATTGTGGAAGAATAATAAAAAAAAACAACAACAATCTATAATGCTTTGATGAATAAATAACCATCCCCAAAGCAATCCCCATACGTCCATAATACGTTATTTATTCGCGTAGATACGGTTATTGTGGCAGCCGATTCATATAATATAAAATTTGCCATTGTCCATTTTCCTGAGAAATTCAATCAATGTAATGAACTAGAAAATTCCACGTAATAAGAGGCAAACAAACATAATATTGGACCAAAATCTCCAGATAAATCTAAGAGTAGGGGCTTTCCTTTCTCAATACTTATTGCGGCTTGGACGGTTTTGTGCACGTGACAGCAAGAAAAAGGTCTGTGGATGGAATTTCGGACTTAAATTAGATATGGGGTATGGCGAGATAGCCAGTAAATGAAAAAAACATATGTATATTTATTTGTATGTTAAATTAGCTAGCCCTAAGGCAGATATCATTATAGGTCTAGTGTAACTATCTTTTACCGCATCTAGTCTAGTGATCATCAACTGAGTATAATATAAATATATATATATATATATAATCCGGTTTCATGCGATACCTTCTGTCAATATAGGAACATTTCTAGACAACACTAGTGTGTAGATCTGCGTCTGGGTATCTCCAGGACTGAACCACACCTGTGTCACTGCGAAGGTCAAGTAGATCGTTTGGGTCATCAATGGTCTATCTTGCCGCCGCAGTTCTGGACGAATTTCAAGACACGCTGCCTTAAATGACATTATCCGTCGCACACTTGCTACCGTTCTCGTGCCGGCTATTATAGAGTTGAACGGTATTTCACGTGATGATGGCAAGAGGCCTGACGGTTTGACGTTGATTCCGTAGAGTAATGGGAAGCCGCTGGTGTGGGACGCGACTTGTGCTGACACACTCGCGCCTTCTCACCTCGAGCTTCACCGACTTCACGGACGGCAGGTGCTGCTGCAGAATCTGCAGAAAACCTCAAACGGAGAAAATATGTTTGTTTTGGGGATAATTATATTTTTATTCTTAGGGTTCAGATGCACGGCGTTTAGTAAAGGAGCTGTCCAGACGCCTCAAAGAAATTAAAGGTGACCAAAGAGCTGGTACTTACCTCGGACAACGTATCAGCCTGGCTATTCAACGAGGTAACATTGCCAGCTTTTTGGGCACTCTACCCGAAGACAGGGGATTAAATGCTGTTTTTTATCTCTAATATATCTATAATTTAGAAATACTTTAGTGAATTAGTTTTATTGTAATAGGTAGATTTATTTTATATTTGTAACTTTGTACTTAGATTAAATTTATTTACTTGTATGTGTTTAATAAGTAAAGTTTTAACAAAGTGTTTTAATTTAAAGACACGTGCCATCAAGTGTGAAATATGACATCGTATAAATATGTATTGTATAATATATATATTTGGATCTCAAAAATTGTTTGACCATAAGAATGCTACGTTATTCCTAACATATGCTATATATTTTGATTCGACATCATCATCCATCACCACGGGGATGATACCGTAAACACAGCTAGCGAACAGCTAGTATCTAATAAACTGATGCATAACCATAATGGTTATGATTATTGTTATGATTTATTATTACAAAGGCATAAGTGGAGCTGTAGCCAACCAACAAAGACCTACTCGTATTTAGTATAAAAAATACAATGTAGTATAAAAACAAAAACATTTCGGATGGATGGTGACATGGTATATCTATTACAAAAATGGATAAAATAGTAAGGTTATTGAAATTAGTTATATGGGACATAGATGCTAACGAGACTAAATAACCCGCCAATTTGAGTCTCATCATTATCAGCCGGAAGACGTCCACTGCTGAACATATGCCTCCCCCATAGAACGCTACTTGGACCGGCTACTCGCTTCCTGCATCCAGCGATTCCCCGCGGTTTTTATGAGGTCGTCGGTCCACCTAGTGGGGGGCCGGCCTACACTACGCCTTCCGGTGCGTGGTCGCCACTCGAGAACCTTTCTTCCCCATCGGTTATCAGTTCTGCGAGCGATGTGGACTGGCCATTGCCACTTCAACTTGCTAATTTTGAGAGCTATGTTGGTGATCTTAGTTCTCCTACGGATCTCCTCATATCGGATCTTATCACGCAGGGAAACCCCAAGCATAGCCCTCTCCATTGCTCGTTGAGCGACTTCAAGCTTGTTAATGAGGCCCACAGTAAGGGACCACGTCTCAGTGCCATAAGTCATCACTGGCAACACACACTGGTTGAAAACCTTGGTTTTCAGGCTCTGAGCTATTGGGGACGAAAAGATGGATCGAAGCTTCCCGAACGCTGCCTATCCGAGCTGGATTCTTCGTGCGACCTCCTTGTTGAAGTTGGACCTACCTAATTGGACAGTCTGTCCCAGGTAGACGTACTCGTCTACATTTGAGTCTCATCCTAATCTAAATATTTAGGCAGGTGGTGACTGGCCACTCATTAAACGGACCGTCACAAGTGCCACCATTCTTGGCGACAAAAAAGGCAACGTTGGTGCGGATGGCCAAAGAGTGTCAAGAAGTGTGCTGCGGTTTCACTAAAACGCAACTACCAGCGTTATACCCTTTAACACTTCCACCCTTGGAACTTTTTGTTACTTGCTCTTGCGTCTCCACTCCCAGATAGCCCGGTCCGGTCCAGCTATTTCAGATATTAGCTGGAACAGACAGACAAAAAACATTAAATGTTTTTTTATTACAACTACTGTATATCCGTGCATTTTTTCAGTAAAATGCTGCTATTTACTTATAACTGACACAATTTTTTTTTATTTCTATGTAGTTAAGTGTAATGTATATTATCTTCTAATTCATCTCAGCCGTAGGACGTCCACTGCTGAACATAAGCCGCCCCCACAAATTTCTAAAAGGGCTGGTTGGAAGCGGCCTGCACCCAACGTCATCCTGCTACCTTTATCAGGTCGTCAGTCCACCTTGTCGGTGGACGACCTGCGCTACGATTGCCAGTGGTCTCCACTCCAAAACCTTCGGGCCCCATCGCCTATCTGTTGTAAATCGAAGGTGGATGATGTATTCGCCGTTGATGTTAATAGTCCTTGCCATTCCATAAGCTTGAAGGTGTCGTCCAATGCAGCGGTGAACAGTTTCTTAGATATTACATTTGTTCCTCCTTCCTCCATGTCTCACGCCTCTTTGCAATATGCAGCTAAATATATTTAATAGGTATTAAATTTCAAGTATTCCTGCATCACTACTGCATACCGTCGTCCAATATCCCACGCTAGTACGTTGTTCGCTAGTTATTATGTTTGTTTGTTGTATTATATCGATACTCCCGCTGGGGAATTTTAATATTTCATAGACTAGTGTTTGGCCACTATCTCACTTGATGGTCAGTGATGATGCGGTCGAATGTAGTATTACACTAGATCTATAACCAAGGCTGGCTCTTGAAGACATTTTGGCAGAACACACAGTTATTTGCTTAGTGATAGGTTTTCAATCTTAAAGTTGGTAGCTAACCAGAGGGATACCAGATAGCGCCCTACAACTATTGTGTGGATTTCACTATGGTGTTACCATTCCAAGTAGATTAGCGGTCGACACACAACCCCTGGCCTACAAAAAATAATATCTAGTTATAAAAAATAAAATTACAGAAAAAATATACTGAAATAAGTAATCTTACTAATATAATTTTACTAGCTGACCCGCCAGCGGCTTCGCTCGCGTGGCCTCGCGGGATACGGTAATTACAGATTTCAATGGGTCAGATTTCAGTTAGGGGTCGAATTTCACAAAATCCCGTCTTAGTGAGTACCTAGGTCCAAAAAAGAACCCCCATGCTAAATTTTAAACTTTTAGAACTCGCAGTAACGAAGTTTCATACAAACTGTCAACCCCAAAAAAAAACCTTAGGGGTTGAATTTCATAAAATCCCATCTTAGTGAACACCTACGTCCTGAAAAGAACCCGCATGCAAAATCTGAAACTCCTAGCACTTGTAGTTTCTGAGATTTCGTGATGAGTGAGTGACCTTTTGCTTTTATATATATAAATCAACTGTGCTAACAACATGCAATGTAGAGTTAAATTTTGACAAAAAAAACAACACACAAAATTATGAAAGGTCATTGTCACATAACTCTGTATATACAGCAATTAAAAATCAATAATACAATAATGTTACCGCTATTCACTCTTGTCTTGCTTCACTACTGCATACCGTGTTCAAGTGTTGACAGGCCGGTTGGCGCAGTTAGTAGCACCCCTGCCTTCTGAGCCGCTGGTCCCGGGTTCGCTCCCCGGACAGGTCAAACATTTGTGTGCATGAACATGTCTGTTTGATCTGTGTCTGGGTGTGTATATGTATATGAGTATGTATATCAGTCATCAGGTTACCATAGTACAGGCTCTGCCTAGTTTGGGACCTGAAGGCCTTTGTGTGGATGTTGTCCCATATTATATATTATTATTATTAAGTAGCCCAACCCGACGCGTTGTACGTTCGTTATTAAGTTTGCTGCGTAACCGTTAGATCGACCCCCGTTGAGACATTATTGTAGGTGTGCAACCTCCGCTGTAAGTGAAAAATATATTTAAAAATACTCTTTTCATAATGTGTAAAGCTAAGTATTGTACCTATACATCTATTTATCATACAGATAAATAAAATCGAAGTGTTTTTGTAATTCCAAAAATCTATATTTTTCATTCACTGGTTATTAAATATCAAACTAATTTTGCTGGTGGGTATAGATGTTGTCATCAAATAGACATTGCATACAATTCTAGCTTTGAGGGTAGAAAATTTTATAATGAATCATAGCACAGGTAGCGCCATCTGCCTTTTTTAAATATTCATCATTAGCTGTTAATACATCGGTAGATGAAATTTAATAGAATAAATAATAAAAATAAGTCTTAGAATTAAGATAATCAAGATCGAAGTTATAATTCTATCATTGTCCAGGTTTCCTAACGATTTACGATTTTGTGGATTTTTATTAAAAGCATATACGGTACTTTCAATCTTGCAAATGTCAATTTATGAAATTTTTGTCTGTGTTTGTTCCGGATAATCTCTGAAACGGTTGAATCAATTTTAACGAGACTCTCATTGGCAGATAGCTAAAGTTATAAAAGGTATCTTAGACTACTATTATTTTAAATTAGCTGCTCTCCGCGGTTTCACCCGCGCGGTGATGGATAATGATGATGATGATGAATCTTATATAGCCTATGTTACTCAAGGTGAATGAATCTTTCCAATAGTGAAAGAATTTTTGAAATCGGTCGTGTACTTTTTGAGCCAATTCGTTACAAACATACATACAAATACAATACAATTAGATTACACACACATATACAATTAGACAAGAACGCAAACTTTTGAAAACCGTCAAAGAAAGTAAAGTAGCATATTTGGGCCATGTACTTAGACATGACAGATATTGCCTTCTTCAATTAATAATGATGGGAAAAGTTGCGGGAGACGAGCAGGGGGCCTACTCCCACCTTTTACGAAACTATCATAAATCAGGAGCGTTTTGTAATAAGCTTAGAATAATAATACTTACCATCGTACTCCCACCGACACAAAACGGTCAACCAAATTTAATGGTAACGTTGCAATATGACTACTTTATGATATGGGAGTACGAATCTTTAAATACTTGACTTTGGAATAATGAAACTTAGTGTCTAAACTCATGAAAAAGTATACGAATTGCGTGAAATATTTGATACTACGTCATCAAAACGTCTATTGTAATCCATTATTATTTTAAGCTTGCTATATTGACGTGGTGGTACCGGATTTTATGGTAAGGTTGAAACATGACTGCTTTAAGAGGTGGGAGTAGGGCCGCTGGTCGCAGGAAGAAATCACGGCTACGAAACATCAGGGAGTGGACAGGGGTAGCGAGTGACGCTGAACTTTATCGCCTCGACAAGGATAAAGACGAGTACGAAAAGCTGATTGTCAACCTTCATTGATTAAAGAGGCACCGAGAGAAGAAGATGTGTATCTGTCTGTTTGTTACCTTGTCACGCCTAAACTGCTGAATAGATCGTAATCAAATTTGTCAAGGTATTATATCGCGGGGAAGCACATATTATACTTTCATAATTATCGTCCATCGCCACGCGGGTGCAACCGTGAAGTGCAGCTAGTTAATCCATAAGAGAACAGATAAATGACGTTCTGGCTATGACAAATATAAATATTAAGAATGTAACATAACGCTTGAAAATCTTTAGACATTTTTGCATGTTTCTTGCATTCCATCGTCATGTAGTGCTGTACATACAATGTTTCGCGTATTTGGAGTATCAAATCGATCAAGAAACTCCCATCGGGGATGTTGTATAGGTATACTACTCGTATCTTCACATCTCTACTATTTGGTGTGAGTATAAAATACTCCATTACTTAATAGTGTAGCTACAATTATTCAGATAAACATAGAAATATCGTATCTTCATATACATGGCTCCGCCCCGCGGTTTCACGCGGTAATGGATGAAGATGATGAAATGTTACACAAGAAACTATCTATGTATGTAAAAATGAACCCCTATTTTTCCTGGTCACGCTATTACTTGAGAAGGGATGGAAAATATCGCTATTTATTTTTTTGCTGTGTTAATTGTTGTCAGGAGAAGGTTCTTATGAAAGAAAAACCAAGAAAAGATGGGAGGTTATTGCGAGCTCGTAAGATGAGCCAACTGCGCGAACAAAGTCATGGGCAGTCGCTAGTATATTATAAGATTATATTTAAAACTACTATGTCACAAGTACAATTGAAAAATTTAATACCGACTTCCATTCTATTCAGTTATTGGATTGTAACTCAGATACTACTGGACCGAATTCAATGAAATTAAATGTGACCACACGGGAAGTACCAGCTTTCAAACAAAAAATAATTTGAAAATGGGTTCATTCTATCAAAGTTATGAGGTAACAAACATAAATATTTAAAAAAATACGGTCTAATTGAGTATCTCCTTCTTTTTGGAAGTCAGTAGAACAAGGTGGAGCTCTTAACGTTTAATCTGTTGGGATCAGCAACTATTTAGAGGCAAGTTCATTCATAAATCCATTGATATTTGTTGTCCTGATGCGGACGAGTTAATATGTTAATATTTTATACGTAAACGATAGACTTGTAAAACTTAAACTATTATTAATATTTTTATTATAAATGCTTTTTGAAGCACTAACGCATGTTTACTAAACTAAATTTTGTAATTTAAGAGAGAATAATTACACCCTCTGACGGGTTTTAAGCCCACGTCTTCATACTCCTAATTCGACGGTTAGAGTGATAAGCATGAAACGGATAGTTCTAATCCCTTTCAAGGATGTAATTCTCCCCTCTAAAATAGCAAAATATGAATGATGTGACTGCTGACTTATTGTCTTTGAAGTTGGAAAAAAAACTGAAAAATGACATATTTGTTTATTGCCACACAAAATAACACAAAAAACAGTATGCAGACAATGGTAAGTAAGGTGATTATTGATGGCAAATGGGTTATACTCAGCATAAGTTGCTTCCGCGACGCTGTTTTTCAGTGTACCCCTACGCTTGGGCTGGCGTTCGCCGAGATAGGTGTAGCGTAAGAGGAAGACTACGTAGAGTTTCTAATTAATTACAAAATAGCTCCACATAAAAAAACAACTACATAGAAACCAAGCGATGTAACAATGTGCAAAAAAAACAAGTATGCATCACTGTTGCATAATGCCGTCCGGCGTACGGACCTATCGCGTTCTTCGCTCGTTATTATGTTTGGGACGATGCTGCCCTCCCGTTGGGGATATTGTTTAAATGTGCTGACTGAGCTCTCAATATAGTGGAAGAGATAAAATACATTTTCTAACACCTACTACATCAACCTTCTACTTTCTGCCTTGCGATTCTCTAATGGCCGTTTTCAATAATCTATATATCGCCGGTTTACCTTACTAGAGATAGATATTTGACACTGTTTGTATGGAAGTTATGTCAAATTTCTATCGGTAGTAAGGAAAACTATGGATAGATAGAATATTGAAAACGGCCGTAAGAGCAAACATCGTTTCATATTTGACAACATCCGTAAAACAAATGACGAGATGAAAATAAACGTTGGAAACACAACCTTGTATACATTGGCGATATCTTATAAAATATTTGACATCAGTGAGCTCGTCGACGAGTACATCGACGAATCATTAGAGAATCGCACGGTTGAAGTTTAGTAACAAATTGTATTGGAGTTCAGCCAATAGGAGCGCGCTTCCAGCAATACAAATATATAAAAACGATATTAAAAAATATTTAGTGACACTTATAAAACAAATATTTAAAAATAAAATTCAATACAAATTCAATAAACGTCAAGGAATTGATATAAGAATGGAATGGATTGGCATATACTTTTCGTAAGATAGCAAATGCGGGTCTAGAATAAGATACGATTTCGTTGTCTTTTCTACCTTCCAAAAAAGGAGGTTGCCTCATAATATTCAAGTTGGTCAACCGATTCTTAAAAAAATATTTTTTTTTTGTTTGAAAGCTGGTTTCTCGTGTGGTCCCATTTAAATTTTATCTAATTCGGTTCGGTAGTTTTTGAGTTACACTACAATAACTGAATAGAATGGAATTCGGTTAAACATTTTTCAAATTGTACTTGCTAATACTTCTTGATAGAAAATACTTACTAGCTGTTTTCTATATATAATCACCATATTATAATAAATTAAATATTTTTATCGTAGGCTTTTTAAAGCCGGACTTAATTTTACCAATTTTAGCGTGACAAATTATAGATCCTCGGGCGGGATTCGCACCTGCGTCATTGCCGCATGATCACGGAGCAACCATTCGAGCACTGAATTGAACTCTTTTCTATTTAAACCTCAGTTCATATCAGAAGTCTTTCAATTACACTACATATAGTGTTACACATATACATTCGTATATATTCTGTCACTTGCACTTTTTCAATCTTCTATCTCTGTTTATCTGTTCGTTTTCTTATCATAACTATAGTCCTTCAAATCTAATAGATACCATTTGACGTTTCATACTCTTCAAGACGAAATGACTTTGTACAGGCGTAACTCACACAATTTCAATAACCTTCACTGTAAAACCATGGAATTACGACCTCGTTTCAAAGTTACGTAGTCTTGTGCTTTTTTGTTTTTTACGTAATGTTGCGACTCTTCATACTCACTTTTATACGAATAATCGGTAAAAAAATACGAATAATCGAACTTATTGATAACTATTGTGAAAGCCTAAGAAATCATTATTGATAGCTAGATGCGCTCCGCAGTTTTACCCGTGATGTTGGACCCGTGGTGATGGATGATGATGATGAATCAAATATTATAGCATACGTTGCTCAGACATAATTTAGCTTTCTATTTCTTGGAAACATTTTTTGCATCATAAGAAGTACTTTTAAGAAAATTGTTCGTGTCCAAATATCCTTAAAAATACGCAGATTTTTTAATCTGGCGACACTGCCAACTATATATAATTTTTGAAATTTCGCGCCGTTATAAAAAAATATTGATTGTGTACGTACCTACTTATTCCCTTTTGTGTGTTTTGTTGTGTTTCTAATTCGTTTACTTTGGCAATCTTTGTAATGGACTCCGAACTAAGCAAGTGATTATAATGTCGAAAAGAGGACGTTCTTTAAACGCCCAGGCTCGTGAATTGGTGGTGAATATAGGTGTATATAGGTGGTGGTGGTGATATAATAAATAATGCGGGTGATTTCATGTTGCGAATATATTTTAGCTCTTGCAAGTCAAGGATTGAGAGCTACAATGCCGAATTGGGTAAAATCATAATCAATTTCAAAATTTTCATACACTTCGATGAAATGATTAGTTTTAGTAGTAGTTTTGTAGAAGTATGTAATGCTACCTGTTTTCTCTCAATAAATAGTAATAACACGTTTAAATATTAATTCATCATCATCATCTCAGCCGTAGGACGTCCACTGCTGAACATAGGCCTCCCCCATGATTTTCAAAAAGGACCGGTTGGAAGCGGCCTGCATCCAACGTCGTCCTGCGACCTTCCTCAGGTCGTCTGTCCACCGTGTTGGTGGACGACCTACGCTGCGCTTGCCGGTCCGTGGTCTCCACTCCAGAACCTTTCGGCCCCATCGGCCATCTGTTCTGCGTGCTATGGGCCCTGCCCACTGCCACTTCAACTGGCTGATCTTCTGAGCTATGTCGGTGACTTTCGTCCTTCTACGGATCTTCTCATTTCTGATTCGATCACGTAGAGAAACCCCGAGCATAGCCCTCTCCATAGCTCGTTGTGCGACTTTGAGCTTAGTTATGAGGCATAGTAAGAGACCACGTTTCAGTGCCATAAGTCATCACTGGTATAGTGACTGGCCCCTGAGATATAAGACATGAAATCTCTTATTTCGCTAGAAACATTTCCCTTTAAACCGGAAAACCATGTTTGCACACTACTGCTTCATGTTTAAATAACTGACAAAGGTGTGGTACTTCCCTAAGTCCGTTCCCTTACGACGAATGATAAAATCAAATAAAGAATTGAATTCAATGCTCTAATGGACTGCAGCAGTGTGTCAGTTTTCTCTGTAAAGAAACCCCGAGCATAGCCCTCTCCATAGCTCGTTGTGCGACTTTGAGCTTATCTATGAGGCCCATAGTAAATAGTAATTACAGACACGGAATAACTCTATTTTTGAGTATTGTTGTTTGTTTTTCTATGTGTCCTCTATCCATACATACTGCATTCATCGTGCGGCGCGATTAAAAAAAAAAAAACTGCGGCCGGTCGATATGCCAGCTTCCATACAAAAAGGTTCAAACCTCATAAATCGATATCTCTTATACCGGATATTGTAGTTACCGATTTTAATGACCCCACCTCTATTTTACAATCTGTCTAAACTGTCAAACGGTATCTATTAGATTAGAAGGACTATAAACACTGATTAAACCGACCAGCCGTACGATTCTCTAATGATTCGTCGATGCGCTCGTCGACGAGCTTACCGATGTCAAATACTTTATGAGATATCGCCCTTGTACATAAGGTTGTTTTTCCAACGTTTCTTGTCATCTCGTCATTTGTTTCACAGATGTTATCAAAGATGCAACGATGTTTGCTCTTAGAGAATCGCACGGCAGTTGGCAAGGAGATAGTCTAGCTCTTATACGTATTAAACTTCTCATTCCAAATGTTTATGTTTCTTTTTTCGTTTTCATTCACAATATTACTAAATCCCAAGTGGGCAAAATCACGGACACTAAGTGGGCACACTAATTGTGTTTACAGATTTACACTGTGTGCTTATTATTTCTTCATACTGTTATTACTGTTCCACCAATTAGAGTGAAATGGAAATGGTTTATTACCTGGATTTGTTTAACCCTTTCTTATACCATGTAACACCGATAAAACAAAAGATTTATGAATGAATCTGACGTATATATACGTCTTTTGGACGCAAAGGATTAAGTTGTTATTTATTTCAACCAAAAACGTTTCTTTTGGAAAGGGCTTAGAGTTATTTTTAGAAAATTATTTATTTAATAAGTACATAAGAAAGCTGTTTATCATAAGAGCACATAAAGTTCTAAAACCAGTTAAAGCTTCGATCACATATTAAGTAGGGTAAAAACTAATTAAACTCTCCAATAACTGTAAAATTTATTTAAAACCTAATTATTCTGCTCAAAGCATTGAGCAGAATAATTAGGAACATATGAGCACATAAGAAAAACTTTTATTTGAAGTTGATAATATCAAAGCAAAACTCGGTATTGTGGTTGTGTTTTTAAACATCGTAAAACAAACCGTAGCTCGTATTGACATATGACAACAACAAAAATTTGAAGTACAATTCAATTTAGAAGCTTTGATTGGGTTTGGTTTATTTTCATTCTGCGAAAATACCCATATCTCGTTTTGAGGTGATGTGTATCTTTTTAAGTGCAGGCTGTTAGTTTGTGGGACGTTCGTTTGTAAATGAGAAACAGTTACAAGCTTATAAGGACATAAACGTAGAGTATTATTTATGACAAAAAAATATCACTGATTCAAAACACGAATAGTGTTCTAAATAATGGTTAGTTAGTTTATGTCTATTGTTGGACTTGCTGGACTAGTTCGTGTAATAGAGTGCTTCTGAAATAAAAGTAGCCTACACTACTCCTTTTTCCTATCCGCTATATTTGATAATGAAAGTCTCATCAAAATCTGTCCAGCTGATTAAGAGATTCGACTGGCGGACAGATAAAAATAAATAAATGATTTGGACTGTATAAACTTTTCAATAAATTTATTCAAAAGCTGTCCTTTTGGTATTACTAACGGGCTATTCAAGTTTATTTATTTTTGTTTTTTAAATGTCTAGCGACTACCCGCGGCTTTGTTCGCGTAGTGTGCTCGACCGTCGGCCTTGACAACCCCCATCTTTTCTTAATATTTCTTTCATAAGAACCTTCCCCTGACATTAATTAACACAACAAAAAAAGACCTTGCGAAATTGTTTCATTCATTCACACATGATGTGATGAGCCAGAAAAATAGAGGTCAATTTTATATAACGTAGATTATCCTCTGGAAATAATAATTACAGTACTTACCTTGATTGTATCTGTATTATTTACAGTGCACTACCCAAAAATATTTATAATCATATCATCTGTGTACCAAAAAAGAAACCGCCGTTACAGGGAGCCCACCCTTTGTATATTGTTTAAGTTTCTATTTATATGCTAATTTTAAAGTATGCATACAAACAACTTTCTCTTTATAGCTATCTCTCTTATAACTACAAAACACTGTTTCTAAGTAAGAAATGAAAGTATAGAAACTATACTCTGTTATTCTTGGATCTTGTTACGAGTTTGGATAAGATCCAAAGAACTCAAATACAAATAATACTTTATTAAAATATTTCGCAAATTTTTAGAACAGTTGTTTTGCATAGTACTGCACTGCTCTTTATAACGGAACATTGGTTTTGTCTCTTTCGTACAAATTTTCATTCGCTACAGTGTCCTTCAGATCCTAACTCAATAATGGTTGCGCAGTATTGCTTTGCAAATATAAACTGCGGAGGTACTGATCAAGACGGGTTCTTTCGCAACAGGCCAATCGCCTAGTAAGCCGGGTTCCCTAACCTCTTACCATTCACACCCGAAATTAAGAAAAAAAGATAATTTCTTCATTAAGATTTTTAATACTGGAAGATTAAGCCTCAGTACTATTATGATAGTATCTCCTCATTATAAATAATGCTCATTCAGTCGTGCGATTCTCTAATGATTCGTCATTGCGCTCGTCGACGAGCTCACCGATGTCAAATACTTTAGGAGATATTGCCCTTGTACACAAGGTTGTTGGTTAAGCAGGTTGCTCTGCAACCATACAATAGTTAGGGAAGGCTTTGTAAGTACCTGGTTTCCAATCGGGATGTCGGGAGACTCTGGAACTGATGGGGGCTGATGACCTTGGGTTCCTCTTGGTAGGCGTCCTGCCTTGTACGTCGTGCTGAAGGTTTGCTGGTCACTTGTGGGTATAGTGTTTGTGGAGCGGAGTTTATCGCGCACTCGAGTTAACGCGGAGCTGATCTCGAATTTGGCGTGCGCGCGCGACGGTATACTTCGGGTCAATGGTTTACGCGTAAACACGGGCTGATTTAGGAGGTGGTGTGTGGCCGTGCCGAACACACCCTAAAGGTCACTCTGGGCTGACGCGTAAACGCGGGGCTGGTAATGGCGGTTCCCATGCGGTCGCGACGCGGAAGCGGAGCGGTATACGTCCGCTAGCTTCGACTCTAAAATGGTGACTGGTTTCGCTGCCCTTCAGCCGCTTGCTTCTAGTTTGACAGCTGCAGGACAGCGGTGGCGGGACGCGCGGGCGCGGGGCATTCCTTGAGGTGACGTCGCGCCTTTGGCGCGATCAGTTGTTTTTCCAAGGTTTCTTGTCATCTCTTCATTTGTTTCACGGATGTTGCCAAAGATGCAAAGATGTTTGCTCTTAGAGAATCGCACGGCTGTTTTCTAATGAAAAGTATTGAGAAAATCCAAGCTTAAAAAAACAAAGTGAACTGATATTATTCGTTGGGCATGCCTTCAATTTTCCTGTATACAGAAATATTGTAAATGAAAAGGTAGTGATCCTTCCAAATTGAAAGGAATTATCGTGACTGCGTAAATGGAAAGCGCTTTTTTTTAGCTTTGTTGTAACGAAAAAGCAGTGGTATAATCTCGCTTTATTTTGTAGCATTTTCCTTAAACGCTATAGGTGAATCGGTGAAACTTTTGATGAAAATTTTTCTTTATTTTCTTTGTAAATGTTTTTTAAAATCGTGTTTGATCTTTGTGGATTGAAATTCGAATGTTTTTGCATTGTTTATTCGTTTTAAGTGCTCGTTCAAACTGAAACTTATTTATTTGTCAGAATTTTGTTGAAATAAAAACAGTGGTAACTGTTATTAGTTTTAAGGTTACGTCAAAACTCTACCTTAAAGATTTACAAATATTAATTTATTCAGGTACATTTAAATACAATTTACAAAACATGCTAGTGTAACAGTTATTTTCGCAGGCGTGTAGCTAGTTTGCCATCTGTGGGCGGAGCACGAAAATCTGATAAAGTGTAACGTATTTAGTACAAACTGTCATTTATCTAGTACAATAGTGGCACAGATAACTCATAGTTTGTACTGGATACATAAACGATACGATAACGTTACACTTAAGCAAATTTTCGTGCTCGGCCCACTGAAATATTAACATTACTAACGGGGTGAACATGCCGTATGTTTTGTTTTTGTGTCCGATATTTCAGTAAAAAATATACATGGTTACTATCACATTAATTATATATGTATATGACGGCGTCTGCCGCCAATTGTGACGGAGCATGCACATCGGGCGAGCGGTTGACTCACCGCACACCCATCCTCAAAGCCGCCTATAAAACAGCTGCGCTTGGCAACCGCAGCTCACAGTCCTGTGGCTCACAGTCCTGTGTCGCACAGTCCTGTGTCGCTTTTAATACCAGTGGTGGCAAAAAGATCGATGTTCTTCCTAAAAAAAATCGCAGCTCGTGTCAAACAGACATGTTCATGTACTCATATTCTAAGTCAGTATATCAGTCATCAGTTCACCGTTGTACGGGATCTGCCTAGTTTGGGAACTCAACACCTTGTATAGATATTGTGCCATATAGTTATCTATATAAATAAAAATTTATCCCCATTTTTCCTAGTCACGCTATAACTTGAGAACAGCTACCCGAATTCATTTATCTTTTCCTAAAGCTTCCTAATACTTCGTAGGTTCTTACATTAAAAAAATCAAGAAAAAGGGAGGTTATCGCGAGGCCGAAGGCCGAGCCTACTTCTCGAACGAAGTCGCGGGCAGTCGCTAGTCTATATATAAATATGAACCCCTATTTCTCCTGGTCACGATATAATCGCAACTTGAGAACGAATGAACCAATTTCGCTAGTTCTTTTTTTGTTGTAATTATTGTCAAGAGAAGGTTCTTATGAAAGAAACATTAAGAAAAGATGAGGGGTTGTCAAGGCCGAAGGCCGCGCCTACTACGCGAACAAAGCTGCGGGCAGTCGTAGATATTTAAAGAAATAAAAATAAACAAACTTGAATAGCCCGTTAGTAATGCCAAGAGATGAGAGATGAGATAATAAGAACGGCTTTACCGATTACATTCATCTTTTTTTAGAATGTTTTCTTATACTACGTAGAAGGTTCTCACATTCAAGAGACGAGAGGTTATGGCGAGAACGAAGGCCGAGCTAACTACGCGATCGAAGTCGCGGGCAGTCGCTGGTTTATTATAAAAAGATTTTTAATAATATGCTCTTTTTTACCAACTTTCAAATAGGAGGAGGAACTCAATCCATCTGTTTTTTTTATATGTTTGTTACTTCATAACTTTCGACTGGGTGAACCGATTATCATTTTGTTTTTAAAAGCTGGTGCTTCCCGTGTGGTCCCATTTAAATTTCATCAAATTCGGTTGAGTTGTTTTTGAGTTACGCTCCAATAACTGAATAGAATTCGGTTAACTTTTTGCAAATTGTACTTGCTAATACTTCTTGATAAAAAATACTTACTAGCTGTTTTCTATATATAATCACCATATTATAATTAATTAAATATTTTAATCGTAAGCTTTTTAAAGCCAGACTTAATTTTGCAAATTTTAGCGTGACAAATTATACATCCTCTACCTTGTATGTACATCCTGGAAATTTGTATTTTTGTGAAAAATCATCCAGAGTATTTCAAAAAACGCTGTGAAGCTTTACCCGGCAAGCGCGAGCAAGGTTTGACAACCTTCTGTACCAACCCCCAGCACGGAAGGATTTGTACAGAAGGAATGTTTATAATATGTGCATAGTAATATACAATAAAATACCAAATTACATTCAAATATTAAATGGCAATAACTTTAGACGAAAATTGACTAATTATTTGCTGGACAAGAGTTTTTATAGTGTTAAGGAGTTTAGAGACTCAAAATTGTAATGGAATGGAAGTCAGTATAAAATTTTTCAAATTGTACTTGTTATAGTAATTATGGGGCACAATGAGCTGGACTGGAAGCAACCTCTGACACACGTGCTTTATTTTGACTACTAAAACTTCTATCCAAGTAAATTAATCTATATCCATAAGGTACCTTCCGCAGTCGTATAATTCAACAACACCGAGCAATATCAATCTCCGTCCGACGCTCGCGGAAACAATTGTAATAATTTATAGTCCCCGGCCTACAATAGGTAATACACTCGCTTCTGACGTATTGTTCCGGCACAATAAAATATACTCTTTACATTAATATTGACAGTTGAAAGCCAACTTGTGAAATATTTCAGTAATAAATCAGTTTGACAATCTTGTTGTGTACATAGCTTAACCTGTTATAAGTAAGGCCGTTAATACATAGTTCAAAAATATATTTAAGAAGTCAAATTGTGTCTCCTCCTTTTGTGGCGGAATCATAATTTGTCTCCTTCTTTTGTAGCGTGTTTATGTTTCAATGGTTCCACCAAATAGTTAATACAAACAGCTTAAAGTTTACTTCTTCTATTGTTATATTATATCGGCGGCATTCGGCATCATGCTTAATTATAATGTTGTTTGTGTGTTGTTTTTAGCTGTGGTTTCAAGTTTAAATGTTGTAGTGTAGGTTTTCAAAGTAGGTATTCAAAGCAAATGGGACAAGACGGTATGACCTGTGATTATAATTTTTATTAGTAGTATTTCGTGACTTAGGACGGATCCCAATAATCTATCTAACCACAGTTTTGCTTACTACCCATAGAAATTTGACATAACGTCCATACAAATAGTGTCAAATATCTATCTCTAGTAAGGTAAACCGGCGATAGATAGATTATTGGGACCGGCCGTTAGTGCACTAGTATGACTCTGTGTAATATAAAAAAACCATATTTGGTAATTATATGATAGTACCTCACTAGAAGTTATAGTAGGTACCTATATATAATAATAATGTTTGCATACCTGAACTGTGGAATAAGAAGTACTTTTTATCTACTTTTTTAACAACTTCTGTTTTCACTCATATTCTGGAAAATAAATAAATTTGAATTTGATATAGCTACAGCTAGTTATTTAGAAGTATTGATTGTAATTTCTGTCCACGTTTTATTCTGAGTGTTCCTTCGTACAAGCATTTGCATTCCAAATTTAATTCAAATCTCGATTCACTGTTACGGCGTAAATGATTACCAAACATACACACACACTAACATTCTCAGTCACAGATTTTTAATTTTATAATATTAGTGTAATGTAATGTAAGAGTGGTACGCACGTAAACTTTATGCTGCTTTTTAGCTGCTCTCCGCGGTTTCACCCACGCGGTGATGGTTGGTGATGATGATGATGAATCTTATATAGGCTATGTTCCTCAGGCTATATAAGTTTTGAAATCGGCCTCGTACTTTTTGAGCCAATTTTGAGTTACAAATATACATTTGTAATTAAAATAAAATAATATATCTTATAGTGCATTTTTAATAAAACTGAAGTATATTGTGTTAATTTAAATTAAATTAAATAATAATTTAAATTTGTAATTTGATATTTACTTTTATTATTTGTGATCATTTTGTATGGTAGGTAAAACTGTCTGGTGAAAGCTAGTTAAGTCTGTCGACTCTACGAATCTCACGTGTCAGCGTCCTATATTCTAGAAACTGACACGCTGACTCAACAGACTTAGCTGATAAGCTCATCCGCTCCCACGGTTGTCCAGACTCTAGATTTTATTTAGAATTAAGTTAGTCTTATTAAAGCTTTTAAAGACATTAAACGTCATTAACAAATAAATTGTATTTTTAAAAGCTCCTCCAGCTTGGACCCGACATGACTAGCTATTGCTTGAAAATGTCGATGTGATGCTACGATAAAATTCTACGTACTATTATATCTCTACGAACGTAGCTCACCTACGCTGCTACGATATCTCGACGCAGCGTAGAGAAATAGTTATTTGCTGCTACGCCACGCTACGTAGAGATATTACGTAGTAGCCATACTACGTGATTTTTCTAAGTAGCGTGGCGCAAATCTCTACGCAGCTATGATTTTTATATGCAGCGTAACGTAATGTACTGCTGTTTTTACATCTTCAATAAGTGATCGGTCGTGTTTCTATAGATGATAGGCAGATTCACATCAATAAATTGTTCCCTTTACAAAATATATTAAGAGTGCCGCCAATTAAAAACCTGATTTCAATCCCTTCAGCTATTTTTCCCGAATACCTATTTACTTCATTACTTCATCACGCCACCCCGAGCACTCTCCAGATGGCTGAGCGCCAAGTGTCGTGCTCCGCTCCAGTTTAATTCTTCGGAAAAATAATTAGTACATTTGTTTTAACTGGGATAATGAATTTCAAAATGAAATAGAGGAGATTATTTGTGACTTTTTAGTTCAGTTTGTGGTTAGTGATATCTTATTAATTGTTATTAAGATTCCGATCACATTGAAGATCAGTACTGCCAGCACGGATTGTCGACAAGATAAGATAGGATAAAATTTGACAGTAATAAATTAATTTTGATCTATTGTATCTTGCCTCTAGCATGGATTTAGCCGCGATAACTATATCACCGGCTGTCTTTTATTGACCGAGCGAGCGAAGTGTCTCTCTTTCAACTGAAAAAAACTTTCATCTGGCCATATGTTTGTTAGGTTATCTGTTGGTCTTGCTGTATAAGTTGCATTTTTCAACCAGTCTTGAAAGAAGGTCGTGTATTTAAATCTGGACGATTTGGCATTCTCCAACTGCAGATAGCCCAGAGTGCGTATAATTGCTGCTAATAAGAGTGTTTTCTTGAGGTCTTCGAATCTTCTTTACTTAATTTTTCTTTCATAAGAACCCTTCTCCTAACAATAATCAACACAACAAAAAAGAGTTAGCAAGATTGGTCCATCCGTTCTCAAGTATAGCGTGATCAGGAGAACTACGTTTTTTTTTTACAGATAATTGGTTAATTGTAGCAACAAGTGAGATTTTTAATCACGTAGTAAGAGCCAGTCATATAAATAAGTCTATCATTAAGTCACGGTCCTCTCTGATTCACATTCTAATAATGCGGTGGATACATGCTAAGGTGATTGATGAGTTGTAACTCTTCACACAAAAATAACGTTGCATGACATTGTACACTTTGCCTACACTCGTGCACCGTAACAAACACGTTAACGTTAATAATCCACCACTATTACACGTCAAATATCGAAGAAATGCAAACCTAGGAAAATAAAACAAAATCAATGACAGCCAATGATATGTTTTTGCCCACCTTCCACGGCTCTTTTTTCTGTCGAAACGCAATAAAGTTAAATCCTAAAGCAGATAATCAAAGTAATGAATCGATGAGCTAATTGTCCACCTGGTTGTGGTCAGGAAAATGCCAATACAGATCCTATTGTTTACTGAAACAAACGGAACAAAAGCAAAATAGCAATTAATCCAAAACCATTTAACCTTATGTTATCATTTCAACCCTGACTCTAATGATGCCTCATTGGTCTTCTTTTTTTGTCAACGACGCGGAGACGAGCAAGTCGCTTGCCCGATCTTGGGCGTCACGCTTACCAATGCCATTCAGAGTTATAAACTACAACAGTTCAAAACCCTTCATAGCAATGCAATGCACTTACGACGCTGAGATTTAAAATCACTTGCTCTGTGTTTTCGCCGGAAGTATTGCCATTCAACAAAATTCAGCTGTGTGATTCTCTAACAGCAAACATCGCTGCATCTATGACAACATTCGTGAAACAAATAACGAGATGACAAGAAACGTTGAAAAACAATCTTATATACAAGGGTGATATCTTATAAAGGATTTGACATCCGCTAGGTCTTCGACGAATTGTTACAGAATCGCACGGCAGCTTCACGGTTGTATACACACTGGCCAAGTTTTACTGTAGTAAATCTGTGAGATGCTAGGTACTCAGCTGAACGTAGGTGAATAAAATCCAAATGGTTTTCACTTCACTGATTTTCATTATTTGTGTAAGTACTTGATTATTATGTGAATGGTGATATATGACTGTGTAGAATATACAGGGTTACTGGTAGTCAAGTATCATCCTGTTAAGGGTATATTATGTACATTAAAGCAAACAACTTTTGTTTAGAACTTTTCCCAAAACTAAACAAATTTCCCAAAAAAATATTTTTTAAGTTTATGTGATTCTCTCTAACACTTCATAACTCTACATTGCATCCACTTCATTCACATACGTGTAACCATGCATGTAGTTAACAGCGCTTGACTTGCCGCGTCTCAACCTTTTTCTTACGCTGCCACCGCCGCCCGCCGCCGGCCGGGGCTTGTCGGCATAATGTTAATTATGTTTAGACCGGTCAAATTTTTTTTTCAGTTTTGTATGAAATAAAAAGAATACGGATTTTTGAAAGTCGTAGAACAAAATATGTTTGTTTTGATGTACAGAACATGCTCTTAAAAGGATGTTTATTGATTACTAGTACCCCTGTATAATATTAAACCAATAAATAAATAAGTATGTGACTACTATAATGAACTATACATACATAAATGAATGTGTAATATAAAATACAAAATGTTATTTATGTAACATTATGTGTCAGTATAACTTAAATATATAAGAGAAAATTATTCAACACATGCATACTGCCAGTACTCACATATGGATGCTAAACCTGGTCAACTACTAAAGCCCACATTAAGAAACTTACAACCTGTCAAAATGCCATGGAAAGAAGCATGATGGGGAAAAGGCTGTCAGACAGAGAAAGAACTACCACTATTAAAAAACAAACCAAAACAAAAGATGTTGCAGTAACAATTAAGAAACTTAAGTGGAAATGGACAGGGCATACAATCAGAGGAAAGGAAAAATGGTCAAAAACAACAATGTACTGGTTTAGCAGGGACAAAAAGAGAAAGCGAGGAAGGCCGTCCACAAGATGGGCAGACGACATAAAAGACGTAGCAGGAAGCATGTGTACAAGAGTGGCGGGGCATAGGGGCAAATGGTCCCAGTTGGAGGAGGCTTTTGTCCAAAAGGAAACACCGATAGGGGGTGTTAGTAACTAGTTTTTTAGTTTAAGACAATTATTTATATGTTACCTTACTATCGGAATAAAGGCTTTATTATTATTATTTTATTATTATTATAACTTATGTTAATAAAGTGTTATTAGCCTACAGTTGGATAACTGACAAAGGCGTGGTACTTCCACAGGCAGACTGCAAAAGTTCCACACCTACAAAAATATAGAAATAGTCCCATCTATACGTAATAAATTGCTGTCTACACTTCAATTTTCTTCGAGAGATTATTTTGTATCCCGTCTTTTCTAATTTAGCTGGAGCTTGTCGCTTTAATATTAATGATTGTTTGTTTACCCGTGTCTCTACGGCACAACTTGCGAGACGACGCTTGTTTGTTTTAACAAGTAATGCGATGTTTACCATAACTGGATTCGGAAAGGGAGTTCGATGATACAACTTAGAATATGATACCATTATGATACCACATCAAAGGCAAACCAGTGTAGTGACGTACCCCCCTCTCTTTTAGTCCTGTCCGAGCGTTCAGAGAGTACACACATCGCATCATGTTTACAGACAGAACTCGTAGAAAACTAATTGACGAGGTTGAAAAGAGGCCTGTACTTTTATTAAAAAATGTGTAAGGAATACTCTGATTTCAATTTTTTTAAAATCCAATGGGATGAGGTTACAATGCATAAATAGTAATTATTGTGAGGTGGGGAGAAATGTCGGTTAAAAAAAACAAATGCATGTAAGTATACTCATAATTGCAAAACAATAGTATCGATGATGTCCATTTTGTTACTAAAAAAGAATTGACGCAGACGCGACGGTGCGTGTCGTCGTAGTAGTCAAAACAGTTTCGTTTTAGATGTGCAACATGTCATAGGCAAAACAATTTTTAAAAGGTTTTAGTTTTGAGATAGACTTATCTATGTGAGGAAAGTCTGTCTTAAAACTGTCGTGACTCCAATGTGCGCTCAGCCTAAGAGGACATTATTATGAAACGTTGTTTTTTTTGTTTTTATCTTCAATCCCACCATAATACCTTAGTAATTGCCTCCACCTCTTCCCTTCTCAGCTTCGTCAACTGGCTTTGCCCAATAGACATGTCTCTTGCATTTTTGCAATTCTAACACTTTGGAGCTTTTTTCCGCTCTATCGTCTCTTTAATACGGTTTTTATTAAAGATCCGGATGTCGTGTCGCAAGGACTTCCATATTCGTCTATTGAGCAGCCTATATGCTTCAGCATCATTCGAAGACTGCAATTTCAATGAGCGTCGTTCAGCCATGAGGTTGAGGGTATCGTTGGAGAG
The DNA here is from genome assembly GCA_917880725.1 of Selenia dentaria. NCBI lineage: Eukaryota > Metazoa > Arthropoda > Insecta > Lepidoptera > Geometridae > Selenia > Selenia dentaria. The sequence goes on from OU862898.1 coordinate 24,424,009, forward strand.
TTTCTGTGGCCTATCTGTACGGTGGGGTTTAAAGTACTTGGAACCCACTGTATGGACAGTTTCTACTAACCTGTTATTGATCTCGTCCACTGAAGCGATTTTGCTTTTAAATTGTTAAAATTGTACTTGTCTTATAAAATTTTTTTGTATCGCCAATTTCTTAATGTATATAACAAATGTTCGTTTATTATTAGCTCCAGTGTGTTGCATTACAAAAGAGATCATAATAATGGTATCAGTAGGGCAAGTCTCGCTACACATTGACATGGTAATACACGAGTAGGTAGAGCCTATTTATTTTTTTTTTTTTTTTTGTCCCGGGGAAATCCTTTATGGATACCACCCACCACGGGGAGGGAGGTGGTTATGTGGGAGTCCGTATACCCACCAAAACCCCGGGGTGTTCCGTCACTGCCGCCCTCGGCGGGAACGCGGGACAGATTTTCCACACGACCGCGAACCCGCCGTGGCTGTCCGTTGCCGGACCCTTCTATTCGCGGCACGCCAGAACACATGGCGCGCCGCAACTGCCTCGGAGACCAAACTCGCCAACAATGGGCGCCAGACTTCCCCGTGTCTGGTCGCCCGTGGTCTCCCTGCGGTGGGTCGGATACGTAGCCCCACCGCCTGCTACGTCAGCCACAAGGGATAGCCCCCCCGTGACCCCACCTCCTCGAGTCTGCGCCGAGCGCCCGGACCCCACCTCCTCGAGCCTGCACTAAAGTGCCCGGGCCCCCCTCCTCGAGCCTGCGCCAAAGCGCCCGGGCCCCACCTCCTCGAGCCTGCGCCAAAGCGCCCGGGCCCCACCTCCTCGAGTCTGCGCCAAAGCGCCCGGACCCCGTCACTCCTATGTGGACTTGGCGGCCAAAGCCCATAGGAGCGGCCCGCCTGAGCCGGCCAGCGCACCCCAACGCTGGCGCGGCCCCTGGGTTCCTCTTGGCTTCACCGTGGTGTACCTAGCCACGGTTCCTGAGCCCCCCCGCCACGTCAATGCGAGAACCCTTCGGGGGGGGAGTAGGTAGAGCCTGGAGCGATCAGTCCCAAGCTGTTTTATCCTCCAAGTAATCCGAAACTTAAGTAATAATCTTTTTGACAGAGTTTAGTTTTAATAGTAATTTAAACATATTAATAGGCAAGTTTTGGTTAACATTGGGAAGTTTATTATAGAATCGTATACGTTCGACTGTGAATGGCTTGAAAATATCGTCGTCACGTCGTTCTCCTCATTACTGAGGTTCGTGATTCCCCTTCTGAATAATTTTATCTCTGACTAAGCTTCGCCATCTGTTTTTATTGTTTGCGTCGTGAAGTGCCTTATGAAGATTTGTGTCCAGAGCAGAGCGGATCTGGTCGGACCACCTTAAAGGGCTGCGCCCTCTTGATCGTTTTCCTTTGACGTTGCCCGTAACTATTAGTTTTTCTAGGTTGTGACCCGCTTTCCTGGCTATATCACCGAAGAATTCCAATATTCTACGAAGACAGGTAGTAGAAAGTCAGGTCTTAATTTTCAGTTCTCGCAGGATGGATACATTGGTTCGAAAGGCAGTCCATGGGATTTAAAGCATTTTTCTCTACGTCCACATTTCGAAAGCGAAATAAATTGAAATTATATTGACAGATTAATATTAAGTATCAACAGCCAATATCATCACTTAGCATGACAATGTAACTACACTTGCTATTTACGTACAGATACCTCATAACCTACACTTAACAAAAACATACAATACACTCACATTTTATGAGCCACGGGCTTCTGAAACATAGTTTACAACTAGCTATTAAGCCTATGGATTCAAATATTGTACTCGTAGGTACCTATTTTATATCCATAACACTATGTTAGGTACATGATAACACTAGCTGGTGCTCGAAACTTCGTCTGCGCAGAATTAGCTCTTCGAGTAGCTTATTATCTTCTCCAATGTCATATCTACCTTTATACCAAAATGTCATAAAATATTTACATGGTCAAACGCAATTGCTATAATATGAAATGAGTAAATTTAAATACTTAGTATATCAATCAGTAAACACTAATAATGAAATACAGTACCTACGTACATACATATATAAAATTAATCACATTGGAAAACACTGTCATTACATTTCATCACTCTTGACGGTCACCGAGTACGTCTAGTGTATCGAGCTGTAAAAAAAGAGTGCTTTTAACTTATCGGATACTGACACAAACTTTGACAGAACTGTCATCATTACGATTTTGAGGTAGGCAGAGATCTTATTATTTTGTCTATACTGTACCAAAGAATATTACGTTTTTTACCCGCGTGGTGATGGATGATGATGATGAAAAGTATCCTTTGTGTTAATCCAGCACTTCATCTACCTCTATACCAAATTTTAACAAAAATGGCCCCGTAGTTTGAGTGTGAAAGAGCAACAAACTTTCACATATCCATACATTCATCCGTACTCTAAATTTTCGCATTTATAATATTAGTTCGATGATATTAATATATTTCACTATGGTATTTGCCGCTGGAGCGCGTTCAGAACCTCACAGTGCAGTTCAGTTGCTTTCTAATTCGCTCTTAGGTGTTAAACGACCATGGACGTTTCCTAACTATGAACAGATTTTGACTAATTCAACATTGATAGGTCACTTGATTGCTTACCTCATTTTATTTGATAAAGGGAAGAATAAGAAGATTTTAGAAGATGTTTGTGTTCACTGCCGCCTAAAAAGCTGTCATATGACAACGTCAAAGTTATGTCAGATACGGTTGCAACTGTTTACCGATAGATTTAATAGTTAAGCAGTTGCAACTTTTAAAGGTTCCGTATGGTCGGGTTGGAAATTTTTAATGCCATTTTAATGCATTAACGCCATTCGGAACCTCAGAATTTACCCTGAGGTTCTGAATGGCGTTCTAGCCGAGGTTTTGAACGTGCTCCTGTAGTAACACCGGTGAGTAATTAAACATCTGTAAATATGTTGACGAGGACTCGCGGGGTGTTACGCGGTACAATATTTGGCTGTCATACGCAAGTTCGAACACATTTGAATACTGCGCTGTTATTTCTATAAGTTTGCCATAACTTTATGGTAAGCAACACGTCTGACAATGACAGTTTTAATGCTAGAGATTATGTGCACGAATGTAGGCTAAGGTTGAGCGCAGACTTGAGTCACGATAGTTTTAAGACAGACTATTGATTTACAAAAATTATGAAGACGCGCACACTTCAAACAAAACGTCTCATAGACAAAATTGTCTAATACCTACAACCCGGTCACAATATCTGTGCACCTGACCTCGTGACGTCATATCGGCGGTCTGGGTACGGTGTGAAAAAAAGTTTTTTCGAGAAATGTGGAGGTAAAAAAAAATATTAACCTTTTCAAATCGATTTATTATTGATGAAGGGTTTGTTATTAAAAACAATAATTTTAAAAACAAAAACATTTATTATTAAACTCAGTCACTATAAATTATTGACTATATGCCTGACATTGTATCTTCCTCACTCTCACTTTCTGAACTCTCCGAACTATCTTCCCTTAGTGATATTAAAAGTTGTGTGATGTTGTCATTTGCTAGATGATCCTCTTCCCAGTATTCTCGCTGTAGTCTCTCCACGTGATTCACTTCTTTCTTCAGTTTAACAGCTACAACAATTTTAATAACAACAAAACCAGTCCAAACTTAACAGTAAACAGTCTAAACTTAACAATAAATATTAAAAAACAAAACAACAACACAAAGCGAAAATATCAAAATTATCGGGACGTATATCGGCAACGAAGATGCTAACCGTACTGTCGCACCGGGGAGTGCGCGGAGAGGTGACAGGCGAAGCGGGAGAGGCACCGCATTGCACAGATATTCTGACCGGGTTGTACAAGAACTGCACGGCGACAAGTCTGCCTAACGATTGTCGTCTTCCCTTTTGTATGTGTGCGGGCGCGCACATCAAAGGCAAACCAGTCTAGTGACGTACCCTCCTCTCTTTAAGTCTTGTCCGAGCGTTCAGAGAGTACACACATCGCATCATGTTTACAGACAGAACTCGTAGAAAAATAATTGACAAGGTTGAAATGAGGCCCGTACTTTTTAATAAAAAATGTATAAGGAATACTCTGATTTCAATTTAAAAAAAAGCAAATGGGATGAGGTTACAATGCATATATAGTCATTATTGTGAGGTGACGAGAAATGTCGGTTGAAGAAAAAACAAATACATGTAAGTATACTCATAATTGCAAAACAATAGTATCGATGAAGTCCATTTTGTTCGCGACGGTGCGCGTCGTTACAATAGTCAAAACAGTTTCGTTTTAGATGTGCGACATGTCATAAGCAAAACAATTTGGTTCTAGTTTTAAGACAGACTTGTCTATGTGAGGAAAGTCTGTCTTAAATTGTCGTGACTCCAATGTGCGCTCAGCATAAGAGTACATTATTATGAAACGTTGTTTTTATGTTTTTCTCGTCAATCCCACCATAATACTTTAGTAATTGCCTCCACCTCTTGACTTAGACAGGACAATGACTTATTTATAGTCATATTCAAGTGCTTATGACTTAACTCTGACATATTAAAAAAATTAAAACTGTGTGGTGGTGTGCGTGGTAGGTAGTAGGTACCACGGGTATAGTGAGTGCAGCCTGTTTTGCGCTCTGCTGGTTGTCCAGATTCCTGCCGACAGGAGTGGTACGGACTTGCTACTTCGCCACCGTGCACTCTCTGCTTCAGTACGGAGCAGAGCTCTGGGGACGCGGTGCTGATTTAGAACGCGCCTTTCGACTCCAGAAACAAGCTGTCCGTGCTGTAGCACGAGTGTCACAAGAGTCTTCCGCGAGAGCGTATTTTAAATCGCTACGGATACTAACACTACCCGCTATAGTTATTTTACAAGTGTCTATCTATACGCGTACTAACTTGGTATCGTATAGAAAAGTCGGTGAATCTCACCAATACCCAACCCGACCAAAAGGAAAGCTTGCTCTGGTGGAGCGATCACTGGCCAAGTCTAACAGGTTGGCACATGTGATGGGTCCAGCGGTCTACAATAAGTTATCCGGAGATATAACCGCAGCTAAAAGTTTGAGTTCGTTCAAATCAAGGTTAAAACGTTGGCTTATCAATCAGGCGTTTTATAGTTATGAAGAGTTTATATGTATGAAATAAATAAGCACTCGCATATAATCTACATTGCTATTTTTGTCTGCGAGTGTGTAAGTAAAAAATTGATGTGATCACATTTAAATTCTTAATTTACATATGTATAACTATTTTTTTGACATTTCATTATTATTTTATTATTTTAATTTTGACGTGTATGGATAAATATGAATAAATGAATCATCATCATCATCATCTCAGCCGTAGGACGTCCACTGCTGAACATATGCCTCCCACATGATTTTCCAAAAGGACCGGTTGGAAGCGGCCTGCATCCAACGTCGTCCTGCGACCTTCCTCAGGTCGTCTGTCCACCGTGTCGGTGGACGACCTACGCTGCGCTTGCCGGTCTGTGGTCTCCACTCCAGAACCTTTCGGCCCCATCGGCCATCTGTTCTGCGTGCTATGTGCCCTGCCCACTGCCACTTCAACTGGCTAATCTTCTGGGCTATGTCGGTGACTTTCGTTCTTCTACGGATCTCCTCATTTCTGATTCGATCACGTAGAGAAACCCCGAGCATAGCCCTCTCCATAGCTCGTTGTGCGACTTTGAGCTTGTCTATGAGGCCCATAGTAAGAGACCACGTATCAGTGCCATAAGTCATCACTGGTAACACATATACAGAATAAATGAATATGAATATGAATATATACCGGCCAAGTTATGCTGTACTAAGATGTGTGGTGATGTTAGGTGGTAGGTGCTTAACTGTAGCCAGGTGAATCAAAATCCAATGGTATTTCACTTCACTAAGTATATTTGTAACAGTTACAGTAAACAACCGTTCACACACACACACACACAAACATTTATTTTTTTATATTCATAACTAGCGACTGCCCGCGACTTCGTTCGAATATCAGGATCGGGCTTCGGCCTCGCCATAACCTTCCATCTTTTCTTGGTTTTTCTTTCATAAGAATCTTCTCTGACAAAAATTAACACTATAAAAAAAGTATTAGCGAGATTGTTCCATCCGTTCTCAAGTTATAGCGTGACCAGGACAAATAAGGGTTCATTTTATATCATAGACTAGCGACTACCCGCGACTTTGTACGCGTAGTAGGCGCGGCATTTGGCCTCGAAATAACCTTCCATCTTTTCTTGGTTTTTCTTTCATTAGAATCTTCTCCTGACAATATAACTCAACAAAAAAAGAATTAGTGCAATCGGTAAAGCCATTCTTTATAGTATCCTAATTCACTCGAAAACGATTCGAAGACTGAAACGGCATATCCGTCTCTGTCATACTGAATGTAGATGACAGAGACGGATAGGCCGTTTCTGTCTCCGAAAAATCATACAGTAATCTAAAATAAAATATGAACCTCAACACTGCTTTGTTTATGTTCCTATAAATAAGTATCTCATTTTGGTTCGTTTCTATCCTATGTTTGCAATTTCAATGTATGCCTAAATTAGGATGCTTATGTTTCTCTGTGAAGTGAATTAATTCTTTAGAGAAATAAATCACTTAAACCATAAAAGTGTGAAATACGAGTAGCTTGTTAAAGTCGGTACCATGATAATTCAAAACTACATATTATCACAATACTGTGACCCTTATTAGTGTTAACCAATGAAGTGTCCTACGATAGTTAAATTTACCAACCAGTGTTTGCAAAAACCCCGCGAAAATCCGCCATTAAAACAAGTACAATTTGAAAAATTTAATACCGACATCCATTCTATTCAGTTATTGGAGTGTATCTCAAAAAATACTGAACCGAATTTGATAAAAACTAAATTTGATTACACGGGAAGCACCAGCTTTCAAACAAAAAAATAATTTTGAAAATCGGTGCACCCAGTTGAAAGTTATGAGGTAACAAACATGAAAAAAAACACAGTTGATTTGAATATCTCCTCCTTTTTTGGAAGTCGGTAGAAAAATGCGCGCGGTCGCGGTAATTTAGTTGTAGTAAAATATCTATTGAAGCTGTTTTGTATCTGTAAACGGTATACAGTAACACTTATTAAAGTCAGTTTCATTTTTAGGTAAGCATATTTTACCCTTTTTAGTTACCCTTGCTACTTACGGCATCGATTGTCACTCATAGTCAATTACTATAACATTAAGATAGGCGAAACACTTATCAGTTGTCGGAGTGCACAACAAACTCAAAAACCGCTTGACTCAATTTGATAAAATATCAATGGAACCACCTTAGAAGTATACTCATTGAATAAAAAATATATTTGAGAATTAGTCTACAAATGTGTGAGAAATTGTTGGACATATATAAACAAATACACACAGTCGAACATAGAACTACCTCCTTTTGACAAGTCAGTTAAAAAGTAGTAGAATTACTTATAGGTATATAAATAAAATACAGATTTTTGTAAATCTCAACAGACATTTTACGAGGGAACGAAGTTAAAGAACATTGGATAATTTATTGATTCAGGCGTTACTTTGCGGAAATCCATTATCAAAAAACGATATTAAAAAATATTTAGTGACAATTCCGCTGAAAAGAAAACAATGATTTTGGCCTATTTGGGGGCGTGCACCACCCTAAATCACTGCCAATTTTTTTTAAAGAACATTATCTATTCTGTCAAGATCCGAATCATAAGAGGTAAAGAAACCTGATTTACCAGCTGCTACCACATACGTACTAGTTACGTTCTGTTACACTGCGTATACTGCTGACCTAGGGGCAAAACCCCATCGACTTCATTCAACACTGTCAGAATTATGTTCATATATAATCTGTGCTTTCCAAACTCATTCACCCCTTGTTTTGTTATCTTCATCGTGTCTTCCAAATCGCTCATAAAGCTGTCTTGCTGCCAGTTCAGTACAGTAACAGTGAAGTGCAGTAATATTCCATTGTGTGTAAAAATCATACACTAACCTAAAATAAAAAATGAACCTCAACACTGCTTTGTTTTAACATAAACAAAGCAGTGTTGAGGTATAAAACGCGATTGCAATTATCAGGTAGGTAAGTACAAACAACATAAAAAAGGCGATTTCTTTGAGTTATCTGTTAGGTAGGTAAAAATTGACTTACATGTAAGTTTAGAAACATATTAAACTTTAAATTTGACGTTCAACAACAGCCGTGCGATTCTGTAAGAGCAAACATCGTTGTATTTTTGACAACATCCGTGAAACATCGACAAGATGTAGATTTCGTATTCACAAACTTAGTAATTGACAACTTCTACTGCAACGATGTTGAGCGCCAAGGGCGAGCCTCAAATTTGACATTTGTTGTATGAAATTCGTATTCTCTTGTTCAAACATCGGCGAAACATCGTCACGTGACCTCGCCTTTGCGTACATCTTCGCCTTTACTGTCAATTTTATCCGATGAAGGAAAAACTTATACGAATGTAAAGCTTGAAAATAGCCCAACGCCGATTACGCTGCTGTGGGCGGGGCATACGCAACGCACTGCGAAAGATTTTAGTTTGCCCATAGCCGGCAATATGATGGCTGTTACAAAAATTCAAATGAAAGTGATTTGTCTCTTAAAATTGGCTTCTTGCATGTTGAAATGGTGTATAAATCAATAAAAGGATAAATACCAAATTAATGGACATTGACACATACAGGCGAGGACAGATACTTTAGGTATTTTATAATAAAATATAACTTTATAATATTATAATAATATCTCTGATTTCTACAACATGAAAATCGAAGACTGTAAAGTTATGAAAAGAAATGGAAACCGAGAAAAAAACCATGTATTTGTTGGGTTAATTTTAAAACGACGAAGTCAATCAAAATCTTTGAACTTACCTATAACATCTTTCTTTTTGCGTCGAGCCTGCCCACACCCGTTCCGACTGTTGTGATTAAATAAATATAATAATGGACATAACAATGTTTTTAAATCATTAATTTACATACAGAAAATACAGACTTATTGTTTGCATTGCACTACATATTCATAAAATATCCGGGGTGACGCAGCCACTGCAAGCGAGAAAGAGATACGACGAAAAACACACGGTTTATTCATCCCAATGCTGGACGAAATAAGGTCTACTTTTAATTGGTAAACATTATTAATTCAATCCGTACGATTCTTTAAGGAATTCTTCATCGTTGCGTCCGTGGACGAGCTACCGATGTAACATCGGAGACATCGCTCTTGTTGACAAGGATGTTTGTTTTGGTATTCACTAACCATAAAGTCATCGTGGACGATGTCTACGTCGAGCGAGCTCACCGATGCTTCGCGGATGTTGAGTGTTGGGAAAGCGATCTTCATTTTATAAACCGGTAAATTATTATCGTCTGGTATTTTAAGCTTCTGTTTGTTCCATATACAACAAAATCAAACATTATTATGTAATAGCGAGTGATAAACTTATGTTACAACGTACAATTTAAAGAAAAATAACCATATTATCTTTTATTTTGTTTAAACGACATGAGTTAACCTTATTTACGATTTGTAGTAAAATAAACCCTATGTTTATTTAATGTTAGTCTATGCCTTATATCATATATACTCTTTGCCTTAAATAAATGTCACTAGTCCTTGTCAGTCACATGAAAAATAAGAAATAAAACGTATATGTGTGACGTCACCATTGACAAACATTATACGTGACGTTTGTTTGTTGAAAACATAGATTATACTATATATATGGTTGAAAAACATTTGATTTGAACACAAACCGGAGAATTTGGAAAAGTTATGGAGGGACCTATTTCTGAAGCAAGTAAGTGCAAAACTATTCTTGTTTTTCTGCTGTTATATTCCTTTCCATTCAAACGTTGTCTCGAAGATCTCTTCGAGACAACCTTCGAGCTTTGATCGATCAGACCGCCTATTGTTACACTGTCTAAGCTGTATAACTGTATGATTGTTTAATTTTAAGGTGTTCAATAAAGATTATATCTATTTATCTATCTATTAATTTGGATATGAACTAGTTACTATAATGTAAAACGATTTTTTCAATAAATTGTTACACAACTTCTAGTGTCACGCAATGCAGCACTTCTGCAACTCAAATGGAAAGACTGGTAAAATTCATGGAGACCAGGATGTGGCTAGCCACTGGACATGCACGGTCGTCAAATGCTCGTCACCGCACTAAAGAGGCATGGGGCTAGAAATTGCCATGGTGCTCAATAGTGATGGCAGCGGATGTATTATAGAATGGCACCAATGGAACAAGGTTATTTTTATATATATATGTCTACAATTTTTAAAGTAAAAATATCTTATTATTGCTGCAGATCATATGCCTCATTTCATCAACATTTATAGTTTCTACAATCTTGGGATCTGTAAGATAATATAAGTTTTTAATGTAATAGTAACGTTTTCGCGAAAAAGCAACGTTTCTTTATTTAATTTATCTTCATTTGATACCTATTGTAGTTATTGTAGTTGTTTCCAGCGAAGTTACAGAGCAAGAACTTCAAATAATATCCTAGGAAAAAGCGCAGTGCATTACCATGCACAGTTTATTGAAGTGCTGTACCCAGTCCAAAATTCTGAATGGCACTGGACTGTTATGGGCAAGCGTGACGCTTAACATCAGGCGAGCGGCTTGATACTATATCGATCATTAGAGATTTCATAGTCCAACTTGCACTTGGCCGATTTTCTGGTGGCTGTGACCATAACTTTTTTGTGGGCTGAATCCGTGCCTGCTAGCTGCACCCCACGATAATACCCGCGCATAAAGAGGATCTCCTATTCCTATAATATGTTCTTTTCTGTGCCACTTATATGCAAAATTTCATCATGAACGGTTGATTAGTTAGGGCGTGTGGTCTTGGTGTAGTGGTGGAAGTGCTCTTTTGGAACCTCGAGGTCCTGGGTTCGATCCCCGGATTGGACAGTTACTGGGTTGTTATGACAAAGATAGATATTTTCAATAAAAGTACGAAGTTTTGAACAGTGCCCCGTAGATGGCAATAGGCTCGTCCTATAACAAGACCAAAAACATATCCGGTGAATCGTAGGAACGAATTAAAACACCGCTGCTTATCCCTTCGAGCATATATAGGTGAAAGTATCAATTCACTCATGACCGCTAGACTAATGTTTCACCTCATAGTGATGAATGCTAATAATGATAAAAGTATCCTTTTAAAACACCACTGCTTAACCTGTCGATGATAATATATAGAGGAATATATTTGTTATGTTGTGTTTAAAAACAGCTAGTAAGTATTGCAGGCGATTCACTCAAGACCGGACTGATGTTTACCTCCGTGGTGATGGATGATGATTACAATATAATCTATCTCCTTGCCAAATTTCATCGAAATCGGTAAAGACGTTCTTGAGTTATAAATAGTGGGTAAAATACAGTACCTACATACAAATATAAAATCATCACCATGAAAACAAAACTGTTATTACATTTCATGACCCTTGAATGTATTTGTTCTTTTTCACTTTAGTAGAAAACCCGAAATTCGTCAAATCAAACTTCGTAGTTCGTTTTTGGAGTAAGCCTTCAGTGTACTTCTCTGTCAGTGGTGTCGGAATCTCTCGAATACAGTCAGCTTAACAAAATAGATGACATGCCGACTATGATGATGATGAAAAGTATCCTATGTGTTAATCCAGCGCCTCATCTACCTCCATACCAACTTTCATCAAAATTAGCCTAGCCGTTTGAGCGTGAAAGAGCAACAATAGGAGATTATGCACCGAGGGAGTAAAGCAGTGTCTTATGTCATGGGCGGTATATTGAACCTTAGTGTAACGGGGACTCTTAGGTTAATCCCTGAGTGCAGCGAGGGATTAAGATTTAATTCCCGAGCGAAACGAGAGAGTTGTGTAAAGTCCTTAATGAAGCGAGGGGTTAAAGCCGCCCAAGACGAAGACATTCTTTATCCTCGAGGTACGTACTCTAATTTTCATACCTACTGCGAGACAAAAAACGCAGAGCTTTAAAATAGCAGTTATATAGTTTAAAGTAAAATACATAACTAGTTAATATTCAAATTAGACACATTTGTCCCGTTATAGAGGGACAGTGATATCTTTGGAAGGAACATTAGGTGAAAGGAAAACACTGTTTTAGACTTTCACGGTTGTTAACTAAGTTATAATTAGTACTCACGAGATGTAGACCACGATTTAGTAGCTTTTGGAGCATCCGATATTTCAGCATCATGCACCACTTTGAAAAAAATATATTTTATGAAATTTGACTATTACCAAACACCAGAGATAGCAGCACGTAACTTCAACTATGACCTTGAATGCGCAATGCGCAGAGCGGGGCCGTGCGTAACCCATAGCAATGCGGCGCACAACATCACACTCTATAGGTGCGTTCGTTTTGCAATAAGGGCATTGGTGGCGTTGCTATTGTTGGCTCTTTAGTTAAATCGTTCGTAAATCTCAATTTTGGTGGCAAAATAACTCTTTTTTTAGCTTTTCGAACGCTGAACTAAAACAGCCATAAACGACATTTTCACCCATAGATTCCCAATCCGAACGCCCTTGTGAGAGTTTATGGCGTTATTTTCGCCAACTTAGGGCTATTCGAACGCACTACTAATAGTACAATCATTACGAGCCTTTTTTTTATTTATGCTGTCTCCGTACTAAGAGTTTTCCTATCACTAACGTTCCAAATCCAAATCACTTTACACCCAAGGGAGTTTCATACAAAATTACATCCCCGCACACGTAATGCCTTGCTTTACGTTGATATTGCGTGATATGTAATTGGAAATTTTCGAGCAGGTGGTATGAAAACATATACCCATCCATCCAAACTTTCACATTCATAATATTAGTGGGATCAGTGGGATTTAATAACATTAAAATACGTTTTAATATATATCTATATATACAAAGATAAATAAATCTAATTGTCTGTTTGTAATTCCACATTAACAGCTTTTCACTAAATGCATAAAGTATAAACGGTAATTACATAAAATAATAATGTTTAAAATTACGGATGTAACGATACCGATTCCGATACCGATATATCAGCCGATATACCTAATTGGCACGCCGATATGTCGGCATCGCCTCAACAAGTAAAGTGCTGAAGTGTATATTACATCGGAATATGCAATAATAAAATGTAAAAATCAGTAAGTACTCATAAAAAAACAACAAGATTTAATCAATAATAAAAAATAATTTTCAGCCATTGCGCAACAACAACGCTCAGGGCGTCGAAATTTTCAGCAGTCACCAGCAGCTTCAATACGCCAACGTGCTACCACTCCACGTCGAAGGCACAGGTTTCCTCCAGCACAACGACGTTCCAAAATGGCAAGCCTAATAGAGAGGTTCATTGCCATTGAGGAAAGGCGCGTAAGCAGAGTTAATGTCTGCCAGAGCCCATGAAGCGCATGCACTGGGACAGCAAGCTATGGCTAATCCCATAACCCAGCTGTCTCTAGCATGGTCACAGCATGCACCAATGATGTTTAAATTAAGGATAATGCGCACAACATTGTGATAATAGGAATAGGTACTTTTGTACTATCATGGTGCTGACTTCAACAATTAGTTATGTCGCACTTTTTTGTGTTGAAGTCGGTTCCATTTTGTGGTAAAATTTTAGTTCTTATTTCATTTGTGTTTAATAAGTCATAAATGTCAACGATTTGGGATGAAGGAAGAAGTTTGTTTATTATTAGCCAGTAGTGTGTTACTATTAGAGCAGTTAGTGGTAACATAGACAAAAAATTTACTCGTGTTACTACTGGTAGTAAGACTGGTAGTAACACGGGTAAAGAGTCGAACAGACACTTCAATTTTTACCTCTATAGATAAAGATAAATATAGATATGTTTTTTTACCATCGAAGCTTGTAATGATTTCAGTTTTTTGTACATATATAAATGTAATGTTTTTTTTATTTTAATTATTAAAACTATGATTATTATTGCAGTAAACATATTTTATTTTAACTCATACTTACACATTTAAAAAAGAATTGGTTTTGATTGATTTTTCTTTTCGTTCACATTTACTCTATTTCTTATGAGCGCTCAATACCCTCTACTCTTCAGGTCCACAAAGTTAAATTCCCAAAATGTTATGCTCATAAAATTTAACTTTCTATGTTGAACTAACAATCAAACATGTTGGATTTAGAATCCTAATATTTTGAGTCTTAAAATGTTGTAGTGCCACGCTGCAACTCCACAGCTGAATGAGCCGGCACAGGTAGATGATAGATTCGTCAACAACGTCGAGAACTGAGTAACCAACTGATATTGGGGTAGGCACAACATGGGCATTAGACATAGTTTTCATCTTATCCATGTTCATCTTAAGGCCTACCCGTTCGGAAACTCGATGAAGGCCATCGAGCATTGTACTGAGGTCGTCCCGGATTGGATTCTGCCATGACTACAATATCGTCGGCAAATCAAAGGTGAGTGATGTACTCACCGTTGATATTGATGCCAAGTCCTTGCCATTCCAAGACTTTGGAGGCGTCTTCCAATGCAGCAGTGAACAGTTTCGGAGATATAACGTCTCCCTGTCTCACGTCTCTTTGCAATGGAATTGCCTTCGAACTTTGCTCCTGTACTCGGACTGACATGTTGGCGTATTTGTACAAACACTTCAGCACTTCAATATACCGATAGTCAATACGGCACCGCTGGAGAGACACAAGCAATGCCTACGTCTCGATCGATTCAAAGGCCTTCTCATAGTCCACAAACGCTAAATAAAGAGGCAAGTTATACTCTTCAGTCTTCTGTATAACTTGCCGTAGCGTGTGGATGTGGTCTATGGTACTATAGCGTTTTCGGAAACCGGCTTGTTCCGGGGTCTGGAATTCATCAAACCTGCGACTGAGAAGTTATGACCATCGAAAACAGCTTATAAACATGGCTCAAAAGCGAGATGGGTCTGTAATTCTTAAGTAAAGTGTTGTCACTTTTCTTAAAGAACAGCACCACCACGTTTTTGTTCCATGCTTTTGGCGTTGAACCTTCGAGTAAGACAGTATTAAAGAGATTCTTTTGAGAAAGACTTTAAGTACCGGTGTTCCACCCGTTTTCAGAAGCTTCGATGTGATACCGTCGTCACCCGGCGCCTTGTTGTTCTTAAGCTGTTTCAAGGCCATTCTAATCTCGTACAGGCTGATGTCCGGGATATCTTCGGTATAATGTCAGGTCAGCTTGGGTTTTGGGTCTTTGGACGAGCTGCTAACAGTTTACATAGAGTATAACCGTCCGTAGACCTCTACTAACACTTCTTTGCTCTGTCGTCTATTTAATACGATAAGTATTAAAGATCCGGACGTCGTGTCGCAAGGACTTCCATATTCGTTTATCGAGTAGCCTATATGCTTCGGCATCATCCGAAAACTGCAGTTTTAAGGAGCGTCGTTCAGTCATGAGGTTGAGGGTATCGTTGGAGGGTTTCTGTGGCCTATCTGTACGGTGGGGCTTAAGAAGAAAGAAGGGTAAAAGAAGTTGGAACCCACTGTATGGACAGTTTCTACTAACCTGTTATTGATCTCGTCCAATGAATCGATGTTCTCAAGGCAATCGAAGCGATTGGACAGCTCAAGTTGAAAGCTCTCGGAGTCTTGAATATGGACACGAGTAGGTCGGAGCGTAGACTTCAACAGACGAGACCTCTCAAGTTTGACATTAATTTTCAATATGCCTCTTACCATTCGGTGATCACTACCAGTTTTCACCCTTTTTTTTTGTCCCGGGGAAATCCTTTATGGATACCACCTATCACGGGGAGGTAGGTGGTTATGTGGGAGTCCGTATACCCACCAAAACCCCGGGGTGTTCCGTCACTGCCGCTTTTGGCGGGAACGCGGGACAGATTTTACACACGACCGCGAACCCACCGCGGCTGTCCGTTGCCGGACCCTTCTCTTCGCGGCACGCCAGAACACATGGCGCGCCGCAACTGCCTCGGAGACCAAACCCGCCAACAATGGGCGCCAGACTTCCTCGTGTCTGGACGCCCATGATCTCCCTGCGGTGGGTCGGATACGTAGCCTCACCGCCTGCTACGTCAGCCAGTTTTCACCCTGTGGATCACGGAGACATCAGTCAATATGTATTTGTCTCTTGCTGGTCATAATGAATTCAATCTCATTTCTCGTGGAACCATCGGGACTTTGCCAGGTCCATTTCCTATGAGGTGGCTTCCGAATGAAAGAGCTCATCATAAAGAGTCCCTCTTTATCCAGGAAGTCGGCTAACCTCTGTCGCCTACGGTTCCGTTGCCCATAACCAAATTGAAAACTTTCAACTCATTCTCGCTTCTCTTACCCAACTTCGCGTCAAAGTCTTGTAAGTATATTATATAGTTACTTTCTATCTCCTTTATTTTGCTTAATAGGTAAAAAATAGCAATACCATGATACCAGTCACACTTAAATGACGACGCATTATATTACAAGTACATAAATTAAATTGTATATAAGGGACTAAGGGTAAATGGTGCTTATGTGCTTTTATGTTTTTCTACACTATAGCGTACTCCAAAATTTTCTGTGTGGTGTAAATTTTCTGTGTGGTCTTCGAAATGGCCAAAAATACTAGCTTTTCAATTTGACAGTTAAAATCGACGATAACGGCGAGGATGTTGGCAAAGACGAGATCACGTGACGATGTTTCACCGATGTTTGCAATAAGAGAATACGAATTTAATACAACAAATGCCAAAATTTACGCTCGACCTTGGCGCTCAACATCGTTGATGTGGAAATTGTCAATTTACAATTTTCCAAGTACGAATACTTCCGAGTAGTTCCGACAGCATGCTAGTTTGTTTGTTGTATGCATACTTTTTACTCCTAGTGGTGAGATACTAAAATCGATATTTCCGAAACCGTAAAATAGTGTTGCACTTACCAGTTTCTATAAACAGCAGAGAATATTGGAAAATATATTAATAATATAATTCGTGTCTCATACCGTAGAAAATTAGTTCTAGCAGTACTCTAAGTATTGATAGTGGGTCCACGAGAATGTCGCGCATCTTTATGATCTATGATATGATAGATTAGTAATGTCTTACCTACATTCTTTTTGCTTCCAGCTGCAATAAAACAAGTTTTAAAGCTAATTTGGTTTCAGTGAACTCTACTATAGGTTTAGTAGTAAGTGCACACAGTTTTTTAAAAACTAAGTCGTATTCACTAGTTAATAATAAGTTTTTAAATTAAAACTTATAAAAACTTTAAAAGCTTATAAAAAAATTAAATAACGATATCTATTAAACCATTCCTGTAAATCTGGTTTAGGTTTGTGAAACACCATTATGTATAAATAGTTTGTACAGCTCGGCTTTGCGGAATGAAAATTTATTTCCAAATGCCTGTCTACAATTGCAAACTGCAACATGATGTTTAGGATTATCTTTTCTATTTCTCTAAGCTCGGAAATCCGGTGGTGTCATAGAAGGCTTTCAAACCACCAGTTTGCCGCCTAGCCTAATGACACTGGAATTTGTCTTCTGATGGCTCTTTTTATCTTTCCAATACTAGAAAGCAGATAAGAATGGAGTATAAGTTATTGTCTTAAGGACATCTCGTTGTTTTGACTTCATTTATTTTTTCTGCAAGACTATTATGTATTTCAGTTGCCAACAAATGTTAATTGATATCTTGAAAAATGGCGGCTATGTTAGTAAGTTGATTACTGAAGCTGACAAAAGTGACATAGAGCCGCCATTTATTTCAATTTCAATCAATATTTGTGAACAACTGAGATACATAATAGGCCTGCAGAGTACAAGATTGTAAAATAAATTGTAAATATTAAAATTGTAAAATATTATTTCTTTGAAACTTTCTAATTTGACGTGGTGGACAAGTGCATTATTTTTTACTACAAAATGTAAATAAATATACGTCATATAACCTGGTTTCGTTTTTGCCATTGCTTGATATATGCACTCTGTCCGAATAAATATATTTTATTTCATTTCACTCTTATCACTAATGAGTAGATTTTCGATTTCATCCAGGCCGAGCATGTACATTGGCTAGTCAAGTTCTAGCTTCCATAAGTACTACCAGCCGTTCTATTTAGTAAAGCAGCAAAAGGTGCTGCGTTATGTGGCACCGGAAGTTTTTTTTTAATAACACGATAGAAATTGTTTGACATTCAAATAAATTGTTATTCAGTACAAGTAAGTATAATTTGCATGTATTTTTTATTAAAATCTATTTGCCAGACTTTGATCAAATTATATTCAACATAGTTTTACGTTTATTTTCTTTTTTGCATTTGACTCAATTAGATAAGTGATTATTAAGGTTACTTTTTAATAAAACAAAGGCAAACTCGTGTTGTTCGGGCAAAATAAAAGATTTTTGATTAATAAATTTTAAAATTAAAAGTAGAATCATATGTTTATCACTCACTATTACTTACGAGTAATAATGTATTATTTTGCCTTATAAGGGACAAACCAAAGCTGAAAACACCAGTCGATAATAATTTACCGGTTTATAATGAAGTTCGGTTTCCCAACACTCGTACCATTCATGAAACGTCGGCGATGACATTTCGCTTAATGAATACCAAAAGAATCATCCTTGTCAACGAGAGCGATGTCTAAGATGTTACACCCATAAGCTCGTCGACGAGCGCAACGATGAAAAATTCTTTACAGAATCGCACTGCAGAAGTCTTTCAATTACACTACATTTATTATTACACATATACATTCGTATATCTGTCACCTGCAATTTTTCAATCTTCTATCTCTGTTTATCTGTCCGTTTTATTACCATAACTATAGCCCTTCAAATCTAATAGATACCATTTGACGTTTCATACTCTTCAAGACGAAATGACTTTGTACAGGCGTAACTCACACAATTTCGATAACCTTCACTGTAAAACAATGGAAATATGACCTCGTTTCAAAGTTACGTAGTCTGGTGCTTTTTTGTTTTTTTACGTAATGTAGCGACTCTTCATACTCACTTTTATACGAATAATCGGGAAAAAATTACGAATAATCGAACTTATTGATAGCTATTGTGAAAGCCTAAGAAATCATTATTGATAGCTAGATGCGCTCCGCAGTTTTACCCGTGATGTTGGACCCGTGGTGATGGATGATGATGATGAATCAAATATTATAGCATACGTTAACCAGACATAATTTAGCTTTCTATTTCTTGAAAACATTTTTTGCATCATAAGAAGTACTTTTAAGAAAATTGTTCGTGTCCAAATATCCTTAAAAATACGCAGAATTTTTAATCTGGCGACACTGCCAACTATATACAATTTTTTCAATTTCGCGCCGTTATAAAAAAGAAATTAATTGTGTACGTACTTTTTCCCGTTTGTGTGTTTTGTTGTGTTTCTAATTCTTTTACTTTGGCAATCTTTGTAATGGACTCCGAACTAAGCAAGTGATTATAATGTCGAAAAGAGGACGTACTTTAAACGCCCAGGCTCGTAAATTGGTGGTGAATATTGTTGTATATGTGGTGGTGGTGGTGATATAATATATAATGCGGGTGATTTCATGTTGCCAACATGGCATGGAACACATCCTTGGTCCATCTCAATCCTTGACTTGCAAGAGCTAATATTTTAGCTCTTGCAAGTCAAGGATTGAGAGCTACGATGCCGAATTGGGTAAAATCATAATCAATTTCAAAATTTTCATACACTTCGATGAAATGATTAGTTTTAGTAGTAGTTTTGTAGTAGTATGTAATGCTACCTGTTTTCTCTCAATAAATAGTAATAACACGTTTAAATAGTAATTCATCATCATCATCTCAGCCGTAGGACGTCCACTGCTGAACATATGCCTCCCCCATGATTTTCCAAAAGGACCGGTTGGAAGCGGCCTGCATCCAACGTCGTCCTGCGACCTTCCTCAGGTCGTCTGTCCACCGTGTCGGTGGACGACCTACGCTGCGCTTGCCGGTCCGTGGTCTCCACTCTAGAACCATTCGGCCCCATCGGCCATCTGTTCTGCGTGCTATGTGCCCTGCCCACTGCCACTTCAACTGGCTAATCTTCTGAGCTATGTCGGTGACTTTCGTTCTTCTACGGATCTCCTCATTTCTGATTCGATCACGTAGAGAAACCCCGAGCATAGCCCTCTCCATAGCTCGTTGTGCGACTTTGAGTTTATCTATGAGGCCCATAGTAAATAGTAATTACAGACACGGAATAACTCTATTCTTGAGTATTGTTGTTTGTTTTTCTATGTGTCCTCTATCCATACATACTGCATTCATCGTGCGGCGCGATTAAAAAAAAACAAAACTGCGGCCGGTCGATATGCCAGCTTCCATACAAAAAGGTTCAAACCTCATAAATCGATATCTCTTAAGAATCGGATATTGTAGTTACCGATTTTAATGACCCCACCTCTATTTTACAATCTGTCTAAACTGTCAAACGGTATCTATTAGATTTGAAGGACTATAAACACTGATTAAACCGACCAGCCGTACGATTCTCTAATGATTCGTCGATGCGCTCGTCGACGAGCTTATCGATGTCAAATACTTTATGAGATATCGCCCTTGTACATAAGGTTGTTTTTCCAACGTTTCTTGTCACTTCGTCATTTGTTTCACGGATGTTGTCAATGATGCACCGATATTTGCTCTTAGAGAATCGCACGGCAGTTTGGCAAGGAGATAGTCTAGCTCTTATACGTATTAAACTTCTCATTCCAAATTTTCGTGTTTTTTTTTTCGTTTTCTTTCACAATGTTACTAAATCCCAAGTGGGCAAAATCACGGACACTAAGTGGGCACACTAATTGTGTTTACAGATTTACACTGTGTGCTTATTATTTCTTCATACTGTAACTGTTCCACCAATTAAAGTGAAATGCAAATAGTTTATTACCTGGATTTGTTTAACCCTTTCTTATACCATGTAACACCGATAAATCAAAAGATTTATGAATAAAACTGACGTATATATACGTCTCTGGGACGCAAAGGGTTTAGTTGTTATTTATTTCAACCAAAAACGTTTCTTTTGGAAAGGGCTTAGAGTTATTTTTAGAAAATTATTTAGTTAATTAGTACATAAGAAAGTTTGTTTATCATAACAGCACATAAAGTTCTAAAACCAGTTAAAGCTTCGATCACAAATTAAGTAGGGTAAAAACTAATTAAACTCCCCAATAACTGTAAAATTTAATTAAAACCTAATTATTCTGCTCAAAGCATTGAGCAGAATAATTAGGTACATATGAGCACATAAGAAAAACTTTTGTTTGAAGTTGATAATATCAAAGCAAAATTCGGTATTGTGGTTGTGTTTTTAAACATCGTAAAACAAACCGTAGCTCGTATTGACATATGACAACAACAAAAATTTGAAGTACAATTCAATTTAGAAGCTTTGATTGGGTTTGATTTATTTTCATTCTGCGAAAATACCCATATCTCGTTTTGAGGTGATGTGTATCTTTTTAAGTGCAGGCTGTTAGGTTGTGGATCGTTCGTTTGTAAATGAGAAACAGTTACAAGCTTATAAGGACATAAACGTAGAGTATTATTTATGACAAAAAAATATCACTGATTCAAAACACGAATAGTGTTCTAAATAATGGTTAGTTAGTTTATGTCTATTGTTGGACTAGCTGGACTAGGTCGTGTAATAGAATGCTTTTAAAATAAAAGTAGCCTACACTACTCCTTTTTCCTATCCGCTATATCTGATAATGAAAGTCTCATCAAAATCTGTCCAGCTGATTTAGAGATTAAATGGTCTAGACTGGCGGACAGATAAAAATATATAAATGATTTGGTCTGCATAAACTTTTCAATGAATTTATTCAAAAGCTGTCCTTTTGGTATTACTAACGGGCTATTCAAGTTTATTTATTTTTGTTTTTTAAATGTCTAGCGACTACCCGCGGCTTTGTTCGCGTAGTGTGCTCGACCGTCGGCCTTGACAACCCCCCATCTTTTCTTAATGTTTCTTTCATAAGAACCTTCCCCTGACATTAATTAACACAACAAAAAAAGACCTTGCGAAATTGTTTCATTCATTCACACATGTGATGAGCCAGAAAAATAGAGGTCAATTTTATATAACGTAGATTATCCTCTGGAAATAATAATTACAGTACTTACCTTGATTGTATCTGTATTATTTACAGTGCACTACCCAAAAATATTTATAATCATATCATCTGTGTACCAAAAAAGAAACCGCCGTTACAGGGAGACCACCCTTTGTATATTGGTTTAAGTTTCTATTTATATGCTAATTTTAAAGTATGCATACAAACAACTTTCTCTTTATAGCTATCTCTCTTATAACTACAAAACACTGTTTCTAAGTAAGAAAGTATAGAAACTATACTCTGTTATTCTTGGATCTTGTTACGAGATTGGATAAGATCCAAAGAACTCAAATACAAATAATACTTTATTAAAATATTTTGCAAATTTTTAGAACAGTTGTTTTGCATAGTACTGCACTGCTCTTTATAACGGAACATTGGTTTTGTCTCTTTCGTACAAATTTTCATTCGCTACAGTGTCCTTCAGATCCTAACTCAATAATGGTTGCGCAGGATTGCTTTGCAAATATAAACTGCGGTGGTACTGATCAAGACGGGTTCTTTCGCAACAGGCCAATCGCCTAGTAAGTTCCCTA
Source organism: Selenia dentaria (assembly GCA_917880725.1). Taxonomy (NCBI): domain Eukaryota; kingdom Metazoa; phylum Arthropoda; class Insecta; order Lepidoptera; family Geometridae; genus Selenia; species Selenia dentaria. Next base: position 24,446,730 of record OU862898.1, read on the forward strand.
ACCTCTTGCCATTCACACCCGAAATTAAGAAAAAAAGATAAATTCTTCATTAAGATTTTTAATACTGGAAGATTAAGCCTCAGTACTATTATGATGGTATCTCCTCATTATAAATAATGCTCATTCAGCCGTGCGATTCTCTAATGATTCGTCATTGCGCTCGTCGACGAGCTCACCGATGTCAAATACTTTAGGAGATATCGCCCTTGTACACAAGGTTGTTGGTTAAGCAGGTTGCTCTGCAACCATACAATAGTTAGGGAAGGCTTTGTAAGTACCTGGTTTCCAATCGGGATGTCGGGAGACTCTGGAACTGATGGGGGCTGATGACCTTGGGTTCCTCTTGGTAGGCGTCCTGTCTTGTACGTCGTGCTGAAGGTTTGCTGGTCACTTGTGGGTATAGTGTTTGTGGAGCGGAGTTTATCGCGCACTCGAGTTAACGCGGAGCTGATCTCGAATTTGGCGTGCGCGCGCGACGGTATACTTCGGGTCAATGGTTTACGCGTAAACACGGGCTGATTTAGGAGGTGGTGTGTGGCCGTGCCGAACACACCCTAAAGGTCACTCTGGGCTGACGCGTAAACGCGGGGCTGGTAATGGCGGTTCCCATGCGGTCGCGACGCGGAAGCGGAGCATTACGTCCGCTAGCATCGACTCTAAAATGGTGACTGGTTTCGCTGCCCTTCAGCCGCTTGCTTCTAGTTTGACAGCTGCAGGACAGCGGTGGCGGGACGCGCGGGCGCGGGGCATTCCTAGAGGTGACGTCGCGCCTTTGGCGCGATCAGTTGTTTTTCCAAGGTTTCTTGTCATCTCTTCATTTGTTTCACAGATGTTGCCAAAGATGCAAAGATGTTTGCTCTTAGAGAATCGCACGGCTGTTTTCTAATGAAAAAAATTGAGAAAATCCAAGCTTAAAAAAACAAAGTGAACTGATATTATTCGTTGCGCATGCCTTCAATTTTCCTGTATACAGAAATATTGTAAATGAAAAGGTAGTGATCCTTTCAAATTGAAAGGAATTATTGAGACTGCGTAAATGGAAAGCGCTTTTTTTAGCTTTGTTGTAACGAAAAAGCAGCGGTATAATCTCGCTTTATTTTGTAGCATTTTCCTTAAACGCTATAGGTGAATTGGTGAAACTTTTGATGACAATTTTTCTTTATTTTCTTTGTAAATGTTTTTTAAAATCGTGTTTGATCTTTGTAGATTGAAATTCGAATGTTTTTTGCATTGTTTATTCGTTTTAAGCGCTCGTTCAAACTGAAACTTATTTATTTGTCAGAATTTTGTTGAAATAGAAACAGTGGTAACTGTTATTAGTTTTAAGATTACGTCAAAACTCTACCTTAAAGGTTTAGAGATATTAATTTAATCAAGTAAATTTAAATACAATTTACAAAACATGTTAGTGTAACAGTTATTTTCGCAGGCGTGTAGCTAGTTTGCCATCTGTTGGCCGAACACGAAAACCTGATAAAATGTAACGTATTTAGTACAAACTGTTATTTATCTAGTACAATAGTGGCACAGATAACTCATAGTTTGGGTTGAATACGTAAACGATACGATAACGTTACACTTAAGCAAATTTTCGTGCTCGGCCCACTGAAATATTCACATTACTAACGGGGTGAACATGCCGTATGTTTTGTTTTTGTGTCCGATATTTCAGTAAAAAATATACATGGTTACTATCACATTAATAATATATGTATATGACGGCGTCTGCCGCCAATTGTGACGGAGCATGCGCAACGGGCGAGCGGTTGACTCACTGCACACCCATCCTCACAGTCGCCTATAAAACAGCTGCGCTTGGCAACCGCAGCTCACAGTCCTGTGTCGCACAGTCCTGTGTCGCTTTTAATGCCCGTAGTGGCAAAAAGATCGATGTTCTTCCTAAAAAGAAATAAAAAACGCATCTCGTGTCAAACGTTTACATGAACATGTCAAACAGACATGTTCATGTACTCATATTCTAAGTCAGTATATCAGTCATCAGTTCACCGTTGTACAGGATCTGCCTAGTTTGGGAACTCAACACCTGGTATAGATATTGTGCCATATAGTTATCTATATAAATAAAAAATTATCCCTATTTTTCCTAGTCACGCTATAACTTGAGAACAGCTTACCCGAATTCATTCATCTTTTTCTAAGCTTCCTAATACTTCGTAGACGGTTCTTACATTAAAAAAATCAAGAAAAAGGGAGGTTATCGCGAGGCCGAAGGCCGAGCCTACTTCTCGAACGAAGTCGCGGGCAGTTGCTAGTCTATATATAAATATGAACTCCTATTTCTCCTGGACACGATATAATCGCAACTTGAGAACGAATGAACCAATTTCGCTAGTTCTTTTTTTGTTGTAATTATTGTCAAGAGAAGGTTCTTATGTAAGAAACATTAAGAAAAGATGAAGGGTTGTCAAGGCCAATGGCCGCGCCTACTACGCGAACAAAGCTGCGGGCAGTCGTAGATATTTTAAGAAATAAAAATAAACAAACTTGAATAGCCCGTTAGTAATGCCAAGAGATGAGAGATGAGATAATGAGAACGGCTTAACCGATTACATTCATCTTTTTTTAGAATGTTTTCTTATACTTCGTAGAAGGTTCTCACATTCAAGAGACGAGAGGTTATGGCGAGAACGAAGGCCAAGCTAACTACACGAACGAAGTCGCGGGCAGTCACTAGTTTATTATAAAAAGATTTTTAATAATATGCTCAATTTTACCAACTTTCAAAAAGGAGGAGGAACTCAATCCATCTGTTTTTTTTAATATGTTTGTTACTTCATAACTTTAGACTGGGTGAACCGATTATCATTTTGTTTTTAAAAGCTGGTGCTTCCCGTGTGGTCCCATTTAAATTTCATCAAATTCGGTTGAGTTGTTTTTGAGTTACGCTCCAATAACTGAATAGAATTCGGTTAACTTTTTGCAAATTGTACTTGCTAATACATCTTGATAAAAAATACTTACTAGCTGTTTTCTATATATAATCACCATATTATAATTAATTAAATATTTTAATCGTAAGCTTTTTAAAGCCAGACTTAATTTTGCAAATTTTAGCGTGACAAATTATACATCCTCTACCATGTATGTACATCCTGGAAATTTGTATTTTTGTGAAAAATCATCCAGAGTATTTCAAAAAACGCTGTGAAGCTTTACCCGGCAAGCGCGAGCAAGGTTTGACAACCTTCTGTACCAACCCCCAGCACGGAAGGATTTGTACAGAAGGAATGTTTATAATATGTGCATAGTAATATACAATAAAATACCAAATGACATTCAAATATTAAATGGCAATAACTTTAGACGAAAATTGACTAATTATTTGCTGGACAAGAGTTTTTATAGTGTTAAGGAGTTTAGAGACTCAAAATTGTAATGGAATGGAAGTCAGTATAAAATTTTTCAAATTGTACTTGTTATAGTAATTATGGGGCACAATGAGTTGGACTGGAAGCAAACTCTGACACACGTGCTTTATTTTGACTACTAAAACTTCTATCCAAGTGAATTAATCTATATCCATAAGGTACCTTCCGCAGTCGTATATTTCAACAACACCGAGCAATATCAATCTCCGTCCGACGCTCGCGGAAACAATTGTAATGATTTATAGTCCCCGGCCTACAATAGGTAATACACTCGCTTCTGACGTATTGTTCCGGCACAATAAAATATACTCTTTACATTAATATTGACAGTTGAAAGCCAACTTGTGAAATATTTCAGTAATAAATCAGTTCGACGGTCTTGTTGTGTACATAGTGTTTATAAGTAAGGCCGTTAATCTGTCCGAATCAGCAAGACTCATTCGAGTTAAGTTTCATTCATAAATCTATTGTTATTTTTTGCGCTGATGCGGACGGGTTAATACATAGTTTAAAAATATATTTAAGTAGTCAAATTGTGTCTCCTCCTTTAGTGGCGGAATCATAATTTGTCTCCTTCTTTTGTAGCGTGTTTATGTTTCAATGGTTCCATCAAATAGTTAATACAAACAGCTTAAAGTTTACTTCTTCTATTGTTATATTATATCGGCGGCATTCGGCATCATGCTTAATTATAATGTTGTTTGTGTGTTGTTTTTAGCTGTGGTTTCAAGTTTAAATGTTGTAGTGTAGGTTTTCAAAGTAGGTATTCAAAGCAAATGGGACAAGACGGTATGACCTGTGATTATAATTTTTATTAGTAGTATTTCGTGACTTAGGACGGATCCCAATAATCTATCTAACCACAGTTTTGCTTACTACCCATAGAAATTTGACATAACGTCCATACAAATAGTGTCAAATATCTATCTCTAGTAAGGTAAACCGGCGATAGATAGATTATTGGGACCGGCCGTTAGTGCACTGGTATGACTCTGTGTAATATAAAAAAAACCATATTTGGTAATTATATGATAGTACCTCACTAGAAGTTATAGTAGGTACCTATATATAATAATAATGTTTGCATACCTGAACTGTGGAATAAGAAGTACTTTTTATCTACTTTTTTAACAACTTCTGTTTTCACTCATATTCTGGAAAATAAATAAATTTGAATTTGATATAGCTACAGCTAGTTATTTAGAAGTATTGATTGTAATTTCTGTCCACGTTTTATTCTGAGTGTTCCTTCGTACAAGCATTTGCATTCCAAATTTAATTCAAATCTCGATTCACTGTTACGGCGTAAATGATTACCAAACATACACACACACACACTAACATTCTCAGTCACTTACAGATTTTTAATTTTATAATATTAGTGTAATGTAATGTAAGAGTGGTACGCACGTAAACTTTATGCTGCTTTTTAGCTGCTCTCCGCGGTTTCACCCACGCTGTGATGGTTGATGATGATGATGATGAATCTTATATAGGCTATGTTCCTCAGGCTATATAAGTTTTGAAATCGGCCTCGTACTTTTTGAGCCAATTTTGAGTTACAAATATACATTTGTAATTAAAATAAAATAATATATCTTATAGTGCATTTTTAATATAAAATGAAATATATTGTGTTTATTTAAATTAAATTAAATAATTATTCAGATTTGTAATTTGATATTTACTTTTATTATATGTGATCATTTTGTATGGTAGGTAAAACTGTCTGGTGAAAGCTAGTTAAGTCTGTCGACTCTACGAATCTCACGTGTCAGCGTCCTATATTCTAGAAACTGACACGCTGACTCAACAGACTTAGCTGATAAGCTCATCCGCTCCCACGGTTGTCTGATGTCCAGGCTCTAGATTTTATTTAGAATTAAGTTAGTCTTATTAAAGCTTTTAAAGACATTAAACGTCTTTAACAAATAAATTGTATTTTTAAAAGCTGCTCCCGCTTGGACCCGACATGACTAGCTATTGCTTGAAAATGTCGATGTGATGCTACGATAAAATTCTACGTACTATTATATCTCTACGAACGTAGCTCACCTACGCTGCTACGATATCTCGACGCAGCGTAGAGAAATAGTTATTAGCTGCTACGCCACGCTACGTAGAGATATTACGTAGTAGCCATACTACGTGATTTTTCTAAGTAGCGTGGCGCAAATCTCTACGCAGCTATGATTTTTATATGCAGCGTAACGTAATGTACTGCTGTTTTCACATCTTCAATAAGTGCTCGGTCGTGTTTCTATAGATGATAGGCAGATTCACATCAATAAATTGTTCCCTTTACAAAATATATTAAAAGTACCGCCAATTAAAAACCTGATTTCAATCCCTTCAGCTATTTTTCCCGAATACCTATTTACTTCATTACTTCATCACGCCACACCGAGCACTCTCCAGATGGCTGAGCGCCAAGTGTCGTGCTCCGCTCCAGTTTAATTCTTCGGAAAAATAATTAGTACATTTGTTTTAACTCGGATAATGAATTTCAAAATAAAATAGAGTATATAATTTGTGATTTTTTAGTTCAGTTTGTGGCTAGTGATATCTTATATTGTTATAAAGATTCCGATCACATTGAAGATCAGTACTGCCAGCACGGATTGTCGACAAGATAAGATAGGATAAAATTTGACAGTAATAAATTAATTTTGATGTTTTGTATCTTGCATTTAGCATGGATTTAGCCACGGTATCTATATCACCGGCTGTCTTTTATTGACCGAGCGAGGGAAGTGTGTCTCTTTCAACTAAAAAAAAACTTTCATCTGGCCATATGTTTGTAAGGTTATCTGTTGGTCTTGCTGTATAAGTCGCATTTTCAACCAGTCTTGAAAGAAGGTCTTGTATTTAAATCGGGACGATTTAGTAATATTCGGCATACTCTAACTGCAGATAGCCCAGAGTGCGAATAATTGCTGCTAATAAGACTGTTTTCGCGAGGTCTTCGAATCTTCTTTACTTAATTTATCTTTCATAAGAACCCTTCTGCTAACAGTAATCAACACAATAAAAAAACTCAGCCGTGTGATTCTCCAACAGCAAACATCGTTGCATCTTTGACAACATCCGTGAAACAAATGACGAGATGACAAGAAACGTTAAACAACAATCTTATGTACAAGGGCGATATCTCATAAAGGATTTGACATCCGTGAGGTCGTCGTCGAATTGTTACAGAATCGCACGGCAGCTTCACGGTTGTTTGGCCAATGTCGTGGTGTGCGTGGTAGGTAGGTACCACGGGTATACACTGGCCAAGATTTTCTGTAGTAAAGCTGTGAGGTGCTAGGTACTCAGCTGAACGTAGGTGAATAAAATCCAAATGGTTTTCACTTCACTGATTTTCATTATTCGTGTAAGTACTTGATTATTATGTGAATGGTGATATATGACTGTGTAGAATATACAGGGTTACTAGTAATCAAGTATCATCCTGTTAAGGGCATATTCTGTACATTAAAACAAACAACTTTTGTTTTAGAACTTTTCCCAAAACTAAACAAATTTCCCAAAAAAAAAATTATTTTTGTGATTCTCTCTAACACTTCATAACTCTACATCGCAACCACTTCATTCACATACGTGTAACCATGCATGTAGTTAACAGCGCTTGACTTGCCGCGTCTCAACCTTTTTCTTACGCTGCCGCCGCCGCCAGCCGCCGGCCGGGGCTTGTGTTAATTAAGTTTAAACCGGTCAAATTGATTTTTAAGTTTTGTATGGAAGAAAAAAAAATACGAATTTTTGAAAGTCGTAGACCAAAAGATGTTTGTTTTGATGTACAAAACATGCTCTTGAAAGAATGCTTATTGATTACCAGTATCCCTGTATAGTATTAAACCAATAAATAAATAAGTGTGTGATTGATATAATAAATTATACGTACATAAATGAATGTGTAATATAAAATACAAAATATTATTTATGTAGCATTATGTGTCAGTATAACTTAAATATATAAGAGAAAATTATTCAACACATACATACTGCCAGTACTCACATATGGATGCTAAACCTGGTCAACTACTAAAGCCCACATTAAGAAACTTACAACCTGTCAAAATGCCATGGAAAGAAGCATGATGGGGAAAAGGCTGTCAGACAGAGAAAGAACTGCCACTATTAAAAAACAAACCAAAACAAAAGATGTTACAGTAACAATTAAGAAACTTAAGTGGAAATGGACAGGGCATACAATCAGAGGGAAGGATAAATGGTCAAAACCAATAATGTACTGGTTTACCAGAGCAAAAAGAGAAAGCGAGGAAGACCATCCACAAGATGGGCCGACGACATAAAAGACGTAGCAGGAAGCATGTGGACAAGAGTGGCGGGGGATAGGGGCAAATGGTCCCAGTTGGAGGAGGCTTTTGTCCAAATGGGTTACTGGCGAATAGTCGGGGGACTCTTCACCGGTTTGCACGGCCCTACACGTCTAGGGGGTGACCTTGGTGAGCAAGGTCATCCCTTCACAGGCGCTGAGGCCCGGTTAAGATCAATCCGGGCCTACCGCTGGAGCGAGATGGTGACTGCCAGCGCGACCCTGTCTCGCCCCACCTTGGCGGAGGACTGCTCACGGGGGGGTTTTAGTGGGTCTGAGCCCCACACGCCCCCTTCCGTCACCCCCGTGGCGGAAGGGAAGTGCAAAGCATTTCCACCCTAAAAAAAAAAAAAGGAAACACCGATGGGGTGTTAGCAACTAGTTTTTTAGTTTAAGACAATTATTTATATGTTACCTTACTATCGGAATAAAGGCTTTATTATTATTATTATATTATTATTATATTATTATTATAACTTATATTAATAAAGTGTTATTAGCCTACAGTTGGATAACTGAAAAAGGCGTGGTACTTCCACAGGCAGACTGCAAAAGTTCCACACCTACAAAAATATAGAAATAGTCCCATCTATACGTAATAAATTGCTGTCTACACTTCAATTTTCTTCGAGAGATTGTTTTGTATCCCGTCTTTTCTAATTTAGCTGGAGCTTGTCGCTTTAATATTAATGATTGTTTGTTTACCCGTGTCTCAACGGCACAACTTGTGAGACGACGCTTGTTTGTTTTAACAAGTAATGCGATGTTTACCATAACTAAAGGGAATTCGATGATACAACTTAGAATATGATACCATTATGATAATAAAATCAAATTGATAATTCTTGCCTGCTTAATATGAAATGAAATGAAATCATTTATTATGTATAGACCTACGGGGGGACTTACAAATTGTCATAGTACATGTATTATTTTTTAAATCGACAACCGGATCGGAACGTGACCACGCCTGAGAAGATCCGGCAAGAAGCTCAGCGGGCTTGTCTTTTCCAGCGACTTCCAAAAAGGAGAAGGTACTCAATTCGATTGTATGTTTTTTTATGTTTGTAACCTCATAACTTTCGATAGGGTGAACCGATTCTCAAAATTGTTGTTTGAAAGATGATGCTTCCCGTGTAGTCCCATGTAAATTTCTACAAATTCAGTCCAGTAGTTTTTGAGTCACACTCCAAAAACTGATTTTGCTTTTAAATTGTTAAAATTGTACTTGTCTTATTAAATTTTTTTGTATCGCCAATTTCTTAATGTATATAACAAATGTTCGTTTATTATTAGCTCCAGTGTGTTGCCTTACAAAAGAGATCATAATAATGGTATCAGTAGGGCAAGTCTCGCTACACATTGACATGGTAATACACGAGTAGGAAGAGCCTTTTTTTTTTTTTTTGACGCAGAGTAATCCTTTATGGATACCACCGGCCCCGGGGGGAGCACGGTGGTTATGTGGGAGTCTCTGCCAGAAGGGCAGCATACCCACCAAACCTCTGCGGTGTTCCATCACTGCCGCTTTTGGCGGGAACGCGGGACAGATTTCGCACACGACCGCGAACCCGCCGCGGCTGTCCGTTGCCGGACCCTTCTCTCTTGCAGCACGCCAGAACACTTGGCGTGCCGCAACCGCCACGGGGGACCTAGCCCGCAAAATGGACCCCAGACTCCCCCGAGTCTGGGTGCCCTAAGTCCCCCTACGATGGGTCAGGTGAGTAGCCCCACCGCCTCTCAATACCGACAGTCCTCTTTCCCTGCGACCCCACCGCGTCCGCCATCTGACGGTGGCGGCCCCGTCAAGGCCGCGGAAGGCAGGGAGAGCGGCTCACCATAACACCGTCAATCCTCTCCCGCCGCGGCCCCTAACTCTCAGCCGCGGTGCCGCCCATACGACACCGCAGCCCGCCTCAGTTGCAGTGGCGCCCATACACCACCGCAACCTACAGTGACCGCTCCCGTGTGGACTTGGAGGGCAAAGCCCATAGGAGCGGTCCCACCTCGGGCCCGCCAGCTATCGGCTATCTATATCGGCTATATATATAGAGTAGGAAGAGCCTGGAGTGATCAGTCCCAAGCTGTTTTATCCTCCAAGTAATCCGAAATTTTAGTAATAATCTTTTTGACAGAGTTTAGTTTTATTGATGGGGAAGAAAGGTTCTTGAGTGGCGACCACGCACCGGAAGGCGTAGTGTAGGCCGGCCCCCCGCTAGGTGGACCGACGACCTCATAAAAACCGCGGGGAATCGCTGGATGCAGGAAGCGAGTAGCCGGTCCAAGTGGCGTTCTATGGGGGAGGCGAATGTTCAGCAGTGGACGTCTTCCGGCTGATGATGATGATGATGATGATATTTTACCCTTTTTAGTTACCCTTGCTACTTACGGCATCGATTATCACTCATAGTCAATTACTATAACATTAAGATAGACGAAACACTTATTAGTTGTCGGAGTGTTCAACAAACTCAAAACCGCTTGACTCAATTTGATGAAATATCAATAGAACCACCTTAGAAGTATACTCATTGAATAAAAAATATATTTGAGAATTAGTCTACAAATGTGTGAGAAATTGTTGGACATATATAAACAAATACACACAGTCGAACATAGTATCTCTAACATACTACCTCATTTTGACAAGTCAGTTAAAAAGTAGTAGAATTACTTATAGGTATATAAATAAAATACAGATTTTTGTAAATCTCAACAGACATTTTAAGAGGGAACGAAGTTAAAGAACATTGGATAATTTATTGATTCAGGCGTTACTTTGCGGAAATCCATTATCAAAAAACGATATTAAAAAATATTTAGTGACACTTCCGCTGAAAAGAAAACAATGATTTTGGCCTATTTGGGGGCGTGCACCACCCTAAATCACTGTCGGTCTAGCGCTCGACGAGTCAACATCTCTTGAGGATGCCTCGTGTAGAGGCGAAACACGTGTCGAATCGGTTTTGGTTGATTTGGGGTTTCTTGTGTTTTTTATTTTGTATTCTTCCTATTAGCATTTTATGCGGGAGGGAGGGTGGTGCACGCCCCCAAATAGGCCAAAATCATTGTTTTCTTTTCAGCGGAAGTGTCACTAAATATTTTTTAATATCGTTTTTTTTTTAAAGAACATTATCTATTCTGTCAAGATACGAATCATAAGAGGTAAATAAACCTGATTTACCAGCTGCTACCACATACGTACTAGTTACGTTCTGTTACACTGCGTATACTGCTGACCTAGGGGCAAAACCCCATCGACTTCATTCAACACTGTCAGAATTATGTTCATATATAATCTGTGCTTTCCAAACTCATTCACCCCTTGTTTTGTTATCTTCATCGTGTCTTCCAAATCGCTGTCTATTTGTCTGTCTGTTAAAGCTGTCTTGCTGCCAGTTCAGTACAGTAACAGTGAAGTGCAGTAATATTCCATTGTGTGTAAAAATCATACACTAACCTAAAATAAAAAATGAACCTCAACACTGTTTTGTTTTAACATAAACAAAGCAGTGTTGAGGTATAAAACGCGATTGCAATTATCAGGTAGGTAAGTACAAACAACATAAAAAATGCGATTTCTTTGAGTTATCTGTTAGGTAGGTAAAAATTGACTTACATGTTAGTTTAGAAACATATTAAACTTTAAATTTGACGTTCAACAACTGAGCTAAACAAACAAAATAACATATACCTAAATTAATGTGTAACATACAAATGCGTTCAACAATTGCCATAGGTAAGTAATTCTCTTATTTTCTTTTTGGTGTTCAAGTCGGTTCCATTTTTTGGTAAAAAAATATGTTACTCAACCAAATAAAGAAAGCTTTTCGGCTACTACATAAATACGTACATATTTAAAGCTGGAGTGTGTGCTCGTAAAGTTTTATATGTGTGCGTAATGCGACGAATACGTCAATGCGTCGCCTGTAAGCGGCGATGGATTTCTTTGTAGTAATTTATTGGAGTTGACTTTATTTTTGGATGAAAGGTCTGGTTTTTATTGACGGAGGCTGGTTCAGCCGGTTTAGTCGTTCCTTGCGCCGAGTTTCAATTTTACTTTTTTTGTCCTTTAGCTTCACGCTTGACTGTTATTCGTTGCATGTTTTTCTCGTTCTGACAACTAGTCATATGGTTTTTCTTAATATTTGAATCAAATTATGTGTTTCCAAATGGTTTTAACTAAATCATAAATAGACAACAATATGAAAAAAAATTAAGAACTCACAAAAACCTTTGTTTAATTCTATTATATCATCATTTTAAATGTTATCATTATCGGCCGGAAGACGCCCACTACTGATCATATATTATATATATTCCCTTTTGTGGTTTGATAGTTTAAAAAAGCTCTGCCAGTAAAAATCAATAAAAAAGTTGATATAAGAAAGTCGAAAGAGAAAGTCGATTCTATAAGAATGTGTGTTAAAACACGAATTAGTTAATGGTACCGAACATGACTGTCATTTATTTATATCTTCCTGACAGCTTATAAAAGTCTAACAGACTAAGGTCGATGGGTTTCACATTCGCTTGGGTCTGCGACTAGATTGAGACTAACACTTATTGAAACTCAAAAACCAAGTTCGAAAGCTTAACCCCGTTTGTTACAAAAAAACTCCGGCCAGCGGCTTGGTTAATAATGGCATTAATGTCATCTGATATTTAGTATTGACAAACGCAAGGTTTTGTTATCATTGTTGAACAGTACAGAGTGACAAGCCAGGTAGGCACTAATAATAGCCATTTATTTCCCATATCAGTTGAAAACATTAGTAAAATTAAATTAAGATAAATATAAATAATTAATTAAAGATAATTTATTTTTGCATGCATTAGTACATAATTCGTAGATATATTTATTTAATAAATTGTAATATTTAATATTCATTTTGGGATGTCCATTTTTGAACGTAGGCCTCCTCCATCTTGCTCTATTATATGAGTCCCTTCTCTTCCATTTTCTGAGAGGCCAATTATATCGTATTTTATATTTTTTATTGAATGATCTAGTTCTTCTTGCCGGCCCGCTCCAACTAGAGATCTCACGTTCAAACTACATATGTATATTTTTTCGTTTAGACATATTTTGTTTTCTTGTCTTTGTAGGATGGAGGGTGATGGTCTACTACTCCCTCGGTGACCAGCCGTATTGGGAGTGATGTGGTTTGTTTGTTTTGCTGATGTTTTGTCCTTGAGTTCATGAGAGAGGCTGGGGGTCGTTGCTATTGTTGTTCCGTTTCAGAGTCACTTGTTTTTACTTCCGTTTCAGGTGTAGCGCCTTTTAGCGAGTTAGTTCTTGTTCGCATATAGGACTCTATTGTTTTATTCTTTTTAGTATTATGAAAACTGTTTCTTTGTATTGGTTTCGGCAGAGCCGGAGGAGGTGAGTTTTGTTTTCTTTTCTGGTTTCTGATCTGAAAAGAATCCTGCTTTGGTACGGCAGGGGCAAAAGTCGATGACTGCTGATTTCTGCCTTGTAATGTTATTATTTTATCGTACCTAAGCACTACGTTTTCTCCCTGTTGTTTTCGAGCTCTCAGTTCTTCATGTAAATCCTTTCTCTTCTGCAGTATTTTTTGAGTAAAATCTTCTTTTACGTATATTGGTGACTCTTCTAGGAATTTTCGGTTTTTTAATATTTTAATCTTCAAGCCCATTGTGCATAAAGTTACTATAATAGGTCTGATATTTTCAGTTCGTTTTCCTATTCTTCTTACTGATTCAATATCGCGGCTGTCACAAGATACTTTAACTTTTTCCGTAATTATCTTCAAAATTATGTCCTCAAGCTCATGGTACGATAATTCTTGTTCCGCTACGCCAAAGAAAATTATATTTTTCTTTTTCAGTTGCTGCTCCATTCTGTCTATAGCAATTTGTTGTTCATCTATCTTTTTTTCTAGTAGACTGAACTTCGTTTCAATATTTTCAAATTTTATATTCACATTTGTGTTTATGTCCTGTATGATTCCATCTTTCATGTTGATTAAATCTTGTTCCTGCTTTTCCATCTTTCCTTCAATGCCTTTTAATATTTTCAACATCTCCTCCATTTTAAGCGTGTATTGTAAGTTAATTACAGCGCCCTCTTTGTGGTTTTATATACACGTGTCGTCTGGATAAGAATATTGGGAGTTCTATATACGTCGAGGACAAATCAAAGAAGTTTGTCCAGTATCGTATAGATGGCGCTGTAAACAACCTTTGACTGGTCGATATTGTATAACAGATAAATTGTGATTTGGAGGTTATAATCAACACTACTTATTGTAAATCGGGGTTTACTCACTGGATTCACCTTTAGGTAGATGGGGCGTAGCTTGAAATATATCTGTATCATGCGAGGTTCATCAATATTCACTGTTTTGTTTTGATTATTCAGGAAAATTCCGGCGTATTCTTCTAGGTTGTTTTTGTTATATTTACAGTTTTAATCACAGAGATAACATTTGTTGGCGTGAAGCAATTGTTGCTGTACGTGGTCTTCTAGTTTTTGTATCAGTTTGTGCACTTTTGTAATTTTAAACAATAAAATATTATGGACCCAATGTTGACTTGAGCACTGTGGCGCCCTCTCTCAGGCTCAAGGTAGGCACTACAAAAGTCCAACTGCCATGTTGTACATTTTGTTACAATGCTTTTCAATGAAACTCAAACCTAAGCCTATAAACGAGCAACTCTTGTTTATATATAATCTGGATATTGGAAACGGCTCCAGCGACGTTCATGAAATTTGGTATGCATGCAACTAGGTTTAATTTTTAGAAAACCTTATTTTACTAGTGTTTTCAGGCAATAAAAATAACAGATTGCAAAATCCCGAATCACAGTGACAAGAGTCTCATGGAACGTGTGATGCTTTGCATTCAAACTAGATGGCGTAACAGTTGCATTGCAAAATCCTGAATAGCGGTAACAAGATTCTCACGTAACATGTGATGCTTTGCGTTCAAACTAGATGACGTTACAGTCTCATTGCAAAATCATGAATAGCAGTGACAAGATTCTCACGGAACGTGTGATGCTTTGCGTTTAAACTAGATGGCGTAACAGTCGCATTGCAAAATCCTGAATCGCGGTGACAAGATTCTCACGGAACGTGTGATGCTTTGCGTTCAAACTAGATGACGTTACAGTCTAATTGCAAAATCATGAATAGCAGTGACAAGATTCTAACGGAACGTGTGATGCTTTGCGTTCAAACTAGATGGCGTAACAGTCGCATTGCAAAACCCTGAATAGCGGTGACAAGATTTTCGCGGAACGTGTGATGCTTTGCGTTCAAACTAGATGGCGTAAAAAACGCATTGCAAATTCCTGAATCGCGGTGACAAGATTCTCACGGAACATGTGTTGCTATTTTGTATTCGTATCTAACCCAGTTACTCTTGAGTAATATAATATCTAACGGCTGCATGACCTGGCAACTCTGATTTTGCCCAAGCTAGCAAGCGTACATTAACCTTACGTTGTTTTCGAAGCAATTTTGACATAAAAAAGTGTAAATAAACAACTTCTCAAATAAATCAATCGCCATTTTCATTAAACGTTGCCAAAAAACCTTCCGAAAACAGCGATTTTTCTTCGCAAGTAATAAGGGCCAACGTCCACAAAATTCGCGATAAACAAAATGTTAATTAAAGCGAGCCATGTTGAATGCCTTTATTTATATCATATTAAAATGTAGATTTAAAAGGGTTTGTATATTGGATATATTTAACCAAAAACTTATCAGGGGTGGTAGAAATAAGCAACATCAAAAGTACATCACAATCATTTTCTACCGACTTCCAAAAAAACGAGGAAGTACTCAATTCGACCGTATTTTTTTGTTACCTCATAAATTTCGATAGGGTGAACCGATTCTAAAAAAATATTTTTTGTTTGAATGCTGTGCTTCCCGTGTGGTCCCATTTAAATTTTATCAAATTCGGTCAAGTAGTTTTTGAGATACTCGTACACTCTACATATGTGAATAGAATGGAAGTCGGTATTAAATTTTTCAAATTGTTCTTGTTTAAATTTTGGTATGTGTGTCTTTATGTTTCTTTTCTTGTAATTCAAGAACTTTTAAGTCAGAAGCAGAGTCAGGAATAAGATGGATTTTAATGGTGGAATATACAGGGTGTTTGGTAGAGGGACCGACAAAACAAATGAGCGTGTTCGGGGGCCCACTTGGAGAATACAAGTTGGCCAAAAAAATTCCCGACACCCCAATTTTTTTTAACTAAATCAGTTAGTTAGCTCTGTTTTGTATCCAACTTTACTTTGCGCGGCCTGAAGGTGTATTAGAGACCAAATTCAACTAAAAACATCCGGTCTAAAACTGATTTTACAAATGTTATGGTGGTAAATAGGTACAATTTCGGAGAAAAGGGGAAAAATCACAACAAAAAGTTAAACATATTGGGGGGTCGAGGATTTTTTTTGGCCAACTTGTATTCTCCAAGTGGTCCCCCGAACACGCTCATTTGGTTTGTTGGTCCCTCTACCAAACACCCTATATAACTGCAAATACAGATAGTTAAACTCTTTATTGCAACACCATAATACAGAAAAATAACACAAAAAAGAAACAAGATAATTTTGACAACAAAACATTACGCAAATCTAAAACACTTATAATTAAGTTTCACAACGGGCGGAATTATCCCTCAGAGCGATCTCCTTCAGACAACCATGAACGGAAAGAAATAGGTGTAAAGTTATCTGTGGTGTATAAAACAGAAATAATTTTGATAACTAATGAATGTAGATCATCATTCATCATAATCATTATCACCCGGAAGACGTCCACTGCTGAACATATGCCTCCGCCATAAAACGCCACTTGGACCGGTTACTAGCTTCCTGCATCCAGCGATTCCCCACGGTTTTGACGAGATCGTCGGTCCACCTAGCGGGGGGCCGGCCTAGACATCGTCTTCTGGTGCGTGGTCGCCACTCGAGAACCGTTCTTTCCCATCGGTTATCAGTTCTGCGAGCGATGTGGCCTGCCCATTGCCACTTCATCTTGTTAATTTTGAGAGCTATGTCGGTGACCTTAGTTCTCCTACGGATCTCGTCATTTCGGATCTTATGACGCAGGGAAACCCCATGCATGGCCCTCTCCATTGCATTGAATGTAGATACTGCATATAAATATACATAAACATGGCATAATAGTATACATATACATATAAATAGTATATGCCTAAAACTACATATATATATTTATATATTTAGGTGTTACGTTAACATTTGAATAGCCCATCAGCTGTGATAACAGCCTACCAGCCTACTGTACTACCAGTTGAAAGCGTACTTAAAATGCTTGTAGAACTATGTCATGTTATGCGTACCATATAATGACATTCGATGTCAGTTTGTCAGCCAGTCTCAGCCGTGTGATTCCCTAAGAGCAATCATCGTTGGAATTTTGACAACATCCGTGAAAAAAATGACGTGATTACAAGAAACGTTGGAAAAGCAACCTTATGTACAAGGGCTATATTTCTTAAATATTTGACATCGGTGAGTTAGTCGACGAGCGCATAGACGAAGCATTACAGAATCGCACGGCTGAGCATTATTCTACTGCGTCTATTATCCAAAAATTGTTATTCAATCTTATTGACCGGCACATTTACTCACTATCCTGTCATACAAATGCGCGCTCCCTCTGGTATTCAATAAGACGAATTCTTCCTTATCGGATCGCCTAAAGACATACCAAAAAGAACGTTGGCGAATACGAGCTATTTGACACAAAGCTTCGGGCTTTTTTCACAGTCGCCAGCTTGTAATTTTTTACGGTTATAATTAGAAATATTGAGCCACGGAAAAGCTCAATTAAATTTCATAATTTCCATTTTATTATCCAAAAATGTGTTTCCACACTGCGTATTGCTGAAGAATGGAATTCTTTGCTTCAGTCTGAGTTTCTTTTGATTGATTTCCCGAGCGGTACCATTTGTGAAATTTCAAGCCATGAGTAAGTTATTTATTATTATTATTATATTTATTATCTACTTGGCAAATGTGTTAATATGCATGATAAAAAATCAACCACGGACCATCTAACCTAACCTAACACACGACAAGGAATTATTTTTAATTAAAATTATTACATACATAATACATAATTAAATACATTATATTTAGGTACATACCTTTTAATATTTATTTATGTGACTAGAGTCAGAGAAAAAAAACATCTTAATGAAAATATTCATTGCAAAATGTGCACATACATAATGTACCGTATTGTCTATATATAGAAATATCTAGTGCAAATAAACTGTAATTTTGAATTATTTTTGGTTTTTATTCCTATAGTAAGAACTACTGGCTCCAATATGTAAACGAGAGATAATACATTTCACAGTGTCATCATCAAAGTGAGAATATTTAGAATATATTAATATATAATTATAAAACAAGCATATTCAGCACTTTTGCAGCTTTAAGAGAGACCACTCTTAGTGGTACAATTTTCTTCCGGACCGTCATTATTATCGTCGCGATCTTGGCTGTTGACGATTTTTTCATTAAATAGTATTATATAAATATTAGGTGTTATATTTTCGTTTTGACGAAGCCATAGTCACTCACCACCTGCAAATGACTGCCGTAAACTAAACAGTTGCATTCCAATCAGCGGTGTGCCGGCAAGGCGGAGGTGCGTGGGGTGGAGATAGCTTCTTACCTACGACCTTTTTTCTAAGCACACCAACGCTTGTCGTCGTTGTAATGGCCACTTTTGTAAAATTCCGTCGTTAAAAGCGGTCGGTCGTTGTAAGCGGAGTCGTAATAAACGGATGTACTTTCACAATGGATTATATTAAAACCAAAATTATACCTATACTTACGTCGCTAAAAACGGTTAGTTGTTATATGCGAAGTCATACTAAACTACACTGTAATGTATATTGGTAAAACTGATTCCATCTTATTATAAAACGTAGAATAAAGGTAACCCCCAGATGGTTTAAGAGAATTCGTTATATGAAGTTTCCTTTAACCAAGGTTTAAACTTGGGAACACGTTTTATAAATGCCTCGTTTAAGTTTTTTTCAAAAACCGTCTTTAGTGGAGACCGGCCCTAAGCTACCGAGTGATTACGTCACTGCCTATACGTCTACAGAACAGAAACAAGATTACAAACTCATTTCGTATACAAGAAACGATATAGCGTCTTCGCTTCGGTTATAATAAATTGACGTCATTGCTCGCAATGGGTAACTTGGTATTTATGGGATATACGGAATTGCTAAGACTTTTGGACTGTCGTGAATTGTGCTGGCCTTGATTGGTTTCTAAGCGTAGATTTTACTATGCTCCGTCTATTGATCTTTTGTTTATTTGGGGACTGAGTCACATACGTCTATATTAAGATAAGAACATCTTGAAGAATTATCTTAGACGTAGTTAAAGATAGGTAACGAACCCGTAGCATTTGTGTACTTTGTGTCTCTGTATCTTGTGACGAATGAAATGAAATGAAACGAAACGAAACGAAACGAAACGAAACGAAACGAAATGAAACGAAAAGAAACGAAACGAAACCTAACAAAACGAAATGAAACAAAACGAAACAAATGAAGAACTTTGAGTGATATCACACGAAAAAGAAGATTAGCTAGGTAAAGTTTGCGTCGATGTTTCATTTTTAAAACGTTGTGTCTGCTGAGATATGGACTCACATGAGCCCTAAACGGAATGTCAAAGCAGAATCGAGCACACGCATTCTGAACACGTTAGTCAATGGTATCCAAGGTTGTAAGCCGATATTTTCCAAGGGCTGCATTTAGTACACACCCTGAAATATTGAGTTTTGAAACTCGTATACCGTAGGTAGTGTATGCAAATTTAAACTTCGGGTGTAGAGTAGATAACGTCATTATTAAGATCACACAATTTACATTCATTATTATTTATGACTTTAGCAACTGTAACGCTTCAAAGTGCTCGTAGCCGAGCTCAACTTGGCGATCTTAACCGATCAACAAATTAAGCAACATTTGCTGCGGTCAGGAGTTGGATGGGTGACCGCTAGTGGCATTATTCAACTGAGTGCTTCCGTGCTTTGGAGGTCACGTTAAGCCGTCGGTCTCGGTTGTTTGTCTTAGGGCAACAGTCGTTAGGCTATGTCGAAGGCCTTCGGGCAGCCTGAAAACTTCGACATGGTTTGTCCACTAACCCACCCACCAATCCACACTGGGCCTGTGTGGTGGATTATGGCCCAACTCCTCACTTTGAGAGGAAGGCTCGAGTCCCAGCAGTGGGAACAAAATAGGGTGATTACGAACTGTAACGCTGAGAACAAAACATTTATGAATGAAGCTAACGTCGACGAATGCGAAGAATTAGCACTAACCCACCAAGTTAAACGAAAAAATATATTAACAATAGATATCCACTGCTGAACTTATGTCTCCCCCAGAAATTTCCAAAAGGAACGTGATTGAAAGCGGCCTGCATCCAACGTCGTCCTGCTACCTTTGTCAGGTTGTCAGTCCACCTTGTCGGTGGACGACCTACGCTGCGCTTGCCGGTCCGTGGTCTCCACTCTAGAAACTTCTGACCCCATCGCCCATCTGTTCTGCGTGATATGTGCCCTGCCCACTGTCACTTTAACTAGATAATCTTCTGGGCTATGTCGGTGACTTTTGTTCTTCTACAGATCCCCTCATTTCTGATTCGATCAAGTAGAGAAACCCCGAGCATAGCTCTGTTCATAGTTTGTTGTGCGATTTTGAGCTTACTTATGAGGCCCATAGTAAGATACCACGTTTCAGTGTCATATGTCTATCACTGGTAACACACATGCACATAATATTCACGCAGCATTGCAGTTTTCAGAGATATTAAAGCCACTGGTCCAGGGGAGTAGCCTATGTCCAATAGCAGACGTCCTACGGCTAAGACGATGATGATGAGATCCAGAAAATGTTTATTTGACGGATCTATCCCTGCCAAAACAGTCTCTAGGTATTTATAATACAATTTTATGCTTGTATCTTGTAATGTTTTAACAATTAGAGAGACAATCAACATTTCCATTCTCAGTATTTCAAACCGCAAACAACAGTTTGGGTCTAAAGTGCACGCTTTCAGATCAGCTGATTCTTAGTTTAACGATTCGGTTTGACAGACTGGTCATTAACGATTAGACTGATTGTCCAAACTCTGTTCTAGCTTTGATTTATGTACACTGTCAGATTGGGTAAACATTTCGTTGAGTTAGCTGGCAAGCCGCGCAATGCATATAGATTCAACTGGAGTGATGTATTTCAAGTGGAGCGGAATAATCAACTATGATTGTATTATTAAATTATTAGGCATTTATCATCTCAGCCGTAGGACGTCCACTGCTAAACATACAACTTCGCCATCATTTTCCAAAAGGAGCGGTTGGAAGCGGCCTGTATTCAACGTCGTCCTGCGATCTTTATCAAGTCGTATGTCCATTTTGTCGGTGAATCAATCAATCAAATCATTTATTCACAAGAATGTTATACAGATACGGCAGATGTAACGCATTTCTATAATATGCCCATATCATTCTACCATAACAATGGTGTGCAAAGTTTTAAGACTTATACTATAGAGTTATACGGGGTTTTCAAAATACAAATAGGTACAGTTTTAAAAGTTATTCAGCCAGTTGCACAAACGTTCTTTAACTTTTAAAAACGTCATTAAATCTTAATCCGACATTAAATCGTTCCATAAACGTAAATTCTGACAATTTTTAAAGTTCCTTTTACTTTGTCTAAAGAAATCGTGTAGTTTGAGTTGCTCGAAACATTAGATCCCGTTAGTGCATAAAAGAACTTTAAATTGACAGATCAGAGAATAGAAACAAACTTTTAAAGTTTTTCCCACGTTACAAGTTTTGTCATCACAAACAAAACTAGTCTAGTCGACGAATCTACATGAAAATATTAAAAACCATTATTTATTTGACACTTGCTTGATAATGACAAGCCAAGCGTGTAGTTTGCCTTTTGTTACTGCAGCATACGTAGTATCTTATAGTCAGTGACAGAAACGCTATTTAAAAAAGTATAATACAAATTATGTAAAATAGCTATAAAATAAAAAAAAAAAAATCGAAACGCTAATGTTTACTCCCAAGAAGGTTGTATCTGTTCGTTGTTCATACGTTTTTAAAATATTTTTGGCAACATTGTTTAAATCCGACTTTAGCTAAAGGATCATTAAGATGTCAACTTTGTCTTTTGTGCAACTCCGGTAAAATAATGGTTTCATTAGCGCTAAAGCTGGATTAACTAATGGACTGATAATGAAGAGCTTTCTGCAACTGGCTGTAAATCTATCAAAATACATAATGTCAAAATTAATTAATACTTATAATGCTCAAATTAAAATAAAATAAAAATTTCCATATACCAGGCAAGGAATATTATTATAGTGTAGAAACTTTAAAATATTATCAACTCAATTAATGTGTAAAAACAGTTTTCAAGTAATCTATTAATTGAAAATATTTATTAGGCAATTTATTATTAACGTTAATCGCATTAATAAAAACATTCCTTTTACACATAACCCGCTTGCATCTCGGCTGGTAGAGTTCAAATTTATCTCCCACATTTATACTTGAGACAGTATGGTTCAAGACAAAATATTGTGGATGTTGCTTTAAAAAAACACATAGTTCTCTAATATACATACAAGCCAGAGGTAATAAACTATACTTTTTAAAAATTGTTTTGCAACTCTCTATGCTGCAGGCTCTCTGGAAGAAATCGCTATATGCGATAAGACCGCCCATTGGACTACCCTAAATTAAGATTATATTTCGCTCTCAGACACTTCTTTTGTATATTGAATGCCTTTTCCATTTCAACATAATCGACCCACACTAAGAGCCCGTATGAGAACCCGTAAACGTGATTTCATGTAGCTTCGAAACTGCATCATTTTAGTTTTATTTACATTAATTTTAAGATTATTATACTTTAGCCAGCTAATTATTTTATCGAGCGCAACATTTATATCATGTTCATATGAATTTGAATTTGTTCATTTGATAATTAACGTTGTGTCGTCCGCATAGCGTGAACGACCTACGTTGCGTTTGCCGGTCCATGGTCTCCACTCCAGAACCTTCTGGGCCCATCGGCCATCTGTTCTGTGTGCTATGTGCCCTGCCCACTGCCACTTTAACTAGCTAATATGAGTATTTCTGATGGGTTCTTCTACGGATCTCCTTATTTCTGACTCGATCACGTAGTGAACCCCCGATCTTAGTCCTGGACATAGCTCGTTGTGCTACTTTGAGCTTACTTATCAGGCCCATAGTAATAGATTATTAATTATTGAAGATTCAAAATACTGGCAGGCTCTGGAGCGAAGACTACGGACCGGTAAGCGTAGCGAAAGTTGTCCACCGACAACGTGGACAGACGAACCGTTAAAGTTTGCAGGTTGATGTCGAATGAAGGCGTATTCCGACCGGTCATTTTGGTAATGTCCCATACATTGTATGTTTGACCAGGGGACGTTTTACGGCTGATTAACCCTTGAGCAGTTCTACGATGCTATAACCTCGCCAAATTCCGCCATTTGAAAAAATTTTGCGCGGTCGCGGTCGTAGTTTAAGTGTAGTAAATTATCTATTGAACCAATTTTTGTTTGAACGAAAGTTTTGTTTTGGTATACAGGTATACCAAGGCGAGTTCATGAAGGATTGCGTATTTTGCAAATTGTTGTTACTATCTTACTTGGTGATGATTAGGACTATAATGGCTACATTTACCCGAACATATTGCAAGGAGCTTTAAGAGCATTTTGATCTACTGCTGCTAGCTGATGATGCAGGCCTTAGAAACAGATTGCGCTCAGAGATTTATTCACAATATTATCGAGACATAAAGGTCAAGCATCGGGTGACAGACTGATTTGCGAAAGACCCTCACCTATAATAACCTTCCTATTCATGAAATGAATTGCTTCAGAATAGAGAAAGAGGGTGTAGAACTAAATCCAAAGGTTATCAACATTGTACCTACCATAGGCATAAACATCCGTTCAGCGATGCTAATCCTCGTTGAACAGCTCTTGTAGTTAGCGTTTGTAAATTATATGGAAACCAAAAAAGTCTGTACTTTTTAAGCCCTGTGGCTCATTATATCTTTTGAACGCATACTCTAGCATTATTTTATATCTATGCATGCATTCCTAGCTTAATACAAAAAATATTGAAACTCTGTAGAATAACGTTCATAATCAGATCAAACTCAAATTATTCCGTGACGCAGCTAATCCTGGTTTAACTCGTCGAATGATCATTAGGGAATCCAACATATCGCTTAAATCCGCTCCCGGTATCGGTAATTCGTATGGGAAAGTTAACCAGATTCGGCAAAAGCGTAATGAGCAAATCCGCAAACTTCGCGAGATTCGGTTTGAGCGTAATAAGCGAATTTGGGAAGTTTGATGTGCACCAGCTGTGGATGTGCGATTGCATAGTTATTGATTAGTAGGATTTCATTACAACTGAAAACATTATTTATTAGTTCAGTATTGGCAACTAAAAGTAACTTCCCTACTACTAAAAAGTTATAAATCAAGTGCAAAAACAGTAAGTCACAGAACAATACAGTAACAAAGATTTATTTATTTTTATTAGCTCCGCCCCGCGGTTTCATTCAATTGGTGATAGATAATGATAGTGAAAATTATCTTGTGTTTTACTACTGAAGTGCTCGTAGCGGAGCTTGACTTGTCGCTCTCAACCGATCAACAAGTTAAGCAACACTTGCTGCAGTCAGAAGTTGGATGGACGACATGCCGCTCGAAGAGAAACATGTGGAATATTTTATTAAATAATATATACCACATAACGACTTGTGAAAAATAAGGCGCGCCCCATAGCAAATTCTGTGCAGAACCTGATGATAAGAAGCGATTTTTTTTGTTATGTTAAGAATATTAAACAAAATAAAAAATATCATGACAATGACCAACATTTTATCTGCATATATTACATTTAAAATACTATTTACAGTGATAATCCAAAAATTCTAAAAATTGACACAAAGTAGGGGAAAACACTGATTTTTTGCATCTCTCCACGAACTAAAACTTGTTTTGAAAGTGGAACGATAGTAATGGAGTAACCGTCAAAAAATACAAATTGGAAGTTTAAAGTATTACAAAAGATTAATTTTTATATGTTTACAAAATAATTATTTAAAAGTCAATGAGAAACTTTAGGAAATGTCAGTGTACAGAGGTAACGCGGCTGCATCTCGAACGGGGGTATCCAGTCGCCTAGCGCTCTGTACCAGATTCTTAAGGTCATTTGCTCTGGGATGCGCCTTTATAAATTAAGGTAAGGCATAAAACGAGATGCAAAACTTCCAATTTAAATATACACCAAGCATAGTACATCTTCCACCACAATACATTAATATGAAACGAGTTTTAAACTACCCTCACGATAACTTTCAGCCGCCATATGCTCCCGGATTTTGAGCTTGAACCCGCTGTGGTAGGATGTAGACTAACAATCAGAGACACAGGTGCCATTCATGGAAGTTAGAATTACTTCACAGACTGAATTGGTTTTAAAAGCTTACATTTCCTTAAATAATCGGCTTTTAGTTTATTCTGGACAACAGTATGATCTACAAATTTAACATAATATATAGAGTATTTTTATTTACAGAATTCCATAAAAAGGAGGAGGTATTCAATTCGACTGTTTTTTTTTCTTATATTTGTACCTCATAACTTTCGACTGGGTAAACCGATTCTCAAAATTATTTTTTTTTTAAAAGCTGGTGCTTCCCGTGTAGCCCCATATTAAATTATATCATATTCGGTTCAGTAGTTTTTGAGTTACACTCCAACAACTGAATAGAATGGAAGTCGGTATTAATTGTTTCAAATTGTACTTGTTAACAAACGAGGTTTCCCTGTGTCATGGATACACGCAAAATAATTTAAAACCGAGAAAAATATTTCTTCCTCCTTCACTTGGCATAAAACGGTCGACACCCTTTCTAGGATGGGTCGCTCGGGGTCGCGCTGCCTAGCGGAAAAAATGATATTAGCGCTGCTGCACACTAAAACGATGATATCTCGGGTTTGGATGGGTTTATAGACATGAACCATATACTGATAGAATTGTATTGAACTTACCTAACTGAGAGTAGTATAAAATAGGTGTATGTAATTATGCTTAAGTTGGCATGTAAGAATAAAATACCGGAAGTGAATTATCCCCGATTTTGGTATTTTAATTATTCTGAAGCAACCAAAGGACTTATTACAATAAAAAAATCCCACATGACACACATTGACTCTGAACATGACTCTAACATACAAATATTAGCCCCGACCAGGGATCAAACCTGGGATCTATGGCTTTGGAGGCACTATCATTTAGGCAAATAGGGCCGTCAAGTGGGATAGGCCGGGTACTCGTATTGTGTGAACCGTGTATTCCATACAACTAAACCGATTTGGAACCGTAACAAAACCCGATCGATTACGATCCAGAAAGGTGGGACGGGGTTATTACGTACCTAAGCTGTGATGTAATATGACGAACTCGTAGATGTAATATTTCTTGCTGCAGCAGGCCTAGCACGCAACGGAGAGAAATAGTCTTTCCACCGTTTTTATCCACCTGTCCGTGGAAACAATTGTTTTCTCCACCTTACAGGGCACGACAACCGGGGAAAGTTTTGACTTTTGACGTTATTCGTTGACATAACACGCAGAAAAGTTATCATATTCTTCGAAGGTGGTGGATAAATAATTATTTCGATTTAAATATGTGTCGCACATATTATAATAATTATACCATTATATCCGATATGTCACAACCCCTTCGATTGCCCAGATAATTAATTCTGGCATATATGTCAGGGTCAATGAAGAAATGGTGTTGTAATGCATTGCAACCTCAAAACCATACAAATAATTTGCCGGTGCATATCAAGATTATTATTGTTTTACTTCCCTATCTAAGTTCTGTGAAATACCTAAGTTGAATAATTAATAATTATTCTTTGTTTTTACTCTACAATAGGTCCCTACTTTCGTACGCATAATGAGTCTTTGTAAACGAATATCGATACTAGGTACGTACGGATAGCACATGCTACTCGGAGACTTTTGTTACATTTGCTATATATGGCACCTACAAAGTACAAACCATAGAGAGCGCTACTCCTGTCGTCTATCCAAGTAGATAAACTATCCTCTGGCGTTGCCGTGCTCGCTAGGGAGATAAAAATGACACGGTGGAAAAGATTTCTTTCCTCTCCACGGAGATAAATAGTCTACTGCCCGTGCTAGCCCTGCTGATGGACTTACGAGGAGTTAGGCCTCTTGTTCAAGAGGCCGTCATGTTTGGTACCATACATTTGGTAGCATGCCCAGATATGCTGCTGCGATGCAATAGTCCGCAAGCATTAATTACTGGGCGATAGAGATACTAAAACGTCTAGGTTTAGCACATATTGCTAATCTCGTCACTTAATTGCATAAAAAATAAAAGTGCTATAAATCCTTGAAAAGACTTGGATCCTATACGACCTGGATCATGTCATCAGTTCTTTATATCATGTGCTTGATGGTAAGCACCGTACCTGCACATGGCATTTGCAATGTCATCTAAATCAATAGCTACATCAATTATATCCTTTTTTTAAGGGTGTTATTTAAATGGTTAGCATAGTATTAGTATTTTTGAAAGAAGAAAAATATTATCTGTCAGCAGAAATAGCTAATTGGTCAGCAACTCATGGCCAGCAAACATTTCAAAATCAATCAGCAATTTATATGTCATTCTGGATGGCTGTAATTATTTTTGTACTGCATATTAATTATATAAGCAGCCATAAGCTGTTCCTGTTTTATAATATTTGGGTAAGCACTCAGTCGCCGGCCGCTGCCGCTGCACGCTCGGTTCGCTCGCTCGGCTCGCGCGTTGTAGTCACAATTAACCTAACACTCCTCCTTGCTACGCTTGTCGTGGTACCTATATATGACTTTGCCCTAGACTAGTATAATTACATATGGAACATATAGACATGTTTTCTCTGCTGATCAATCATAAAATCTTGCTGACCATGTAGTTATTTTGCGGACCGAATGTTTATTATTCAAACTCATGGTATTGTTATTTTGCCTATTAATGATTAAATTTTTGACCATTATCAAAATTATCTGTGGAACAAAGATTGCTGCCTGATTTTTATTATTGCAGACAAAATCTTTGTATGCTGACTAAATCATTTCAATGCTGGTTTGGGTGGGCTCACCAAATTTTATAATTGCGTATCATTTAATTACTTCTCTTTTTTTAATTCAAATGCAAATTCAAATAATTTTATTGCATATCACATAACAAAAACGGTTGATACATAAAATTGTAGTTCCTGTGATACCCCTTAAGGGCACTGCAACTTAAGAGAGGGGTACATTACTTATTTGAACTCTAATCATAATAATGTTAAACAATAGCTATGAACTAAAACGTAGAATCAAGATTTATGTAGGTACTATTATTTTTATGAAAATTTACCAAAAAGTTTTACGGAAAACCTTTAGCAAGGAGTTAAGTTACTAAATATATTATATTATATATATATATATATATATATATGTGCGGTTGTGAAGGTGTGTGTATGCGTATATGGTGTGTATCAGTATATTCTTGTTCTAGAGACGACCATTTATATTATAGTATTATTTCTTTTATTCAAAACAAAATCTCGAATTTCATCCGGGGTCCTATACAAAGGCATAAGTGGGGCTGTAGCCAACACTTAGAGGCCTGTTTGGTATAAAAATACAAAGGAATATAAAAAACAGAAAAAATGTTGGATGAAGGGTAACATGGTAATTATAACTATAACAAATATGGGTAAAATCGCCAGGATATTGATATAAACTTATTAGTGATAAGGAAGATAGTGGGCTATGTAAAAGACTACGGCACCTGCCAATTTTAGGCTCATGTTAAAATATTTAGGCAGGTGGTGACTTGCCATCCACTAAACGGGTCCCCCATAAAGGCCACAATAAGTGGTGACAAAAGGAGCAACGATGGTGTGGATGGCTAAAGGGTGTGTGCTGCGGTTTCACTAGAGCGCTACTACCGGCGTTATGCCCTTTAACACTTCCACCCTTGGAGCTTTTTGTTACTTGCTCTTGCGTCTTCAACCCCGGACGGCCAATTAAGGCAAGCCGGGGGTCAGGGGTCTCATTTAGCCCTAGGGAGAATCAGGGACCACGGTGTCGCCACTCACCGACGGCTCGCCACAAGGCCGCCCCTGCGGGTGTAGTATTATTAGTATTATATTAATTTATTGTAGAATATTTACTTTACCCAAGTAGATACATACTTATGTTGTATAATGTTTACATTTAAGCTTGCCAATTCAGCGCTAACATATATATATTTGACCTAGATTTTTGGGTCTATAGTACTTTGAACAATGAACAAGATCGTTAAATGGAACAATAGACACTTCATGTTTAGTTAACAATATCCACCATTTATTTGTATCTGACAGGTATTGTAGCGAGATCACAAGTAGAGATGGAGGTAACTGGAATATCCGGAAAGTCAACGATACGGTCCGGCAAATTTACTTGAAATTTGGGCCAGGCTTAGATAAACTATTTTAATATGAATGCTACTTGACAGTATCCCTAAATTGACTGTTATTTTATACAGCAGCGGAATTAAGAAAAGACGTTTGGCACTCGGAGACTGCCGCGGTAAAGCTATTGCATAGCTGTTTTTATCAACTTATGCAATTATAATTATTTAACCAATGCCATCTAGAGGCGAGTTGCTGAACTAAAGAGACAAGCGTGATATTTCAAAAAGTCATTAAAAGTTCTGCTATTCATCGATAGATGGAGTCGGAGTGGGGGGTGTTAGGTTATTTTCGTTACAGAATTTCTGGATTCGGTCTCCACGCTCAAGACCCGCGATAGAAGCTATGGAATAGCTTAAAACAAAAGAAGGCGTGCCGTCTCGGGACGCCTTCTTGACAGAAGTGATAACTTAAACTAGTCAAGCGCTGTGGGTTAGAGTGAGAGAGGATGTGTGAGAGAAAGGGAAGCCAGACATACTGGTTCCGTAACGCGTTACGTAACGAATCGTTTTACCTACCCATAAGTAGTTACCACTTCAATAAATCTGATTTGATTGTAAAGTTGGATCTAACTCAAAACATAAACATTAGGTATCTTTCGTTGAATACCAACCTAATATATACCTTACGAATAAATGTTTAATTACGATAAAGTATTTACGCGACATCTTTTCAGTTTACTTATTTCAGTTTTAGTTAATTTTTACTTTCACATCATTTACATTGTGGACCTAACGTTATAAAATTAAAAAAAGACCTTAAATTTTAGCCGGGTAATCATATCCCTAGTTTGGGTTCAGTTCGCTTATGTACTAATTTTTGGAAGCCATTGTTTTGAAGTAGAGCACTGAATTGAATC
Source organism: Selenia dentaria (assembly GCA_917880725.1). Taxonomy (NCBI): domain Eukaryota; kingdom Metazoa; phylum Arthropoda; class Insecta; order Lepidoptera; family Geometridae; genus Selenia; species Selenia dentaria. The sequence goes on from OU862898.1 coordinate 24,476,961, forward strand.
TGAAATGTAGGTAAGGTGAAGTAATAACGCTTAGGGAAAATTCGATTGAAACAAAGGAATTGAAATATAAGTTGTTGTTCATTCCTATCCCAGTAAGTAAATGTGTTTTAGATGAATTAGTAGTATAGGGTAGGGTACTTGTGGTCCGATGGGTGGTCAGGTTAACGGCGAGGGAGACAAAAGAGAACAGCGATCTCTTCCGAAGTAAAGTACGTTTATTGACTTTGACAGAGGTACAAAGCAGAGGTACGCGTAGTAGTGTAAATCAACCGGATATTAGGCAGTGCAACAGACAACTTCCAGTTACAAAGGCTGGTAAACATTTAGAATCGTGGCGCCTAAATTCGGGTAGTGCCCCCCCCCCCCCCCGCAAACCCCACCCGCCGGAGACCATTAGTTTTCGAGTTATGTTTGTTTAAGTATTTTGAGGTTAAGTACTGCATTTCGATCTACTACCACCCCCGCGTCGGCTCTGCAATCCGACAAGACTGCTTGAAATCGGGGCCTATAGGTATGTCACAGACAAGTGACTTTGCCAATTCATTAGATAGCTACTGATATATTATTGTGCACAAATTTGGAACAAAAGTAGTTTGATGAAGCGCTCGCCGGCCGCTGCCGCGGCACGCTCGCTACGCTCGCTCGGCTCGCGCCTGGTGGGTCACAGTTCAAACCTAACCTATAGGTTTGTCACAGACAAGTGACATTGCCCCAAACGATTTGTTTGTTTTCGATAAACGCATAGGGGTGCGATGCGTGCGGCACATTTTTGGCGTTGCACCATGTTGTTTTCTTCAGCGAATTTTAGACACTGGTCAATGGTTCCCAATTCGCGCACAACTTTGGGTAGGCTCCACATTTGTACAACTTCCTACGTGTACAAATGCTGGTCCGAAACGGGTCCGTCATCTACAAAGTTCGCCCTTGATGAAGGTCCAGGCACAGGAGACGCCATCGCGATGAATAATGAGCACGTCGAGCTGGTACCAGTTATCAAATCTTCCAAAGGCAATCGCAGTGTCCAGTGAGCAAGCAGATATCGTACAGTAAAGCAGCTAATTGGAGTCCAAAATCATAGCAAAGTCGTTGAGATATCAAAAGAAAGCGCAGAAAAACAGGAGAAAACATTCACGTACACTCGGAAGTAACGGAATGACGCGAGTATTCCGACAGTGACATTACGCTATCTTCGATGTTTGCGTTCCGTCTCAAGAACTTACATACAACGTACATGTCAAAAAAGGCTAAAAGTTACCTAGAAACGTTTCGTTTTACGCATTAATGTCATTTATGTCACCTGTCACTATCAAAATTACGGTGTTTTATTGAAACTTTAAAAAACTATTTAGACTATTTTGGCGTGTCTCCGGCAGCTAAAATGTTGTAAATACGCTTTATACAAACCCCTTCAACCCACCCACAGTTTTTGTTTCACCAAATTCAGGGGTCACAATTCTAAAGCCAACCCCAAAGGCTTGATAGCTGGTGCTGTGCTGCTGTAAAGTGCTAGTTCTAGTGTGATTCGAATGCAACACAATATTTAAATTTTGATAGGGTTATGGTTAACACGAAAACGCTTGCGTGTTCTAAGAGGCTACAGCGCCATCTGTTGGCTGCCCAGGTAACTTTTACACCAAGTTAGTTATTAATGATGGTTCAAATCTGTGCAATAGATTTAATTGTGTTACAGTAGCAGTTTGCATGTTTATTTTTAAGTGGAACTCAAAGTTAATTATGATAATACTTATGTTGCAGTCAAGTCACGGCCACATAAATCTGTCATAAAGCCACAGTCCCGTCTCAGTCATTTTCTAGTAAAGTGGTGGATGCATTACTAAAATTTACTGTGGCAATTGACGTGGAAAACACAAAAACAACGTTTCATCATTTTGTACTTTGCCTACAAACACTTACGGTAAATAATCCACCAGCATTACATGCCTAAATTTGAATCAACACAAGTCTGGAAAAAAAGGAATTCGACGATAAACACTGAGTTTTTTCCCGCCATCTATTCCTTACATTTGCAATTTACAAAGTCTTGTAGGCCATTGCAGTCTTATTTTAACTTGATGTGTAGGTATAGAACTGTCTAGATTTTCTACGAATTCCAAAAAGAAGAAGGTACTCAATCCGATTGTATTGTGTTTTTTTTATGTTTGTTACCTTATAACTTTCGATAGGGTGAACCGATTCTCAAAATTCTTTTTTGTTTGAAAGAAGGTGCTTCCAGTGTGGTCCCATGTAATTTTATCAATTTCGGTCCAATTTTTCAAATTGTACTTGTAAGCAAGCTGTACGATTTTGTGTTGAAATAAGATTAGCCTAGGGGTGACATTACAACTGCCTTAACCCTTTGCGTCCCGGAGACGTACATATACGTCAGTTTCATTCATAAATCTTTTCTTTTAATTATCACGGTACATGAAGGGTTTTAAAAAGCTTTCGTCTTAGCGAAGCATATTTTTCATCTCCTCATTTATTCCCGGTTGAAGTGATTTTACGTCTTATCTAACATTATATCAGTCAGATAAGACGTCTAGTAACCTTAACGAATACATATACTAGATTTAAATCACCTCATAAACCTAGTATTAATTTAATGTTTTTCATTCATAATTAGTCCGATTTGTTCCCAGTGCTGGGACTCGAGCATTGCTCTCAGAGAGAGAGGTTGGGCAATAATCCACCACGCGGGCCCAGTGCGTATTGGTGGATAGTTTAGAGGCTAACCCATATCGAAATTTTCAGGCCGCCCGAAGGTCCTCGACATAGCCAAACGACTGTTGTCCTAAGACAAACAACCGGGACCGACGGCTTAACGTGCCTTCCGAAGCACGGAAGCGCTCAGTTGAATAATGCATTATTTATTGATTACAAGAAAAAAAAGTTTTATAATTCGAGGAAGTAATTAGCCCGCTCATTAAATCCCATAAAATCCGTCATTTTGACGTTATAAGCATTTCATGTACATACCCAGTAAAACTCGCCCCATCAAGGCGAATCTAATAAAGTATAATTTATCAAAATCGGTATCGGAAAACATAGAAACAGACATAAACAGCCGTTCGATTCTCTAAGAGCAAACATCGTTGCATCTTTGACAACAGCCGTGAAACAAATGACGAGATGACAAGAAATGTTGGAAAAACAACCTTTTGTACAAGGGTCATATCTCATAAAGTATTTAACATCCGTGAGCTCATCGACGAGCACGCCGACGAATCATTAGATAATCGCACGGCTGATAAAAAAGGTTGTGCGACGACATTGTGATAAAATATATCAGCGTTTCTTCTTTGTCACGAAAACATTCGACAGACTTCCTTAATTACGTCGCTTGCCAACGGAATCTAATTACTAATGACGTCAGCTCTGTTCAGTTCTCACAGTAAGGGTAATTGACGAGTAAATCTCATTAGATCCAATTACTGTACTAACAGGTCAAATTGAACCAAATTTGATAGTGCTAGGATAGTTGAAAATAAACAACGTTTTACTCGTTGACTTGCCAGACGTTTTATTGAGAAATTTCTTTACAGACTTCAAAAAAAGAATAATTCTCAATTCTACCGAATATGTATATATTTTTGTACGTGTGCTCGTGGCTTCATCGTTTAACGAATCGATTTTATTGATTATTTTTTGTTTGGTAAAGTATACTTCCGAAGTGGTCCTATATGGGATATAATGCCTTGCTTTATGACTTATTTTACGTGGTTTATAATAAGACATTGTCGAGCAGGTAATATGAAAATGCCTTCACAGACCTGCCCATAGCCCTGACCTGGCACAAAACTTTGCTCCATAACTCATGTAATTTAATTATTTTAGTATAACTTCATTGCTTCATGCAAAGACAATGGGTAATATAGTACAGGTGACCAAAATATGGTATTGATCCGACATCTCTATAATTCAATATTAATTTGTGCTTTATAATTGATATTCTATATAGATCAATTAGATTGACTAATAGAGGCGTTTTACTCCTTGAATATGAAGTATAAACATGGCAAATTTTATGATATACCTACCTATAGCTAAAGTACACAACTCCCACAACGACATTAACTACATTGACAAGATTAAAAGAGCACGAAGATATATGAATCCTAGTTATCAGAAAAGGATCAATATATTATTAACAACGTTCGCCTGTGACCGACCATTCGACCGCCAATGACAGACTCGTTCTCTCTGTCGCTCGCTACTTGACTCGTTCTCGTGGGTGGCGAAGCGGCAACGTCGCAGGAGTTATTTTAAGTTAAAATACAATTTTTCATTTTTCATTTTTTAATAAATAGCATAGAAAAACAATACTTACAAATGAAAAGCTACATCATTCTTGTTTTTTACACTTGTTCCAGTATATGTTCTGCAGTTTCTAACACATAAGAAGGCATTTTTTCCTAAATGTAGTACACGTGCTGTTTCGTTGCCAGACATGCTGGAACTAAGTTGACTCAAGACAACTAGCTTGTGTTGATGTCGCCAAGCCGAGCGCAGTAATGCGTATCTACCTCAGTTTATATTAACATCATTGATTTAGATAGATAAAGACAGATGATATTATGTGCACACATAAATTGAGTTGTGCTGCACAATAGTTATTCTTATCAATAATTTATTTGTCTCACAACTTAAATCCTGTAGTGATCTTTTCATATCACTAGGCAAATAATACTAACTTATTAATTCTTATTATTAAATTAAATTCTTATTAATGCGAAAGCAACTTTGTTTGTTACATTTTTACGACTAAACTGCTTAACAGATCGTAAAAAAATTAAGGCGCGCTCGTACCCTGATTAAAGAAAAAGCAGAATTTTTAAACACCTAGTGTAACGAAACAGATCGATAGTATATTATGAAAAAAATACAAAGGTTAGAAAGGGAATAGGAAAAGAGTAATAACCGAATAGAATTCATAAATATAACTCTCTATCAGCAGAAAAAAAATCCTGAATATGTCCATAAAAATAAACATTCACGTCCAAACTTTCAGAATTTTTAGCGATAACACTATATTCAATTTAGGCATCAAAAACGCACTTATGAACGTCAACTTTTCATTATAATATACTTTAAAGACTCTACCGCCGCGTTCCAAAATATATAGAACCCACCGAGAAGAAGCGGCAAGAAACTCGGGGCCATTCTTTTTATATGGATGTTTACAATGTTTCTACTTAGGTACTACAAATATTACATTCTATGGGTGGCAGAGAGACAGCTTGCCAGAAGTGGAGTATTCCAAGCATCTTTATCTTCTATATAATGCCGAACTTTATAGTAAGCTTTTTTATTAAAACGTTTTTTACAGTCAATTTGAATTTGCCCTCTGTGAGCTCAGTTATGTGCTTTGGGATTTTATTGTAAAAACGCACACAATTTCCTAAGAATGACTTATTAGTCTTCGCAAGTCTAAAACTAGGTACAGCTATCTTATTTGTATTTCTGGTATTAAAAGTGTGGTGATCACTATTTAACTTACATAGCTAACGTATAGTAGTAAAGTAATAACCAGCAGTTTTTTCAATTGTGTTAGTATATATCGAAAATTATAAAGAAAACGTAGACAATTAACACATTTTTGCATTACATCGTCCAATCTAACAAGCGATTTTCAACCTTACGTAAAGCATCGTAAATTATTTTAAAATTGGTGTTGGACCGCGTCTTAAGCAAGGAGATGGATTACATCCCGGAAGGACATATGATACTTTTCATCCACCATCCATCACAACGCGGGTGAAACCGTGGGGCGTAGCTAGTCCTACTAATATTATAAACCCGAAAGTTTGTGAGTAGGGATGTGTGGATGTGTGGATCTTTGTTACTTATTAACGCACAAACGGCTAAGGACATTTTGATGAAATTTGGTATGGAGTTACATGAGGCCCTGGTTTAACATATAGGATACTTTTCATCATCATCATCATCATCCATCACCAAGCGGGTGAAAAAGCGTAATTTGTTGGGCACAGCATAGACAAAATAATAAGTTATCCGCCTACGTCAAGATCGTAATGATAACAGTTCTGTCAAAGTTTGTGTCAGTTTCTAATAGCTTAGTCAAAAGCCAAGTCAATTTGACAGCTCGATACACTAGACGTGCTCGGCGACCGTCAAGCCGACCGACCGGTGCGGCGTGGGTGATGAAATGTAATGACAGTTTATTTCCATGGTGATTAATTTTATTTATTATTATTGTTTACTGATTGATATATTAAGTATTTAAATGTACTAAAATAATACTATTATAGCAATTGCGTTTGACCATGTACATATTTTTTGACATTTTGGTATAAAGACCTTGGAGAAATATTATGCTACTCGAAGTACTAATCCTGCGCAGACGTAGTCGCGGGCATAAGCTAGTACTATATTATAATAAGTAAGCCCGAATAATATTAAATTTTCTTGTAATGCTTGAAGGTTCTTTATCTGACACAGCAAGGTTACGAACGCATTTAAGTTCTAACTTCTAGTGTTTCATCTATATATGCCTTTTTAAATGTTTCCATTCTAGAAACAAAACACTTGCCTCAATTTTCCCTCTCTGTATTGAATACATTCCACCACAATGTGAATCGATACCCAGTAATTGTCAGTCAAAGCGCTGCGATTTACCGAACCAGTGACAATAATGGGGCGAATACCCTATTTAACGCTAAAGCGTGGTTACATTAAGTATGTATATTTTACTGTTGACGCATCGAAAAACCCGCGTGTTAAGCCATGAAACAAAATGTTTTAATTTTTTTTTTCTTTTTTACTATTTTTAAATGTAGTGTAAATAATGAAGGTTTTTAAAGCAGTTTATCTCTTAAGCAGCGATTTAATTAAAACTACAAATAATTATATTACATTTTTAAGACCTCTAAGTACACATTGGTATTGATTCGCTTGTGCGTACACTAAACTAAAATAATTTGAACTATGGTAGTTCTTATTATGTTAATACTAAAATCCACATTCGTGTAACACTTAGAATAATAATTCTAATCATATAATTCTATTCAAATGTGGGTAGTTCTACATCGGTTTAGACTAGTTTAGAGAGCCCAAACTTATATGATGATTAATTTGCACTAAACATACCCACAATTAAATAGAAACAGTCAATTTAAGAATTGTCATTTGCAAACATTATACGAATTTGGACTTAAGCATGAACAGAATAAGTACTACCATAATTTACTAAATATAGATTTTAGTTCGCTTGTTTAGTTTGGTGTTCTAAATAAGCGAATTACTGCCATTGACGGAATTAAAAACATACTTTAACAAACTAGAGTACATAAAAAAATCAAACAAACCACTTAATTAGACCTTTATAGCAGTTTTTCTCTTTATTCACTAATGTATTTGTTATGAAAAACACACCATGAAATTGTAATTTTTAATACACGTACATTGACGGATTATTTTTTTATAAGTGTGCACATTATTTTTTAATGAATTTTGCACGTTTTACGAGATGCGCTTGCTTGATTTCAAGTAAAGGAAATTGAACGTAGCCAAGCGCTGAGCTCACAGCACCTTAATATTTCTGAGTTTTCAATTAGGCCATATAAATCTATACGCCATAACATTAAGCGTTAAGGCTCAGATCAGTGTCATAACGCTGACAATATCGGGTCACTCGTATTTTATGGCCCAACCGATTGTTAAGTGCTCCGGAACCAACGCAACGAGCGATTTTGTAAACCGCTCATTTGGCTCCATTTTACGTATCAACCATTACAGTGAGTTATATATTTCAAAGTACAGATTTCGATATTTTAACATTCATTTTATTTCCAGCTGTGAAAGTTGATATGTCTGAGGTGTGTTATTATATTCACGGATTTACATGGGCTTTTTTGATTTATTTATATGATTTCAAAAGCATTAACGCCTGCTTGTACCAAACATTGCCATTTTAGAGAGTTCAAAAATAAAATTGTTTTTTGTATTTACGTTTGTCACGTTTGTTTACGTTGTATTTTTAGAGGCAATACTGCCACTCTACAGACTGTCAATTTGACAGTTGACAACTGCTTTGTAGTCACGTTTTGCCATTTCATAATCCGTTATAAGCACTCATAGGCCTATTTTTTTTAAAACGATGTCGGTCATTATTTGCCCGTAACTGGAGAACGCTACAGAAACATAATTGCTGACTTCTTCGTACCTCAGTTGAATGGCATTAATGAGACTGATCTTAGTTTCAACAAGATGGCGCAACATGCTACACAGCGGGCGGCGCCATCAATTTTATGTTGCAAACCTCATTTCTTCAAACTCAAAATACATTCGTTTACATCAATTTACATCTTAGAAATTTGCAAAATCGTCAGAAAATACCCTACATCTTTTGACAAAAAATTTGACCAACCGCGACGTTACTAAAATAGATATAAACATAATTTAATACCGCCCTCTCCAAGATTAAAAATGCACAATTCTGGCCAAAACATCATGGCTGTAAAAATTTATAAAAAAATTCCGGATATGATAAAAGCTCAAGATAAAGACCAAATATTTGAAACTAAACATAAGACGCTATTACTTACTAGAAGTTATTATATTTTAGACGAATTTTTGAAGGATACAATTTGACGAAAAGAGCAATAATATATCTGCTTCTACTCATATTGCTATGCCCAAAATTGGGTACATATATAATTTTATTAATTTTTGGACTCAAATTCATAATAACAAACCCAAGTTTACGAAGGAAATTAAACGGTTATTTGTAGCATGTCATATCAGTAGTACTCGTACTAATAGTTGTGTTCATGATGTTTTTGATTCATTAACATTACCTATGTTAACATGTGCATTGAAGATCATTGACATTTTGATATAAAGTTTGCGAAAGCTTGGCCTTCGAACTCGCCATGAAAGACTTCTATTTCCTTAGAAGAACGTTTCTATATAATATATATATAATGCTTCTAAGCGAAGCGCGGTCGAGTTTTGTGCCCACGAGGAAATGGAAGCCTTTCATCGCGAGTTCGAAGGCCAAGGTTTCGCCAACTTTATTTCAAAATGTCAATGATCTTCAATGCCCATGTTAACATAGGTAATGTTAATCATCATGAACACAACTATTAGTACGAGTACTACTGATATGACACGCTTCAAATAACCGTTTAATTTCCTTCGTATAATTGGGTTTTTTCTTATAAATTTGAGTCCAGACAACCTCCACGCAGTGACATAAAAAGGGTGCAACGTCTTCTAAGAAGCTTAAGTGTCACAGTTTGCTGGAAAAATAATGAAGACATCTTAAGCTACTACTTACTTTTCAGCATTAAATATATATATATATAGTAGGATTATAGGCCTTTCAAGGGGACACATACACAGATATAACAAACAGATTTCGAAGGTCAAGATCTTAATGTCATGGTAGAGATGCTTGCTGCAATGTATGTAATTAAAATAAATACGAAGTGTGGTGTGGTGTTCACACTTGGAACAATATTTTTTTTAACTATATAGAATTAGAACCCAGCTTATTGAGAAATGTATAGCTCTTTTCATTCGTCCTTTTTTATTGGGTACATATATAACCTGTATTATTATTTTTTAAGATCCCTGTAACATGTATGCAATAAATGATATGAATATGAAGATGCGGGAGACATTTGATGGGACCACAATTTCGCGTAATGGACCTGTGAATCAGCCTCCACAACCGTGTGACCACACACCTTTAGATAACTTTCTTTGTAGATATGTGTCTATGCTGATACACCAGAGATGTTGGACCATTTGGAAGTCTAAATTCGCTGTGTTATTGCTGATATACGACCCCAGTTGCTCGATAAAGTTGTCGAAAATTAGACTTCACGATTGCGCTTAATTCGACCTAACCGTGACTCTCATATGCTTGAAATTATATTCAAGCAATAATGGCATAAAAATAGCATTTAAATAAAACCAATATCATACACATTATTATTATTTTTTTGTTTTATAACATCTTGAATGTGTATACCTCTTAAAAACACCCTTTTCAATACTTTTCTGTCAAAGTCAAAGTGGTTTATTGCATTCATGATTATACAAAGTGACATAAACAATACAGACACATAAATGAAACCTATTTGGGTATAGCAATATTACCATACAGCGGCATGCTGTATAATATACGAATATATTTTTATACTACACCTGCTCGGAAAGTACCTTGATACTTTATCAAATTTACGGTAGAAAGTACGTCATTGCATATCGAACAAATATGCGGCGAGAAAACGCATCTGAGCGGGAGAGAAAAGTGTATGAAAATCCATTTCTTACGTGGTTTTTCTTTTTTAATTTTGGGTAAGACTGTGCGCTGGTAACCTAAATATCAAAAGCCAAAAAGTTTTTACAGTGAGATTTATCTCCAAGTTTGCAAAATGACACTGGCCACTAGCTGTGTGTTGGATGGTGTCAAACAATTTGAAAAAAGAACATGTGAAAATTGCAGACGCCATTGGCGCCATTTTCAATTTGTGTGTTGTTTGAGGATTCAGTTTTCGTAGAAAAGTAAAATAAAACTATCAAAATGATAAGTAGTGATAGTGATGATGAAGATTTTTTAACTCCGCCGCAGTTGAAGGAAACAGCAAAAATACTGATTGATAACCTTTTACCACAGAAATCAATTAAAAAATATAATAAAACTGATGACGATTTTTTGCAATGGAAAAGTGAAAAAAATGCGGCATCTTTTTCTGAAACTGTTTTGCTAGCTTATTTCAGTGAAAAAGCGCAAAAATACAAACCAAGTACGTTATGGTCTATGTACTCAATGTTGAAAAGTACTATATTGACAAGAAACGACATAAATATTCAAGAATACAAAAAACTTACAGCATTTCTGAAAAGAAAGTCGGAGGGATTCCGTAGTAAGAAATCAAAAGTGCTTACTACAAAGGATGTTTATTCCTTTTTGCAGAATGCTCCAGATGACAAATATTTGTTGATGAAGGTAAGTTTATGAACAAAATGCACTGGTTTAAAATTTATTACGTACCTATTTATGGGTAGAAATCTACTAGGTTTTCATGTTTGATATTTTTGTTTACAGGTTATTTTGATTTTAGGAGTATGTGGGGCCTGTCGTTCGCAAGAACTTGTGGATATGACAACAGACGATATCGAAATCCTCGAAAATGGAATAATCGTCAATATTCCTAACACAAAAACCAAAATTCAGCGATCATTTGTTATATCGGGCTTATTTTATGAGATAGTGAAGAAATATAACGAAATTTGCCCCAGTGACCCCAAAACCAGCCGGTTTTTACTACAATATAAAAACAAAAAATGTACGAAACAAGTAATTGGGAAAAACAAAATAAGTACTGTGCCAAGAGAAATAGCTTCGTACCTTAATTTACTCAATCCACTAGAATACACTGGCCACTGCTTTCGCAGAACTTCAGCGACTATTCTTGCCAATACTGATGCTGATTTAACCACAATAAAACGTCACGGTGGTTGGAAATCGTCCGCTGTTGCAGAAAGCTACATAGAGAATTCCGTAGAAAACAAAACACGAATAAATAACCAAATATCGGGATCGATTAATGTGCATCAAGACTCATCTCCTCAACCATCAACGAGCGCGGCGATGCCAGATGCCCCTCAGCAGCCAGTTGCCCCTTTGGCACCACAGCCTTCTACGAGCGCAGTGCCAACAGCACAGCCAGTTATTCCTCCTACATTATCGCAAACATCTCAAACAAACATTAATGGAAAAAGTGTTACATTAAGCTTCACTAACTGCAACAATTTCAATATAAATTTCAATTAGTAAAGATTTAGTTTTTTATTTTCCTCGTAGGTGTACTATAGAGCACTATGTATCACTCGAGAGAAAGTGCGATTCCCGATCTCGGGTGTTTTAAAGCCCTCGCCTACGGCTCGGGCTTCAAACGACACCCTCGACGGTAATCGGTCACTTTCTCCTCTCGGTGAACAATGTACTATTAATAATACATAGTTGGAATTGAGCGTGCAATAGCCATAGATTTTTAGTAGTGTTTGTCAAGAATGTGTATTTAATTGTAAATATTTTTAAATTCTAATAAAATAAATAAACTCGTATTGTTTAAAAATTGTATTAATCTAAATAAATAAGTAACATTATAATTATGTCAAGTTATCATTAAAATATTAATTTAAATTATAATAATATTTGCGTCATCGTCACCGAACGCTTCGTCATAGATAATGGAGTTTTGAAGTGAACACTTCTTTAGGCCCGATAATGGTTGCCATGTCTACCTATTGTTGTTGATTGTGTGTCTTAAAAATCATTCACGAATATAACGCTTTTTGATTTTTATAATTATTTTTTTAAAGTGCCAAGGTCTTCTTAGAAGAACGAAAGTCAACGACATAGCCCATAAGATTAGCCAGTTAAAGTAGCAGTGGGCAGAGCACATAGCACGCAGAACAAATGGCCGATGGGGCCGGAAGTTTCTGGAATGGAGACTACGGACCGGCAAGCGCAGCATAGGTCGTCCGCCGACACGGTGGACAGACGACCTGATGAAGGTCGCAGGATGTTGGATGCAGGCCGCTTCCAACCGGTCCTTTTGGAAAATTATGGCGGAGGTCTATGTTCAGCAGTGGATGTCCTACGGCTGAGATGATGATGATGATGATGATGATGAATATAATGCTTTATGTTACTATTACAATACTTTTTGATGTTGTACTAGTAATTTTTATTTATGTGCAATGACATTCTATTATTCAAATGAAACCTCATAATAACATGTAATAGACAACATAAAAAATGAGTACTCGATTTCCATTCTATTGAAGGTACTCTAAATTTTTAATGTATTGTTAATTGATTCACAATCGATGACATTGATTAATATTAGAACTAGCGCTGTATTAACTTTGTACTATATATAATATAATAATAATACAGAAAACCACCTATTAAGTATTATATATATATTAACTGTATTATATTAACACTCAATTAAATATTAACTTAATTATTATTTATAATATTATTATATGTATACTTTTTGTTGACCCTCACACACACATGCAACAAACACACATAGTGCACGCACACTGTGGTTATTGTCGCCTGTACACATGTCGGATACCCGCTTTTTGCTCAACAGATGTATTTGTAAATGTAACACTTTTAAATTTTCTGCTCTCTATAACGTTTTTCTTTTTATGTAAAGTAAATCCATAATTGGATGTGAGACTTATTAATAAGTTAATTTAATTATGCTTAAGATCTGTAGATTTTGTGAACTTAAATAAATAAATAAAATCAATGAAATAAAAAAAAAACATCAAAATCATCAGGCGAAGTAATCTAACAAACGTATGAGAAAATACAGTTGAATTAAGAACATCCTCATTTTATGAAGTCGGTCAAACAAAATTATCGACGATAAAACATAAACTCGCATAAAATACTTGAAAAAAAAACCTTGCTTACGCTAAGTTATTTTTAATATATCATGAACAATTAAAAGTTCACAGCCCCTTTAATTTTGAAATGTTAATTTTGTAACAAGTTTTTTAAGGCGCGCTCGTATCCTGATAATAGTAAAAAGCAGAATCTTTAAACATCTAGTGTAACGAAACAGGTCAATAATATTGTATGGAAAAAATACTTAGGTTAGAAAAGGAACAGGCAAAGAGTAATAACCGAACAGAATTCATAAATATTACTCGTTCTCTGCAGAAAAAAATCCTAGATCCATAAAAATAAACTTTGACGTCCAAACTCTCAGAACTTTCAGCGACAACACTATATTTTTTTTAAGTAATACATAGCCAACATATAGTACTAAATTATTGACCAGCGGTTTTTTCAATTGTGTTAGTAAGTATCGAAATATATTAAGAAAACGTACAAAATTAATGCATTCTCGCATCACATTGTCCATTATAACAAGTGATTTTCAACCTTACGTAAACCATAGTAAATTATTTTAAAATTGGGGTTGGACCGCGTCTTAAGCATAGGATTAAGCACAAGATTTATACATGAAAGTGAAAATGTAATAGAGTTTCGTATACTCGACATAAAAATTACAAAAAGCATAGTAAGGATTTAACTGTTTGCAGAAGCTACCTTATAAAAATGTCCTGTATCCCATAAAAATAGGGTAATCTCCTCAAAAATCTTTTTGATATCCCTTACAAAAGGCCATTTATTCCGCGCCAGCATTTTTCATTCAACAAAGCGAGCGAAAAGAGATTAATTGTTCGTAATGGGTATCTTTTCAGTTCGCGAGTTTGAATCGGCATGAAAAACGCTTTTTGCAAATTGTTTGATATCCTTCAGTGTTGTTCTTTATTGTTATCGAAAATATGATTTGTTTAATTGCTCAAGCCACGGTAAAGAGGTTTATAGCGGTTCAATTAACAAACCGCTTCGGAAAATGGGGCAGTGAGTAGACAGGCTGTTAAAATATTATTACCTTATTTTAACGGACAATCTTTTGCCCTTTTAGTGCGGGAATGTATTTCATACTATTTATTTTAAGTATGCTATATTTTAGATTCCCTTTAGTTTTATAATAATATTGTTTTATATATTTATGAATATGGTTAGGATATATAGTAATGTTTTTAGATATAATTATTGTTAGACATTATTACTTATACGTAAGGAAACCTTCTTCTTCTTTTTTGGATGTCTCTTCGCTACTGGAGGTTGGTCATCCTTCTAAACTCCTCTTTGTTCACGGCAAGCCTGAACAGATCTTCAGCCCGTCTTATCCTGGTCCATTGTTGGATGTTTCGGAGCCAGGACAATTTAACCGAGTTAACAATATTCCAACCGCCGTGGGGAGGCGACTGTTCTGTCCAAGCTGTTTCCGTAAATGTTCATACACTCAATAATTTCTATAGGTTTTTATTATATTTTAATATTTATTTGTCTGTGTCAGCGCCTGCTTTAGCATATGCGCGGTAGTGTGCTGGTTTTAGTGTCCTTCATATGTTTGCTTGAACTGAATTCTCTTGGTTTTTAATAAAGTAGATAAAATAGTGGTACTATTGTGAAAAAGTACCACTAGTTTCGCAGTTTCCTGCTAGCTATACGCTCGATGATAGGGGGGGGGGGGTAGATGCGGTTGAGCAGTTTCCTGCAACCAGAGAATAGGTAAGGAATAATTGGGATGGTAAATACCTGCGGAGGTGAGCTCTGTGTCTGATGAGTGCTGGTGACCGTGGGTCCTCGTGGAGGCGTCCTGCTGTCGACGGCGTGCAGAATGAGCTGAAGAACTATTGTCACTTGGTTCTAATGTTTGTATTGTCCCTTTGGGTTGTGCACTGGTTTACGCGGCGGGCTGAATGCGTGTGTACACACGTGCTGATTTAGGAGTAGTTTCTGGTTGGGCCGAACACACCCTGAAGGTCACTCGCGGCGAAGTCATTCGCGGTGACTCGTGCTGATATAAAATGGCGGTGCCATGCGGTTGCTGCGCGGCGGTACACGTCCGCCGGTCGCGAGTACAAAAAGGTGACTTTTGAGCTGACGCGTAAACGCGGTGCTGATATTGGCGGTTCCCGATTACGCCGTGCGGACGCGACGGCGCCGAAAAGGTGACTGTTTCCGCTTCCTTCCGCAGCCGCTTTCTTCTAGTTATGACAGCTGCAGGCGAAGCGGCGGTGGGGCACGCGGGCGCGGTGCGCCTTAAGGTGACGTCACGCTTTGGCGTGAACATATTCCCCACTCGGCAAAGGTGTGGTGTGGTGGTCAATCGACAGTCAGGTGGTCGTTCTTGATTTCCACCACTCGGGTGACGCCATCCCTTCATGGGTTCGTCTTGTGGCTCATGCGCCAGTGTAGAGGCGGCACCTGGTCGTCCACCATCAGTACCAGTTCCCCGACTTGAGGTGGGCTGGATCGGGGAGTCCGTTTGGAGCGTGTTTGGATGGTGTGCAGGTAGGGTTTGGACCAGGATTGCCAAAGGTGTTGGGATAAGGGTAGGACGAGCTTGAACCCTTTTGTGTGCAGAAATGGCTCGTCCTCCTACCGAATACTCAGGTAGGGCATTGAGCTGACGGTTTAAAAGGACATGACCCGCGGCGAGTAATTCAAATTCCGCGTGGTCAAAAGAAAGTGGGCTGAGAGGGCGTGCATTGAGCTTGGCTGCAATGCGCGTTAAAAGAGCTGAAAGTGTAGGTGCAATATTGTTATTGTTGGTTGCAAGAAAGTCTTGTATTTCCCTAAGTTCATTTCTAGCGCCTACATAAATTGTACCGCAATTATATCTAATTAACGTCGGTACACCGCGCCTAGAAACAAAACGCTGTAATGCCGCAAGGAATGCTTCCGTGGATAACTCAGATACCGGTTCGAGATGGACCGCCTTCGTGGCTAGGCATGTTACAACACAGAGGTAGCCTTTTAATAGCTTGGTGTTTCTCAGTGTACTGGATTTTATCAAAAATGGTCCAGTAAAGTCCGTCGTGACTTTGCTAAATACGGGCTGAACGTTTACGCGGTCGGCGGGTGAGTCGGCCATGTACGGAGCCTTAGTTTGGACGCGGAAACGTAAACATTGTATACATTTGTATACTGATAACGTCCAGAATTGCTGGCGCAAGGGTGAGTGCAGAATGTCAGCACCTAACTGACTTAAGGTGTTTGCGATGACACTTTGTCGTCGTGTTGTGTGTGTGTGCTGATTCTTTGTGGGCTGAGTTGGTATTTGTTGGATGTGCCGTCCTAGTCATTGCCTAGGCGGCGGCGAAGGACGCGAGGTAGTGCGCGGTGGAGTACGACGGGAGTACACCATCTGGCCCGTATCAGGTGTGGGACGGCGCCGTGGTACCTCGCGCTGTTGTACCGGCAATAAGCGCACTGGTAGTGCGTAGTATCGGGTACATACCCGAGGCTTGTGACCCTTTACATTACTACATGGGTAGCAATGGTTGTCACCATAGTGAGGTTGCGGGTTCGATACCTGTTTGGGTCTTGGCGCGGAGCTGAACGGTCGTGGGTTCGAACCCTGCGCATAGCGCGGAGCTTGTGGGTTCGAAACCTGCTGAAGTGGGGACGAGAAGCGCGCGGGTATAGTCGCGGAGCTGAGAGGTTGCAGGTTCGAATCCTGCGCATAGCACTGAGGCTGCAGGTTCGATACCTGCTGAGCAGATGACGAGAAGCGCGCGGGTATAGGCGCGGAGCTGATTGGGTGCAGGTTCGAAACCTGCGTATAGCACAGAGGCTGCAGGTTCGATACCTGCTGAGCAGATATTGAGAAGCGCGCGGGTATAGGCGCTGAGCTGAGAGTGTGCGGGTTCGAATCCTGCGTACAGCACTGAGGCCGCAGGTTCGATACCTGCTGAGCTGATATTGAAAAGCGCGCGGGTATAGGCGCTGAGCTGAGAGGGTGCAGGTTCGAATCCTGCGTATAGCACTGTGGCCGCAGGTTCGATACCTGCTGAGCTGATATTGAAAAGCGCGCGGGTATAGGCGCTGAGCTGAGGGGGTGCAGGTTCGAATCCTGCGCACAGCCCTGAGGCTGCAGGTTCGATGCCTGCTGAGTTGACTTCGAGGGGCGCGCGGGTATTGGCGCGGTTATTACATCGTCATTGGTAGCTAATGACCATGTTTTTTGTTCTAATACTACAACGAGAATCACGTAATAGGCGTCTATTGTCCTTCCATACTGCTCGTTGTAGAATTCCTCCTCGTCGTCTGATAAACCTACGGAGTCTAAAATTATATAATATGCCGCGTCAAATCTATCGCGGATCAATTTTACGCCTGCGGCTCTGGCAGCGAATCCAGGGCTATAGCGCCTAGGTTTGCTAGACCTCAATGATAACGCTTCCAAATTAAGCTTAATAATAGCGATTTGTAACTGTCTAAATATTGCTACCTGTGATTCAGAAGGCATCGTTAATCGTCGTAGGCGAAGTCAGGCACAAGGACGCAAGCAAAATTAAAAGGAAATAAAAATATTAAAGTATTTAATCGTAGGTGAAATTCCGCACCACCTTTTTTTGGAAGTCGGTTAAAATAACGCCTAAATTAATAACGTTTGTACCAAACCTTATATGGGCTGATGGTTTAATTACTTAATTAAATGAAACCTGTAAGTTCGTTCGGTACTAAATATTTAATAACTGCGCGGAACCCTAATTTACATATAAGTAGTTAACCCAATTATAAATAACATATGTAACCTAATTA
Organism: Selenia dentaria; assembly: GCA_917880725.1. NCBI lineage: Eukaryota > Metazoa > Arthropoda > Insecta > Lepidoptera > Geometridae > Selenia > Selenia dentaria. Next base: position 24,495,151 of record OU862898.1, read on the forward strand.
AGTAGCATGTCTAAATGATTTATGAGTGTTGAATCACAACAGCTAATTACGTAATAATTTTCACGGAACTCCAATATGGTGTGCGGATCTCTATTAGGTAAGGATATAGTTCTTGAAATAAAATAAATTGGGCTGAATTCCAGACGTTCGACTATGGACGAATTATGATTATTTAATCTCAAGAACACAAGCAAACCCGTCTAACAGTACTTAGTATAATTTTATAATTAAAATCAACAAAGCACCTGGCGTAGGTAGGTACTTAGCCTTAAGAATTTTAATTACGAACCTTTCTTGCAAACAATTAGTGAACAATCGTATCGGCAGTCGTTCCAATTAGTAACAAGGGTCAGTTTCGCTTGGCAATATGTTTGTTCCTAACGAGTGGAATTTTTTTGCTAGAAGCTTCGAATCGCTAGTCGGGTTAGTTTGGCTTGGCAAATCGCACTGCCGGTTCACTCGTCTAGAAGCTTCGGATTGATTTGTAAGACGTAAGGGGATTTACATTAAATCAATATCTATAAGAAGTAGTTTGTAAATTAAATAGGTCTGATAGGGATTGATATCCGTTATTTGGGAATTAAATTGAGTTTATTGTGGGCTGATTTAATGGACTGTATTTAAGGGATAGGGGGTGATAGCATTGGTTTATCCGGCAGCGAAAGAGATTATGTTGCCGGATATCCGCGCTCGTGGGAAATGTGGTTTATCCGGGTACCCGGTTATATCCGGATAACCGGATAAATCCGGCTCGAAGGAAAATATAGTTTCGCAGTTTCCTGCTAGCTATACGCTCGATGATAGGGGGGGGGGTAGATGCGGTTGAGCAGTTTCCTGCAACCAGAGAATAGGTAAGGAATAATTGGGATGGTAAATACCTGCGGAGGTGAGCTCTGTGTCTGTTGAGTGCTGGTGACCGTGGGTCCTCGTGGAGGCGTCCTGCTGTCGACGGCGTGCAGAATGAGCTGAAGAACTATTGTCACTTGGTTCTAATGTTTGTATTGTCCCTTTGGGTTGTGCACTGGTTTACGCGGCGGGCTGAATGCGTGTGTACACACGTGCTGATTTAGGAGTAGTTTCTGGTTGGGCCGAACACACCCTGAAGGTCACTCGCGGCGAAGTCATTCGCGGTGACTCGTGCTGATATAAAATGGCGGTGCCATGCGGTTGCTGCGCGGCGGTACACGTCCGCCGGTCGCGAGTACAAAAAGGTGACTTTTGAGCTGACGCGTAAACGCGGGGCTGATATTGGCGGTTCCCGATTACGCCGTGCGGACGCGACGGCGCCGAAAAGGTGACTGTTTCCGCTTCCTTCCGCAGCCGCTTTCTTCTAGTTATGACAGCTGCAGGCGAAGCGGCGGTGGGGCACGCGGGCGCGGTGCGCCTTAAGGTGACGTCACGCTTTGGCGTGAACAACCACTATTGTATCTATACGCAATAATCTAATAAAAACCTTGCCTACGGCTCGCACACCCGGCTGCGTCCGCGCTTGTATTACATTTTACGATCAGTACCGATTTTATAATCGAAAAAAAAAATGTAATTTAAATAACTCAGCGAAATAGTGAATACAAGAGGAACCGTCATGTAACCAGATATACTTCGATGTGGTGACTTAACCCTTTGCGTCCCAGAGACGTAAATATACGTCAGTTTCATTCATTAATATTTTGTTCTAATTATCACAGTATAGGAAGGATTTAGCCTGTTATTGACCGTGCGAGCTAAGCGTCTCTGCTTTAACTTGCCAAATTGACTTTCATCTGTCCATATATTTGTTAAGTTGTATGTTGGTCCTCGACGAACTTCTTGGTCGGACGGTCCTCCTAAGACAAAACTTGAAATGCATATTTTACTATTTAATATATTTATTGCAGTCGGCAATTTTTGAGACAGAGGTACTTTTTACTGCGACGTTATTTTTTTATGCGATACGTTGGCAAAAGAGCAAGCTCACCTGATGGTAAGTGATTCTTTGCCCACGGACATCTGGAACACCGGAGGTCTCGAGGATGCGTTACCGACCTTTGAGGAAGGATGATAGGAAAGAATAGATAGAAGTAGATAGGTCGGAGGGGAAGGGGAAGGAGAGGGAGAATGGGGAAGGGGAGAATCGGGCCTCCGGAACCTTCCACAAGCCGACGAAACGCAATAGCAAGCTATGTTACTTCACGTCGGTGTTATGTGGGAGTGTGGTACTTCTCCGGTCGTGCTGACTGTCACCGAAAAGAAATGTATTAGTTACCGATCGATTTTTATAAAATTTGGTACACATATTACATACATACCTGATTATAAAGAGGAATTTCGAATATGAGTATAGTTGGTCCAGTGGTTGCCGAGATAACAGGTTGTGAAGTTTAAAAACTGAACGATTTTGGTAATATTCAGCACAAATATTTAGCACCAACAACATATAACATTTTAGCAAAATTGGTCAAGGTCTTGTCAAATAAACATAAGTTTTTTTTTTCTGAATGTCGAAGACCTGCATATAGCTCAGAATGCAAATCATTGCTGCTGATAAGAATAAGCTCGCGAGTTCTACTGTTCGCAGAACTACTAGTATATAACCCTGTCATGATCAAACCATGTTATAATCACACACTCCTAGACTATTTCCTTCTTCAAGCAGTTGGGTATCCTCAGTTATGTGTCATTACAAGTCCTCTTATTTATTAAAACTTAAGACTGGCTAGGACTCGCGAGATATTTATAATAGCCTCATATAATAGTCTCGACCAGTATCAAACTTATTTGAAGTTCTTCTTCTGGGAGTCACTCTTGTGCACAGCGGCGAGCTCGGAGGGGGGGGGACGGGTACACGTAACTGGAGCTGCGACGATCGCGCTGTGTCTGCAAAATTTCTTCCGTCCGAACTTGCGTCAATGTCACCTTCAGACGAAGAACTTCGAACTACGAGTAAGTTCGAAACAGCCGAGCGATTCTCTAATGATTCGTCGACGAGCTCACCGATGTCAAATACACACATCGCCTTTGCACACAAAGTTGTTTTTCCAATGTTTCTTGTCATCTCGACATTACCGGAAATAGTCTCCTATTTCCGGTAAACATCAATGCAAGTCCTAGTCGGTCCTAAAGTATAAATATGAACATCACGATAGTTTTCCATCTCAAATTCCTCTTTTTTGTTCCAGAAGTGGCACAGCCCAGCGATGACGGTAGAGGGCCGGAGGTGCCTCTGCGTCGTGGTGATGCTCATTCACACCGTCAGAGGCGCTGGAGAAGGTATGCTCAACTAAGTTTTTTGCTATTCTTGTTAAATGGGTTTTTTGTATAAGGTCATAATCTTTTGAAGGTAAGATCCCCACCCTACCGTTAGAGTGAGAGGCCCCAGGTTTAACCCCAGTTCGATGCAAATATTAGTGTGATAAACAGATATGTGCGTGTATCTATGCCTTTAACACCGAGAATCCTAGTAAGGCAATGGGGACGTTTATTTAAATACTAGCGACTGCCCGCGACTTCGTTCGCGTAGTAAGCTCGGCCTTCGGTCTGGCCATAATCTCCCATCTTTTATTGGTTATTTTTTTACCTTCCCCTGACAATAATTAACACAACCAAAAAAAGAAATTACAAGATTGTTCCATGTTGTTTAAATAATTGTTCCATGTTCTCAAGTTATAGCGTGACCAGCAGAAATATGGGTTATTTTTTATATAATAATATCGATTTTTTTGGAAGTAAGCTACAATATGAACATGTTAATAAATTAAAAAAGTAAATAAATTATGATTAATTATTTATTTAGTTTTTATTACTATTTTTACGCCTGCTCGCAGTTTGAATAAATTGATGAAGGTGAATTTATTAGCACCTAAATATATATATATATATGAATAAGAAAACAATATGAAAATGTTTATAGACATCCTATTTATTTATGGAACAACATCCACACGAGGTCTTTAGGTCCCAAACAAGGCAGAGCCTGTACTATGGTAACTGACTGTTATGATGTGTTCATGCACACAACCCGGAACCAGCGGCTAAAATTCGTGGCCGTGGCCGTAGACAATCAGGCTGCTCTATATCAGATTGCACTGTGGGTTCCGAGAGAAGTCACGCCGAGAAGGATGCCGCGACTTTTGACGAGGTCTTCCGCGCGTACCCGTCGCGCCCGTAATGCTTCAACTGTACGTGCTCGCATTTTGCTCGGTTACATGCTCGTTCAGTGTAATATTATGAATAATGCATACGCATATTAAATCTAGTCTCCACGACACGGGCCTTGAGCCTATTGTGATCCGTCAAATTTTTCCTATGTTTAAAAATACAAATTATATTGTTAATTTAGAACTAAGACTCGTATGTAAATTTCTTTCAACAATAAACTTATTCTTAAATATTATAGTTTACTAAAATTATTCTATAACATTTTATATTTTATATCTATGCATTTTTTATTTCTGTGTGTAACCGTATTTATATCTGTGTGTAACCGTATGACATTATGGTGTCTTGGCCATAGCTGTAAACCATTATGTATTGAATTACATAAATAAACAAATAAAAGGCAGGGATCTACTGACTGTGTCAACCAGCCTGTCATAAATGATTTGATTTGATTAATTCGACCTTAAAATCTTTAAGTGGAATTTAGTCATAAGCCTGTAAAACATGATATAGGTAGTATATCTTTTTTTCTATAAAACTGCGTCAGTGGTATGTGTGTGTGACTCCTGTGATGCGGGGTGGGGTGCGGGGAAATAAATAGGGCAGGGGAGGAAAGTGGCTATATACATATGACTATTAACACGGATAGTTGTAATAGTCCTACAGATCAAGCTCTCGGTTCATAAAACTTGTAATTTGGCAAACAGCAGTTAAGCAAACAGTTATAAGAACATTAATTACTTTTTGCAGCGTATAAAAACGCATTTTAAAAACATTTTAACCTACGAATAATAATAAGTCAGGAAGCATAATTCAGAACAAATTCCACACAAAAAGTGGCCCTTCAAACCAAAACGACGTATGATTCCAAATACGAATTACTTCCGAGGTTACAAATAGACATGTTCGGTGATTGGTTTAAATTCAGAAGGAAAGCAGTGATTGGCTCACGCGCGTGCTGCAACGTCTACTATGACAACTGAGTCGTAGCGGCGTGGACGATGTAATGCAACAAGTGGATTGGACCAAGTCAATAATATACACAATGTTTTTTATTTGTTTTTTTATATCGGTTACTTTTTAAAATTCAGTGAACTTTATGTCCCGCCAAATATTAAGTTTTCGTCTAGAAGTAATTAGAAGAGACTCTTTTTCCGCAATGTAGTAAAGTGAGATTAAATAACCAAAAATATATTGCCCGCGACTACGTCTGCGCAAGGTTAGTACTTCGAGTAGCTTATTATCTTCTCCAAGGCCTCACCCTGACCAGACATCCATCATAAAATATGTATATGGTCAAACGCCATTGTTATAATAGAAAACCAAGAGAAAAAATAAATACTAAGTGTATCAATCGCACACACTAAGCCGTGCATAAGACCTAAAATCGCACGATTGTGCTGTCAAATAGATACTTATGTCAAAAAATGATCAAAAATAACCGCAGCTCCGGACGTGGGTTAATATTTGTACTTTTCGGTGGCATAAATAACCCTTTTTTAGCTTTGCGGACGGTGGACAAAAAGAGCCCTAAACGACATTTTCATCTACAAATTTCCAATTCGAACGCCATTGTGAGCGTTTTAGCGTTATTTTCGTCAACTTGGGGCTATTCGAACGCACTATATAATCTATCAGAAACTGATACAACTTTGACAGAACTCTATTGACAGAAAGTAAGTCATCATTACGATCTTGGCGTCGGTGGAGATCTTGTTATTTTGTCTATGCTTTACCCAAGAATATTAGGCCGTTCCACCCGCGTGGGTGATGATAATGATGATGAAAATTAGCCTATGTGCTATTCTAGACTATATTCTATCTCTGTGACAAATTTCAATCAGATCCGTTTAGCCGTTCTGCTGTGATTGAGTAACAAACATTCAATAAAATCATCCATCCATCCACACTTTCACATTTATGATATTAGTGGGATATAAGTAGGAAGTAGGATAGGATATTCGTTATTTGCCTGGTGGACGTTTTTCAGTGGTCGCAGAATACCTTCATTATCAATTATTTTAGAAAAGCATTGTGTTGATATTACTGACAGATTTATGAGCAACTCAAGTAAACCACTTCAAAATTTGCAGAGGGTGAATTTACATTAGCTTGAAAATTTAAACGTACTTACGTAATTCAACCAAACACTAAACTATTTTTTAATGCTATATTATGCAACTGTAGGTAATCGGTTATTACTGTATGTTGTGCATTTTCTGTAGTATGTTATTATTATAAATTAGTATTAGTATTTTAGAGATGTTGATTTTTTTCGGGACTAATATCATATATATAATCATCAGCGTTAAAATGCTTAATATAAGATTTGATATACATAATAATATAACTAAAAAAACCAGTAGTACTTAATGTACAAACTGGGAGGATCTGCAGTTTTGTGTAACATGGTACATATACAATATCTTTCAATTTACTTTTTTATTTTTTTCTTCATAATGAACGGAGTAAGTATATAATGCTGGTTTTCACAGGCATCTAGTCATACTTTTGTCTTTCTAGCTTAAGTGCAGAGAAGTATTTATTTTACTGCGTTGGATCGGCAAGGAAATGAAAATAAAACAAAATAAACAAAATACATTGCTGATACATTTCAATATTCAGTTCTGTAAAAAAATATACATTAAACAAAAATAGACTGACTTTATTTTGCATAGTATTGACCATCTCGGTTTGTATACGTATTTGAACATCTTTGAATATAAATATAATTTTGCTACTACGTACTAATAAAAGTGATTCCTGGACATTTTAATCTTGTATGGATCCTGCACCACTTCACTACACATGCTGGCATGATGATTCACAGCTGTAGTTCACAATGATATAAATTAAAATGTATGCGAAGAATTCACGTGTGCTCGCTTGCAAGAAAAATGTCCGACTGATGACTTACTGAACACGACTTCTAAGCCCCGCCTACTTGAACACGACTTTTGTTGGGTCATTTTTTTAACGCAGTTACTGTTCCTGACTTATTATTATTCGTAGATTTTAACATTCACACACAATAAAAACAGACCTTTACATAATTATTCAACTCAAACAGCTTCCACGCTCTACCGTCCTTTAAACTCTTTTAACCCCTATAAAACTACCCTCAAAATGCTTGGGTGGAGCCCGCGCAAACAAAACTCAAAATAAAAGACTCTCGAGAAAGTACTGGCTTTCATTTATTTAGTGTTTCTTTTTTCTGACGGTACCAAAAAGTTTGCTGTTTGTGAACTGTTTTGCTGGTTGTACTTTTGAGGTAGATTTTGTAAAATTGTTCTATTAATAAAAATGGGGTATGACCTATCTCAATTATTAATTTCATTACATTTGTCCATCTAATCTCTGTAAGAGGATAGAGTTATAAAAAAACCTCTTTTCCTCCTTTCTTGCTAAAAAAAGTTGGTTTACGTCATCGTTCGAAGTAAGGAAACCCCTTAATGTTAATTTAACCCAACCGACATCCAAAAGGAGGAGAGTCTCAAGTCAATGCGTATATTTTTTATTTATGTATGATCAGGCATAACTTTTAAGAGACTAGTCCGATTTTGACAATTCTTTGTTGTTTGGCAGAGTATACTTCAAATTCGGTCAAGAAGTGTTTGAGTTACACTGCAATAACTGAACAGTATTTCGCCTATCTTGATAATATCCTTTATGACAAAAAATTACGATCGGTCTCGTAAGTTGCAAGTGTCAATAAAAAGGGTGAATTATTTTTTTTACCAGAAAATGAAACAGGCTTTAGCACTAAAAAGTATGAAATAATTTCGATAGGGTGAACCGATTCTCAAAACTCTTTTTTGTTTGAAAGCTGGTGCTTCCCGTGTGGTCTCATTTAATTTCATCAAATTCAGTCCAGTTGTTTTTGAGTTACACTCCAATAAATATATAGAATGGAAGTCAATATGATTTTTTTTAAATTGTACTTGTTTATTTGTTGTTAAAGTAAAGGAGTTGAGTTGTAAAGGATACTGCAATTCACTATACTTCTGTTATGACCATCATGACTCAAGACTCAAGACTCAAACGGGTCTATCGAATACTAAATCAGAAGTGATGATATCCAGCCCGATTAAGATCACATTCAGATACTTGCAATATTGTAGAGAAAAATTACACACGAACTCTCGCTCTCTTTGTTCGGTGGTAGTGCCACGCTGTAACCCCACAGCCGAATGGGCCGGCACGATCGGAGAAGTACCACACTCCCACATAACACCGACGTGAAGTAACATAGCTTGCTATTGCGTTTCAGTCGGTTTGTGGTAGGTTCCGGAGGCCCGATTCCACGGAGAAGACTCGAGACGGAGATAAAAACAACAAATCAAAAACCATAAAAAATCGGTTCAGTCGTCCTTGAGTTGCAAGTGTTTGAACTAATCCGACTATTTTTTATATTTTTTTAAATTTATTAATGATTAATAAATAAAATAAAACTAAAATCTACCTGTTGAAGTAGTTTTACCGTGCGAACAAATTGAGAGGCGCGTGGTGGTGCTCCTAATGCTCCATTTGACTGTTTTACAACTGAAATTGTTTTGAAAGTTTCTTTTTATGGACCCTTATAAATGCTACTTGTTCTTAGCAGCCCTTAGGGGACTATACAGTGTCTTAAAACTTTAGTGGTAAAGGTTGTGGGCAATGAGAAACTTGGAACGGTTTTCTTTTTTAAAATTAACTTGGGATGATGTTTATATGAAACAGATTATTATTTGGAGGAATAGCATCGCTGACCGAGGTGTTGATAATGCGAGCCGATGCGAATACCGAAGTAATATTAATTGATAAAGCCGCGTACCAAATATGTAAAACAACGATACAAATTGATTTCATAATTTATTATTTACTAGCTGCTCTCTGCGGTTTCACCCGCGCGGTCATGGACGATGATAATGATGATGAATCTTATATAGCCTATGTTACTCAAGTTAAATGTAGCTTACCAATGGTGAAAGAATTTTTTAAATCGGACCAGTAATTTTTGAGCCAAATCGTTACAAACATACATACAAATCTTTCCTCTTTATAATATTAAGTATAGATTTATTTAGTAAATCAACAGCGTGTACATGTAAAACTTAATATTATATGATGTAAGTACTACATTGTAAGGCCAATAACAGGTTACGCATATTAAATATGAGAAGAATGTGTCAATTTTATAAGTACTTAATATGTGTATTTGTATATATAAAACGAATAAATATATTTAAAAATGTGAAGCTGTACAATCAGCTACCAAATGTCAAAGAGATATATTTATAACGTTATAACGATATAACACATATCGGAATCAACTACAACATTGCGTAAATAACCTGATTTAATAACCTAACGACGTCAGAAGATTCAGTGTAATTATATTTAAATTAATTTCATTGTAATTGAACAGTAGTAATTGAAGAAAAATAAATTTCATTAAATCTAAACCTAAATAATTTTTATCGTGCACGATACAAAGATGCCCTTTTGACTATAGCCGAGACACTGGGAATTGAAATCATCACACTAATCATTATCAGCCTGTAGCAGTCCACTGCTGGACATATGCCTATCCAATTGCACGTCACTTAGGTCTATCTTGGGCTTCTCGCATCCAGTTTTTGCCAGCCGTCTTGCGCAGATCGTCACTCCACCGTGCCTCAGGACGTCCTACACTACGTTTGCCGAGACGCGGTCTCCACTCTAGAACTCGTTTACCCTAACGGTTGTCGGTTCTACGGCTAATATGGCCAGCCCACTGTCACTTCAGCTTGCTGAACCGGTGGGCTATGTCGATGACCTTGGTTCTCTGACGGATCACTTCATTTCTGATGCGATCCCTCAGAGAAACACCGAGCATAGCCCTTTCCATAGCCCGCTGAGCGACCTTAAGCTTGTGGACCATTCGAGCCGTTAGGCTCGTCACACTAATAATTACATATAATTACACTGTGCAATTAAGCAGCTATGAAATTTAAAAATAAACGCGTGCATTAACACACCTCTTAAAATAAGACAGATACTTTCAACGGAATCTAAATTGAAACGAGAGTCCGTCGTTTAACTTTGGATCCAGGTAAGCTTTAGCAGGTTTTGAGTTTGCATATTTAAAGTTTTCTAAACCTGATAACTTTAACTATACTTACTATTTAAGGTTGATCTATCTATACGAGTAGACTTATTTTTAAGTCATCATCATCATCTCAGCCGTAGGACGTTCACTGCTGAACATAGGTCTCTCCCATGATTTTTCAAAAGGACCGGTTGCAAGCGGCCTGCATCCAACGTCATCCTGCGACCTTTATCATGTCCACCTTGTCGATGGACGACCTACGCTGCGCTTGCCGGTCCGTGGTCTCCACTCCGGAACCTTTCAGTCCCATCGGCCATCTGTTCTGTGTGCTATGTGCCCTGCACACTGCCACTGCAACTGGCTAAGCTACTCGCAGGCTTTGTGCAAGTAATGGCAGGTTTTGAGTTTGCATAATTAAAGTTTTCTAATCTAGATAACTATATATACTATTTAAGGCTGATCTACCAATATCAGTAGTCTTATCTTTAAGTAACGTTATTTAATCGAATCAAATCAAAACCATTTATTTCGGCTAACTTTTCAAGCCATAGGGTAGTAGTTTAAATAAAACTTTATTATACAACATTATGTCAACTAATCAATTTCCGACGACCCTTTTAACTCAGTTGGTATGACAGCCGTCAAAAAGATTCGATCCATGGTCGGAGGAAAAGTATAGGCAAAGAAGAAAATCTTGATACTTTGTTTTTGTGTTTTCCTCATCGTCTCATAAAGTTTTAGTAATGTATTTACCACGGCTTTATTAGAACACTATCCTGTCAAATACAACCGTGCGATTAGAGAGCAAACATCGTTGCATCTTTGACAACATCCGTGAAAACGACTAGATGACAAGGAACGTTGGAAAAACTTGTGTCCAATGGCGATATCTCATAAAGTCGTGAGTCACATCGGTGAGCTCGTCGACGAGCGTATCGACGAATCATTATAGAATCGCACGGCTGGTTAGTGACTTTATGACGGACTTATTTGTGACTGTGACTTGAATCTGACTACTTAAATACAAGACATGGTTTTCATTTCAACTAAGGTTAGGACGCTACAACCGAGACAAGGCAAAAAAATATTAGTTTTCCGGATTAGTGAATGTGAGGAAGATAAATCATTGTAAGTATGAATGTGCATATCAGCGATTTTGTGTGTAACAGAGAGATGTACTCGTATTATCAGAAATTGACCAGTTACTGCGCACTGACCGCCTAGCGTGCTAGTGTTTCACGTCGGGAATTTTGTAATTAAATAATAGTACATTTGAAGTCCGTTTTGATATTCAAGGTCAGTGGCAATAACTCCAGTGCAGTTTAGGACCCTCACACATATATATATGTACATGGTTAGCGTAATAAATAGGTATAGAAGTAAGATACAGAACACGCATTATTCAGAGAAGTTTTAAACACGCAGATGGCGCACCGTAGCGTACAAATCTTTCTTAGAATGTAATGTTTGAAAACTGATAATTGTAGGCCCTGGAATAATATACTTGGTTGAGTGCTGCATATAACTTTTGGAAAGCCTATTTGCACGAACGGAATATTATTAGAAAAAGGCGCCTTGCGACATCGGTGCTTGAGAAGTTTCATTAGTCTTTAGGCTAGTTTTTAATTTAATGACTACCTACAGAAAAAATATTACATATATCAATTCACATGAAAAATCGTATATCAAAAAGGTCTAAATCTATCTGCTGAGCAACCAGATCATGAGTGAAACGGCTTGTACCGAGGGAGCGTAACGTGTGGTGTTCGTGCGAAGAGGCGGAGCCGCGAGCGCAAGCAGGCGCGCACGTACACACGCCCGGCGCACGTGGCTCGGTACTATTAATGAGAGACGCGACAGAGTGGTGGGGTTATCAATTTTGTTTTGGAGCAACAGGTTATAATATTATCGCACGTTTGCGCCTGAGCTCCAAGGTGTTGATACCAACCATACCCGCTATGAACAAGGACGGTAGGTACGGATAGTAACCGTACAACTTGTTGTAAAGGAAGCGAGGAAATCTCTTTTGTACCTTCTCTACTATAAGCTTGTATTTTCCTTCGTGCGGGTCCCAAACGACTGAATTGTACTCCAGCTTGCTACGTACAAACACGTAGTAGAGGGTAACGATGGCACTTCTATCACGGAAACGCCTAGATTGTCATGACAAAACCCAGAGACTTGTGAGCTCGTCTACACACCTCCACAATGTGGTCGTTGAAGGTCAACTATGTGTCTAGGGTTAAGCCGAGGTCACGAAGTATTTTAATTTAACGAAATACATGCAAATGCTTACGTACTTCATTAATAGAGAAACAAGTATTAAGTTAGAACGCTAGAGTGGACATATATAAACATCAAGTAATGAAAATCTACTTAGGCTCGCCCTTAAAATCACTCGCTTTGTAAAACACTCGCACAATATGCAATGTATCACTTCCCGCACTTTGCAATATGACGAATGTACGCGGCAACCGTAGGGGCGTGTAGCTGGAGTGCTGCCGTAATGATATAGCGCTCTTGACTCTACGACTAGAATGGAGAGAGCCGGGGTACGGCGGTAAATCTTTGGGAAACTGTGTGCGAACAGAGATTAAGTTGGTTATTAAAGTAACGGGTATTTAAAAAAAATAGTAACGTATCTTATATAAAAATATTATCTTGTAAAATAACTTTTACTGTGATGGAAGGTGCTATTAAGACAAACGTCTTAGTGGGTACAGATGTACTGAGAAAGGGTTTTTTGAAATTCAACCCCTAAGGGGGTAAAAATGGGTGCAAATGATTGCTTGGTAGTTTTTTGTTTTTGAACTGATAGGTGTGAACATTTTTAGATACCTAGTTCATTTAAAATAAAAAATGTTGTTATTTAATATTTTTTATAGTAATGCCTTAGGGGGTGAAATGGAGGATGAAACTTTTAAGGAAAATTCTTTGTTATTTAACTTATTAGTGTAAAATTTGTAGTGTTAAATATTTATATTTGTAGTAGTGTAAAATAGTCGTTTAAAAATACTCTAGACAGACGAAGTCGTGGGCAAAAGTTGGTATTTTTTGTAATAATATCAATCCATTAGGTTTCCACTGCTGGGTCTCGAGCCTTCCTCTAAGAGAGAGGAGTTGGGATATAATTTACCACGCGGCCCCAGTGCGGCTAGGTTAATAGGTTAGTGGCCAGCCCACGTCGGAGTTTTCAGGCAGCCCCAAGTACTTCGACATAGCTTAAAGACTGTTGTCTTAAGACAAACAACCGGGACAGGCAGGTTCCACAGATACGGTCAGGCAGTAACAGTAGATGTCTACTGTGCAGAACTCCGAACAATAATGGTGAAACTCGCAATAAACCGGCCCCGACTTGTCAATCGATCTTCACCACTATTGCTTCATGATAACGTCCTCACATTGTTCGACAATTAGTTTTAATACTACAAGACCTACAAATAGAAACTATCCGTCATCCTCGATACTCGACGGATGACGCCCCACAATATTGGTTATTGAGGTCATAAAGTATCTAATTTTACATTTAAAAATCAAATAATAATAAGACGTACACATTTCAATAAACTTGAAATATCTCAAAATCGGTTAGATTTAGGATAGGGTGTTGCATAGTCAAATCAGTCAGAAACGATGTAAGCTGCACGCCCTTAACGGGAAAAGGTCGACTTAACCAATAACCCTGTATATTAAAGACTTGAACGACATTCCAGTTAGATAGCAGAAATATAGGGTTATTGGTAATTAGACCGGATCCTTTTAAGGGGTGGTAGGGAATGCCATTTGCAACAATATGAATGTACATTGTGATATCCGGAAATGAATCATTTCTGTGATATTCTTTTTTTTTATTTTTTTTTGGAAAATCCAGTTTTACTACTTTAAAATTCAATAAAAAAAAAAGTAATCAACCGATTTCAATTCTGTTCGCAGTTTTAGAGAAACCTTGTTACAGCTCTTAATAATAAACAATAATATCGTGCTAATGTAGATCCATCCAAAAACTAGAGGCTTTTTCATAATTTTTATTTGATAATTTTTGTAAGATGCTGTACAAAAACCTTTATTTTCTCTACAAAAACGATAGTAAATTAAGTCTGCATTTTATTTAAAAAACATTTAAAAGTCTTTAGCTATCCAACGAGGTAAAAAAATTAGCACTTTATTGCACAATTGCAGAAATAATGCGATAACAAAGACTCAGGTAGAGACATTCCGAGAAAGGGTTTTAGACAACGGTATCCATGTTGAATGCGCCGTCTCCCTCTCGCTTATGTTTGTTGAACGAGCAATGAGAACCCAGTTTGCTCAAGCGCATCGTACTGTTCAGACGCTCTTTGGCAACCCTTTATTACGATTAAATTTCGACCTTGATAACGTTATTGGACTTGTGTAACTTCTTTTTCTGTGATTAGGTTAGTGAACTGGACTTTTTGATTGATTGCTTACCCGACGACTTGGCTTGTACTAAAGGATCTGATCATGACTGCGGAATCCCACGACCATCTACCTCGGCTTCGAGAGTTCACAAACGAAGAGTATGCGGACATACTGTTTTGCTATGGTTTTGCCAACGGCGTCGCTACACATGCTCGAACGGAGTATCAGTCTCGATTTCCACAGCGCCGTTTACCCCATGTGAGTGTATTTGACGGTGTGTACCGGCGACTACGAGAAACTGGTCAAGTTCAAAGACGACAAAGTGATGCTGGACGATCTCATATTTATCATTCGGATGAAGAGGAACAGATAATTCGCATGTTTGAGCAAGATCCTACGACTTCAACAAACATCATTGCACGACGTCTTGGCATGTCGCAATGGAAAGTATGGAACACAGTGCACCGCTCAAGACTCTACCCGTATCATTTGACTCCGGTACAAGTTATCCAAGACGGAGATCCTGCACGTAGAGTCGAATTTTGCAGATTCATGTTGAACACCGATATGGAAGATGCCAATTTTTTATTAAAAATCTTATGAACCGACGAATCCAAATTTGATCAGGATGGAATATCAAATTATCATAATATTCATTACGAGTATTGGGCCCCGAAAGATGACGGTAACCCAAACAAGAAAAGATTACAAGGATCACAAAGAAGGTTTTCCGTTAATGTGTGGATGGGCATTATTAAGAATGAATTGATCGGCCCTTTCTTTCTGCCCAACAACCTCAATGGTGAAGCGTATGAATTTTTTTTGAGAAACGAACTTTATGAGCTACTCAGTGAAGTACCCCTTGAAACCCGCAGAAACATGATTTACCAACATGATGGTTGCCTCGCACATTTTAGTTTGAGCGTCCGTGAGTGGCTCAATCGTCAGTATCCCAATAAGTGGATTGGCAGAGGAGGACCCATTCCGTGGCCGGCTAGAAGTCCCGACTTGACTCCCGTCGACTATTACGTATGGGGTCACATGAAAAGCTTTTTGTACGACGATACTCTTGGACCTGTGGCAACCATCGAAGAACTGAAACAGCGCATAATAAATGCAGCAGAAAAAATGAAAATTAATTTAAATACAAGTGTTGTTAAAAGCAATTTACGCAGACGTATGCGTCTCTGCATTCAAAATTCTGGCTCACATTTTGAGAACGAACTGTAAAAATAATAAATACAGACTAATTACATCTACTCTTTTATTTCTTTAAAAGAAATTAAGTTACCTTAAGAAAGTATTTCTTCCATAGCTACTTCTCATGGACTATTCTCATTCCTTTCTCGGCCTTTTGTAATCGCATTATTTCTGCAACTGTGTAATAAAGTGCTAATTTTTTTACCTCGTTGGATAGCTAAAGACTTGTAGATGTTTTTTAAATAAAATGCAGACTTAATGTACTATCGTTTTTGTAGAGAAAATAAAGGTTTTTGTAAAGCATCTTACAAAAATTATCAAATAAAAATTATGAAAAAGCCTCTAGTTTTTGGATGGATCTACATTAGTACGATATTATTGTTTATTATTAAGAGCTGTAACAAGGTTTCTCTAAAACTGCGAACAGAATTGAAATCGGTTAATTACTTATTTTTTATTGAATTTTAAAGTAGTAAAACTGGATTTTCCAAAAAAAAATTAAAAAAAAGAATATCACAGAAATGATTCATTTCCGGATATCACAATGTACAGTCATATTGTTGCAAATGGCATTCCCTACCACCCCTTAAAAGGATCCGGTCTAATTACCAATAACCCTGTATATAGATAACGAGGTAAGTACTTTGATTAAATGAAAAATATTTATTTATCCTACAATAAATAATTTAAAAAACGATATAAAAAAATATTTAGTGACACTTCCGCTGAAAAGAAAACAATGATTTTGGCCTATTTGGGGGCGTGCACCACCCTCCCTTCCGCATAAAATGCTAATAGGAAGAATACAAAATAAAAAACACAAGAAACCCCAAATAAACCAAAACCGATAGCATTTTATGCGGGAGGGAGGGTGGTGCACGCCCCCAAATAGGCCAAAATCGTTGTTTTCTTTTCAGCAGAAGTGTCACTAAATATTTTTTTATATCGTTTTTTGATAATGTATTTCCGCAAAGTAACGCCTTAATCAATAAATAATTTAAACTTATTCAGTACTAAATTGCAATTTTATACTTTAACCACTAATAATAATTGTGTTTCATATCACCACATGTTAGGCAATGTAGATTAAGGACAGTATGAAAACTCTGACAGTAAGGGCTAGTCTATTTTACAAGTCTCACTGGGCACGTGATGTATTAATATAGCTACACGAACTCTACTACGAGATCTTCCTTTGTTTATTTTCATCTATTTTATTTGTTTGTGTATAAGGGTAGCCTGTCACAACTATCCAAACAAACAAAATAAACGTAGAAATAAAACAAATATACTTGTGGTACTACAGTTTACTAAAAATAACGACGTCTTCATCAAACTACATCTCACTTGTTTTTCTCTTACGTAGTGATAAATATCTTTCTTCAGTAACAGCTGTACGTCTCAGTTTTGACGTTATATAAACAGTAGGTCAAGTATTGCATCACTGTCACTATACGCTTTGATATTGTACGGTAGGTAGCACCAAGACTGTTGGACAGACAATTACATAAAATAAACCTGAAACTACTTTCCTTTAATTTTGTAGTTTATTTTTTTATTACTAGCGTCTACAGACTCCACGGTCCGTGCCTGTTTTTTAGTTGTTTTGCAAATTTATCAAATCTAAATATAATTAAAAAAGAGACAACAATTATACTTAATTAGAGGACATAGGATGTTTACGTTAAACTACTTAATTAAGGGCTATATCGTTTCTGAGTTTGCATCAGCATTCAGGTCCCCGCCGAATTTTGATGTTTAACGCCTACTTAGCGAAGTTAATAGATTATCAGCCTGAAAATCCATCTGACTGAAGGATATGTTATATTATATCTCTTAATAAAATTGCAGTATTTGATATTGCTCAGTAGTCAGCTCCAAAAATTATTTAAAATCAAATTATTTAAGGTTCCGACTTCAATGCGAAAGTTAAATGATTGTAAAAATTCGGTTGATAAAGCTTTTCAATCTATTCGATAGATGGCGCTTGCCCCTTACGACGGTTTTAATCAATTAAGTAATTTAGTATAAATTCAATATTAATTCTTTTTTAAATCAAATTAAATTGAAAAAGGATGGGCGCTTTGGTGGCGTAGCGGTTATGGCGTCTGACATGGAATGTCAGGAGACACAAGATCGAAATCTTGTTGATATTTTGTACGTGATATAGATGACGCCTCCGTTAGCTCAGTTGGTAGCCTTCAAGCTGTGGGATCACAGTTTCGATACGTGACCGTGGGCAATATTTGAGTGATGAGCAAACATTTTTGTTCTGAGGTCTTGGACGCTGTGGGGTATCTATTTTTGTGTGTCTAATCATAATAATCATAATCATAATCAATTTATTAATAACTTTTGTTACACGTCACATATTTCTAATTTAGTACTATGCTATACTACATATAGTATTTGAATTTCCACTATTAGAGTACATTTACATAATTAGAAATATAAAATCGTTCACAATGTCAAATTATAAAGAATTAAACTAAAAATAATCTCAAAAATATACAAAAAATGAAGTCAAGTCAAGTATTGGAATACTATAGTACACAATACAAAAATATTAATAGTTAAGTACCTACATACTTATAATTTAAATTTAATAAATTCGTCATAGCTGTAGAACGTCTGCTCGACAAGCCAGCGTTTCAACCGTGACTTAAAACTACCCATGGTAGGTGCAGCGGTGATATGTTCTGGCAGCTTGTTATAAACTGTTGGACGCATGACATACGTCGACTTGGCCGACCTCTCCAGCGTGCGAGCTACTTCTCTGAGTCTAGCCTTATTGCGGACGCTGTTTAATGTCTTATAAGAGGCTTGGTTTAATCTGACATATACCGCAACTTGGAATATTACCAGTGCTGGCAATGTCAAGATCCCAAACCTCGTAAAATGTGTACGTGCGGAGTCGTCCTGCGAAATCTTCGCTATGGCACGGACAGCGCGCTTTGTCTATGCCTTCCTCGACGCTCAGAATACTAGTGTGAAACAATGAGCATATAAACGTTATTTTTTGTATTATGTATACAATAGTTTAGTTAAAGCCCGTATCTTTTTTTCTACCAATCTCAAAAAAGGAGGAGGTACTCAATGCGACTGTATTTTTACCTCATAACTTTCTATTGGGTGAACCAATTCTCAAAATTCTTATTTTGTTTAAAAGCTGGTGCTTCCCGTGTGGTCCCATGTAATTTCATCAAATTAGGTCCAGTACTTTTTGAGTTACACTCCAATAACTGAATAGAATGGAAGTCGGTATTAATTTGTACTTTTACTTGATAATATAACTACTTCTTGACGGCTTATAGTTTATGCCACGGTCATATAATAAGGGTTATTAAAACAAGAGTGTAGGTAAGCGATAATAGTATTACACGAGTGTTTTAATACATTATTATATGCCTTTGCATACACTTTGTTATGTTAACTCATACAACTGAAATAAAACAATAGTGGACAATGAGTTAAGAATTTATTTAAATGTCGTATGGCGGGAAATTTAGATTCTCATTCTGCATGACTGCGCAGCGTGCGCATCTATAGACAATGACCCTTTTTTTCTACATTAATTCAATGAGCCCACGTAAATTAAAAAGTAAAGGTTTTAAAAATTAATAAGTTATTTTATGATGCAGTTGTTTGAAAATCGAAGGAAAATGTTGCACTGTAATGTTTTTTTTTATTTTACCTATCCTCGAAAAAAATGTATGTGTATCTTTTCTGAATTCATATTTAGAATGTTACGTTGTGAGTGTATATAAAGTATTTCAATGTGGATGTGTCTAAAATTCGTTACCTTAGTATGTAGGTATGTAAAGGAAGTTATTATAGACTCTATAGAGCCATTTGTTCCAACATAACTTACTGCATTTTGTATGTACTGCGTTGTTCCTTAGAAATACCTCTTACAATAAATGTAGGAAGAGGTTTTCCGGGTAAATAAAAACAAACGCTCACTTCCATTTAGTACACTCCATCTCTTTCATATCTATCAGTATATAGGTGAGAAGGAAAGGGACGGAGTATTTGGCTTTTACCGGGTCTTAAGATAAGGTTAGGTTAATAGAAAGTTGTGGTTAAAATTCTGCGCGAGAAGTGGTTTATATAAATAGTTTTCCTTCTTAGATATATTTGTAGTCACTTTTAATGACTATTATTTTTAGCAGTGAAGAAGTCTATTTGTTTGTTAGTATGGCCTCTTCTGTTAGGTATTTATATTCAGAGTTAGGATAAAGACTTCTTAAGGTGTCACCATCACTGACAGTTGGAAGTTACACTGCCTTCGGAGCGAATGACTTCAAATTTAGTTGACAAATCTTGCAGTATTTTTTTTTATTAACTTTTGTGATATATAAGGTCTTTGATAATTAGTGCACAATATTGTAAAGGGTGGTTTGGGATCGATAACTGGTCATTATAGTGCAAAAAAATCATGCTTTTTTATTATAAACCCATATTCATTGCTCCGCAGCTAATAACCATTGCACGACCCATAGAATAGACAACAGTGACTTCGCGAGACATGCCTACCATACTTAGACATACTAAGAATAAGCACAACCTACCGACAATATTACCGTGGTCAAGCTTTCAGTCGCACTATGGCTTTTAGACGTGGACCAGCGAATATAGGTTCATAATAATAAAAATGTTATGCATTTATTTTCTATTTCTTTTTTTTTATATACCGAACTGGGTAGCACTTGACCACTATCTCACCTGATGCTAAGTGATGATGCGATCGATGATGGAGCGCGCTTACCCAGAAGATACCTATGCACTTGTGTTTTGAAGACCCCCATATCGTACTTAACCGGAAACACCGACTCAGGGAGGGTGTTCCATTCCCTAGCGGTTCGTATGATAAACGAAGAAGTAAATCGCTTCGTCCGGGTAAATGGAATATCCACCATAAAGCGGTGGCGCTTCTGAGTATCTCTGGATGTCCGATTATAGAATGGGGATGGCGGAATCAAATTGTGAAGTTCCATTGCACACTCACCGAAATGTATCCGATAAAAAACCGATAAACAAGCGACTTTGCGGCGATGCTCGAGACTCTGGAGTCTCTTGCGTACTAGGTGGTCGTCGTTAATGAGTCTCTTGGCTCTCCTCTCAATAGCTTCCAGTGTCTCCAGCTGGTATTTTGCAGAACCATCCCAAAGGTGAGAACAGTACTCCATACACGACCGGACTTGGGCTTGATAAAGATTAAGCAACTGTCCCGGTGTGAAGTATTGTCTCACCTTAGCCAAAACACCAAGCTTTTTTGAGGCAAGCTAGGCTTTGGACTCAATATAGGAGCCGAAATTGAGAGTTGGTGTTAATGAGATGCCAAGAAGCTCGAAATGGTTACTTATCGGCACGGACACATCCCTGAAAGTAGGAGCCAGCTGGAAAGGGCTCCGTTTGGCGGAGAAAAGACACGCCTGGGTTTTAGCAGCATTGAACTAGATTGGCATCGCCCCAATCGGAGACTGTCTGCAAAGAAAAGTTCAAGCGCTGAACCATCGCTTCCCTATGAGACTGGATTTGTAATGCACTTGTTCGTGCGTTAGATGTGTAACTCTCCACAACGGTGCTGTCATCTGCGTAACCAAAAATACCGGGTTTCAGCAGGTCATTAATATGCAGCAGAAAAAGTGTTGCGGAGAGTACTGATCCTTGGGGGACTCCGGCATTTATAGCCAATTGGGCGGAAGAACAGCCATTGATGACTACTCGAATCGACCGATCCCTCAAGAAATCTGAAATCCACACACACAAACCAGTGGGAAGGCCGTATGAAGGAAGCTTGCTATCGTGCCAGACCCTGTCAAAAGCCTTCGAGATATCGAGAGAGACAGCAAGCGCTTCTCCGTGGTTCTCGATGGCTGAGTTCCAGATGTGAGTGGCATACGCTAGAAGATCCCCAGTAGACCGGTTTCGGTGAAATCCGTATTGTCGGTCACTGAGGAGATCGTTCACTTCTAGGTATGCCAGGAGCCTGTGGTTCAGTACGCGTTCCAACGTCTTACATAGTACGGAAGTGACTGAAATAGGCCTGTAATTAGCAGGGTCTGCGCGACTAACTTTTTTGGGCACGGCTTCTTTCATGGCCTTTCATTTTCATGGCATTACCAAGCCCCCCTATTCAATATTGTGCCATAATTATCAAGGCCTTGTATAATGTATTTGTTAATTAGCAAAAATTTAATTTTTATACGTTGACTTTTTTAAAGCACGAACGCCTGCTTAGCAATACCAAACATTGCAATATTTAGAGAGAAAAATTCTCTGACACGGATTGTCGGAAGACGCGGTTTCAAATCCCGTCCGAGGACGTGTATTATTCTCTCTAAAAATTCGTCAACGTCCATTGTAGTAGGTAGGCTCGTATCCGTAACGTACGTCATTGTACCTATTTAGGTGGGTAGATGGGTCTGGCGTAGTTACTGCTATCTATTCTGTGATGTTGCGGCGCCATCTTGCGTTCAGTCGCACTATGGGTTTCTTACACAGGGCGGTGAATATAGGTTTATTAGTAAAAAATATGTGATTATTCTTTAATTTTCATGACCAGTTATCGATTCAAAGCCACCACGTCCAATATTGTGCACTAAGTATCAAATACCTTATATTATTACTATGTTTTATTAGAATTGTTAGCTTGAAGTCGGTATATTTTGCTTGTATTTTTGACGTAATATAACTACACTAGTACATCATCATCATCTCAGCCGTAGGACGTCCACTGCTGAACATATGCCTCTTTCACAAATTTCCAAAAGGACCGGTTTGAAGCGGTCTGCATCCAACGTCGTCCTGCTGCCTTTATCAGGTCGTCAGTCCACCTTCTCGCTGGACGACCTACGCTGCTCTTGCTGGTCTGTGGTCTCCACTCCAGAACCTTGCCAACCCATCCCATCTGTTCTGCGTGCTATGTGGCGGCCCACTGCCACTGGCTATGTCGATGACTAGTTCGCCTACGGTTCTCCTCATTTCTGATTCGATCAGGTAGAGAAACCCCGAGCATAGCCCTCTCCATAGCTCGTTGTGCGACTTTGAGCTTGCTTTTAAGGCCCATAGTAAGAGACCACGTTTAAAAGTATCCTATGTGTTAACCCAGTGCCTCATCTACCTATATACCAAATTTCTTGAAAATTTACTCAGCCGTTTGAGCGTGAAAGAGGAACAAACATCCATACTTCCATTTATACTACAACTTTCGCGTTTATAATATTAGTACGAAAAACTAAGATCTGTCGTTTAAAATTCTGCCATTACCAAATGTCTGTAGAAACAGCATAATTAATTTTAACTACCTACAGATTCTCAAAGAAATTTAGACCACTGAGCCAGAAGGTATTAATTAAAACAGGAAGTAGGTACAACTACACAGGTTACATTAAGACTACGCTAAGAGATTTTGTAAGCGAACTATTACTTAGTTTATTAATAATGAGAGTAAGTTCTCGTCGACGAGCTCACCGATGTCAAATACTTTATGAGATACAAGGTTGTTTTTCCAACGTTTCTTATCATCTTGTCATTTGTTTCACGGATGTTGTCAAAGATGCCACGATGTTTTCTATTAGAGAATCGCAAGGCAGAAGAAATAGGGTTAATTTTAATATACTCGTAGCTAAGACTGTGAGTTGCCAATCAGATGCGGTCAAAAGTTTCGTTCTTATTTCGAATACAGCCTGTAACTGAACCGATATATCGGTTAGTCTTATTTATGGAAATTTATATATTTAAGTTACTTTTATTTTCAGAAATCCCTCGTTAAAGGTATCAGCTTTGTCATACTATATCGTCCGCCTGTAATAGGTTGTCCAGATTAATTGCGAGATAAAATGTTTTTCGTGTCGCAGCTTCTATAATTAAGTAATTAAGGAATATTTGTACATCTTCGGTGAAAAAACCAACATTTTCAACTGATACCATCATAATGTAACATTGACACTGTTTATATTTACATCTGTTTTTTCATAGATTTTTGTGATTTAATTTTTTTATATCATATATATATTTGTCGGCGCATAGCTTTAACCGATATTATTATTTAGTCAAGCGCCACCTAGTTTAGTTTTGGTGGACTAGAGATGCAAAGTGACGCCATCTCTGGTGTAACTCTGGTAGCGTGTGCTGGTCGCTGATTGGTCGATCGGTGGGTCGGTCGTTGAGAGCCAATTACCATTGAGTACTTAGTCATCGTCAGACAAAGGCGCCGGGGGAGAGCGCAGACACGCTCGGAGGCTCAGAGGAGCTCAGTTTCATGAATCAATGACACTTGCAGAAGTGTAAAACTGTGTAGCAGATAGCAATGTCCTCGTTCGAAAAGATACATAAATGAATTCAAAGACCTTAACGAATCTATGAAAGCTAAACTTTGCCTTATGCCCACCCCCTACACCAATATTCTTACCCTTAGGCTAACCTAACCTTATTGCAATGGAGATAGAGCTGTGCTCATGTCTTGTTTATTTCTGTACCTCGTCGTGAGTCAAGTGTATACCATGTGTACGTACAAAAAAGTGCTAAGCCATGTACGCGTACACCTAATGTATACAGATTTTTATAACTATGGTTTATAACTAATTCATCAAATCAAATGCATTCAATCGGTATAAACTTGCTTTTAGTTGGTCAAACTGTTCAAATGTAGTATTTTTTTATCTAAACATTTATGCGTAGTTCGGAAAGACACCGAAAGAGGTAGACACTGAACGGGTTGTGTATAAAAATCTCACAATTTGGAAAATAACGAAAACAATATACTATTTTTATGAAATGTTACCAAAATATCATAAAATATTTAGTAAAATAAATTATACATGCAGATAAAATTTAAAAACATAGTATAAATGTTTTTTACAATTGGAAGCAAATAGGAGCATATTTACAAAAACAATAAGAAATAAATTCCTACCGTTGATCGTCTTAAAAGTATATTTAAAGTGTATTTCTATTATACTAAGTTTGATACATAATGTACCTACTGTCTTATTGCAAAAATATAACTACACCGTCCTCTGTGAAATGAAAAGAGATTATTAAATCTAGAAAAAAATCTTGTATAAGTTTTGAGACAGAGTTCTGATACTCCTCCCAACTATGTGCATCGTACCTACTTTAAAAACAGGTTAATTTCCAATCAATTATCAATATACAGTGCAACCTTAATATAACGTACCTCAATATAACGACTTCCTCGATTTAACAAATTCTTCGTAATCCCTTTGAATTGTCCATAAGAGTCAATATAAAATATACCTTTACATTGCGAACATTCTTTGCGTACAACCTCTTTATAACGAATTTTCAACTATCAAGAAAAAGTATTCATACCTCTAATTAACGAATTTTGCCAACCCAAAACCTTTATATAAAGTTTCCACCAATAATAGAACTCTTAATCTTATAATGTGATTCATGTCTCGACATGTTTCGACACGCTTTTGTTTGTACAGTAATCATTGTTGTTTTGATGGAAAGTAATGTAAACACCTCTGCTCGTCACTATTGTTAAAGATTTAAGTTAAAATGGCTCAGAAACGTAAAAGGTGTTCCTTACCTCTTTATAACGAATTTTAGACCAATCTAACCTCAACATAACAAACCTCAGTTCAACGAATTACTTGATATTACGAATATTTTCTTGTTCCCCTCCGATTTGTTATCGAGGTTGCCTTGTAGTATAATATCATTGCATAGATTTTGACCATTTATATTTAGAATATTAAAAAGAAAAAAAAATACGGTATACTCGTAAAAGTAGATAAGTATGATAGAAAAAAAAACAAGTTTGACTGATCGGTTGAGGAATTTCGTAGCAACCTTACCTTCCGAGCCACTGGCCCCGAGTTCCATATGCGGACAGGTCAAATATCTGTGTGCCATGTCTGAGCTGTGTTTGGGTGTGTATATATATAAGTTGTCAGTAGTTAAGTACAGACTCTGCCTTGTTTGGGGTCTGTAGACCTTTTGTGGATGTGCCTAAAAATAATATATCAAAGAATTGGAGATAAAACTAGCAGATACGAATCCTTTTCGCATGTCAAACGTTCCCTGAATTACAGCTTGACTCTCAGCGGAATTGCTAACACATGCGATTTCAGTTTAGGTCTCAGGGTAGAGCAGGGTTGTGTAATGCGCCGCAGGGTCAGGTCAAAGGTCATTGAAGGGGAAATTGCCTCTGGAATGTCCTTTCCGTAAGCTGGGAGGTCGTTCCTGATTTAATGTATAGGGCGGCGGTTCCTAATGGCTAGTGGCTAATTAGAATAACACTTGAAACTGTCTGAATATATTTTAACAATTTCCTTGTGCAGAAAACATATACAAATACATATCATGGCCAATAGTCCAAACAATGGCCATCCGTGATAGAAATAGCATGGTGATGGAGGCCCTGCTGAAATGGGATGTGGGTAAGCAGTCCTCTACGTCTTAATGAGATTTTCCTTTTAAAAATATAAATATCAAAGTTAAATATAAGTAAATATATAAAAGTTTCCTTATTTCTATACGTCAAACAGAAAAAAAAACGTTATATCTGTAGTTGCCTTCGTAATGTAATGGGTAAACATTGGCATTCCGACCAGTCATGCTCACGAAGAGGTGATGGCAAGTGGCGTCGTCGTGTGTTGGCGATGGCTGGCATATGCGTCAACTCGTGAACGTGTGCTGCTTGCGGAGACCGGTCTGCTCCAAATTACAATGGATTCCTAATTTTGGTTTTGTTTTTCTCTCTGTTATTTTACTTCTTATATAATGTTAGTTTTAGTTTATGTTCCCTCATTGTATACAAATATGTATATTTAAATAGTTGACTAATTAGTTAAGTTAAGAAAATGGAAAAAAATGGCACGGACCTGTGGGTAGAAATATTAAATTAATATAAAATAATCCATATCACTGATGACACCGATCTTAATTCAAACAATCAATCAAAATATCTACTCGTATATCGAATATATAAAAATGAACACCTATTTCTCCTGGTCACGCTATAACTTGAGAACGGCATTACCGATTTCATTCGTCTTTTTTTAAATGTGTTCTGATACTTTGTAGAAGGTTCTTACATGAAAAAACAAGAAAATACGGGAGGTTATGGCGAGACCGAAGGCCGAGCCTACTACGCTAATCAAGTCGAGAGTCGCTAGTAATGTATACAAATAAACGCTCGTAGTACTACATTAATGTACTATATTAATGCGCATTATATAATCTATACTAATATTATAAAGAGGAAAGATTTGTAAGTAAGTATGTTTGTAACGAATTGGCTCAAAAAGTACTGGATCGATTTCAAAATTTCTTTCACATTTGGAAAGCTACATTCACCCTGAGTAACATAGGTTATACAAGATTCGTCATCATCCATCACCGCGTGGGTGAAACCACGGAGAGCAGCTAGTAATTATATATACGATATGACAATAAAATAATAGCGTGCCTAACACCGTTCAATAACGGATTATAAATAATAAAAAGCGGAGCAAACTTAAAAAGCTCCTTTATGGTCTTTCTTAAATATATCCTTCGCAATGTATTTAATGTATTATGAAGAAGACACTAAATTTATTTTATTCTTCCAGGTCCATCATCGCCACCTCCATCATCATCGCCGACTGCGAAGCCCGAGCATAACGAGCTGACGGTTTCCTTTCCTCCACTTGAGGATATCTTCGGTGCTACTCCTGAGAAGCAGTTCCATACAGAAAACAACACGTTGGTGACGTCACAGACCGGCTCTACAGCACTGCTACCATGTGTGATTAGGAATATTGGAGACGGCATTGTGAGTAGTTAGTACATAGATAGTTTTATTTTACAAATTCAGTACAATATTAATGTAGGTCGCAATTGTAATCCCCTGGAAACAAATCTCTGGTATCCACTAGACCCCACACAGTACGACGCAATATATATCCATCAACTCTCCGCTTGATTTCGTAGTTGTACTATATTTTAGGTTTCAAACGAATCAAATTTTAAAAAAACTCTGATACTATTTCTTTTCTTGTGTGGTTTTTAAAGCAGCGACACTGAACTATACAATTTAGAGCGAAAAACACACGTCCTTTGACGGGATTCGCGTCTTTCGACAATCCGTGTGAGACGCCATGATCGCTTGGCCACAAGGCATACTTAAGGGGGCGCTAAGTCCTGCACTGACGTCCCGCTTGGGGTGTATTGTGCATTTCCCCCGCCAGCCTCTACCCGGGCCATCCCAACTCCTTGATGTAACGGAGTATGACCTTAGGTCGCTGACCACACGGGAAGCACCAGCTTTCAAACAAAAAAAGAATTTTGACAATCGGTTCACCCTATCGAAAGTTATGAGATATTACAAAGTCGAATTAAATACCTCCTCCTTTTTGGTCGGTACAAAAGTACTGAGTGTTTGAAAAACTACAGTTTTTCCATGGTGGACTTGCAATATAAGTAATAAAATAACAATACCAAAAGAATAATTTAAAGAACAACATATTTTAAGTGTACTTATATTTTTTACAAATGACGATGTATTTTACTTAAAATATTAGGTGAACAGATCATTCTCGGTCTTTATATACACATTATTTTTATTTCAACATTATTAATATTTCTCGGCAAATCGTTGAATCTCGGATGAGCTCAGAATGCACACTTTCTCACTCCTTCATTCGTTTCTTTCCAAACCTTTTACGTTATACAATACTGTTCACTAACAATCTGTTAAAGTTATAATGGGGATTTTAATAACAAAGCAAACAAAGTTATATGATTATTAACGGGATATTTACCGTGGTAAGGTTGTGGAATGAGCTCCCGATATTTCGGCGCAGTTACATGCACCATGTTCACGGGAAGACTCGCTAATGCAAACAAAGTGTCAAACTCACAAGAATCAATAAGTTAAGTCTAAGCATAATGAACCAGGTCTTTAGAAATAAAATAAAATAAATATGCTAATTCCAAATACGTTCACGTTTCAATGTTTTTGGTACGACTCAAATGGCAGTTGAAAAAAGAGCAACGTACGGGATAATTTAGCGAAGATGAATTTAAATAAATAAGAGAAATTAAAATAAATTAATTAAATGACTGGCTGGTTGGCTCAGTTGTTAGCTACGCTGCCAGTCCCGGATTCTTTTTCCAGACAGGTCAAGCATTTGTTTGCATGAACAAGCATGATATGTGTCTGGGTGTGTATGTGTATATCAGTCATCAGGTTGCTAAAGCAGGATCTGCCTATAACCTCGCACTTGTGGGTCTTATGGAGCCGTATATTGACGTGCGTAAGATAGGCGCATATCGATAAGAATAAAATTAGATAGAAACATAGTTGTAATGAATGTTAAATAAATAACGTTTATTCTTCCTCATCGGAATCTAAGTCCTATGTATCATCCTGTAGATTGATCATGAATGGTGCTTGATCTCTTATAATGGCTTTCTGTAAGTCAGAGTTTTGAAGTTTCCCGGCATGCCTCACACACTTGACCCAGTCTTCCTGTGTAACATTATCAATAGCTTTGTGAAGGAGGCTTTCAACATCTGCTATCTTGAATTATTTTCTTGAATTAATTATTCGCAGTGACTTCTGCGACGATAAGCGAGTGCTAATGAGGGTCGAATGCAGGTATCGGATTATCGATAACATGTTAGGAAGCGTTGCCCATTCCTATCCCTATTGACGTTTATGGCCCTACGACTCAGTTGGTAACGCGGTGACTGTAGTTTGAGCCCAGAACACTTTGTGTGGATGTTGTCCTATATTATTTATATTAGTAAACAGAATTAATGCTATGAATAACTGATGACGTATGTTGAATTTGTCTTATTTATATATTTTTTCAATAATTTTTTGTGCTTTAGAATCACATTAATATGAAATAAGTATAATGTTTTAAATAAAATGCTAAATCTGAGCTTTATGCACATTTTGTATCTAGAATGTAGGAGAAAAGATGATGATGATGTAGGAGAAAGGTTTATACTTTTATAACAAAAACAAAATACCTAACTTAAACTATGTACAAATATAAAATATAAATAAATACACATAAATGTAATAACGTCAATGGCTAAAAACTAAAAAAATATATTTGCAGAATTTCTCACATAATTGACTAATTCTGATTGTCATCATCGTACTAATAGCAGTTGTAAAATATAATTATACAATACAAATGTGGCAGTAACTCTCTCTCTCTCTCTCTCACTCACACTCTCTCTTACCATGAGGTAATAACCGATTGTCTCTCTGACTCGCCAACTTATACTCTTACTGAGTTACTGACTCACTGACTAGTAAGCTATATAGACTAGAGCAGGCAATGTTATACATACAGAACGAAGGATATTCAACAAAGCCCCTCTATTTATAAAGCACATTTACAATTGACCGATTGGCTCCCTGACTCGCCAACTTATACTCTCACTGAGTTACTGACTCAATAACACTAGTCAGTAATATATAACTATTTTTCTTTCTAACCTTCTGCTTCGAAACCAAAAAAATATCCGGTGAAACCCGCTTCAAGTTAAGCCACTTGATAAGTACATTACTCCTAACAAAAAGCTAAAACTCTCATCTGAGAAAGCTCTTCCCAGAACTTAGGTTAAGTAGACAACAAAATAATAATGATACAAGCTTCCAAGACTCTTTGTAAAAAATCGTAGCCGAGGAGAGTTCAAAAGATGAAGAACTTTTTCGTAGTGCCACTTCAATTTATTTTATTACTATCTCAGCTTGAGCTTTTTCTGACGTAAAAACGAGATGACCGCAATTTTCATGAAATTGCCTTCTTCACTCTACAGAATATAAGGGTTAACTAGTTGTAATTTTTAAATAATAGTGTCATTTTTATACACAAAATTGTCAATAGGTCATTCTTAAGTCTTTTCATAAAGATTTTTTTGGGCAGTCGGGGTTAAGGTTAAATAGAAGTTGTTTTGTCAAATTTTATTTTGGAAGAGTTACAGTTTGAGTAGGAAATGTTATATTTTTACCCTTTCAGACCCTGTGTGTACAAATGAGGACATTTACATGTATTTAAAGTTTTACTAAGAAAAGTGTAAGGCATGTATTCAATCAACAACGGTTGCTATCGTTTGTGCACATTATAAATAAACGAATTCGATACTAGTATTGCCATCTCTTAGTGCTCTCAGGTACTTTTTCTTTAAGTTTCAAGCAGTAGACGGAGACGTTTGGAAGTGTGCAGGTAAGCTATTTATTTTATTTGTAAATCGTAGGTTTCTTTTAATTAATAACACACTACAGACACTACGATCCGTAGCATTTTTAAACTTATGGATTAATTAAAATAACGAATTTAATGGAGACTTCGTTCTCCAAACATCACAGTTTTACATTACAAAAAGAATACTATAACTTATCTAGCTTAATCTAGTTACATTATTTTCCTTATTATACTGATATTAGCTAGAGCATCCGTTCGAAGTAGGAAATGTTTGATATAGTTTGTTGTAACTTTAATGGAAAAGCGTAGTGCATAACACTAGGTGTGCAACTTTTCCGTTTTGTAATAAAAATATATATCTATATATAATACCTTTCAACGAGCAATTCTTGTGTATATGTATTATATATTCTGAATTTCGGAAACGGCTATAACAATTTTCATAAAATTTACTAGGCAGGCAGATCTAGCTAGGTTTCATTTTCAGAAAACGTCGCTTTATCCGTGTTTTAAGCAATAAAAACTGCTAGACTAAACTGTTTTACCGACACATAAATACTAAAGAGAATGCACAATAGATGGCGTTGTGAACAACACTAAGCCAATGAGTGTTTGGTTTGAAGGTAGATAAAGAAAATCAATTGTTTACTAACGAGCACAGCTCGTTTATCTAGGTACTAATTTTATTATATTTACTAGATATATGTATTAGTATCTACCGACTTCCAAAAAGGAGTAGGGACTCAATTCGACTGTTTTGTTTATGTTTGTTACCTCATAACTTTCTTGAAAACTCTTTTGTTTGAAAGCTGGTGCTTCTCGTGCGATCCTATTTAAATTTCATCAAATTCGGTCAAGTACTTTTTGAGTTACACTCCAATAACTGAATAGAATGGAAGTCGGTATTAAATTTTCTACCGACTTCCAAAAAGAGGAGGTACTCAATCGACTGGTTTTTTTATGTTTATTACTTCATAATTATTGATCGGGTGATACGATTCTCAAAATTATTTTTGTTTGAATGCTGATTCTTCCCGTGTGGCCCTTTTTAAACTTTATCAAATTCAGTCTAGTACTTTTTGAGTAACACTCCAATAACTGAATAGAATGGAAGTCGGTATTACATTTTTCAAACTGTACTTGTTCCATAAAGATTCGAAAAACTTAGAGTAGTGCATAATTATGGAAGCAGTGTGCCTAGCACGACAATTAGCGCAAGCTTAATGTTATCGTTGACATATTACACTACAGACTATGAGTTATCTTCACAGAGCAGTACTAGATAAGTTTTAGTTTATACAAAAACCTGCTCATTATGTGTAAATTCATTCAAGCTCATCTCACAAATATTTGCCCTGACCAGGATCTAACCTGGAACCCCGCGCTTCGAAAGCAAGTTGCTACCAACTGAGCCGTATTCATAAATTGTTTTTAAATAATATCAACAAGTAACTAAGCATAGTAGAGTTTATTTTTAATGATATTATTTAACACTATCTGCTCTCCGCGGTTTCATCCACGCGGTGATGGATGATAATGATGATGATGACGACTCTTATATAGCCTTTGTTACTCAAGGTGAATGTAGCTTTCCAATGGTGAAATAATTTTTGAAATCGGTCCAGTACTTTTAGCCAATTCGTTACAAACATACTTACAAATCTTTCATTTATACAGGGTGTTTGGTAGAGGGACCGACATACCAAATGAGCGTGTTCGGGGGCCCACTTGGAGAATACAAGTTGGCCAAAAAAAATCCCAGACCCCCCAATTTTTTTAAACTTTTTTGTGAATTTTCCCTTTTTCTCCGAAATCGTACCTATTTACCACCATAACATTTGTAAAATCTGTTTTAGACAGGATGTTTTTAGTTGAATTTGGTCTCTATACACCTTCAGGCGAAGCAAAGCAAAATTGGATACCTGGATTTTGAATGGTATGTCGGTCCTTCTACCAAACACCCTATATAATATTAGTTGAGAGTATGATGATAATAATATGTTTTGCTTTTAAATTATTTCAAATTTACCAATAGCCCAGTCGAATTAAGAGTTGACCCGAAAAAAATTTTTATTTGCTCTCATAATTCGTTGGCGACGGTGATGGTCCAGGGTCAAATGCAAACTGATTTATTTAGTAATAATTATGTACAAACACTGTCGCAAAGTGAATCGCGGGCGTGAACAAAAACTCACAATTCATGGACTTATCATGCATTTTGCCCACTCGAATAGGCCTAAGATGATTTGATGCAAAACATAATGTAAATGAAAACTAACTTGTAAATGATATAACGCGTAGAGTAAATGATACAACTAACCTTCGTTTTGCCGATGATATAGTTATAATGGCGGAGTCGCTCGAGGATATCGGCACCATGCTCAAAGACCTCAGTAGAGTTTCCCAACAGGTTGGTCTTAAGATGAATATGGATAAGACGAAAATCATGTCCAATGTCCATGTTCCACCTATACCGGTAATTGTTGGAAACGATACACTCGAAGTTGTAGACGAGTACGTCTACCTGGGACAGACTGTCCAATTAGGTAGGTCCAACTTCGACAAGGAGGTCGCAAGAAGAATCCAGCTTGGATGGGCAGCGTTCGGGAAGCTTCGATCCATCTTTTCGTCCCCAATACCTCAGAGCCTGAAAACCAAGGTTTTCAACCAGTGTGTGTTGCCAGTGATGACTTATGGCACTGAGACGTGGTCCCTTACTGTGGGCCTCATTAACAAGCTTGAAGTCGCTCAACGAGCAATGGAGAGGGCTATGCTTGGGGTTTCCTTGCGTGATAAGATCCGAAATGAGGAGAACTAAGGTCACTGACATAGCTCTCAAAATTAGCAAGTTGAAGTGGCAATAACCGATGGGGAAGAAAGGTTCTCGAGTGGCGACCACGCACCGGAAGGCGTAGTGTAGGCCGGCCCCCCGCTAGGTGGACCGACGACCTCATAAAAACCGCGGGGAATCGCTGGATGCAGGAAGCGAGTAGCCGGTCCAAGTGGCGTTCTATAGGGGAGGCCTATGTTCAGCAGTGGACGTCTTCCGGCTGATAATGATGATGATGAAATGATACAACGGTGATAACAATGATATTTATTTTACTTTTTATACAACTTAAGGGGGTTCTGTCATAAATTAAATATGTCATCGCAATAAGTTCACAATCATCTTATTAACAAACTTAAAAAATACATGCAAAAATAGAAGAGTCAAATTTTCTTGTTACACAAACGTTACAAAAAACACTAATCACTTATCGAAACAACGACGATGTACCTCTCTATTTCGAATTCACCAATAAATATCTGTATCTCTATCTGTATATATTACTTATATACTTCTATTCTTAGAAACCTACAATACGAAGACAATATCAATTTAGGAAATATCAAACGATATAACGTAGGTTGCTGCCGAAATTAAATTCTGTAGCAATCCCTTTAAACATGAACGACCCGCGTAAATATTTCAAGTTTTCGCAAAAATATGTAACGTCCAAAGCAGAAATTACTTTTGGTATGCCTTCTGGCTTTACTATGTAAAGAGTATGGACAAAGACCTTTCCATTCCGTTTTACTAAAGCGATTAAAAATAATGAGAAATGCTCATGTTATATTTCGCTTTGCAAAATACTGGGTGAGGTCTGAGATCCGAAATTTAAAACTTGGTCTCTCCATTTTTATGTTTTGTTACCTTGTTCTTAGTCATTAGTATATAATACCTTAAACGAGCAATTATTTTCAAGCTATTGCATAGCTTCTTCCGCGGGCCTTGAGCGTGGAGACCGAATCCAGAAATTCCGTAATGTAAATAACCTAACACCCCCACTCCGACTCCATCTATCGATGAATAGCAGAACTTAAAATGACATTTTGAAATATCACACTTGTCTCTTTAGTTCAGCAACTCGCCTCTAGATGACGTTGGTTAAATAATTATAATTGCATAAGTTGATTTGGCATCTATCGATGAATAGCAGAACTTTCAATGACTTTTGAAATATCACGCTTGTCTCTTTAGTTCAGCAACTCGCCTCTAGATGGCATTGGTTAAATAATTATAATTGCATAAGTTGATAAAAACAGCTATGCAATAGCTTTACCGCGGCAGTCTCCGAGTGCCACATGTCTTTTTTGTTATAATCTATACTAATATTATAAAGAGGAAAGATTTGTATGTAAGTATGTTTGTAACGAATTGGCTTAAAAAGTACTGGACCGATTTTAAAAATTCTTTTAACATTGGAAAGCTACATTCACCCTGATTAACATAGGCTATATAAGATTCATCATCATCATCATCCATCACCGCGCGGGTGAAACCGCGGAGAGCAGTTAGTAATATATAATCTGAATCACTGAAACAGCTCAAGCTATTTTCATGAAATTTAGTATGTAGGGGGTTTCCGGGGTGATAAATTGATCTAGCTAGGTTTCATTTTTAGTAAACGTCATTTTATCCGTATTTTCACGCATTGAAAAACAACAGTTAGTTCCTTGCGTTCAAACTAGATGGCGTAATAATCGCATTACAAAATTCTGTATCGCGGTGACAAGATTCTCACGGAACATATGTTGCTTTGAGTTCAAATTAGATGGCGTAACATTAGCATTGCAAAATCCTGAATCTCGGATTCTCACGGGACGTTTGTTGCTATTTTGTATTCGTATCGAAATGACGCAAAGCTCGGTCAGCCAGGTACCTTTATTTTTAAACTCTGCATGTGAGATTTGACAGGAAAGGCATTATCACGGAATCAATGCTGGACCGAATTTGATTACATTTGAATGCACACGAGAAGCACCAGATTTCAAACAAAAAAAATGAGAATCAGTTCACCCACTCGAAAGTTATGAGGTAACAAACATACAAAAATAATATAAATAAATACAGTCGAATTGTGTACCTCATCCTTTTTTTGGAAGTCGGTAGAAAAACAGATCGATCATTTTGAAGGTAATTTTAATTTAAATGTTAATTTATATCGTCCTTGAGTGTGTAAGAGCACTGCAGTCTTTTTCTTAGTGCTTTATATCCATACTGTAATTACAACGGCCCTGCAGCAACGAGAATTCATTTGGAATCAAGTCTTATTTTTGGACAATGAATGGCAAAGCTTACGGCAAAAGTTTAAGAGTAAATCATATAAATGAATGCTTTATTACAGCTTAATGTTTTCCATAAAGTTTTGCACCACTAAGTTGTGAAAAAGTGCCCTGGTTTGGGGCTAAAAAGATTGTTGTGTAGATATTTATCATAGTATTTCAATAACTACAAATCTTTTATTAAGTTTTACTCCATTTTGGTTAATAATTGATGTATAGCGTAGTGCATATATTTTAGCAATGAACAAGATTAACTGGACTTTAGGGATACATACTGAAGAGTTTTTAGCTACCTCTGCAGCAAATCATATTCACAATTGCTAGTTGCGACCTGTAGTTTCACCTGCGTGATGGTGAGTGATGTTGGTGGTGATTTTTTTCATATTAAAACCACCCCAGTATTATTGAGCTATACATATAAAAAAACAACTTGAGGAATGGCAAATATATGTATAAACGTACGAGGTCACGTATAAAAGAAAAAACAATAACACAAAACCAACAACCTTGTAACATGGCACGGATAATCAAGCTCAACAAGGCCATCTCAATAAGTAGTATGAAGCCATTTCAACGCTCCTTGTAACTGCAAGTAGTAAAAGCTACTGAAATAAATGAACCAGCAAAACAGTACCCAAATAACATCATTGGCAGAAGAAATCAGAGTAAAACAAACTAATAAAAAGTTATTTGCATGTGTGCCAAAAGTTGTGTAACTTAATTTGGCAGTAGGGATGGGATTGCACGATTGGTTTTTATTTAATCGATTAGAATTTTCTTTATCGAACTTATTGTTGTACTGTTAAAAAGTGGTGTCCAGGTCCGTCCACGTCGCCAGTTATTGGTGATTATTGATTTATGGTCCTACTAATTTTGTGTTATCATGGTTCCACTAGCTTAGGTTTTATCGCTGATATGAACGTTTCAATTTAAATTTCTATAATATGAGAGCTATGTGGCCCTCAGTTATCAGCTGGATTAATTGTTTCTGGATTCACTCCTATAGAAAATCTCCGACAATTACTTGTTTTTTTCCTGCTGAACTACTTTGTGTTTTCTGTTTTACTAATTGGATATTAAAATAACTCACAAGGCAACTTATATTTATATTATAAACAAAAATGCGCTTCAAGTACAAAACTTTGCCAATTCATAATAGTTTAATTTTAAGAGAACGTTCATAATAGTTTAATTTTAAGAGTTTTTTTTTTTCAATTTATGATTCTTCTTCTTGATTGGTTCCTCATGACTGAGAGTCGTGACCACCATGAACGGCCTTCTGGACTCTGTTTCTCCAAGTACTGCGGAACTCGGCTTGTCTCATAGCAGTTGGTACATTTGCCTTAGTTGTCTCTTTGAAAATGTCAGTCCACCTGGTGGGAATCGTCCACGACTCCATGTTCCTTCCACGTGACTCACAACAATGAGCTATTCTAAGTTGTTAGCGTCTCTTCTAGCCACGTGTCTGAAGTATTGTTAGAGTCGCTGTAGTCGCAATTTACGATACATACGATAATAACGAAGCTACCATTTAGGATAATTTGAAATCGGTGTTTTGCTTATCGATGTTCTACCAACCCATCCCTATTCGAAAGAAAAGATAATTCGAAAATCCTTTTTCCGTAAAAGTAACAGAAACGTACATTTTGTAATAATTTGTAGCTAATACCGCCATTAGTATGTAACCTTTCGTTTTTCGAGCTTTTTTATTGGGAATTGGTTTTGTTTGACAGTTTTTTTTGCGTAAAGGTTGGCCGATTGTTTAAATTTGGTAATAGCATGAGACAATTGAATTTGTGGTTGGTAAAATATATTGAAATTGGGTTATGTAAAATGGTATGTTGAAATATTATTGCTTTAATTTTGTAGCCAAACGAAACGATGCAAAAAATAAACTTATTTGTTCGATAGAAACTTCCCTGAGAACTCATAGTTAAATGGTAAAAACGGCAAACACTCACGTTTATCATCTAGTCGTTATATTCCGACCGGTGTTCGGGCAGTACTGATGCCTGCTAGCCGCTAGACCACGCTCTCCATGAGGATGGGCAGCGAGTTTTGTATAGTACATTTTTGCTTAGATGTGCCGATGTGTATAGTTGAATTTCAACAAAATTTTATCATGTTAGGTTGATTCACGTTGTAGATATATATTTTTATGAGCAACTAACTAATGTTAAAAGAAATTAAAATAAAATAAATATATATATATATATATATAGCAATGTCTAAATTTAAAAATTCAAAAATGATTGTCTGCTCATTTAGTATAGTGTAGACATTTACATAATGGATGGCAAAGTATTTTGTTTTTATGTTTGGATTTTTGTGAGAGAAATCAATGATTGATTTTTTGTGTTATTGTATTTTAATTTTATTAGTGAAATTGTTTTTATAGTGATTATGGTATTATTTATATGTTAATGATTATAATTCCTAAAGTACTATTTTAGAATATATTTTATTTTTTTATATTTTGTTTGAATAATGATTAGTGTTATGTGTTTCAATGTGTAGTTATTATAATTCACAATAATTAATGTCATTGGTGTAAACCGTTTTAATTTTGTGATAAATAATAGTAATATTTTTTTGATAGAAAGCCAGATACTCTTTTCAAAATATACTAATTTACTAATTAGTATATTTTTTTCCATATAACTATTTAATTTCTGGTTACACCGCTCGACTTCCTCCACAGAAAATAATCATAAAATTGAACAAGCACCCGCGAAACTATTACGTGAAAAACTATTTTAATCTTTTAGAATACTTTTTAGGGATAAAAATTTCGGGTAGACTATTATTAGTGCTAATAATTAATCTTTACTGTCAAAATTAAGGCCATTGTTACACTAAATAATATCCACATAGATCACGTACAACTCAATTACTAGGCTAAAGTCGTAAAAACTTATATCTCTGACCCGTTTAGAATACCCATCTCTAGATAGAGAGTTCAGTGAAGCATAACTTTATGGCGTAAGGTCGGTGTACATGAACAGATATGTATAGGAGTAGTGAAAATAATATGAGCAGAAGAAATAGTGTGCGTGAGGTAAATGTATACGATTAACTGTTAGTAGGACAGATAAGTCATGGAATTAATATAGTATTGACGTCAACAATATTATACATTCTTATACATTCGATGACAACATTAACAACATTTAGTTTAACTTTTAGTACATTACTGCAGAATCCAGTAAGTAAAAC
This sequence comes from Selenia dentaria, assembly GCA_917880725.1. Taxonomy (NCBI): domain Eukaryota; kingdom Metazoa; phylum Arthropoda; class Insecta; order Lepidoptera; family Geometridae; genus Selenia; species Selenia dentaria. Next base: position 24,534,451 of record OU862898.1, read on the forward strand.
TTCCTGGGCAAGTATAAGTTAGTAGTTATAAGCGAAGCCAGGATGGCTTTCTTACTGGTTGAGGCTTGTATAATGCTTTTCTCAAAAATGGTATTTTCAGACTAACTGTTGGCTTGTGTTTCTGCCTTCCACTTCATACATTTTTCGTAATCTTTCATATATCGCAGCTTAGATTTTGGAGGAAGTAAATTGTTTTTACTATTTCGGCCTTAGCTTTTAGATCAGGACGAGTGCCATCTATTTCCGAATCAGATTCGCTTGAACTCAGTTTTTAGGAGTATCTATGTTCACGCGGTAAATTAAAACACAATTATCGCAATTGAATGTGAAATTCCGCCAGTCGTTTTTTTTACTAAAAAATTTGCGTTTAATTTTGAACATTGTTCTATTTTTACATTACATGAATGTTTTAGTAAATATATTTAAATTACTGTTTTTTAATCTCCATGTTAATTTTTGAATGGAAAGTTTTAATCCAACATGATTTAAAAACAGAAATAACTAAATACAAACATTAAATCCCACACTATTCTTCTACAACATTACTAAATACAAAACGCGTTGTGCATACATTGTCTGCGTCGCGTTAAGTGTCACAGACTGTTTAAGGCTCCAAAAATATATCTATCTCATAAAATTTCATATCAAAAAGAGAGATAGATATACAGACTGACTGGTTGAACACTTTACATAAACAAGGACATGATAATTCATGGTCACATGAAACGTTTAAAAAAATAAAATTAAAAAAATACCGTTAAACTACAGAGGAAACCTTCATTCTATGAATGTGCTATAACTCGAAAATTATGGACACCGTCCGAACGGGGTTAATGACCCAAAGCGCCGCGCCGCGTTCAAAGGAATCAAGCTGCGTCCGAACGGGGTTAATGACCCAAAGGGCCGCGCCGCCCGCGCTGCGTTCACAGGAATCAAAGGATGCCGCGATCGTCGGCCGCCCGCCCGGCCGCGCCGCGCCGGTGTAAACAAACAAGTACTTACCTTGCCGCGCTAAGGCAAATTTTATTACTACACGCGCGCCGCGAGTGACCATGTTTATTGTTTTGAGTAGACAATTTAAGTTAAATTAGGTAAATATTAGGCACCTATTTTTTTTTCTTAATTAGAACGAGAATCGAGTACTGAGCACTATATATCAATATGTAAAGTGTTCAACCAGTCAGCCTGTATATTTGGATAGACCACCACACACCAGATGGTTATTATTTTACTGATAGATTTGTGTGGTTGTCGCAGTTGTTAATAGCCCTGCCTTCTTAGCTGCTGGTCCCGGTTTCGATTCCCGGACAGGTCAAACATTTGTGTGCATGAACATATATGTTTGACCTGTGTCTGGGTGTGTATATATATATCAGTCATCATGTAACAATAGTACAGTCTCTGCCTAGTTTGGGAAGACCTTGTATGGATGTCGTCCCATATTATTATTATTAGATTTGTTCAATCTTCCAGTGTAAACCAAGCTTTAAGTAGCACTTTATCTGTCGCCGGTATAAATTAGATGTTATTGGATTATGAGACGTAAAAGTGAATATTTTAGGTCGAAATCTCATTTTAGATAGACATAAAAGGGAATGGCCTTAAATGTCTAAGCTCCTGCCTATAATCTAATGATAAGATAATAAAATTTTAATTGTAATTAAAATCTTTCAGATGAGCTGGATAGGGCAGTATAGTAAGCTTTTCTGCTTTTGAATATTGTTGTGAGGGTTACTGTAATTGCAATCGATGTTTGTCCTCTCTACATTACATTCCAGTTACATGGGGTCCGGTACAATATGTGGTGACTTCTTCATTTTTATTTTTAATACAATTTTAATTGTAATTAAAATCTTTCAGATGAGCTGGATAGGGCAGTATAGTAAGCTTTTCTGCTTTTGAATATTGTTGTGAGGGTTACTGTAATTGCAATCGATGTTTGTCCTCTCTACATTACATTCCAGTTACATGGGGTCCGGTACAATATGTGGTCACTTCTTCATTTTTATTTTTAATACAATTTTAATTGTAATTAAAATCTTTCAGATGAGCTGGATAGGGCAGTATAGTAAGCTTTTCTGCTATTGAATATTGTTGTGAGGGTTACTGTAATTGCAATCGATGTTTGTGCTCTCTACATTACATTCCAGTTACATGGGGTCCGGTACAATATGTGGTCACTTCTTCATTTTTATTTTTAATATTATTTTAATTGTAATTAAAATCTTTCAGATGAGCTGGATAGGGCAGTATAGTAAGCTTTTCTGCTTTTGAATATTGTTGTGAGGGTTACTGTAATTGCAATCGATGTTTGTCCTCTCTACATTACATTCCAGTTACATGGGGTCCGGTACAATATGTGGTCACTTCTTCATTTTTATTTTTAATACAATTTTAATTGTAATTAAAATCTTTCAGATGAGCTGGATAGGGCAGTATAGTAAGCTTTTCTGCTTTTGAATATTGTTGTGAGGGTTACTGTAATTGCAATCGATGTTTGTCCTCTCTACATTACATTCCAGTTACATGGGGTCCGGTACAATATGTGGTCACTTCTTCATTTTTATTTTTAATACAATTTTAATTGTAATTAAAATCTTTCAGATGAGCTGGATAGGGCAGTATAGTAAGCTTTTCTGCTTTTGAATATTGTTGTGAGGGTTACTGTAATTGCAATCGATGTTTGTCCTCTCTACATTACATTCCAGTTACATGGGGTCCGGTACAATATGAGGTCACTTCTTCATTTTTATTTTTAATAAAATTTTAATTGTGATTAAAATCTTTCAGATGAGCTGGATAGGGCAGTATAGTAAGCTTTTCTGCTTTTGAATATTGTTGTAAGGGTTACTGTAATTGCAATCGATGTTTGTCCTCTCTACATTACATTCCAGTTACATGGGGTCCGGTACAATATGTGGTCACTTCTTCATTTTTATTTTTAATACAATTTTAATTGTAATTAAAATCTTTCAGATGAGCTGGATAGGGCAGTATAGTAAGCTTTTCTGCTATTGAATATTGTTGTGAGGGTTACTGTAATTGCAATCGATGTTTGTGCTCTCTACATTACATTCCAGTTACATGGGGTCCGGTACAATATGTGGTCACTTCTTCATTTTTATTTTTAATACAATTTTAATTGTAATTAAAATCTTTCAGATGAGCTGGATAGGGCAGTATAGTAAGCTTTTCTGCTTTTGAATATTGTTGTGAGGGTTACTGTAATTGCAATCGATGTTTGTCCTCTCTACATTACATTCCAGTTACATGGGGTCCGGTACAATATGAGGTCACTTCTTCATTTTTATTTTTAATAAAATTTTAATTGTGATTAAAATCTTTCAGATGAGCTGGATAGGGCAGTATAGTAAGCTTTTCTGCTTTTGAATATTGTTGTGAGGGTTACTGTAATTGCAATCGATGTTTGTCCTCTCTACGTTATATTCCAGTTACATGGGGTCCGGTACAATATGTGGTCACTTCTTCATTTTTATTTTTAACTGACTTCAAAAAAGAGGAGGTTCTATGCTCGACGACAATATGTTCTTTTTATTTATGTTCTACTACTTTAAAAATATTTTTTTTATTTAAGGGAGTACTCCTGAGGTGGTTCCGTTTAAATTTCGAATTCATCTTCATTCTTCAAATTCGGTCAAGCGGTTTTTGAGTTACACTCCAATAACTAACAAGTTGATTGTTCATGATGTCTTTATTGATTGTGAATGACAATCGATTCCGTAACTAGTAAGGGTCACTCAAAATGAGTAAACAATTATTTTTACCATGAAGTGGAACCGACTAACACAAGGCTACTTTCCGGTTAGCACCGAAATCACTTGCGTCGTTTGCCACCATTCTCTAACAAGCCCACCATCATCGTGAGCGAGCTCGATATGTCGTCGATGACGTCACCGAATACGCTCAACACGCTCGCAGATCGTAGGTGGGTTTTCGCGGTCATTGCGAGCTGTCACTCTCAAATAGATTAGATAAGATTCTTTGTGTATGGCCCCTGCGACTTGTTTGAGTGTCGCAACTTTGCCAGTATCTGTTACATGATAGTTTCATAAACTGCAGGAGAAATTAAAGTAAACTTTTAGAATATGGTCGGTGATTAGAAGAGATAATCAAACAAACTGTTCCACTCCAGTGATTACTCTAGAACACACAAACACAACATAAATAAGAACAAAGTTCAAAACAAAAATATCATATCATTTATAATAAAAATAATACTAATAAAAATTCATACATTCATAAAATAAATATTAAGGAATATATTATAATTTAATTTAATTTCTACTAATGTAAAATTACCTACATAATATTCTATATAATTAAAGAAGAAAAAGTAAGGGACAGAGGAGATTTGAATGAAATAGCTCTCAAATATTAAAAAAATATTTTAGGATTCTAACTGTTGTTGACAGAAAAATTGGATAAAATATACAAACAATATGCATTAACAGAAAACATGATACACTTCAGTACGACTAAAGTTGAAATTCAGCGTCATTTCAGAATGCAGATTTTAAAATTAAAAAATAATGTTCATCCAATATAAATTAACGAATTTACCTCTATCAACTCATGTCAACAAAGAATAATAAAATGCTAATAAATGCCGAAACAAACAAAAAGGCTCATGAATTAATAAATCAAAATGTAAAACAGAAAACCATAAATACATACCTTAATTAACTTATATCAATAGAAAATAATTAAATACACAAACAAAGAGGCTCACGTATAAGGTAAACAGAACACTTTCCCCATAACCAGCACAATATAAAGCGCTGAACATAAATACGGCTAAGGGGTGATTTAACCCTTATTAATTGTGCTCGCTTTAACGGCGCTTGTGTGAAACTAACGAGTAGTTACGTGTTAATATGTATTTATCACGTGTGTCGGACGTTTTGTGTTTTAGTTTTTTTTAAATTATTAACTAGCTTACTTGCTAGGGGTCTTATTCAAATTAGGCATATTATCAAAGTTTTTTTTTATGATAACTAGCACTGCGGTCCCAATTGGCTATAATCGATATTAGCGCGATAAAAGTCGGTCCCTTTCACCGTGAGCGTGATAACGATGGCCCACGCTACGTCATCGATGACGTCTTAACTGCCGCCATATTGACGACTACATGAACCATGCTCTACACCATAATCGTCGTGAGCGTTCTGTCAAAAGTGACAGGTGTTTGTTTATTTCTACAATGTATTTACTGGTGTCCCTTCTTTTTGATGTAAAAGTTGTATAAGTGGGTCCATCCATTCCATTATTTCTTTTTAATCCACACACCACATAGTTAACCTTCACACTATGCACGATATTTTTATGATTATTGTTTTTCGCACGCAAATGGTTCGTTATTGCTACAACTTTGGTCCGAATTAACAACACGCTTACAGTGCCACGAGCTGTCAAAATCGCGACATTTGTCTCGGACCAGCTTCGGTAGACGATAGCACTGTGAGCAAAATTATCGCAAAACGGACCACGGCATGGGCTCCATAGATTCCAGGGTCCGTGCAATTTTTTAGTTATTTGTACATTTATTACATCTTAATATAACTAAAAAGAGACAAGAATGGATACTTAATTAGGGAACATAGGATTTTTTATGTTAAATTACTTAAGGGATTTTAGCATTCAGAGCAGACCAGTCTTCGCAGACAGCACCCGTTCACGAGTTCACGCATGTGGCAGCCATCGCCTTCTTCAACCATTTGAGTTGAGCGAAGATGACGACTGGCCACACGACGCCATCGTCTGCCGACACCTTTTCGTGAGCGTGTCTGTTCTGAATGCTCATATTTACTCATTGTCAAATACAGCTTAACTAAAAAACTACAAATGTTTATATGTCCAAGACATCTTATTCCCTTATCCAGTATCCTCGTGTATTGCACTGAAGCAAGGTAACATTTTTATTAAATATAAGTGATCTAGCTAGTGCTAGGCCAACTCGGACCAGTTTGTTATAACTACATTTTTCATTCTGTAGGGATTTCTTTACAAACTACAAAAAATCTTGACAATTCACATTGTCATTAATCTTCACAATTAAGTCTGCCTTCACCATGTCCACTGACAATCAGTTTCGCTTCGTCTGACCACAAACTTCCCATTAAAGAAAAGACGAGCTCAACGAAAGCATTGCTTATAGGGACGGATTTTTAAAATTATTTTGCAACCGCCCGGTCTGACCTGGAGATATCTAAGTTCAACCCGTAGCCCGGACATGCACCATGCAGACCCGCAGACTCCGAATCAAACCCGGAGAGGTGGCAGGCCTACTTATAACATAAAATGTATCAACTGCCATAGTTTCCCAGCGGTTTAAGCTCTGCGTTGCATATCGATTAGGTGTAAATCATTACATTTTGAAAAATATAAAATGTTTGACTGGCTAGTTTTCTCAGTTGGTAGCTCCTGCCTTCTGAGCCGCTCCGCTGAGTCCCGGTTTCGATCTCCAGATAGCTCAAACATTTGTTTGCATGAACATGTCTGTGTGACTAATGTTTAGGTGTATATGTATATAAGTATGTACATCAGTCATCAGGTTACAAAAATATTAAGATCTACTTAAGCTTGGTCCCTGTGGACCTTGTGTGCATGTTGTCTCATATTTTAATGTATGACAAATAAATACTAAAATATATACTTAACCCGTCCAATGTCTACTTCTTTTGGTGTCTTCCCAAACTACGCATAAAAGTATTTTTTTATTTATTAAACATTTTTTTAGTATTTTTTATTTCATTGTATTAAATAGCTTGACTAACTAAAAGCAAATACAAACCGATGGAGTGCATAGGATATTATAAAATTCATTACAAAGAAGGTTTAAAAATGTGTTTGCATCTGGTGTATGCGCGAAATAGCTTAGCACTTTTTGTACGATGTGTACGTAAAAAATGTGCTAAGCTATTACGGTGTACGCGACACGCGACGGGTTAAAACTGCTATATAAATGGCAAGTGCTTTAAGAATTTATTACAATCTTTGAACAGGAAAAACATATAAATCAAGCAGTACAATAATACATATTCTGTATAAATCGTTAGTGACTGATTGATCTACAACACACTGCTCAAACCGCTGAACTGATTGCGCTGAAATTAGCCACGCAGATAGTGATTATGACGTAGGTATCCACTAAGAATGGAATTATCAAAAATGCAGCCCTTTAGGGGTTGAAACGGGGGTCCAAATTTTGTATGGAGAAATAATACTACGTGGGTGAAACCACGGGGTGCAGCTGGTAAGCATATAAACAATAATATATTTTCATACATTAACAAATTTTAACTTCTTCTTCTTAAAGTGCCTCTCCAACTAGTGGAGGTTGGCGATCAGCGTGGCACAGTCCTTCTTGTTTTTGGTTCAGCGGAACAACTCAGACGCCCCTGATATTTCAGTCCACTCCCGGATATTCCGCAACCACGACTTCTTCCTTATCCCCACCTTTCTTTTTCCAGCAACTTTACCCATGATTATCAAATGCAGAAGGTCATATCGCTGATGACGGAGGACATGACCGAGGTAAGAGAGTTTACGTATCTGAACCGTAAGCATGAGGTTGCGGTTTTGGCCCACCCATTGAAGAATACGTACATTGGCGACCCTCTGAGTCCAGCTATTGGACAGCATGCGTCTATATGTCCACATCTTAAAAGCTTCAATACGTTTTTTAAGATCTTCTTTAATGGTCCAAGCCTCACATCCATACAAAATAATGGGCCAGATGTAGCAATAGAGTAAACGAGTGCGTAAAGCGATGTTGATGATTCGACTACAAAGGACGTTTTTCATAGTGTTGAAAGCATTGCGAGCAATTTCAATGCGGGACTTTATTTCTAGTTCGCTATTCCACTCCTGGTTAAGCCATAAATTTTAACTAAATAATGTTAAAATATATATACCTATCTAGATACCTATTACAATAAAACGAATTTGCTAAAATATCCCAAAATTATAGATAGTATATTATAAATAAAAAACAGCATTTAAATTCCTGTCAGCTAGTACAAAGTGCCCAAAAAGCTGGCAACGTTACCTCGTTGAATAGCCAGGCTGATACGTTGCTCGAGGTAAGCACCAGCTCTTTGGTCACCTCTAGTTTCTTTAATTTCTATAATATAATACATAACACTTTACAATATAATTAAAACTTTAATAAAAAATTGTCAGCCAGTATTGTTGTAATTAAAACAATATAGAAATACTCAATCGTACTCGTAATACTCAATACGATTGGTGATATATGAGAATGTTTCTCCCATCCATTTCAAAATACCCCAAGGTAATATAGCTAAACAAAACTTATTCAAAATTCCCAATTGCCAAACAATACTACACGACCCAGAAATATGACCCAATAGTATTTCCAATCGGAATACCGTATGAGGACTGGAGGTCGGACAATAAAAAAGTTATATTGTCTTTTTTCACGCCCGTTACGCCATTTGTTTGAAACGTTGTTACGATTTTTTCACAGAGTTTTCCGCGTTGGTACACATTTTTAGGCTCAGCACATACAGCCGCAATATTATCGTTCAGTATAATCGATTATATTAGCTTTGCACACAGCTGCGTTAATTGATAACAGTTAAGATGTCAAAGTCAAAATCAAAATCATTTATTCAATTTAGGCATTAAAGACGCACTTATGAGCGTCAATTATTCATTATTATGTACTCTACCGCCGCGTTCCAAAATTTATAGAACCTACCGAGAAGAAGCAGCAAGAAACTCCGGGACATTCTTTTAGATAAATATAATTAATATATAATACAATATAAACTATATTATAAAATTTATATCGATAAAATTTGATAATATAGATTTTTACAATGTTTCTACTTGAGTAACTACTATTATTACATTTTATAGGTGTCAAAAGACAACTTGCCAGAAATGGAGTATTCCAAGCACCTTTGTCTTCTATATAATGTCGGACTTTAAATGTATATGTATTTTTTTTACAGTCAACTTGAATTATCCCTCTGTGAGCTCAGTTATGTGTTTTGGGATTTTATTGTTTTATTTAAAAGGTCACTATTTAACCTATTTTTATGTAAATTTTTACTAACATACATTATTATTTCAAATGCTTTGATCGCCTTCTTTCACTGTAACTTATAATATTAAAATCACGTATTAAAAAATTATAAATCAACGAAGCCGCCAGTCGCTTTGCTTGCTAGGTACTCGTATATGGAATTAAATTCGGCCCCTTAAGAGTCAAATTTCCAAAAGTTCTTCATTTCGTTCATAAACGCTCATACTCTCGTACCCCTCCACTAAGATTATGAGTTGCAGGAGGAGGCATCGAAAGATCATAAATATTCAAGACCCGAGTACAAACACTTCTTTTCATTACACAAATATTTGCATTGGCCAAGAATCGATCCTTGGACCTGGGACCCTACTAACTATGCTGCCAGGGCGATCTTCTTCAACTTCATCTCATCAACTACCAAGTCATATACACACATCAACATGGTCTAGGGATATTTCAATTAAACCTAAATAACTAATTTTATTAACTTTTTGTTAAGACACCTACACATTAAAATAAACCTTGTTTAATAGCCTATCTAATCTGATAATAAACTTTTAGATAAAGTTAAATTTAAAAAAAACTTGAAAGAATTTCCTCTTCTTTAAAGTTTTTTTTTCTTTCAGACTCAGACAATATTTCAATCTTAACTTTATTTTTGAAACATCAAACCAAAAGAAAACAACATTTTTTTTAATAAAAACTGTTGAAATATAAAATTAATTATCCGTGGATCCACCTAAGACTCTCCTGACACATCTGCAGCGGTTCTGCATACTCAAAACAAGGGTGTCAATATTTTTTTGTGGAATACTGTCCCAAGTCCTGCTAAGATGCAAGAAAAGCTTTTTTCATGCACTATATCTTCAGGGAAATTCCTAAGATCTGAAGCATATCCCAGGCATGCTCAATAGGATTTAAGTCAGGGGATTGTGCAGGCTGTTGTAACCAACTTGTAACGATACGCGCCGTATGTGTTTATTTAGGTTTAATTGAAATCCCTAGACCATGTTGATGTGTGTAGTTTGTAGCACTAGCCACGGTAATATTATCTACCTAGCATGTATGGTACCAGTCACTGAAACGTGTGAAAGGTCTATCTATCTATCTATCTACCATCTACAATGATACATAGTTATTTCTGTTACTTGCCCTTTCATAAATTATAAATTTTGGGTACAAAATTGCGAAGATATTACAGCATATTATATAGTTACATAATATATAAGTACAATTTTAGAAGAGATTATTAGCAAACCTATTATTATATAACTGAGCTCACAGAGGGCAAATTCAAGTTGACTGTAAAAAACGTTTTAATAAAAAATGCTTACTATAAAGTTAGACATTATATAGAAGATAAAGATGCTTGGAATACTCCACTTCTGGCAAGCTGTCTCTCTGCCACCCATAAAATGTAATATTTGTAGTACCTAAGTAGAAACATTGTAAACATCCATATAAAAAGAATGCCCCCGAGTTTCTTGCCGCTTCTTCTCGGTGGGTTCTATATATTTTGGAACGCGGCGGTAGAGTCTTTAAAGTACATTATAATGAAAAGTTGACGTTCATGAGTGCGTCTTTGATGCCTAAATTGAATAAATGATTTTGACTTTGACTTTGACTTATATAAAAACCTTAAATTTATAAACAATAATGATACATGAAATGTCAAAATATCGATTGAGTAAATAGAAATTCAAATATTAATGAAATTGAATCAATTAAACTCATTACAGTTCAAATAATCCTTAATAGAGTAAAACATTTATCTTATAACAAATCAAATAGTTGAATAAATATAAAAATCTTGAATAAATTTAAGCCATCTATGCGATTTCTCAATGAACTGCTTATTTGCCTCGAAAGGACTTTTTCCACATGTAGGTCTAACCGGGCGACACCGGATATTCCTCAAATAGGGGCGCTTTCGCACCACACCTCGTGTATTCGCAATTGCTTATTATTCCTCAATGGCTTCATTGCTTCAACGTTAGGGTTAAGAATTAGAATGGCTCTTAGAACCCAGCCTCACCATTTCCCTGTGTAGACACCGACTCCCCATTCGTCCCACGGACATCGTCATTCGTCGTCTCTTTTATCAGGTAATTTATTATGATCCATCAAAGGTCATCATGCGGCCAGACACAATAGAATTTTCATTGTTATAATATAACGACTCTTGAAGGGATAAACTCGAATTGCCATACAATTCACACTTTGTATACTTAGTAGAACACCTTGGTGTTCTATGGGATATTTTTAACGTGATAACATCTTATAATTCGATGAACGCTGGCCTGTCACGTTGTCACGTTACGCCTGAGCTGCCGTGCGATTCTCGAGCAAACATCTTGCATCTATGACAACATCCGTGAAACAAATGACGAGATGACAAGAAACGCTGGAAAAGCAATCTTATGTACAAGAGCGATATCTCATAAATTATTTAACATCGGTGAGCTCGTCGACGCATCATTACCGAATCGCACGGCTGAGCGTGTAAGTAACATTGCGGAACAAGCGAAAGAAGAACGGTCGGCCTAAGCGTTCGTATTGCCTTATGACGTTATCACGTAAGATTATCGTCCGTAAACCTTGTTTACAGACAACCACTTTTTTTCCTATAGAAAAATAAGGATTTCTAAATATTTCATGATAAGAATAATTGTTGGTGTCTCCATCTCCCAATTCATCGTATCCACGTATCTTTTTGCATTAAAATCTATTCATATGTTCTTTGTACTTTGAACATAGAATTAGATACAAATAAATTTGATTTGTTCTCTTACAACGTCAATGTATGAACGTACCACGCGTTCTTGTATAAAATGTGCCAAGGGCAAATTAATACAAGTACAATTTGAAAAATTTAATACCGACTTCCATTATATCCAGTTATTCGAGTGTAACTCAAAAACCACTAGGTCGATTTTGATTTCAATGAATAAAAAATAAAAAATAAAAATTTAAATACACGGGAAGCACCAGCTTTCATACAAAAAAATAATTTTTAAAATTGGTTCACCCTATCGAAAGTTATGAGGATACAAAAAAAATGCAGTCAAATTGAGTACCTCCTTCTTTTTGGAAGTCAGTAGACAACATAGAAGATTTTGGAGAAAATATGGCGCGTGTTTGGTAGAGGCCTTTATACCAGACTCATGTTGTGTAAGGCTTCGATGTTGATACGGGAAAAATTGGGTGATCAATTATGTCTCGAGAAAATCTTTCGAGAAAATCCTTCGACTGAATTCACGATTGATTTTGTATGATCGATTCGTTTTGTTATGTTTCGTGTTTACGAATACGCGCATTGTTTTAGTTAGCTGCTTATTTTCTTTCTATATGATATTAGCTGCGCTGGCAGTTTCACCCTCGTGATAGATGATAATGATAATAATGATAATAATGATAAATAAAAATAATTCTACTCATATATAACATAATGATAACTCCTCATAATTCCGGTGGAGAAAGAATATTTGAAATCTGTCCCCTACTATTTGAGTTTATTCGTTGTAAACATTTTAAAATACAACTGTTTCCACTTTTATGATTTACTAGCTGCTCTCCGCGGTTTCGACCGCGCGGTGATGGATGATGATGAAACGTATATAGCCTATGTTACTCAGGGTGAACGTAGCTTTCTAATGGTGAAAGAATTTTTGAAATCGGTCCAGTACTTTTTGAGTCAATTCGTTACAATTAACATACAAATCTTTCTTCTTTATAATATTAGTATAAATTGATTTATGAATATGTTTCTGGTATATACGGCTTAAACATTTGCAATTCTTGAAGTAAAAGTTTTTGCTCTGAGCCAGATTTTTAATGAAATTATCAGTATCAAGTCACAGTCAAATGGTAGCCTCACAAATAGGTAGGTGACTTATCTCAAATCACGTTTTGTAATGTGCTAGATGTAATACTAAAACTCATGAACGTACTATGTACTATACGAACTTAATCGTTTCCACGTTAAAACTTTCTACCTACGATCGAATCCTGATATCCTAGTCTCATTTCTGTGTTTTGTACCTCTAGAAATATGTCAGACAAGTAATATATATCAAATAAATTATACAGGGTGTTTGGTAGAGGGACCGACAAACCAAATGAGCGTGTTCGGGGGCCCACTTGGAGAATACAAGTTGGCCAAAAAAAATCTCCGACCCCCCAATTTTTTTTTCCTTTTTTTCTAAAAAAGCTTGCTAGTGGGTTTTTTTATCACTGTGAAAGTTGAACTATGAAGTAAAATGTATTTCATATTTTCACTCTATGAGCTCTAAATCAGTTAGCTCTGTTTAGTATCCAATTTTGCTTTGCGTGGCCTGAAGGTGTATTAGAGACCAAATTCAACTGAAAACATCCGGTCTAAAACTGATTTTACAAATGTTATGGTGGTAAATAGGTACAATTTCGGAGAAAAAGGGAAAATTCACAAAAAAAAAATTGGGGGCTAGGGGATTTTTTTTGGCCAACTTGTATTCTCCAAGTGGGCCCCCGAACACGCTCATTTGGTTTGTCGGACCCTCTACCAAACACCCTATATAAGGTTATATCGATAACAAGTCATGAAAGTGAAAGAAAGAAAATAAATATTTTTAATGTTATAAGCCCATACCTAAATATAGTGTATCTACGACGGCAGGCCCGGGCGGGGAAACGTCCGAATTTGAAATCTATCCACGGAGTTTTTTTTTTCCTAGAATACATACAAATAGTATGCACTCTATATTACAATCTAGCCTAAAAATACTAATAAGTAGTTTTATTATTTCCTAAACTGCTGGATTGGCTGCTGTAAGAATATAAGTTTTTAAACTGACATGGGCACTAATGCAAGAATTAACGTTAGAAACGGGATGTTTACCATGTATTGTATTTACTGTGAGCTCTCGATATTTCGGCACAGTTGCATGCGCCATGTTTACGAGTGAACTGAAGTATCTGCGGGTAGGTGTTGTTATTAGCCAACCAACTGTACCGAAATATCGAGAGCTCACAATAAATACAATACATGTAAGATATCCCGTTTCTAACGTTAATTCACGTAAGAATAGTCTCTTAACACTTTTCTCATTGTCTCTAGACACAAAGTTCATGTGTTCTTTGAAGCAGTACTTACATTAACTACATTACACACTAGAACTGATCGCAACATTAACTCGAACGGTTTTGTTCTCTTTAGTTTTCTTACTATATCAGTGTGGTCGAGTAGTAAAACTGCCTCAACATTCACTAGATTATGAAGCTGATTTTTTAATATTATTTGGCGGTCTAACTTACGCGGTAGGTATAGTCGAATATCTCGACCGGTTTCGTGACCGTCCGGGCCACTTCTTCATGGAGTACTTGCGCACCCGGCTGCGTTGGCGCTAGTACTGAAGCTTGTGTTTGAAGCTCATGTTGGTGAGCTTTCGCATAGTTTTGTATCACTTTATGGACGAACTCTACTTTAAGGTCCCGATGGAGATCGTCGTTCATTGTGTACGAAGGTGCTATCAAGGAGTAGTTTTATTATAATTATAAATATGTATTTGTTTTATATTCATGATCAGTTATCGATTTCAAACCGGGACGGTTTCAATATTATGAAGTAATTAACAAAAGCCTTATACCGGGTTACTGGTAATCGATAAGCATCCTGTTAAGAGCATATTCCGTACATCAAAACAAACAACTTTTGTTCTAGAACTTTTCCCAAAAGTAAACAATTCCCCAGATAAAAAAAAAAAAATTTTGTGATCTCTTAAACGTCATAACTCTACATGATTAATAAATACATACATTAATCAACGTGTAGCTATGCATGTAGTTAGCAGCGTGTCTTAGCGTAGCACAGCTACGACAACCTTGACTTGCCGCGTCTCAACCCCTTTCTTACGCTGCTGCCGCCGCCCGCCCACCGCCGGCCGGGACTTGTTGGCATAGTGTTGATCATGTTTAGACCGGTCAAATTGATTTTGTAAGTTTTGTATGGAAGAAAAAAAATACGAATTGATGAAAGTCGTAGAACAAAAGATGTTTGTTTTGATGTACATAATATGCTCTTAAAAGAATGCTTATTGATTACCAGTACCCCTGTATATCATTTGATCTCTGTAATGTGCTCAAAACTACATAACTTCGCAAGGACAAATTATCCTTGCAAAAATTATATCGTGTCGTATTATGGCGCTTAAAAAAGATATCCTTTTGATTACAAATATGCTTACAGTTCAACATTTTTTTTGAGTTTTGTTAACACAATATGAAATATAAAAATTGCATGTTAGAAAAACACTACTATTTAGCATTACATCGTTGCTACGTAACCTAACTATATTATAATTTAAGCTTACTCGTGACTCTGATCCGTTTGTTTAATACAAAGGAGTTCAGGCCAGACAGAGTCAACACTAGTGTAATTTAAACCTGAACTTAGATATTAAATTTTACTGTCTAGTAGACACAATATTCTGCTTCCAAGCAGTGTTATACTGACATTACTGTGTAGCTATGTTAAAGATTGAAGGACACTGTAGCGAGCAAAATCCCTTGGTAAACAAGACTTAAGACTACGCCTTAAAGTGCTTTGTAGGTAGAATTTATAACTATTGAAGTATATATATTAAAATTATCAAAATATTATCTTCTAAATATTTTAGGGCATTAAAGGTTAGAATTATATTACTTTTTCGACTTTGAATTATTTACTTTAAAATGTATTGCTGGAATACTCATGTCTTCTCATTTATAAACAATGAGGTAACCTTTAAAACTCTAGATGCACTTCTCACTTCACCCGCATGGTGATGGATGATGATGATGAAAAGTTAATTTATGATTCAGGCGTTACATTGCGGAAATTTATTTTAAAAGCGATGTTAAAACAAAATATTTAATGACGCAAAAATGCTTATGGCTTAGATGCAGTGTGCACCACCCCTCCCTCCCACAAAAAATATAATTAAAAATTTAATTAATAAAATATAAATAGGAAGTATACAGAATAAGCAACACATATAACAATCCAATCAATCAAAGACTCACTGTTGGGCTAGCGCTTGACGAGTCAACATCTCCTGCCGTGCGATTATCTAATAGCAGACATAGTTGCATCTTTGACAACATCCGTGAAACAAATGAAGAGATGATATGAAACGTTGCAAAAGCGCAACCTTGTGTATAAGGGCGATATCTCATAAAGTATTTGACATCGGTGAGCTCGTCGATGAATCATTGCAGAATCGCACGGCAGAGGATGCCTCGTGTAGAGACGAGCACGTGTCAAATCGTTATTAGTTGATTGGGTTGTTTTGTTTGTTGTTTATTCTGTATACTTCCTATTTGCAGTTTATGCAGGAGGGAGGGTGGTGTACATTGCACCACAGCCATAAGTATTCCAGGGGAGCTGTCACTAAATATTTTGTTTTAATATCATTTTTATAAAAAAAAGTATCCTATGTTCTTTCCCGTAAAAAATAACCTTCTTGTCAAATTTAATAACGATCCGTTCGGCCGTTAAGACGTGACAAAGTAACAAACAAACAGAGAAATAGAGTGACAGAGTTGCAATCGTTTTTATAATATTAGTATGAAAGTGTGGATTCCTAGATCTAATCTAGTCTAGATCATAAACATGACATGAAAGGCATAGGTTGAGGCCTGCTGTGAACTCTATAATATTGTTTCTTCTAAATAAATTATCGATAGATAGTAAAACTCTTTATTACAAGATCACAGTACAAAAAATTGCACAAAAAATATACTAGATAATTTAATATAAAGAAAACATTATGCAAAACACAAAAACTTATAATTAAGAGTTACAATGGGTGGTCTTATCGCTTAGAGCGATCTCTTTCAGATAACCATAAATTATTACTTTTCTTTACAGTATGTCTCTCTACTTAACTATATATGATGACTTATGGCACTGAGACGTCGCCTCTTACTGTTGGCCTCATTAATAAGCTCAAAGTCGCTCGATGAGCAATAGCGAGAGCTATGCTTGGGGTTTCCCTGCGTGATAAGATCCGAAATGACGAGATCCGTAGGATAACTAAGGTCACCGACGTAGCTCTCAAAACTAGTAAGTTGAAGTGGCAATGGGTAGTGGCATCGCTCGCAGAACTGATAACCGATGGGAAAGAAAGTTTCTCGAGTGGCGACCACGCACTGGAAGACGTAGTGTAGGGCAGCCCCCTCTACGTGGACCGACAACCTCGTCAAAATCTCGGGGAAGCGCTGAATTCAGGAATCAAGTAGCCTTTCTAAGCGGTGTTCTATGGTGAGGCCTATGTTCAGCAGCGGACGTCTTTCGGCTGATACTTATGATGATGATTATGATTCTATGTCTCGAAGTAATGGTATGAAAGCCTACTTATGATAAGATTAATTACAAGTGAAGTTACTGAGCATATGAGATCGACAGATTGCAGTTCCACGTATAACTTCAGCTGAACTTTCTGAACTAGAACCGGAACTGTCATGGCCATGGATCATCAGACTCAAGACATAGCCGTCCTAAATATATTAAAGTAATATAAAATGTTTTTTTTTTGTATTTGTCGCAGGTATCGTGGATCAGGAGAAAAGACTATCACCTCTTGACAGTCGGGCTCACAACCTACAGTTCAGATCAGAGGTTTCAAGCCATTCACTTACAGCATTCAGAGGTAAGTACCAAGATCCTTGAGACTACTTTAGAGCCAGAAATACCCGATATTTTACTGTTTTATTCTATAGTTTTTTTTATTCGTTGAGCAACTATCTAGAAAATGCCTTTTTTTAAAATAAAACTCGGTGCATTTCGAGATACTCGCTAATAACAGTTAATTGCCGCAGGGATCGTTGCTAGGACCCCTCCTCTTTTTGCATTTTATATCTGACATAGAAGACTGTTTTCTAAATTCTACCCTGCTATGTTTTGCAGATGACATGAAAATTATAAAAGCCATTAATAGTCGAGATGATGCGTTGGCCCTCCAAGATGATCTTTATGGATTAGATAATTACTGCATTCAAAATAAATTTGATCTTAATTTCAGTAAGTATCATGTTATGTCATTTACTGTGAAAGTCAAAATAATTTATTTCGACTTGAACTACTACTACTACTACTACTACTCACTTAACTGGGTCACAGAAATTAAAAGATTAAGGAGTTATACATGACTCAAAATTAATCTTTAATAAACATATTTCCTCCGTAATTAAAAAGGCTTCAAAATCGCTTGGATTCATTATGAGAACAATTAAAATAAACATTCAGAAATTCAAACTACAACAGTTCATAACCCTGCATGGCAATGCGCTGCGATCGCCATCCTGAGATGTAATGTAAATGTTAAATATCCAACTATGTCATATCTCTTGAAACATTACCCTTCAAACCGCACACTACTACCTACTACCGTATGCACACTACTGTTTTACGGTTGAATAGCTGGCAAATCGGTGGTACTGCACTACAAAACGAGAACTATGCGTTTATTATATTTAAAATATTTGTCACACTTTTCTTCTTCGCACATTAATCTGTCCGCATCAGGTTTACGATATAACAAAAGATTTATAAATGAATCAGGGACTTGCTGATTCGGACGGGTTAATACAAATCTCCGAGAACCTTGCTATGTTACTACGTTTAATGACAAACCATCAAAGCGTACGTTTGTATAGCGTTTTCATAACTGAAAGCACCTCCATAATACATTGTCTGATTAGATTCGGGATCTAAGGATTAATATGGGCTTTTAGTTACCATCACAATTTAATATATGTATGATATGTATCTGCGGCTTATCCGCGTTTCTTGAATGGCACAACGAAAACGTTACTTTGTCTATTACTGAAATTACTTTAGCGCTGTTAAAAACATCACGAAAGAAACGCGTCTCACTAGACATTCATAAAAATCGACATGAAGACTTCTTTGAAGACTAAAAAACGGAGAAAGGCAAGCACTTTAATCCTTTTAAACTATAGAATTAAAGTTGTCTAAGCCAATAAGTAGAAAATATAATAATTTAGATAAATGAGTCTGTAGTCTGAGCTGTATAGAGTGAAATTCAGAGAGAACGGTATATGAATGATATCGCTGACTATACTAATTGAATAAATAGAATTTTACTCGAATGGTGAGAACAAATATGTATGCTCGGGATGTATCTGTTAAAATAACCTTTCACCTTTTTAACATGAAACCAGTGATATTGTTTAAAACCAGTGGGTTAAAGTAAATTATGCTCGTTTATTAAAAAGAGTATTTTATATGTTGTAAGTAATAATATTTTATAATAATATTATCCGTGCTTTGGAGGGCACTTAAGCCATGGGTCTCAGTTGTTTGTCTTGCACAACAGTTGAAAAGACAGACTGGACTGTCGTTAGGCTATGTCGAAGGTTTTGGAGGTGGCCACTAGCCTATCCACCAAGTTGCACTAAGCCCGCGTAGTGGATTATAGTCCAACTTATATATCTGTGGGACAGACTCGAGTCCTATCAGTGGGAACAAAACGGGCTGATTATTTTAATATATTGTTCTTTTGCCTCAAGACAAGAGTCTTCGAGCAATGTGTGTTACTAGTGATGGCTTATGGCACCGAAACGTGGTCTCTCACTATGGGCCTCATAAGTCGCACAACGAGCTATGGAGAGGGCTATGCTCGGGGTTTCTCTACGTAATCAAATCAGAAATGAGGAGATCCGTAGAAGAACGAAGGTTACCTAGATATCCCAGAAGTTAAATAGTAGTATAGTTAAAGTGGCAGTGGGCAGGGCACAAAGCACGCAGAACAGATGGCCGATGGAGCCAGAAGGTTCTGGAATGTAGACCACGGACCGGCAAGCGCAGCGTAGGTCATCACACGGTGGACAGACGGCTTGATAAAGGTCGCAGGACGACGTTGGTTGCAGACCGCTTCCAACCGGTCCTTTAGGAAAATTATGGGGAGGCATATGTTCAGCAGTGGACGTCTTACGCCTGGGATGATGATGATATTGTTCTTTTTAGGTACAACGTTTTGCTTACCTTATACATTATTATCTCGCTAGTGAGGTGAAAAATTGCAAAAGCTCCACGAGATCGAAGTGATAAGCTTTTTGTGGATTTGACTCCCGTTTTCACCTTCCCGTTTGGTAAAAACAAACTTTTCTAGGTAACACCTAAGCCAAGTTAGGTGACATTTTTGTATTGCTAACCTAACCGGCTTAGGTGTTACCAAAATGTTGGTGAAAACGGGCAATTGTCTCTTAATATAATTCTTTTACAAACCTTCGTTTGTTCGGGGCCGCTTACGCGTAGATTATTGCGTATCTAACATTGAAGAGGTTTAATTATTCTTAGGCACCTAAAACCCTAACAAGGCAGTTAAGTTTCCATTGCTGGGACTCAAGCCTTACTCCCATGAAGAAGAGTTGCCGTAATTTATCATACAAGCAATAAAATGACCAGTTACATGACCACGTGACAAATCTGTGAGATATCTGAAGGCTATCGACATGGACCATAGACCAAAATGTTCCTCTGTAACATGGACTAATGACTATTGTTCTAAGACCGCATCTCCGCGCTTTACTAATCCAGCATTGTAATTCCAGGACTGGACACTCAAAGTACGCTTCGTTCAAAAACGAGACGCTGGAGTTTATGAATGCCAAGTGTCTTCACATCCGCCCACTAGCATCTTCTTACGACTTGAAGTGGTTGGTAAGTATCTATATATTTCTTTTAGTGTAACAAATTGAAAAACTGGGGATTTCTCGCCTATTACGATTCGTGACGGCAGAGGGAATCACCGAAGTACTCCTCGATGCGACTTAATACGTTTCAGGCCTCTTGTGCAAGAGGTCTTCCTGGTTGGTACCACCAAAATACCAGATATTTTTCCTAGAAGTAATAGACAGCAGAAGTGTGTCGACGTGACGTCACAAAATGGCGGTAATTATACCGCCATTTTGTGACATGTAAAAACAAACTTTTCTGACAAGGGATTTGTATCGTTTTATGGATTTATTAAGTTTTAAAAATGTCTTCGATTGTTACTTTGAGCACAATTGTAGAGCAATTTAACCCGTTGACTCACGGTTCGCCATATTTGGCCAATAATACAATTGATTTCGCAGAAATCAAAGAAGGTTGATTTCTGCGAAAACTATTGTATTATTGGCCAAATCGCAATTCAACGGATTAATATAAAATGCTAAAATCACATATGCTTTTGTCTTTGTTTGTTACCCAAACCGCCATTTTGTGACGTCACAACTTCCATGGTCTATAGTGCGTAAACATTACTGTGTTAGTATGTGAAGGGCACTGCAGCAGGTGACGGAGTACTCAGTGAGAGTAACCGACGTTGGTTTTTGTATCTGTTTTGATCAGTAAATTCACTTGCTACTGCGCCATCCACATTCTAATACACTTATATTAATAAAGTATACAAACTGTCTTATGCACTAACCCCTGTGTCGTACGATACACACACGCACTAACACTTCACAAATAACTAAAACTCAAGACAAAGACTTCTGCTCATCACACAAACATTCGCTCCAGCCATGGATCGAAACTGATCCCACGCTTTGAAACAGCCGTGCGATTCTCTAAGAGCAAACATCTTTGCCTCTTTGACAACATCCGTGAAACAAATGACGAGATGACAAGAAACATTGGAAAACAACCTTGTGTACAGGGGCGATATCTCATAAAGACAAGTATTTGACATCGGTGAATCATTAGAGAATCGCACGGCAGGCTTACTACCCGCTGAGGGCAGTCAGTTATGCTTGCACGTTATTGCTTCGCCAATAGGGCACCTGGTATTGCGATGGCTTTGAAGTTAATGAGTGGACATTTTGATGAGTGGGAATTGAACAAAGCGGGACAATACGCAGGAAAAAATCTTAATTATATTTTTTTTAACAAACACGTCATTTTAAAACCATGTTTTCAGAGTTAACAGACGTTTGGTTTTTCGAAGTACTATGCCGTTTGTTTTTGTCATGTCAGCGATCATTTCTTTGAATGAATAACTACAGCTACCGCTGAGCTGCTACCCTGGAACGATACCTATCTCGGGTTGAACTTTTCGTGACGGTTCATGTTGAAATCTACAATATATTTGTGAGGCACTGTGCCTCACAAAAATATGTGTGAGTTCTGGTGCCGGCCTGGCTAGCGACCAGGATAAAACATTTAATATATAATATAATATAATAATTTTAATTCAAGTAACTTAAGATAACATTAAAGTTACTCTATGCAGACTCATAATTAATATGTACTTTACAGACTCACATACATAAATATTTATATTTTATGTTTCGGGATTTTGTTGCTGTCTGGCTTCCCTGTAGCGTCTAGACACAACTACTTCCGGCCAAAAGTCTGGAACGAGGAAAATGTCCTTGTGCTTCGCAGAAACCCAAAGCATATACGATATGAAGTTCCTCGTCCTACTGGATTCCAGCCGGTCTAAGGTAAAGTGATAACTTGTTTCTTCCATTCGCCTCTGATATCTCTCTTTAACGTATTGAATGACGTCAATCCGCGATGTAGTTGGGTCCAGGCGGGAGAGATATAAAAGACGGGTCGGCTCGACTGCTTGTAGTCTTGTATTTTCCGCAGTCGGGTGGGCGGTACCACGTTTATTACGTGTCTGTCGAGGGCGAGGTTTCCTTTTCTGCACGAGGGTGAAACCTTCCATATCAATAATCTTTATTTTAGAAACGGTTCTCGCTACTTCATCCTTCGGAATAGGGATGATTTGATCCGCAGGCTCTTTATAGACGGCCACTTGTGCATTCTTCTGGCTTCCGGATGGTGTCAGTATTACAGGAGAACTTGAAGATTGCTGAGTTGGCGATGTTTCAGCTATCGGAGTCGTTCGAAAACCTCGGTCATTACCCCGCGGTGAATCGGCGTCAATTTAACATTTATACGAAGCACATAAGAGTATGTTCCGATTACTGTCCTTGAGAGTTTGTCGCCATTTTGCGTCTATTGTGATATTACCCTCAACCGCATTATCACTGACCATAAAGTGAGAAATAGGTCAAATTCTAGCTACTACGTTGTATAAATGACTAGCCGGTGACCGCGATGTTGTCTGCGCGGGATTAGTACTTCGAGTAGCTTATTTTCTTTTCCAAAGCCATATCTATATTTATACTTACCAAAATGCCCTAAAATATTTACGTGGATATATGAGTGAATTTAAGTACTTAATAAATCAATCAGTAAACACTAATAATAAAATACAGTATTTACGTATATTCATATATAAAGTTAATCACCATGGTTTTCCACGGTGATTAACTTTATACGTAAATACTGTATTACGAATGAAATGCCCTTACATTTCACGGTCTTTACGGTCGCCGAGCACGTCTAGAGTATCGAGCTGTCAAAATGATAGCGAGCTTTTGACTGAGCTATAAGAAACTGAGACAAACTTCGACAGAACTGTCATTACGACCTTGCCGAAGGCGGAGATCTTGTTATTTTGTCTATGCTGTGCCCAAGAATATTAAGCTTTTTCACCCACGTGTTGATGATATAAATATATATATATATATAAATGAACCCCTATTTCTCCTGGTCACGCTACAACGAATGGAACAATCACGCAAATTAGTTTTTTGTTGTGTAAATAATGGTCAGAAGAAGGTACTTATGAAAGAAATACCATGAAAAGACAGGAGGTTATGCCAAGGCCAAAGGCCGAGCCTACTACGCGCGAAGTTGCAGACAGTCGCTAGTATACAATAGAACATTGATAAAATGATGATAATAATACTTTATAACTTCGTTCTTTATAAACGACTAGTCATATTTTTACACATCGCATTACAAGTAGCAAATAGAAAATAATAGCATTTCAGCAGCGTACTACGTTTAACCTCTGTTACGCTAAAAATCTAAAGGCGATGATTTAGGTTTTGATAATTCCAATTTGTTTGTGAAACACATGTTTTATCCATCCATATAAACTTAACCTAATTAATAAATATTTTAGTAAAATTATTATTTGAAATGACTCAGTTATACAATATACAATAAGCCCCTTAATATTTTCCGAAAATAAGCAACGTCACCGTATCACAATAATTTTATCACAAAACCTTAATTAACACAGAAAATCTCAGAAGGCTGCTCCAAAAACGAAAACAGGACTATACAAATTCCAACGTGGTAACAGATAGCCACGCTCTCGTTACACCCCACGCGTAGCACCCTTATTTATCCAGCCCAAAACAAAATTAAGCCCTCAGAAAAGGGTTGAGTTCACAAAATTAAACAGGCCTTAATCTTCATTATGGCAGCCTTATTTACTTTTAAACCAAATTTTAAGGAATTTTCTTGCATTATTTGAAGGTATCGCACGCCAGCTCACTAATTTTAGACATAAATTTGGTGGCGATGCCACACTAGAGCGTGTTAGGAATGAATCAGCTGACGTTTTCACACTTACGTAATTGCTGATGATTCAAATT
This sequence comes from Selenia dentaria, assembly GCA_917880725.1. NCBI lineage: Eukaryota > Metazoa > Arthropoda > Insecta > Lepidoptera > Geometridae > Selenia > Selenia dentaria. Next base: position 24,559,010 of record OU862898.1, read on the forward strand.
CAGATTCAAAATATTCAATTAATTTATTTAACATAAACACCAGGGACGCGTTTACGTTTGCGATCTACACGATGTTAGATACAATGTTCTGTAGATGTTATAGTTATCTACCACCACAAGAACCTGGAGCATTATCACTACATATATAATAAAACTGTAGAAGTCGCATTTATGTACAATTAAAAAAAATGCTAAAACCCGAGTCAGGGAGACGTAAGGAGTGAAATGAAACTAATTTTTTTTCAAAGTTTTTGTTTCTCTGTTTGTCAGTTTGTATGTCTGTTTAGACGGGCTTATCTCAGAAACGACTGGACTGATTTAAATGAAATTTTGTATGGTAGCTTATAATATCCCTGGTCTAACAGTTTTGATCTCGGTAAATTAAAGTTCCCGTGGGATAGTTAAAAAACTATAGGTAATTAACCGTGTCCAGCGAGGCCACGCGAGACGCAGGCGGCTCAGCTAGTGTTGATATATTTTTGCAGAGGTGTATTATTCTATGAATGCTAGAAAAATAAATAATTTCTTACGTCATACATTAGGTATACATTTATTCATTTAATACGTTAATGTTGTAATTGTCATTAAGTTACCCCTACGCCCATTCTCTAATCTAACACGAATTATATTCACCAAAAAATAAACAGAATATGTTCGTAAAAAAAGCGGGATCGTAAAATTTTTTTAATGAAAATGGGCTTTGTCGCCATTTCTCTCATGCCGCTCTCATTCTTATACAATTTATAAAAGAAGATAAATTCAAACTTCTAGCGTCATCTGAAACTGGATCTGCCAGTGTACTGTTGCATCTACCTATATCTGACAGACAACAAAAGTTTCTCATACTAGCATCCCGGGCACATTCCATCAATACGTGGTATACGTTGTCAATACGTCCACATGTCTCACAATTTAGCGATATTGTTTTGCGCATTAAATAGGTAAATTAATTACATGGAATGTGACCGGATCTTATGTCCGGGTGACACGAGGCCAGTTTTTCAAGCCAAGCCAAGCTAGTTTTCTGTTAAACTGTCCTGGCTTGCTGACCTGGCTTGGAACAGGCTAGTTCCGTTTACATGAGGCTTTATTTTAAGCTAGTAATATTGCAGTGACTAAGGTGATCACGCGTTCAACATGAATTGCATGCGAAAAAAACACATTATTCTTCTGAAGGAGTTACTTCGAAAACTGTACCAATTCGCAAAAGATAAATTACAAAAACGGTACAGGACAATAACCGCTTTCTTAATATCGCCACACATTTTTTGTACCTGAATCACGTTTACAGTCGTCTTTATTACTTGTAAGGGTGGTGTTTCATAGACATTAATGGTTTTGGTACAGTCGTACAAACTTTAAATTAATCTACGTACTTAGTTTGGGCATCTTAAAATCTCAAAAACATGACAGAAAAATTAACAAAACGCATGGTTCCTGCTTACTAGTCAACTGATAACTAGCTTCACCGGCCACATGAAGCAAATACACAAGCCAGGATAGTAAAATCAGTGGTGGGAGGCGCTACTGGCCTAAAAATAGAACTCCATCCTATTAAAAACTGTGTTGGCTTGTAAACTAGCTTACTGGTTTACTAGCTTAGAAATGAAGCTAGTTCTGTCTACACGAAGCCAGTAATACTAGCTTGCTAGCTTACTGACACTAGCTTGCTGTCCTGGCTTGAAAAATTAATCTCGTGTCACCCGGGCATAAATCTAAAAGCTATTACAGTTTCCTTTCTGTATAAGATTGTGTTGTCCACGGATAATTCAAGGGGTGTGGTTGGATCGTTCGGTACCATATTCCTTTTTCTCTGGACCTCTCGTCGAAGTACTTCTTCCAGAGGTATTATATAATTATATAATAAATATTATACAACAATATTTTTAACAATGGTTTGAAAATTAGGGCGTAATACTAAAAACTATACAATGACAGCTTCTTTGGCTAATTTATCTACTCGTTCATTGCCTGTAAGACCAATATGGGACGGAATCCTTTGGAAAATGATATTTTTATGTATACAGATTGTAACTAAAATTATTTTAATTATTGAGTATGCTACAGATGAACCTTGAAAGATCGAGGTGCAGCGAGCCAGGTGTAGGGAGCTTCTTGAGTCTGTGGCAATAACCACATCACTGTAATTACTTGAGTTAATATACGACAAAGCTGTAAAATGCATCTACTGAACAGTGGTAATTTTAACAAGTACAATTTGAAAAAATTAATACCGAATTCCATTCTATTCAGCTATTGGAGTGTATCTCAAAAACTGCTAGACCGAATTTGATGAAAATTTAATGGGACCACACGGAAAGCGCCAGCTTTCAAACAAAAAAAGAGATTTGAGAATCGGTTTGCCGTATCAAAAGTAACAAATATAAAAAAAAAAAACATTTTAAAAAACAGTCGTATTGAGTACCTCCTCCTTTTTTTGGAAGTTGGTAGAAAAAACACAAAAACGGTTCTACTTCTTCGTACATTTTCAATGCACAATTTATATATGTAACTTCTTGCTCATTTATTTTAAAAGTTACACCATATTTTATAAATAACCCACTCTCTTTGCGATCCTGTGACGGTGTTGAAGTTAAACAATTAAATTTAGGACAAACTATTGAATACTGAATGAGCGAGTACGTAGCATCTATGCAATTGCTTGGGCAAAAATGCTGGCGTATCTTCTGCTGTTCTCCTCTACAGGTCGCATTTCTCAACCGATTCACGTGAGCAGATTCGATAAATATATAGTTTTTTATTGGTGATTATACTTTTGGGAGTTTTTTTAATATAAAATTCAGTTCAGGTTTTAGTATCCTAAAATGAAACTAGATGGCGTTGACAGTTAAAGATGCGCGGTGAATATTTATTCCGTTTTAGGTAGGCAAATACATATTCTTGTAGTGGCTCTGTAAGGTCTAGAGCTCACTCAGCCATTAGTTTTTCTAATAAATCTTTGACACAGATAATTCATAGTTATAATGAAGCGTCTTTTTCAGTTGTTAACGGTTACAATACGAATACATTTTCTCTAAAACATAACTTTTCAAAATGTTTGTGTTAAGACCTCTGTTTCGATCTCTTCCTTGCCTCTGTTTTTCAATTGATGTTTGACAGTGGTTTGTTAAAGAAATACATAAAGTCTCAAAATAATATACCAACAAAGTTGCGGGAAAGAGACGAGCTGGACGCAGGAAGAAATAATGGCTACGAAACATCAGGGACTGGACAGGGGTTGCGAGTGCCGCTGAACTTTTTCGCCTCGCCAAGGATAGAGACGAGTACGGAAAGTTGATTGCCAACCTTTATTAATTGAAGAGGCACCGAGAGAAGAAGAAAAATATACCTACAGCCAGTTGCAGAAACGATCTTTAACTTTCAAAGACGTCATTAAATCTTAATTAATCCGACATTAAATTGTTCCACAAACGAAAATTCTGTCATATTTTAAATTTCCTTTAAAGTTGTCTTAAGAAACGTCAAAAGATTTATTAGTAATTAAAAATTAAATAAAATAATAATAATAATAATAACTATCTAATCTATAAGCCCCATGGTGGGAGGAAAAGTGGCCAAAACGCTGGCGGCATTGCCACGCTGGATGGCAATGCTAAGTTTTTGCCCAAAATAGGCGCCAGCATTTCGGTCACCCGAAAAGATTAAGAAACATTGAGACTACAGGATCATTAAGATGTAAATTTTATCTTTTGTGCAAGTCCATTAAAATAATGATTTTTTTAGCACTATAGCAAGATTACCTAAATAAGAGCTTTATGCAACTGGCTGTTAAGCTGGCTTATTGTTTCTGACGTATATATTTTAACAACTTCCACAATGGATAAACACTCGACACGACGCAATTCAGTATTTTGAGAATTTGATTTTAGATGATGAAGCAATCATCATCCTGCTTTAATGATTGTTTGTTTGAATTGCTATATCACTAAAAGCGGGTTCGGATACACTAGAGTTGGAAATATCAGCTACTAACACTTAAAACGTCCACAAAGGCGTTCCAATTGGATCTTGTATGTGAAATTATAGTTATGGGCGGTTTCGTTGAATGTTCGACACAGCTTCAAAATCCCTATCAATTTTCGGCCCACGTCCGAGGCGCGAGGTATTTTAGGTCGGAGTATAATGAGGGTGAGGGTAAAAGTTGCAAAATTAACCACATTTTGCTTCTCTAATGCTTTACAAGTGTTTCCGCCGAAGGTAGCTGCGGTGATCTTCAATAATGCTTTGGTACATATTATAAGTGTAGTAATTAAGATAAATAATTGACATGGTAAGTATGTAATTCCTCGGTAGATCGTGTGAAGTGAAGTGGCGCTGAGGTGCAGTGACAGCCGTACGTACCCCCTTCCCGCCCCCCGCCGACTCCCCGCTGTCGCCTTCAGAGTTAATGCAAAAGATTAACGTTGTAAACAACAAGTAGCACTTTTTGAAAACGCTATAATCATTACAGCTATTCGAACGCACTTTAAGTAGGTCCCACTTTACATCATCTTCAATAGAAACATTTAGTAAGTGATTTTCAACAGTAGAATAATATTTTTATGTTATTTGATGGCTTATTTTACGCGGTAGGTAAAGTCGAATATCTCGACCTGTTTCGTGACTGTCCGGGCCACTTCCGGTTATTTGACGGTTTAACTTACGTGGTAGGTATAGTCGAATATTTCGACCGGTTTCGTGACCGTCCGGGCCACTTCCGTTTTAATGTTATTTGACGGTTTAACTTACGTGGTAGGTATAGTCGAATATTTCGACCGGTTTCGTGACTGTCCGGGCCACTTCCGGTCATTTGACGGTTTAACTTACGTGGTAGGTATAGTCGAATATTTCGACCGGTTTCGTTACCGTCCGGGACACTTCCGTTTTAATATTATTTGACGGTTTAACTTACGCGGTAGGTAAAGTCGAAAATTTCGACCGGTTTCGTGACCGTCTAGCCCACTTCCGTTTTAGTGTTATTTGATGGTTTAACTTACACGGTAGGCATAGTCGAATATCTCGACCGGTTTCGTGACCGTCCGGGCCACTTCTTCATGAAGTAGGTACGTGCGCACCCGGCTGCGTTCGCGCTAGTACTCTGAGTACTAGCGCGTAAAATGTGTTATACTTACGAAAGTTTCAATCAAGTAGTAGAATTATATATTTATACATTTAGATGATGTCGTTATCGACCAGATAGAATTACGGCTGCTTTCTATAACCTGTCATGATTTGCTCTGGCTGATAGAAATTTAACTTTCGTTGAATAACTTGTTGAGTATATTATAATTATATAATAATAATAGGTAGGAACTTTTGAAAGTAAAAAGTAGAAGCAAGTTCAACACAAAAAGTGTTTTATAACTTGTTAAAGTCGGTACTATGGTAGTTCAAAAGTACCTATCTATTGTTACAGTATTGCGCATAGCATACCATCTTGGACTTATATATTCTCTCAAACAAAAAAAGAACTATTAAAATCGCACTACCGTAATAAGTAATGCGTGTTCATAAATTACAACAGATAATACGCGTCGATTTGAGAACCTCCTCCTTTTGGAAGTCGGTTGAAAATTAGGTTATCACAATATGGTGCGTGTTATACCGACTTCTTATTTCACACTTTTTAGTATTGAAGTCTAAAAAAACAGTTTTTTTAGTAACCCTTGCTACTTACGGGATCGATTGTCATTCACCGTCAATAAAGATATGATCAAGGTAGGCGAAACACTTTTTAGTTAAGAAAAAAAATAATTAAATTATTAATAAAATTTAAACACTTTTTTAATAACTTTACTCAAAAACCGCTTAACCAAATTTGATGAAATTAAGATGGGAACCTCTCGGATAAGTATACTCTACAAAGCAAAAAAATCACTATCAATATCGAATTACTCTCTAAAAAGTTATGCGTGGTCATAAATAAAAAATATACGAGTCGACTTAAGGACCTCCTCCTTTTAGAAGTCGGTTGAAAATGTGGCCATAGCACGGAAACTTGCGTAAGTATACCGTTATCGTACCGTTGACGAATACAATACAAACTATGAGTTATCTGTGCCATATGATAGCTTGTAATCTGAGCCTATTAACTGCGTAAGTGTAACAAACTGTCATGTATCTAGGGCACACTGTGATACAGATAACTCATAGGTTGTAAGCCGAAGCGTGACCCATTGGCGTGCACGATACGAATCCTCGCAAATTGTTTGTGCTACGGCTTCTGTATACGACAACGATACGATAAGTTTACACTTACGCAAATTAAGATGCTAGACCCGATGGTAACAAATGTCTATCTCTAGTAAGTAAGATAGAATATAGAGACTGGCTGTTAGAAAGAGAAAAGAACATAAACTATATTTATTTCTCTTCACAAAAATTCTTATGCTATTCAGGTTTGTGTATAGGTACATATAATTTCTCAATTAGGCTACTTTGTGAGAGCTGGTGCTTGATGTAGGTTTTGTGAAAAACCTGTATTACAAGTCACCAGGCCCTCCCTCGGTAGGAACAAATTTCGTAATTAATACTTAACCATATCTTTGCATAGTAGTAGTAACAAGGAGTTGGTGTAGGTAGGAGTACTTCAAGTAGGTAAATAAATAATTGTGTGAAAACAAAATATCTAGTTAATTTGAGAAAACAAAACAATACTTTGGGTATATACTAATACGGCAGTGTGCTCAATTGCAGTCATGAGTTTGAGTGTGTGTGTGTGTGTGGGTGAAAGAAGTGTGGTGAAAAGAAGCAGGAATTGTTGTAGGTATTTCAGGCTTTTTAGTAGTGTGAGTAAAATTTCAATAATATTTTACACACTTACCATACCCGCGCTAGGATTTTCTGTGTTCTAGCAGACATGGACACACACAACAATTTTACCAGTGGTAGAGCCACGCTGTAGCCCTATGGGTTACAGCTGAATGGGCTGGCACGACCAGGGAAGTACCACACTCCCACATAACACCGAGGTGAAGTAATATAGCTTGCTATTGCGTTTCAGTCGGTTTGTGGTTGGTTCCGAAGGCCCAATCCCCCTTGCCCCTCTCCTACCCCTCCCCATCCCTCCTCCACCCTCACCCCTTCCTCAAAGGTTGAAGACGCATCCTCGAGACCTCTGTGATATATCTGTCTAGTTATAAATGTATATAGATACCTACTCGAGCGTGCCACCTATATTACTGTATGCAAGCAAAGCAATAAACCAGTTGTTCTCCAGTCACCGGCTTGTCATTTGCTCCTGTGATTAGAACCGTACGTACACACCAACCTCTTGTATTACAGATGTCCGTGGGCGACGCTATCACTTACCATCAGGTGAGCCGCTGCGTCACAAACATCTAAGACCCGTGAACAAACAGTTCTGCTTATAAAAAAAATATTTTCCATAGCCACGGCTCCAACCTGTAGCTTCGAAGTCAGGACCACCAACTAGGCAGACAGGACCGTCAAAAGACGGTTTATTTATAACTTGATACGTAATAAATTGATTAATTATAACAAGATGAATCTACGTCGTATTAAAAATAAAGAGGAAAGCTTTCTTTGTTTGTTTGTGTCAATTGAATAGACTTCAAAACTACTGGACCGATTTGAAAAAAATCTATTTCCATCTCAAACTCAAACTCAAACTCAAATGATTTATTGCTTATGTGCCAAGTTAACATACAATGCAGGTGTTGTTGCATAAGGTTTACAGTAAGTACATGTCACATGTTACCCCCTGGGGGTGTTGCAATTGTGCAGAGAGGACCAGTCTATTTTAACGTATTATTATTGAAAAATTCGTCAATATTATAATAACACTTCTGCAAAAGTAATTTTTTAAGTGTGAATTTGAAAACGTTCATTTTATTTTCGTCTTTTATTTTGTTAGGTAGTGTATTATAAATTTTAACTGCCATTGCCTTGGTACCGGAACTGTGCATTTTCAGTCTAGAAGTACGTATTAAAAGTGTATGTTTCCGTGTTGGTCTAAGGGGATCTCTGATGAAAATAGGCTATATTAAATGTTATTTTGACGGTTTAACTTACGCGGTAAGTATAGTAAAATATCTCGACCGGTTTCGTGACATATGGATAACATTAAAATATGTAATACTTACGAAAGTTTTAACTACCAAAATAGTCTATATATAGTCAAAGTCAAATGCAAAATAATTCATTCAATTTAGGCATCAAAGACGCACTTATGAACGTAAATTTTTCATTATAATGTACTTTAAAGACTACCGCCACGTTGCAAAATATATAGAGCCAACCGAGAAAAAGCGGCAAGAAATTCGGGGCCATCCTTTTTATATAGATGTTTTTACAATTTTTCTACTTAGGTACTACAAATATTAGCTTCTATGTATTATACATGTGGCATATATGTGTTGCCTTACAAAAGAGAACATAATAATGGGCAGGGCAAGACACGCTACACTTTGACATCTTAATACACGAGTATGTAGGTCCTGGAGTGATCAGACGCAATAAGATCTATATAAGCCCAAATAAGATATATGGCTATGTAACCCAAGGTGTGAAAACAAATAGAAAACGCCGGACACAATATAATAAAAATAGTATGAAATATCCATATTAAGGGAGCTGTGCAAAAAAAATTAAATAGCCTTTTTGTGCTGGCGGCCATCTTGGATATGAAATTCATTGTATTGTATAGTGTTCTACTAGTCAAGCCCTTTCATTTGATACCCATGTTGAGGGAGTTATAATCATAATCATAATCATAATCGTTTATTGTCAACTGTGTGTTACATGTTGTTAAAAACTTAAAAGTATCAACAGCTACCCTTTTGGGCATACAATTTTACATACATGCGAATTGTATAATGGTTAATAAGATACAATTAATGTCGATTACATAATATCATGGAACTATATTTATCATTTAAAAAATTTACAATTTTATAATAGCATTTGTTAAGTAATAGTTTGATTAAATTATATTTAAATTTTCTAAATGTCATAACTTTAATTGTATCTGGCAAATGATTGAATAATTTAGTGCACATTACATAAATACTGTCATTATAAAATTTTGTTCTAGAGCCCTGAGGAGGTAACACATAATAATTTCTGCGAGTATTTCGTGGTTTACGTGTAGTTTTTATGTCAAAGCTATTTAAGTTCTGTTTTACAAATAAGCATGCCTCTAAAATATACATTGACGCTAAAGGAAGTAATTTCAATTTTTTGAATATTGGCACACAACTTTGTTTTTGTCTAGCTCCCGTTAGTGCTCTGATGCATTTCTTTTGAATTAAAAATGCTTTCTTAACGTTTACAGAGTTTCCCCAAAGTAACAATCCATATCGTAAATTGGAAGCCACATTTCCGTGATAGGCACAAATTGCTGCTTGTTGTGATGCTACTTTAGTCAGTCGTTTTAATGCATAAACGAATCCACTAATTTTTTTGCGTACATAGTCAATGTGGCTCTTCCAATTACCGTGACAATCGATAATTATGCCCAGGAACCTAATTTCTTTAACTTGTTCTATGACTGTATTTTGATATTTGATTGTTAAAGTTTTACTTTTTGATTGTGGAAAATGAAATTGAATTGCTTTGGTTTTTCCTATATTTACAACTAAGTTATTACTTCCAAACCAGTTCATGATACTATCAAGCGCCTTGTTAATAGTGTTTTCGTATTCTAATGTATTCACACCTTTTACTATAAGAGTAGAATCATCTGCAAACAGAACCATTTGATGATCTACTGTATTTGGCAAATCATTTATGTAGATGAGAAATAATAAAGGTCCCAGAATGCTGCCTTGTGGGATCCATATTCTATACGCCTTAATCTGGATTTATAAACTACTTCTTCGTTCTTATATATCTGAGTAATCTCGGTATATTGCTCACGATTACTTAGGTATGATTTAAGTAAGTTATACGCTACACCCCTGATGCCGTATGATTCTAGCTTTGCTAGCAGCCTTTTATGGCAAACGAAGTCGAACGCTTTTGACATGTCCATGAATATTGACGTAACTGGGACTCTACTATTAAGACATTCGTTTATGGTCTTCATCATATCGTATACTGCCCGAGTTGTGAAACATGTAATTCGCCATTTTGTGGCGGCGGTTGTCTTGGACCAATTTTCATCAAACATAGCTAAGAACTCTCGACTAATTCACCTTTCAAATAAAAACAAAGATAAAATTGGTTCTTCCGGTCGGGAGTCACGATGCTACTCACACACACACACACACACTAAGAGCGAAAGAGAGACAGGTCAACCCTAACCAAGTCACACAACGACCTATGGAGAGATTTATGCTCGCGGTTTCTCTATGTGATCGAATCAGAAATGAGGAGATCCGTAGAAGAACGAAAGTCACCAATATAGCCCAGAAGATTGGCCAGTTAAAGTGGCAGTGGGCAGGGCACATAGCACGCAGAACAGATGGCCGATGGGGCCGAAAGGTTCTGGAATGGAAACCACGGACTGGCAAGCGCAGCGTAGGTCGTCCATCGACATGGTGGACAGACGACCTGATATAGGTCGCCGGACGACGTCGGATGCAGGCCGGTTCCAACCGGTCCTTTTAGAAAATTATTGGGGAGGCATATGTTCAGCAGTGGACGTCTTACGGCTGAGATGATGATGATAACTAACGGCAGAATGCGCGTTGCACGATGACTCAACGTGTGCATTTCAAATGTTTTCGCTACAGAACAAATGTCATATGAATCGGCCCTTAGCCTCCGTAACCGCTCATCAGGTGTAACCAGGTTAACCCGGGTATAAAGCTAGTGTTTTCTTAAATAACATATTTATATGCAAATGGAGCCTGACCCCGCGGGCGTATAATAACGACCCTATTTACAATGGCCCTTTTGACCCCGAACCTTTTGTAAGCGAGAGGTGCCATGGAAATTATCATTATTGTTCGAAGTCGAAACTTTTGTTTACGAATAGGATTTACTTTACACCTTTTTGACCAACCTTTTATTTTGATTATTAATGTGTGGTATATTTTTTCAAATTTTATTAATACTACTAGCGACTGCCCGCGACTTCGTTCGTGAAGTAGGTTCGGCTTTCGGCCTCGCCATAGCCTCCCATCTTTTGTTATTGTTTTTTTCTTTCATATAGTATTCACTTAGGTATTTTGTTTACCGCAAGTGATGGACGTTACAATAATGCGAAATTAAAGGAAGCACAATAGATATGGTGATGTAAATATATTTATTTAGATATATAATGTATTAGGCAACTAATAAAAATAAAACATAAGTTCAAATTATATAATTAATATGTAGTTTTCAGTTACATCGAATCTATATAATAAATAGGACAATGATCTCTAAACTTCAAAATAAAACAATAATCTTTACCTTCGTCCACTCTAATAGGATTTCCACACGTTTACTTCATATGTTTAACTAACTTGTTAAACTATACTGTTTTAACTATTGTAAACTATTATATTATTTAACTTGTTTAACTATACTGTATTAACTATTATAAACTATTACATTATTTAACTTGTTTAACTACACTGTATTAACTATTATAAACTATTATATTGTTTAACTTGTTTAACTATACTGTATTTTTATTTTTAAAATACGCACTGCACGATGTCTGTTTCTCAGACCTTTTTTGATAGTTGACCAAAATGGCGGGCGATCTAACTGGCCGTTTTTAAATCAACATTTGTATTATTTATTATATAATCTTAACTAACTTAATAAAATTAAAAATTAAATATAAATATGGTTGGATATCTAACTAACATTAAACACTTTGAACTAAACATAAATATACCTAATATGAAACGTTATATTGACCTATTTGTGTAGTACCCTAATAAATGTTATAAAAAAGTAACTCTATCTCTCTGTATCTCTCTCTATTTGTTACCTTATCACGTCTAAACGGCTGAACAGATAGTCATTAAATTTGTCAAGGGTATAGGTTTTTATTATTTATTGTCATGACATAAGGAGCCGAAACGTGGACACTGACGGCTCGAATGGTCCACAAGCTCAAGGTCGCTCAGCGGGCTATGGAAAGGGCTATGCTCGGTGTTTCTCTGAGGGATCGCATTAGAAATGAAGTGATCCGTCACAGAACCAAGGTCATCTACATAGCCCACCGGATCAGCAAGCTGAAGTGGCAGTGCGCTGGCCATATTAGCCGTAGAACCGACAACCTGGGTAAACGAGTTCTAGAGTGGAGACCGCGTCTCGGCAAACGTAGTGTAGGACGTCCTGAGGCACGGTGGAGTGACGATCTGCGCAAGACGGCTGGCAAAAACTGGATGCGAGAAGCCCAAAATAGACCTAAGCGGCGTGCAATTGGAGAGGCGTATGTCCAGCAGTGGACTGCTACAGGCTGATGATGATGATGATGATATAGGTTATATCTCAGGAAAGGACAATAAAGTATTTTTCATCATAATCGCCACGAGGGTGAAACACCGGGACGCTGCTATCACCAGACCTTCATCAGATATTGTGGGTATATCGATATGTGTAGAGATAGAATTCAATATAAATTATTTTCAGAATACAAAATGTTTAATCAGACAATAACATAATAAAAAAAATACCGGGTAGTCTTTGGGGACTACTGATAGAAGTCAAAACTATTCGAATTATTTGTAAGACACACAATCAACAACAATAGGTTGTCATGGAAACCATTATCGCGCCTAAAGTATTTTTCACTGCAACTACATTATCTACGACAAAGTGTCACGTGACGATAACGCGAGTTCCATGATTTTTTTTCACCCAAAAAGTGCGCATAATTTTTCACTACAAAAATTACATGGAGGCAATACCTTTTGTAACAATTCTTTTATACTTATCAGTCAGGCTACGCTATAAGCATTTACTAAACACGTTTTTAATAAGGCTTCATTGTTATTTATATCCTTGCCCTTGCTACTAAGTCTTTACAATAGCCCAGGCGTTACCCAAAAATAATTAAAAGCACCCCTAAATTAAAACATGCTACTGAATCCAGCAAAATGCCATTATTCGGCTAAAAGTTATTTTTATATATTCTCTCGTTTATTTTACTAATATACGTTTTAATATTTATTGGAATTTTAATGGACGTTAAAAACATATTTTACTGGAGTTAGGGCAGTACTACACTATAGTGATACGCTGAAGCTAGCGTATTTTATCAGCGTATCAGCTTAGGCTACTGTGTATGCTTGAAATGGTTGTACGTATTTGTTCGTTCAATAAATGGCAATAATTCAGTTTCTTCCCTATTTGTATTTCAAGAGTAATCACAAAAAAGCTTGGAAAGTATTTTCATAATTAAATTTAGAATCCTAACCATACTTAATCCAATCAGCCAATCTCATGTGATATTAACCAAAATATTCGGAATATTTTCCGACCAGTATCGAACTTATTTAAAGTTCTTCGCCTAGGACTGGTCTCTGTCATGCACATCTTTGTTGTGTAACACTGTACATAACAGATTATTAAGGAGAAAACTCGCGATAATTTTCGAATTCAAGTAACTGTATATTCATATTACTATAACGGAAGGTTCTAGTGGAAAGCAAGGACCGGCAAAAGCGGCGTTATGTTATGTCGTCCTGCGACAAAGTGAAATGACTGACGACCAGGTAAAGGTCGTATAATATCGTTTGATGCAGACTGCTTCCAACAAGCTCTTTGGAAATTTATAGCGAACTGATATGTACAACAATGGACCTCTTACGGTTGAGATAATGATGAACTGAATATAATTCAAATAATATGTTTTGATTCTCTGCATAACAACGTTTATAATAATTAAACGGTAAATATGTATTAGTTGAATTATATAATGTATAAACTAATACGCTAGTGGCGTATCAGCTGGCAATGTGCTACTGGCCTTATAATACCATAAAACATGAAAGTGTTTTTTATTGAAACGAGTGTCGGGGCGATCAAAAAGTTTCATTTTTCAATAATGTGATAACGTTGTTATTGCCAGAGCAATAAAAGTATATTGTTTTGTGATGCCGTTACTTTAGCAATTTCTTGTTTCTTTATTGATATTTAAGTAAGTGTTATAGTTAACAGTCAGTTTTAATTATTTTCAAGCTTGTTAAAAATGAAATTGGCGCTATGACGTCGTAACAAAAGGAAAGTTTATTTTTATTTTGTTCAGATGATGGTTACATTACCCGCCGCAATTTTATTTTGCAAGTAAGCTGAGTTTATCTAAACTTACGTACCTATAAGTTCGATAAATGAGGAATACATGAAAATAAACTTTAATGTTCTAACATTTCACATAATTAAAAATGAACTCTCAAATCAATGTTCCAAGGTGACGAATGCAGTGCAGTTTTTGTTACTGTTGATTGTTGAATATTAACTGTTGAACTGTGTTCAAACCAGAATAACATGGGGAAAGTTATACACAGTGAAGGGAGAAATCTCGTGTTAAAAGTGCTAGAGTTCTTCGAGAATGAAAAGAAAAATAAACGTTTTCCCATACCGGTGGATCAGGTTGAAAAACGAACCTGTGCCACAACTGGAATATCAAAAATGCCAAATAAATAAATATAATTGGGTAGCCATACAACAAATGTGTGTTATTCCTATTTTTATATTAATCTTAAGCCTTAAATTTTTACAGAATATGTAGTTGTATATTACCTTTCAAAATAATTAATATATTTTATTCATTTAACAACCTTAATTTTTAATAAATTTTTTCTCGATCTTAATAAAGGCCACTTGGCCGGTTTTTTTTGAACACCGTACTTGAGCGCCAAAATGACGTCACATGGTCAAGCGTCTAGTTAATGTGACCGCGTTGTACGTACATACCGGTAGGGCTATTATATATACGTAGTATACATATAATTGTCTGTGATTATAGGTACTTATATCTCAGTTACAATCAAAAGTTGAATGAAATCGTACAAAATGGCGGCTTTGTGTCACTTGTTATCGGTTCCAGTCATCAGCCGTGCGATTCTCTAAGAGCAAACATCGTTGCATCTTTGACAACATCCATGAAACAAATGACGAGATGACATAAAACGTTGAAAAAACAACCTTATGTACAAGTGCGATATCTCATAAAGTATTTGACATCGGTGAGCTCGTCGACGAGCGCAACGACGAATCATTAGAGAATCGCACGGCTGCTTACTAACATTTTTGCTTACGAAGTTGTCAAAAACTGACATACAGCCGTCATTTTTTATGATTTCAATCAACTTTTAAAGAGTATTTCAACGACCAAAGACACAGGAAAACCTTGTGCCTATGAGCCTATGAATTTTTAATTTTTTTATTATAAATATTGCTTTACTTTTGTGGTTTTAGGAGGGTATGAGAGATGTATATTACATTTATATGTACATGGTTTAGTATGAAAGCTATTTCAATGTAATTTCAATATATGTAGCAACTTACATAGAGCTTCTCGGTCGGAAATTCTATCCGCTGTACTGTTATTTTTGTTCACAGAGGCAAGAGCACAAATATCCGGTCCGACGGAGAAATATCTGAAGCCCGGGTCGACGCTGCGACTGCAGTGCTCGGTCGTGCAAACGACGGAGGCGCCGGCTTTTGTATTCTGGTGAGTACTGTAGACAAAAAAATACACACATAAGTCTGAACTGTGAAGGATCTATTATAGTGTAAAAATTAAAATCCCAAGACAACAAGCTAATACAAGTGTTAAAATATACATCCAGTTTTGATAGGGTTATGTTATGCATTTACTTTATTAAGAAACATACAAACTCTCATAGGGTCATTTTAAAAGTTGTTATCAGAGAATTTATTAACTTAAATGTAAATTCAGGATGTAGTATTAAGCTTTCAGCTATAGCTTTGCCCTTCTCCAGTGACGTCTCTTAGCATTGATGGTGTTGGTTTCCTGTGCGCAATTCTAACTCATTCAGAAATCGGGCAGTTTTGTTTCAGTTTCTTACCGAACTTCCTCTTGATAATAAATGTCTATGCCTTCTGAGGGAAGCTGTCAAAACAAAAAGCCTTTGTGTAAATATCCTAAGTTGAAGTCTGTAGGAATAATTATAGTTAAATGGTGATCTTATAGACAGCAATGGAGTAAACATCAAAATCATCTTAACTAGGCTAAATAGAATTTTTTGACCTGAATTAATGAGTTTACACAATCTATTTAATCACGACTGCGCTCCGCGGTTTCACCCGCGTGATGATGGATGATGAAAATAATGCATTAAAATATATAGCCTGTGTTCATCAGGGATAATGTGGGATTCTAATGGTGAAAGAAATTTTCACATCAGTTCAGCAGTTTCAGATCCTATTCAGTTCAAACAAACAAACAATCTTTCCTCTTTATAATATTATACTAGCTGACCCGGCCGCGGCTTCGGTCGCTTGGTCTTTGTGTAGTGGTGGAATCTCGGGGTCCTGTGTTCGATCCCCAGGATGGATAGTTATGGGGATTTCTTTAAATAAATTCTCGATAGTAGTAGTAGGTAAGGAGTGTCATGGATCGAGTTCCGCACTAATGTATCGATAGTACAAGAACTGGGCATCAAGCAGCGTCTTTCTTCTTTCGTACAGGCTCGTATTCTTAGTTCTCGTAGTCGATTGAACGACTAGTTGTCCAGGGTAGAGTAGAAGGCACTTGATTGCGATGGACGGACCAGATACGAGCAGCGATAAACGGTCCTCTACACGAGTGCACGAGGAAGGCTGCAGGCAGGGAGGAATAACGACGCATTGTAAGGCGCGTTACACAACCTGAAGTGACAACCACGACCGCTCTGTCAAGAGCGTAGCGATGAAGAAGAAGAAGAGTAGTAGTAACGGGACTTTCACTGGCAGATAGCTGATGTTATAAGGAGTTACTTAGAATACTATTGTTTTAGAAAGATATATAAAAAACCCTGTCTCGCAATGATAAGTTATGTTACAATGTATTATTTTTATTTCAATAGTCGAAGTAAATTCAAACAACTTGTGCCCTGATTTGGATATTGTTTCGTGAGACGTGGCCCAATGGTACTTGAAAATCAAGATATTTTATTGGTCCCTAGGTCCATACGTTTCGGGTATACATAGAATTATTCAAGCGATAAGTATTCTATCTTACGTAAGCTTTAAGTTGGTAAAACTTGAGGTAGCTTTCAATGTTCAACACCCTCGAGACTACTTTCGTACAAACTATCGAAGTATAATGTTTTTTTTGGCTAGCCTCGATGTTCAAATGTTCTGCATGGGCGGGAATTAAAACAAAAATGACTGTCGTTGATTTTGATTTGAACCCACAGCTTGTTTTGAAATTTGATGTACACTAATGGTTAACCATTAAGACTAAACAGTAGTAAACAAGACTCTCTTCCATTTGCTTGAAGAGAATTCTGCAATATGTTGGTCACATCGCTAGAAAGGAAGGAGATAACCTTGAAAACTTGTGGTGACTGGAAAAGTCGATGGCAAAAGATCTCGAGGCCGCAGTCCAATGCGTTGGTCCGACCAGATCCGCTGATGATACATCCGTTTACGTTGCTCTACACATAGCCGGTAACCGAGCACACTGGCGTAGTAGCTTAAAAGAAAGGACAATGGGTGGAGGAGGTCACGACCCTCAGACATGAGGATATTGACTCAAGGAGGGAATGGTTAACCTATCAACCCGTTGAAAACCGTGTTTTTTACACGTATATTAAATTTTTCAATACACCTAAGTTAGCACGAGTATGTATTTTTACTAATTATTGAAAAACCGATGAGAATTTTTAACAGGTAGTCGTGCGCAGGGTCACGCGGCTGTCTACAGTCGTCTTTCGAACGTTAGTTTGAGAGGCGACTGCCTAGAGGGCTACCTAACAACCACCTGGGATGTACCTTAAGGGCTCAATGTAACGTTGGTAAACCACGGTATACGAGGAGGCTCGTTTTGCAAAGTTTAGCACCAATATAACAGTACGCGCGAGGACAATCATTCCTTTGGTATCATCAGCTCGCATAAAGCTGTTCGGGTGGCGAACCAATTCGCCATAAGTGCTGCCGATATGAGGCTGTATCAAAACGTATTCATATGGTAAGGGTCAACGCGTCACGCTTTAAGCGTACAAACTATGAGTTATCTGTGTCATAGTTGCCCTTGATACATTACAATTTGTACTTTTGTACGTGAGCGATAGGATTACGTTACACTTACGCAGTTATTCGTGCTAGACCTACTTTATTATAATAAGAATCAGAATCAGAAACAGAATCAGAAACAGAATCAGAAACAGAATCAGAATCAGAATCAGAATCAGAATCACAAACAGAATCAGAAACAGAATCAGAATCAGAAACAGAATCAGAAACAGAATCAGAAACAGAATCAGAAACAAAATCAGAAACAGAAGTGCCTTATATTTACATATAAGTTTATAAATGAGTTTACTAATGAGTTATATGACCACAAAAATAGCTTTCTAAAATATGACTGTTTTTATACAGAAGAAATCTCTCCAAGATTCACAATAAAGTGTATACTGAAATAATGAAATCCGTAAAAAGGCTATAACCCAAGTGCCATGATGAGATTAGGGACCCAATCGAATGAAGCCTTTTCTTTATTTCGTAGGAACAAACTCAATTTCCTTCTGTTATCTTACAAATTGCAATTTAATCATCGATTGCAATCAGTTTGATTAGAGAATTTTAAAAAGTATCAAATGTTGTTTTATTTATTACTAACAGAACCGTCCACGGTTTTGCTCGCGTGACCTAGAGGGATATGGTACCTTTAAAAATAAAAGTTACAGGTAGACTGGTTTTAACGGGACTTTCAATGTGAGATAGCCGATATTATAAGAAACAACTGAGGCTACTTTTATTTTAGAATCCTACTTCCTACTAATCCTACTAACATTATAAATGCGAAAGTTTGTGATCTTTGTTACTCATTAACGCACAAACGGTGGGGGCAATTTTGATGAAATATGGTATGGAGATAGATGAGGCACTGGTTTTACACATAGGATACTTTTCATCATCATCCATCACCAAGTGGGTGAAAAAGCGTAATATGCTTGGGCACAGCATAGACAAAATAATAAGATCTCCGTCTACGTCAAGATCGTAATGATGATAGTTCTGTCAAAGTTTGTGTCAGTTTCTGATAGCTTAGTCAAAAGCCAAGTCAATTTGACAGCTCGATACCTACTCTAGACGTGTTCAGCGACCGTCAAGAGTGATGAAATATAACATAAATACCGCCAAGGGTGATGAAATGTAATAACAGTTTTGTTCCACTGTGATTAATTTTATTTTATTATTATTGTTTACTGATTGATATACTAAGTATTTAAATGTACTCAAATAACACTGTACATATTTTTTTTAAATTTTGACATGCCCTTGGGGAAATAATAAGCTACTCGAAATACTTATCCTGCGCGGACGTAGTCGCGGGCACCAGCTAGTAAAAAACATAACACTCTGCCTCTCTTACTGTTTGTTTCACGCCTAAACGGCTGAACGGATCGTCATCGTATTTGGCAAGGTTATAGATTATATCCCGGGGAAGCACATATGATAGTTTTATCATCATCATCATCATCATCATCATTTATCATTACGCGGGTGAATCCGCGGGCGCAGCTAGTTTAAAAATATCGAAGCTAGTAATGATTAATGCAGCCCTTGAGAGCCAAGCGCCATTCTGAATCTAGTGCGCATACCTGTGACCGTAAACAATAACATATTATTAAATTTTACAGACAAACGCAATCAATTTCACACCTTCATTGAAGGCATCCAGATAATTTAACTTGCCGATAATAATAATAATAATAATAATTAATTTAATTTAATAATAATAATAATTAATAAAATTAGACACCGTGGACCCTGATTCTCCCTGGGGCTAAATGAGACCCCTGACCCCCGGCTTGCCTTTATTGGCTGTCTGGGGGTGGAGACGCAAGAGCAAGTAACAAAAAGCTCCAAGGGTGGAAGTGTTAAAGGGCATAACGCCGGTAGTAGTGCTCTATTGAAACCGCAGCACACCTCTCGACACCCTTTAGCCATTCACACCAACGTTGCCCCTTTTGTCACCATTGATGGTGGCTTTTATGGGGGGCCCGTTTAGTGAGTGGCAAGTCACCACCTGCCTAAATATTTTAAGATGAGACTGAAATTGGCAGGTGCCGTAGTCTCGACCATAGCCCACTATCTCCCGTATCACTAATAAGTACATTTCAATAACCATGCCATTTTACCCATTTTTGTAATAGATAACCTGTAACCTTCCATCCAAAATGTTTCTGTTTTTATACTACATTGTATTTTTATATCAAACAGGCCTCTAAGTGTTGGCTACAGCCCCACTTATGCCTTTGTAAAGGACCGGGTGAAACCCGTGAAATTGGTTGAATAATAATAATAATAAATATTTTAAGATGAGACTGAAATTGGCAGGTGCCGTAGTCTCGACCATAGCCCACTATCTCCCGTATCACTAATAAGTACATTTCAATAACTATGCCATTTTACCCATTTTTGTAATAGATAACCTGTAACCTTCCATCCAAAATGTTTCTGTTTTTATACTACATTGTATTTTTATATCAAACAGGCCTCTAAGTGTTGGCTACAGCCCCACTTATGCCTTTGTAAAGGACCGGGTGAAACCCGTGAAATTGGTTGAATAAAAATAATAATAATAATAAGCCTTTATTCCCAATATTAAATTAAGTAACATATCTCTAAGAGGTCTTTAATTTTAATTTACTAATATATACTGCATACTAAATATTTTACATTATATATTTTGTTTTTTTATTGGGCACCCAGATTTGGGTATAGGCCTCCTGCATGTCGTTCCATATTTTCCGGTCTTGTGCCAGTCTAGTCCACGTGATGCTGCCAGCTGCCTACACGATGTCGTCACGCCATCTTTTTCTCGGTCGCCCTCTCTTTCTAGTGTCTTCCATCGAGCACCAGTGAAGGATGCGCTCACTCCACCGTCCGTCTTTTACCCTGGCAATGTGTCCAGCCCACTTCCATTTCAGCTTACATAACATATCAACGGCATCTGTTAGCTTGGTCTTTTTCCTTATATCGTCGTTACGTATTCGGTCCTCTAGCTTTATGCCTAGCATAGATCTCTCTGCGGCTCTCTGGAAAGTGGCTATCTTCATTACTAGAGTTTTTGTTAACGGCCAGCACTGACATCCATATAGAAGTGTTGGGAGAATGGCATTATTCATCAATATCTTTTTGAGATATACGGGTAACTTACTTTTGAATACGTCTTTGTGCATCCAGTATTTTTTCCATGATAGAGCAATTCTTCTGTCGATTTCTTTGAGCGTAGCTTCTTCAAAAGAAATTGTTTGGCCAAGGTATGCCAAGTAATGTATTCTTTGACGTATTCAATGCTGCAGTTCGCTCGAATTGGTATCTGTTCCGCATTTGTCATGACTTTAGTTTTAGCCATGTTCATGTGCAGACCTATCTTTTCGCTTGCTTTTTTGTAAGGTGTTTATCATGTATTGTAGAGTTTCATGATTGAACTTGCCGATACAAAGCAAAAATGCAGTACTTGCTCGTAATTACGTTTATATAGACTTGAACTAGGTAGGTGCATAGTTTATACTTAGACTTGAAATTAGAGAGATTGGCTATTATATGTATCGAATTCCAAAAAAAGGAGGAGGTACTTAATTCGACTGTATTTTTTTTAATGTTTGTTACCTCATAATTTTCGACTGGGTTAATCGATTTTCAAAATTATTTTTTGTGTTTGATACTTGGTGCTTCCCATGTGGTCCTATTTTTCATTAAATTCGGTCCAGTAGTTTTGAGATACACTCCAATAACTGAATATAATGGAAGTCGGTGTTAAACTTTTCAAATTGTACTTGTATAATTACTAGTTGTGCCCCGCGCCGCGGGTGAACCTGCATGGTGATAGATAATACTTAATACACACACAAACACACACACACACACACACCTAACGGCCACGCGGTCATAACTGCATCCTGAATCGCACACACACTTTTTAACGAGTAATTAATTACTACTATATTCTCAGAATGTTTGATTGTTGATAGAGACTTAATATAAGAATACCTACTTTTTGTCACCTGTTATTAATGATCTTATCTTATGTCGTTTTCATTGTTAAACTTTAAATGAACTTCATGGAAGAGACTGCCTTTTGTAACACAGTTTTTACTAACACAAAAGGCAGAGATACGAGAACCTCTGTATACTATGTAAAGTTTTTTAATAAAGATTATTATTAAAGATTATTATAATGATGATGAAAAGTTTCATATGTATGTACCTCCACGGGATATAACCTTGCCAAATTGAATTAAATAATTTACGGCTCGAATCGCACATCGCTCGCACAGCCCATCATTTCAAAGCCATGGTACACGGCTTCCGGGCTGCACATTCCTGCCTGTACATTGTCACTCCGTACCCTTTTTGCTCAGGCTGGATTGTACTACCCGTATTGCACAGTCCGATTTACCGTCGGCATGTAGGTAGAGTCCGTTTCACGAAAGAAGTCTCGCGGAAAATTAGTGGAACTAAATAAATATGTACTAAATATTTCATTGATGTACGACAACTAGCGCCACGTCTATGGGACTTCTTTTGTGAAACGGACTCTACACGGAATACGGGCTGTACAATACCGAGTGTATCCCATGCTGCACAATAAGTACATAGCTTAATTCAGCCACGTCTTTTTGACACGCGATTCATTTACGTCGGATATTGGTAAAGCTGGCGGCAGTATTGGGGACGCAGTATCTTCTTGGTCATCATCTTGCATAATAAAATCACTTTTTTTGTTATTGCGAATATTTAATTTACACAATCACACTTTATTTAATTTAATTTACAAAATTATTTAAATATTATAACTAATGATTCAGGCGTGAACACTTGACGTTTAAGACTTGTGGTTCGCTCGACGATCGAACGCAGAATGAATCGCTGCGCCCCCATGCATTCGCCTCCCACCAATACCACTAGTCGCAGTCGCCTGATTCACGGAGCGGAGGGGATTGACGTAGTGTCGTAGTCGTTTCACAACTGTTGATGACGTCAGTTTCCGATGCGCCGAATTATACTTAATTTTTGTACTTTTATATTTCCTTTGTGTTGTTACATTAATAAAGTTATGAACTCAATATTTATTTCGAAATCATTGTATTACTTTCATAAAATCATAAATTTAAGCTCACCCAATCTGTAACACGATATTCATTTTCTGTTAGGCGTTACGAAGTTCGCCGGGACAGCTTAATAATATAACACATAAAAAAATATACGCGTGCACTTGAAAACCTCCTTTTTTGGAAGTCGGTTGACAAACCACATTTGACAGTGTATCTCGATACTTCATTTACAATTATGGAACACATTTGAGAAATGAGATTTATTCTGGCTACTCTATCTATAAATTATCTGCGGTGTAGCTATTTCTGCTAGTGCACGAACTGATATCGTCGCCTAATTTGTATTGATAGACAGCAAAGTGGCAACGTCCAACGAAAATGGTAATTTTGGACTTAAAGCTATCTGCCAATAGATAGACTATTTCAATTGAATGGCTAATTATTTAGGCGACGAAATGGCGAGAACACATACGAGTCAAAATCAAGTCTATTTATAATTTTGTGCCCTCACATAGCATAAAGCCATTAAGCAGTATTATTTAGAAAGTACTTCATTCATTTATTTAATGCATCATATGAATTACAATAGGTCTTACAAATGTCATGTGTTAGTGTCATATGTCCCTGGAAGGGTGTAGCAATGTAGAGAAGAGCTAACCGATCTATTTTGTTTCTGTCTGTATGTAAATTAATATTGAAAGAATTCGTCTAAATCATAAAAACATTTTTCTATTAAAAACGATTTCAATTTTTAAATAATGTAATTACATTAGTAGAAATAAAATAAAATTATAATATATTCCTTAATATTTATTTTATAAATGTATGAATTTTCATTAGTATTATTTTTATTATAAATGATATGATATTTTTGTTTTAAATTTTGTTCTTATTTATGTTGTGTTTGTGTGTTTTGGAGTAATCACTGGGGTGGAACAGTTTGTTTGATTCTCTCTTCTAATCACCGACCATATTCTAAAAGTTTACTTTAATTTCTCCTACAGTTTATGAAACTATCATGTAACAGATACTGGCAAAGTTGCAACACTCAAACAAGTCGCAGGGGCCATACACAAAGAATCTAATCTAATCTAAGTATATGTTAGTATTATGTTATCATTTTGAATGGATTTGATGTCCTCTGGAATTTTATTATAAATTTTTATCGACATATGAAAAGGTCCCGTTTTGTACATTGTCAGTTTCCACGGTGGTCCTATTAACTTATGTGGGTATCGAGTCGGGTACCTACGTATTTGATCGCACTGCTTTCTATAAAAATGTGCATATTTTAATACCAATTTAGCTATCTATAATATATATATTGAAGTTAAAGTTAAAATCTTCAAATGTATGAAGTGGGGCCTGCAGCTTTCAGGTGTTTGAATATTTACAATTATTCTGACACATTTTTTTTGGAATACAAAGATATTATCTGCTTCAACGCTATTGCCCCAGAGTAAGATGCCATACTTTATCCAAGAAAATAGGCATTCGCGTAGTAGGTACATGGATATGGCTGTTTTTTGATCGGTAGTTTTTTTTAATTTCCTTTAAGGCATAATGTGAAGCTACAAAGTTTTGTTTTGATCTTTTGTATATGGCTTTTCCAATTAACATGTGTGTCTATATTTAAGCCTAGTAATGTAAATATATCTACCGTCTCTAGTTTCATGTTTTTATACACAAAATTTATATCTAGGGGAGCCTTTTGATACATAATTGCATAATTTTTGATTTTGAATAATTAATGTCCAGGTTATCATTATTCATCCATACAAATATTCTATTAAGCATGTCAGTAAGGTATTGATTTAAATTAAGATTATTTTCACACGAAGTCAAGAGAGAGATGTCATTTTTTCTACGGTAGTATATAAATTACCATAGCTGTTTGCTCTAATATTTATATATGTTACAATATGGTGCCACTACCTTAGGTACCTAAAATTAAGAACACGAGTGGTCTACATTAAACCAAGTCGATCTTTCAAAAATATCTCTGGCATCTGTTTGACACGCTTTTCAATTATATTTTTCAAGTAGGCAAATTTAAATTTTCATTTGCTAATAGGCAACCCCTGCCTGTTTTTTTTATTTATAATTAGAAAGATTCCAAAGTTAAATTTCTCTTTAATTTCATTCCTTGGCTACATGTCTAACAAGGAAGTATTAGAAAATATAAATGAACGAAGACACATTCTTAAAAAATATTTAAAATAGGAGAGGAACGATATACGTCATGAATATGTCTATGTGGGCTACTCCCACCATTACGCCAGCGTTCCGAAAGCGTTATTTTAGTACTTCACAATTAGTACTAAATACCTACCACCTCATTCATACACGTCCACATTACACCACACACAGTACATAATAACATATATATTTACAACATCAATTCATAACTACACAAATATTTAATTACATGTCTAATAATGAACAATATACAAAACATTGTACATTTTATATTAACACATTATAATAAATTATACCGACGACGAATGCCGTGTCAACATTAAGTGCATTGGAGCCGCGCATCGTATGTGTAGACGTAATGTCACAACGCCACAGGTGCGGCGCGAGAAAGAGACGGACGTACGCACAGGCGCATGCGCAGCTCGCCGCAGCCAGCCAGTCAGTCCGTGACAGACGCTCATGCGACACGAAGCCCTCGCCGCTTTACGTAATTTTCTCCCGCGCGATCGATGCTTAGCTTTGTTTACCTCTGCGCCAAATCTAATACTATCGCTGTCATCTTTGTTTGTTTTCATTTGTGTTTGCTTACTCGCCTTCTATTATTTATTTAAATCTGTGTGTGGACTGGAACAATATACGTCTGACTGTGTTGTGCACCTGGGACTTTGATTATATCGACACCCATCGCCCAAACCACCAACATCTATAATACAATGCGTTCATATTAATAAACAAATAACAGCTTCATAAAAAACCTCATAGAAGAAAAGATAGGAGGAAAGAGAAGGAGAGGAAGGCCAAAGATAATTCACATGAGTCAAACAAAACAGAAAGTGTCGTACTCGTATAAAAAGGTAAAGGAGATTATGTTGGAAAGAGAAAGGTTAACGACAAGAGCAAGACTCTTAAATGAGAAAGAGAGAGCTGCATGATGGATGTAAAAATGTCTTGTTCAATAGTTTTTAACATTACTAATAGATAGATCAGTATTAATTACATGGTCAAAGTTGGAAGCATTTTTTTTTGTTGTTACTTATTTTTAGGAACTTTATATATCACATCTGGGCTTCTGAAAGCGGCTGGAACACCGGTACTTAAAGTCCTTCAGAAGCTCTTTAATACCAAAAAAAACGATATTAAAAAATATTTAGTGACACTTCCGCTGAAAAGAAAACAATGATTTTGGCCTATTTGGGGGGCGTGTACCACCCTCCCTCCCGCATAAAATGCTAATAGGAAGAATACAAAATCAAAAACACAAGAAACCCCAAATAAACCAAAACCGATTCGACACGTGTTTCGCCTCTACACGAGGCATCCTCAGGAGATGTTGACTCGTCGAGCGCTAGACCGACAGCTGTCGGTCTAGCGCTCTAGCTAGGCGGTTTTGGTTTATTTGGGGTTTCTTGTGTTTTTTATTTTGTATTCTTCCTATTAGCATTTTATGCGGGAGGGAGGGTGGTGCACGCCCCCCAAATAGGCCAAAATCATTGTTTTCTTTTCAGCGGAAGTGTCACTAAATATTTTTTAATATCGTTTTTTTGATAATGGATTTCCGCAAAGTAACGCCTGAATCAATAAATTACTCTTTAATACCGTCTTACTCGAAGGTTCAACGCCAGAAGCATGGAACAAAAGCGTAGTGGTGCTGTTCTTCAAGAGGTGACAACACTTTACTTAAAAATTACAGACCCATCTCGCTTTTGAGCCATGTTTATAAGCTGTTTTCGAAGGTCATAACGAACCGTCTCAGTCGCAGGTTTGATGAATTCCAGCCTCCGGAACAAGCCGGTTTCCGAAAAGGCTATAGTACCATAGACCACATCCACACGCTACGGCAAGTTATACAGAAGACCGAAGAGTATAACTTGCCTCTTTGTTTAGCGTTTGTGGACTATGAGAAAGCCTTTGATTTGATCGAGACTTGGGCAGTGCTTGAGTCTCTCCAGGGGTGCCGTACTGACTATCGGTATATTGAAGTGCTGAAGTGTTTGTACGCCTACATGTCAGTCCGAGTACAGGAACAGAGTTCGAAGGCAATTCCATTTCAAAGAGGCGTGAGACAGGGAGACGTTATATCTCCGAAACTGTTCACCGCTACATTGGAACACGCCTTCAAGCTTCTGGAATGGCAAGGACTTGGCATTAATATTAACGGCGAATACATCACTCACCTTCGATTTGCCGACGATATTGTAGTCATGGCAGAATCCATGGAAGACCTCAGTACAATGCTCGAAGGCCATCGAGATTCCCAACGGGTAGGTCTTAAGATGAACATGGATAAGACGAAAATTATGTCTAATGCCCATGTTGTACCTACCCCAATATCAGTTGGGATCTCAGTTCTCGAAGTTGTTGACGAGTACATCTACCTGGGACAGACAGTCAAACTAGGCAGGTCCAACTTCGATAAAGAGGTCAATCGTCGAATTCAACTCGGCTGGGCAGCGTTCCGGAAACTTCGCGAAGTCTTCTCGTCAAAAATACCTCAGTGCCTCAAAACAAGAGTCTTCGACCAATGTGTGTTACCAGTGATGACTTATGGCACTGAAACGTGGTCTCTTACTATGGGCCTCATAGACAAGCTCAAAGTCGCACAACGAGCTATGGAGAGGGCTATGCTCGGGGTTTCTCTACGTGATCGAATCAGAAATGAGGAGATCCGTAGAAGAACGAAAGTCACCGACATAGCCCAGAAGATTAGCCAGTTGAAGTGGCAGTGGGCAGGGCACATAGCACGCAGAACAGATGGCCGATGGGGCCGAAAGGTTTTGGAGTGGAGACCACGGACCGGCAAGCGCAGCGTAGGTCGTCCACCGACACGGTGGACAGACGACCTGATGAAGGTCGCAGGACGACGTTGGATGCAGGCCGCTTCCAACCGGTCCTTTTGGAAAATCATGGGGGAGGCATATGTTCAGCAGTGGACGTCCTACGGCTGAGATGATGATGATGATGATGTATCACAGTGACTATGGTGGAAACCGTTATTAGTTGATTATGCCGCATCAGATAAATTTTGTTTATATGTATCAGCTAAATCTGAATCCTGACCTGTAGCCCAGGGGTAATGAAGATCGACGCAGTCTTGAGCTTTTAGTGAAGGTAACAACGTGATCAAATCCACAGCATGATGGGGCACTTTCTGGTCTTTTCTCGAATTTGAAGACTTGTCACTAAGCACCTAATTGTGTATTCCAGCAGCTGCCCTTTAGAGCCAGTTGCCTTCTAAATCTATTGTGATACCATTTTCTACTGCATCATTAAAAGGTTCTTTAACCCTTTAATATGTCTAACTCTACCAGATACGTAAATTTACGTGCGTTTTATTTATAAATCTTTTGTTTTAATTATCACGGTATATGAAAGATTAATTTCATCAAGAGCGTAGCAAGATTACTCTTTTTAAGGGAGTGTGATACCATAAAAATGTTTTTTTATTCATGTCTGTTTTGTGTGCGATACTGTTTATTTTCACTGATGACATTGACAGATAGTTGTAAGGCTTGTGTCAGCCATTATTGCGCGAAAGTGGCGTTTTCAGATGAATATTTTATAATCCAGTTGGATCTTGTTAGATTTTGGTTAAAATGATAAGATTTCCTGTTTATAATTATTTCATAGACGTACTGAAGAAAGAAATGTGAAATAAAATCTGAAAATTGGTGGTCAATTTGGTTGCCATCAATTTTTCACAGTTTCCTGCAATTTTCCGATTTAAAAAATCGTATAAATCATCTAAAAATATCTTTGTTAACATAAACCCTAAATTGCGTCCTTCTACCACTTCCGATTTTCTTGGCCTTACAAAGGGGATATAATCTTGAGCATAGCAATAGATGCATAGATACAATTCCACTTTTTATGTTAAAAATTTGTTAATCACGTTAAAGAACACATTTTCAAATACAATGAATAAATACATTCAGAAACTTTCATCCAAGATTGCACTGAAAACAATACCTTATGTTTAATTTCATTAGACATACGGACGAAAAAAACATAAAGAGTAAATTGTATCAATACGCACGTAAGCTTCTGGAAAATAAAAGTTATTGAAACAAAGCCAGAATCGCCACCGAAATACTTAAAAGAAAGATACGCGCAAACAACTTACGGTTCAGTTGAGATTGTAGAAATGTCCGTTCTATTAGAAAAGTGACTCTTTTGACATTTGGGTCGTGAACTTTCAACTTTGAAGTGGCTGGAAATTATTTCACAAGTAACTTGGTATCGCAATAAAAATATAAGTGTTTTGCTGAGAAATACATTTTTCCAAACTGGTGTTTACCGATGACGTAGGTAATGTACGTCTTGGTACTTGGTGATTGCACTCTTTTCTGCAACCAGCGCGGCAATTGCGTATCTCAGTTACAATCCGATGTCGATTGAACTCTTGAAAAATGGCCGCTATATATCAGTTTTGTCAACTCCAGTGAGCAAAAATGTTAGTAAGTTGATGACTGGAGCTGACAAAAGTGACATAAAGACGGCATTTTTTTAAATTTCAATCAACATTTGATTGCAACTGAGATACATAATAGTCCTGCGATTCTCTAATGATTCGGCGTTTCGTTCGTCGACGAGCTCGCCGATGTAAAATTTAATTATGAATTGATATAAATCGCGTATATTTGAAAGAGAATGGGTGAAAGGGTGTCCTTGCTCACCAAGGGCACTCCTCAGACGTGTAGGGTCGTGCAAGCTGGCGAAGAGTCCCCCGACTCTTCACCAGTAACACCCACTACGGAGGAGGGAGGAGGCGAGTGAACTGCCTCCTCCGTACCCCCGTTCGTCTGCGCCGGAGCGAGTCAGTTCGAACGTCATTCTCCCTAACCCGCTCCGCAGCCTCCTTCTGCGCAATTACCGCTTCGCAGAAGGTGGCCACCGCCTGCCACGATCTCTCGTTGTCGGCATGGATCTTACCTCGTGCGGCAGTGAGAGATCTCCGATTACAGCTGAAAGCTTGTGCTGCTGAGGGTCCCATGCAGCACACACTACGTGTGGCGTGTGGAGTGCCGTATCCTCCGGAGCCCCACATTCATTGCAGGTTGGGGTCGCCTCCCGTCTTGTAATTTGGTGCACGTACTTTGCAAACCATCCGTGCCTGGAAAGCACCTGTACCCATCGGAAGTTGAGCAACCTGAAACGCCGTCTTACCCACCTCTGGAGGACCAGGCAAATGGCCTCTACCGTGCACTGCCCAGGGACTGGTGGAGCCAGGACCTCCGACCACCGCCGCAACAGGGCGGCTCGTGCCTGCCACCGCATGCGTGTCACCTCCTCCCACGCTGGGGGGTCTCCTCGGGAGCCGCCGTCCAGAACACCGTCCGGTACCAACCATACTCCGGATTACTTCGGAGTATAGTTCAGTATAGTTATAAAGGCGTTCGGGCCACCCACGATGGGCAGCAGCCCTCCTAAAGCGGCCGCAGCTCCCAAGACTCTTGGGGCCAGTTGGGCAAAATGGCCCCCAAAAGCCCACCTCCCATCCAAGCCTAGGCCTAGATATCTCATCTGGGCTCCAACCGGGACCAGGACTCCATCCAAGATAACCAGCGTTCCTGGAGAGGTTCCTGGAGAGGGCAACCTCCAGTCCTAGGGCACGAAAGCGGTTGCTCACGAGGATTGAAACTGGCTTATCCTACACGAACTTTTCAGTTACCATAATTATGTGCATAATGAGACGTGATGGGTAAGAAAAACATATATCATTTGCCATATTGAACAATACAAGTTAAATTAATATTTATTGTACATTTATGAGCAACGACAATGTTTGTAGTTTTGTTTAGTGAAGCATCGTATATTATGAAGCCGCTCAACCATAAAATGTTTATATTATGCTGATTTTTGACGGACGGAAGTTTTGCGTAAACGTTTTGGCTAACATATTAGTATCGTTGAAAACAATTAAATAACGCACGTTTTACAACGCGTTTCGTTGTACAAACTATTAGGCATTTGTGCCACATTTCCCACACTAATATTATAATTAGCTAGATTATTTAGATAGATTAAAAATATTATTTAATTGATTTAATATTAGTTAGCAAATTAATTAATAAAATAAGTAAATTATTAGTATGCAATGTTCTGCAGATATTAATTCTATTTTATACTGCAAAAAGGGTTATACGAGCGATCTACAGTTTCCCTTAGACAGAAGTTTAAAGACATAAACATTCTAACGGTTGTCTCTCAGTATATATATGAAAATCTAATGTATATAAAGAAAAACATTAACAGTTTTGATTAAAGGAGTGATGCTCATTCCATCAACACGCGAAATAAGCACAATTTATCCGTTCATGTAACGCGTCTCCACAAAATAAGTCATTATTTTATGGGACAATGTATACGATTCTATAATAAAGTTCCCAATGTTATCCGAGATTTGCCTATTAATAAGTTTAAAATTACTATCAAAACTAAACTCTGTCAAAAAGTTTATTACAAAATTTCGGATTACTTGGAGGATAAAACAGCTTGGGACTGATCACTCCAGGATCTATCTACTCGTGTACTAAGATGTCAAAGTGTAGCGTGTCTTGCCCTACTGATACCATTAATATGTTCTCTTTTGTAAGGCAACACACTGGAGCTAATATTTGTAGTTCCTAAGTTAAAACATTGTATACACTTCTATATAAAAGAATGGCCCCGAGTTTCTTGCCGCTTCTTCTCGGTAGGCTCTATATATTTTGGAACGCGGCGGTAGTCTTTAAAGTACATTATAATGAAAAATTTACGTTCATAAGTGCGTCTTTGATGCCTAAATTGAATAAATGATTTTGATTTTGACTTTGACTTTGACTTTGAATAAATAAATTAATTAATTTAATTTAATATCATTAAATTAATGTAATTAAACACTAGACGTATATAATTTTAATTACTTTATTAATTTTAATAATCACGCCAGAAGCTTTGCTCGCTTGGCATAACCACCACAGAAATGGGTTATAAATTAGAGCTTATAAATTATTAAAGTGATTAGTCAACTAAAACATATTTGTTCAATAACCTAAGGTACCTAAGGTAACCTATAATTTATATTTAAATTATAAATATATTTTTAAGTATATGTTCAAAAACAGAAATTTGATTATAATAATAAAGTTAACTTATTATAAAATGTTCCTCTTACAGAATAATTATTACGTTTACCGTGCATGATTCTGGGTGCTTATAATTTTAATTTGTTCACATTTCATAAATTGTAATAAAATGTAATATTACTCGTAGTACATTTTATTTCTGTAAATATTTTGGTTTATTTGTATAACGAACTGGATGTGGTCAGACGGTCATAATTAAGAAGAGTTTTGATTCACTGGTTTTGTAATATTTGAAGACGCTATATGAGAAACAAACCACTTTCAAGTTTTTTATAATTATTATTCTTGCGTGGATGCTAACACATCAAAGAGCCAAAAAAATCCAGTTTGTAGCCACAGAAAAAAGAAGTTAAATATTGCTTAAAACATTCGTCAATCGAACCGAATCAAGGGCTTGGTATTACGTCATTAATTACGTCATACATTCAACGAAAATATGATCAAGCCAGCGAAGGAAATAAACACATAAAAGCATTCGTAAAGCTTGAAAATAGCACTATGCTAATTACGCTG
Source organism: Selenia dentaria (assembly GCA_917880725.1). Taxonomy (NCBI): domain Eukaryota; kingdom Metazoa; phylum Arthropoda; class Insecta; order Lepidoptera; family Geometridae; genus Selenia; species Selenia dentaria. Next base: position 24,591,990 of record OU862898.1, read on the forward strand.
CGGTAGGCCGGGCATACCAATCACGCTGCGGCCGACTTTCGTTTGTCCGTAGCCGGCAATATGGCCGTCTTATTATTTGCATTGCATCTTATGCATAAATCATCCCAGGTGACGCAGTGACAGCAAACGAGAACGCGATACAACCAATAATATTATTTAGCACAATTGCGTATGGAAATAAGGCCGACTTTTAATTTATTGACATTAAACTGTGTTGGAGTACTTCCGAGTATTTCCGACAACGTACTAGTTTGTTTGGTACTTTGTGTTAAGGTTCACGAACATTTCAATTGAACGGATAATTCGATGTTTTTTTCCTTCGCCATATCAAGCATACGTGACGACAAAGCCCTTGACTCGAGTTCGAGTGATGGATGTTTCGAGTAATATTTAATGGTATAGGGGTTAGACTCTGCGTTGATGCATCAGTCAGGGACAAGTAAATAAGTATATACATAGTTTTTATTTAACTCAGTTAGTACAGTCTTTCGAGTCGCGAGGTACCAAGTTCACTTCCTGGTTGGGGGGCAAACATTTATGTGCCAGAGTGAAATTTTTGTTGTCTTGGATATCGTGATGTGTTAATATGTGTCCATGTCTCACTCGACACAGGTCATAATGACACGGGTGTATGAGTGTTTAAACGTTATATATGGGAAAATTCGTAAGTGAGATGTGTTAGTTTACGCTTAAAACTAACGTATGTGGTAGCATAAGTATCGGCGCATCTCTAACCTCAAAGAGACCAAGAGACCCATCCATTACCCAGATAAATTTCAACTCGAACATTTTCCGACAGTTGAGTTCTTGATCCTATCAGCGTTTTAGTTCTAAACTACCAAAGTTTACTTGAATTTGAAAGGATTCAATTCGTAAACTTGTTTACCTCTTGACATACATATGAATCTAAGGCTTTTCTTCTTTTATAAGTGAATTCGTTCATTTGTAAATTAGCCATTCTTAAAGTTAATTATTTTTGTTCCTATACTAGCGACTGCCCGCGACTGCGTTTGCGTAGTAGGCTCAGCCTTCGGGCTTGTTTTTGTTTAATGTAAAAACTTTCTACGAAGTATTAGAATACATTTTCTTCGGTGGAAGTGCCACGCTGTAACCCCACAGCCGATTGGGCTGGAACGACCGGGGAAGTACCACACTCCCACATAACACAGACGTGAAGTAACAGTGCTTGCTACTGCGTTTCGTTAGTTTGTGGGAGGTTCCGGTGGCCCGATTCTCCCCTTCCCCATTCTCCCTCTCCTTCCCCTTCCCCTCTCACCCCTTCTATCTCTTCTATCCTTCTATCTCTGGCATTGCGGATGTCCGTGGGCGCCGGTATCATTCATCATCATGTGAACCGCTTGCTCGTTTGCCAACCTGTCCCATAAAAAAAAACCAACACTTATACATAATCTTTAAATCAAATTATTCTTTACAATAGGACATCTTAGACCTGGTTGGTCGTCTGCAAAACTATCACATAAAAAAAAATAAAAAAAATATGAATGAAATCGGTAAAGCCATTCTCAAGTTACCTATAGCGTGATCAGGAGAAATAGGAGTTCATATTTATATATTAGATTTGCAGCAAGTGAGATTAGTATTGAAGTAATCAAGTCACACAAATAAATCTGTCATGAAGCCGCTAAATCACGTTTTGCGCAAAACTATAGTTCTAAGCTCTGGGTGTCACAGTAACTGCCATGGGCACACGACTTGTCCGTCACATCGCATCATTACACTAAAATTATATTTGATAAATTTGAAATCATATATCTGGTTTCCAAAAATTAAGTTAATACATTGCTTCGTTACAGCCGTGCGATTCTCTAATGATTCGTCGATGTGCTCGTCGACTAGCTCACCGATGTCAAATACTGAGATATCGCCCTTGTACATAAAGTTGTTTTTCAACGTTTCTTGTCATCTCGTCATTTGTTTCACGGATGTTGACAAAAATGCAACGAAGTTTGCTCTTAGAGAATCGCATGGCTTTTTCTAGTAATTATTTGAAATACAAGGGTAAATTGTTTAATATATTTTACACTAGTAACATTGCAAGCAAAGAGGAGGCTTCAATAAAGTATCAAAAGTGGCTTTAATTGGTTGAACGCTGGATTGAATTTAATCCGATTAAAATTGTTTGTAATATTAATACAGCCCTCGGCCACTTACTAAGCTTAAGGTGCACTCAAACGAGCAGTTTAAAAGCAATTATTGCCGTATATATAATATATAACTAATAATTATTTTTGTATTATAATTATAAGCAGTAAACTCTTAGTGAACGAGTACATCCGGGGTTCTATTGCCACCATACTTAATTCCCTAGGTAATGTTTGAATTAATGTGTTGTGGTTTGAAGAGTAGAAGGAAGTAGACGAGAGGGGCAATCTAGACATCTGGCAATTAAAATTACATCGTTCTTGCTGCTTCACAGTTTATTTTGTATGGCTCCGATCATATATAATAAAATTACAAAAATAATACGTACTGATGATAACATTAATGTTTTTAAAAGTGCCCTAAAATTGTGAATAGAAAAAAAATTAAATAGTTTTTTTTGACCAAACCATTCTGTTGGAAGCGGCCTGCATCCAACGTCGCCCTGCGACCTTTATCAGGTTGTCTACCGTGTCGGTGGACCACCTACGCTGCGCTTGCCGGTCCGTGGTCTCCACTCCAGAACCTTTCGGCCCCATCGGCCATCTGTTATGCGTGCTATGTGCCCTACCCACTGCCACTTCAACTGGCTAATCTTCTGGTCTATGTCGGTGACTTTAGTTCTTCTACGGATCTCCTCATTTCTGATTTGATCACATAGAGAAACCCGGAGCATAGCCCTCTCCATAGCTCGTTGTGCGACTTTGATGCAGGCCGCTTCCAACAGGTCCTTTTGGAAAATTATGGGGGAGGCATATGTTCAGCAGTGGACGTCCTACGGCTGAGATGATGATGATGATGATGAACCATTCTGTAATTTATGACATGAATTGAGATATATTATTTTTATGATATTAATTATCATTGTAATGACATTTTAATTTTATTGTATATCTTCCCTTGCATGCTAAATTAAGCGGAGATATCCGAACAAGCCATCTATTTTCGACCACACTGTTTTTAAAATGTTTTTTTTTTCGCAAGTTGATTTTACGATTTCGTATCACATCTTAATATAAATGTGAAATGAGAGCCAAGTTCAAAGCAATTCAAATAGCCCGTCTTGAACACATTGAAAAAAATATCCAGACCAAGACATGTTTAAAAATCTTTTCTCGAACAAAGAATAATACGTAAGTAAAGAAAATACGCGTGAGCAATTCGCACTCCAAAAGCCAACTGGGCCAACAAAAGCAAAGGCTCCATACCGTATCTCTTATTACTTTGTAATGTGCTATCAATACAAAATATGATTATGCGTAGCTCGTCGTAGCCGTTTGTACGCAAATGTTACGCAACTACGTCGCAATGCTACGACAATAACGTGCTACGAATTATATATGCTACGGGATAGCTACGCGCTACGAACCTGCCGTGCGATTCTGTAAGAATAAACATCGTTGCATCTTTTTTTCAACTACAGTGCGATAAATTTTCTTCCTTTCACCGTTACGGGAAAATAAAAAATATATAATATTAAGTTAAGAGTCTCTTTGTTACCCACAATAATACTCGTACTTATCAACAGTATAAACACGACATACCTATTACTGTATGAATGTTTTACATCAAAACTACTGCATTGATTTGGCTGAAATTTTAAACATACACAAAAGATGATTTGGAACAACTAACAGCCGTGCGATTATGTAAAAGCAAAAAAAAAATATCCAGCCGTGCGATTCTATAATGATTCATCGACGAGCTCACCGATGTCAAATACTTTAAGAGCAATCGCCCTTAAAGTATTTGACATGATATTGATGTTGTCAAAGATTTGCATCTTTGACAACATCCGTGAAACAAAGATTTGCATCTTTGACAACATTCGTGAAAGGGCGATTGCTCTTAAAGTATTTGACATCGGTGAGCTCGTCGACGGATCATTAAAGAATCGCACGGCTGGATGACGTTTCTGCTAAAAATATTCCTCTCAGATAAACGTTAACCACACATGCGGGGCCATTGGGCGCAACTACAATATCTGCCAACCATTTGTCCCTTTTAACCATCCTTTTATTATTTCTCAACTGACTTTCAGAAGGAGGTGGTTCTTGTGAATAGACGCGCTTTTATTTTATGTAAGAACGCATTACTTTTTTACAGAGTAGTCTGATTATGATCATTCTTTTTCGTTTCGCACAATAATGTGCACACTTTTGAATTATCATGGTACCGACTTCGACATGCTGCATAGCATATGCTGAGATGGGTCCATTTTGAGACAGGTACCATTTAGTTAGCGTGTACCTTATTATTTTACATATATATACGTGTTTTTTATTTATTGTTTGTCTTTTCACTGGTTTTTATAATTCCGTGCTTACCTTGTCTTGTACATGTTAATTTAGTGTCACTTAGTCTTAAATAAATATAATTTCATTTTCATTTTCATTCATTTTTTTCATTCATTCATTTCATTTTCACATGTTATTTCACTTTATAGTGTTGATGTTATTTTCACTGTTTTTGTTTTTTTGTAAACAGTTAATAATGTTGACAATTTCCATTGTTACAGGTACCACAACAGCAGAATGATAAACTATGACGTGGAGAGGGGCATTAATGTCACCACTGACCCCGCGTTGCGTCTGTCAGACCTCCTCATACCAGCTGCAAGTGTATCACATGCGGGGAACTACACATGTGTACCAAATAATGCAGTACCTGCTAGTATATACGTCCATATCTTTAATGGTAAGTGTCTATCAAATATGGATTTCCATTGCATCTTTAATAAGCTGCATGAGACTTAACAACTTAATATCCCAGGGTGATAGGCACAATGCAGTTCGGCACTTGTCACAGAATGCATCTATACTTCTGTACTATATTATTATAAAGAGGAAAGATTTGTATGTATGTTTGTAACGAATTGGCTCAAAAAGTACTGGACCGATTTCAAAAATTATTTCACTATTGGAAAGCTACTTTCACCCTGAGTAACATAGGCTATATAAGATTCATCATAATCAACCATCACCGTGCGAGTGAAACCGTGGAGAGCACCTAGTCTGTTATATGCAGAGATCTCCGCTTAAGACCAGATGGGCCTCGTGATTGTTTCGCAACCTAACCACATAAAAAATATAAAAGAACGCATGTGATTACGCCAAACAGTAAATGTGGCCATATTGGACCCGATTTTACTTTAGATCAGGCATACCTGGTCATAACGCTGTACTTGTCTCAAATGTGAATAAATAAGATAAGTCAAATTAATAGAAGTCTTCCTTTTTAATATCTTTCTATTATCTAGTTATTAATCTAAGTTTTTGCTTTTTAATATCTTTCTATTATCTAGTTATTAATCTAAGTTTTTGTTTTTTATTTTCTATCTATTATCTAGTTATTAATCGAAGTTCTTGCTTTTTAATATCTTTCTATTATCTAGTTATTAATCTAAGTTTTTGTTTTTTATTTTCTATTTATTATCTAGTTATTAATCTAAGTTCTTGCTTTTTATTATCTATCTATTGTCTAGTTATTAATCTAAGTTCTTCCTTTTTATTTGCTATCTATTATCTAGTTATTAATTGAAGTTCTTGCTTTTTAATATCTTTCTATTATCTAATAATTATATTTTAGTTGTTGCTTTTTAATATCTATCTATTATCTAGATATTAATCTAAGTTCTTGCTTTTTAATATCTTTCTATTATCTAGTTATTAATCTAAGTTCTTGCTTTTTAATATCTTTCTATTATCTAGTTATTAATCTAAGTTCTTCCTTTTTATTTGCTATCTATTATCTAGTTATTACTTGAAGTTCTTGCTTTTTAATATCTTTCTATTATCTAATAATTATATTTTAGTTGTTGCTTTTTAATATCTATCTATTATCTAGATATTAATCTAAGTTCTTGCTTTTTATTATCTGTCTATCATCATGGAAAAACATTTATTAGTAATTAAAAATTAAATAAAATAATAATAATAATAACTATCTAATCTATAAGCCCCATGGTGGGGGGAAAAGTAGCCAAAACGCTGGCGGCATTGCCACGCTGGATGACAATGCTAAGTTTTTGCCCAAAATAGGCGCCAGCATTTCGGTCACCCGACGCCTCAAACAAACGTTTCGCCAGATCTCTAAACAAGTTGAGAGCGGACGGCCCCCATGGGCCTAAAGTTTCGACCCCAAACGGCATAAACATGTACATTCTGTCTAAATACACATATTTATGACGTTTGAGGTCTTCCGCTTTAGACGCGGCAGCGCCAGCCCGATCAATCGTCCCAGGGAGATGAGACGGCGCCAGTGTGTCCACACATGTAGCATCCCAAGCCAGGGGCTGTCCCATCTTCCATGGGACGATAGTCATCCCATCTGGTCTCTTGCCGTCATCCCACATCAATCCGTTCGGTTCCAAAACTGACGGGACTCCAGCACTGACAAATGCCCGACGGATGATATCATTCAAGCTGGCGTGCCGCGGTATGCGCCCCGCGCTCTTTGCGCATGAGAGTGCGTGGTGGCCGAACCGATCCACCATTTCACCGCAGACACAACGGTGAGGGACCTGGCAAGGGGCACCTACTCGTAGGGATACGGCTATTCGGAAAGTATTGTTGTCCAAAAGATTTCCAACATTTTTAGACGGCAAAGCATGTAGCCAAAGCCCCGACTCCCATCGAGTAACAGCTGACAAGCGAGCACGCTCTGCGGAAGAACTAGTTGAATTGATCAGGTTTTCAAGTTCTAACTCACAGAGCGGCCCGTCCCACTGCCTCTGAGAAGCAGGAGCTTTGGGCAGGGACTGACTTGGACAAGCTATTTTCCAGTTTCCTAAAGCCTCAGTCATATAACTAATTTAAATAGAAGGCGATAAAATTGCCTTTACTAACTTTTGAGTACTGAAAATTGGTGAAAGGAATGCGGGTAATGCTACACTAGAAATTTTGCGAATACCGAGACCTCCACACCTAACAGGTAGTGAGGCCTGGCGCCAAGTGCGATCGTCAAAATGTGTGTTAAGTATGGTAGTGAGCGTATCCCTCTGGATGTTGTCAAGTTTTTGTAAAAGTAAAGGATGATTCTATCATCTAGTTATTAATCTAAGTTCTTGCTTTATATTTTTCCTTTTCTTCAGTCGCTCCCTCAGTGTTGGGAATCTGAAGTCTTTTTGCTGCTTCTGTCAACCTTTTTCGGTCTTCGGCTTCACGGACTACATAATATAATATTTAGACACACAGAAACGTAACAGATAAAAAATCCATATAACTTAAAAAAATACGAAGAATATTCTTAATAATAGTATATTATGCAATTAGTGAATAAAGGACGGATTTAAAGCGAGAGCCATAGATGAAGTAAGTAAAGGTTTCTAGCGACTGAATCACGACCGCAAGGGCAATTCGTGATTATTTAATCACGGCGTAGCGAGTTATTCAAGTGTTAGAATCCTGAGCGATGCGAGTGATTCATGGCCCTCGATATAAATACGTTTTATTCAACAGTTGCATACTATACTTTGTACCATGACTACGAGAAAAAGAAATAACTTAAGCGAAAATAGACATTTAATGACGAAAAAAGGTAGGTTAAATCAATTAAAATGCACAATAAAAATGGAACAATTACTTAACATAAGAGTCATTTTCTTATTTTTTTTCTGTAATGGCAGCAAAGAACACAATACAGTTTTTATTCTAATGCTATGCTCTTTTTATTACTTGTCGCAAATATAGACCAATTAAATCTCGAGGAGTTATTTGCACAAAGAGTTTGTATGTCGAGTATTCTTTACGCAAGGAGTTTGTATCGAGTTTTTTTGCGCAAGGAAGTTGTAAAAGCACTGAAATGGAGATTGAATATATTGGTGTGTTCTAAATTCAAACACCAAAATAGTGATTAAAAGGTCTTTTTATTCACTGTTTTCAGTGAATAAAATAAGCTTTTTAGAGTGGGAATAGTATAAAAGAATATCATTCTGTAGAATGAAATAATACAAATGTAGCGACGAGCACTATATATTTCTTAGTGCGATAGCAATCCCACGTATTTAGCTAAACTCCTCAGAAAAGTAATTCACTAAAACGAAGACCTTATACCCGAACCTTTCTAAGAATCTACTCTTATTGAGTACCTCATAAAAACAAGCTATTCCTTTTGATCAACACTTACGAAACATCTGGTAAACAAGTGGATTGCGTCACACAAACGTAAGCAATATATAAAGATATGTAGCTTACATTGCTAAAAGTAACTCGTCTTTTAGCAATATGCGTATTTTCACGGCTTTTGTTTAACTTACACGTATCATATGTGATATATATTTTTATTTTTATGGTATGCCATTACATCAAATAAACGATCGACAAAAATAGAATATGATCGACAAAATTAAAATAATATTTTAATTATCCTCGCTCGGCTCGCGTGTTGTTGTAGTCATCAGTAACCTAACGCTCCTCCTCGCGCTCGTCGTCATACTTATACAATTATATGTGTAACCATTCTGAGATTTCGCTCCCTCAATGCTTACGCAAAAATATGAGACAGTCTATTATGATAAACTAATGTGCGTGATTCGTTATTTTTAGGGGTTTTTACCCAAAGGGTAATACGGGACCCTAATACTACGATTCCTCAGTCCGTCCTTCTGTCTGTCTCTGTCCTTCTATCATCAGGCTGTATCTCATGAACCGTGATAGACAGTTGAAATTTTCACAGATGACGGTTTTCCTTGTAGCTATGACCCTGTGTCTTTCAAGCGGGGCGTGAAAAAGCAGTCAGGTCATCATAGCGGGGGCGATTAGTGCAGCTTACGGCTGCATGTCATTGCTTCTTGATTCCATCTTCGCTTTCCATCAGGCGAGAGGGAGTCACTTTGATGAACATTATAAAAAAACATCTGTTCCCGCTATAACAACAAATACTCAATCAAAAATATTAAGGGCCTTCCATACAACAAACGTGTTTTTTTTATCTTGTTTGCTCGGTATTGATAACGGCAACAGCTTGATGCTTGAAATATTCACAGAGGTATGGAACCCTTCGTGCGCGAGTCCGACTCGCAATTGGTCGGTTTTTTTCATGTTACAATTTATATAGTTATGCCGGGGTGCTGAACGTTAATAACGCGCGCAAATATTTATATATTTTGTATCAAAGAAACATTCTTTAATGCTCTCTTGGAGAACCTATTCATTTACCTTAAGGAAAACCTACCAGCCGTGCGATTCTGTAATGATTCGTCGATGAGCACGTCGACGAGCTCACCGATGTCAAATACTTTATGAGATATCGCCCTTGTACATAAGGTTGTTTTTCCAACGTTTCTTGTCATTTCGTCATTTGTTACATGGATGTAGTCAACGATGCAACGATGTTTGCTCTTAGAGAATTGCACGGCTGCCGTGCAACTCACTAATGATTCGTTGACGAGCTCACCGATGTCAAATACTTTATGAGATATCGCCCTTGTACATAAGGTTGTTTCTCCAACGTTTTCTCTCATCTCGTCATTTGTTTCACGGGTGTTGTCAAAGATGCAACGATGTTTGCTCTTAGAGAATTGCACGGCTGCCGTGCAATTGACTAATGATTCGTTGACGAGCTCACTGATGTCAAATACTTTATGAGATATCACCCTTGTACATAAGGTTGTTTTTCCAACGTTTCTTGTCATCTCGTCATTTCTTACATGGATGTAGTCAACGATGCAACGATGTTTGCTCTTAGAGAATTGCACAGCTGCCGTGCAATTCACTAATGATTCGTTGACGAGCTCACCGATGCCAAATACTTTATGAGATATCGCCCTTGTACATAAGGTAGTTTTTCCAACGTTTCTTGTCATCTCATTTGTTTCACGGATGTTGTCAACGATGCAACGATGTTCACTCTTAGAGAATCGCACGGCTGCTCATTGAAACTTGACAATTACAAAGTCCTTTCCTTGTCGTAACAATCTCAATAAAAAGAGATGACTGTAGATTTGGAAACCCCAGTTAAGACGATAATAAAACGATTATGAATCGGATGACTATAATCGCTTTGGCCTGATTCTCATATCAGATCACCAGGGAATTAACATTTTGTAGGAAGCGAGCAATGCGTGGGAGCCTCGTGTGACCTTTACTGGAGAGGCCTTAACTTCAGAACTAGGTACACATACTATGATTAATTAATTTTGGCCGAATTCCAAGTTAAACGTTTCTGCTTTTGGTAAGAGATATTTTGACGCTCCATTACCAACTTTGTTATAATTACTAACGACTCAGTCTCAATTTACATTTAAACTACGACGATGACTGAGCAGTGCAGTGTATTATTCTTAGTTCGCCTCATAATAATAGGTCTTTATCTATGTAATTAGAGATTCTATAATCAGCATTTGCAGATATAATTTTCTGTGAATTGGCGCGCAATTCGAAATTCTAATAAATTGTATTCAAATGGCATGTTATTTTATTTTTAATTCATTCATTTGTATTTAGATAGTGTTTTGTTTTTATGAAATTATGGTATTTTTCGGCGGCATGAATGGAATGAAAATTTGATAATTTATAGTCAGTTTGATTTGCTAGAATAACAAAAAACATTTGTATGTATTAAAATATTAATTTATACAAATCATTAATTTCTTAGGATAATACGTAATTTTATTAATAATAATCATAATCAGTCCATTTTGTTCCCACTGCTGGGACTCGAGCCTTCCTCTCAGAAAGAGGAGTTGGGCCATAATCCACCACGCGGGCTCAATGCGGTTTGGTGGATAGGTTAGTGGCCAACCCATGTCGAAGTTTTCAGGCCACCCGAAGGCCTTCGACATAGCGTAACGACTATTGTCCCAAGACAAACAACCGAGACCGACGGCTTACGGAGCGTACGCGATACAATAATTTTTTTGGTATTTTTTCCACACCTTGGGATACATTATCGAAGTTTTCATACGAACCCCTCCGAAAATTAAGGATTTTATTAGTGAAATATTTTTTCTGTTCGGTTTAGTAGTTTCGGAGCCTATTCACTTCAAACAAACACATCTTTCCTCTTTATAATATTAGTGTAGAAGAGTAGACAATATATAATGCATCGTAACACCATTTTGCATCTTAGTCGTCTTGCACACAGTAGAACTAATTTACAGCAACTTGTCTAGAAACTTACAAGGTACTCCAATTGTGTCGCCAATCTGGCAACTTGGAGATTCACGCTAAGCCATTGTCTGCAGCTGCCGTACATACGAGTGCACATTTCATAATAGAACAAACAAGTTTAACATTAAAATCTCGTATCTAGAAACAAGAAAGGATTAAGATTAAATCCGTAGTAGCTTCTTAAAGACTGTTGTACGTTTTAGAACTTTGAAAAGTTAGGTAAGATGTTAAAGATAAAAAATATAAAAGCAAATGAAATATTTTATCCTTACAAAAATTTTTGAGGTACGGTTTATTTGAAAGTGAAAAATATTAGCTAAGATGTTAGGCACATTCATTATTTATATAGCCATAGAAATATTTTGTCCTCTGAAGCTAGATTCTCAATCTAGAATCTAGAGACTAACTCTGGCTTTAGCGGTGGATGCAATATAAAAAACTAAATCAATTGACGAGGAAAACACAGAAACAAAAATCCATGACTTTGTACTTTGCGTAAACGCCTATACCTTCACGGACGCTTAACAGGCCGGTTGGTGCAGTCGGTAGCACCCCTGCCTTCTGAACCGCTGGTCCCGGGTTCGACCCCCGGACAAGTCAAAGATTTGTGTGCATGAACATGTCTGTTTGACTTGTGTCTGGGTGTGTATATGTATACAGGCTCTGCCTAATTTGGGATCTGAAGACCTTGACGTGGATGTAAATAAAACAGTTAATAATCCACGACTATTACATGTTGAAACTCGAAGAAACACAACCTAGGAAAATTAAACAAAATCAGTAAAAGCCATTGTGGGGGTGTTTCTGGCCATCCCCCTAAACAAGTTAAATCAAACAAGTACAATTTGAAAAATTTAATACTGACTTCCATTCTATTCAGTTATTGGAGTGTATCTCAAAAACTACAGGATCGAATTTGATAAAATTTAAATGGGACTACAAGGAAAGCATCAGCTTTCAAACAAAAAAAGAACTTTGAGAATCGGTTCAACTTCTCGAAAAAATAAAATACAGTCGAATTGAGTACCTCCTCCTTTTTGGAAGTCGGTAGAAATAGGTACAGATTAAAAGTATATCGTTGGCTAGTAAAAAGACTAAAGAATCCAGTGTGCTAAACTGTACTAACTCGCAGTTATAAAATCACTTACGGCCGTTTTCAATATTCTATCTATCCATAGTTTTCCTTACTACCGATAGGAATTTGACATAACGTCCACACAAATAGCGTCAAATATCTATCTCTTGTAAGGTAAACCGGCGATAGATATGTGGGAGCTTAAGATGAAAAATAAACCAAAACATCGTTCTTTATAACCACTATAATTAAATCAATCATAAAAGCATTATTATTCCAACATTTGAATCTAAAATAAGAGTACTTTTCATATAAAATTTTAATAATATCCATTATGTTGTGATATAAGTAATTAATTGGCTTACATTTTATAACATTCATAGTAACAATAACATAATAACAATTAATAATCAAACTTATCATTACTGACCCTTGAAGAGACAATTCAGAGCACTAGTCGTGCCGTGTCCGTAGCTGGACAACTTCTGAGCTGTCGACAAGCTGCGCGGCCTTTTTGTGTCTGAGCCAGACTCGTCAGTGGCGGGGAGCGGATAGTCAATTGAGCCAACTGCATTACTTTTTCAACATAATATTTCGTTCGGAAATGAATTTACCACAGACAAAAACGCAACCATAAATTAAATTTAACCTGAATTAATCTCCCACAGATAGATTATTGAAAATGTCTGTTAGTTGTATATTGTTATCACTACTTATTTTATACTCTGATATAAACACCATATTTACAAAGGCGAAGATACGCGAAAACTGGTACAGTTTGTCGTAAACAACCTATACCATTTTTATTCACGTCATAATAACAAAATGTTATTGGCTGTCTGACACATTTCGTCGAACATCTTCACTCCGATCGATGTCAAAGTAATATTGTCTCTAATATGTTACATACATGCTTAGTTTCATTTTATGCTGAATTAATCACACTGAAGGCCTATTCAAACCTGGGGCCCTACTCCCACCTCTTAAAGTAGTCATGTTTCAACCTTACCATTAAATTTGGTACCACCACGTCAAATATAGCAAGCTTAAAATAATAATGCATAACGATAGACGTTTTGATGACGTAGTATCAAATATTTCACTCAATTCGCGTACTTTGACGTGACTTTTGACAATAAGTTTCATTGTTCCAGTGTCAAATTTTTGAAGATCTGTACTCCCATCTCTTAAAGTAGTCATATTGCAACCTTACCATTCAATTTGGTTGACCGTTTTGTGTCGGTGGGAGTACGATAGTAAGTATGATTATTCTAAGCTTATTACAAAACACTCCCGATTTATGATAGTTTCGTAAAAGGTGGGAGTAGGCCCCCTGGGCGTTATTCGCTACCGCGCGAGGAAGAAATTTTCGTTGGCAATGGTAAGCGGGGCGGCGGAACTAGTTTCGCCAAACAAGAGAAAATACCGCCTCACTAGGCGGTACAAGTTTCGCTGCAGTTATGGAACTTCATACTATTTACCCATCGAGGTCCGCGTGGTATTTTTCGCTACCCACAGCGGTAGCGAATAACGCTCAGGTTTGAATAGGCCTTTGTATTATACCCAGCTTTGTTCGTAAATACGAGTATATACAATTAATATTCTTGGTCTAACCTGAAACCAAACACTCATTGGTTTAGTGTTGCTTAACAACGCCATCTATTGTTAATACCAGTTTGTTAGTGTTGCTGTGTCGGTAAAATAGTTTAGTGGTTGTTTAAGCTTATGGCCCTAGTTGTTATAATTTTATAGTATCAGTTTTTCATTGCCTGAAGACACGGATAAAACAACGTTTTCTAAAAATGAAACCTACCTTGATCGATTTATCGTCCCCGAAACCCTCTGCATGACTAAATTTCATTCAATTTTCTAAAATCTTTGGAGCAGATTATATATAATATTATTGTAAGTGAGTTTGTATGTTTGTGACATATTCACGCTAAAATGGCTGGACGCATTAAAATCGGTATGAAGGTAGATGAGGTGCATATGATTTTCTACCGACTTCCAAAAAGGAGGAGGTACTCAATTCGACTGTGTTTTTTAATGTTATTTACCTCATAACTTTCGATAGGGTAAACCGATTCTCAAAATTCTTTTTTGTTTGAAAGCTGATGTCTTTTTCATGTGGCCCCATTTAAATTTCATCAAATTCGGTGTAGTAGTTTTTGAGTTACACTCCAATAACTGAATATTAGTAGTAGTGAAGTAGGTATTAAATTTCAAAATGTATTTGTTCATCATAATTTTCAGCTAGTTTTAACATGTGTCGGGCGACTGATCATGACTTAATGTCTCTATTGAAATTTTATATACTTTAATTTTATGCTGAATCATTATCAATAAATTTTATAAAACTAACATATTTTTCACATTCTTTCTATATCCTATCCATGGTTTACCCTACTAGGAACAGATATTATAGACATTTAGTTTTTTAGCAAACATATCAACTATCTATCTTTTTTTTAACGGGGGGGGGGGGGATCTTTACAGCCCGGACACTATGGGGAGCATCCGGGTTATGTGGGATTTTCCACTGACGCCCTTTCAGTCGTCTTACAGGTGGCCCCGGGATCTCCTGAGGAAAGCACCAGAACCATCTTGACATATTGCCCTATGGATCGACTCTGAGAGCATTTCGCATCTCCTTCTCCTAAAGTCATGAACATGGTACGGTGTCAATTGTGCCAAATCATGACACCGTCTTCCTCGAGCTTGTTGATGAGATAGTTAGGGCCAATTTGTGTTACATGTCATCACCCTTGACGGTCACCGAATAGGTCTATTGTATCGATCTGTCAAAATGATGCTGATGAAAGCGTGCTTTTGACTAAGCTATCACACGTGCTATTCTCTAACGGCCGTTTTCAATAACTTATCTATCGCCGGTTTACCTTACTAGAGATAGATATTTGACACTATTTGTATGGACGTTATGGCAAATATCTATCCGGTAAGGAAAACTGGGGATAGATAGATTTGAAAATATTAAAATATTGAAAACGACCGTAAGAGCAAACATCGTTGCCTCTTTGACAACATCCGTGAAACAAATGAAGAGATGACAAGAAATGTTAGAAAAACAACCTTATGTACAAGGGCGATATTTCATAAAGTATTTGACATCGGTGAGCTCGTCGACGAATCATTAGAGAATCACACGGCTGAAACTGACACAAACTTTAACAGAACTGTCATCATTACGATCTAAACGTAGGCCAACATCTTGTTATTTTGTATTATATGCTGGGCCTAGTAATATTCCGCTTTTTCACCTGCATGGTAATGGATGATGATGAAAAGTATTCTATGTGGTAATAAAGTTCCTCATCTACCTCCGTACCAAGTTTCATTAAAATTGGCCCTGCCGTTTGAGCGTGAAAGAGTAACAAAGAGCCACACATCCATACACCCACACATCGATACTCACAAACGTTCGCGTTTATAATATTAGTAGGAAGTAGGATACTAATATGTAATGCATCGCCATTTTGCATCTCAATCGTCTTGCACACAGTGGAACTAATTTACAACAACTTAGCTAGAAACTTACACGGTTCTACAACTGTGTCGCCAATCTAGCAACTTGGAGATTCACACTAAGCCATTGTCTGCCGCTGCCGTACATACGAGTGCCCATTTCATAATAGAACAAACATGTTTAATATTAAAATCTCATTTCTGGAAACAAACAAGTTTAATATTAAAATCTCATTTCTAGAAACAAGAAAGGATTAGATATTAAATCCGTGGGAGCTTCTTAAAGACTGTTAACGATTTAGAACTTTGAAAAGTAAGTTAAAATTTACAGCAACTTGGCTAGAAACTTACACGGTTCTACAACTGTGTCGCCAATCTAGCAACTTGGAGATTCACACTAAGCCATTGTCTGCAGCTGCCGTACATACGAGTGCTCATTTCATAATAGAACAAACAAGTTTAATATTAAAATCTCATTTCTGGAAACAAACAAGTTTAATATTAAAATCAAATTTCTAGAAACAAGAAAGGATAAGATATTAAATCCGTGGGAGCTTCTTAAAGACTGTTAACGATTTAGAACTTTGAAAAGTAAGTTAAGATGTTAAATAAAAATAACCTTAAAGGCAATATAATATAAAGGCAAATTAGTTATTGTTATCCATTTAAACATTTTTGAGGTTTTATTTGAAAGTTTAAAATATTAGCTAAGATGTTAGGCAAATCAATTATTAGTATCTATATAAATATTTTAGAGTATAATTCATAGAAATAAAGTTTTATTTCGGGTTTAGTTTGGATACTTGCAGGTATTTTTAACTGACTTTAAAAAAGGAGGAGGTTATAATTTTGTTCGTGTGTATGTATTTTTTTTATAGAATAGAATAGAAAAGGCTTTATTTTTTATTGTATGTTAGCCGATTTCTCCCTCATCTGTGGACTGATCCCCAAAATTATTTTTATTGTTTGGTAGACTATACTTATGAGGTGGTTCCATAGTAGATTGTTAACGGAGGATCGAAAGAATCAATTCCCGAGGTATTTAGACTATAGTCCGAGTAGGAATTGATTCTTTTACCCGTGTTAAACACTCTACTTTTCATTTCGAATACGAGGAAAATATTTTTTATCTAAACTATTTATTGATAATTTATAATAAAATTAGTAGTAGGTACTAGTAATTTTATTATAAATTATTTGTCAAACTTATAATTAATTTTTAATTTTATTATTTAACTTTAAAATTAATTTAATTTTAAATTAAAATTTAAAATTAATTGTCAAGTAAGTACAATTCGTGAAATTAAAAGTTATATTTTTGTTTGGAATGTTTATGCTGTTTGATATATTATGACGTATTTGGCTGTTCTGGATATCTGTAAAAGTAGGAGACTCTGGTATTTCATCAGACGATGGATTCTATGGCGGATGCTCCCTGCATGGAAGTGGTCGGCTGAGGCGAATTGGCGATTTTTCCGCTCAAAGAAGTTTGCGCTAAGTTCACACTGGCTGTTTAGAAAGTCACATGGCCGCAGCATTTTTTTAATTAGTATTTTTTTACATAAAACTCTTCACAGCTAACAGCAGTTCTATTTTTAAAGTTCATTCCGGCCCTTAGGTGGGATGGATTTGTATGAGTTTTTCCCTCACTATGGAGGGAAGCAGCATTTTCCACCCAATAATCAGATCAAAACAACACTACTTTCCGAGTATGAGAAATGAAAAATAAATTTCATCAATTCAGCCAAGCAGTTTTTGAGTAACAGTCTAAAAACTGAGAAGTGTTGATTTATCTTGATGATATCATCATTGACAATCGATCTCGTAAGTAGCAGCGACACTAAAAACGATTTAAAAAAAAATTACCAATAAACGGAACCAACTTAAACATTCCATTTTTTGGTAAAAAAAATTATAACTTTACAGTGTTGTGCCAAAGTGTTGTCCTTGAGCATAAAGCACTGAAGAGACAATTTTAGGCGTCACAGATAACTATTTGCTCTGTGAGCTCGCGATTATATCTTTGCATAAAAGTTATGTACTTAATTAATTTTATTATGAAAGAAATCCAAATACTAAATCGACAAAATATCTCTATAAATTTATCGAACCAGCAGTGCAAGTACCGTAATAGTCGTTAAATTTGTCGAGTCGCTAAGATCGATAAAAAATTGTATCGCCCCTAGCATGTATGGAAGTCATATCGACGACTTATTCGATCGTCAAATAGTCGACAGTATATCGATTATTACGAATTATTTGCATTTCACAATGCGTCCTTCTAACATTTGAAGATTTCTACGAGAATTTCGCTCTTCTAGGATCAAAAGAAGGCCGAAGTCTATTTTTTTTATAGAATTTTAGCTGCGCCCCGCGGTTAAGCCCGCATGGTGATGGGATGTTGATGAAAATTATTCTATATGTTACTCAGCGCCCCGTATACCTACATGCCAAATTTCATCAAAATTGAGCCAGCCTTTTGAGCGTAAGATAATAACAAACATCCATTCATCCATTAATACAAACTTTCGCGTTTATAATATTAGTAAGATCAAGTGCAACTAAACAGTATCCCTATTCACGTCGCCTGTCAATAAGCTATATAGAGGTCATTTTCAAAGCTGACAAAACAATCGTTAATATCGATTATATAGACAATCTCAAACGCAGTTTAACAGTTCCATGCTTGGTTATCGGAAAACCTTTTCGAATTTGTCTACCGATCGCTTAATTTTGTTATTTCCTTGCAATGATCGACACAAGATCGTTATAGCCAGTTTTTTCGAAGTATGACGCATTGAAGATTCAAATTTATTGATCGGTAAGTTCGGTAGGTACTTGCACTGCTGCTCACAAAATTTCAGGAGAATCGGTTGAGAAATGCGACCTGTAGAGCAGAATGTCCAGACATCTGAACATACTAAAGCATTTTAGCCCAAGCTATTGCACGGACACTTCGCTCAAGGTGCGCTCGTGATTCGCACTCACTATAATAGATAGTTGACCGAACTATCTAGTTATTGCGTCTTTACCCTATTCTCTATACACACCTATTCCCCGATTTCATCTCCGGATCTTGACTATTATTTTTAATGTAACATATCAAAACTAACCTTATCATTGATAAGTATCATTTTATTATACAATACACTATGTAAGTGTAACCTTGTACTCGTACCTTGGTGCTAGTGCCACGGTGCAACCCCACAGCCGAACACGACCGGGGAAGTACCACACTCCCACATAACACCGACGTGAAGTTACATAGCTTGCTATTGCGTTTTAGTCGGTTTGTGGTATCCTCCTCATATTCCCCCTATCCTTTCCCCTCGCCCTCACCCCTTCTATCTCTTCCTTCCTATCATCCTTCCTCAACGACAACGCATCCTCGAGACCTCTGGTATTGCGGATATCCGTGCGCAACGGTATTACTTACCATCAGATACATAATCTTTAAATCAACGAAAAACCTGGTCCTGCATAAGATTATTTTTCAATAAGTTCTCTAAGTAACTTGTAGAAAAATGATTCTATTAAGTAACCTTTGCCTTTGTTACTGTTAGCAATCCTTTGATATCTTTTAGTATGGTATTATAACGTATTTGTCTACATTTGAGTTGTATTCGTGTAAAGATGAGTGAGATTAAACCGCTATTTTGCAGTCAGACATTCCAAGAAACAGCTGCCGCAGGATCGCTAATATTTGTAAACTATCGCAAAATATTAGCTCTGTGCCTCGTTTTCCCAGAAATTTAACTTGCTAAAGTTATTTGACCTAGCGTATACCCTACGTACTTAGAAATTCGAATTGCGAAACCATCTGCAAACATAGGTAAGGCATTATCTAATAAGCTACGTGTGAATGCAACGTTCTAGCAGACCTACCACAATGGGAGAAACAGATGTGTCTTAAGCCTAGAATTAGAGAAACGAGGAGATGTGTCAGCGATTGCGAAATTTGCATCTTTTATTTGTGTCTATTATAGTAGGAGTATGAATGACTGCCTGTGCACCGCGGTTACATCCACGTGGTGATGGATTATGATGATGATGATGATAAGTATCACACACGTAACATACGTGTGTAATAAAGAGATCTCAACTCGTGAACTGGTGCTGTCTGCGGAGACCGGTCTGCTCTGAATGCTGATGCAAACTTAGAAACGATATAGCCCTTAACTAGGTAGTTTAATATAAAAACTAAGTATATATTGTTATCTCTTTTTTGTATTTAGATTCGATAAATATGCAAAAAACCTAAAAATGGCACGGATCGTGGAGTCTGTGGAGGCTAGTAATATAATTAAAAACAAAAAAGACATAGAGCTCTAGGGAGATGCCGATCCGGACGCTGAGTACAAAGCCTAGGTCTCAAGCAGTGGCCGTATTCTGCGATTCAACGTATTATGTAAGCTTCAATAAGTTCATTATCGACTGCGGTATTAAAACCCAACTTTTGAATATTCGTAAGTACCGAGCAAGCATTGTAAACTGTATACATGCAATACCGCGACTGGCGTCACATAATACAAAAGCAGTCTGGCAGACGAGATATTAGAGACTTTATATATCCTTGGTTGGACCTGATAAAGGTCGCAGGACGACGTTGGATGCAGGCCGCTTCCAACTGGTACTTTTGGAAAATCATGGGGGAGGCTTATGTTCAGCAGTGGACGTCCTACGGCTGAGATGATGATGACGATGATATCCTCGTTAAGCATTTTAAGAACTGAAATAAAAGTAGAAGAGTTGACGAACCGCCGCAAGTAATGTGTTTTGGGCATATTGCTGCAACACCGGCCTAACCCCCTTTTCATATCTCCCATGTTTCTGGGATCTGTGGTGTGTTATTCTAGCGCCTTATTTATCTACATACCAAATATCAACCAAATCTGTTCAGACCATTTGGAGAAATTTAGTAACAAACCTCCATCAATCCAAAAATAATTTATATATTAGTAAGATTCCTGAGATAAGCTTGGCTCTAAAAATGTTTTTTAATACAGTTGCTCAAAAAGTGGCGTATTGCAGGGACGTATAGCGTTCGGGATGTGGGCTATTACATACTCGTGCTTTTTGTTTACCTTTCCCGAACTCGTGCCTTCTCTTTCCCAACTGTCAAAATAATGTCGTGTAAATTAAAAATACCGGCCTCAAGGGAAGACCAACGCTGGTTGTTTACGATCAGCACCATGTTGAGTTGGAGCCGATTTGTGGCAGAACGCTGCAAAAATCATTTATTTTATTGTGTTTTCTGATTATTGTTTGGATTTATGCGTTACTACGAAATGTTTTTGTATGTGTTTTGCCATAAATAAAGTCTATTCTATTCTATTCTATTCTATTCTAAAAAGAAAAGCCAACCATGAAGTTTTTACAAAAAAAAATCATAGAAGTTTTTATGATTCATGCAAATACGTATATTTCTAAAAAGAAGCTACTTATTTGTTTCAATATCAGATTTAATGATTTGATTGAATTAGTTAGGTTAGGTTTCATTTCATTAAATTTCATTTTCGTTTCATTTCAATAAATAAACTCTACCGAAAACTTGGCTGTATGGGTATAGTTCCCTTTGCCTACCAGAATGGGTGTAGAAAAAAAAATCGTCAATGCTTGCCTTCGGCTGCGCCTCGGCTCGGGTAGACATTTGTCGGAACTCTTTGCAATGACAGCCTTTCCCCACTTGTAATAAAATATACTATTTTTTGTATCTGTATGAATCTAAATCTATTAAATAAATAAAATGATAATCTTATAGATTTAGATTCATATTAATCCTATACATAAACTAATTACAAAATTAGTTGTATATAGGATTCATCATTATCATAATCATAATCAGCCCATTTTGTTCCCACTGTTGGGACTCGAGCCTTCCTCTCAGAGGTGACTTGGGCTATAATCCACCACGCGGGCCCAGTGCGGCTTGGTGGATAGGTTAGTGGCCAACCCATGTCGAAGTTTTCAGGACGCCCGAAGGCCATCGACATAGCCTAACGACTGTTGTCTTTAGACATATAGGATTAATATACTCAATTAAAAATATTACTACGAAAGCATAAAATATTAATATATTATGAAAATTAAACTTACTTAAAAGTCTAACCTTAGATCTAACTGGATGATCAAACGGTATCATAGCTTTTTTATTACTACCCGATTAGGAACTACAGCGTGGAGAGGAAATACAGCCGTGCGATTCTCTAAGAGCAAACATCGTTTCATCTTTGATAACATCCGTGAAACAAATGACGAGGCGACAAGAAACGTTAGAAAACCAACCTTGTGTACAAGGGCTATATCTCATAAAGTATTTGACATCGGTGAGCTCGTCGAAGAGCGCATCAACTAATCATTAGAGAATCGCACGGCAGCACACACGTTAAATCACTGTACGAATGGCACCAGAAAGCCTTGTCGTCTTCAACTGCAACGTCAATTACGCTAACCTATTCCTACACTAAAAGAGTAAGATGAACAAAACCCTATAGTAAATTAATCTAAACAAGGATAACTCCATAAATATTCCCTAAAAACTTCATTCAAAGCAGACCTTCCAAACAAGAGAAAAGTCAAATTTACAAAAAAAGAAAACTGGCACAGATAAGCAGAAACGAAGTTATTTTACAAACAACAGACCGGCCAAGTGCCATCTACTCTCATCGAAATAATATTTCTTCAGGCAGCCATTGAAGAGCAATATAAAGTGACATAATAAAACCCTGGGCCGATAAGAAAGGGGCCCTTTTGAAGGCAAATCGGAATATTATGAAAAATCAAAGTGAGATTTCGAACGCACTGGACTCTATAAACGCGGCAGTTGTCTTCGGCGAATGAAATGAAAAGAAATTGTTTATTCTGTATAGGCCTACGGGGGCACTTACAAATTGTCATATTACATTTATTATTTCTAAAATCAACAACCGGATCGGAACGCGACCACGACTGAGAAGATCCGGCAAAAACTCAGCGGGCTTGTCTTTTTACACTTTTTTGTATCACCAATTTCTTAATGTATATAACAAATGTTCGTTTATTTTTAGCTCCAGTGTGTTGCCTTAAAAAAGAGACCATGCTAATGGTATCAGTAAGGCAAGTCACGCTACACTTTGACATGGTAATACACGAGTAGGTAGATCCTTTTTTTTTTTTGACGTGGGGAAATGCTGTTACGCATTGCCGTATGCGGGGGGGCATACGGGGTATGACGGACTCGGCTAAAGGCGCCCATACCGTCTAAATACCCCACGGTGTTCCAGCGTCTTCGACTGATGACGGGGGGCGTGGGACCGAATTATTCTACCACAGCCCCCGTCGACGCCGCTGCCCGCTGTAAAGTGACGGGCCCTCCTCGGTGAGGGGTGTCAATGGGAACACCCCTCCACCTCGTGTGATGCCCCCCGAACACGGAGGGGGCATCAACATCGCGAAAGGACCTATCTCTGAAGGGTGCCGGATGCCCCCGCATCCGACGGCCCAGGCCCTCTCAGCGGAGACGGAGTGCGGGCTCGGTTAGCCCGCACCCGTGTCTGCGTTCTCCGGAGCGGAAGAGAGAGAGGGTCTCTCTCCCTCTCACGCTCCGCCACCTCCCTCCGCGAGACAATAATCTCGCAGAAGGAGGCTACTGCCTCCCAACATCTCTCATCGGCGACCATCCTGGCTAGGATGGTCGGCAATGAGAGATCCGTCCCAATGACCGCGACCAGAGCCTGTCGCGGTTCGTCCTCTCCAGGGCACGCCTCCAGCGCGTGCTGGGCAGTGTGAGTATGTAGATCCTAGAGTGATGAGTCCCAAGCTGTTTTATCCTCCTACACACTCAATAAAATGTTATGATATTGTTGAGCTCCGTAAATATTCTTTCTTATCTGTGACCACTTCAGTAAATATACGGATTACATCAGAAGGCTTGTCCGCTTAGCAATTCTCGTTACAGCGCCCTCCAAAGTTAAGATGAAATATGCTCTGAATTCGAAAACTCGTCCTCACGTATATTTAAAACTAGACCTTTGAAAATGGTTAATTGACATTATTTTTATAAATGTTCACAAATAGTCTATTCGGATATGTTCAGCTATAAAAAGAAATTAATTTTCTATGAAAGATATTTATAAAAAGAACGTATATAATTCCAACAAATATTTAAATAAATTAGTAATCTCAGTGGGCCTACCAAGCACGAATAACTGCGTAAGTGTAACGTAACGTGTCGTTCACGTCAAACAGAACAAATTGTCACTTGTCTAGGGCAACTGTGACACAGACAACTCATAGTTTAAAGGCGAAGCGCGACATGTTGACGCTTACGATACGTATACTTTCGAAAAAAAATTCTACTATGGCCACAGTTATTTGTGAAAGTGTAAGTTTATTTTATTGCAAAATAAAACAACACGAAAATTGTATAAATTTAAAGCCCGCACGCTAAGTATTTCATACAACCTTACAGCTTCCTTAAGAAAAGCAATACTTACTATCTATTGCTTATTTGTTGGCACTTTGTGATCACCAAAACGAACTTATGCGTAATAAATAGTAAGTAAAGCGTACAAGTGAGTTAAGCGTGTATCAGATACCATAGATTCGTTTATGGTTCTAACAGTTAGCACTCGGATCTACACGTAGAAGAGGATATTCTCCTTCTACGGATCTAAACACGACGTCATTATTATTATGTATATAAATATATAATATTATAAAGAGGAAAGATTTGTATGCACCTATGTTTGTAACGAATTGGCTCAAAAAGTACTGGACCGATTTCAAAAACTTTTTCACCATTGGAAAGCTACATTCACCCTGAGTAACATAGGCTATATACAATTCATCATCATCAGCATCGTCCATCACCGCGTGGGTGAAACCGCGGAGATCGGCTAGATATGAAATAAAAACATCTAAGCAGAATCAGTATTATTTCATTAAAATAACACATTCTGCTAATGGTGGAATCAAGTGGAAGGCTAGCTTCACTAGATCAAATAAATTTGATGTCTCTACGTCTGCATTATTTTGCACTTTTCTCTCTGTAACTTGAAAAGTAAGAATCAGCTTATGATATCATTTATAGTAAAAGAGATTATAAAAGAATTCTATTAATTTTCTATTATTGTCATGTAACCTTATCGGCTTCGACAAATATTTTTTTTTTCAGAACAAATGTGTTTTACTTACCAAACTAGTCAAATTTGGACAATATGCCAAACTTAGTCACACACGGTATCTTGATAATAGTAAAAAGCAGAATCTTTAAAGGTCTAGTGTAATGAAACAGATCGATAACATTCTATGAAAAAACCTTTATTAGAAAAGGAACAGGAAAATATTTTTCACTAAATATAATTAATAAACACATTTTTTTTCTGCAGAACTTGGAACAGGCTTGGAACAGGCTTGGCCTTCGGCCTCCCCATAACAACCTATCTTTTCTTAGTTTTTCTGTCATATGAACCTTCTCCTGACAATAATTAACAAAACAAAAAATAATTAGCGAGATCGTTCCATCCTTTCTCAAGTTATAGCATGACCAGGAGAAATACCCCTATTCCCTATTCATTTACATACTTTTTTTTTTTTTTTTTTTTTGTTTATTGGTTTACCAAACTGGTCGTAACACAAGACTTATAGTTCTAAAATTAAAGTGCGTTATATAAATCTATTAACAAGTGCACAACCTTCTTGAGATAAACACAGCATGCTTCTACTATATGATGCTCTTATACGATAATTATACAATAATTTATTTAAAAAAATATACTAATATACTTAACTGTTTAAAATTAGTTACAATTTTGAAAAAAGACATTTCTTTAGGCCATTAGTAGATGTACTAAATATGTCAATATCGTGACACAAATCGTTGTACAATGAACACATTCTTAATATTGGAGAGTATTTTGCATAGTTAGTTCGACATGAGATAACGCTGAAAGTTGTTCGGTTACAAAGACGGCTGCTAGAGCGAGGCACCCTAAATAAGATGTTACTGAGCAATTCTGGGCTATCGATTCTGCCATGAATGATCTTATGCAGATACACTATATCCGCGACGTTCCGTCTACGTTCCAGCGAAGGCATTATAAATGAATAAGCCTAGAAGTATATGACTCCAGACAGCGACAAAGATTTCTAGAGTAGGATAGATGATACAGAATTTTTTTTTGTATAGTTTCGAGTCGATTTACATGCACACCGTATGAGGGACTCCAAATGGGACTACAGTATTCCAGAAGGGATCGCACGTAGCAATTAAATAGTAACATAGGGATTTCACTTCCATCGAATAGTTTAGTTTGTCTTATCACAAATCCAGCAAGACGTGCTGCTTTTTTCGTAATACAATCAATGTGATCGCGAAAATCCATTTTAGCGTCGACGATGACACCTAGGTCCCGTATACTAGATACTTCATTAATCCGAATGTCATTTATATAGTACACAGCAGGCGTTGGATTGAGCTTTCTCGTAAATTTTATGTGAAAACATTTGCCGGCATTTAAAACCATTTTGTTTAAAGAACACCAATAACTGATTCTGTCAATATCTTGTTGAAGAATAGTTGTGTCTTCAATCTGCCGAATTACTCTGTAGAGTTTAAGGTCATCCGCGAACATTTGGAAACTGGATGTTACTGATGCGCACAGATCGTTGATGAAAACTAAAAACAACAAAGGTCCGAGGTGAGAACCCTGGGGAACACTAGATACCACTGTCTTGGTTGCTGATTTAAATCCTCGAATGACAACAAGTTGAGAACGATTTTTAAGATAGGATTCGCACCACCTTAATAAAGAGCCACAGATCCCAGCATGCCCTAGCTTTTCAATCAACAGGTTATGATCAACGACATCAAATGCCTTTGAAAAATCTGTGTAGATAGAATGAACTTCATATTTATTTTCCATGGCTTGCAATATGTCACCCACATATCCCATAAGGTTTGATGTGGTGGATCGTCTCGGCAAAAATCCATGTTGCTGTGGATTAAACAATGGCGCCAAATGAGAGTAAATTACTTTTTTAACGATAGATTCAAATAATTTGCCAATGGAGGATAAGATTGATATTGGTCTATAGTTTGTGATATCACTTAAGTCGCCGTTTTTATAAATAGGTGTAATATGAGCTATCTTCCATTTTGTTGGGAATACGCCTTGAGAAAGTGATTTAGTGAATATATAGTGGAGAGGTTTGGTTAATTGGTCTGAACAAGTTTTAAGAAAAATAGGGGGGATAGAATCCGGTCCAGGTCCTTTATTAATATCGAGGCGCTGGAGCGAACTTTGAACATCAGATTCAGAAATATAACATGAACCAATTGACGTGTTATGTTTAACTGGCTCGGTGACTGTAGTGGCTGTAGTTGTAGATACATTACAGTATATAGAGTGAAAGTAACTAGAAAACAGCTCACAAATGTTTCGCCCACCTTGCACGTTCTCATTGTTCAAAAACATTTCGTCGGGTACATCATTACTATTACATTTTAGAGATTTTATGAATTTCCAGAAATATTTAGGATCTTTCTTGATATTGATCTTGGATTCTTCTTTGAATTTGTTTAAACAATACTGAATCATGCTACCGCACCGATCTCGAAGGAGTTGGTAAGTTGCGAAATCCCTTGGATTAGAATATAATTTGTATCTACGGTGGAATTTTGCTTTTTCTTTCAGGCATTTAAGTAAGGGACGACTAAACCAAAAAGGATAGTTATTATTACCTGTTCGACTCTGTGGCGTATTCTTGATTATGATACAATTAATGATGTTGTAGAAGATTTCAACAGTTTCGTCAACACTGCAATTAGTTGAAAAGTGGTTATTCCAGTTGATCTCGTTCAATTCTGCCTTGATGATTGAATAATCAGCTTTCGAATAATTTAAGCAAGTACTATAGTTCAGTTTAGGAGGCTTCGATGATTTAAATTTAAGTTGCATTTTTAAGGCTGGATGGTATTTATCTATTTTTACAAGTGGAAGTGAGTTGCTAACTGTGAAAGATTTGTGTGCATTGGTAATAATTAAGTCAAGAGACCGACCCTCAACGTTCTTAATCGAATTGATTTGATGAAGGCCGTTGAATGAAAGAGTGTCAACAAGCATGCTTTCCATAGAGTTTGTGGCGCAAGAAGGGAGGAGTGCATTGGAATTTATATCTTTTCTCCATTGCAATAATGGCTGATTGAAGTCTCCTGCCAACAAAAACAGGGAATTTCGAGGCAATTTATGTTGAACAACATCTGTGATGTTCAACAGATAGTTTTCTAGTTTATGATATTTGGCAGGTGATGGCAGATAAAGGTTACAGATACAAAAAGGTACCGTTGTTGTACCTTGCTTAAGTTTGATAACTACCCAAAGGTCCTCGTCGGACGATTCCCACTTTTTTTTACGAACAGGATGTAGTTTTTTTTGTACGGCAATAAGCACTCCACCACCTTCACAATTTTCATTACACGAAGAACTACGATCACGCCTAAATACAGTGTATCTATTATCAAATAATTCATGATCGAACACCGAATCATTCAGCCATGTCTCCGTTAGCAGAACAACATCCACATTTTCATTAAGAACATTAGTTAACAATTGCTTCGTTTTCGTCCTAAGGCCTCTTACGTTCTGATACAAGATATTGATATTGCAATTTTTATGAAAAGTATTTAACAAAGATACCATAAATTATTTTATACAATTTATAGAGAGTTCAAGGAGTTAAGATGTTTAACTAAGAAACTTTTAGAGGTCACGTCTTTTCTCATATAAATATGACCGTTTCGTACCCACACAAATTGAATTTTTTTTTCTTTTGCAACTTTTCTGGCTGCTGCATGCAATTTCTTGTTTTCAGGAGACAAGTGTTCACACACGTATATAGGTTTCTTTTCACCAGGCAGACCTAAGTGTGAGGAATTTAATTTGTTATTTTGATTTGTCCTATTGAATGTTTTAACTGCAGCAATTATATTATCACGAGCAAGAGGACTTGACAACTTAACTATTATTGAACGGGGTCTACTGGAATCAGAATTTATTTTGGCCACTCGATGGTAATTTGATAGCTCGTGTTCAGGCAAGGTGTAACCCACAGTAGTGACGAGCTCTCTAATAACTGACTTTAGGTTTTCGGATTTGTTTTCTGGAACACACTGAATTTCCAAATTGCAATCACGAGAATGTTGCTCAAACTGGTTCAACCTGTTGCTGAGGTCAGTCAATTGCGAGCGTAATGTTTTGTTTTCTGTCTCGAGATTACTAATCTTAGTAGTTTTTATACCAAGATCTTCTTTGAGTAGGTCACAAGTTGTGGACATGTAATTAATACTCTCTGTAAGTGCCTCGATTTTTTTACTCGTTTCAGAGCTTTGAGTCGTAAGATCACTTCTAATGGCTTTTAAGAGCTGTGATAGGGACTCTTCTAGCCTCCTGTCAATATATTTTTTCAAGTCCTCGTTATTAACACTCACATGAGAGTCAGGTTTTGGTTGTGCCGATTGTGATGGTGTACTTGAGTTCTCTTGTCGCTTGTCAGAAATTTTGCACTCCGAACACTTCCAAGTGGATTTATACGCTTTTGATTCTTTTGCAAAGTTCTCCGTGGGCAGTCCTAAGCACTGGTAGTGGAAAGCGGAGTTGCACTTGGTACAAAGTTTGAGATCACTCGACTTGATTTGTTTAGTACATTTACTACAAATATTCATTTTGCAGAATACCGTATATGGGGAGATTTCCGAAAAGTGGCAACACTTTTAGTCTTGAGTAACGGTCGAATGATTTGTCAATTGAGTTTGACGGTTCGTGTTAGTTGTCAAGTTAGAATTCAACAATGTCACTTGATATTGACACACGAAAAAATAACACGATAAATAATTATATTCGAAATGTGGGTAGGTAATACGTACGTAGATTTATCCACATCCGTATTTATTCGCAGGATATTAACGTTTATAACAACTACACAGGATCTTCAGTGTTTAAATAACTCAAAGCACTACAAGAAGTTTAAATATGAAGTGATTAACAATAAAACTGGATAAAGTTTTCAAGAGCGTAATGCAAGCAGGGGCAGAGTTGCCAGTAAAAAAAAATGAATACATATATAAATAATACTTACTAAAAGAATGCTTCTGCGGACAACCATGACACCTTAAAATCTGATAAGCAATTTTAAACCAATCGTAAATTAATTTTAAAATATGAATTAAAATTGTAATACACCTTGTAATAATAATTGAAATAGACCAAACAAAAAAACATCAAGTTAATATGCAGAAGCTTCCTCGATTGCCTTTGTAAAGATGCCTAAAAATCTACGTAGTGCGTGATTTTTTATGTTCAAATTTGATTGTATATGTTTAAATTAATAGACAGTCATAAAATTCAAAAAAGCTGGCTTTAAACCCGTACTTTTACTTAGGTTAGGAGCTACAGTTTTGATCTGAATAACTATAAGGCAAAAATATTTCCTTCAATTATTTGTTACTGCAAATTTGACATTATGCTACTTGGTCCACTTTCATCTATTGTTTTCATACTGTATATATAGTATTATAAAGAGGAATGATTTGTAAGTATGTTTGTAACGAATTGGCTCAAAAAGCAAAGGACCGATTTCAAAAAGTCTTTCACCATTGGAAAGCTACATTCACCCTTAGTAACATAGGCTATATAAGATTCATCATCATCATCATCGTTATCCATCACCGGGTGGGTGAAACCGCAAAGAGCAGCTAGTATTTAGTAAAAGTTCTGATCTTGATAAAGCTTTTAAACTGCCGCGTTTATACATCTAGTGCGTGGATAATCCCAAAAATGTTTAAAATATTTTCAGCTGAATGGGTCCCTGATTGAGTCGATCCTTTGAGCGCGGCCTCCCGGTCTTGATATCTTTCATTGCAACGCCATGGATTTTCCCAAACGCTAGAATTATATAGCTGGTGTATTGTAGGATTTGCACGTGTTTTATGTTATAAGGCAGCTTACATTATTAATCTGAATTCAAACGTTCAATCTGGAGCGAGAGAGATAGTTTGGAGATAGACCATCAATAGAGGAGTGCTTTTTTGTTTGTTAATAAAGTAATCTCTGCAAAATAGAATAATTTATTCGATGTTAATAAGTTGTATGTAATTTAGATATTAATATTATATTAACGGGGTTTAATCGCGTTAGTAATAGTATTTATTTACCAATATCGAACAAGTTGCATTGATCGTGGTCACGAGCGGATATAATATACCCCCAACAGTTGTTATAATGAGTCTTTGTACACAATTGAGGCCGAATATAATATAAATATGTGTTTACATCACGAAAGTTTCAAAATTACTAATGTAGATGTAGTGTATTTTTAACCGATTTAACAAAATTAAGGTCCTAAATGTGTCGGTATCTTTCTTCACGTATATTCTTCGATTGTAGTTATGTAGAGTCCTGAGTGAAGCGAGGGGTTAAAGCCGCCCAAGACGAAGACAGGCTTTATCCTCGAGGTGCATACTCTACTTTTCATACTTACTGCGAGGCAATAAAAACTCAGAGCTATTTAAAAAGCAATTATATACTTAATAATAAGTAAAATAAATATAATAGACTCGAAGACGCCTGTTTCGATTTATTGTTGTTTGTTTAAAGGGGTATACTTCCCAGGTGGTCTGATTGACGCCAACTGAGTCTCTCTCACTCTGATGATAACATCCCAGAAAAATCGATGGAAACCCTCTAATTTGATGAGGACGCATATATTTAAAAATTATTGTTCCTTTGAATTATCTATGGGAGTGATCCGTCTGTACGTAGCACATAATTTATTCTTTAACAGTAATACGTCATTAGTGAAGTCTGTTTCGTAATTTCAACCGACTTCCAAAAAAGAAGAGATTCTTAATTCGTCTGGTTATTTTTTTTGTCACTTACATTGTATACCTCATAACCTAGAATACCGATTCTGATGATTCTAGTTTTATTTGAAAGCTGGTGCTTCTCATGTAGTCCCATTTAAATTCAAGATCTGACCAGTAGTATTTTTATAATAATTTAATGGAGTAAAAGTTGGTTTTAAATTCTTGTTTAAATAAAGTAGTTATTATAATTATTACTTGTTCTAGAATCGTGTCAAGTAACCGTGGCCATCACTTTTTCAGTATTTGTACACTTTATGCCACAGACGGGGCACCGTTGGCCAGATGATGCATCATATTATGGCAATGACTATTATAATAGTTAGTTAGTTAGTTAATAGTATTATAAACGCGACAGTTTGTATTTATGGATGAATGGATGTTTGTTATTCTCTTACGATTAATTTCGATGAAATTTGGCTTGGAGGTAAATGGGGCGCTGAATTAACAGATAGACACAGATAGCGCTTCAAATAAGCGTTTGTAAAAAAGACGTTTTTATACCTAGCCGATCCACTTACTGCGCGTCCTATTGCGTTTTCCAACCCCGCTCGATCACGAGTATAAGACGTCATTAATACAAAGTTCTCTTTTGTTCACAGGCGAGAACCCAGCGGCCATGCAGTCCTCATCACCAAGTATCACCTTCAACATTTCCACTTTCTCACTACTCATAATCAAAATCGTACTACGGTGACAGTCGTTAAATCTACTCTAAGTATAACCCCCATCCAAAAACGTACCCTAATTTATAAGAATCAAGAATGACTTTTACGTGGCAAGCAGACAGAATTAGCTGAGAAGCTGAAGTGTTCTCGTTTTGACATGAAGATTATTTTTAAGTATACAAAGCTTTGTGTATAATCGCTAAGTACAGTAGATTTCGTATGAAAATGTTTAATGTTTATAAGGTTTAATTTTGAAGCGTCTCGGAACAATGAAGATGTTCTTGTTTAAGTTCTTCGAGCACTTGGTGTTGAGCTAGGGCGTTGTTAATATTATAATTACCACTCGCGAGCCTTACGACGTTGGCTTTTGTTTTGTTCCTTTGCATACGTTTAATTTGGGGATTATGTATGTCAAAGCAAGCTAGGATTTTCTCAATCATTGTACTCTAGGTTATGGTCGTGCAATGTTTTGCGGGTCGATATCTTTTTAATATAAGAACGAGATTCACTAACGTATATCAGATCTTTCCAACTTATTACCACAGTATAGTACCACATTATGTCGTTGCGCGCGCTACGAGCTGCTGCCCGCAGTGTAAGGAGACGCGACCGCGAGCGTTCTGCACTCTCCTTGAAAAAGATCAACGGATGTGGTTGAAACTATAGTTCGAAAGATCTGACTTATTTACGTGAGTAAATCCCGTTTTTCATATTAAAAATGTGTCCAAACCACGTTAGTTTTCATAATAAAAAAGAACCGATATCATTCGTCTCATATCACCGAAGACCCGGTGTGGACACTCCATAGAAAGAAAAAGAAGGAAATCGATTTAAAATTATCGATTGCATATCCATGTAGGTACTCCCGGTGACTCTCTTGATGTCATTGGTTCACCTAGTGATAAGCGTGTTTCCGACCGTTACCATTACCTTGAGACCGAACTCTTTTTCCTCGTCTGCTATCGGTTAACAGAGCAATGAAGCTTGCACATAAACTTGCCAATCATATCATGTCATTTAAATAGATTGACACTTAAAAGACATTAATTGCAATATTATAAAAATTACAAGGGCTGCGATGTCAATACGAGTACGAAAGTTTAAGTATTTCTAAATAATGCTTCTTTCGGTTGGATGGTACTATTAAACTGTCCAATAGATGTCGCTCCGTCCCCACAAGACGGTTAGTCAAATAAAGAGTTAAAATTCGATGCGCGCACCCGAACCTCGATGGCCTAGTTGATCAATGGCGTCTGACACGGAGAGTCAGAAGACGCGGGTTCGAATCCCGTCCGAGGATGGAATTTTTCTCTCTATGAATTTCAATGTTTGAGATCGTTTAAGCAGTTGTTAGTGCTTTAAAAAATAATACTATAGACATTAATTGCCATTTAAAAGACAGTAAATGCCACTTAAAAGACATTAAATGACATATAAAAGACATACACCGCAATTTCACAACAGTAGTGTCTATTGATATCTATAACGGCCGTTTTCAATAATCTATCTATCGTCGATTTACCTTACTAGAGATAGATATTTGACACTTTTTGTATGGACGTTATGTCAAATATCTATCGGTAGTAAGGAAAACTGTGGATAGATAGATTATTGAAAACGGCCGTAAGTGATTTGTATCTTAGTTACTGACAGTATTATTATTCTTGTCATGTAAAAGTCGTCCTTATAAATCATAGTGTAACATCCAAGGTTGTGTGAATGATGAAGCGTGTTTTGTAATTAGCAGTAATGAAGTTTTTAAATTGTATATTAGTAAAGTCATCATTTCATCATTTCATCATTGTAGCAAAATTAAGTAACACCAATCAATTGTAAAATGTAAAAATAAGTAAAGATCTCAATAACGACGTATAATGTTTGTTTTGTTATAGTTTAAGTACTCTGTTTTAGATATTTTTTGTTTTGATAAATATAAATGTATAGTAACATACTTAACATTATTTATGGCGCCAGGTTTAATGGAGATATTAATTCAAATCCAATTCTTTATTATGGTTTTAGTATATAAATAAATTTATACAAGAAGTTTAATTAAACCCAGCCTGCATCCTGTAAACAGCGAAACCGATAAATGCAGACCTATGAAATAGTGTAAGTAGGTTATAATTAATCTAAATGATGATTGATTTTTTTATTAAAGCTTGATTTATGAAAATAAAATGCAATATGAAATTGTTTTGAGATCTTCGTCTATAACAGTCTATAAACGCGATGCTGTGTCATTTACAACATAAGATAGAAACAGAAAGATATATATTTATGTTTAGCAATAAACATGGTTATCGCTGTGAGCATAAAGATTTGACTTGCGTTGCATTCTGCGATGGTGGGGATGAAGTTGGTTCAAATTTTGGTAAGAACAATATCGGCTACTAATGAGTAATAAACCGACTCCAGTATAAATATTATATCGATTTTTATATATAAGATTGATATACTCGTATAAGTTACAGCAGCATTGACTACCTTTTTGCTTTTCCTAAGGCTTAGGGCCTAAGCGTTAAGCGATAAACGACAGCCGTGCGATTCTCTAAGAGCAAACATCGTTGCATCTTTGAAAACATCCGTAAACAAATGACGAGATAATTACGCTTAAAACCGGCTAGGACTCGCGTAATATTTACCCTTAACAGTCCTGGTGTTTACAAGATCACATGCGACTGCGGAAAGTCGTATATGAGGTGAGACCCGACGCAATGTTTCTACCAGAGTAACCGAACATATAAGAAGCGTCAAAAACTTGGATACCGTAAGGTCGGCGGTGGCAGAGCACTCTCAGATCGCAGGTGCCAGACATTATATTCGGTTCGATAAGGCGACTATATTAGCGCGGGAGAAATTCTTCGTCCCGCGTAAAGTACGAGAAGCCATCGAAATAAGACGTCACCCTAATTTCAATCGGGATCGTGGGTGGAATATACCGCCGGCCTGGATACCAGTGTTGAACATTGACAAGATGACCTCGGAGCTCTGGAACCGTGAGGTCGACTCAACAAGTGTGGTGTGTCAACAGCCCTATAAACTAAAAAACGGTAGTGACAGTGACACCGAAAGTGACATTGACGTAAGTGACAGTTCGACGGAAAAAAAATCTGACAGACACAGCGCGACCGTCGCAGCGCCAGTTACGTGCTGTGGCCCGCGCTCGCCGCTGTGCACAAGAATGACTCCCAGAAGAAGAACTTCAAATAAGTTCGAAACTGGTCGGAGAATATTTCCGGTAAATATTACGCGAGTCCTAGCCGGTTTTAAGCGTAATTATGAACATAACTCGCGATAGTTTTCTATCTCAAAATGACGAGATGACAAGAAACGTTGCAAAAAAAACCTTCTGTACAAGGGCGATATCTCATAAAGTATTTGCCGTGCGATTATCTAATGATTCGTCGATGAACTCGTCGACGAGCTCACCGATGTCAAATGCTTTATAAGATATCTCCCTTGTACATAAGGTTGTTTTTCCAACGTCATCTCGACATTTGTTTCACGGATGTTGTCAAAGATGCAACGATGTTTGCTCTTAGAGAATCGCACGGCTGTCGTTTATCGCTTAAGGCGTAGGTAAGTTTTTTAATGTGATTCGTTATCTGTCTATTGTGATTGTTACGCCCATGTTAAGTTTTTCTGAAACAGTGAACAATCACTATAAATAAATACATTTAATTAATTAAAACATTGTATATATCTACACTAGAATTATTGTGATATAATAGAAGCTCATTGTGTTATTGTTATTTTGTAAATATTATTAAACTGTAGGTGTAAGTCATAAATATAAATTTACTGTTTACGTTTTTGAATTTTTTTTAAAAGACCCAAACTGTATTGATTGATTTTCTACAGACTTCCAAAAAAAGGAGGAGGTGCTCAATTCGACTGAATTTTTTTATGTTTGTTACCTCATGACTTTCGACTGACTGAACCGATTCTCAAAATTATTTTTTGTTTGAAAGCTGCTGCTTCATTTAAATTTCATAAAATTTAGTCTAGTAATTTTTGAGATACACTCCAATAACTGAATAGAATGGAAGTCGGTATTACATTTCTCAAATTGTACTTGTTTTATCTAAAAACGCTGTATTTAAAACTAATATTATTGCAATTAGAAAATCATAATATTGGTTAAAACACATTAATATTATGAATGCGCGTAAGGATTTGAGTTGCGGATGTTTTTTTTAATTTGTGATTTCTGCACGATGAAACAGCTAATCGATATTCTTTTAAATTCAGTTACTTAGTTTAGTTGGCCTTGCCTTTGAAGCGTGGAGTCCTAATGAAAAACATTTAAAAAAAAATATAATATTTTAAAATAAATCCGGGGCCAATTATGTCTGAATGTTACAAGAACAATTAAAAAAATTTGATACCGACTTCCATTCTATACTGTCAGGAGTGTAACTCAAAAACTACTGGACCGAATTTGATTAAATTTAAAGGGGACCACGCGAGAAGCACCAGCTTAAAAACAAGAAAAGAATTTTGAGAATCGGTTCACCTAGGTGAAAGTTATGAGGTATTAAACATTAAATAAACATACGGTCGATTTTTTTTGTTTGAAAACTGGTGCTTCCCGTGTTTGTCCATTTAAATTTCATCGAATTCGGGCCAGTAGTTTTTGAGATAAACTCCAATAACTGAATAGAATGGAAGACTGTATTAAATTTTTTAAATTGTACTTGTAAGATTATATTGGTACTCAACAGGAGTACCACATGTTTATATTTACCAGAGAGTTTGTGAAAATACGCTATATACGACTTTATACAGCTGCATGGGATTGTAGACTATGTTTATTAGATATTAATCACAAATTGACGTGCCGGAGAAAAAGACAACGACCGACATAGAAGCGATCCTAGAAAGTAACCATTTTCGTCTTTAGTTACGGAACCCTAAAAGAACTGTAGATTATCGTTTCGTTTACTTAAAGACAAAGCATATCTACGTCCTTTCGTTCATGGAGATTTATTCTCAACACCTATCATGGACAAATATGTACCAACAGTAAACTAAGAAAAGAGAGCTTAAAGGATCGTCGAGTTTCCAGACGGGTAGGTCTTAAGATGAACATGGACAAGACGAAAATTATGTCTATTGCCCATGTTGTACCTTTTTTTTTTTCCTTGTGGGGAATGCTCTTACGCATCCCCGCCGACCTGGGGAGGTTCAACGGGGTATGTCGGACTCGTCATCCACGCGCTAACTGCACCCATAGCAGCAAGCAGACCATACCGACCAAACCCCACACGGTGTTTCTACGGGCGCCTTGATGCGGGGACAACGGGTACGTTTTTGGAGTCGTCCGTGGTCCCGGCGGCGTTAGTCATGAAGACCCCATCCAAGTGTCGGAGATTCTCCATCTCCTTCTCTATGAGTAGCGCGTGCGAACACAGCGCCAACTCGGGGCTGTAGCTATATGAGCAGCGGACTCCCCTCAGTCCGCCACCCTAGACTCCTTTTATGGTGGCCGAAAATGGGCTGGAAAGCGCCTGCCTCGAGCACAGCGGCGGATCGGCAGAGTAGATGTTATTTCTCGCTCACGCTCCGCTGCCTCCTTCTGCGACACCACTTGTTCGCAAAAGGCTAGAGCCGCCTCCCATGACCTGTCGCTGTACAGCATTGCCTTGATCAATGCTGGCAGGGAGAGGTCGTTTCCCACCTCGGCGACGAGGATAATACGTTCCACCGCCCACGCACTACACTCCTTCAACGTGTGTTAAGCGGTATCCTCGTCGTAACTGCAATGGTGGCACAGCGTTGTTGGCTCCCTTCCAGCTATGCGGCACTAACCAAAGCAACCATGCCCTGAAAGTACCTGCACCAGCCGGAAGGTAAGACACCCATGGCTTCTATCCAGCCAGTCCTGAAGAACGGGCCGGACAGCCTCGATGGTCCAGCTACCGGCCCTTGGTTGGCCCTTGGCCGGCGAGTCGCCCCTTCCACTTTTCAACCAAAGCCCGTCGAGCTTGGAACTTCCAGGTCTCAGGATAACCGCGTATTACCCCGACGGCCATCACCTTCTGAGGTTTCCTCAGGAGGGCAATGGATTGTTCGGTCAGGATCTCCACCCACAGTGGCGCTCCGTAGAGCGCCATGGATCGCACCAAGTCCATATATAAGCGACGAATTAGCGCACTGGGGCCTCCGAGATTAGGAAGCAGCCGTTTCAGCGACGCGGCTGCAGCCATCAAACGCGGGACCAAGCGGGTGTTCCCGGAAGTTCCAACGGCTATCGAGGACGAGTCCAAGGTATCTAACATTGGACTCGACCTCAATACGGGTTTCACCAATGGTGATGTGGGCACCCCTCGGTGGCGCCCGCCGCGGGCCATGAAAGCACATGGCTTCTGACTTGTTGAGCGCCTCCTGGAGTCCCAACATCCCTATTCTGCCAACAACGAGTGCCACGCCCTCCACTGCCCATGTTGTACCTACCCCAATATCAGTTGGGAACTCAGCTCTCGAAGTTGTTGATGAATACATCTACCTGGGACAGACAGTCAAACTAGGCAGGTCCAACTTCGAGAAAGAGGTCAATCGCCGAATCCAACACGGCTGCATTCCGGAAACTTCTCGAAGTCTTCTCGTCAAAAATACCTAAGTGCCTCAAGACAAGAGTTTTCGACCAATGTGTGTTACCAGTGATGACTTATGGCACTGAAACGTGATCTCTTACTATGGGCCTCATATATACATACTTACAAGTAAGCTCAAAGTCGCACAACGAGCTATGGCTCTCCATATGCTATGCTCGGGGTTTCTCTACGTGATCGAATCAGAAATGAGGAGATCCGTAGAAGAACGAAAGTTACCGACATAGCCCAGAAGATTAGGCAGTTAAAGTGGCAGTGGGCAGGGCACATATCACGCAGAACAGATGGCCGATGGGGCCGGAAGGTTCTGGAATGGAGACCACGGACCGGCAAGCGCAGCGTAGTTCATCCACCGACACGGTGGACAGACAACCTGATAAAGGTCGCAGGACGTTGGATGCAGGCCGCTTCCAACTGGTCTTTTTGGAAAATTATAGGGGAGGCCTATGTTCAGCAGTGGACGTCCTACGGCTGAGATGATGATGATGAAAAAAGGGTCATTAGCATATGACACGCATTGCTTCAGAGTCAACGCAGAGTTATACTTAAAATAGAGAGAGAGAGAGAAAGAGAGAGAGAGAGAGAGAGAGAGAGAGAGAGAGAGAGAGAGAGAGAGAGAGAGAGAGAGAGAGAGAGAGAGAGAGAGAGAGAGAGAGAGAGAGAGAGAGAGAGAGCGAGAGAGAGAGAGAGAGTTATACTTAAAAGAGATACACTTAAGGTTTTTATATCGTATACATATTGACGAATATGCATTGGTTTTCTATAAATATAACTACCCTTAGTTACACGACATAATTTTTTTTTTGTAAAAAAAATCGTATGAATGTAATTAGACCTTTATTTTAGACCTAAAGGTCTTATTTAGGATAGTAGGATAGTATTCTAGATAAAGGGAAAAATAATAAAAAAAATATTTGACTTTTGTAAGTATTTTTTTTATTGAAAATGCTTTGATGAAAATTTCCATCATTATGCAGAATGAACGGTTTGAGAATGATGGGCTTCGTACAAAATTAAAATAATGTGTAAGGTAATGAATAATTTCAAATTTGGTGAAAATTAACAAAACAATTTTTGTTAATTTTACACAGTTATTATTTTTGTTTAGACATAAGTTAACCCTACATTTGTTGCAGCTTATTGTGGAGTATCCTTTACACTGTGGGTGTTTGCATCGCAGAGAAACGACAACTTGTGGCCAATGGTCACTACCGTCTCTTCTTATGTCTGTTGGTGGATGAACAACTGTAGGCCCTGTCTTCCTTTTTGCTTGGATTTCATTTTCTAAAGAGCTGGAACTTGGGCGTCCTCTTCTGACCTCTGTTTTGGATCCTATTGAGCATAAAACTTGGGCTAATTCATTACGAAATTGTCCCATGGAAAGTATATCTTTTTTTGGTACATTTCGATTGAATGCTTTTTTTCTGTAAATGATCCAAGAATTGATGACAGTAAGATCAAGCGAATGAAAGAATATGCGTAAATACCATTTTTTAGTCCTCAAAGGAATATGGAATTTCCCCAAAAAACTG
Organism: Selenia dentaria; assembly: GCA_917880725.1. Classification (NCBI taxonomy): domain Eukaryota; kingdom Metazoa; phylum Arthropoda; class Insecta; order Lepidoptera; family Geometridae; genus Selenia; species Selenia dentaria. The sequence continues at coordinate 24,632,533 of OU862898.1, forward strand.
TCCATTAAATCCAAAACTCATATGTTTGTTATATACTCTTGAAGTATTTTGGACATAAAATTTCTACCTTTTCCTTCTTTGCTTTGTCATATCTAGTGACACTAGATACTGGTGTTGACCCAACATATGTAGATAAAAGTGTCACCATTTTGTTGTCTTTCCAGGTGACACAAGACATATCAATACCATCAAATGTAGATGTCATTTCTACATGACATCCTCTTGGTACTGACTTTTTCATAAACTCCCTTTTGTCTGGTAATTTTGAGTTTGGAATCCAATTTTGTTGTACAGTACCCACAGATTGAATTCCTTGCTTGGCTAAATAATGAACCAGGGGCAACGATGTGTAGAAATTATCAAAGTAAATTATGAAATTTTGATATCTTGGCACACCTTTTAGCAAACGAATGACAACATTCCCTGTGGCTTAGGAGCCACAGGGATATAGGTATCAGGTTCTCCTTCTAGTCTTCCTGTATTTTCCTGTCCAGAATACAATTCAAATATATGAGCATATTCAGATAAATCACAGAGTATATAAAATTTAAACCCCCATTTGTGGGGTTTATTAAGCAGGTATTGTTTTAAGAAATGTGCAACTTTTGTGGCACACATCTGCTCATCTACTGACAATCTTTGTTCCTTAGGTATGGTAGAAAAATTAGTTTTGAGGTGCTCAATAAATGGACGTATTTTAAATAACCGGTCATGATTGGCATGGCCAACAGGCTTGTGATTTTCATTATTTTGAAAGTGCAATGAAAGCTTGATTCTTTAAAATTTGTTGACTGGCATTGTGGATGAAACTGGACCATAACCAAAAGCAGGAGACCAATATGATCTGGTATTTTGGAATCTTTGCACAGACATAAATAGTAATATTCCCAAAAACTTTTTGATGTCTAAAGCTCTATAAATTATTCTGTTATTAGTATCTTTTTGCATGATATATAAATTAGTTTGATCAACAATTTCCTGAATAAAATCTTCATCAAAAAAGTATTTGAAACATTGGTAAGGAGTTTCAAACTGAATTATTTCTAATGGAAAATCTGAGCTACCTAAGAAAGTTATTTTATCCTCATTAAAGTCCATGTTTCTCTTTTTCCAAATAAGTTTTCTTTTGTCCAAGAATGAATGAATTGAAAATATCACCACAAGGAACTCTGTTTTGGATTTGTGGTTCTTCCACAAGTTCTTCAACAAGAGAAGGGTTATTTTCATTTTCTTCCTGACAGTCTTCATCATTATTTTCATCTAATATACTTAGAAGTTCGTCTCTAGTATAGTGAAGATTTGGTGGGTCATCATCATCAGAATCTTCTGCCTCCAGTCCGTCTTCTGACAGCCAACCATCCTCCAGCTGTGCTAGATAGTTTTCTATGTTTTTACCTTTCAAAATATTCTGAAACAGCAAAAAAATACGTAAGCAAAGTGAAATTAAATCAACCAATATACCTCCATACTTCAAGGATGACAATACTTCATAATGATGTAAATTTCCACCATACCTATTTGAGATTATTTTAGTTATATTATACATGTTTTCTTCACAAATATTAGCAGTTTCCGCAAAACTTACCTTATTTCTATGCATAATCAATATTATATTTTTATTATTATTATTATACATACAACACAAACAACTTCAGCTTACTAAATGTTGATCAAGATGTTGATTGACGTGTGACAGTTGACGTTTGCTTTTTTTTACTAGGTGCGTTCCGTTTCATTCATAAGTTTTTCAAAAAGTTACCAGATATAAAAAAATCTTGACCAGCAACCGGTATTGGTGTATTTTTTCCTTTCCAATTCCAATGGTTTGATGGTAATATCCATTACTATGCAACGAAGGGTTTAAGCACTTACACTAGTAGTTCTGAGCCCGCACCAGATATTTATGGCGCTAAATCTTAGATTCAAGATTCAAGATTATTTATTTGCATAAAATACAGGTACAAAATAGATGCATTATTTTCACCCTGACTGCTACCCTAGACATCCCAACTTCTTAAAGTAATCTCCGTAATCAAGGTAACGAAAAACTGAAGAGCGATAAATGGTATGAAATCTATGAAATTTCGTCAAAAAATGACTATAACAAAGCCACTTCTTCTTGCCCCTCTTCATCTAAATGTACTATTGTAAAAATGATTGATTTAGATCCAGGTAAATAATTGTACAAACATGCACACAAACAATGTTAGCTTACCCAACATTTTCATGAATGTGTAGTTAGCTAATAACATCGTGTTAAGATGAAAAATCTATGTTGCTAGTCATATCTACCCATCACCGACACTGCTATCATCTGTCTGAATCAAATTTAAGCGCTGGCCACATCACCAGTTAGCAAGCAGCTGCCTTATTGTCTAAGGCTGAGCGCACTTGAGTCACGACAGTTTTAAGACAGACTATTGCTATACAAAATTTATGAAGACGCGTACACTTCAAACAAAACGTCTCATAGACAAAATTGTCTCATAGTCGAAACAGTTTCCTTTTAGATGTGCGACGTGTCATAGGCAAAACAATTTGGTTTTATTTGAAGACATACTTGTCTATGTGATTCCTCACATAGAGCCAGCCAGTCTGTCTTAAAACTGTCGTGACTCCAATGTGCGCTCAGCCTAACTTGAATGAGAATGAAATGTCACTTCATTGTCAATCCCATTGATGGTTCCAGCCAATAGATGTGCAGAGTTTTGCCCAGAATAGGATTCAAATGTCAAAATCAAGCCCATTTCCATTCTCCGCACACAAACAATGTTAGCTTACCTAACATTTTCATGAATGTGTAGTTAGCTAATAACATCGTGTTAAGATGAAAAATCTATGTTACTAGTCATATCTACCCATCACCGACACTGCTATCATCTGTCTGAATCAAATTTAAGCGCTGGCCACATCACCAGTTAGCAAGCGGCTGCCTTATTGTCTAAGGCTGAGCGCACTTGAGTCACGATAGTTTTAAGACAGACTATTGCTATACAAAGTTTATGAAGACGCGCACACTTCAAACAAAACGTCTCATAGACAAAATTGTCTCATAGTCAAAACAGTTTCGTTTTAGATGTGCGACGTGTCACAGGCAAAACAATTTGGTTTTAGTTTTAAGACATACTTGTCTATTTGATGAAAGTCTGTCTGTCTTAAAACTGTCGTGACTCCAATGTGCGCTCAGCCTAACTTGAATGAGAATGAAATGTCATTTCATTCTCAATCCCATTGATGGTTCCAACCAATAGATTTGCAGAGTTTTGCCCAGAATAGGATTCAAATGTCAAAATGAAGCCCATTTCCATTCTCCGTAAAGATAGACAATAAGGCGCGGGTGAGCAGGCTGGCGAGCAGAGACAAGGGAAACTATATAAACTAAGCGAAGCTTTGGCGAGCTACACTATGTGGTAGTTACAACACACATCTTTATTCACATAAAAATTACGGACGGACGAGCGAGAGAGCGGGCAGGAGAGACAGGAGTGCGTTCCGTGGTCCGTATTTCAGTTACATTATCTCTGTCTTTACATTATGAGTTATATCAGCATCTGAAATTTCGTCGAGCCGAGTGAATGATGCTTCGAAGTACAAACCTAAGCTGCGCCAACGAGGTGAACAACATCGCTGGCGTCGTCAGATATTTTGTTCGTGTCGTTTGTATCGCTGATGTAGGTTATCTCTGTAGTTCGGGGTGTGAACTGAGAAACGAAGCTCGCCCGGCTTGCTCGCTCGCTAGCTGGCGGTGTGGTCTACGCTTTATATAAACTTTTGTCCCTTGGTCTTGAGCCAAACTTCGCCGATAATCAATGTGACATCCTTGACGCAATAGTTATAGACCTACAAGAGACAGACCTAATTGTGCCTCAAATATGACGTAATTTATATGTCATAATACAATGAACTAATAATAATAATATTAATACCCGCAGGGGCGGCCTTGTGGCAAGCCGTCGATGAGTGGCGACACCGTGGACCCTGATTCTCCCTGGGGCTTAATGAGACCCCTGACCCCCGGCTTGCCTTAATTGGCCGTCCGGGGGTGGAGACGCAAGAGCAAGTAACAAAAAGCTCCAAGGGTGGAAGTGTTAAAGGGCATAACGCCGGTAGTAGCGCTCTAGTGAAACCGCAGCACACCTCTCGACACCCTTTAGCCATCCACACCAACGTTGCCCCTTTTGTCACCACTCATCGTGGCCTTTATGGGGGGCCCGTTTAGTGGATGGCAAATCACCACCTGCCTAAATATTTTAACATGACACTAAAATTGGCAGGTGCCATAGTCTCTTCCATAGCCCACTATCTTCCTTATCACTAATAAGTTCATATCAATAGCCTGGCCATTTTACCCATATTTGTAATAGTTATAAGTACCATGTTACCTTTCATCCAACATTTTTTCTGTTTTTTTATACTCCTTTGTATTTTTATACCAAACAGGCCTCTAAGTGTTGGCTACAGCCCCACTTATGTCTTTGTAAAGGACCGGATGAAATCCGAGATTTTGTTTTGAATAAAAAAAAAAAAAAAAAAAAAAAACAGTATAAAAAAAACTGGTTTTTTTTATACTACTTTGTATTTTTTATACCAAACAGGCCTCTAAGTGTTGGCTACAGCCCCACTTATGTCTTTGTAAAGGACCGGATGAAATCCGTGATTTATTTTGAATAATAATAATAATATTTTATTTACCAAAAAAATTACAGATGATTATAACTATAATATAATGATCTTATTTTAATACACAATTATATTAACAAGGCGAATAGATTATATTAGAGTTAAATTATTACATTAATAAAATTATAATCATTATTTATTTATTTTTTGTGCGTCAGACTCCGGACAGGAACTATAAATGATGGACCTTATTATAACTCAAAACTAACTCTTTTTGATCACTGAGTGAACTGTAACGAACATACCTTACAGATCGCGCGGCGAGAGTTTGGCTTTGACCGTTATTGCGCAGAAGTCAAAAATTGGGTATCACAGGGTGGCTAGAGGGACGAAGGACTCTTGTCTCTCTCTGTCACATGGCGCGACAGTACCCATGCGCAGTAATCCCCTCCACCCGAAGGTCAAAGCCAAACTCTCGCCGCGCGATCTGTACCATGCCTTTAAAGTGACTACACATTTGCTTCATTTCTAGACATGTTAAGGACAGACCCTAATATGGTTTAATCTTTCCTATACCGTGATAATTAAAACAAAAGATTTATGAATAAAACTGACGTATATTTTCGTTTCTGGGACGCAAAGGGTTAAAAATAGCACCGGTTTTGATATTTGATGACGTTTACCCAGTCCTGGATTTGTCAATAGGCCGTATAGGCCGCGGCCTAGGGGCGGCGGCATCCTAGGGGCGGCGGACTTCACAGGACGCTCGCTCTCTCGATTTCAGAGGATAAAAGTCAAATAAGTTCACTAGATTTCTCATGCTTTCTCATACACATACGTTGATTGAATCCCTATAGAATAGAAAATCACCATTCCATTAATAAGACTGCAAGCCTGGATCAAACACACTACTAAGCTATGTTTTTGAGAAATCAATATCTGACTAATGTTTACCCTAATTTGGATATAGCTCTCCGCATCGCACTTACCACTCCGGCTACAAATTGTTCTGGGGAAAAGGAGTTTTTCCTGTTTGAAACACGTTAAAAACTATCAAAGGTTATTAAAGTCTTAAGAAAAAAAATATTTTTAGCTCTTCTCTACATAGATGTAGAGATAATGAACACCATAAACTATACACATTACCTCTAGTACTCTTGTTAACCCCTCCAACTAAGCTAAATATGCTTATGTCTAGAGTGGGTTCACTTCAATAGTGTAATGGATGGGGATCGAACTCAAGACCTCTCGATCGCAAGGGAAAATGTTTTTTTTTGAAAGGTACGTATATACATGGGGCGGCGGAAATAAGGTGGCCTACACTCATAAAAAGTATAAATCCTGCACTGCGTTTACCTGAAGAACTTGAATTTGCCCTTTAAATGACGTTAGATGCAATTTACAGACCTATAAAACACGGACCTTATTATGACGTCTTTTGTTGTTCACTTCTTGGGCTTTTAAGAACTGAACTTATTAACCATTCATATAGATAGATAAACTCTTTATTGCAACACTACATTATAAAATACAACAAACAAATAAAAAAAATATTATGTATATACCGTGATAATTAAAACAAAAGGTTTATGAATAAAACGCACGTAAATGAACGTCAATGGTACGCAAAGGATTAATACCGTATTAAATTAAAAATTATTTATTTCGGGCATTATGACAAATATTACACCTTACATGACATAGACAAGATAGAGAGAAAGACATACTAAAATTATATTAATTCATAAAAATAATTAAATGATAGAAGCAATAATTTAGAAAATAAAATAAAATGCAATTACATAATGAAAAAAACAAAACATACAAGAAATATACAAAATAATTTTAAACAATAATTAGGCTTTCACATAATTAGTGGAGTGAAGACGCATCCAACAAGTTAACATTGGTCTAATTGGGCTTATAATGACCTCATTTTTGGTCACTCAAGTAATAGAAATTCGAAACACTTAGTGACCTGCCGTGCGAATCTCTAAGAGAAAACACCGTTGTATTTCCGACAACATCCGTGAAACAATTGACCAGATGACAAAAAACGTTGGAAAAACAACCTTGTGTACAAGGGCGATATCTCATAAAGTATTTGACATCGGTGAGCTCATCGACGAACGCAACGACGAATCATTAGAGAATCGCACGGCTGGAACAGACCGACCTTATTATGCCTAAGTTACGACACTTTTACGTTATTTTTTGACATATTAAAAGCGGGCCCTAATTTGCCTTACAAATGACGTCTTCATAAGGTAATATGACGTCTTGTGCTACCTATGGTGTGTGAGTGATGAGCGCATGTTGACGTAAGTAACAAAACATTTATAGGGATTTAAACTGGACCGCTTGTTTTGTCACCACTGTCGAAAGTTCCTCACTTCTTTTTCCCTGTATTTTACCTTGGATTATCAACCTAAAAGCAAATCTTACTTTGCGTTCATTTAATTCCGTTGGTGAATAATTCATAGGTTACCAAGGTTTGTACATTAATGATAATGAGGACAAATATTTATAATAATATAACAGATGTCATTATGGAAATTGTAATATATTTTTCTGTCAGATTTTCTATTTAAATACCTATATGTGAAAATATATATAACGACCTCAGTGGCGCAACGGGCGAGAGTCCACCTGCGACGCAAGAGGTTGCAGGTTCAATTCCCGCCTTAGAACAAGTTTGTGTACGATCTGCAGAAGTTTGGTTCGTCGGCCTGGGTGTTATCTATGTATAAAAAATATCTATATATTTATGTAATATATTAAATATATCAGTTATCTAGTATCCATAACACAAGCTTTGAGTAGCTTACTTTGGGGCTAGATGGTGCTGTGTGGATTGTCCAGCATTATTTATATTTATTTATTCATGGCTGTGTTTACTTCTGGAATACAGCCCTAAGACTCGATTTTAATGGTCTGCTGATGTAAATATCGCTGGCTCTCAGTTATGTGACCGAGTTTTTATTTTAATCTCGACTGACCGTTTGGCGCAGTTGGTTGCTGGCACAACCTTGCCATGTAAACTGCTGGTCCCGGGTTTGATCCCCGAATAAGTCAACCATTTGTGCGTATAAACATGTCTGTTTGGCTTGTGTATATTTAAATAAGTATGTATATCAGTCATCAGATTACCATAGTATAAAGCCTCTGCCTAGTTTGGAACCGAAAGAACTTGTGTGGGTGTTAAAAATGTACTTCTCTATCTTTCCAAATATAAAATATGGAAGGTTTGCTAAGCTTGCAAAATATCATGTTACACTGGTGGTTCTACCCAAGTCACGCTTCCAGGACATTCTGTTTCATATCATCATCATCATTATCATCAGTTATTGGAGTGTAACTCAAAAACTACTGGACTTAATTTGATGAAATTTAAACGGGATCACACGGAAAGCACCAGCTTTAAGCAAACAAAAAAAGAATTTTGAGTATTGCTTCATCCAGTCGAAAGTTAACAAACATAAAAAGGTAACAAAAGTAAAAAGGCAAGAAAAAATACAGTCGAATTGAGTACCTCCTCCTTTTTGGAATTCGGTAGAAAACCATAAAAATTGGTTCAGCCGTTCTCGAGTTATAAGTGTTCAAACAAACCAGACTTTGTTTTATATATATAGAAAGATTTTGGCTTTAATGGGACAAGTTCAGTTTTAGCTCGCTGTGCTCAACATAAAACGTAAAAAACTTACCAATTTCTACTGCAGTAACTCCACATCACGTAGACCACGCGGGCTTAGTCACGGGTGTGTAAAGTAGTGTTACTTGTTTAAAACGTACTGCAAATATTTATATACAAAAACGGCGGCGCCTTTAAAGCTCTGCAAAGCCACTGTGAACACAACACTGTATTAACTAATGCATTTCAAACATTGCAGTGCTTCGAAAAACATTGTTCATTAGCTGAAAGCCAGTATGGATTAGCGCCAATACAATACCTGTAATGTGTTCACAAAGAAAATAGTTTAGAAGCTCTGGGTGAACTTAATTACTGAAGTTGTATGTATAAGTCAAACTTAATGGTCCCTTTCTGTAAGCCCTCATTAACAAGCTCAAAGTCGCACAACGAGCAATGCAGAGGGCTTTGCTTGGTGTTTCTCTGAGTACTAGGATCCGAAATGAGGAGATTCGTATGATAACTAAGGTAATCGAAATAGTTAAAAATTAGCAACTTGATGTTGCAACGGGGAGGCCATATCACTCGCAGAAACATCAACTATTAGGAAAGAAAGGTTCTCGAGTGGCGACCATGCACCGGAACACGTAGAAAACGTCAATAAAAAGGTATAGTTCCTCACCTTCCCGGTCATTTCTTCACAGTGCACCTCTGCACCCGTCCGCGTCTGTACTGATGTAAAAACTGAATGATGTAAAATTAGAAAAGATTGGCAACAATGAAATATGCACGGTGTGAATTTTGAGGCATTACCGTATATTCTTATAGATATTTTAGTAATTAATATCGTATTTCAGTATCTTTCGATAGCTGAATAAATATTCAACGAATATCTTAAAACAAAATCCTTAAAACTAAAGATCATTCCAAAACTTAACAAAAATATCTACATAATTAGCAAACCAGTTCACAAAATTTCACGAGAATCGGTTGAGAAATGCGACCTGAGCAGAACGTCCAGACACCCGGATATACGAAAGCATTTAAATTGAAATCTATTAAATTATAAGTATGCTGTAACAATTATACGGTTTTTCATAATTAGGTATTATAGCCAACTATTTATTTTATTTATTAAGACATGCTTGCTTATCAATACTACTTTAAACCCTCTTAGACCAAACACACGGCATCTGTTTGCTTGCACGTATCACTTTGAAAGTAGCGTCAAATATACTATAGTAGATAGGTACTACTAAGACAAGCTGACAAAAGCGCTACAATGTAGTTAAGGAAGTATCTAATTGCTGTTATCAATAATGCTCTCTCACAATAGCTCCTGTATTCGTCTACTCGCTTTATATGTTCAGTAAAGTAAAGTAATGTATTGTTGTTTTACGAGATTAGGTGGATGTAATAATAATTCACCACCTCCCCGAACTAATTTTCTAGCACAAAGGAAACAGTACTTTCAAATTATACGTTTTGTTAGTTTGTTAGAAAAATGGATGACAACACCCCGAATACGGAGTTTTAAGAGGACTATATTTTCACAACTGGCCTTATATTCTTGCACGAAGTAATTTAGTCGATGAAGATATATAGGGTCAATCAAACATTGCATAATACTGCAGGGGTGGGTTTTAACAATATTTTTTCGCCCATTTTGTTACATCGAGGTATTCCTCGAATCTTTCCAGGAATTCCGATGTATTACCAGGAGATCAGCATCACTACTTGAACGCACTTGGCAGGACATGTAATGTTGCAACCTTGCGTATGTTGGATTAGTAGGAGGGAAAATAGGAGAACGTACTCTGATTGAGTGTTCTGGAGAGTTGTCTAACTGTGTGCCAGAGAAGCGATCTTATCACCGCACTAGTTTCCTGCGCCAGAAAGATCATCCACACACTGTCGACCTGTGGAACTCACATACTGTGCGTTTGTCGTGATCTCTTTTGCCTCATACCAGCTATATGTGGAACGAGTTTTCTCGTTCACTATTTCAGGAAGGCTACAATATGGAGCTCTTAAAAAGACGAGTCAACCACATCTTTGAAAGTCGGCAACGTTATGGTGATGCCCTGAGTACACATATCCATAGTCGACGGTGATCGTTTTCACTCCGGCGGCGGCCCGTCTGCTTGTGTGCTTCCTATGGCATACAAAAATGAAGAAATTGCAGAATATCATTCTTTATGCAGTTAAAAACGCCAAAAAGCAAGTCCATAGCTCCTCAAAACGTGGTCTCTGTCTACCTCCGAGAACTGCGGTGCTACCTGCCAAAATGGGCACTACCACCTACCAGACTACAGCCTAGCTTAACCTGTTTGACACCATCCACGGCATATCTTCTTAGCAAATTTAACGGCAGATTAACAGCCTGAGCTGTAGGAGCAACCTGTTTGCGTGGACTAGCTCTGGTACCCCGAAGAGACGCCCAAAGTCACCCAGCGTGGCCAGGATTTTCTCGCCTCTTACCACCTTCCTCCCGGCGGAGGATTGAATATTCTGTAAACTCCGTCCTCATCTGTATAAAAGACGTTTCATCACCTAATTAGAAACGTCACAAAAGAATATGAACTGTACAAAAAGACCACAATTTCACGAGACCGATTGTAGAACACTTTATTAAATTAAGCCGCCCCGGTACTAAAATTTCAATATGAATTCAGCCTGTGGCCTATGGTAATGCGAAATATAGCTTAATATTCATAACTTAGAATCTGTACGGCGACTTTATTGATCTGACTTATCTGAAAAGCATGTCACGTTACATCTCCGGCTCCGATCTGAGCCACAGTGAAATAAAAAACCAGTAGGATAACCGAGCTTGGTAAGTCGTACATCGTTCTGAATGGAACAATCTCGCTAATTCTAATTTTTGTTGTGTTAATTATTGTCTGGAAAGAAAAACTAAGAAAAAACGGGAGGTTATGGCGAGGCCGGAGGCCGAGCCTACTACATTATGTCGCAGGCAGTCGCGAGTTTAACATACTTCTTTATTTCAATTTATACATGAAACTTACAGACTAAAATCCAACACATTACATGGCGCAATTAAACTAGGTCAGAAACAGTAACCTGAATCTGCCTACCGTTTCATGGAATATTGATATTGATATTTATTATAACATAAATATCAGATGTCGCCTAATTAAGAATGTAATGTCTCTATATTTAAATGTAATAAATTTGCAAATAACTAAAAATTGCACGGACCTGAGTAAAGTGCTTGCCTCGTCATTCTTAAAAGACAAATAATGTCAAGCAAGCCTTTCTGCGGTCATAATTTGGGTGGGTGGCCGCTAGTGGCATTTTCGTTCTTTAGAGGGCACGTTAAATCATCAAACCTGGTTATTTGTCTTAGGACAATAATCTTTAAGCGATGCCGCACTAGGGCTGGTCACCAAGCTGCAACCGAATGGTGGATTATGTTCCTTAATCCACTGCAAGGAAGGTCTACGTCCTAGAAATGGGAAAGTACTGAGCTGATATCTACTTTACCTTATACTTTTAGGGCGAGTCATCTATGACCTTGGCATATAATAGTCATTAAACCACAATTTCACATTATTTCACCAACTGTGTTTCAATACGACACTAATAATTTAACAGTAAAAATAAAGTTAGTTTTAAAAAGAGTACCTTAAGAATAATAATCATCAAAATATAAATAAAACCATACTACTTATAAAACAATTACATTATTTAGAATACATAAAATAATAAAATTAATTAATCATTCAATCCTTTCACAAAAATCCAAAAAAATGCAGACAAAATACTTTGCCATCCATCAGCAAACAAGTCACAGTTAGCGTTTGCTGCCAGGAGAGCGCTGAGCGCAAGAGTGTACATGGTACTAGCGAATGATGTCGCGCTATGGTTCGACAATCTGGAACAACAAAAAACAGATATTTGAAAAAGCCATAAAATGTTATCATAATCCGCGTTGAATTTCGCGGCATCTATCGCCATCTTTTTTTGTTGATTTGTTGATTTAGTCTCTGAACATCATGTATGTTATGTGTCATTAAAAAATGCAGCCCATAGTTTCAAATAATTACTTGGGAGACACAGCCGCAGTATAAATATAGAGAAACAGTACGAAAACTAAGCCTAGTTAAGCTGAAATAAACTTATACGTGACCACTCGTTTTGACGCGGCCTCACTACTGACAGCAGCGCGACAACCGCTTAGGGCTCTCGTAGATACGCTGTTTATGTGAGTAAGCCGTTTCGAACGTCTGTGGGTAGTTTCCGTACTGTTTCTCTATATTTATACTGTGACACAGTGCAATCGATTAAATAATCATCGGTGATTTCAAAGTCACTGCTGACTTTCAAATTCACACCTTAAATTAAAACTAAAATTAATGAAAGTTAGTCATAGTTGACCTACTGCAAATCATAAACTGTGACGCCAGGCATCTCTGTGGAACAGTCATTATATTTAACGATAATTTCCATGGGGTTGGATGGCAAACGATAGTCTCTATTACACACTTACACCTTTATAGACCTCTTTATAAGGTTTAGAATTGCTTAAAGATTGGATTCAGATTATAATTTTAATATTTTAGGTAGATATTAAAGAAGCTTAGGTTAATTTTAATGTTTTTAATTAGAAGTATATTTTAGTAAAATTCTATTCAGTATTAATATAAAATACTCATTAACAAAATATAACTAACTAAGTAGGTACGTAATAACTTTTTGGGCTGTTCTGTTAAAAGTGGCACAATGGTTTTTTTCACTGTACCTGGTACCTACCAAACCTTTTTAGAATTTTAACCTAAGGCAACACTTACTTATTGACGATAAATTAAATAATTATGTATTTTAAATTAATTTTCATATCGTTTTTTTTTACACTCTATACTGTCCCCACTTTGTCAAACAAAATTGTAAATGGTGATTAAAATTATGAATATATATCATCGCGTTTTATAACTTCTAGGCTTATTTTAGGACTTTTCTTTTGATGCGTTGAGGAGAAAAGGCTCAGTAAAGCAAGCAAAGCCGCTGGCGAGTCATGTAGTATTATAGGTACTTGGGTGTCCGAGCTTTGCTCGATTTACATACGAATACAAAATAGCAACACATGTTCCGTGAGAATCTTGTCACCGCTATTCAGGATTTTGCATTGCGACTGTTACGCCATCTAGTTTGAACGCAACGAACAAACTGTTGTTTTCATTGCCTAAAAACATGGATAAAACGAACCTATCTAAATATTAAACCTAGCTAGGTCCATTTATCGCCCCCGAACCCCCCTGCATACTAAATTTCATGAATATCGTTGGAGAATTTTCCGACATTCATATTATATATATTATACAAGAATTGCTCTTTCAAAGTGTTAGATAGATTTATAAGCATTAGATAGATTTATTAGTATTAGATAGATTTATTAGCATTAGATAGATTTATTAGTATTAGATAGATTTATTAGCATTAGATAGATTTATTAGCATTAGATAGATTTATTAGCATTAGATTCATTTATTAGCACTAGATAGATTTATTAGTATTAGATAGATTTATTAGCACTAGATAGATTTATTAGTATTAGATAGATTTATTAGCATTAGATAGATTTATTAGCATTAGATAGATTTATTAGTATTAGATAGATTTATTAGCATTAGATAGATTTATTAGCATTAGATAGATTTATTAGTATTAGATAGATTTATTAGCATTAAATAGATTTATTAGCATCAGATAGATTTAATAGCATTAGATAGATTTATTAGCATTAGATAGATTTTTAAGTATTAGATAGATTTATTAGCATTAGATAGATTTATTAGCATTAGATAGATTTATTAGTATTAGATAGATTTATTAGTATTAGATAGATTTATTAGCATTAGATAGATTTATTAGTATTAGATAGATTTATTAGCATTAGATAGATTTATTAGTATTAGATAGATTTATTAGCATTAAATAGATTTATTAGTATTAGATAGATTTATAAGCATTAGATAGATTTATTAGTATTAGTTAGTTTATTAGCATTAGATAGATTTATTAGTATTAGATAGATTTATTAGCATTAGATAGATTTAATAGCATTAGATAGATTTATTAGCATTAGATAGATTTATTAGTATTAGATAGATTTATTAGTATTAGATAGATTTTTTAGCATTAGATAGATTTATTAGCATTAGATAGATTAATTAGTATTAGATAGATTTATTAGCATTAGATAGATTTATTAGCATTAGATAGATTTATTAGCATTAGATAGATTTATTAGCATTAGAAAGATTTATTAGCATTAGATAGATTTATTAGTATTAGATAGATTTATTAGCATTAGATTCATTTATTAGCACTAGATAGATTTATTAGTATTAGATAGATTTATTAGTATTAGATAGATTTATTAGCATTAGATAGATTTATTAGTATTAAATAGATTTATTAGCATTAGATAGATTTATTAGCATTAGATAGATTTATTAGCACTAGATAGATTTATTAGTATTAGATAGATTTATTAGTATTAGAGAGATTTATTGGTATTAGATAGATTTATTAGCATTAGATATATTTATTAGTATTAGATAGATTTATTAGCATTAGATAGATTTATTAGCATTAGATAGATTTATTAGTATTAGATAGATTTATTAGCTAAAGATATATTTATTAGCACTAGATAGATTTATTAGCATTAGATGGATTTATTAGTATTAGATACATTTTTAAGTATTAGTTAGTTTTATTAGTATTAGATAGGTTACATATGTAGTATGGATTTTTTTAGATAGGACAGTAAGGGCAGGTACCTTAACCGTTACAGTTACAGGAAAACTTTTCTAGACGACCTTCCATAGCTTTTTAAGATATTCTGTACCGAATTAACAGATTTTCCAAAAAAGTAGCCGGCAAAAAAGCTAAAATTCGATAGCATTATTTACTATTGATTACTATTTATTATTTAACTAGTTCGGCCCTCGGCCATAACCTCCCGTCATTTATGGATTTTTCTTTCTTATGAACCTTCTTGTAACAATAATTAACACAACAAAAAAGAATGAACAAATTAGGTAAAGCAGTTCTCAAGTTATAGCGTGACTAGGAAAAATTTGGGTTTGTTCTTATATATATATATATATTAATTTATTGTGCCACCCTTACTGCCTAAAACCCAGCCTGTATAACTCGGTTGTTTACCTATCAAGTTAGGAACACGCTTTAAATGTGTTAGAAAAATTACCCGTAACGTTTCACACCCAGAAATTACACGAACCAAATTAATTAACCCTCTTAACAAAGGCACACAATTATCTAACACACATATTAATGTACCCCGTCTCCCCGCTTCCTACCGCCTTCCGCAAGTTCATCAAAAACTAATTTGCCCCACACAAAAATGCCCATTCGCTAGAATTCCGGCGGCTACAATGCATTCTTTGGATAAAAGGGAATCCTCGTTCGTGGAGTTTCTTTCTTTCTTGTTGCTTTGCTCACTGTAGTGTACAAGGAAATTCTATTTAATGAAGGAGAGGAAGATAATCTTAATGGGGATTGGGTACGCCGTTTCCTGTAATAAATACAAGTGTCCTTGAAATATAATGAAGGTTTAGGCACAAAGTAGCAATTGGTCGAGCGCGCGTTGTAGCTTGACATTTGTTTGGTTTGTGGTTTAAGTGCTATTGTAAATATCGTGAAAAAACTGTGATAGATTTGATAACGAAAATATATAGTGCCTACCGAGAAGAAGCGGCAAGAAACTAGGGGCCATTTTTTTTTATATAGATGTTTACCATGTTTCTACTTAGTTCAGGCACCAATCCAGGCCTCAAAATCGGTTGTGGTCATAGCCACCCGAAAATCGGCCAAGTGGGAGTCGGAAGTATAACTCGCTCATGATCGTTATAGTGTATTCCTACAAATATGTGGCGCCTTGATAAAGATCTTATAGTATAGTTCCACGTGGGCAAAGCCGTGGGGCTAACACTAGTCAAATAATAAAAAAATTGCAAAAGTAAATGTGTGTTTGTTTGCACCTAACAATGACACATTTAGTCTCTAAACTTCTGAACCGATGTTGGTAGGGTCCGGGCGCTCGGCGCAGACTCGAGGAGGTGGGGTCGCTGGGGATTATCCCCTGTGGCTGACGTAGCTGGCGGTGGGGCTACGTATCCGACCTACCGCAGGGAGACCACGGGCGTCCAGACACGGGGAAGTCTGGCGCTCATTGTTGGCGGGTTTGGTCTCCGAGGTAGTTGCGGCGCGCCATGTGTTCTGGCGTGCCGCGAAGAGAAGGGTCCGGCAACAGACAGCCGCGGCGGGTTCGCGGTCGTGTGGAAAATCTGTCTCGCGTTCCCGCCAAAAGCGGCAGTGACGGAACTCCCCGGGGTTTTGGTGGGTATACGGACTCCCACATAACCACCTACCTCCCCGTGGTAGGTGGTATCCATAAAGGATTTCCTCGAGATAAAAAAAAAAAGGCATCTGAGGTTCTGGGGCTACTCACCTGACCCATCGTAGGGAGACTTAGGGTGCCCAGACTCGGGGGAGACTGGGGTCCATTTGCGGGCTTGGTCCCCCGTGGCGGTTCCGGCACGCCAAGTGTTCTGGCGTGCTGCAAGAGAGAAGGGTCCAGCAACGGACAGCCGTGGCGGGTTCGCGGTCGTGTGCGAAATCTGTCCCGCGTTCCCGCCAGAAGCGGCAGTGACGGAACACCGCAGAGGTTTGGTGGGTATGCTGCCCTTCTGGCAGAGACTCCCACATAACCACCGTGCTCCCCCCGGGGCCGGTAGTATCCATAAAGGATTACTCTGCGTCAAAAAAAAAGCATCTGAGGTTCTACACTTAAGCAATATCAATCGAATGTGTATCGTCTATATCAGACATAAATTCATTGGTTGTGTAAATATTTTGTGGCAATAAAGATTATTATTATTATTCCTTTTATTCAAAATAAATCACGGATTTCATCCGGTCCTTTACAAAGGCATAAGTGGGGCTGTAGCCAACACTTAGAGGCCTGTTTGGTATAAAAAATACAAAGTAGTAAAAAAAACCAGAAACTTTTGGATGGATGGTGACATGGTATATCTATTATAAAAATGGGTAAAATGACAAGGCTATTGAAATGATTTTATTAGTGATAAAAAGATAGTGGGCTATGGAAGAGACTACGGCACCTGCCAAATTCAGTCTCATTTTAAAATTTTTGGGCAGGTGGTGACTTGCCACCCACTAAACGGGCCCCCTATAAAGGCCACCATGAATGGTGACAGAAAGGGCAACATTGGTGTGGCTGGCTTAAGGGTGTCGAGAGGTGTGCTGCGGTTTCACTAAAGCGCTACTACCGGCGTTATGCCCTTTAACACTTCCACCCTTGGAGCTTATTGTTACTTGCTCTTGCGTCTCCACCCCCGGACGGCCAATTAAGGCAAGCCCAGGGAGAATCAGGGTCCACGGTGTCGCCACTCACCGACGGCTCGCCACAAGGCCGCCCCTGCGGGTTAATTATTATTATTATTATTATTTAGGTGCTTATTCAATACGTTGATATTTTCGATATTCAGGCGTTTTATATTTATTAAGGCTTTGGATGTAATATCATCATCCTATCGACCTCAGTAAACCGTGAAAATGTGAAGTGTGACGTCACAAGTGCATTAGGGTTGTGGGCATGCCCATCGTGCCAACAACGGTGGATCCGCGCTTGACTTAGGTACTACAAATATTATATTTTATGGGTGGCAAAGTGACAGCTTCCCAAAAGTGGAGTATTCAAGATATATGTTCCAGGAGTATATATTAAGAATGTTTATTACAAATATATTGTATTTCATTATTATACTAATATAAAGATACCGGCTGCACTTACTTGGTATTATGTCAGTTTAAGTGCACAACGCGATCTCCGCGCATGAACACTCCCTGAAGAAGAACGTGCGAAACGTCGTCGGATTTAAACCGACATAATACCAAGTGAGTGCAGCCGGTACCTTTATATTATTGGTGCGCGACGCGATCTCCTCGCATGAACACTCCCTGAAGAAGAACGTGTTATACGTTCGAAACGTCGTCCCACTTAAACCGACATAATACCGAGTGAGTGCAGCCGGTATCTTTATATTATTGGTGCGCGACGCGATCTCCACGCGTGAACACTCCCTGAAGAAGAACGTGCGAAACGTCGTCGGATTTAAACCGACATAATACCGAGTGAGTGCAGCCGGTATCTTTATATTATTGGTGCGCGACGCGATCTCCTCGCGTGAACACTCCCTGAAGAAGAACGTGTTATACGTTCGAAACGTCGTCCCACTTAAACCGACATAATACCGAGTGAGTGCAGCCGGTATCTTTATATTATTGGTGCGCGACGCGATCTCCTCGCGTGAACACTCCCTGAAGAAGAACGTGTTATACGTTCGAAACGTCGTCCCACTTAAACCGACATAATACCGAGTGAAAGCAGCCGGTATCTTTATATTATTGGTGCGCGACGCGATCTCCGCGCGTTAACACTCCCTGAAGAAGAACGTGTTATACGTTCGAAACGTCGTCCCACTTAAACCGACATAATACCGAGTGAGTGCAGCCGGTATCTTTATATTATTAGTGCGCGACGCGATCTCCTCGCGTGAACACTCCCTGAAGAAGAACGTGTTATACGTTCGAAACGTCGTCCCACTTAAACCGACATAATACCGAGTGAGTGCAGCCGGTATCTTTATATTATTGGTGCGCGACGCGATCTCCTCGCGTGAACACTCCCTGAAGAAGAACGTGTTATACGTTCGAAATGTCGTCCCACTTAAACCGACATAATACCAAGTGAGTGCAGCCGGTATCTTTATATTATTGGTGCGCGACGCGATCTCCTCGCGTGAACACTCCCTGAAGAAGAACGTGTTATACGTTCGAAACGTCGTCCCACTTAAACCGACATAATACCGAGTGAGTGCAGCCGGTATCTTTATATTATTGGTGCGCGACGCGATCTCCTCGCGTGAACACTCCCTGAAGAAGAACGTGTTATACGTTCGAAACGTCGTCCCACTTAAACCGACATAATACCGAGTGAGTGCAGCCGGTATCTTTATATTATTGGTGCGCGACGCGATCTCCGCGCGTGAACACTCCCTGAAGAAGAACGTGCGAAACGTCGTCGGATTTAAACCGACATAATACCAAGTGAGTGCAGCCGGTATCTTTATATTAGTATAATCTGTGATACTCACGATAGTTTTCAAACTCTGTTTAATTATTTTCTTACTAGCTGTGCCCCGCGGTGTTGCCGACGTATAAAAAGTATTTCCTTTTCCTCTATGTCCTTTTCTGTACCACTTGAAAAATTTCATGATGAACGGTTGAGTAGTTAGGGCGTGAAAGCGTTACAAACAACGAAACAAACTCTAGGTGACCCGCTAGCAGCTTCGCTCGCTTGGTCTTGGAACTTCGAAGCTCTGGACAGTTATTGGGTTTTCTAGGAAAGAAAGATATTCTACTATATAAAAATAAGTCGGGTTTTCCTTCCTGACGCTATAACTCCAGAACGCACGAACCCATTTCCACGGTTTTGTATTCGTTGGAAAGGTCTCGGGCTCCGTGAGGTTTATAGTAAAGAAAATTCAGGAAAAATTTAAAAAGAAAAGCGGGAAAATCTTTTTTCACATACAGCGCCATCTCTGATACATAGCATGTACTACAAACCAATATTTTAAGTAGATGGCGCCAAACGAAATATTACATAAAAAGAAGACATCTGGTGGCGAAACGGAGTTCGCAGGGTTTGCTAGTTCTTAATAAAATTCCAGAGTTATGAACAGTGTCCCGCATAGATGGCAATAGGCTCGCCCCCTATAACATGAGACAAAACATATCCGGTGCTTATCCTTTCGAGGATGTATTAGCGAAAGTATCAATTCACTCCAGGTCGCTAGGCTGATGTTACCGCCCCGTGGTTTCACCTCCTTGGTGATGGATGATTATGATTACGAAAAGTATCCTATGTCCGTCTCCGGAATATAATCTGTCTTCTTGCCAATTATGTAAATTTTATCGGTAAAGCTGTTCTTGAGTTATACATGGTGGGTAAAATACAGTGCCTACGTACTTACATACAGATATTGGAACGAAGTTAACGGGCTAGACGGAAAAAAATCATACGAAAAGTTGTCACGACACGTTTTGTTATAGTAAGCTGTATGTCTGTCTCTCTCTCTCTTATAGAAAGCAAGTGCGGCGTCGCATGTTTCTCTGTCTGTCTCTCTCTCTCTTATAGAAAGCAAGCCAGATGTTGTAATCGTAGCAAGTGGCGCCATTTAGTTCCGTAAATTTATACTAGATGGCGACTCAGGTAAAGTTAGCTCGCGGAGGCATTTCATTCACTGGATGTAATATCTAATTTTTAGAAATATATATTTTTGAACACTTCCCATACGCAGAAAGGAGTTTTATTGAAGTAACCCTATACGCGCGATTATCGGAACCTATTATTGGAATATTTAACATGGTTTTGTATTTTTAGCATTATTTTTTCTGATGAGGAACTTCGTTCCATCCGGGTGTCCCTTGACACCTCTCAAGTTTTTATATATTTTTTTATCTTGCTATCAGTCTTACGACAATAGACAAATGAGGTATATGGTCTTTGTCGTATCGGGCGCTACTCCCAGCGAAGTCAGCCCCTTTCTCTTTTTTGGTCAGTTCGTATGACTCTTAATCTAAGATTTCCCGTTGCTTCTTAAGGCGACGGATGGTTTCAGGGAAAGTGAGAAGCCCCGCCAATTGGTTCGGGTGCTTCTGTAGTCTGGACATATAGTTAGCTCCATGATTAGCAATCTCCTCCTTAACCATAGGCATGTTGAGTGTTTCATGTATCTCTGTTGTATTGACAAACCATGGTGCGTTCGAAATTTGCTTTAACCCTTTATATTATCAGTCTATTTGAAGCACTAGCAGAACCCCACAACTGTAAGCCATACGTCCAAATTGGTTTTAAGATTGATTTGTATATCAGCAGCTTATGTCCATAGCTAGTTTCTAGTTTCGTCCCATCAGCCAGTAGAGGCATTTGTACTCGTATATTAAATTAATTTCTTCCCGTTTTGTTTTGATATGTTTCCTCCATACAGATATAAAAGTAATCACCATGGGAAAAAATCTTTACATTTCATCACCCTCGACTGTGTTTGTGCTTTTTCCCTTTCGTAGAAAACCTGAACTTCGTCAAACGAAACTTCGTATTTGATTTTTTCCCTGGCCGTGATTTACCGCGCCATGAAATGGTTTCACTTTAGAACTGAAGTAAAAACTGTCGAATAAAAACCTCATCTCAATTCTCTCTGTATAATCTCAAGCACGTGTTACCAACTAACTATTATTTAATCTGCGGTAGATATTACTTAACCAAATATCTTCTTGTTGACATATGAGAACCTATAAGTAGGCTACGCAAAGATGTGTATCTTACAAACAGTAGTTTCGACGGATTATGTACTATACACGGCGCAGTATCAAAGCTTTGCCACTTTTGTCTGACCGTATGCTGTGTAACCCTTCAGCAAATCCATGTACATTTCTGATATGAGAAACGGGAATCACACGTTAATAAGTCAGATCTTTCCACCGCACAAACTACTCGGCAAACAGCCTTCGGGGATCTTGATCCTTTTTGTACAACAAAAACATTTTTAAGACCGCCGTAACTAAATCTATAAAAGAAAAGCATCTAGTTATATAATTTCAATAAACCATTAAATATAAAAATGTAAGCATAAAAGTCGGCGGTATGTAAACCAAGTCAGAGCGCATGGCTAAAACCGGACGGCCGCGCTGCGCACCTATGTAGGTATTATCTGTTAACCGGTGTGTAATAACAATTGTAATTGGTACTTGTTTATTTGTTTATACATATAAACATATATTATGACTAAAATTAAACATAAGTACCTATATATTATTGTGTGTTTAAATATGTTTCTTATTTTTAATAATTGTTTGCGCTAATTATTGTACATTGATGTAAAAGTGTTATGTCATGTCATGTTATTGTTAATGAATTTTGCCTGCACTGTAGAATACCCGCGGTATTATATAAAACATAAATTTTTGGTTGTGTTAAGCACTGATTAGTTGTTTTACTCAGAACAAACACACACAACACGACACTTGCACTACACGACACATACACTACACTTGCGCTGTATTTTATTGTATATTCATTTGCCACCTATGTATTTTGTTCACAAACTATTTCTGTGAAATTAACACGTGATACATTAACTATACTATATCTCTCGCAATATTTTTTTTTATATAATTTAGCTAACAAAGTGAGGGTTCTCCTTGGCTCAATTACAGACTATGAATTACTAATTATAAGAAACAATAATAAAAGCTGTGATCTTTTGTTAAATAAATAAATAAAAAAATAAAATAAATAGTTTCAAACACATCCTGTGGTATTTTTCAAGGAGAGTGCAGAACACCCGCAGTTTTATCCCTCCTCCTACTGAGAGAGTGCGAGCACTTTCCTTGAAAAAGACCAACGGATGTGGTTAAAACTTTATTTGGAAAGATCTGACTTATTTACGTGTGATTCCCGTTTCAAATATTAAAAATGTGTATAAACTACGATAGTTTTATAATAAAATTCTTGTACGTCATCTTCAAGCTATGTCAATCTGGTCGTGCTGGGTGATAGTTCTGATCTAGTCGGTCGATGTGTCGGTGCGTCATTGCTGGTTCCACCACGAGCGTCATCTTCTGCCGCCAAGCTACCTACAATTGTTATTGTTCAACAAACACATTCAATGGCAAACATATTTATTTTTAACTGTACACAAACACGCACACATGCGCACACATATACACACACAAGCGCGAGCACACACGTCACTTGTTAAATTGCTAACGGAGAAAATGGTTTTTCTTAGTTCATTTTTATATTAGTGTACATTAGAATAAGTTTTCCAGAATGTTTGACATAATACAATACCGTTTACAGAACGGGAAAAGTATCTGGATGCTGAAACACCGTTGCTTCACTTAAATTTTTTTTTCAATTTCGCAACCTCACTTAAATCTCACATCACTGTAATCGTACAAGAAGTTATGCCAAGAAATTATTATTTTTTACTTTACTTTACTTGTTTTTAGGTGTGAAGAACATTGCAACAAATAAAAGGACTAGTCTCTAGATGAATGGTACTTAATAAAATGAAAAATGTCATATAGAACTATAAACTGACATAACTTGTTTGTAGTTCCAGGAACACTGCAACAAGTTGGCAAGCATGGTACTTAAGAGGCAAACGAGTTAACCACTTTGCCACTCGATGCAATAAAAATATGTCATACGACGTTTTTCAACACACTTGTGAAGTAAATAATTCTAATAGTAATTTTATTTAGTAGCAGGAAAACTTTATCAGTTTCCTTATGCGCGGAGCATCTATCAATGGAGATCGGCCATTGCATGACTAAAAGAATGAGGTTTCTTTTTTTGTCTTTTACGGATAGCGGGTTGATAAGACGGTGGTACATGGTCTTCAATACGACGCACTACATACGGTTTGATAAGACCCGGGTTTTGTAGAGAGAAAAACTCTTTGTTCCTCGCAAATCCGTGAGGCAATAGAAAATAGTAGGCATCCAAATTTTAATCGAGTTCGAAGGCTTCGATAATTTAACATTCATTCTACGCCCGCCATAAAGGCAACACTATATTTAGACAGTCTGTACAGTGTCAAAGTATAAGTAAGAAGAATGTCAATGCATAAATAAATGTTTTACATCTCTCATATTCGGTAAGTAGGTCCTTATTACCCCCAAATGGGGCTTGAAGGTGACCAATTAGAGCTCTAGGGTAATAATGTAGCTAGAAAAGCCCTAGGGCGTTTTACATCTCTCATATTCGGTATGTAGGTCCTTATTACCCCCAAATGGGGCTTGTAGGTGGCCAATTAGCGCTCTAGGGTAAAATAATGTAGCTAGAAAAGCCCTAAGACGGTAAGTAATTTAAAAAACACTTCACTCTTTCAAAAAGTTCGCGTACATCTAACCATCATACTGGCAATAGACATCATTCATTCAGCCCAATGACAAAAGAGGTCGCTTCGCTATTCAGCCTTGTCTTCGTATGAGTATAATAGTCATCAATTTTATTTTTGTAATGCCGGTTTTTTTCTACTTACCTCACAATCGAGATGTAAAGCAGAGTAGTTAGCTCGTGTGTAAGCATCAATTGCACCCTCGAACTATAGATGTCTCGGGCTGCAATTGATGCCTTACATCCCTTGGCTACTAATCTACTATTAGTGCTGTAAAGTTTACTTGGTAGAAATGTGAAAAGATGGAGAGTGCTTGTACTTTTAACCTACACCAAAATTTGTGCTACTTCATGTACTGTTTGATCTCGTCTATAGCACCACAGGTCAAGGCAGATATTATAATACTAGTTCCCATTACAGATGTAGATATTTGCGTTAGATCAGTGGTGTTTGTGGTACCTATTATGCCTCTTATTCTATATGCTGGCTTATCGGACCGGAGTAATTAAACGGTGACCTAGTTCCATGAGAACTTGGCAAGTTCCAAGGGAGGAAGGATGAGTAGGTATCTATAAAACAACTAAGTTTTAGATGTTAGCATCTAAGTTTTATGGATACCTAAGTAAATGTACTTAGTAAATAGCAGTAGAACTCTTTGTGAAAAAGTTCGTCGGGGGAAGTTTTGCAGCATACCAGTTTTTAACACCAAGCAGTAGGTAATATTCGCACAGTTGTATTGTGAGACCGGACCACAATTTGCGAAAAGTATTAGTATCGTAAGTGTCAACGCGTCACGCTTCAGGGTACAAATTATAAGCTATAATATAAACTATAATATTGAAATTTCACACAAAATGCGTGGAAATAAAGCACAATTTAGAACATAAAATGGCGCGTCAAAAACAAGTCCGCGAAACTACATACTGCGTGTTCTAAATTGCGCTTTATTTCCATGCAATTTGTATGAAATTTGAATAGAATAGGAAGCCACAGCCCGCCCAGACGCCATTTATGTGTGGCGTCTAGAATAAGTGTACATGCACTGCTTTGAAGGGGCAACTTTCGGGGCGAAAACAACTCAACACGACCAGTAACTTGAGGGTGGCAGTGCAGTACAGTGCCATATAAAATTGCAGCTTAAAACTATGTGTGACTGCAACTGTCTGCCCGGGCGTGCTGCTTTGCAGGTACACAATTTGTCCGCCTTTTTCATATAAATAAAAATACAAATACAAATACAATAAAAGAAAATGTATTAATAACTGAATAAAATGGAAGTCGGTAATACATTTTTTTTTATTGTATTTGTTCAATTTGAGCAAGTACAATTTAAGAAATGTATTATTAATATATATAAGTTTTGTTTAAAAAAAATATTATAAATATAATAATATATATAAATATATCAGTTATTGGAGTGTATATCAAAAAGTACTGGACCGAAGTTACTGAAATTTGAATGTAACCACACGGGAAGCACCAGCTTTCAAACAAAAAAAAAGTGGTTGTGTTAATTATTGTCAGGAGAAGGTTCTTATGAAAGAAAAGATGGGAGGCTATAGCGAGGCTGAAGGCCGAGTCTACTACGCGTACGAAGTCGCTAGTGATAATATAGAAATAGTAACCGTTACGATTCAAATTAACGGTTTACCAAACTGACTTCCTAGGGTTGGAAAAGAATGAAGTGGGAACGGATGTATATCACTAGCATTATAATTTAGTAAAGCGATCAAGTTAGTTGGGTCATGATTCTGATATAAATTCCTAACAAGATACAGAGCTACTAATACTGAATGAACAATAGGAGTAAAGTAGTTTTGATACTCTAATCTTTGTAAGTTTTCATTGTACTGTAAGCCCTGTCATTCACGTAGGTATGGAATGTATGAAGACAGGAATTTAACTAATTAATATTAATATAATTAATTAATTAACCGTTTTTAACTGACTTAAAAAAGGAGGAGGTTATATGTTTGTGTGTATGTATATTCTACCGACTTCCAAAAAAAGGAGAATTGAGTACCTCCTGTACTCAATTCGACTGTTTTTTTTATGTTTATTACATAACTTTGGACTGGGTAAACCGATTCTCAAAATATTTTGTTTGAAGGCTGGTGCATCCCATGTGGTCCCATTTAAATTTCATCGAATTCAGTCCAGTTGTTTTGAGATACACTCCAGTAACTGAATAGAATGGAAGTCGGTATTAGACTTTTCAAATTGTACTTTTTTTTATGTGTATGTTAGCCAATTTCTCTCCCACTTTTGGACAGATTTTCGAAACTATTGGTCTCATTTAAATTTCCTCAAAATTGACCATCAGTTTTTGAGTTTCACTCCAAAAACTGAAAGTGTTGATTTATCTTTATGATATCATCATTGACAATCGATCCCGTAAGTCACAAAAAAAGGTTAAAACATTTTTTTACAAAATGATGGGACCGACTTTAACACAAGAAAGTAAGAAATAACTTGTCGAAGTCGGTACCATGCGGACAATATTGTGATAATAGGTATACTGTTGAAATATCATGGTACCGATTTCAACAAGTTATTTCACACTTTTTGATGTTGAAGTCGGTTCTATTTTTTGTGTTCTTAATATACGATTTTTTTAAGTTCTGTAATATGGAGAGCGCAGATCCCTACAACACAGGCTTTTAGCCTAGTATAGAGTTCTGAGCTCTAACTTATATTACTTGAATGCCAGTATCCAGTAATGTGAAATAAAAATTTGTGTTATTTATATCATATATTTTTGGAACGAAGTTCCTTATCGCGCGTTGTGAAAGGGGGCTAGACGGAAAAAATTCTTACGAAAAGTTGTCACGACACTTTTTGCTATAGTAAGCTGTCTGTCTGTCTCTCTCTCTCTTATAGAAAGCAAGTGCGGCGTCGCATATTTCTCTGTCTGTCTCTCTCTCTCTTATAGAAAGCAAGCCAGATGTTGTAATCGTAGCAAGTGGCGCCATTTAGTTCCGTAAATTTATACTAGATGGCGACTCAGGTAAAGTTAGCTCGCGGAGGCATTTCATTCACTGGATGTAATATGTAATTTTGAGAAATATATATTTTTGAACACTTCCCATACGCAGAGAGGAAAGGAGTTTTATTGAAGTAACCCTATACGCGCGATTATCGGAACCTATTATTGGAATAATTACCATGGTTTTGTATTTTTAGCATTATTTTTTCTGATGAGGAACTTCGTTCCATCCGGGTGTCCCTTGAGACCTCTCAAGTTTTTATATATGTATACAGTTCCCAATAAAATGTATTATTATTATATTATATAATATAGTGTTTTACTAATACCTTTACTTACTCTCAGGGTCAAAAGGTCTCAGGGTTCCCGATTATCATCTGTCTAAGTCTTCTTTTTCCTTTCTATCTATAATGTTGTCAGTTTCGCTTAGCAGCGGCTAAATGTGCTTTTAAAATAATACTATTCGAATAAAAAATGACGCAGAAGCGCTCGTAGCGGAGCTTGACTTGGCGATCTTAACCGATCAACAAGTTAAGCAACAAAAAAACGATATTAAAAATATTTAGTGACACTTCCGCTGAAAAGAAAACAATGATTTTGGCCTACTTGGGGGCGTGCATTATTTTTAATATCTTTTTTTTGATAATGGATTTCCGCAAAGTAACGCCTGAATCAATAAATTATCTGAAGTTAAGCAACACTTGCTGTGGTCAGGACTTGGATGGGTGACCGCTAGTGGCATTATTCAACTGAGCACTTCCGTGCTTTGGAGGTCACTGCTACGGTTTGGAGGTCACGTCTACTGCTGAACATTATCCCCCACAAATTTCCTAAAGAACCGGTTGGAAGCGACCTGCAACAAACGTCGTCCTGCGACCTTTATTAGGTCGTCAGCTACCAACTATCACCTAGCAATGTTATATTGAGTACTTAATATATCTTACAATTAAAGTAAATTCATCATCATCGTCTCAGCCGTAACACGTCACCTTTATCACGTCGTCAGTCCAACGTGTCAGTGGACGACCTACGCTGCGCTTGCCGGTCCGTGGTCTCCACTCTAGAAACTTTCGACCCCATGGGCTATCTGTTCTGCGTGCTATGTGGCCAGCCCACTGCCACTTACTGGTTGTAATCTTTTGGGCTATGCCAGTGACTTTCATTCTTCTACGGATCTCCTCATTTCTGATTGGATTACGTAGAGAAAACCTCGAGCAGAGCCCTCTCCATAGCTCATTGTGGAATGGCAAAATTAAACTACAATAAATAAAATATTATGATACAAAATAACCCCAAACCGAGAACCTAATTAATGTATTTTTAATTTAACAATGAACAGAAATGAGAGTTAAATTAATATGCTTTGTGGGAAAGAAAAAAATGGCCACCGGAAGTAAGTGAAGACCGACGGGACCGGAAACGGAAAGGAGGGCCAGTTCGTTGAGTTCACTAATTAACTGGTACTGTGAGGGAAATTCTTTAGATGTTATTTCTAGTTGTGTTTTATTTTTGAAATTACGAACAACGTGTAATAATGGTGGATTAATATACAAGTGTATAAAATTATGATAATATTGTTTTTTCCTTGTCGCCTTAGAAAATTTTATTAATGCATCTATCGCGACTTATATTCATGACTTAAGATGCTGGTATATCATGATGTCGATAAACATGAGGGTTTTAAAGCAGTTTATCTCATAAGCAGCGATTTTATTAATTTTCTTACGTGATAGTTTTTTTTATATTTTTAGTTTTATTACGAGTATTTTTTTTTGCTATGTATATTTCAAACCTCCCTACTATTACCCCTCATTGATGCACGCAACCTCTTTTTTTTCCGCTGCTGGATGACTGGTAGACAATGCCCTAGCGTTTCGTCCTCCTTTTGTACATTTTACTCTACAATAAAGAATTATTAAATAAATAAAAAAACTACAAAGATAATGTGACATTTCTAAGACTTCTAACGGCCGGTCCCAATAATCTATCTATCGCCGGTTTACCTTACTAGAGTTAGATATTTGACACTACTTGTATGGAAGTTATGTCAAATTTCTATCGGTAAGGAAATCCGCGGATGGATAGATTATTGGGATCCTCCATAAGTGCACATTGACGGAAATAACAGTAGTTTATGGAACTGTCATATAATAGAGGGTATTAAAACATGAGTGTAGTTTAAATAAATAATATAAAAAAATAAGATTACACGGGTGTTTTAATACCTAATTATATGCAGTTGCATACACTACTTTATTTAATCTCATGACATTTTTGCTACTAAAGTATTATTCAACAAAATATTACTCAAATTCGTATGTACGAAATAGCGCCAAAATGGAAAAGGTCTTCTTCTTCTTCCTGTTTGTATGGCTTGTGCGGCGTAACCACAACTTTTCCAATATCAGTGGGAAAGGTCTGTTATTGGTCTATTGGCTCGGAACCAGCGGGCTCACCACAGATAATGTGTACTTAAATTGAATTGAAACCTCCTTGGTCGGGACACATTGTACTTTAATAATAAAAAAAATGTTTTAAAGCATTGTTTTGTTAGGAGAATAATGCTTTAATTTAATTTTTTAATTTTCTTAAAGAAGTATCTAAATAAAATATGCCAATAAAAGTCTGTATTTCATTTCATAATTCGAATATTACCGAATGAGATTATAAAAAATATATTTTAACATACTAGAGTACATCAAAAAAATTGAAACATACCACTTAATTTCACCTAAACAGTTTTTCGTTTTCACTATTGTATCTGTCATGAAACACACATCATAAAATAGTAATTTTTAATACACATACATTGGCAGATTTTCAGTGCACATTATTTCTTTATGAATTTTGTACGTTTTTACGAGATGCGCTTGCTTGATTTACAGTAAAGAAAATTGAACGTAAACAAGCACTGAGCTGACAGCGTCTTACCTCTGATTACTTGAATAAAAATAACACTTGATGTAATATACGTATGAGCTAAGAAGTCAAATGTAGAAACATACGAATCTACTTACAAAGAAAAAAACGGCATGTCCACCCAGCTATAACTCAGTTGAATAGAAATAAACACACAGCCATGCCCATTCTGTTACCGTGGATATGTGTTTAGGTTGTGAGATTGGTAAATAGGACAAATATTATGAGTACCTACCAAGCTTGTGAAAACAGGAACTTCAGACTTATTAAATAAATAGCAGTAGAATCTGTGTGAAAAGAGAAACGTCCTAGGAATTGAGCTCGCGCGTGTGCTATTTTACTGTTCTAATGCGAGAAAATAAAACGCTTAGTAAAATTGCTGCTAATTTACTACTTAATTAGTTATAGTAATTTTTAAACTTTCGCGATTTGAACACATGACTGAGCCTGAATCAGCTCGTGACCACGGCCATTGTAACATGGTCGAAACGTCGAGCGAAAGGTACATTTTTTTACCTATATTAAATAATACGTGATAAGTACCGATTAACATTTAAAACGTACTTAATTAGTTATTTGGAAAAGAAGTTCATACCACAAACTTAATATGGATAGGTACTGACTGCATATCAGTATCTCGCTTACTAATTAGCGAGGCTGTAGGTGCTATGGCTTCTGATTGTCTAAGGGAAACTTATGTATGACTTCTTTACATATACTTCCTAATATGTGGTATAACTTTGTTTATTTTTATTACGTTTTTTGGTCAAAGGCTCAATCTTATTCAGCCAGTATTTTTTTATAATGGTTCATAAAAGTGACACTCCCTCTCGCGTGATGGAAAGCGAAAATGGAATCAAGAAGCGATGACCATTAGTGCAGCCGTAAGCTGCACTAATCGCCACCTCTATGATGACCTGACAGATGCTTTTTGACGCCCCGCTTGAAAGACTCAGGGTCATAGCTGCAAGGAAATACGTACGCCGGCAGAGCATTCTACAATTTACTTACACAACAGAGGAAGGAACTGCCAAAACGTTTGGTTCGTGGTAAAAAGTTTTCAACAGTATATGGATGCAATGCTAGGCCGGAACGAGTAGTTCGGGATGGGAATGCTAAGGAAGAATAAGATTAAAGAGCTCTTCAGAACATTCGCCATGAAACAAACGATAGCATATCTGCTCTACGATATGTTTGATCCAAATTTTTCATTACTTTTATTCAACGTACGTAGTATCAAATGGTTGACAGTTGCGTGACTCACAGATAGTAGCTGGTTTGGGCGCCATTTAAACATCTGAATGTTAGTGATATAATAATTATACACAAGCCCACTGCCTAGTTTGGAGCTCGCAGATAATTCTCCTCTTTAGTTAATAAATATAGTTTCATACCAAACTAAATATAGCTACATACACGTGTTAAAAATTATTACTTTTATTGACTATATATATTTATTATATTCATTTGAGTGTCCCTTAATCTGTTTGTAATGTCGTGTGTTTTTGTGTCTGTTTTTAATGTTTTCGATTCAAAATGTTTTAGTTATGACATCTTCTAATTAATTATTTTAATGTATAATATGTATTTTTTTGAATCTGAAAAAATGACATTATTATTATCTTGTTCCATTTATTTCACGGATTACGTCCGGTCCTTTACAAAGGCATAAGTGGGGCTATAGCCAACACTTAGAGGCCTGTTTGGTATACAATATACAATGTATTATAAAAAAACAGACATTTTAGATGAATGGTAACATGGTACATAAGTTTATTACAAAAAATGTGTAAAATGGTAAAGCTATTTATATAAACTTATTAGTGATAAGGGATATAGTGGGCTATGGACGAGACTACGGCACCTGCCAATTTCCGTCTGATAAAAAGATTTAGGCAGGTGGTGACTTGTCACCCACTAAAGGAGCCCCCCATAAGGGCCACCATCAATGGAGACAAAAGGGGCAACGTTGGTGTGGATGGCTGAAGGGTGTCGAGAGGTGTGCTGTGGTTTCACTAGAGCGCTACTACCGGCGTTATGCCCTTTAACACCTTTGGAGCTTTTTGTTACTTGCTCTTGCGTCTCCACCCCCAGACGGCCAAATAAGGCAAGCTGGGGGTCAGGGGTCTCATTATGCCCCAGGGAGAATCAGGGTCCGCGGTGTCGCCACTAACCGACGGCTCGCCACAAAGCCCCTGCGGTATTATTATTATTATTATTGGCAATAAATATTATCTTAGTTCACCGCCACGTCGGTTCTCGTTTTGCACAAACTTTATCGGTAATCATTCTATCCCGTATAGCAAGTTGGCTCAAACCACATTACTCGGATACTTGATTAAATTTAAACTTTTGATGTAAGTCGAGCGTGAGGGCGAATCACGTCGAGCCCCCTGTCCTTTGGGGCTAAGTGTGAGTACAGGCCTACAATTTATTTACATTCTGAGAACTGAGAGTTGAGCGAGTCTGTACTATCTATCAGTACCTTCTACAATAATGAAATATAATTTAGCTTGTTTTTATCAGAAGTAACGAACTTACCGATCGATAAATTTGAATCTTGAATTCGTCATACTTCGAAAAATAGCTATATCGATCTTTTGCCAATAATTGCAAGTAAGTAACAAAATTAAGCGATCGGTAGACAAATTCGATAAGTTTTTAAGATTATAACGGTAACCCTAGCATGGAATAATAAATTAGGTTTGAGATTGTCGATTTAATCGATTTTAACTATTGTTTTGTCAGCTTTGAAAACGACCTCGATATAGCTTATTGACAGGCGACGGGAATAGGGATATTGTTTAGTTGCGTTTGAACTTATTACTAATATTATAAACGCGAAAGTTTGTATTTATGGATGAATGAATGTTTGTTATTCTCTTACGCTCAAACGGCTGGCCCAATTTTGATGAAATTTGACATGGAGGTAGATGGGGTGTTGAATTAACACATAGGATAATTCATCAACATCGTCATCATCCATCACCATGCGGGTGTAACCGCGGGGCGCAACTAGTATCCAATAATAATAAAAAGCCTTCGGCTTTCTTTGATGGTAGAAGAGCGAAAGGCTCGTAGATAAATCTTTAAATGATAGAAGGACGCATTGTGGAATGCAAACAATTCATAATAATCGACATACTGTCGACAATTTGACGATCGTATAAGTCGTCGATATGACTTCCAAACTTTCTAGGGCCCGATACGATTCTTCAAATTTATCGATTTTAGCTACTCGACAAATTAACGACAATTACTAGGTATTACGTACTTGCACTGAAAGGTTAATTCGTCAATAGTATTTCAAATATAAATGTGAGCAATGAATATGTAGTAGGTAATCGTATATTTCAAAATACTTACGGCAGTGGTGCTACGTCCCGAAGTGGATCTTAGCCTCCGACACTAGAGACTGCCAGGCTTCTCTGTTAAATGGCGTTTCAGTCCAGTTGTACGGCCTGAAGTTCGCGAAGATCTACATATTTGAACTTCCAGCTGAGACATTCCAGCGGTAGCTCGCCCGATAGGCGATAGATAGATAAAAAATATATATTTTAAATACTTAAATAATTTAAATGATTATCTTAAGGATGTAAACCAATTTTTTATATACTATTCTCGCCATCCAGCCGAGTTCTTAGTATTGAGCTAAGATAATTCAGTAAGTAGATTTAGTTATTGGAGTGTATCTCAAAAACTAGTATACCGAATTTGATGAAATTTAAATGGAACCACATGGGAAGTACCAAAAAATTATGAGAATCGGTTCACCCATTCGAAAGTTATGAGGTAACAAACATTAAAAAAATTAGTGGATTTGAGTACCTCCTCCTTTTTTTGGAAGTCGGTAGATAAAAGAACACGTAAATGTAATTTTTTTGTAATAAAAACTAACGTGGTTTTCAATTATTATTTATTAAAAATACGGGATTACTCACGTAATATTTATCGGATAGGTCCGACTATAGTTTCGACCACATTCACAGTGCTAAACGTGACTTCATCGACGCGGGCGTCCCGAACACTCCTTGAAAAAGACCACCGAATGTTGTCAAGGAGGTAAACGAGGTCACCTTAAATAGATCTAGATGGAGGAGAAGGCATCAGCTTCACCAACCAGAGCCTAACTCTTAAGTTATAATAATAATATAGATAATAATAAAACCACAGGGGCGGCTTTGTGGCGAGCCGTCGGTGAGTGGCGACACCGAGGACCCTGATTCTCCCTGGGGCTAAATGATACCCCTGACTCTCGGCTTACCTTAATTGGCCGTCTGGGGTGGAGACGCAAGAGCAAGTAACAAAAATCTCCAAGTGTTAAAGAGCATAACGCTGGTAGTAGCGCTCTAGTGAAACCGCAACACACCTCTCGACACCCTTTAGACGTCCACACCAACGTTGCCCCTTTTGCCACCATTGATGGTGGCTCTTACGGGGGGCTCGTTTAGTGGGTGGCAAGTCACCACCTGCCTAAATATTTTAAAATGAGACGGAAATTGGCAGGTGCCGTAGTCTCATCCATATAGCCATCTATTTTCCTTACATGTTTAAGTTCATATCAATAACGTAATAGATAATCCATGTCATCGTCATCCCAAATTCTGTTTTTAATACTACATTTAGTTTTTTTATACCAAACAGGCCTCTAAGTGTTGGCTACAGCCCCACTTATGCCTTTGTAAAGGACCGGATAACAAATCCGTGAAAAAGTTGAAATAAAAGTATAATAATAGTAATAAACGAAATTACCTTACATAGTTTTTATTACAAAGCAATTGGTGGACTTTTTTCCTGCCCTCTCAATTGAATTTAGAAAAAACTAATGTATAATGTATGGAGCATATTATAGACTGTTTAAGCAAGACAACTGCAGTTAAAACCAGGCTTTATCATTTGTGTGTACCACTGACATACTATACATCACAGGCGCGGATCCAACCCACAAAAAAGTTTGTGGTCACATCCACCCGACAATCGGCCAAGTGCGCGTGTGATTATGAACTCTCTCATGATATAGTGCCAGTGCCATTCACAATTTAGAACTACAACACTTATAAACCCTGCCTGCTAATGAACTGCGCGCTCTGACATATAAGATATTAAATCTCTTGCCTTGTAATTATGCTAGAAACAACTAGGTACCTACAAAGGATAGCAAATGATTTCAAATTCAACTATACGCACCTACATTTTAGATTAATTTTATACAAGTGATTACATTGAACTGCTCAATACCTTGAAAGGACTTTATAACATGTAGTCTAAACCAGGCGACACCAGATTATTTGATATTAAAAAATAAAGAAGTAATTAAATTACAAATTGAAGCTTACTTTTCTTTTTCGCGAGAACGTTGATAATTTCATTGATATCCAGATTTTAAAAATGTTATAAAGTCCAAGGGTTCATAGGTACCTATATATGAATCCTTGTTAAGACATTGGATACAATATCATCTGCATCAGGCTCAGTCTTCAGTTACGTCTGATGTCACAAGTCCATTAGGGTTGTGGGCATGTTCATAATAATAATAATAATAATAATAATAATAATAATAATAATAATACCGCAGGGGCGGCTTTGTGGCGAGCCGTCGGTGAGTGGCGACACCGTGGACCCTGATTCTCCCTGGGGCTAAATGAGACCCCTGACCCCCGGCTTGCCTTTATTGGCTGTCTGGGGGTGGAGACGCAAGAGCAAGTAACAAAAAGCTCCAAGGGTGGAAGTGTTAAAGGGCATAACGCCGGTAGTAGCGCTCTAGTGAAACCGCAGCACACCTCTCGACACCCTTTAGCCATTCACACCAACGTTGCCCCTTTTGTCACCATTGATGGTGGCTTTTATGGGGGGCCCGTTTAGTGAGTGGCAAGTCACCACCTGCCTAAATATTTTAATATGAGACTAAATTGGCAGGTGACGTAGTCTCTTCCATAGCCCACTATCTTCCTTATCACTAATAAGTTCATCTCAATAGCCTGGCCATTTTACCCATTGTTGTAATAGTTATAAGTACTTACCATGTTACCCTTCATCCAACATTTTTTCTGTTTTTTATACTCCTATGTATTTGCTATACCAAACAGGCCTCTGAGTGTTGGCTACAGCCCCACTTATGCCTTTGTAAAGGACCGGGTGAAATCCGTGAAATTTGTTTAAATAAAAATAATAATAATAAATATATATATTTATTTCCTCCTCACAAAAGGTTGGTAAAAACAATTTAAAATAATTAGCGAAGAGTGACAAAATAAAACCTAACTATGTGAGGGGGCTGGTGCCCGAAGTAGGTTTTTTAAAATAAAAACCTGTGTCACAGGTCACCAGTTCTCCTCCCACGGATAGAATATACTTTGGCATCACCAGTACTAAACTATATCATAATTTTTAGTGTATTAGATGTTGAGGGTAGAATAAAACAATATGTGCGTAAGCAAAGTGTTGTGATTGTATCTGTGTGAGTCTGTTTAGTGTCAGTGTGTACGCAAGAATGTATCTGCGGGGCGTTAATGAGCATGTGTGTGTTTTGTTGTGTGGCTACGAGTTATATAGTAAGAGTCAGTAGTCAAGATCAACATTTTGTATTTTACTATGATAAGTAATCATATTACTTTATATGAGTATTTATATTCGCAATGTACATTTGGGTGAATGGGTGGGTGAATTATTGTGTGGATAGATGGAAGGTTAAACAACGGTTCATCGTGCCCACAACCGTGAATCATTGCTTGACACATCACAGATTAGATAATGTGGGAGTACGACGAAGTGAAGCAACTTTTCAATTGTTTTGTTCTACGATACAAATACCTTTTCGCAAATTATTCATGCTACGCTCGTAATTCTACGAGTACTTACATATTTTAAGGTTATTTTGACGGTCTAGCTTACGTGTCCGGGCCACTTTTTCATGGAGTACTTGCGCACCCAGCTGCGTTCGCGCTAGTACACGCGTAAATTAAACTGTCAAAATAACATTAAAATGTGTAATACTTACGAAAGTTTCAATTGAGTAACATTGTATTTCGAACGGTTAAATGTTCGAAATACAATGATTGATATTCCTCGTTTCCGAAAGCATTAGTTCTTACAAAAACCAATATACCTTTGTTTTCTTGAAAGCTCTGTTTATTCACTGTCGGTTTGTAAACCGTTCCTTATCTCGTTTAGTAAAGTGCACTTTCCCGTTAGATGGTGTGAATTACTCAGGTGACATAAAATAGTTATATCGTGTTACAGAATACTAGCAACCCGGCTTTGTACAAACATTAAGTACCAACGACCGAATTACTTATCTGGTGTAGTGATAGTTTAAAGCACATAAAATATAACCAGCCCATTATATTTCCACGGCTAAGACTCAAGTCTTCCTCGAGTTGGGCCATAATCTACCACAGGAGCCCAGTGCAGCTTCGTGGATAGGCAAGTGGACAACTCATTTCGAAGTTTTCAGGCCGCCGAAGGTCTTCGACAAAGCCTAACGACTGTTGTCCTATAAGACAAACAACCGGGACCGACGGCTTCACGTGCCTCCCGAATCACCAAAACGCTCTATTCTTATTATCTCAGAAAATATGGGAGGTTATGGCTAAGCCGAAGGCCAAGACTAGTACGCGAACGAAATCGTGGGCAGTCGCTGGTATTAAATTAATATGCAATAGACGCTACTGTATATGTATATGAGTGAGCGTCGCGTTCATTATCTATCAACTTAACAGTTAACGTTTAGATCGTTTCCTAGCATCAACAGAAACTGCAACTGGACTGTATTTCAATAGCAGAATAAGAAAATGTATAAAACTCACCGGTCAGCGTCGGTTCGACTACAATTTATTTAGTGGAATCGGCCCTCTGTTAGCTCAATTGGTAGCGACCTCGCCTTCTTATCGTGGAAGCTCAGGTTCGATGCCTAACCGAGCCAAATATTTGTGAAAATCTTGTTCTCGAGTCTTGGATGTTGTGATGTCTTATTGTATGTGTCCATGCCTCACACATGGAGTCCACAGATATGTACAATAAGTAATAGTTCTTCCCAGTCCGTAACCCCGACCGAGCGTCAAGGTTGCCCGCCCCTACTTACAGTCCGCGTAGTGTCCGTTGTTGCAGCCGGACACGCCAAAACTAAATAACCGTCTGTAAATGATCTGTAAAGTCGGTTTCTGGACGATAATTTTACTTGAGAATGTCTAACGGCCGTTTTCAATATTCTATCTATCAACGGTTTTCCTTACTACAAATTTGACATAACGTCCATACAAATAGTGTCAAATATCTATCTCTAGTAAACCGGCGATAGATAGGTTATTGTAAACGGCCGTTAAAGGATCGTGCCTCTCTATCGCTTGTTTCGCGGTCTCACTGCCTCAGGCTGTAACTAAACCAACTCTCTCATAAGAACGAACTACTCTCGTCATGTTTTGGCCAAATGATCGTCAACCCATACGTTATGTAAATATAAGTAACCTTGGTTATTTTAGAGTTGTAGAGACTTCCAAGGTAATTAATGTGTGCGTATATAAGTAATAAAAATTTTGTTTGTTATATAAGATTGAGGGCCCCATCCATCGCCCACAACTATGAGTGCCATCCAATGTCTGCACCCCCTTGGAGGGGAAAGGATAGTATAGGAATGGTTAACTTAGTGTATAACAATAACCATTCAACTCTGCTTGATGGAACTTCAATTCTGTTGCACTAGCCTCGACTAGTATTGTAGTAAAAGGACTAATTGTCCTAAGTTTGTAAATTGGCACACAACAGTGGCCTAGCAATCAATACGATTATAAATCGGTGTTCTGTTGCACTAGCCTTGACTAGTAATGTAGCAAAAGGACTAATTGTCCTAAGTTTGTAAATTGGCACACAACAGTGGCCTAGCAATCAATACGATTATAAATCGGTGTTCTGTTGCACTAGCCTTGACTAGTAATGTAGTAAAAGGACTAATTGTCCTAGGTTTGCAAATTGGCACACAACAGTGGCCTAGCAATCAATACGATTATAAATCGGTGTTCTGTTGCACTAGCCTTGACTAGTAATGTAGTAAAAGGACTAATTGTCCTAGGTTTGCAAATTGGCACACAACAGTGGCCTAGCAATCAATACGATTATAAATCGGTGTTCTGTTGCACTAGCCTTGACTAGTAATGTAGTAAAAGGACTAATTGTCCTAGGTTTGCAAATTGGCACACAACAGTGGCCTAGTAATCAATACTCAATACGACTATAAATCGGTCATAGTTTTATACCTGTATTATAAATACAGTCAGATATATCTCCTTGCCTCACCAGATGAGATAAAAGATTATTATTTTGGGGTTCAAACCAATCTGGTTATTCATGATAGTAATCAAGAACCATATCATACTGAGGTTTATTACAACCAAACTGTTTAACAGTTAAAGAAAGTTAATTTCATCTTGAAATAATAATTAGTTCTATATGTTTCATATAAATTATTTCCTCACATAGAACTTAGTATGTGTATAGTTTAAGAATAATTAATTCTATACTCATAAGTAACATCATGCTAGGGCTGAATAGTTTTATTCAATTACTTGAAATAATATCAGTTCTCCTTTCTAATATATAGGAACAGAAGGGTAGGAAGTGATTAAAAGGATTAGGGTAGGACTTCAACCTCCCGCGATCAATTAATATTAACCCAACCATAATTCGATGATGTCGTGTATAATGTTTGTAAATGGTTCAATAAATAAATAACTCTTTGGCCGTAGAGCATCCTTTATCGAACCTATGTCCAGTGTGGGGAAAATTTCTCACCGACGTGTATAGTACTTATGCTTGCAGTCGAAGCTTTCCAAATTAAGCAATCATGCGAGGGAGTTTATTAATCCCGGGGGTTGTGAGGCCCCAAAATCGCAACTAGCTCAACATTTATTACATAATTATAAAAGCACTCCAGTCTGATGAATTTATCAAACTATTGTCAGGTTAAATATATCACAATTTAAATACTTGAACAAATTAACGAAAGAAGGACTTAGGGTTTCATAGTTAAGTTCAATTAACAAGAATCTAATTTAATCAAGTCAAAGGCAACCAGTATTATCACAACCGAATTGATTATGAAATATGATTTCCGAGTCTTGGCACTCAATAAATGGTAATTGAACAGATACGCCTTAACTGCATTAACTTAATTATTCATCTTAAGAGACAGAATGATAACAAAGCTGGGCTGCAATACGTTACTTTGAAAGCAGATTACTTCCGGTCCCTGTTCATTTCTAACTCGTAAGTGAATCTATTTACGCTTAATTGCTTATCGATTAAAGATCAATATATTAAGTCTAGGCTATTCCATATATTCCCCATACATTCCTGTAAGAGTAACAAATTCCAAGCCAAGAACACACTGACCCCTAAAAGTCGCCTTATTTGCTGTAACCTTAAAAATATCTTGTGAATATTCTACCACCCGCTGTAAAACTTAGGTAAGGTAGGATAATATTAACTATACCGTAAAATGATTAAGTCTCCTTCGAATAATCTATAACAAATGGTGAATACGTTGAACATATCTACTCATATTTATAATATTCCACTAGATTAGGTAGTTTTAATTAATCGATGTGACAATCTCTGAAAATTGGTTAAATAAAGTTCAATATAATGTTCCATTGACATACCTATAAAAAGTTGTGTAACCATAAAACATAATATAAATTAATATCAATTAAACAATGACCATCTCTGAAAGAAATTGGTTAAACAAAAGCACATAAGTTCCCTTGATATACAGTAGTATTCCGCCTGATATACCTAGAAGTAGTGATCACGTCAACATATACTTAACTATAATATACAGCAAGATAATATAAAACATATATGTAAACATCTCTGAAAATAAAATGGATAGACAAGTTCATCGTATTTCCTTGTTATACAATAAGTGACTTTGTAATTATTTACTGTTAATAAATTAAATGTTGGCAAAGTAATAAGTCACCCATTGTATTAATTAGGATTTCCCATATCGGTTAAGCATACACAACGTTTCATCTTGAGAAATGATAGTTATATTAGAAATAATATATTCAAAATATATATTTTTTTAGTAAGACAATTATTTTAATTAAAATATAATTTTAATTTTATAGTACAACAGTTGGATGTAAACAAAACCGATATGGTGAGTTTATAATAACATGCCACAAACCTCCGAAGACTTCTTTTAGACTGTGAGTCGTCATGTAATTCAACCTGGAAATTTACCTAATAGTATCAATCTATCATTTAAACCTTACTACGCTTGAATTTACGTTGAATATTATTTCGTCGACTTCAGAAGAATGATTTGTATTTTGGAATAAAATAATTCAAGTTAAACATCCAGTAAATAGTTACTTGCTTTAAGGATTCAACTACGTCGATACGTCCTAGTAAGTCTCGTTTAATCAATGGATAAAATTTACACATCTGTACCTACTCTAGTACACTACTAATTTAATACGTAATTTCAGTATTGACGATATTAAAATAATTAAATTCCTTACGATAAATCTACATGACAACCCACAGTTCGGCAAACAGCTCTCGAACTTCCTGTGTTCTGGAAGAAACAGAATTATCACCCCCCAAATCGAAGAAATAACGCAATTATTACAACTATATAAATAGGAATTTACCGCGGAGGAGAAAGAAGCGGATCCGCAATTGCCCATCACTAATGGTTTCATGTTTCTAACTACACTTAGATCTAATTAAATCTACACGTGGATGCTGAAAGAAAAAGTTATTAACTTAAATCTACATGAAACCTCCGGCGCACGTCATCGCGTATCCACAAGTTTGATTATTTTTTGTCACTTTCTCCTCTTCATTACTTTAAGAGTATCAAATCCAATTTCGGACATTTTTGATATTTCCAAAAGTAATGTTATATTATTTAACTTCGACAGGATTTTATTATTTAATAATTTTAAGATTATACTCGCGTCTGTGTTCATATTTAATTACCAAATGATTAAAGTTATTAAGTGCATTCACACATAAAAAACCTAATTAAAGATTATGGCTTCTTACTTGCAAGGGAAATAACTTCATTCGAAAAGCAGTCGCCCTTGTTAGCACTTTGCTCTAAATAACGAGCATACAAACTAAGTTTCTTGTTATGTAACACAGTCCCTATTAAATGCCTAACTTCCCACTTAAACTAGCTGAAAACTGGTGAACCACTCATAAGTATTTATTTAAATACACAGAAGGTGTATTTTACTAAATTCATTATTACAGAGATTTAATCTCAAGCCTTGGTTTAAGTACTGCCCTAAATTCTTAAAACTAAAATCGAAAGGCATGTACAAATAGCCTTATTACTACCGACTTAAACCAATAGCTTTAAAATTGTTGTTAAGTAGTGTCGTGTACTTGCGTGTTGTTATTTATGAACAAATTTGAATTTTGACACAAGGGTTGTCGATAGGATAATCAATAAATTGAAACCCACCGACAATGCAAGATTATTTTGATATCCCCAGATAGTCTCGATTCAATATCGACTGGGTAACATCATTAAACTTAGCCTTGTACCACAATACAAATAATTTAATACAGACGAAATTACAGTTATTCAATGTTGAGGCTCCCTTTTATCTTGGTAAATGAATTATGGTGTGTAATTTATGATGTAAAAATGTGAAGGTACTTATTACTAAATGTTACTTAAATTTAAGCTGTGTTAATTTTATGTTGTCACACATTCATGATTTATTATATCCTCCTAAGAGTAATAAATCATTACTTTTATTGAGTAAGCATTCCCTAAAATTCATTTAGATCCGTGGATTATATTAATTCACGTCCAATTGAATTTAAATTATATATTATAATGTAATGTGTAATTATATGAGTGATACAACCAAACACAAGAAAAAAATGAACAATACAATAAAAATATGATTATGACAGAAGTAATAAAACACTCATTAAAATATTACTTTACAACAACAATTTTTTACACATTTAATTAATGTTCTACCCTTTCAAATGCATAAAAGATACCATCACTCACAGACAAAGCTCAGAAGGGTTTATAATATTAATAATAGAATAATGAATATGTTCTTCTATGCTAAGTTATACTAGAATTCGATTTAAACTAACTACATAAATATTACAAAACATTTAATTAATTGTGTATTGAATCAATATTATAATATATGTAGATCATTTAATCATACAATAATTATTTAATTATTTTGGCATGATAGTGAATTATTAGACAACTTTTGCTATGTTTTAAATGACAAAATTTTATAAAAGACCATAAAATTATAGGAATTATCCCGTTAATAATAATCACTAAAAAACAGCAAGCTTTGAAATATTAAAATTTAAATAATAAGTCTAATTTTAAAACAAAACCCACGGAGTTTCGCTGAGAGGTTAAAATTAAAGAAACACTTACATAATCAGCCCTGGAAGACACTACACTTCACTTGACTCTAATTTAAATATCTTATCTCTTGAAACGAGCGCGCAACCGTCGTTTTTAGAATCCCGGTACACACTCTGATTTCAGAATATTTTCTAAACAAACGCGCGCGCGTCCGACTTTCTAAGAATTCGGGCTAACACTCCCTGAGCCCTGCGTAACCGCCGATCTCTGGAGCAAGCGTCCGTTCGCTGGCCTGCCCTGATTGGTCGACTGCACCTGTTTTTGCCGACCTCCCGACCATTTTACTCTATGCTTTGATAAGCAAAAAGGTGACCTTATATTCTTAATAATAGAATTTAATTCAGTGTGAACGTTTATTTTTTAACCGCAATTGATTATTTGTAACGCATTCGATCCGTGTTTACCCTATAGCTATCTCCATTTAACTCTTTTATGTGTTCAAATTGACGATAGGTACAAGGCGTAACGTGAAAACGTGACAATGTGTCATACTTTTCGTGGACGCAGCCGGCGTCCATCAATTTATAAAACGTTATCACGTCAAAAGAATCCTACTAATGAGATGAATATCTTCGAATTCCAAATAAAATACAACTTATCAAACATAGAACTTTCTCCTCATTGAAAGTCTGCATCAAAATCAATACAATTCCGATTACATGCATCACTAACATAGCTTTAAAAGCTCCGGAAATCCTTTAAGTATGCGTGAGTACCCACTCCTTACCTTAATCACTGTTCACGCCCTATCTCGTCTGTAAAGACCTTGCGAAGAGCGTGCTGGCTGGAAAAAACGCCCTAATTTGCCCTTCCAGACACATTAACAACCTACAAGCTATTACGCCAGATGGCTGCAAAAAATCCGTCTACGCACACCAGATCCTGAATAATATCTTTTTTAACATGTTTTTTAATGTCAATCTGTAAGTATTTAAGTAAAAGGAAGTATGTGGCTTGCCAGTGAGCCTAGCACGAATAAATGCGTAAGCGTAACGTAACGTGTCGTTCACGTGAAACAGTACAAACTGTCATTTATCTAGGGCAATTGTGACACAGATAACACATAGTTTGTATGCTTGACGTGTTGACGCTTACGATGCGAATACTTTTTAGC
This sequence comes from Selenia dentaria, assembly GCA_917880725.1. Classification (NCBI taxonomy): domain Eukaryota; kingdom Metazoa; phylum Arthropoda; class Insecta; order Lepidoptera; family Geometridae; genus Selenia; species Selenia dentaria. Next base: position 24,677,269 of record OU862898.1, read on the forward strand.
AAATTATTTGTGCTACGGCATCTGCGGGCATAGAACGAATAACTGTGTACGTTTAACGTAACGTGTCGTTCACGTGAAACAGTACAAACTGTGATGTATCTAGGGCAAACGTGACACAGATAACTTATAGTTTGTACGCCGAAGCGTGACGTTTTGACGTTTACGATGCGAATACTATTTCGCAAATAGTTTGTGCTACGGCCTCTGATGTTCGCCTCACATTTGCCCATTAAATTTGTCGATTAAACATAGTCTCGAGTTTAAACCATGGTTTAAGGATCTTAATCCTTTAAGAAATCTAATTCCTTTAAATGGGCAAATCTTGTATTTATGTATGTATTTATATGCATCGGAAACGGCTCCAAACGATTTTCATGAAATTTAATAAGCAGGGGCTTTCAAGGGCCATAAATCTATCTAGCTAGGTTTCATTTTTAGAAAACGTCGTTTAATACGTGTTTTCAGGCAATGAAAAACTGAACTGAAAGTCTGTTGTTAAACGAATGCAAAAGGAGCTTGACGTGAATTAATGTTTATTTTACACAGATATTTACTTTTATTATAATAACCAGTAATTTATAATGTACGCCTAAGAGGGTACAAATCCTGTTTAGTTTGTCTTAGTCCTCGGGCTAAGTACTCAGTTTTCAGCCTGAAACCTCAGCGCTTAGCGGAAGTCCTGTAACTTCTTCTTTCTCAACCTAAGTCTTCAGGTTTTAGCTAAGCCGCATCTGCCAGCCTAAAGCAGAGAGCCTTATATACACACCTTGCAATTTCGAATGCAACATGCTGTAGTAATCTGCTGTGATCCAGCAAATTGTATCGTATGTAGGAGTGTTGTGACTCCCTTCCAACATGTTGGACGTCGTATCGTACGTCCTAGCATCCAGCAGATTGTTACAGAAAATTGTAAGCCGCGTTGTAACGTGAGTAGTGCGGTTGCATGCAATCTGGGCTCAGTCGCGATCGTGCCGCAGCCCGTGGCTAGCGTCGCTTGAAATTTACTAAATGAAATATGTAAATGGATGCAAATATTTATACTACAGAAAAAAACAACATTGATAAGAATTTCAGAAATCTATTAATGACTTGCCACATTTGTGGAATAATAAAATAATTAAGGCGTATTTTTTCTTTGTGAAAATAATTGACACGCCGTTGTTCCTTCCTATCCAAATTTGTATAGGCTAGAAATATAATAGGATTTTAATTATTAAAAAACTTAATAATAGGTATTATACATTGTAGTATTGCTGTGCATCTATTAATATTCAAAGTAAAAATTAATGTTTATTGTCTCTCAGTCTCAGTTGTAGTTCAGCGAACTCAATTTCAAGACCAGTTTTTTAATATTTGGACAGCATTTAAGCCATTTTCATACACGTGTGCACGCTGTGGCGATCCAACGCGGAATGAAATTGTAATCGCCGCTGCAACGTGTGTAGAGTACGTATAACCGCGACTACAGCAGATTGCTACAACATGTTGTCGGGGTTGCATCGTATGTAGACACCTTTAGTCTTATAATAGTAAGCTTCGAGGACTTTAATGATACCTAATCGTTATGTAAGTACCTATAACAAAAATAAATACTTATTCATTATAATACAGTTCATAACGAATTAGTTACAAAATAGGAGAAATAAAAATTCCTATATTTAAAAATCTGTACCTGCCTTTAAAGAGGCAATTCGAATATGTGCATAATTGGTCCAGTGGTTGCCGAGATAATAGGTTGTGAAATAGGTACTACGAAAAATTGCCGCTGATATAGCTGTGCTCGTGAGGTCTACTGTTCGCAAATCTACTAGTAGTACTAGTATGTTAGCCTTTGACAAGATTTCTGGGAGTGAAGTAGGTATGTATATATATTATAACTACAGCTTCAATTGAGACCTAGACAGAAATAGATGTTAACAAAAACAGACAATATATTATACTACTAACTCCAGTATTATCAGAATAATAAATGAAATCCCCCGCTTATATAATTTACACTCCCAATCCACTCTGTGTAGGCATCTACGTCCCGTGGGCGTTGTCGACGCTCAACGCTCCCGGTTACGACAGGGTTAAGCGTGATCCACGAAGGTCCAATGAATATCATCGCCCACGCGGCACATAGGTGTTTGCGGCAACGCGTGGCGGTCTTGTATGAAATGCATAAGCCCTCAACTGAATCAGTAACCAGATACAATATTCTTGTGTCTCCAATATCTATTGTTATCCTGGTCAACGGCAGCTGAGTTATGCCAGAGCAGCATGGTAGTGACTATGAGTCCAAAGTCTCTGTGATTATATGAAAATACTAACTACTCCGCGATTTCACCCACGTGGGGATGGATGATGATGATGATGATTAATCAAATATAGCCTATGTTACTCAGGCTGAATGTATCTTTCCAATGGAGAAAAAAAAATTAAAATCGGCACAGTAGTTTTTGAGTTAACTAATTACAAATATACACACACAAAAATAAAAATGTATCCTCTTTATAATATTTGTAAATATATTTGCTAAAAATGTCGCTTATCGTTTTAGTTTAAAATAAAATTTTACTTTTGAATCTTCTTACGTACCTATATACCTATAGGACAGTATCAAACCCTATTATGAATAAAATCAGTTCTCAGTTTCTACAGTTTTATTAAATAATCACTGCATATAATAAAACTGTAGAGGTTGAATTTCTGTACAATTAAAAAAATGCTAAATACGGAGTCAGGGGGACGTAAGGAGTGAAATCGAACTAATTTAGATATTTTTCAAACTTTTTGTTTCTCTGTTTGTCTGTTCGTCTGTATAAGAGGTATTCAAATTATCAACGGGATAATTACATTTTCTAAGAGTTTCCGATATTTCGGCACTGTTGCAAGCGCCATGATCACGGATGAACTGAGGAATTGCGGGTGAATGTTTTACGAGCAGACGAAACGGTCTACCCTCTTCCGTACTCGTTTGCTATGCGAGGGACCACTACTATTGTTCGCACTGTTAGTTTTTGTATTATCTCGACACACAACACTAACCGTATCAGCTCGAAATTACTGATTTTCTTTTTACACAATCGTACCACTGGATTCCAGACGTTCGACAGTTGATAACCATCCTCACGATTGAAATTTTTAAACTTCGTGATTTCAATCGCTTCTCTGACGAGTCTTGGTATGTAGTGGCGTTCTGTAGAAAGAATCTGGGGGTTATACAACTCGATCCAGTGGTTCGTACCTGACTCCAGGAGATGTTGAGCGATGGCAGATTTTTGCGTAATGTACATGGTAATTATCCCGTTGATAATTTGAATACCTCTTATGTTTGTGACCATGATAGTTTAAAAACTTATGTTCGTCTGTATGTTTAATTAAGCCTAATCTCCGAAACGACTGGACCGATTTAAATGATTTTTTGCATGGTGGTATATATTCCTGATCAACATATAGGATATTTTGCCGTGGGGTACCGGCTTAGAATAGTACCCCCCCAACTCTACCCGTGGGTGCGTAAAAATCTGCTAAGGGATAACAATCGGAAGGTGGGCAGCAGCACCTTCCCAGTATTAAAACCCCAAAACTGCGCTCGCCAACCCGCCTGCCAAGCGTGGCGAGTATTGGCAAAATCCCCCCAATGACGGACACATTAGGAACCAGGCCCCCAGTCCCCGGCAGCCCCGCTATTCCTGGCTACGGTAGCGGCCACGGTAACGGTGGGGCAGGTGCTAAGAATCCCCAGCAGACGCCCGGCTACCACCCCCAACGACGACGACTGGCCCTGGTGACACACAACATACGCACAATGAGGACAGACGAGAAGATATATGAGCTGGAAGAAGAAATGAGTAAGTTAAACTGGGACATTGTGGGGTTATCTGAAGTCCGTAGAGCGGGTGAGGACACGATAACCCTGAAATCAGGTAACCTACTCTACTACCGGGAGGGCGACCAACAGTCCCAAGGTGGTGTCGGTTTTCTCGTCCACAAGTCCCTAACTAACAACATAGTTAAGATCGATAGCGTTTCCAATAGGGTCGTATACCTAATACTTAGAGTATCCAAACGATATTCGCTGAAGGTCATTCAGGTATACGCACCGACGAAGTCGCACCCGGATGATGAGGTGGAGGATATGTATGAGGACATTAGCCGGCCATACATACCTCTGAAACGCACTTTCTAGTTGTTATGGGGGACTTCAACGCGAAGTTGGGTAAGAGAAGCGAGGATGAGTTGAAAGTGGGGCAATTTGGATATGGACAACGGAGCCGTAGGGGACAGAGGTTGGCCGACTTCCTGGAGAAAGAGGGACTCTTTATGATGAACTCTTTCTTTCAGAAGCCACCTCACAGGAAATGGACCTGGCTGAGTCCCGATGGTTCCACGAGAAATGAGATTGACTTCATTATGACCACCAAAAGGCAAATACTCACTGATGTCTCCATGATCAACAGGGTTAAAACCGGTAGTGATCACCGAATGGTAAGAGGCACGGTAAATATTAATGTCAAACTGGAGAGGTCTCGTCTGTTGAAGTCTACGCTCCGACCCACTCGTGCCCATATTCAAGACCCCGAGAGCTTTCAACTTGAGCTATCCAATCGCTTCGATTGCCTTGAGAACATCGCTTCAATGGACGAGATCAATAACAGGTTAGTAGAAACTGTCCATACAGTGGGTTCCAAGTACTTTAAACCCCACCGTACAGATAGGCCACAGAAACTCTCCAACGATACCCTCAACCTCATGGCTGAACGACGCTCATTGAAACTGCAGTCTTCGGATGATGCTGAAGCATATAGGCTGCTCAATAGACGAATATGGAAGTCCTTGCAACATGACATCCGGATCTTTAATACAAACAGTATTAAAGAGACGATAGAGCGGAAAAAAGGCTCCAAAAAGTTTGCAAGAGACATGTCTATTGGGCAAAGCCAGTTGACGAAGCTGAAGAGAGAAGACGGCAGTGTAGCGTCGACCAAAGCAGAAGTATTAGGAGAGGTAGAGAGTTTCTACGGACAGCTATACACCTCGGTCGCTAAACCTGTTAGCAGCTCGGCCAAAGACCCAAGAGCCAAGCTGACCCGACATTATACCGAAGATATCCCGGACATCAGCCTGTACGAGATTAGAATGGCCTTGAAACAGCTTAAGAACAACAAGGCGCCTGGTGACGACGGTATCACATCTGAGCTTCTGAAAGCGGGTGGAACACCGGTACTTTAAGTCCTTCAGAAGCTCTTTAATACCGTCTTACTTGAAGGTTCAACGCCAGAAGCATGGAATAAAAGCGTGGTGGTGCTGTTCTTCAAGAAAGGTGACAACACTTTACTTAAAAATTACAGACCCATCTCGCTTTTGAGCCATGTTTATAAGCTGTTTTCGTCATAACGAACCGTCTCAGTCGCAGGTTTGATGAATTCCAGCCTCCGGAACAAGCCGGTTTCCGAAAAGGCTATAGTACCATAGACCACATCCACACGCTACGGCAAGTTATACAGAAGACCGAAGAGTATAACTTGCCTCTTTGTTTAGCGTTTGGGGACTATGAGAAAGCCTTTGATTCGATCGAGACATGGGCAGTGCTTGAGTCTCTCCAGCGGTGCCGTATTGACTATCGGTATATTGAAGTGCTGAAGTGTTTGTACAAAAACGCCTACATGTCAGTCCGAGTACAGGAGCAGAGTTCGAAGGCAATCCCATTGCAAAGAGGCGTGAGACAGGGAGACATTATATCTTCGAAACTGTTCACCGCTACATTGGAAGACGCCTTCAAGCTTCTGGAATATCAAGGACTTGGCATTAATATTAACGGCGAATACATCACTCACCTTCGATTTGCCGACGATATTGTAGTCATGGCACACTTAGTGTACGGACCGATAAGAGTGTATTTGATCTGTCTCGGTTCAGAGCAAAATCACGATGTACTAGCCTTCTTATAATGGATATCCTGTACGCTGATGACGTGTGCCTAATGGCAGATAACGTAGAATGCTTGCAAAGTTATATGAATGCTTTACAGGAATCGTGTCGAAAGTTTGGACTAGTGATAAGTGTCACCAAAACCCAGATACTTAAACAGATACCAAAAGGCTGCGACGCTAACCCTGTTGCTGTTAGTATTGAAGGAACAATCTTAGAAGAGGTTACTAGTTTCAGGTACCTGGGTTGCCAGATAAAGAATGACAACCGCCTTTCGTCAGAGATTCCTGCACGTATAGCGAGAGCTGCTGCGACATTTGGAAAGTTGAATAAGCGTGTTTGGAAGTCCCACGATATCACCCTACAGACAAAGCTTGCAGTATATCGTGCAATAGTTCTGCCGATCCTTTTATACGCCTCTGAGACCTGGTGCTTGTATAAAGTCGATATTAGGAAGCTGGATGCCTTCCACTTAAAATGCTTACGTTCCATTCTTCGTATCAAATGGCTAGATCGGGTAACAAATGCGGATGTCCTTCGTCGCTCGCAAACACACGGAATGGAGGCCCTACTGATGAGGGGTCAGTTGCGTTGGTGTGGCCACGTTCAGCGGATGGATGACTGTAGACTACCTAAGAGCGTATTCTATTCGGAGATCTCAAGTAGAAAGCGCAGCTCTGGCGGGCAGTACCTTCGCTATAAGGACGTATTTAAACTAAATTTAACTGCGTGTGGGCTTTCCTCGGAAACATGGGAGGCGGATGCACAGACTAGACTGGCTTGGCGTTCGAAGGTTAAAAAGGGAGTAGCACAATTCGAGAATACTCGCCTTTCCGAGTTAGACTCAAAGCGCCAAGCTCGCAAGAACAGACCTAAACCAGCCTACAATTACACGTACAACAGAGCAGGTCAGCTCTACTGCGTGGCTTGTGACCGAGTATTCAAGACGAAGTTTGGATTTACCAGTCACATGCGAGCACACGCCAGAAAATAGCCAGGGTCGCCATCGTCGGACACGACGCGGACGACATCATCATCATCAGTCATGGCAGAATCCATGGAAGACCTCAGTACAATGCTCGAAGGCCTCCATCGAGTTTCCCAACGGGTAGGTTTTAAGATGAACATGGATAAGACGAAAATTATGTCTAATGCCCATGTTGTACCTACCCCAATATCAGTTGGGAACTCACTTCTCGAAGTTGTTGACGAGTACATCTACCTGGGACAGACAGTCAAACTAGGCAGGTCCAACTTCGAGAAAGAGGTCAATCGTCGAATCCAACTCGGCTGTGCAGCGTTCCGGAAACTTCGCGAAGTCTTCTCGTCAAAAATACCTTAGTGCCTCAAGACAAGAGTCTTCGACCAATGTGTGTTACCAGTGATGACTTATGGCACAGAAACGTGGTCTCTTACTATGGGCCTCATAGACAAGCTCAAAGTCGCACAACGAGCTATGGAGAGGGCTATGCTCGGGGTTTCTCTACGTGATCGAATCAGAAATGAGGAGATCCGTAGAAGAACGAAAGTCACCGACATAGCCCAGAAGATTAGCCAGTTGAAGTGGCAGTGGGCAGGGCACATAGCACGCAGAACAGATGGCCGATGGGGCCGAAAGGTTCTGGAGTGGAGACCACGGACCGGCAAGCGCAGCGTAGGTCGTCCACCGACACGGTGGACAGACGACCTGGGGAAGGTCGCAGGACGACGTTGGATGCAGGCCGCTTCCAACCGGTCCTTTTGGAAAATCATGGGGGAGGCCTATGTTCAGCAGTGGACGTCCTACGGCTGAGATGATGATGATGATGATGATGATGATGATATAGGATACTTTCGATCCCGGTAAATTCACGAGTTCCCGTAGGATAGTTAAAAATCTGTAATTAACCGTATGCCGCGAGGACACGCGAGCGAGCCGCTGGAGGGTTAACATGTCAAAAGTAAATATGTCCTACATCACTGTTTATCCCAAGTTCCCAACGTAACCTGCGGATTTTAGTGTTTTTTATGATACGAGGCCCACCAGATGTTAAGTGGTAATCTCTGCTTAGAACAGATGCATGTCGTCAAAAATGACGAACTGCAGTAACCCTGAGACATTAATTTGTTAAATCTCATGTGCCTGTAATTTCGCCGGCAACCATACCCTTCAAACCAGAACACAGTATTGCGAACATTACTGCTTCACGGTACAAATAAGTTCGCAGAGGCAGTACTTCTCCGGACGAACTCCGTTCACAAAGAGTCAAACTGCCCTTAAGGTGTTGGCACTTGGTAGTAATGTAGGTACCTAGGTATTTTTATTACGTGTGGATTCAATATATGATTAGTTAATCCCCCCTGGGGATGGGCATCGGTAATGCCCAACTGAACCAGTGTGACTACATCGAGAGTATTATCAAATAAGTTTCCCGCAAACTCGGAGTCCTGAACAGAGCGAGACGGTTCTTTACTCCTGATCAGCGTTGCCTTCTTTATAAAACTCAGGTGCACCTACGTATTGAATATTGTTGCCACCTCTGGGATGGATCCGCTAAGTACCTTATGGATGCTCTCGATAGATTGTAACGTTGCGCTGTTCGTATTGTTGGAGACACTGAAGTCACTCAACACCTAGAACCCCTACAAATGCGTAGAACTATAGCTTCTCTAAGCGTTGTTTACCGTTTGTTTCATGGCGAATGTTCTGAAGAGCTCTTTAATCTTATTCCTTCCTCACAATTCCGATCCCGAACTACTCGTTCCGGCCTAGCATTGCATCCATATACTGTTCAAAACTTCATACCACGAACCAAAAAGTGTGGCAGTTCCTACCTAGTAAATTGTGGAATGCTCTGCCGACGTACGTATTTCCTTGCAGATGATGACCCTGGGTCTTTCAAGCGGGGCGTGAAAAAGCATCTCTTAGGTCATCACAGGGGTAGCTAATGGTCATCGCTTCTTGATTCCATCTTCGCTTTCCATCAGGCAGTCATTCAATCAATACTTTTTTCTACCGACTTCCAAAAAAAAGGAGGAGGTACTCAATTCGACTGTATGTTTTTTTTAAATGTTTGTTACCTCATAACTTTCGACTGATTCTCAAAATTCTTTTTTGTTTGAAAGCTGGTGCTTCCCGTGTAGTCCCATTTAAATTTCATCAAATTCCGTTTAGTAGTTTTTGAGATACACTCCAAATAACTGAATAGAAAGGAAGTCAGTATTAAATTTTTCATATTGTAACACCCTTATAACCTACCAGGTATAAGGCCTACATTAAACATTTCACATCATTCCATTTCTATCCGTCTAATTAGGCGCGGCAAATAATTTTAGTTTCATTCGATGTAAAACTAAAATCTAAGATTTGCCTCTACCTCTGTTATTCCTTTGTTTCTTCCCTACCTATTTATCTACGCAAGTCCCCTGGGCAACGGACCTGAACGATCCTTGACAGATCAGGGTAAATGTGCGCCCGTGACGCACCGGTGTTTTAGCCTAATGCTTGTCTATTTGGGGCCGGAGGGATTCCTGTTACAATTGCAACGTCTACAAACAGCTTCTATACTTTGTCAGTAGAAATGAAATTAGGTTGAATAAAGGTTACATTTTTAACTAGCAAGAATACCTTTGCAAATGTAACATAACTTGTTGTTCGCGTGAAACAGAGCAAACTGTCCATTATCTGGACCAGTGGTGCTTAACATGTGGTCCACGGACCACTGGAGGTCCTGGAAGCATTCGAAGTGGTCCGCGAAGCCATATTCAAAATATTTTTGGATCTAAATTGCAATCATTTTCACAAAGGTTCTAGAAATACTGCTAATGAGAAATATAACGTTTTCATCATATATTTGAATACGAAAACTAATGTGGTTTGTACACATTTTTAATATGAATGATATAATATATAGTGCGAAGCGAGGCGCAACCGCGAGCGTCCTACACTCTCCTAGAACAAGTACAATTTGAAAAATTTAATACCGACTTCCATTCTATTCAGTTATTGGAGTGTAACTCAAAAACTACTAGACCGAATTTAATGAAATTTAAATGGGACACGGGAAGCATTAGCTTGCAAACGAAAAAACAATTTTGAGAATCAGTTCACCCTTTCGAAGGTTATGAGGTAAGAAACATAAAAAAATACAGTCTAATTGAGTACCTCCTCCTTTTTGAAAGTAGGTAGAAAAGACCGGGTGTGGTTGAAACTGTAGTCGGAAAGATCTAACTTTTTTTCGTGAGTAAATCCCGTTGTTCATATTAAAAATATTTAAATACGGTTAAGTACGGCTTAACAATTTTATGTTTTTTTGCATATTTTTTTATAGATAGAACTGTGAACTTTAATGTATATCACTGTAATCTCTGATATTTTTCAACAAACGGTGGTCCTAGGTAACACAGAAATTTGAAATTGTGAAATGGTCCCTTATCACTAAAAGGTTAAGAACCAATGATCTAGGGTAACTGTGACACAGATAACTCATATTTTGTACACCGTAGGGTGATGCGTTGTCGCTTTTGATACGAATACATTTTCGCAAATTGTTTGCGCTGCGGCCTCAGACAAGCGCGGATCCACCGTTGTGGGCACGATGGGCATGCCCACAACCCTAAAAGACTTGGAACGTCTGACGTCACACTTTCATATTCGACACACCGATGATATGACCTTTGATAAAAAGTACAAAACCTGGATACCGATGAAATTATTAACGTTTTAGCGAAAAAGAAACGTAAGCTTCCTTTAACATTTAATTTGACATCATTTGATATCCTTTGTAGTTGTTTCCAGCGAAGTTACAGAGCAAGAACATCTTATATCTCATAAAAAGCGCAATGCTTTGCCATGCACGGTTTTAAAGTGTTGTACCTAGTTCAAAATTCTGAATTGCACTGGACTGATATGGGCAAGCGTGACGCTTAACATCAGGCGAGCGACTTGATACTATATCTATCATGAGGGAGTTCATGCTCCGACTAGTACTTTGATGATTTTCGGGTGGCTGTGACCACAAGTTTTTTTTGTGGGTAGGATCCGCGCCTGTTCAGAGGTTTCGAACGAAACGTGATGCAGTGAATAATGGAATTAAAATTTTATCATTTTTTTCGCAAACAAGTGAAGACACAATTCGTGCTCCTCATGTTAAGCACTAATATTGCCCATTATAGTTGCAGTTCCACCCTCAGCTAAGAGCTGTAGTTTTGTGTGGCACAGCACTGTGCTCGCCACCCCGAAACATTGGTTTTGAGTCTCTTTCGCCCAGTGATTTAACTAGACCTCTAAGTATATATCGGATATGTAAAATAGATAACGCAAATGCGTGTACTTTCAAACCCCGACCGAGCGTCAAGGTTGGCCGCCGCTACTTACAGACCCACAGATATAAATATATATATATATACAGTACAATAAATAACGCAAATGCGTGTACTTCCCGTTTCCAAACCCCGACCGAGCGTCAAGGTTGGCCGCCGCTACTACAGTCCGCGCAGTGTCTGTCAAAACTAAAAAACCTCGTTGCTTGACAATTAACTGCAATAGCCCAAAAATTTTAACCCCCAAAGGGAAGGACATTATTTCCTATCTATCAGGTAAGTTATTTGTATTATGCGCAAATTCACGGCGTGATTTCAATACAGATCTTGCTTGATACTTGCGTTACCTATTGTAGGTACATATATCTGTCCTTTGTTCTGTGGTGAAACCCCGTAGGCATTTGGTCGCCAGGTAATGTACTGCCTGGTTTTACAATGGTTAAACATTTTTCTATGGAATTAAACAGACGGACACGACATAACGGCTTGAAACGGCACCAAATAACTAAATATTCTATAGTAATAATTCTTCGACTGGCGCTGCCGCCACTAAAGCGGAGGACCTCATACGTCATAAATGTGTCGCTTACCTTCAAACTCGGATAAACCCACTCTACCCTCTTAAGAGATATATAAAAAAAGTGATAGTAATCTTAATTCGATGATTTATAAGGCACTTTTCTATTTATTATGGCAACAGTATTGAAGAAAACGACCCTGTTCAGCAAATTCAGTATTAGAACCATTCATTCTTTCAAAAATTACATAGCTTTATTAACCTTCATTTGATAAAAAGAAAAAAATACTAATTTATCTATCTTTGAAAAACTGAGTATGGATTTATAGTTTCATATTAGGCCGCTTGCGGGCTTTACTTGGTGACACAATTTAATTGGAATTATTTATGGGAACTGTCTAAAAAATAAAAATAAATTATAAAAACCGGGAGTGTACGTTGCTACTGTGGCAGAGTTTCCATCGAGTGACGGCCATGTTGAACATACTGTTATATATATATATTCCTATTAGATTAGTTTTTATACACTCGAGAGCAATGAATCCGGGTCACTTAAAGAATCCTAAAAATCTCGGAAACTAAAAATGCTAGGTTAATGCAATAAATTGTATTTAATAGACAATGTAATACTCCTTAAATGAAGGTATTAAAACTTCTTAGTTATTGTAAAGTTATATCATAAAAAAATCTAATTTGAAAAAGGGCCACTTTCGAAGATGGAACTACGAAATTACAGCATTTGGTTTTGCTTTTGTTTGTAATCTGTCATTTATGTGGGTACATAAACCATGTTGATAGTGCTCTATATTCATTATTCAAGCTGAAATTATGTCGCTTACGCCTGAAGAATGCACCAGAATACTTACAATGCTGGAAACCAGCCGGAGTCAGCGCGATACAGCCAGGACTGTCGGTGTGTCGCTGTCAACAGTACAAAGAGTTCTCCGACGTTACGAAGAAACTGGTTCTAACCTACGCAGACCAGGAACGGGCAGAACCAGGTGTACCACAGCACGAGAAGACCGATACTTGGTGCTTCGAAATCGCTTTCTCACAGGAACTGAACTCACAAATCAGTTTCGACGCCTCGGAGGAAGTAACCCAAGTGCATGGACAGTAAGACGTCGGCTTGTTGAATCTAACTTAAAACCCCTTAGTCCTGCAAACGGCCCTAAACTGGAGCGTGGGCATCGTATTTCAAGAGTAAGATATGCCCAGAGCCACGTAAATTGGAGTATTGAAGATTGGTCAAAAGTTATGTTCTCCGACGAATCAAAATTTATGCTCTACAAGCACGATGGAAGACACAGAGTGTATCGAAGACCAGGGGAAAGATTCAAGCAAGCATGCATCGAAGAAAAAGTAGCCTACGGTGGTGGGTCTGCACTTGTGTGGGCCGGAATTTCTTCTGAAAGTCGCACAGAGCTGGTGATCATAGAAAACGGCTCTTTAACTAGCGAAAGATATGTGGAAGAAATCCTCAATGATCACGTTGGTCCATTTATGGTCAATTTAGGTGAGGATGCTATATTTATGCATGACAATGCCCGACCTCATACAGGTAGGATTGTGAATGACTACCTTCAAGAGATGAACATTACTCGTATGGAGTGGCCAGCGCGCAGCCCGGATATCAACCCGATCGAGCATGCTTGGGACGAGCTAGGCAGATGCGTAAAACAACGAAACCCTCCCCCAATCACGCTTCGTGAGCTCAAAATTGCTCTCACAGAGGAATGGGAGAATATTCCCCAAAATCGTATAAGGAACTTGGTGTACAGCATGCCAAACCGCGTAAACGCAGTAATGGAAGCACGAGGAGGCAATACGAAGTATTAAAATTCAAGAAAATCGTAATAAAGTTCAAAAATTTCATGTTTCCTATTTTTGTTTTAAGGAGAGATCAGCAGTTTTTTTTCTTTATGTAATTTAGTGTTAATAAAATGTATGGTGACTCATATTTTTTTTACTTTCATTTAAGGAGTATTACATTGTCTATTAAATACAATTTATTGCATTAACCTATCATTTTTAGTTTCCGAGATTTTTAACATTCTTTAAGTGACCCGGATTCATTGCTCTCGAGTGTAGTTACTTTTAATATTTTGATAGTAAGTACGAGAGATTATTGTTTTGGTAAATTAAATTATCTATCGGCCACTGTCCAATCCCGTATGTATACTATCGTTCTTTGGACACGTTTCCAGGCGAGACGACTCTATAGAGCACCTAGTCGTCCAAGGCAGAGTGGAAGGCACCAGACAGCGCGGCAGGTCACCGATGCAATGGACCGACCAATTCAAGTGTGCGGTCGGTGGTTCCTTGCATGAGTGCACCAGGATAACCGCTAACAGGCAAAAATGGCGTGACATCGTGAGGCGTATAACTTCTGGCCCCACCAACACTACTACATGGCGATCACGACCGCTCTGTCAAGAGCGCAACGAAGAAGAAGAAGAAGAAGAAGAAATTAAATTGCTTTATCCTGGGTACCACAGAATGATGTAGGCTGTAGTGTAAGCCGTATTAAAATATAGTAAGTGGGTCAGTCCATTAAAATAAACCAACATTTGACAGGTCGTAACCGGAAAACCCTTAATTCAAACGACGTAAAGGTAAGTTTATGGCATTATGACGCATTAATACCTTTAAGGTAATTTAAGGGGCTTTTAGGGCCAAATATCAACATCAAATTACTGCGCACATAATTGTACAAGGGTCACCACGTTCTCTACATTTTAGGTTAAGTACTTACCTCTACGTTTTAGTTGATGAATTATATCGGGGTATACGTACCTATATAGGTACCTATTCGTTTTGATGGTGGGTAGTTGTACAAAACTGTAGTTCTTAGTTTGAATGTTAGGTATTAAATTGCAAGACTTCGGACGCATTTTACTATAAAACTTTAGTCAGGGGGACTAAGTAAACTACCTCCAGTTGTAAAGAGGTTCGGTGCACAGTTTTGTAGTTATTTATGTACCTGACCAAGGTACATACAGTGTTGTAAGAATGGTGGAAACTAATTTTACAGCTGAAGCGAAGGCAAGAGAAGCTTAACTTATTAAGATGAAAATCGGTCGCCGGATGAGCACGTAAAGTTTTGTACTATTATATTCTACTAGCTGATACCCGCGACTTCGTCTGCGCAGGATTAGTACTTCGTGTAGCTTATTATCTTCTCCAAGGCCATACTTATATATCTTTATACCAAAATGTCATAAAATATTTACATGGTCAAACGCAATTGCTATAATAGTATAATGCTATTATTTCCATTACGAAGTCTTTGTAGGTACATCCGGACATTCGTACCCTGCTTCCCTATTTGTTTTTATATAGTATTGTATTTAGTATTTAAAGTGTTGTGTTTGTTTTGTTTTGTATTCTTACAAAATGCGCTCTTATGCAGTCGTGTGTGACGTCATCGCCAGCCCCAACGGAAGACCATCGCTGGTTGCTTCAACGCAATCAGCTTTATGCTGCGTTGGGGCTGTGTTGTAGTGAAACAATAGATTGTGTAGTGTAGAAAATTATTCATTAATTATATGTATATTTTAGGCAAAATGTCATATTGTTTTACATCAACAAATATATTTTCTTTCTTTCTTTCTAATATTAGTAAATTTAAATACTTAGTAAATCAATCAGTAAACACTAATAATAAAATACAGTACCTACGTACATACTACGTACATATATAAATCACTGTCATTACATTTCATCGCCATTGACGATATTTGTATTGCATTTCATCACCCTTGATCATCGAGCACGTCTAGTGTATCGAGCTGAAACTGACACAAACTTAGACAGAACTGTAATCATTACGATCTTGTCGTAGGCGGAGATTTTGTTTTTTTTGTCTATAATGTGCCTAAGAATTTTCTTCTCTCTGCTTTTTCACCCGCGTAGTGATGGATGATGTTGATGATGAAAAGTAGATTATGTGCTATTCCAGACTAGTCTGGAAGAGATAGATTACAATCAATCTCTGTGCCAAATTTCATCAGGGATATTATGTATCTTAGTTGCTAACAAATGTTGATTGAAATCTTGAAAAATGGCGGCTCTATGTCAGTTTTGGCAACTCCAGTAAGCAAAAATGTTAGTAAGTTGAAGACTGGAGCTGACAAAAGTGACATAGAGCCGCCATTTTTTTCTATTTCAATCATTATTTGTTAGCAACTGAGATACATAATAGCATAGTAGATCCGTTCAGCCGTTCTGCCGTTTTTGAGTAGGTAACAAACATCCATATATCCATCCATCCATCCAAACATTCATAATTTATAATATTAGTGTGATAGTGGAATAACAGAGCAGGTATGTAGGTACTTACCTAATCGTTTAACTTCAATACGTTATAAGCATAAATTACTGAAAATGCATCAATGTATAGTAGGTGGTAAGACTGCTATTATTTATAAGCAGTCTTTGAACGAACTTTGACAGAAACTTCTACTAAAATCATCAGGTAAATCGCTAAACTTGTTTGAAAAGGCTAGTGAATTCCAACAATTTACTTTAACTAACATTGCAGACGCCCAGGCGTTTGTTAGCTGATAAACTGAGGGGATTTAGAGAATCGTGCTGACGTTAGTCAATACTAATAACAAGGTGAACGACTTTTCTACGGTTCTTGAATAGAGGCCTGGCAGGTCTGACTAGTGTAATAAAGCGGCAATTTCATATGCTATTATATGTACCAACTTTATATAGTTATGTAGATTCGAGTCCTGAGTGAAGCGAGGGGTTCAAGCCGCCCAAGACCAAGCCAGGCTTTATCCTCGAGGTGCATACTCTACTTTTCATACCTACTGCGAGGCAATAAAAACTCAGCAGTGCATGTACCGTAATAGTCGTTAAATTTGTCGAGTCGCTAAGATCGATAAATTTCGGCTTATACGATCGTCAATTTTTAACAGTATATCGATTATTATGAATTGTTTGCATTTCACAATGCGTCCTTCTATCACTTGAAGATTTCTACGAGCATTTCGCTCTTCTACGATCAAAATAAGGCCGAATCTATTTTTTTATTGAATACTAGCTGCGCCCTGCGGTAACACCCGCATGATGATGGAGATGATAACGATGTTGATGAAAATTATCCTATGTGCTAATTCAGCGCCCCATCTACCTCCATGTCAAATAACATCAAAATTGGGCCAGCCGTTTGAGCGTAAGAGAATAACAAACATCCATTCATCCATAAATACAAATTTTCGCGTTTATAATATTAGTAGGATCAAACGCAACTAAACAATATCCCCAGTCCCGTCGTAAGAAGCTATATCGAGGTCATTTTCAAAGCTGACAAAACAATCGTTAAAATCGATTACATAGACGATCTCAAACGTAATTTAATAGTTCCATGATAGGGTTATCGTTATAATCGTAAAAACTTATCGAATTTGTCTACCGATCGCTTAATTTTGTTACTTACTAGCAATGATCGACACAAGATCGATATAGCCAGTTTTTTCGAAGTATGACGAATTCAAGACTCAAATTTATAGATCGGTAAGTTCGGGACTTGCACTGCAGAGCTTTAAAAAAACAGTTATTTAGGTAGGTAGGTAGGTACCTACTTTTAGGACTGAAGCGTGAATGAGAATGGAAAAAGCTTGTACGAGCTCGTAAAGGTGTTTGGAATGGAATACTTATTTGTGTGACAAACAGTTTGACCACAAAAAGATCCATTTGTGGGCAGAATTGATGGAAAGGTTGAGGTAAGTAATAGACACTCATCGTACCGAGTCGACGGCATTGATAGAGATCACCACTTGCCAAACACGGATAAAATAAACCGCATTTGAGCCAGTATTAAAACTTTGATAACCCTAAGGAAAATAACAATTTGGCAAAGGTAATCAGCACCACTACTCTCAATTTAATTTACAGCAGCAATCACGTTAAAATAGCTAGCTATATATAAGCATGCTCTTTTTCGGACCGACTTCAAAAAAGGAGGAGGTTAAATTCTCATTTCGACTGTATTTTGGACGTGATAACGTCTTATAAATCGATTGAAATTTTCGTAACTAAGTAATTATTACACATTTTAATGTCATTTTGACGGTTTAACTTACGCAGTAGGTATCGTGACCATCCGGGCAATTTCTTCATAGAGTACTTGCATACCCGGCTGCATCCGCGCTAGTACTGAGTACAGTAGCCTTATAAATCTATGGACGCCGGCTGCACGCACGAAAAAGCTAGACTCATTGTCACGTTCCGCCTGAGCCGAGCGTGCAAGCAGAGCGCAGAACAAGCGAGGCATTATGACGTTATCACGTAAAATATTCGTCCATAAACCAACTTTACAGAAACTATTTTTTTTATGTTTGTTCCCTCAGAACTTTCGACTGAGTGAAAAATGTTTGATGATTCTCACCTCGTGGTCCATTTACGAGTAAATTTCATCAAATTCGGTCAAGCGTTTACTTACAAATTACAATCCAATAACGGAAAAGTGTTTGGCCTATTTTGATGATATCTTAGATAATAAAGAACGTAGGTAAGGACTCTGAATGACAATCGATCCTGTAAGCAGCAAGGGTCACTAAAATGGGTGACTGACTTCAACACTAAAAAGTGTGAAATAACTTGTCGAAGTCGGTACCATGCGCACAATATTGTGATAATTGGCACTTTTGAATTATCTTGGTACTGGTTTCAACAAGTTCATTCACTCTTCTTAGTGTTGAATTCGGTTACATTTTTTGGTAAAAAAACTGTTTCATTCATTTTAGTGACCCTGGCTGCTTACAGGATCGATTGTCAATTTTTTTTGTATTTATTTACAAGTGAACTATTGATGTATTTATCATTGTTCAAAGTATTTATGTTAATAATTATTTATAGTTTGCTAATGGCAATATTGGTGAGCCATCATCTTTGAACGCAACATTTCTAAATATATTTTTTATCTGAACGCAACCTGTCAACACTTTTCTCGAAACTACCCTCATTTTCCGTATTTTCTCGTTACATAATTCTTGACAAGCTGGGGAGGTAGTTGGAAAAGTGGTTGACATCTGACCAGAACGCAAACGAGTCGAGAGCTCCATAACACTACTCAATAGACAGTCATGATACTCCCAAGCATAGAGAAAATTTGTATACTGGAGATTTGTATGTTCAATTTGTATGCTCCCAAGTACCTGCACCGTATCTACATTTAAAACTGATTTTTCTCCACCACTTGTCGCTTATAGTAAGCTCGGCACTCCTACAAAAGCCATATAAGAGTTACAAGTTGAAGTTGACAGCAACCACGTGACACTGGCACAATTGCGATATTATTCCGTCGCAGAAGCCATACCCAAGAAGTCAACTTTCCTCAATAATATTGCTAAACAGAGTATGGACGGAAAGGCAACATCATCCCGCACTACAATCATCTTCGGATCAAATCAAACAACCCGAGAAAATCAACGTCAATGTAGAAAGGAAAAGAAACAATACGGAGCGTCGTACGACACCAAGTACGCTGGGCGAGCTGAACCAGGTAGCCTTCCAAATTGTTTCCTTTCACTACCAATTATACTTGTATACCAGTACTTAAAATTTTTGATATTTTTTGTCAGGTAGGTACCTCAGACAAAATAAAAAAGTATAGACAGAATGTTGTGAACAGAGAAGTGAAGCCGGTTTTCTAAACTACATATGCGTGTATCGGTACTGAAATGATAATTCAAATTAAATTAAAATTATTAAAAACTAATAAGTAATTAATAAATTGACATTAAATTATAATTAAAACTTTACGTGTTGCTTCCACACGCCGCGATAGTTCCACTGACAAGTCAAGGCGTAGTATCGTTGTAGGTTTTGTATGTAAATATGTATGGACACGGCGAGGCGTAGTTTCACCCTCAGACAAAATAAAAAGTCATTTTGTCTGAGAGTTTCACCCGGCCTCACTTTTCTGTTCACAACATTCTGTCTTCACTTTTTTATTTTGTCTGAGTCAGGTACCTAGTCAGAGTCAAGTACTTTAATATTATGTGTCACTAGGCCCTGATCTGTATAAGTCACATTCTATAAAGCCAATGTAAATTCATGGATGCATTATTAAAAATATATAGAGGAATTGACGAGAAAAACACTAAAACAATGTGATTGCATGATTTTATACAATTTGCCTATGATGCACTCGCACCTGTTTTTTGGGAAACAAATCATTGCTAATATATTATTGTTAAAGTAATTGATAACATTAAAACCATAAAATAAGCTTTTTTAGCATTATTTGGTAAAAGCTTACCATTGGCCAGTATTGCTAAGCCCCCTAAATAAATTCTGAATAAAAATGCTTACCATTTTGCAAGTTATGTTTAGATCTGATAACCCATAAGCATACAGATTAGGTTTATAATTAAAATTAATTATATGATTAGGTACATATATGTCACTCATATATCTAAGACAAATCAACTAATACTACTATTTGAGTTTAAAATAACTCTATATAGACATTTAGGCTGTATGATGATTCTTACATATCCTATACATACATACCTAATATTATTTATTTGTTTATAGACAAGCAGCAAATTGCTGATGTGTCTATATCACACAGTATTGAAAGTTATTAATTTCACTTTGGATGTTCACTTATTAAAGTTGTAGTTTATTTATGATGACCCACTGGATCTAGGTTAGTACTTGTACTAACCTAGCTCCAGTTACCTAAAAAATCAACAGTGGATTGGATTAATTATTGATATAGAATAAATCAGACTTTCATCAGGTCAAGTTGTGTCATTAGTTCTCGCCCCATATGGCGATTTTATAGGTAACTAGAGCTAGGTTAGTACATACATCAGTTCGTAGCCAGTTATTGAGCCAATTCTTAAAACAGTTGTAATTAAAACAGTTAATATTTGGGCACATGGATAATAAAAGACATGAATAGGTATTTCAATGGTGTATTACTTATACTTAAGTGAATGAACTTTCCATAAAGTCCTTACATATCTGCACCTTTACCCATCTTATCCTCTTTGAATAACGAGCTATTAGTATTCTTATTAATCCGCACAATTTTTCCCTGCATTTCTCTCGGGATTCCATGTTTTATCAACATATGTTTTCTTACTGTTTGTGCTTTTGCATAGGTAACATTACAAACTCGACACAAATATAAATACATTCTATCGTGAATATTATTCGAATGAGCCAACATTTCGCTGCGACGGTAGAATTTACGAGGACAGTAGTTGCATGGAACACTCTTCTCTTTGTGACATTTTAAGTGGTTGCTGTAGATTGCTTGGCGTCGAAAGCTTAAGCCACATTTTTCGCATGTGAATGGACGTTCTCCTGTGTGAAATCGGATATGTTCAATTAGTTCGATACGCCTCCCAGCTTTGAAAGAGCAGTAGTCACACTCTAGACAGGGACCAATGCCATGGCGATATACCTGATGTTGAGTCATTTCTGCAAGCACAGGGAATCCCTTACCACATTGATCACATATATAACGACAGACACCATGTCTTTGCATGTGATAGTCATATGTAGCCGGATTTGCTAAGGTTTTCTGACATATATTACAGGTGAAATCACGCTCTTGAGCCTTTTCTTTTCTGCCTGCGATAAGTTCTCTTTTCATTTTCCTTCTTCTATTTTCTTGTTTGATTTTGGAAGAGACTAACTTTTCAATTGAGTCGAGAAATGTGTCCACATTATCGGAATCACTGTGAGACAAATTTTCGAGGTTGGTGTCATCATTTACAAATAAGTTATCATTACTATCGCTATTTTCGTTTACTTTTGAAACATCAACTTCCACTTTTATTCTGGGTTGAGTATCTTCAATTTTAGGGTGATATTCTTCAGTAAGAGACTTCATATCTTCTTCGAACCGAGCGGTACTGGCAAGGGCCGAAGTAGGTTTCATCTCTTCAGGAAAATATTGACAAAACAGCGTATATTGACATACCACTTCCTTCACCATTTCACCGGATAAATTTTGCTTCATACTGAAATTGATTAACCTTGATAATTTCTTGTCACTTGTTTCACATTGTAGGATAAATACTTTGAATTTTTCAAGCAATTTCGTACATTCCTTGCATATTTTTGTAGGTAAATAATCGTTTTGCTTTACTGTAATATTGGTCAACTTTTCGAAGGATTCACCGTAAAAAGTAAGTCCATTTTCATCGGCATTATCAGTTAAAGGAACCATCTGTTCGTTCTTATCGTGCTGTAAACAAATACGGCATATTGTATTAAACGTTTTATCATAATTTTCCATTGTTTTGCCACTTTTCGATGAAAAGAAAAATAAATTACAAAACGAACAGGAAAACCAGTGTTGCCAACTCGGTATATGGTTCATGGGCTAGATAGAATATGAAAAAGGGCTAGATTTACACAACTAATGTAAAAAGAGGGCTAACTAATTATTAAACAAAGGTAGTTTGCAAAAATAGTTAAGTAGCAGTTACAAATAAAATAAAGAATTTCGTAGTATGAAATATTATTTAATCACAAAATTAAAACAATAAGAAACAGGAATCCTCGCTAAGTAATTTACCTACTATACATGCCTTCAAATAAGTCTGTACCAAATTAAAGACCTAGGATTTCATCTTGTGCTGACGAAGTTGATGGCTCAGGCTTATTGCGTAGGTACAGCTTTTCTTAATTTATATATATATTTTTCATGTCATCAATTTTTAGGAGATTCTTCGGAACTTTATTTTTAGCAAGTTTGCTTGAATTTTATTCAAAAACTTCCTTTGCTCTTAGTTTGTCTATGGTTTTGTTTGGGGCTAAATTTAGGGCTAGGGGCTAATTCATTATTATGGGGGCTGAACAAGCAGAAAAAATGCTAGATCTAGCAACGAAGGGGCTGAGTTGGTATCACTGAGGAAATCACAGGAAATTAAGGTTTTGTTTCTTATATAATTTGACTCGTACGATTGTACATTTGCCATACCTTGTTCAACTTTAACTTGTACATATAAATACACACACACTCAACAAGAACCTTTGAAGAAAGACTCGATGGTGACAATTATAAGAGGAATAGAAGGCTTCTATTGGAAATAAAAAAAAACGACAAAGAACACATAATTGGACTAGACACACAGACTAATTGAATTTAAAAAAAAAATTGAAACTAAAGACATGGGGCCTTACTATGAGCTCTTTGAGCAGGACTTGCTAGACAACTGTCCGGTTTATTCGTACCATGACAACTTTAAAGCAGGCCTGCCCACGCCTACCATTCAAGAACCGCAGATAAACCATTCACCTGTTTTTTTGTATCGACTATCGTTAACATGTCGCTCTAAATCCACTCAGTTTATTAACTTACAAACGTCTAGGCATCTGCAATGTTGGTTATAGTAAATTGTTAGAATGCCAGAGACAATATTATCCGTTCACTTTTGAGAAAACCATATTCAAACATTTCACCTAAATCAGCATCATGGTATGATTTCATTCAAAACTGTTTATGTCAGGTTGAAGAACTGCACGGAACTTGCATGGTTTTTACGAAGCTGATAGTAAGGCCCATGAAGATGAATGGGAGAAAGAAGAAGTAGGTATTTTACTCTTTGAAGAAGATTCACTGAAGAAAAGGCAGTAAGGTCGTCAATACTATAGCCTGGCCAAAAAGCCAAAGGAAAAAAAAACAACTTTAACTTCATATTGACTATTGACACTGAAGCGTGGATATAGTAGAAAAGAAGCGAAGGAGGAGACTGGTCTAGGATGATGTATCACAATGGACAGAGCGATGAGGCGTTGCCACTCCGACGTTCATTCTGTCTACACATTGTCTAGCTTCTCTTTCTATTACACGAATTGTCATATAGAATAAACGAGAAAGCTAATGTAAGGTTGGCAACCCCGCGCTTCGTGTCCTTTTTTGTCAGACTTGTAGGCCACAAAATTGCAACGCATCATATTTAAAAGTGAAATTAAATGGAAACATCGTCATCACAGTGTTACATAGTGAAACAATGTCGTGTTGTGCTGTGTTTTGTCCATCAAGAACAACTAAAGGAGGAGTAAAAGATCCAGAACTATCATTTCACACGTAAGTCTTTGTTGCGTTTTTTTTTCTAAAATAACCAATTTTAAAGCAAAATAACATCTTATAACATGACAACTTTAAAGAAGGCCTGCCCGGGCCTACTATTCAAGAACCGCAGAAAACCCGTTCACCTGTTTTTTTTTGTATGGACTCTCGTTAACATGTCGCTCTAAATTTACTTAGTTTATTAGCTTACAAACGTCTAGGCGTTTGCAATGTTATTTATAGTTAATTGTTAGAATGCCTTTCCACATCGCCAAAAGTGGCGACAGCAGCTTGGAAAAGCTCATTGTGGTGGGAAACGTGGAAGGGAAACGCTCACGAGGCCGGTCTCCGACCAGGTGGTCTGACCAACTTAAAGAAACACCAAGGTCCCGCATTAACACCGCTGTGGAGATGGCCACAGACCGGAGCCGATCGAGACAGTTCGTTAGAACGAAGGTGCTGCCATAATGATCACGATCCTTAATCATGAGGGAACGACCGAAGAGAGAGAGAGTTAGAATGCCAGACATAGTATTATCCGTTGACCTTTAAGAAAACAATATTCAAACAGTTCACATAAATGAGCGTCATGGTATGATTTCATTCAAAACTGTTTATTCAGGTTTAAGAACTGCACGGAACCTGCCTGGATTTTACGAAGCTGATAGTAAGGCCCCAGGCTTAAGGAGTATATATTTTTTTCATCATATCACTTCCAGGTGGTGGTAAATATTTATGGCTTTAAAGCTTTAATTTAAGTATATCAACAGCATTGTTTTACGCCTCGCAGCTAGTGATGTACCACAACAATGCAAAAGTTTGTGTATAAATATGGTCGACTAGCTTAACCGCCAGCAGCTTCGCTCGCTTGGTCTTGGTGTAGTGCCGTTGAAAGTGCCGTTTTGGAACCTCGAGGTCATGGGTTCGATCCCCGGATTAAACAATTATTGAGTTTTTCTGAGTAACAAAGACATTCTTGATAACAATCTGGAGACTTGAACAGCGCCCCGTAGATGGCAATAGACTCGCCCACTGTTACATGATCATGCGATCAAAAACATATTGTTGGAAGATTATATAGCGCATTGCGGTTTCACCTCCGTGGTGATGGATGGTGATGATTAGGAAAAGTATCCTATTAAAATACTGCTGCTTAACCCTTCAAGGGTATCTAGGCGAAACTATTTGTTAGATTGTGTTTAAAAATAAACATGTTAGAATAGAATTATTACCTATAGAAGGAAGATCTCCTTAAAACCTCTTCTCAAAACGCGCGCTACAAATTCGCTATGTGTGCTGTATTTACATATTTTACATGTGGGCAATTGGGTTATTGGTAAAAAATGTCTATAAAACATGTTTAAACAATATTTTTTACTAATAATAATAGTTCGAAAGTTAAGATTTGCACATACTTTATACTTAAAGCGCATATCTTAATTTGTATGTCGATATTTATAAAATCTTATTAAAAGCCGGCTAAGTGCGAGTCGGACTACGCACGAAGGGTATCGTACCATTATCTAAAACTGGTCAAGCGCGTGTCGGACTCGCGCACGAAGGGTTCCATTATCTATAAATCTCCCATACAACAGACATAATATTTTTGCAATTTTTATTAATAATGATCGGTAATCCTTCGTGCCCGAGTCTGACTCGTATTTGACCGGTTTTTAGTATTTGTTGTTATAGCGGCAATAGAAATGCATTATCTGTGCCAAGGGCTTTGATCCTATCTGGCATATCTACCCGCCACCGTAGTTATTTGTTTTTAAATCGCGGCGCATGATACGAGTAAAGTTGTATGCATGGGTAGAAGACACATAGACGAACAAAAAATAGCATGTAACATAGTACCCCAAAGTGTGCACGTTACCGAGATATTTGGAGGTAAAGATCGACATGTGAGTACAACGACAATCATTAAAAATAGAGTAATTATGTGATTCTAAGCGTCCGATTGTATCCAAGTAATCGTTTTCAGGTTGATTATTATTATTACTGTTTATTGGTTGAGAGTAGGTAGGTACATTATACTACTAGAAAACTACTACTATAAATAATTATATCATTGAAGTGTATGAAGATTTAGAAACTGATTTAGAACTCACCCAATTCGGCATTGTAGCTCTCTCATTGGCTCGCAAGAGCTAAAATACAATCACAACATCAAATCACTCACATTATTTATTATATCCCGCAGTATTTCATTTACGTCTTGCTGGATAATAGTTAATAAGGCAGAAATAAACTTATTGGACGCTACTGCAACTGTCCTGTTGAAAAAAATAATTTGGTAAGTACTTGTAGAGCGTTCCAGCTATAGATAAGGGTCGGCGCAGTATGAAAGGGTATGAGGTACCTGCTGTGGCCTACTCAGCCCTTAACGCCCATACAATCCCGTTGCAGCGAAGAGCGCGGAGGGAAATCCTCTTCATCAGCTCCGGGGGCCGCACGGGTTTGAGTAAAGCCCAGCAAACGGGTTACCAACAAATCTGCAGCGCAGGGGGCAAACGCCCAATACCGACTCCAGGGGAAAGCGAGGGGGTAGTAAAGTGGCCTTTCGGGCGTATTTTAGTAGTAATTAAAGTGTAAATTCTGCCGTCCGCCGCGTAGATACGCTGGACGGGATAATCAGGGTCCACCAGGGAATGTGAGGGACTCTAAAACAACTTTTGCAGCCAAAACAAACACTCAAATTTTAGATGCCGTTTTCACATTGTCGTCGTCACCGGGCGCTAGGGTTGGGACCCAATTCGTGTACCGTGAATCCAAGCAACCGTAACAATCGACTTTTATCAATCTATCGACTACGTAAAATTATGAAACGCGGAATAACGCCTATACGTTTCGCTAGGAGACACTCTTTGTGAGGCGAGGTAAAAAATATGGACTAGTAGTTCGGCGATAAGTAGAGAACAGTCATATTAGAGCAATTTTCCGCAGTACCTCACAACTCAGTATCTCGGAAACCACTTGACCAATTACGCTCATATTTGAAATTCGTCTTTAAAAGCAGGTTACCTAATATATGTAGTTATGTCTAAATCGGTTAGTAAATAGCGCTGCATCAAACCCTTGTTAGAAAGATTACACCTCTTATCAAAAAAATCAATTAAATACCTAGTCAAATATACATACGAAGTTTTGTCAAGTTTGGTTGAAAAATGCAATATTTGGACAGATAAAAGCCAAATTGGCCACAGCATAGACGCTTCGCTCACTCGGTCAATAAAAAGTCCAACCAAGACTGGAAATGTTTAATGTTAGTTCCGAACCGAAAATGTAAATATTACTTAATCGATTAATAATCGATTGCTTTCATGGTAAGTTTTTAGTTTAGAGTTGCAGCAAGCTCTCGCACTGTCACAGACAAGTCATAGTAAGTACGGGTGGGTTGTCAGTTAGTCCACGGTCCGATTTTTACAACAAAACTATTAAAGGTTGCATGGAATATGCTACAATTGAAATTAGTAGGTTACAATGACTCCCCTCGCCGGCAGATTTTGATTAGGAAACACGGCAACATCAAGCTGGCCTCCAGCTTTACCGTGCGACTCAGAAGCCAAGGTGAAACAAAGACTAGATTATGATAAGAGTTGAGCACGATGGACTTTAGTGAAACGGTTTATTTAAAATCTTTAATGTACCAACGTCCGAGGTATTTTCCTCGCTCGTCTTCAAGTATATACACAAACAGGGATAGTTTTAAACTATTGCATATATAACTTCTATCGCGGGCCTTGAGCGTGAAGACCGAATCCAGAAATTCCGTAATGAAAATAACCTAACACCCCGACACTCCGACTAACCATCTATCGATGAATAGCAGAACTTTTGATGACTTTTTGAAATATCACGCTTGTCTCTTTAGTTCAGCAACTCGCCTCTAGATGGCGTTGGTAAAATAATTATAATTGCTTAAGTTGATTTGGCATCTATCGATGAATAGCAGAACTTTGGATGACTTTTTGAAATATCACGCTTGTCTCTTTAGTTCAGCAACTCGCCTCTAGATGGCATTGGTTAAATAATTATAATTGCATAAGTTGATAAAAACAGCTATGCAATAGCTCTACGGCGGCAGTCTCCGAGTGCCACACGTCTTTTTTTTAATAACTTTACACCGTTCGTATTTGGGAGCCAACTTTGCTGAAAAATACTTTATTGATATTAATGTAAAAAATTTAAATTACATTTTTTTTCCACATCAACTTAGATTTTTTAGCTACGTCAAGTTTGTCCTCGTGTAACATAACATTTTACTAATACATTTGACATTAATGTTTATGTATCAGAATCCTTGGTTATTCAACTATCTCTGACAAAAATTTCGTCTCTTAACTCGCTATAGGTATGGCACAAGAGCCATTTATTCCCAACTCGTCGCAAACTTTTGACGCGGGCGTAAGGGCCGTACTATAATAAATAATACTATAATAACTATAATACTGTTTTACTGTATATAACATCCCGTCCGAGGATGTGATTTTTCGCTATGAATTTGTAACGAGTCGCCACGCGGGCGCAGGCAACGGGGTGCATTCTACGCATTCCGATGAGCTGGCGCACAGCGACACACGCCGACGTATGACCGCACGCACACAGGCCCGCCGTGCCTACCCACGCCGCGCGTCTACCGCAGCGGAGCTAAATAAGCCACTCACGATAGGCAACATCAGCTCTCTCCGACTCCCCTGTTTTATCTCCGACTCCCCTCTCTTTCTCTCTCTGACTTCCCTCTCTCCTGGCGACGGCCCAAGCCGAGGTCCGTACTTTAGTGGTGCCCTTGAGCAAGTCGCCTACTCCTATCCTTGCGGCGTAGCGTCTTCAACGCTCGCCTTAGGCGGTGCGCCCTCTACGCCCGCATTTGACTGAGTGCCATCTGCGCTTGCCACCCATCCGGTGACGCTGTAAATGCCAGTAGAGGCAAACCGCATTAGTCCGTTCAAAAAAAAAAAGCAACATCAGCACTCGTCTGCGAGCGCTCGACGAACTGAGAGGTTGTGCGGGCTGGGGTACCGATTCGCACCCTCCATCAGTGAGAAGGCAAGCAGACCAAGTCGTTCTCGTGGAGCTTTGCAGCTGCGGCTTGGGGTTACCAGGCAGCACTCAGAGTTCCGCGGTTCGGTAAGGAACCTCTGTTGCGGCTTGGGGATACCGGGCAGCACGGTGGAAATTCAGGATAGGGATCCGCGTATCGACGAGGACGGTTGGTGCGGCTTGGGGACTACCGGGAAACACGACCCCCCGCCAGATAAACATTGTAAACAAATCGACAAACTAGACTTCTGAGGTCCCGTCGGAGGGAAACCTCCTCGCGTAGATATTGTGACCTGGGATAAAACTCCCCATCTTCTGTACAACTTGTATATGGATAATTATGACTAAAACACCCAGCAAAAAATTCGCTGTAAGTAATTTGCCTTTATCCGCTGGCTAGGAAAAACTGCGACCAGAGCTAGCCGAGCACACACAATCTCACGCGCAGCCGGCGCGTAGGATCCCGTAATGTAATCATTGCCCTTGCAGATTCGATCCCCGAAAGCTGCAACATTACAAATTTCAAAATTATGGAATCGATAGTTGTTTTCTCGTGCTCCTACTAGGATGTTATGCATCTAACTAATTTCTTTCAATTCATAGTAATAATATTAAATTATTATTATAAACCGGCAAAACACTAACGTTATGCATCGAATATGTAAAACTCAGAACGGTACACGCCGAAAGCTCGCAGACGGCGCTGCGCACTCAACCTGAAGATGAGCATCAGACATGTTTAAAACCCGGCGAAATTCGATCTAATATTAATTATCATGTGAACGATTATTTAGATACAATCTGATGATTATGGACACGTAATAACTCTATTTATTAATAATTATTGTCGTTATACTCATATATCGATCTTTACCTCCAAATATCCCAGTAACATGACATTTTAGGGTATCATGTTACTTGACATTTTTTTTCGTCTACGAGTCCTCTACCCATAAACACCAATTCCATCGTGCGCCACGATTTAAAAAAAATTGGCGGCGGGTCTATATGCCAGCTTCTATGCAAACCCCTTTCAACTGTTGTGTTTGTTATAACCTCCTTATTTTTTTTTCTTCGGGTAATCGCTTATTATTAATGAATGTGGTTTTCAACCTTTTCATAAAATATAACTTATTATATGTTTGCCGAGATAATGTGAGGATTCTAAAGATACCATATACATCGAAATCGGTCAAAGCGATTTCGAAATACGGTGGAATAAAACAAATAAAACAAATAAAACAAACATACAAATACACATATTGTATAATATATATGAGCGCTGAAAACACAACTTCCTTTTTTATGTAGTCGGTTGTGTATATTAAATCAAACAATATTATACCCAAAGAGAATAAAACGCTATGCCATACCTAAGCAACGTTTTAACACTAGATAAAATTAGTACATAGCTGGCAACATTCCGTCCGAACTAAGAATGGGTAATTTGTATTCACATTTTTTTTGTATTTTAGACGATTTAAGCAAATCAATGGCTTAACTGCGAAATGTCACACCATAACTCTCATGCAGCTTTTCTGAAATGTTGTGGCACGATTTCAACGCACAAATCGTCATTATGTTTATTTTTTTTACCAAGATGTATTCTCTGTCATCGGAATGAGAGCTCTGACAGCGCGGGTGTCGTGTGAAGCCATTTCTGGCTTCTGTTGACGGCTTACATTTTGCACGCGAACTCGGTTTCTATAGCTAATAATTCTATGCTTTGAGTGCTATATTTTATTTTTTAAAACGTTATTCAGTTACTATAATGGTCACATTTTTTTAATGTAAATTATTAATAGTTTTAGTCCTCACGGACTAAAACTATTAAATGTCAAAAAAATGCGCCGTTGGGCTACTACTTTAAACCGAATAAAAGCAGGTGAAACCTCGCAAAACTGCTAGTTGTAAAAAAATTCGTAGAACTTTTTGTTAGCGCCTGAAAATTCTTCAGAAAATTTTGTGCAGTGTCGAGTGCAAGTCAAGTTAATTCTGCATGATTAACGGCACTAACTAAACATAGGATGTAATGTAATTTAGACAACTTTGTCTTAAATGAAACGATGTTCTCTTAAAATTTAAAATGAACATACATCTTTCTTTTTCCATTTCCATGTTCAATAAAGTACGTAATTTATCATAAATAGTTTTTTATTAACAAGTTCGCACTTTTATACATTAGCGCACCTTTTTATAATTATTCTACACAAATGATCACTTCCCTACTCACGCACACTCTAGCAGTTCTAGACACTCAAACTAACATAAAATGGACACGCTGACTTAGCGTTCTTTCCATCCATTGTGATACATCGTCCTAGAGACTGGTCGATGTTATGGTCTGTGCGTATATAGTTTGCGTTAGGTTAGCATCTGTTAGTCTGTGGTGCATAAATTAATCAGACTAATTTACTGGAAATGCCATAACTACGAAAAAAACAAGTATACCTACGCAGCTAAGCATGGCGGCTTAGTGTTGTTACTACCTCACCACACTTATCGATTGCAGCGTACCTATCGATAAAACTATCGACACGAAACTAATATAGGCCGAATCAAACTTGATAGCGTCTTTGAAGTTTATAACCTGCACAAAGCACTTGCTGTGCAAATCCCTACTCCTTTCGCCGCTAACACATGAATAAATTGCTACTACTTAATTGATATCATCGACCAAAGAGTACTTATGTCTTCGACATGCATTGCGTCACAGCGGGGATACTGTCTTATAGTACCCTACTACGCGCACCAATGCAATGAGGACATTTAGATCAGGTTGATTTTTGTTGGAGGATTCAGAGTAAGGGCGATCATGACGCCAATGACGTCATGCGCAGTTTGGTTTAATCTTTCTTATCCTATCTAACTCTACTAATATCTAACTATTATAATACAAATTATTGCTATGGTTTGGTTCATCTCGCCTCTGGCCGAATTAAACGTGGTCGTGCCCATAACCTTATTTGAGGTCTGGGTCCACGCCTGATTTAGAATGCTGATGATGATGATTTGTTATATTAGTCCTAAAATGATCATGATCATTTGGGGAACTGCTTACATAAACAATATTCGTACATATTCGTATTTGTTTATTTATGTTAATTGGCTTTTGCACTATTCATTTCTGAAAAGAACTATTTTGTTAAGGTAATTCCTAAAATATATTTTTTCAGTTTTTTTCTTCCCAAAGTATTTAAATCTTACTCATATATTTATCAATATATGCTTTAATTACACTTTTCAATAACAGATATTTATGACTAGCATCATGATCGCTTGTATCTGTCTGAAAATCTTGTTGATTTTCACTGTAATGTTCGATGAGAAAAGAAAAAATATACAAATAATATTTCTCAAAATTAGATCTAGCGAAATTGGATTTTAATATTTTCTCTGTCTTTTTACAGAGATCTTCAACGTCTTTAGATGGATAAACGAAGCCTCCTCTAGTTTTACGTGTAATTAATGATCTTGCTTCAATATCGCCAAATAGCATCAACGCACAAATTACACATTTGATAGCGCGCGATAATTTTCTGGCTACAAAACCAGCAATGTACGTCACAACGCTATCGGCATATTTTGTGATATTATTATTAAGGCAGTCTAAGTATTCTTCGAATAAATTGCTGTCATCCTCTGGTACCTCTATAAGAGCTGTCGTTAACCAGTAAAACAATGGTCTATCTATTGTGTCTGGTTCAACGACAGCTGAAGAAATCTTCTTCAAAATGCAAAGAACATAATTTTATGTAAATGTTTGTGGCGGCACATCACTAGGCACCACGCCCAACACTAGCCGCAACTTGTACAGGCGACGGCGGCAGGTGAAGGCTGCGCGGGAGGCGAGCACTCAGAACCCGGCCCCAGACGGCCGGCGCTCGCGCCAGTGCTACCCAGATCGGTTTCCGCGACGAACCTATGTCGCTCCGACTCGCGCCGCGCTATACTCACTCTCGCGATCTATCCATTCCTACCTTAACTTCTTTCGTGTGCTACTGTGTGCCTATCGCTTATACCTATCGTTCTGCCTTACTTTAAACTGTACGCATATTGTAGTTGAGGAATAAATAGTGCTCGAAGTATATCGGCATTTTACTTGCTTAAGCTACGCATACGAAGCCCCTCCTACATGTTCTTTAAATAGGAAATTAAAATTTACCCTCTCTAACCTAATTTTTTTGCTATGGCAACTTTGTGGACCTCTGAAAACAAAAAAAAAATACTTGATATTTTAACAAATATGATCAGTTTTATTTTTCTAAGATATTGGTTCCATATTTAAAACTTTATGCATCCCCTGCAAGTGCACTTGTGACTCTAAGCGATCATTGATTAGCAGATTGTGTGAATTAAATCTAAATAAATCAAAGTAAAGAAGCAGTTCCGTGAATTCCGATATAGAATCAAAAGATTGGAAACCTACAATATTGGGGTTTGACACAGAAAATATCGATAAATAAATATGACAAGAACATCACTATTGTCTAAACAAATAAAATTCAAATTATATCAAAACCAATGATGTTATATATAAACGGAGGTAAATACGTCTTACTGCCCTCGGCTTGGCGACATCAACTCAAGCTAGTTGTCTTGAGTCAACTTAGTTCCATCCTGTCTGGCAACGATACAGCGCGTGTTCAACCATTAGGCTGGTTTTAGTGCTCACCCGACCGTCCGCGCGTACCATCGGTCCTGACGATACGCATAATCGATTGTCAGTTTGTACCGTTTAGTGCTCTCCTGATCAAACAAACTGGCCGGACTGGTACAGTCACAAACACGTACACGAAAACGCATTTACAAATTGATTAATTGCTGTTTACTATCTTCGTAAAAGTATTCGTATAACGTACACCCAATTGTCGCCCAAATAGTACTTCAAGGAGAATTTACTACTTTATAGTCATTATTGCGCGAAGATGAAGAAATTTATTGAATTACATAAGAATATCGATTAAAAGTTTTGATGAATTATCAGTGAAATTACATGACAACTTCAAACATCTAAACTTATATGTATGCCATGTTTGATACCTATAAAATCAAATCAATTTATTGAAGTTTTGTAATAGCAGGATTCGATTTTTATTGACGATGATACACGCATCCGTACGGTCGATCCACCGATCGGTATAGCACTGGACGCGTTAATATGTTTCTATAGTTCGTCTGTCGACTGACGGTACGCATGCGGACGGGCTTGACCGACGGTCCTCGTACGCATCGCGTACAACAGCAATACACCTACGCGTGCGTACGGTCGGTCGAGCACTGTAACCACTTGTGAGTTTACTTACAAATGACAAGCGCGACCGACGTTCGGTCGACACTGAAAACGGCCTTAGAAAAAAAAATTGTTTATCTATTTTATCTATCAAAAATGGAAAATCAAAAATTATATTTTAATCTAAATTATTTTCTGCGACGTTGCCGCTTCGCCACCTACGCGAACGAGACAAGTAGCGAGCGACAGAGAGGACTAGGTTGTCATTGGCGGTCGAGTGGTCGGCCACAGGCGACCGTCGATAATTATATGTTAATCTCTTTCTTACAACTGGGATTTATAAATCTTCGTGTTCTCTTAATCTCGTCAGTGTTGTTAATGTCGTTATGCGAATTGTGTACTAGCTAGTAGGTAGGTGTAGCGTAAAATTTGCCATGTTAAGCTTCATAATTATGCAAGGAGTAAAACGTCTCTATGGAATCTCATTGCAGTTTTCAGCGTCAAAATATGGCGGACAAGGCACACGTCTGACGTCACGAAAAATCTTGCCAATATAGCGAAATTGTTGTGTATATGGTTAGCTTATTTTTATTACATACATAAGATAGAGATACCAATATGTTTAATATATCGTCTTTCAAACTATTTCATAACTAAGTATCTATATGTTTTAGCAACATTTCCATTGGTTTCCTTTTCAGAGGACTATATGCATTATACTTCCATATTGTCTGATTAATCTATGATACTTTCTAATCTGTTATCTGTTGGAAAAAATGAGTAACGTAAACAACAATATTTTGTTTTGATTTTTACTTTGCAAAATCTGAAAATAGTTTCAGAGATTGAATCAAATTTAGTACCTAGATCATGGAGAATGATGATAAAACATTCGGTACAATATGTCGTGTTTGTCTCAATCACGGTGAAGCCGAAACAATGGTGTCTCTTATTGATAATTCCGATGAAAATGGACTCAGCCCATACGGAATTTCTTTTGAGAAATTGACTAAATTATCAGTCAAACAAAACGTCTTTTTGCCGACGAAAATATGTCATCAATGCAAGAAAGCACTTGAAATTGTTGCTACATTTATGATTAGAAGTGAATCAAGTGACGTAAAATTATCTAAGCTCATCAGGTTTAGTAGAAAACAAGATTTGGTTGGAGAAATGGTGAAAGAAGTGATTCGACAATACACTTTATTCAATATAAATTATCCAGAAAATTTCAAACTCACTTCAAGCCACCCTAGCACATCACATGACACAGATCTGGTTAAATACAGTAGTAAAAACCTAACAAAAACTGAAGGAAAATGCACTATTCTTAAAGTAGAATTTGAAGATCGACAATTATCAAACAGCAGTGATGATTCAGTACTGATGATCCAAAGCCAGGATAATATACCTCAAAGTAATACGGACAATGTTGACATATTCTTGTACTCAATACAAAAACTAGTAACAACAAACATTGAAGACCTTGAAATAGTAATGAAAAGTAAAGCAATACAAAAAAAAGAATCAAAGCTAAAAGCAACTGAATTAGACTTAACTTGCCACATTTGTAACAAAGCCTTAGCTAACCCTGCAACATACAAACACCATATTCAAAGGCACGGTATTTGCCGATATGTGTGTGATCAATGTGGGAAAGGGTTTCCCGTCATGGCAGAGTTGACTCAGCATCAAATTTATCGTCATGGAATCGGCTCAACTTTAGAATGTGATCAGTGTTCATTTAAAGCAGCAAGGAGACTTGAATTAATTGAACACATACGCCTTCACACTGGAGAACGTCCATTTACTTGTGAAAAATGTGGTTTGACTTTTCGTCGTAAAGCAATTTACAGGACTCATATGAAATCACATGGTGAGAAAACTGTGCCATGCGATCATTGTCCTCGTAAGTTTTTACGTCGCAGCGAGATGCTAGCACATTCAAATAATATCCACAATAGACGCTACGTATTCCTATGTAAGGTTTGTAATGTTACATATGCAATGGCTAAAACAGTAAGACGACACATGTTAACTAAACACGGCATTCCAAGACATTTGCAAGGAAAAGTGACACGGATCAATAAACATACAGACAGTAATTTATTTACAGACAGTACGGAGGGTGAAAGTGTATTCACTAATTTGTGAGTTGTATATTTATTATAATAATAATCTTTATTTGTGAAACAGAAAAACATAAGAAACAAAATGCAATGAAGGATGCTAACCGCTATACCTAGTACAAAGACTGTGTTGCAGATAGCAATGGCAATTGCAAAGAGCACTACACTTCATTACATAAACTACTAGTTATTGCTATATTTTAAATATTGAATTTTGATTATGTAATTAACAAAACTGTTATGTTTGGGGTTAGGTTATACAACACTAAATTCAATTGTGTTTAGTGATATGATTAGATTATAATACATGTTTTGTTTTTATAACTGCTTTTGTTACAGTTAGATCACTAACTGTTAAGGGTTGGCATTAGAATAGCCCAACACGAATTTGGTGATTTTAAGAGTTGGATCTTATAGATAATAATTTTCTCTACGCTTTGGTATCAATTTTAGAGCGAGGAAATGTCTAGTTTTCTAGAAAAACTAATTTCAATTTCAGATTTTTGATTCGACGATTCTCTATAAATGCGTGTAACGAAACGACTTGGTGCAATGAAAATGGTATTAAAATAAATATTTTAATTATTTGAACTATTATTTTATTGCTAATTTAATTTACAATACTTAATTA
Source organism: Selenia dentaria (assembly GCA_917880725.1). Classification (NCBI taxonomy): domain Eukaryota; kingdom Metazoa; phylum Arthropoda; class Insecta; order Lepidoptera; family Geometridae; genus Selenia; species Selenia dentaria. Next base: position 24,714,091 of record OU862898.1, read on the forward strand.
CATAGTTTATAATACTTGACATCGATTTTATTAAATTAGCTTCTGTTGCAAATACTTTTTTTAAAGAATGGAACGTATGACCGCCATTTTATTTTCCATAGACGATCGACTACGCCGCCCGCGCCGCGCATTCCGTTCCTCTTCGAGTTACGTGAATGTGCTCTGTTCGCTCTCCGTGTTTTTCATTGTTTTGGCGTGGTATTTTGTGTTAATTTTTCGACGACTTTTGCCTGCTCTCTGGACTCCGATTTCTTCTTCAACTACGACTTTTGCCTGCTTTCTGGACTCCGATTTCTGTTGAACCACGACTCTTGCCTGCTTTCTGGACTCCGATTTCTGTTGAACCACGACTCTTGCCTGCTTTCTGGACTCCGATTTCTGCTTGAACCACGACTTTTGCCTGCTTACTGGACTCCGATTTCTGCACGATTGATCTGCCTAGCGACATGGCTAATATTCCATCAGCAGATGAACCAACGGCTTCCACAAGCCGTGAAGATGCAGTACCAGTAGCTTCTACCAGTAGAGGTGAGTTAACTATTCATTTATTGTAATCTAAATTATTTCGCTTGATAAACCACAAAATATGTTAATCAAATGCTTGTTTTTCATTTTAGATGATTTTGAAGAAGAACCCGCATTTAAAAGGCGGAAATACGTGGGTGAAGTTTTACAAACGTGGAATATTGTAAAGCTGGCGCGTATGTTAAGTACACATGAACAAGGACTGGTTTTTGCCGAAGAGCAAGGCTTAATCTTGAAAACTAAGAAGTGTAGAATACACAAAAATCCCATGAAACTTGTTTTCAAGAACGACAAAACTATGGGCACATTTGTGTGCAGCAAGGGTTCCTGTCATAATAAAACTAGAGTATCTAGAGCCCAAGGAACATGGTTTGAGAACGTAAAACTAAAATTGGGACACATTTATTATTTAATGTACTGTTTTGCATACAACTACTCGCATGACATGGTAATACACGAAGATATATTTAGAGAAGAACATTGTTTGTCCCGGCCAACCATAAGCGATTGGTATAACTACTGCCGGGAAGTTGTGGTAATTTACCAACTGGAGAAACAAGAAGTCCGGGGCAAAATAGGAGGCCCTGGAAAAATTGTGCAAGTAGACGAAAGCAAATTTGGGAAGAGGAAATTTAATAAAGGTATTTATATAAGGCATTAATCAATTTCATTATTTTATACTTGTATTTTCAATTTAATAACTGTTTTTTAATTTTTTTCAGGGAGACACATTGAGGGACATTGGGTCCTTGGCCTCATAGAAGATGGTTCAGAGGACTTGCGGTTGGAGGTGTGCCCGGACAACATTAGGTCTGCAGAGGTGCTAATTCCCCTAATTCAAAAACATGTAGAGCCGGGCACAACCATCCATACTGACTGCTGGAGGGCTTATGATTGCCTAAGCCAACATGGATATATTCATAAAAAAGTCAACCACAGTGACCCTGACAGTCCATTTATAGCCGAGGATGGGACACATACTCAACGAATTGAGTCTCAATGGCGGGTGGTTAAAAGATTCTTCTACAAGAATAATTACAACCACCCGGGCAATTTTGCAGACTCAATTGTTGAGTATTTATGGAGGAGATCTGTGGAGGCCAGTAAGAAGGATAAGTTTTTCGAACTGATAAAAGCTGTGCAATATGTATACAAAATATAAGTTAAATACTTTCTAAATTTTGTTTTATTTTTGTCCTAGTTTTGCACCTATATGATTTATTTCTAATGTAATTCAAAATAGCTGTGACCATCAGGGCTAGCACTCTTATTCGAGTCAAGGGCACTCTAACTTGAGTTGGTTAGGTTCAAAATAAGAGACAGAGCCGACACAGAGCACCCCGACTCCACCTAGTCTTGTGGCTGACACCCCTAGATTGTATATAAAAAGTGCGGGAGCCAGAAGCTCAAGGGAGGTCCTGAGAGGAGCGAGCCAGACGAGGTTGAGCGGAGCGACGGGGGGAGGTGGCGAGCGAAGCGAGCCGGCGACCTCCGTAGCGAAGCGAAGACCGAGTTTGGCGAAGTGACACTCAGGGGCGACCGCTAGAGCTTCTGGCGGGAGCCCACCCAGAGTCAAACATAGAACACACCAAAATAGTCAGTACTCCATGTCCAATCCATTCATATTTGTAAGTAAATATAGTTAAATTCAATATATAAACGTTATAAATTTGAGGTTAAGTTCAAAGAAAATTCAAAGTAGTTTTTCGCAAAAACTAGGCATTTCCTCGCCACGAGAGTAGTGTCGGAGGACATCCCCCTCCCCCCTCCCTCCCCCCCTCCCCCTCCCCCCCTTAAATTCGTGTTGGCCTATTCTAATGCAATGCCGAGTGATACTCAATCGGAACAGATTTCCAAAATAAATTGTGACAACACTGTTAACTGTTTTAAGAAATGGCTCGATAACTGGCTACGAACTAATAAACTAACTTTAATAAGTGAACACCCAAAGTGAAATTAATAACTTTCGATACTGTGTGATATAGACACATTAGCGATTTGCTGCTCATCTATAATCATCATCAGCCTGTAGCAGTCCACTGCTGGACATAGGCCTCTCCAATTGCACGCCACTTAGGTCTATCTTGGGCTTCTCGCATCCAGTTTTTGCCAGCCGTCTTGCGCAGATCGTCACTCCACCGTGCCTCAGGACGTCCTACACTACGTTTGCCGAGACGCGGTCTCCACTCTAGAACTCGTTTACCCCAACGGTTGTCGGTTCTACGGCTAATATGGCCAGCCCACTGCCACTTCAGCTTGCTGATCCGGTGGGCTATGTCGATGACCTTGGTTCTCTGACGGATCACTTCATTTCTGATGCGATCCCTCAGAGAAACACCGAGCATAGCCCTTTCCATAGCCCGCTGAGCGACTTTGAGCTTGTGGACCATTCGAGCCGTCAGTGTCCACGTTTCGGCTCCGTATGTCAGGACGGGTAGGACGCACTGATTGAAGACTTTCGTCTTCAGGCATCATCATCTATAAACAAATAAATAAATATCGAAATATTTTTAAAATCAAAAGTTGTTCCACATAGAACTACCAACTTACTGTGAATATTATGGTACAACCAATCTGAAAAGTAGCACCATGCACCTGTGAAGAGACAATTAGATTAACTTCTTTATTTCAGTTCAGTTATTATATATGATGTAGTTGGCACTGTCCTTTACGCTAATTTCATAAATAATTAGATTTAAATAATGTTGAACAACATACTTCAACTATCAATCCACGTGAAGCCAACCACTACAAACAAAATAATAAAAGTGGTCGCCGCGATCTTGCAGCGTAAACTCCCTGGGGATGGGCATCGGACACGCCCGAAACCTAGGTCGGTAATTACGTGAGTAAAGTCGGTTTTGATATTAAATAAATATGTGTCAAACTCTCACGTGAAATTTTCAAAATAAAATAAAACATTGTTATATTTATTTGCCTTTTAATGTCATAAAACATTGTTTTGTTTGTACATATGAGATAGAATTAGAATCTTAACAAAGAATTTGTAGATACTAAAGACTAACAATTTAGTGCATGACCTTATGAGTTAATATTGAGTTCCCAGCTATAATAGTTTAAATGCAAAAGTTTTGGTTTAATGATAATAGTTTGATTTGTGATGTTTTTGATGAAATGCAGGGCACTACAGCTAATGTTGTTGAGGAATGACATCTAAAAACAACCAATGAATACTGAAGGAACGAAGAAGGCAACATTAATGACAATATTAAATGTATACTCTCTCGTTTGCTGTCTGCTCTATCTATGGGACGCTGGCAGAATTGTAGCGAATCCGCACATGCCACTCTTTATAGAAGTGAAGTGAATGTATTATGTTATAAAGCGTAAGGCGCTTAAGACTTGGGCTTTAATAAGATTATCTTATGAGGATTATTATAATCATATTGATCTTCGTGTAAAAATTACACCTATAACAATGCAACAGCTCAAAATAAACAGCAGTATCTTAGCGCCCATGACACACGAAGACAAGTCGGCGAGCGTACTGTATCACCACACGCACACAGTGCCATCCGCCTGCTATACTATAAGCGGCAACAGAGCAGCTCATCGATTTCTGGCTGAGTGCGATCTGCGCTCGCCACCCGTCCGGTGACGCTGTAAATGCCGGTAGAGGCAAACAGCATTAGTCTGTCCGAAAAAAAAAGCTCATTGATTCCAAATTAATTAATTCGCTCGCTAGACGCCAACGAATGCGGTAGCCCTGCAGCCCACTCTTTGTCTTTGCTTACCTAAGCGGTATCCCCGCAGCCGTTGGATCAGGCTGTAACTAAGAGGTTGAGGAATGCGGTAGCCCCGCAGCCCATTCCATGAACCATACATAGGCATCAATATATACATATTTATTATAATATATACATATTATGTTTGAATAGTTCTAACGAATAAAGTAACGTGTTATACATCTGCTGTTTTACTCATCTGGCATATTAGCGCCCAACGTAAAAAGAAAAAAAGACTGAACAGAACTACCCGCAATTTTAAATGTCACAGAGAAAAAAAAATTGATGGTGATGACGCAAATTCGCAGCATTGATAGACAAGTTGTCAGAAGAGAAGGAACCTATTCGAAACAACAATAGTTTTGCTCAGTGTTTATAAAGGTTTCACGAAGAAAGTTGAGGAATTTCTCGCAACTATTTCAATTTATAAGAAGATTGAAAAAATAGGAGACGAAGACGCATTCGAAGGCATAGTTATTAAGGCCTTATTATCACCTTGTTATTAACGGGAGCAGCTGCTACTTGGTGGAGAGGAGTAAGAGGTGAAATAAAAAAATGGACCCAAGGTCTAGACGCTATAAAAAGTGATTTCGCTCCGAAAATGCAACCTCATGAAATTTATTTAGAGTTGTTTGCAAAGAGAGCAAACCAACGAAAATATTGACACTTTTGTAAGTGAAAAACGTGCTTTGTTGTCACAACTTCCTCCTATAAGGCACAGGGAAGAAGACCAACTCGATTTTGTCTATGAACTTCTTAATATCAAGTACAAAAAAGAGATTCCACGTACTGAAATCAAAGCGTTCTCAGAACTACTAGAACGTGGCATACATTTGGAAAGTTTGGCAAAGGATGCCGGCGGACCACGAGAACCCATTGTACAACAAATCAGTAAATCTTCGAAAAGATGCACTTTTTTTGGTAAAAAGGGACACCTTCAAGAAGTCTGCCGAAAGCGACTGGCCCAAGAGATTTCCACAAAAGAAGAGAAACCAATCACCTCCTGTTGTGTGGAGGTGTGGAGCACCAGGAGTTTTTCGAAGCAACTGCACCGCGTGCAAAAATAAGGAAACACCGCCGAAACTAGTAGCATTTAATGCAGAACAAACCACAGTAAAGAATATTCCTACCATTGAAATCACTATTGAAAAAGGAGAACCTGGATATGCGTTTATTGACAAAGCCGCAGGCACTAGTTGCCAGTGCCCAGTTATACAAAACTCTGTTACAAAAAGGAACCAAGTTTCAACTCATGTATAGACCCACGTATTGTTTATTTACCAATAAACCCAACTAAACTTTATGCTGTGGACCTTTATTTGCATCCTAGTGAAGGAACCTTACTTTCAAATTATAAACGAGTAATTTTTAATGATTTATTATCAGAGTTCAAAGATATCTTTAATAAAAATACAGAACCAACACCATTTACGCAGCACAGAGTAGACACAGGGAATCATCCCCTCATTAGTGTAAAACCCTATAGATTATCACTTAGTTTACTAGGCAACTACAACTGCGGGAAAAACTTGATGACCATGATTAGCAATGACATTATAGAAGAATGAGATTCTCCATGGTCAGCACCTGTAATTCTTGTTCCGAAAGGTGAAAATGACGGCGGAATGAGGTTTTTATTGAATAGCTAGATGCGCCCCGCGGTTTCATTCGTGTGGCAATGGATGATGATGATGAAAGTATCCTATGTCCTATGTGTACGAGATATAAAAAAAATCGAAAAATACAAATATCAAGATTGGTTCAGCTGTTCTTGAGTTATAAATGGTGTAAAAAACACAAATTTGTTTTATATAAGTATAATATTATATACATAGGTATATAGGTACACACAAAACTAAGAATTTAAGCATCTATGTATTTTATAAGCGTTTTTTGTGCCTTCGCTAATCTTCAATTTAAATTATTTCCATAATCCAAACAAAGCTTTACTTTTCCTTATAAGGTACAGTCAAGTACAAAAATAATTAAAGACAACAATAATTGTTGAACAAACCGAAAGATCGTTATTTGGAAGGTAAAATAGGCAGTATATTTCATTACAAGTGGGGAAAGGCTGTCTTTGCAAATAGTTCCGACAAATGTCTACCCGAGCCGAGGCGCAGCCGAAGGCGACGGTTGACAGTCAGAACAAGTTGCAATGACGGTTCCGCACTTGTACTGAACGACTATTTTTAATACAGTTGCGAAAAAATGAAGCAATTTAATAAAATAAACTCGCAAAGAAAATTTCTGGAAAATGGCGCCAACCGTAGAATATAAGCAGAGAGTTTTTTTTTTCTTCACCCATTCTGGTAGGCAAAGGGAACTATGCCCATACAGCCGAGTCTACAGTAGAATTTTCTTTTTGATATGAAATGAAAATTAAATTTAATGAGATGAAATGAAATTAAACCTAACCTAACTTATTCAATCAAATCATTAAATCTGATATTGAAACAAATTAGTAGCTTCTTTTTAGAAATATACGTATTTGCATGAATCATAAAAACTTCTATGAATTTTTTTAGTAAAAACTTCATGGTTGGTTTTCTTTTTCATAGACATTTTGACAGTTGGAAAAGAGAACACACGAGTTCGGGAAAGGTAAAAAAAAGCACGAGTATGTAATAGCCCACATCCCGAACGCTATACGTCCCTGCAATACGCCACTTTTTGAGCAACTGTATTAAAAATGTGACTAAATCTAGCAATAAAAATCTCCTATTATCCTATTATTATTATGGCAACTAAGGCCATTAGCTTAAATAACAACTAAACTGTTTTACTGACACAGTAACACAGTAAAGCTAGTTGGCAATAGATGGCGTTGTTAAGCAACACTAAGCCAATTAGTGTTTGGTTTGAGGATAGACTAAGAAAATCAATTGTTTACTTACTTGTTATTTTACTAAGTAGGTATATTGCCAATTCTAACGCTCTTCCCCTGTGCATCGTCACAGGCCGGTTATACGATCGCCGCCGCAGCGAAAGCACGGCAAGAGCGTTGAAATTGAGGAATTTGTAAAAACTCTATAAAAAGTTCAAGCCATCACAAACCCAGTACTTTGAGAATGTAACTTCCTGAGTTCCGCTCAGTTTTAAGACTGATACGTCGTCAGTTGCGTTTCGGGCAACGACGGATTGATCTTTACCTCAGACTTGAGGTTGCGGTGATGGTACCGTCATAGTGAAACCCACAGCGTGGTGGGGAAATTCTGGTGCCGGCTTAGCTGATCATCTTCAACCTACCAAAATCACGATTAAAAACCTTTCTTCTCTCCGGCAGCTTTCCTTCCTTACACCATCAATAACCGTTATTTGGCAATCACTACATATAGTGGATTTATGCGTAAGATTCTCAAGTACCTACTTTGGTCACGGAAGCCGGACAATTTAGAAAAGCTGATAGTGATCGGCCACGTGGAAGGAGAGAGAAGTAGAGGAAGACTGACCCGATGGACCGATACTGTAAAACAGGCGTGTAAATTTTAATCCACCATTCACGCATTCATACCAACTTTCTCAAAACAGAGAAGCCTGGAAGATCTTAGTGGGAAAAACCACTTGTGATGGCCACGACCTTCAGCCACGAACGACGTACTCGTAGAAGAGACATATAATAAAACTGTAGAGGTCGAATTGCTGTACAATGAAAAAAAATGCTAAAAACCGGATTATAAAGAGTGAAATCGAATGATTTTTTTTCCTCATAAATTTTTTGTTAGTCTGTTTGTCTGTCTGTTTGTACGGGCTAATCTCCAAAACGACTAGATCTATTTAATTATTTTTTTTGTTTTTGTATGGTGGTAGCTTATATCCCTGGTCAAAATAAAGTATACCTTTGATCCCGTGAAATTAAAGAGTTCCCGTGGGATACTTAAATAACTGTAATTAAGCGTATCCCGCGAGCGAAGCCGCTGGCTCGTGTAGGTAGGTACCTACTGTTTACAAAATATTCCGTATGTGTTATTAATTATGAATAAACTGTTTTTTTTAAATAGCACGGTTCCCACTTCTTGCCACTGGCACGCCGACCAATGGAGGTAGAAAGTAAAATATATTATATTTGTATATTGTAGCTAATGAATCTGACTGTACCTACTAAAAATTATTGCCTTGCTGAGCGTCTAAATCCAAAAATCCCGTGAAAGTAAACATCCATCCATTTGACCTTGATTTAAGCCGAAAAGCTGGATTACCGACAGATCCTAAGGTGTATTCACACTGTAGATACTATGTAATCCGGAAAAACGGCGTCGAGTTTGTGTTTTGTTTGGAATAACGAAAGTGATGAGGATTCTTTCATTTATAGGATTAAATACCTACTTGCACTAAATGTACCTACCTACTCTTACAGACATAGAGTTATACATACTTACATACACGCTTACTAAAAATAAAAAAAATGCCATGTTGCCGCTCTGTATACTGCATAATACTTTTAATCTTTGTTATCTTAATATACTTCTATAGACTAATATTATAAAGAAGAAAGGTTTGTTTGTTTGCATAGAATAGGCTCCGAAACAACTGAACCGATTTAACAATTCTTTCATCATTAGAATCCTACGTTATACCTGATGAACATAGGCTAAATTATAATTAGTACTCACGGGATGTACTATGCAGTTACATGCACTTAGTCTACACGTGAACATGGTGCATGTAACTGCGCCGAAATATTGATAACTCCAAAACCTGCCTAATCGTAATTACTTAGTACACATTCTTCTTCGTAGTCGTTCACTCTTGACAGAGTGGTCGTGGTTGAAGACGATGCCCTTTCTTTAAATAATGCAGCCCTCGCGATGCGCCTCCATCCATTGCGGTCTTCTGCGTTTTGGGTACTTTGGACTACGGACGTTTGTGTTGCAGCTTTTATGAGGTCTGTCCAACGTGTAGGTGATCGACCGCGTGACCGCTTGCCTTCTACTTGACCCTGGACTACGAGTCGTTCCATGGAGTTTTTATTTCGAACAATGTGTCCGAAGTATTTGAGGATTCGTATTTGCACAGTCGACGATTTTCCTTGATTTTTAGTTCCTCCAAGATCGAGATATTGGTCTGAAACGCTGTCCAAGGGATCCGCAGCAGTCGCCGCCAGCACCACATTTCAAGTGCATCGATTTTGCGTCGGTCTCTGAGGTGAACCGTCCATGTTTCTGCGCCATAAAGAAATATCGGAAACACTAAAGTTTTCATTAGGCGGATTTTCGTGGCTTTGGCGATATTTCGGTTGCACCAGACTGTTTTGAGCTTATCAACGGCAGATCTTGTGATAGCACATCTCCTTCGAATCTCGTCCTCACAGCCCCCAGTGTTCGTGATCGTGGATCCGAGGTACACGTTTGTAGTAGTAGACACAGTACTCACTAATTATAATTTAGTTAACAGCCGCGAAAGTCTGAAACAGTGTGGAACATAGGCTAAATATTTTGATTCACTGTCATCGTCGTCCACGCGGGTGAAACCGCGGAGCGCAGCTAGTACCTAATATACCTAACGTTTGTTACTCTGTCTGTTGTTACCTTATCACGCTTTAAGGCCTATTCAGACCTACGCGTTATTCGCTACCGCTATGGGTTGCGGAAAATACCACGCGGAACTCGATGGGTAAATAGTATGAAGTTCCATAACTGCAGCGAAACTTGTACCGCCTAGTGAGGCGGTATTTTCTCTTGTTTGGCGAAACCAGTTCCGCTGGGCGACGCGGGAGCAGGTAGCGAGAGAGACATGCTTCCTGCCGTGCGATTCTCTAAGAGCAAACATCGTTACATTTTTGACAACATCCGTGAAACAAATGACGAGATGACAAGAAACGTTGGAAAAACAACCTTGTGTACGAGGGCGATATCCCATAAATTATTTGACATCGGTGAGCTCGTCGACGAACCATTACAGAATCGCACGGCTGCCCTCGCCCCGCTACGGATATCTCTACCGCGCGCGGTAGCGACATCCGCTTTGGTGTGAAGAAGAGTGAAATTAACGCATAACCTTTCGGATTTCTCTATCGCTCGCGGTAGGTAGCGAATAACGCCCAGGTCTGAATAGGCCTTAAACGGCTGAACGGATCGTAATGAAATTTGGCAACTGCGCAGGTGAAACCGCGGGCGCATTAATGCATCAAGCCATCGGCCAAACACAATAGAAATTTCATTGTTATAATGACATCGACCCTTGAAGGGTTAAGTGTATTAACGGATCGTAATGAAATTTGGCAACTGCGCAGGTGAAACCGCGGGCGCATTAATGCATCAAGCCATCGGCCAAACACAATAGAAATTTCATTGTTATAATGACATCGACCCTTGAAGGGTTAAGTGTATTAACGGATCGTAATGAAATTTGGCAACTGCGCAGGTGAAACCGCGGGCGCATTAATGCATCAAGCCATCGGCCAGACACAATAGAAATGTCATTGTTATAATGACAACGACCCTTGAAGGGTTAAGTGTATTAATACTTTTGATTCTGAGTATTAATAATATGGGACAACATCCACACAAGGTCTTCGTCCAGTAGGCAGAGCCTGTACACCTACCTGTAGGTACCTATGACTGATATACACACTCGGACACAGGTTAAACAGAGGCTCTAGCATTGAGTTGGCAACATAAATGTCATCTATAGTCGATACTCGATCTCGCCTACCTATTAAGCTTGTGATTGGCGTACTCGCTGTCAATTTTAGTTCTACAATTGACCGCGAGGTGGCACTGTTTTTCATACAATATATTTTCGCGATAGTCGACATCGAAAATTTAAACTGTATTAATTGTAAACTCATGGTAGACCATGGAATACACCGCTTCGATTCCTGGGTAGTATAAGGGTATTGTGATGGGCCTACTGCGTCACAGGGAATCCCAGTGTGAGTGTGAAATCATTATCATAGACACATTATGTCCTTTTCTGGCCAAATACCACCATGCTGAACTGAACAAAACTGCAGTTCTGTTTTTTTGTAGGTATAAAGAAAGTAATGTTGATAAGTAAAACATCAAGCAGGATACTGTATTCAAAAAAACTTGTTTATCCTTTACTTATTCTAGGAACACTTACAAATAAAAAGCTCGCTACATTTTAAAATATCTGAGACCGCTGTATAAAGAACGACTTGACTTTCTAGCTCACAGCGTCCACTGAAAGCCCTTTTTAGCGCAAATAGCATGACCTATTTCTGGTCACTTTAGTGCTTTAGATTTTATGTATTTAGAGCTCTTGCTGGGAATACTTAGACTTGAAATCTTGAGTTCTCAGAACTGTTTAAATGATTTTTAGGTCATGGCATTGTGATTAAACATCTTGATACATTGATAGCGGTAATGGCGTCTTGTAAATGCTATTTCCTAGTATATATTCGTATTTTGGTCTATGCATGCTAGCAGGAATGGCAGTAGGTAGCGTACGAATAAGGGTCGTGATTATTTCAGGACTTACACAAATAAAACGGCATCAAATAAACCTTGAGGCGCAACTTGTAATTCCTGGCAATTCCAGACATAGAGAACATTTGTATATTCCAGATAGCAGAGTGAATGACAGATTAAAAAGAAAGGTTACATATATAAAAATATAAAGTGTCAGTTATAGGGATACCATAATAATAAAATATTTCTAACACGTCTGACGCGGATTGTCTGAAGACGCGGTTTCGAATTCGAGAAAGTGTATTTTTCTTTATTGGAAAATTTGGTCTCGCTAAGCATGCGTTAGCGCTTTTAAAAACAAACAATACAAAATAAGATGGTTGCGACATCAACACGAAAGTAAAGTGTTCGAATAAACTCTTCGTTTGGTTGGATAATGCTGTCAGCTGTTCAATTAATGTCGCTCCGTCCCCAAACGACGGTTAAAATCAGATAGAGTGTTAAAATTAGATGCTCGGACGGCATGCCTCGGCGGGCTAGCGGTTATGGCCTCTGACACGGATTGTCGGAAGACGCGGGTTTGCATCCCGTCCGAAGCTGTGTATTTTTCTTTTTAAAATTGAACAAGTACAATTTGAAAAATTTTATACCGACTTCCATTCTATTCAGTTATTGAAGTGTATCTTAAAACTACCGGACCGAATTTGATGAAATTGGAATGGGACCACACGGGAAGCACCAGCTTTCAAACAAAAAAGAATTTTGAGAATCGGTTCACCCAGTCGAAAGTTATGAGGTAACAAACATAAAAAAACATACAGCCGAATTGAGCACCTCCTCTTTTTTTGGAAGTCGGTAGAAAATATAGAAGTCTTTGATTTCGTCACCCTTAGGTGCTATTTCGTGTCCGCTATGGCAGTGTTCCGAAAACTTTTTGTGTGCACCAAAAATGAAATATCTAGTCGTAGTAAATAAACGTGAACTTAACTTTAATCCTTCCCATACCGTGATAATTAAAACAAAAGATTTATGAATGAAACTGGCGTATATTTACGTCTGTGGGACGCAATGAACAAAAGCGCCAAACCAAACAAAACGCTCCCTCGCATATTGCACCTGTATGTGTACTTTCTTCCGTCTTTTTTTTATACTTCTTGGGATGGCCTTATTTTTGCCTTAGTGTGCCAAGGGCTGCTCTATGGGACCTAGTAGTACGCGCAATACTTCTCTGAAGCGCATCTTTTCTTGCAACAATTTTTGAATTTCAATTCTTAGCAACAGAGGCCGTAGCATAAACAATTTGCACAAAAATTCAAATCGAAAGAGTCAACATATCACACTTTGACGAACACACTGTGAGTTATCTGTGTCACAGTTGCCTTAGATAAATGAGTTTGTACAGTTTCACGTGAATAATACGTTACGTTACGCTATCGCTTACGAGTAAGCAGTTATTCCTGCTAGGCGCACAGGTAATGGACAATTTTAAGCAGGCAACTTTTAAGCAGTGTTTATTGTGGTGTTCTTGGCATTTAATGAACTTGATGAGTAAATTACTTGCAAGCAGATACGTTAAAGCGCGTTCCAACCCCAATTTTAAAATAATTCGATGCTTTACGTAAGGTCAAAATTCGCTAGTTAGATTGGACGATGTAATGCGAAAATGCATTAAGTTTGTATGTTTTCTATATTGGTATACTATATATATATATATTTGCTATATACTAACAGAAATTAAAAACTGGTTACTAATTTAGTACGCGTAGCTTTATCGCTGAGTTTGGACGTGAAAGTTTATATTTATTTTTTAGATTTTTTCTGCAGAATGCGAGTAATATTTATAAATTCTATTCCGTTATTATTCTTTTCCTGTTCCTTTTCTAACCTAAGTTTTTTTTCATAGAATACCTATTATTTATCTGTTTCGTAACATGTTTAAAAAATCTGCTTTTTACTATTATCACAGAATACGAGCGCGCCTTAATACTTATTTACCTACCTACCTATAAGTACTGTAGCCAACATCAGTTCTATTGAAATTGGAATGTTTTTAATTTCAATATTATCCCGTAATATTTTGGCAGCGGGCTAGGATTTCTGAATTATCGAACCAAATCTAATGGATGGTTTTATACAGAGTATGTTCATATTGCTTTTTGAGATTAGGCGTCCGCTCTCCACGCCAAGGATACCATATATGTGATTTAATACGAACGTCGATGCTTCGCTTCTTTTAGCCTATGCATGATAAACCACACACTAAATACTTTTATCTTGTGAGGAAATATTATAGTTGATAGATAGGTCTTCGCGGATTGACGTAGATTTTATTGATGCTCACTTTTAGATAATCACGGTCCGAAGTATTTGTAATAATAAATAATAATAATAATAATAATACCGCAGGGGCGGTTTTGTGGCGAGCCGTCGGTGAGTGGCGACACCGCGGACCCTGATTCTCCCTGGGGCTAAATGAGACCCCTGACCCCCGGCTTGCCTTAATTGGCCGTCCGGGGGTGGAGACGCAAGAGCAAGTAACAAAAAGCTCCAAGGGTGGAAGTGTTAAAGGGCATAACGCCGGTAGTAGCGCTCTAGTGAAACCGCAGCACACCTCTCGACACCCTTTAGCCATCCAAACCAACGTTGCCCCTTTTGTCACCACTCATGGTGGCCTTTATGGGGGGCCCGTTTAGTGGATGGCAAGTCACCACCTGCCTAAATATTTTAACATGAGACTAAATTGGCAGGTGCCGTAGTCTCATCCATAGCCCACTATCTTCCTTATCACTAATAAGTTCATATCAATAGCCTGGCCATTTTACCCATATTTGTAATAGTTATAAGTACCATGTTACCCTTCATCCAACATTTTTTCTGTTTTTTATACTCCTTTGTATTTTTATACCAAACAGGCCTCTAAGTGTTGGCTACAGCCCCACTTATGCCTTTGTAAAGGACCGGATGAAATCCGAGATTTTGTTTTGAATTAAAGAAATAATAATAATAAATCTTTATTTCAGGTAACATAACCCATATACCTACTACAAAAATATATATTAAATTACATGTTTATTAACAATAGATAAGATTAACAAACAATTAAAGTATAGCTATTAAACCGCGTTATTGCAAATCAATCGCATGATGATGAATCATAGTATAGCAAATGTTCATCAGGGATAATGTAGGATAGTTTTAAGAGTTAATAAATATGCTACATGTTACACCATAATATAATCTGTTATCACCGGGTCACGTATCCTCAAAATCTGTCACGTAGTTTCAGAGTGCTGCGCGTACAAAAGACAAACAAACAAACTGACAGACAAAAATGGTAAAATATATATTTTTGTCTTCTATATCGATAACAAAATACGGATTTGGAAGTCCTTGCGACACGACATCCGGATCTTTAATACTAATCGTATTAAAGAGCCGATAGAGCGAAACAAGGGCTCCAAAGTGTTTGCGAGAGCCATGTTTATTGGGCAAAGCCAGTTGACGAAGCTGAAGAGAGAAGACGGCAGTGTAGCGTCGACCAAAGCAGAAGTGTTAAGAGAGGTAGAGAGTTTCTACGGACAGTTATATTCTTCGGTCGCTAAACCTGTTAGCAGCTCGGCTAAAGACCCAAGAGCCAAGCTGACCCGACATTATACCGAAGATATCCCGCACATCAGCCTGTACGAGATTAGAATGGCCTTGAAACAACTTAAGAACAACAAGGCGCCGGGTGACGATGTATCACATCTGAGCTTCTGGAAGCGGGTGGAACACCGGTACTATAGCTCTTAAATACCGTCTTACTCGAAGGTTCAACGCCAGAAGCATGGAACAAAAGCCTGGTGGTGCTGTTCTTTAAGAAAAGTGACAAAACTTTACTTAAGAATTACAGGCCCATCTCGCTTTCGAGCCATGTTTGTATGATGTTTTCGAAGGTTTACGAATCGTCTCAGTCGCAGGTTTGATGAATTCCAGACTCCGGAACAAGCCGGTTTCCGAACAGGCTATAGTACCATAGACAACATCCACACGCTACGGCAAGTTATACAGAAGTCCCAAGAGTATAACTTGCCTCTTTGTTTAGCGTTTTTGGACTATGAATCGGCTATTATGCCCTTGATTCGATCGAGACGTAGGCAGTGTTTGAGTCTCTTCAGCGGTGCCGTATTGACTATCGGTATATTGAAGTGCTGAAGTGTTTTTACAAAAACGCCAACATGTCAGTCCGAGTACAAGAGCAGAGTTCGAAGGCAATCCCATGGCAAAGTGGCGTGAGACAGGGAGACGTCATATCTCCGAAACTGTTCACAGCTGCATTGGAAGAAGCCTTCAAGCTCTTGGAATGGCAAGGACTTGGCATCAATGTCAACGGCGACTACATCACTCACCTTCGATTTGCCGACGATATTGTAGTCATGGCAGAATCTATGGAAGATCTCAGTACAATGCTCTAAGGCCTCCATCGAGTTTCCCAACGGGTAGGCCTTAGGATGAACATGGACAAGATAAAAATTATGTCTAATGCTTATCGTCCCCGTAGTTGGAAAATTAAATAACTCTGATTTTGTAGTTCTGAGATAAACGCGATATAGTGTTTTTTCTTCAGTTAACGTACATTTGTTAAAAAATGTGAGACAATTTTATCGTCGGTAATTTTATATTTTGTGGACCTGATTACCTTTTACATTATGCTTTAACAAACTGAACCCTTTCTTTAACTATTACTAAATAAAACATAAAAAATCAAGTTGTTTAATTTTGCCACAACTATTAATTATAACGTAACTATCAGTAGCTACTTATTTCGGCTATTTATTTAGTTTTCCTACAAGCTAAATACATTTGATAGAGAAAAATTTGGTGAAATAAATGCATTTATTGAATTTATCAAACTCGAAAATGTTTTAAATGTAAAATATAGTGGCTTTATACGTTATTATTACTTGGATTTTTTTAAATTATTATTGGTCTCATATAAAATAAAAGCTGTATTATGATATTAATAAAGTCATATTAAGAGAGAAATAGAAAAGTACAATAAAGTTTAGAAAAAGTGTATTGTAATCAGATACTTAACTTACCACAAACTTAAAAAATAAACAAAATTACACCAATTATAACAATTGGAAACAAATTAACTGAAAGTATTCTTTCAAATCAAAACAGAAAATAATTTGAACCCAAAAAATAAAACTATGGCTCTAAAACCAGATACCTAAATACAAAAGACATACGTAAGTTAGTGAGCAAAACTATGAAAAACTTAAAATAGGTATCAATTAGAACTGAAAAATATAAGTTTGTATCAAATCAAAACATAATTAAAACAGTACTATAATCCTATTCCTGTGTTAAAACTCAATAAATTAAGATTGTTTGCACCTAATCCATAGGTCCATGGGTCCACTCAACTAAAAAATGAACAGCAAAACAAAGGTACTCTTACAGCAATCATTATAAAACTTTAAAACGACTCAATTCAACTAAAAATATTTTGTAATAAGATAAGTAAAACACAACTTAATTAAAATTCAAAACTCAAAAAATAATATGACACTTATCAGGTACATTGAGTACACAAATCAAGAACTTCTAATATCAATTTACTTAGAACTATAAATACCTTCATAAGAAAATAAAAAATAAATTAAATTAAAAAATAATTGAAATGACTGTCCCTAATCAATACTTAAATGTAAACTTGTAAAAAAGACATAAACCTAAATACCCTTAATTCAAACACAGTGTAAGTAATCCCTTCAAAGTTAGAGTGAACAGGTTCCTACTGGGTAAGCTCGCTCCATCGTAGACTGTGTCTCTGTCATTTCTGACCAAGACTTGAGTTAAGAGCAAACCCATCACAAATAAAAAAAGTGTAAATTAAAATTAAATACCTAACAAAACGTGACACTAAAAATAAACATCACGTTAATTTAACAATGTAAAACCCTATTGTTAAATCATTTTACTCATGCTGTTAGGGTTTAAAAGTTTAGTTTTCTGCAATATGTAGAGCAGCGGCCCAAAATAAGGTTACTCATCGACTTCAGATGAATCAGTGGAGCGTGGTGGACCCTGGTCTTCGTTTAAACAGGGTAAACTTTCGTACCAACCGTGAAGGTCTTTAGGAATTATATTTTTCTTACAGAGCTGTAAAAGGTCTTTCTTTTTTTGTTTTGTTATAGGAAGACATTGTTTATATGCCCGGGGAAGATCTTCAGTATTTATAGTTGGCATTTCAGAGTTTGGAGTTCTCCTAGTCGGTCTCCCTGGTTTACAAAGAGTATTTAGTAAGTCATATGGACCATCGTAATCGTATCTATTTTTAATAATACCAGGTGATTCCTTTTCAAATTCTAAGACATTGCATTTTCAACCAGCACACTTTCTCTCCATTCTCCGCTATAGTTTTGTTTTTAATTATTTTTGATATTGACAAGGTAGGTTCTAAGTATTTCCTGGATGTTTTTTTTCTACAGTAATGGGAATCAATTACAGGAAAACTTTCAATGTGATTTTTTACCTCTTGTATCTGTTCTTCAGGAGTTTTGTTTGCAGGCGCTTGTCTGCCACGATTATCCATTTTTGTAAATACACCATGATCATCCACATGTTTAACTGCAGTTTTAATTGGACCAGTAGAAATGCAAAGAGTGGACATAAAATAGTTCTTGCATACTCGTTCAAATACAGTCTTATTTTTATAGAAACCGTATTCTCTGCTAGACCTTCTTTGTTTGTCGATCGGTACAGATTTTCTTGTAGTCTGCACTGGCTTAATGATGATGCGCTTAAGCAAAAACTCTTTTTGCAGCTTAAAATCTTGTATAGACCAATAGGATTCGCAAAGTTCCTCACGCTCGTTTTGTGTAAACTTTTCTGTGCATTTTGGCTGCATTTAGGACTTTTAGGTAGTTTAGCTGCAAGAAACTTTCCAGTTTTACTCTTCTATGGCAAAAATTTTCGTTTTTTCTCCAACTCTTTATTTCTTTTCCAGTTTGTTTGATTTTTGATTTAGTATTTTTCCGTCTGTAGATTTCTTTTTCCTTATTTCCTGTTTCTATTTCTGAATCTGTTGTCTCACCGATTGTGACATTGTGTTCCATGATTCTTCTATCAAGGTTACCTGGTGAGACTTGGTCAATAGGAGTTTCAATGATAGCGCGAGTAGTTATAATATTACTTGTTTCAACTTTAGAATCACTCGACAAAATGGGGTTTATTCGTTCAAATCTCTTAACTCTTTTTTTCTTCTTAGCTACTGAAATATTGACGTTTATTAAAGGACTACGTTTCCTTTTTATTTTATTTTCTTCTTCTGTGTCCGGAATTCATGAAGATCCAGAATCAGAAAAAGGTTCTTCATCTGTCGAAGGTGGCATTGGTTCGATACCCGAAATGGGACTTGACCCTCTGATAGGCGAACTGTCTGATAGGTGATCTTTATAGTTGTATAATATTATGTTGTCATCTTCATTTAAATTAATTTTACATGGGACTGACATTCACAGGCATAGGTGCTGATTGGGGTGGGTTAATGTCATTAGTAATTTCGCTAGCCATTATTGATGCTGGAGCCGATTCGCATGTAATTATATTAAATCCGTCATGCTCAGGAAGCTTAGGGACATCAGAAACCAACAACACATCTGGCATTTTTTCTGTCATAATATCAACAGCAAAATTTATGTCGTTGCAAACATTTTTGTTAATTTTGGATGGTAATTTCTGGCATGTTTTAACATTATGTTTTTGTGGACTGACAATAATTGTACTTTGGTCCTGTTGTTTGTTTGTCTTATTTTTTCCTAAAACAATAAGAAGCAATTACATAGTAGGTATTTAATGAGGAAACAAGTAAAATAATAAACATGTGACAAGAGTGTATGCAGTCAAGTTTGTCATGTCAAGTCAAGGCACACGTTTGGTCATTAAGCTTTATAAGCCTCGGAATTCGCCAACTTTGACACTGTTAGATACATTAAGTATCTACGTTGGTAAGGTCAGTTAGGTTACTTAGGTAATAATGTCAGGCATACAACACCCCTAAGAACTATCTAAGCACCTAGTAAACAAAACTGCCTAGTAAACAAAACAAAAAAATTGATAACTACAATTTCTTTTTTTGCTATAGGTACCTACTCATGTTTTTCTGCTGCAAATTTTTCGCTTATTGATTTAAACGTATGTACCCTACGTAGTTTCACTATTAAAAAATTGTTAAAGAAAACACCTTACAAAAAACAATCTGTGTGACAAGTTAAAGGTAACCTTATGTCCTTACTTAAAGAGTCAAAATTCAATGAAAGCAGAAGAGTTATCAACTTCTCCCACAACTCAAAATTATTGATAAGTATAGGTAATAAAAAGGTAGGAAAAAATAAATAAAACAAATATCAGTACATAGTTATGACATAAATATTAATTAATGTTGTACAAACAAGCTCTTACGGTTAAGAAAAACGTACGTAATCGTATGATTTCTAATTTCTTAATTTAATTTGCAAAGATTGTGTTCTAAATTATCGTAGATACATACCTCAGATGAATCGTCTTACTTTTGACACATTTTCACCATAAATCTACTTCGCGAATCCATTATTGGTCACTCTGACGTCAACGCAATTGAAGGTCACGTATTACAATAAAACGCACGACACGCGAGAGATGCATCAAACCGCACGCGCTAACCCCCGCGGTCACCCCGCGCTCACCCCCGTCTCCTTTGTCGTTCTCGATCAGTCATTGCATAGATAGTACTTACAATATTTCGCGCCAAATCCTCTTAAAAACTTAATGATAACTTTCCTGGTGCATTTCGTTTTATGGCAATTATAAACAACTTAATTTATTTAATTTTAGTTGCATTGCATTTTATAATTAATCATTATCTAGTTGTAGAAGAAATAGATAACATCAAGTATTTATAAATTAGGTACATTATATCAGAGTTCTGAATAGCAGAATTAAATAAATAGAGTTATTTAGTTTTCCTAGAACTTAGTTAGTTTTGTGAAAGAATTTATAAGTTGAGGAAGAATTCAACAACTTATGTTATTTAATTTATTTGATATTCAACTTATCATTGACCACAGTTATTGATTTATTTACTGAGTTATTTATTTCTCCTTTAAAAAAATTGTGTGTGTCTGAAGATATTTATTATTCCATCTGTCCGACAAAATGGCTATCATTTTGGAACGGAATGATATACGAAAATGCCTGTTAGGCTCAAATATGCGGCATGTTTTAGGTGTTTTTAAAATAGGGGAAAGTCAATATTGCCAAAATCGGACTTATTTAATTTTCCAACTACGGGGACGTTATGTTCTCGAAGTTGTTGACGAATACATTTACCTGGGACTAACAGTCAAACTAGGCATATCCAACTTCGAGAAAAAGGTCAATCGTCGAATCAAACTCAGCTCGGCAGCGTTCCGGAAACTTTGCGAAGTCTTCTCGTCAAAAATACCCCAGTGCCTCAAGACAAAGAGTCTTCGACCAATGTGCTTTACCAGTGATGACTTTTGGCACTGAAACGTGGTCTCTTACTATGGGCCTCATAAGTAAGCCGTAGGACAAATGATAAGCCATAATTATATGGTAAGTAACACATGATAAATTTTGTAATAATAAACATCAGAATGTGGCGGGATGCAACGACCCACCGCACTCAAGATCCTAAAGAAGGCTTCCGGACAAAGCCGAAACATGCGTCGTTCGTGATATCGATAACGCGTAATTCTCACGTTAATCCGGTTTAATTATTACAATAATCAACAGATTTATTCATATTCATATTATTTATTTGCATTCCACAATGGAGCTTAAATGGTAAACTTAGATGCTAGTATCAATTGCGGAGCCTGTCGGGCACAACAAGTCTAGTAGAGAGGAGGGCAGGTTATTTTTAACATTAAGTAAGAAGGCCTTTTACAAAGAATCTTTTATGAAATCCTTATTAGAATATGTATCATGATGAATACAGATATTTTGAATTAATCAGATAGACCCGGCTGTTCAAAGAATATTTCCTTCATCAGCTTCAAAATGTCTGACTTCCTCATCAAGCCGTAGATACTTTGCTATTCATTTAATAACATATTCGATATTTACATACCTGCCCGTATCAAGCTTCCAATTACGCAATCGGTCCGGGTTAACCCGATTCCTGACGGAAATAATAATTGATGTTATCGGGTATTACATCCGGGAAATTAGTTATCCGGTTGTGATTGTATAGAGGGTCTTATATATCCTATTCATTGAATACGTTACGCGCTGAATCGGTTTTTATTAGTATTACAGTAGAATTCAAGTTTGTGTATGTTTATAGTTTGTACTGTCACTTAATTTTATGCCTGACCAGTTCAAAAGGGTTTTGCTTTGCACATGTGCAATGCAAGCTAACTCCGCCTTTTACTCTATTGCCCAATGACAGGCATAAAAAGCAATTCCGTTGTAAAAATATTTTGCTCCTACATCTTAAATTTTATGATTTTGTCAGTAATATGATTATTGTATTTTATTACAATAAAAGTTAAAGTTTTTTTAAAATGCGTTGATAGTACTAAGATTTTTTCTTGTATACCTTATAGGTTTACCTCCTTAGTTTTATATTATAATATTAAATCAGTTTATTGTATTTTACTATATATATATATATATATACTATCTATACCTCTTAGTTTTTTTCAATACAACGTTAAACCTACTTATTGTATTTTAATATACTAAAATAAAAGTAGTACCTGCCTAGTCTTTTTAAGCATGCTGTTAACTTCTGTTCCAAGGATTACCATGTGAAAACTATGTGATAGGAACTTGTACTTATGATAAGCTTTTATTACACACCAGAGAATAGGCGGGGTACGAATGGTCATTTCAGGCGAAATTCACCCTTAAGATGATCATTGTAGGCATAAACTTGCCTGATGGTACCTATATAAAGTTAAATTAGGTAAATACCTATAGGCGTTAAAAATACTTTACTCCTGGTTAACGTGAAAATCGCCATAGGACACCGGCAGGGCCATTATGTATCTCAGTTGCTAACAAATGTTGGTTGGAATCTCTAGAGCGACACATCTATGTGACTGACATAGTAACATATGTGACTATGTCACTGCTACAGTCAACAACTTACTGACATTTTTCTTACTGGAGTTGGTAAAACTGACATAGAGCCGTCATTTCGCAGATAAGATTTGACGAACAAATGTAAACAAAATAACATAATTAGTGTAAAAAATATATTATAATGAGTAATAATTAATGTTATAAATAGCTTACGGCATGCATTATTGTCGGTTCAAATTACAGCAACACTAGCTTCTGCCTGCGACTTAGTCCACGTAATACAAGATTATTTGGATACCTCAAGTGCTATCTGTAGCAGCGGATAAAAATTAAGTATGAAAATGATTATAAACATAAACTACTCGTATGTGCATTCTAAGTTTAATCCAAATGTATTGAGCAGCGTTAAAAAGTAACAGACATATACTTACACTTAAACACATACACGCAAACACACAATGAAAGAACTTTTTGGTGCTTTATAACAAAAAGTTTGGTTATTATCTACACAAAAACGGTGACTACACAATCAGTGTAACTAGTAGCCAAACTTTGTTTTGTAAATTAGTGTTATGTTATGAATAAATAAAATATTTATTAAAATTTAACAAAACTCATTAACTGCATATTACCAAACCATGTGTCATCTATGAACACAGTGTTGTTAAATTTAGCCTTTAGTTACATTTAGTTATTAGTAGCAATCGTATTCTATTCGTAACCTTACTGCATTGCTGTGGTTAATATAATTGTTTAGCCATTTTGCCTGTAATAACCTCACTAGTTCGTAGTAAATACTCGTAGCTCAACTGTTTGGTTACTTTTGTGCACCCAACCTCACGGAGTGTTACTGATAGCAAGACTATTTAGTAAGTTTCGTGCACATGTTACTTGACCAAGCGTTATTAGTAACTCAATTGTTTTGTTACAAATTACCAGTGTACATTACCTCGTGCAGTGTTACTGGTAACTCAACTGTTTAATTACTTTTATGTGTACTCGTACCTTACCTCATGATGTGTTATTAGTAACACAACTATTTATTTAACTATTAAGTGACGCCTCATTAGGAAGTTATTAGAAGATAATCTGTTAAGTTAATTAAACCTAGGGTATAAGCATGATAATAAAACTATGTTAGGTTAACAAAGACAAAAGTTTAATTGTTACAATTAAGTTTAATTAATTTGTAATGTTGTCAATAGTATGACCAATAAGGATTCGAAACAGCGACTCTGTATGTCCTGAGCATGCTAAGTATAAAATATCATATAACATATTATTAAAAGAATATGTGAATTTATGTACCTATCCCTTTATGACATTATTAATTATCTACGTTTCCTACTGGGGCCGGATAAACAGACATCAACTACAGCTTGTGGAAATTTATTAAAAATATAGCTCACTATTTATTAATTTCTTAGGCTTATAATAATTTGCTTTAGGTATGTCCCAAAACCACGCTATATTCGTCATCATATTATGTAATGTAGTCTACTAATTACATATGATACAGTTAAATATAACATTTGTCTCTATTTTTGAAATGTTTGTGTTTTTTTAACTCACAGTAACTAAATATAATAAAATCTACTTAAGTACAACTAAAACATATTTTTCGTTGTGTTCATAAACATTATATTAAGCACTCGTTCCTCATAGTTTCACCGATTGTTTTTATGCACTCGCGGTCCCAAAAGGAAGATACACCAGTTCTGTCGCCGTTTGCTGATTCATATTCGTCTTTATGTAGTTTTGTACACACTTACTTATAATATGCACACATGCACCGTTGAGAGTCCACTATTATGTATAATTCACATAATATCAATGAAATATATGCAAGGTTTTATTATTTTGTCAATTTTGCGACGAGTTCTAGTTCGAACCATACCAAGAACATAAACTAACATGGCTTCAAGTTCCAATACAAAAAAGTTTTGTTACACGCAGCCAAACTTTTGAATTATAACTAAATAGTTATGTAAATAATAGTGAATTTTATGTTACAAGCAGCGTTGTATGTTTTGTTAACAACAAATCGTGTGTGAAGTGAATAATAGCATGTGATTGTGATTTAGGTAAACAACTAAAAGTCTATTTACAACTAATAATTTTGGTAATTCAATGTTTGTTACTAGTAAGCCAACTATTTAAGTAAAGTATAAGCAAATAGTTCGATTATTATTTATTTAACTCGGTTTTGCTGCTTGTAGCTAAACGGATTTTTTGTTACCTGTACATAAAAATACGTTTATCATTAACTAAACTCTATTTAACACAACCCGTTTTGTTGGAAATCACTGAATCAGGTGCTGTTATTAAAACACAGTTTGTTTGCTGGTAGCTTATTTTAAAAGCACTAAACTAGTTGTGTTAATTTGTTTTTTCAGTGCATGCACTCACATTATGAAGTGATATATGGTGGTCGAAATTGAACCACCTAAATTTCAAATCGCTGTAACTCTGGTTTTTAAGCTATTGCATAGCTTCTATCGCGGGCCTTAAGCGTGGAGACCGAATCCAGAAATTCCGTAACGAAAATAACCTAACACCCAGCTATGCAATAGCTTTACCGCGGCAGTCTCCGAGTGCCACACGTCTTTTTTTTTAATTTGTTTAAAATTGTTTCATACTTAAAACACTGTTTTATTATGAAACAATGAACCACCTAAATTTCAAATCGCTGTAACTCTGTTTTTTAAGCTATTGCATAGCTTCTATCGCGGGCCTTGAGCGTGGAGACCGAATCCAGAAATTCCGTAACGAAAATAACCTAACACCCAGCCATGCAATAGCTTTACCGCGGCAGTCTCCGAGTGCCACACGTCTTTTTTTTAATTTGTTTCAAATTGTTTCATACTAAAACTTGTTTCATACTTTTTTTTCATTTATTATTAAACAGGGTTTTATTCTACAAAAATATGCTACCCTTGTAACGAACTTAAAAAGGTATGAAATAACTTAAAAGTGTAACCTGCTTTTTAAAGCTCAAGTAGCTTTAAAAGTATATAGAGATCGTACAACTTTCTGGCATCATCTGTTTCTGGTTGAGATAAGATTGTATTATAACCACGTACCTGCCAGAAAACGTGGTTACTGACGAACAATTGCCGCCGCAGACTTTCGTTCCTGGCACATTCCATCATCACATGAAATATATCCTCAACCACTCCGCATTGCACACACTTTGGAGAATTAGTTTTTCCCATGATAAAGCTAAATTTATTAACAGAGGCTTGCCCAGATCGAAGTCTTGCAGCTGTGACTATTGTAACGTAACTTTTGTGAAATTTGTCTACGTTCGAATAGAACTTTCCAATGTTACTGATATGGTGTTTATGTAGGCTTTAATGTAATTGTTACTTAACTAATGTTAACATCTTGTAAATTCCGTTAAATGTAATTGGTATAGATTTGAGTTTAAAGTATGGAATACATGTGCATAATCTGGTTTTATTGTTTTATTGTAATGGATGTTACACTATCTCATTCCTACCCATATTGGCCTGTTGACACCACGGCAAACGAAGGTGAAGGTTGGACAGGTTTGTACCAAATACCTTTGGATAGTGATCTTTCATTAAAATATTCTGATCAAATTTCGAAACTACACTTTATAATACGTGAGATTGAGTCTGTATAAGTTGGTAAACAATTAAACATTTCTCCATTGAAAGCTGCTTCCTTAGCCACGATCGACTTCAATTTCTTTAATTTTCATACTTGTTAATTTGAATCATCAGAAAATCTTATGATGCGAAAGTGCAAGTGGGTAGGTACTACACATCCATCTGAGTCCAAATAGAAGTGTACATTTGAATAAGAGATCATCTGTTGGAAGTACATTTGTTGACAAAAGTGCTATGAAAGTGGTTGTTTTGTAGTTACCTGTGATCCAGATTGGCCTCGAAATGACAGCAACGCCGCCGACAGCTTACCAATTAACAAAGTTACAAATTACCAAGTCGCGGCCCAAGTCGACCCGCGCGAAAGTACCATGGAGACCTTATACCTACTCGTACATTCCAATGACAGTATGGACACATTGCTGATCATTGGGTGTACCTCGGAATTACAAAAAAGGCCAAATACTTCGACAAGTTGCTTACATCGAAAAACATAGTTCGACAAGTAATTGCTTCGACAGATATTATATTCGACAAGAATTTATCCCATAAAAGCTGTGTTATAGTTAGGTATACTTATCGAGGTGTAGGTTAGCCTATTTCTGGCACTTCGCCGACCGATTGCGCTCGCTATGCTCGCTCGGCTCGCGCGTTATGTGGTCACCATTCAACATAACGTCACCTGTCGTGACTTTGCTCCGACTTGATACTCCGCTACGTTCTGTGGGAGTCATTCTTTAAGTAATTAATTGTTCAACTACGTTTGAAGTAAGCGACTGTCGAAGTATTGAACAATAATTGGTATGAAAAAACAAAACTAGCACAAAATGAAAAATACCAATAAACATTTTCTTTACCAGCTACTCCGATCCGTTTTAAAAAAAGACTATGAGTGGAATACCTCATTTGTTTTTCTACTCCTTCCAGTGTGATATAGGTTATGAAAACAACAAGATTCGATGAAAGCTCAGGTGAAGCGAGGATCAGAATTCAGAGGCTGTAGCATAAACAATTTGCGAACAAGTAGTAATAATAATAATATATAAAATTTAAATTAGGCAGGTGCCGTAGTCTCTTCCATATCCCACTATCTTATTATCACTAATAAAATAATATCAATATCCTTGCCATTTTTATAATAGATATACCATGTCTTTTTAAGCTACTTAGTATTTTTATACCAAACAGGCCTCTAAGTTTTGGCCTTTGTAAAGAACCGGATGAAATCTGTGTTTTTTTTTTAATAAAAGGAATAATAATAATAGTAATGCTTATTTCACTTATTTCTTAGACAGCATTTCTTAGACAGTAGGTACTTACAAAACATTGGAATTATATGTCAATATTCACTGTATCCAATTGATGAGACAGTTGGAAGTATTCGTATTGTATTGAGCCATAGATGTGTGCGTAGCAAACCGGTGCATTGTGACAAGAATATGTGGAATATACTTCCCCTCCCCCTCCAACGTTACTTCCTCAATGGTTCGGCAACGCATTTTCGAGACCTCTGGTATTGTGGTTGTTCGTGGGCGACGGTATCACTTACCATCAGGTGAGCCGCTTGCTTATTAGGCAACCTATCCCATAAAAAAATTAAGTATCGCAATATTACCAAGAGCGGCATGATATTATACGAACATTTTTCAAATAATAGAAATGTACTTAAAATTATTCTACTAAAATTAGTAATTTCCCATTTTATTAAATTTTTATTAAGTTTAATCAATTTTCAGTTACACATTAATATGTATGTCAAGTTATTTTAAATTTTTTAATAACATTTATCAATTAGCATACATTTAATTTATTTACTTTTTTATATTTTATTCAATTCTTATGTCATTTGGTTGATGATATAACAGAGCAGTAGGGACTTTTTCCTACCATATAATTCTAAGCGACTTTTTGGTACCGACATTTTGTTTGCATGGTTCGTTCTCGCAGCATAACTAAGAAAGCAAGCCTGGGGCCTTATAGTGCCACCAACTTATCTGTTCAGGTGGGCAAAATTGGAACTACAGTGTACATACCAACTAACTTTGGCGTTTATAATATTAGTAGGATTCTTTGTAGAATTTGCAAATTAATGAGTGGCTTGAAAGACTGCCCTATGTTTTGTTTCTCTTTTTTCTTGGTGAATTTCTTAGGTTGCAATACCAAAATTCTACACTAGCGACGCTGTCACCTGAACAGATAAGATGGTGGGACTGTACTATAAGCAGGATTTCTAGAAAACTGCCCAGCTTGTTCATACCATGACAACGCTAAAGCAGGCATTGTTTTTATGAAGCTGGTAGTAAGGCCCCTGTATAAAGAAGAAAGCCGTTACTTTATGCCCAGTTCTTGTTATATGTAGGTATACATTGAAACTTGTTAGTGCTATAAATTCTCCCCGGAGAGCTACAATTGTTTTACTGCTTATATAAACGTATTATGCTAACTTAAACTTAGTAAGGGGAGTTTAATATTCAAACATAAGCCTAGTTTAAAATTAAGTCAGTTTTGTGACTTACAGAATACGTGGTGTAGGTATATTGATTGAAACTACACTTAGCTCACTCAGTGAAGCATTACTGACGTAAAGATTGTTTTTTCAACCGACTTCGAAAAGGAGGAGGTTCTTAAATTGACGCGTCTCTTTTAACATCCCCTATTAAAGAAGACCCCCATTAATTTTATGGGATAAAAGTATCCATATTAATTTTATAAAAATCTGTCTCTTAGGTTCAGATAGAGTGTCGAATCCATGTCGAAGTTTTCATGCCGCTCGAAGGCCTTCGACATAGCCTAACGACTGTTGCACAAAGACACACAACCAGGACCGACGGCTTAACGTGCCCTCCGAAGCACGGAAGCGAATATTTTTTTTTCCACATTAACTTAGATTTTTTCGGCTACGCTAAGTTTGTCCTCGTGTAACATAACATTTTACTACTACATTTGACATGAATGTTTATGTATCAGATTCCTTGGTTATTCAACTATCTCTGACAAAAATTTCGTCTCTTAACTCACTATAGGTATGGCACAAGAGCCATTTATTCCCAACTCGGCGCAAACTTTTGACGCGGGCGCAGGTCGTAACACTCGGCAGCAATCACGAGGGCGCCACAGCGCTCCTTAGGCAAGTTAGTCGGTATGGCACTCGTATCATTATGGAATCTAATGTACGGGCAAATAAGAGTATGTCACATAACTTTTATGGTAAACAAACAATTCGGGCAAATGAAATTAGGACAATTAAAATTCGGGCATATGAGTATTATTGCTTATATTTGTCGTGCAAACAATAGACAACCCAGAATTCGTGCTGGAATGGTACTTTTCATTTACATCAACAAGATCAGTATCAACAAGATCGCCAAGTCAAGCTCCGCTGCAAGCGCTTTTCCACCGCGAGCGCTTCTCTGTTATTAATTATGAGTAATCCTCAATATCAGCTATTCAAAGTAGACTATAAAGCTCGTTCCTCGGCATAAATACGCCTTGATATTTGAAGTGGAGACCCTCACTATATTATATAGGATTACTCTGTCACGGGATCTTGAAGCGAACCCTGAACATTCACCTTGCGACATTCTTGACAATGAAACACGGGTGTCGAGTTTTACAAACAGAAGGCGTCACGTCGATGAGTATAACAAGTACAATTTGAAAAACTTGAAACCTACTTCCATTTTATTCAGTGTAACTCAAAAACTACTAGACCGACCACACGGGAAGAATGAGCTTTCAAACAAAAAAGAATATTGAGAATCGGTTCACTCAGTCGAAAGTTATGAAGTAACAAAAATTAAAAAAAAACAGTCGAATTGAGTACCTCCGTGCCATCTGAGATAACCTTGCTTAAAATATGGGGTAGGTAGTATCGCTACACTACCCTCATTTTTTGCGTGAATAAGTCCCCCGTCACCATTAAGTTTTTATCTGATACTATTGTTCCTATTGATAAACCAGTTTTCAGTTTGACAGCAGGGCTGTCATCTGAAATTAAGATCTATATAAGGCTTTTCATTCTTCATTTGGAACCAGCATTCGAGGAACAATATTATCATTTCAGTTTGACAGCTGTCATCTGAAAATAAAGATCTCGACAAGGTTTATCATTCTTCCCTTTGAACCAGCATTCTAGGAATAATAGTTATAGGTATCAGAGTTAAAGCAGTTTTCAGTTGGACTACCATCGGAAATGAAGATCTCGACAAGCACAGCTCATTTCTCTATAGAAACTAGTATTCTAGTATTAATATTTTTAGAGTTATTCTTCTTCTTCTTATTAAAGAAGAACTCTTATAGCAGTTTTACGTTTGACAGCCGTCATCCAAAGAGTTCTCAACTACTGTCACGATCTACAAACTGTCACTTCAAACTCAGAAAATATAGAACACTCGATCATGAGCAATATTAAATTATAATAAATAAGTACTGATAACAAAACGAACACTATACTTCAAAATAATTCAGTTAGTCAAACTTAACATCCGTATGTAAACCATTTCAAAAGGGTTTAGCGCGTTACTCTCCTAGTCTATTCAGGTGGATTTCGGTGTAAATTAATTAACCGGTTGTTGTTTACTAAATAACCTTAAAACGGGACGAGTCGGGAGAATTAATTGATTCGTATGGCAACATTTTCTACATATATATGTAATACCATTACCGAGCAATAATTATATGTGTAAATTCTGGTTATGTATAATATTATCTGGATTTACTTTCCTTTAACTTCCGTCGAGTTGGGGGTTGATATATTTTTTACAGATAGGTTATATTATTATAAGCACACACGGCAAGTTTCAACCTGCGGAGACGCGTAGTATTTGAGATTTTTTTTATTGAAAATCAATTATATTTGAAATATTTACGTCCATACCTACCACAAATCATATAGAATTCTCGCCATTGAACGTTTCGTTTTAGATACGGTTAAGTTGTCATACATTCGGTAACATTTTATTTTACATAAATTTATAAATAATTATATTTTGTAGTAAATTTAATAGTTTTCATGCACACATTATATTTCACAGTAGCGGAAGTAGTGGCAAGTAGCGGAGTATCTAGTCAGAGCAAACTCACAATAGGTGCGACGACGAGCGAAGCGAGGAGGAGCGTTAGGTTGAATGGTGACCACACAACGCCAGAATTAGGCTGACTTACACCTCAATAAGGATAAATAACTTTCTCAGAATTATTAATTTAAAAACCTCGAAAAAGGGGGGCGCCCAAGTTTTTACTTTGATGCAACCCCCTCGAGGGACGTTATTGGCTAACCTACACCTCGATAAGGATATATAACTTCCTCATAATTAATAATTTAAAAATCTCGGAATTCTCCGCAGTTTTTCCTTCGAAGGGGGGTAGTTTGTACGCCGAAGCGTGACACCATGACGCTAACGATACGAATACTTTTTCGCAAATTGTTTGAGTTACAGCCTCAGTATAGTCTGCACGTACATCTCATTGTACATTGGTAAGTAGGTAGTGATCACACAAAAAATCTGGGTCTGTCCTCCGTTAGGACTCTCTATTTTGTGGACCTGTAATTAATGTTTCTATTAACTCGTAGTTCAATCAAAAAGGTTTGTAATTCGTATAACCGAGAAATATAAAGTATTTGTGAATTAATGTACAATATTGAACGGGGTGGTTTGGAATCGATAACTGGTCAAGAAAGTGAACGAAAAAGAACATATTTTATATTATTCTGAACTTATATTCACAAACCAGCGACTAACCATAGTGCGATTGAACGCACGACGCAACGCACCACTACATTATAGAGTTAAAGATAGCAATAACTACACGTTGCCCCACTCAACACTCAACACACAATCATATAGGCAGTAGGCTTAGGCATAGACATCAGCTGTGTAAACATTCGCAAGTAGGTAGGTTAGTAGGTCGTTGTATCTATGCTAAGTGGGTAGGTAAGTCTCGTGTAGTTACTGTTATCTATTCTGTGATGTAGCGACGCCGTTCTGCGTTCAGTCGGATAATAGTTCTTGACCGCGGAAGAAGTGTCCGTAATAAATATATATATATAAGTATTATTTCTTTTACTTTCATTACCAGTTATCGATTCAACAAAATTCAAACCACCCCGTTCAATATTGTGCACTAATTATCAAATGCCTTATATCGCTATTGCTTAAGTAGGTTTCAAACACTAATTTGTGTCTGACAAACAAGACCTCTCCATTACGTGTCTGCCCTCACTGACACAGATCAAATTATAGTTATTATACGTTGAGACGCTATGGTTTTCCAATGTCGCTGGAAGCAAAACACGTCGTGTTTAGCTACCTGAGCAATGCGAAATTAAATGTAGTTATTTGTATATTTGAAGTTTTGCATGAGTATAAATGAAGACATTTGTTCGTTACTAGTAATCAGGTTAGATGAATTTTAGTTAACAGGTAATCATCATCATCATCTCAGCCGTAGGACATCCACTGCTGAACATAGGCCGTCCACATAATAGGTAATAAATAATTTAAACTAGATGATTAAATATACACTGTAAAAAAAGGTCATACTTAATTTGTTTACAATTAAATTAAACCGACTTCAACACAAAAAAGTGTGAAATAACTTGTTGAAGTCAGTGCCATGATAGTTCAAAAGTACCTATTACTACGAAGAAATAATTTCTTCGTAGACCTATTATCACAATACTGTGCGCATGGTACCGACTTCGACAAGTTATTTCACATTTTTTAGTGTTGAAGTCGGTTCCATGATTTAGTAAAAAAAATATCCTTTTTAGTGACCCTTGCTACTTACGGAATCAATTGTCTTTCATCGTCAATATGAAAATCATCAAGGTGAAATACTATTCAGTTATTGGTGTAAGTGGAACTAAAAAACAGGTTGACTGAATTTGGTTATAATATGATACTTAACTAGCTAATGTCTCAGGGATACGGGCACAGAAGGTAGAGGTTACTACTTAACGCAGTCCTCGTGCTTTACGGTTACTCCTGATATAGCAAAGTATTCTTTCGCTAACAAGCCAAAATAGTTAAAAAAAACTGGGAACTCCCGACAGAAGTGAAACCTGTTCGAGATATTTTAAAAACACACAATTAACAACAATAGGTAGTCATGGAAACCATTATCGCACCTAAAGAAGTGTTCACTTCAAACCACATTATCTATGACAAAGCGTTCGATGACGATGACGTGAGTTCCATGATTTTTATTCACCCAAAAAGTGCACAACACGCCTAAAGAAGTTTTTACTTAAAAAACGACTTCACTCTGCCTCTGTTCGCAGCGTTCTCTTAATTACGGAAACGCAGCACCATCCGTACGACAATAGTCGCGCATTGCGGATTATAATATAGTTTTATTGAGTAGTCGCGAATAATATTAGATATGAGATTATTTTCAGACGTTTTACATGAATTACATTAGTTAAATGTAGCTTTGTATGTTAGATCAATGACACAGACGAAATAAAATAATTAAGAGATGAAATAGTTAAAATTTTCCATCGTAATCCGTGAGTTGGGGCGAAGTTAAAGAATAGTAGGTGAACGAGCTTTGCTCGATTTAGATACGAATACAAAATAGCAAAATATGGTCCGTGAGAACCTTGTCACCGCGATTCAGGGTTTTGTAATGCGATTGTTACGCCATCTAGTTTGAACGCAACGAACAAAGTTTGATTATTGTTTCTCCGTAAGAATCTTGTCACCGCGTTTCAGGATTTAGCAATGCTACTGTTACGTTATCTAGTTTGAACGCAACGAACAAACTGTTGTTTTTCATTGCCGGACGGACACGGATAAAACGAGGTTTTCTTAAAAATTAAACCTAGCTACATCGATTTATCACAAGCAACTCGTAAGAAACGAGGAAACTCAATTTATTAGTTGATAGACTTTTTGCGCGATTGCGCCGTCTTGATTGATACTGTTAGGTTTCGAATCAAGTTGCGTCGTTTATCGGGTTCTCTAAAGAAATATTGTCTATGTGTCGAATCGAGTTGGATCGTTCATCGGGGTTTTGAACGATAGATTGTCTATGGGTCGGTCGCCCGCCATGATGGTTGGCAGGTATGCAGGCATTAGGTTGGGAGCAGCGGTAGCGATTGGTCGTACATTCGTAGCAGGCATCGGAACAGTTTGGGAAGGTGACGCAGTGTGCGTTACTATCTGTGGACTCGGTGATTTTTAATGTGAGTACTAGAATAAGTGGAGTGTTTAATAAAGAGTTCTGCTTCTGAGATATATGTTTTACTATATTTCAGAAGTGGGATTAGCCCACTTTAATGCCCAACTATGCTTATGAAACCAAAGAACATCAACCCTTAATGCATAGAACGTTATAAGTTTCATTACCAAAAACTAGTTTTTTTTTTATGTGGGTAGTAATCAATTTAAAAAAAAATTTATAATAATAATATGGGCATGTGGTTCCTCGTGTGGTCTGAGGGGTCTACGGGGGAGCAAAATGCATTTATTTTCGAGCTACGACGCACCGTTTTCGAGATATCTTGGAATTTAGATTAAATACCGAGTGACTACGATAATAACGTGTTTTTAATCAATATTTTCTTCTTTCGAGATACGGAGCAATGCCACAAGGCAATGAAACCTCGACGCGACGGCGGCTCTCAACACCATCCCGAAGAAATTCGGAGCTGGTTCAGAGGTCGAGAAGCCGTGTCCGCCAGGAGACGAGCGCTCGCCGCAGCCGTAGCCGTAGCCGACTGCGTAGTGACGGTCGCGAGCGGAGCCAGTCGAGAAGAGAGCTGGAGCGTGAACTTGAGCGCGAACGTGCTCGGGCGCGCTTGTTGGAGGATGAAATCCGCCGTGGTCGCAGCAGAACTCGACGGAGCATCGGCGAGTCACGTAGTGGGGACGCGCGCCGAGAGCGCAGCGCTGTCGTGGATCGTTACCAACGTGAGCGCAGCGTTCTTCGGAGCCGCAGTCGGAATCGAGTGCGGACGCCGAGCAGGGCGCGCGACAGAGTACAGAGCGACAGGTTAGAAAGTTCGCTATTTACTTCCGGAGATATTGCTAATTTACTTAATTCCATAACACAACTAAAATCCCAGTCGGCGCCCGTGGCGAACTCGTTACCAACTAGTAATATGCATCACAAGGACATAATTCCCGATTTCGATCCTTCCTCAAAAACAAACGTAAAACTACTGTCGCCTCTGACCGGATGTTACCTTGGATTAATGTGGCGGCTCTTAGTTTAAATGATGATGATGATGATAGTGAAAAAGCGGACAGTATTTATGAGGAAAGCGACAATTGTGATGACGAATAACACATAAAAATTAGACGACAAATATGATTTTGGTTACCAATTATCTGAAATGATGTATTATTGTATTTTATTATCTATTATTATCTATCGTAAATTATTAATTATTTATTCATTTGTTAAGCGAGATTGTATCACAGTAAATCAGAATACTATGTTAATGCGGTGTATTTGAGAAGGGAAGGTTCAAGGCACCGATAGATATAAGTGAGTGGTGTCCATGAGAAAGAAGGGTTCATGGACATCAATATAGTGTCTGTGAGAAGGAAGGGTTCACAGACACATATAGTTATAAGTGATTGGCGTTCATGAGAAGGAATGGTTCACGGACGCCAAATATGTTGTCTGTGAGAAGGAAGGGTTCACAGACACATATAGTTATAAGTGATTGGCGTTCGTGAGAAGGAAGGGTTCACGGACGCCAAATATGTTGTTTGTGAGAAGGAATGGTTCACAAACACCATTAGACTGAAACATCTAGATATAGTTTACTGTAACCGCGCATATGTTAATAGATAGACACTTAGAACGATAGATCATAACGTAATTAGTGTACGTTCACTGAGAATTGAGGAATCTCAAATCGTCGTTGTTTCATTTGGCTTATAATATATATTTTTCTCATTAATTAGCCTCTGCAATGTACATTAAATGAAATTATTCGTTAAACTGTAGTAAATTATCAATTATGTTTTGTATCAATGATGTTGTTTAATGTTTTCTCTATTAATTTTGTTATTGATTATTGAATCTAGTTCTGATGCCTGCTGCAACCGAGTGTTAGGTTATACACGAGCGTTCTAATCCCGTGCATGAGGACATGCACGAGGTCAGAATGGTCGAGTGTTAGGTTTCGAATCAAGTTGCGTCGTTTATCGGGTTCTCTAAAGAAATATTGTCTATGTAGCGAATTGAGTTGGATCGTTCATCGGGGTTTTGAACGATAGATTGTCTATGGGTCGGTCGCCCGCCATGATGGTTGGCAGGTATGCAGGCATTCGGTTGGGAGCAGCGGTAGCGATTGGTCGTACATTCGTAGCAGGCATCGGAACAGTTTGGGAAGGTGACGCAGTGTGCGTTACTATCTGTGGACTCGGTGATTTTTAATGTGAGTACTAGAATAAGTGGAGTGTTTAATAAAGAGTTCTGCTTCTGAGATATATGTTTTACTGTAATACCACCGCATTGCCGGATATTCTGTCACAAAGCAGTAGTGTGTAGGCAAAAATCAAAACATATATTTTAGTGCTATTCTACGTCACCTATAGCAAAACTGTCCTAAGCATCACGGTAAATTATTTTATGCTGAATAATGTATGTGTAGTGTCTCTGGATTTCGCACTAAACTCAAGTGGCTGCCCATACTCTGTTCTCGGAATGCTCATATATTGGTAGCGATTCACTTGTTCAAAAAAATTAAACTAAACTACCTAACTAAAAAATATTTTGGTGGTCCTTATTCTGTTAACAATTAAATCCAAAATCATTTAACACTAGAATGACACTTCTAAAATAGGATTTTTTCTATATTTTTTTAGGCTAGTTTATCGAGCACCAAGTTACGGGACGACTAAACTGTCTAAAATATTAAGTTTTTCTTTAATTTTTGAAAATAAATAAAAATCACAAGGCGCGAGGTCGGGGCTATACGGCGGGTGACCCAGTAATTCAACGTTTGATGTCGCCAAATAGTCGATCGTTCGCTTGGCGGTGTGCGATGAGGCGTTGTCGTGGTGAAGGAGGATCCTACTGCGAGGTCGTTTCTCTCGAACTTTTTTCAAGACAAGTGGCAAACAATTGGTAGTGTACCATTCTGCAGAAACTGTTTTTTGATCCTCTAACACAATTGTTGCGAAATGACCTATCCTTCCAAAGAACGAGGCCACCATTTTTTTCCCCGCACTTCGATCTCTCTTCACTTTAGTTGGCAACTCCTCGAAAGGAAACACCCACTGAGCAGATTGTCTTTTGGTTTCAGGATCATAACAGTAAATCCAGCTTTCGTCACCTGTTAGTATGTCGAACACAGCATTTGAGTCACCTCCGTTAAATCTTTCAATCATTTTACGGCACCAATCCACACGATGGAGTTTTTGAGCCTCAGTCAAATTATGAGGTATCCACCGGGCGCAAAGCTTCCTGACCGCTAAATGTTCGTGTAGGATTTTGTGCACTTGACTCATACCGATGCCTAAGCTTGTCCGAATCTGCTGATAGGTCACTCTTTTGTCAGTCTCTATCATACGCCGCACAACACAGATGTTATCTTCAGTCGTCGCCGTAGAAGGCCGTCCCTCACGTAAATCATCAGTGAGATTAGTGCGACCACGTTTAAACTCATTAAACCAGTTGTAAACAGTCGCACGAGATGGGGCTTCATCGTGAAAGGCCAATCGTAGTCTATCATAACTTTCTTGTTGACTTAAATGACATCGAAAGTCATAAAAAATCATTGCACGAAAATTTTCTCGTGTTAAATTCATGTTGACGTGATACAGACAATTTTCAATTTGCCGCCAAATCGTAAAACAAATGACAAATGAATGAAGTATATACTCAGTAATATTGGCAAAGAGTTCTATTTTCAAATTATAGAATTATTTTTTTATTATATTGTTTATAAGTGGCCAGTTCTAAGAACTTTCAGTTTGACCCTCGTATGCCCACAATTGAAGAGACATTTATAATTTTAGTGCTGTCATTCGAAAGTGTTATACTAATTTGGATTTTAGCCTAAACAAAACAAGTGCTGGCATAATTTAGAGATTTTTAATTATGAGAATGCTTACAGAATCGGCACTGTTGTCCCTAATTTATAGCATACTGATCAATCCCTCGACCCCGCGCTATCTTCAGAAAATGTTGAATTTTTACATGCCACAAGTTCATTTTTTCTACGATCAACAGATAACTTAAGAGGATT
This sequence comes from Selenia dentaria, assembly GCA_917880725.1. Classification (NCBI taxonomy): domain Eukaryota; kingdom Metazoa; phylum Arthropoda; class Insecta; order Lepidoptera; family Geometridae; genus Selenia; species Selenia dentaria. The sequence continues at coordinate 24,752,657 of OU862898.1, forward strand.
GCATAGCTAGTACTTTCCGTACTAGAAGAGAAAACTCTTTTCTACCTCTTAACATTGTCCGATTTCAGTGATTTTTTTTCATAGAATCATCACATTGTTTACTATGCCCATATGTTATGTTTTTTCAGTATTTCAAAGTACTGTACATTACCTTTTTTAGAATTTAAAAAAACTGAAAAAATCAAAACGTACGGGCATAGTAAACAATGTCATGATTCCATAAAAAAAAAATCACTGAAATCGGACAATGTTAAGAGGTAGAAAAGATAATTTATTGATTCAGGCGTTACTTTGCGGAAATCCATAAATAATAATAATAATCCATAATAATAGGTAGAAAAGAGTTTCCTCTTTAAGTACGGAAAGTACTAGCTATGCAATCCTCTTAAGGTTAATAATCCCGATACACCGCACCACTTTTATGGTTCATCTACCTAATCTACCTAATATAATAATTAACGAAGTAATTATTAGATCCTACTGTACTGTATAAAATCTGTTTTCAATACATATTGCCAGCATGATATATGAGACCAATCCGTACGTATTATATTTAAATGTATTTTAACATATTATCGACCGAATCGAAAAAACTCACTATATTAAACACATTAATATTTTACAATAATCATAGTACCCAATTTCCTCTCCTTTCATTTTCTGTTCTCGTCTTCGTAATTACTGCAAGCGCAGTTCGCGTCGACTTAGAGAAAACTATGTATTTTGCCGACGACGCTGTTTCAATTCTGCACTCATTGATTTTTGTTCAATTGCTAGAATTTCTTGGGTTTGGTGTGAAAGAAAATTTATAAAATATATTATTTTATCGACCAAAAGAAGTCTTAGTGGCAACTTTCGAATTAGTATTTGTAAGTCTGTTATGTACGTCGATAAGTTACGAAAGGTTTATTGGCATTATATAGGGTGTTTGGTAGAGAGACCGACAAACCAAATGAGCGTGTTCGGGGGACCACTTGGAGAATACAAGTTGGCCAAAAAAAAATCCTTGACCCCCCAATATGTTTAACTTTTTTTGTGATTTTTCCCTTTGTCTCCGAAATTGTACCTATTTACCACCATAACATTTGTAAAATCTGTTTTAAACAGGATGTTTTTAGTTGAATTTGGTCTCTAATACACCTTCAGGCCACGCAAAGCAAAATTGGTACAATATTGGAGAAAACGAGAAAATTCATAAAAATAAGTTAAAAAATATTGGGGTGTCGGGGATTTTTTTTTGGCCAACTTGTATTCTCCAAGTGGTCCCCCGAACACGCTCATTTGGTTTGTCGGTCCCTCTACCTAACACCATGTATAAAATTTAGCTAAAAGTTAGTTACTTAGTAGTTAATTCGTATTTCTCAAAAATAATTTAGTTAAATTAGTTGTAGAGGGTTTATTCTTGATGTTTTAAGAAAGTAGCGGAACTTTTCGCGCTATTAATATCGAAATATTATTTTGGCTAACCATATCAAGGAAACTCACTACGATGTTTTGATTGACTTGCATCGACCATTTCTATGAGAAGACTAAAAATTGTGCGCGCCTTATATTTTCTAGACAAAGATTTTTAATTAGCGAAAGTTATAGAACATTTGTTTGAATTGTAATACCCTGTACGGTTATATTGTTTAACTAGCTGACCCGCCAGTGGCTTCACTCTCTTGGTCTTGATGTAGTAGTCAATCAATCAATCAATCAATTATTTATTTCAGATTAAAAATCAATTTCTTACATCTAATAATATATAATACATCATGAATTAAGTTAGATATTAAATTAATTAATTATTAGATTAAATTGCGTAAACAATAACAAAATACAATTAAATTAAATAATACTAAATCAAAACAAAATAAACTTATACCAATATCAATTAAAACATGTCAAAATAATGAAAATTAAATTAAATTAAATGTTTATCGTGTAGTAGTGGAAGCGCCGTTTTGTAATCTCAGGGTCCTGGGTTCAATCCCCAAGTTCGACAGTTATTGGTATTTTCTGACAAACAAATTTCATCAATCAATAGCAGTCCGGAGTCTATAACAGCGTCTTGTAGATGGCAACATACTCGCCCCATACTAGTATATGTAGTTCATGGGACTAAAAATACATCCATCCGCTGTAACGCAGGTGTTTAAAACACCGCTGCTTACCCCTTCGAAGATGTAGATGTATGACGATTTGTTGTCTTGTGTTTAAAAACAGATAACATAAGTAAACGCTGGTAATGTCGACAATGTCATATTACTTTTGTAATTGTAATTACTTTTGTAATTGTTGTTTTGTAGATTGTAATAAAAGCCTGTGATTTAATTACCTTACCCTACTTACTGTTTTTTGGCTTTAGATTTATAGTAATATATTCCGTAATTTGTAATGGCAATACTTAGTAAAAAATTTAATGACGTCGGAGTACAGATCGCTCAAAAGTAAGCACTTCCAAATGTTGTATTTTTTTGAAAGTTCAGCTACTGAAAGTGACATCAGTCTTGCCGCGTAAGGTTCTATATCTTGATGAGCCAGTCGGAAGTTTCGATGAGTATGATTATTTTGTGAAATAGTAATTAAAATTTTCTGACAATCTTACCTATAAAATTATGTTCTTTTTGTTGCTAAGTATTATTTTTACGCGTGACACTTGTTGCTACCTAATAATCCCGGCTTGTCCCAGTTCTCGTCAAAGTAAATATCTATTATTTTGACGAATATAGACACGTTTCCAATAAGTGCACGGAATATCGACATTGTTTATTATGGTGATCTAACAAAGTTTTTATTGTACTTATGTTTGTTTAAAAGGTATATGCCTATATAAAGCCTTATAGGTGCTTATAAAACGAGTTATGGGAGCCCACCCTCGCTTGGAGCGGTGTCTTTAGAACATGATAAAATGACATTTAGTTCATTAAATAAAAACGGTGAAATAAAACCAGCGGCCTTATTGTCTATCTTTACGGAGAATGGTAATGGGCTTCATTTTGACATTTGAATCCCATTCTGGGCGAAACCCTGCAAGCCTATTGGCTGGAACCATCAATGTGAAAGAGAATGAAGTGACATTTCATTGTCATGTCAATAATATTGCATGATTTTAACAAAGATTTGTATGCAATGAACTGGAACGAAGTAACTGACTTATCGACGGTAGAAATGATGGTGGATAAATTTAATTCAATGCTAACAGCTCTCTTTGATAAACATGCAGCATTAAAAACTATAACTGTGAGAAACAGTCAATCTCTACCGTGGGTAACAGATGTCTGCAAAATGATGATTGATGAGCGTAATGGGGCTCACGACGTATATCGCAGGTCAGGATTGGATGAAGACAAGAAGTATTATAAAGACTTAAAAAACTTAGTGTTAACTAGCATTGCTAGCGAGAAGCGTGCTTACCTTGATAAATTAATTAATTCTGAAGCTAATAATAGTAAAACATTTTGGAAAAATTTAAAAAGACAAATTCTAGTCGACCCCTGCATGGAGAAGTCCCTGCCAACCCATTTTAATGATCCGAATAAAATTAATGACCATTTTTTGAACGTATTGGGTGATAACGTTGTTTCTGACACTGACTTATCATTTTATGAGTGTAATAAATTTAACAACGCTAATTTTAAGTTAGTGCCTGTCAGTCTTACGGATGTGTCTAAATATATAATGGCTATAAAATCAAATGCTATTGGAAACGATACAGTTTCCAGAGATATGGTTTTGTTTTCACTTCCTTGTACTTTAGAAGCAATTACAGCTATAATAAATAAGTCAATTATTACAGGCATAGTTCCCAATAAGTGGAAAAAAGCGCTAGTGACTCCTATACCCAAAAATTACAACCCAGTTGAACTAAAAGACCTTCGGCCTATCAGCATTTTGCCATTCCTTTCAAAATTACTCGAGAAAGCGGTCTGCGATCAGCTTACAAAATTTGTAGAAATTAATAAAATCTTGTCTCCTTTACAATCCGGATTTCGCAAGGGTCGTGGAACAGCAACGGCTTTGCTTGATGTCACAGACAATGTTTTAGCAGAGCAAGATGTTGGTCGTAGTACCGTTCTAGTTCTACTAGACTATTCACGTGCCTTCGATTGCCTGAACATCCGCCTCCTACTCGCAAAACTATCATATTATGGTTTAAATGTTAATGCAGTAAAGTGGTTTCGCAATTACTTAAGTAACCGGTATCAGTCAGTGAAATTAGTCAAAAGTGATGGTTCTAGTGTTTACTCACAACCTAGGCTCATTAATCGCGGTGTTCCTCAAGGTTCAATACTTGGTCCACTTCTTTTTATCATCTACAGTGCTGATCTCCAAAATGTAATTAACCATTGTAAGTACCACTGTTATGCTGACGATGTGCAACTGTACTTGTCAGATACGCCAGATAAAATACCACAAACCGTTAAATTGCTTAATCAGGACTTGGACACAATTGCTGACTGGTCAAAGCGTCATGCTCTTGTATTAAACCCTACTAAGACAAAGTATATGCTCATGGGTACAAATAAGCAAATTCTTAAAATATGCAGTGATCTAGATGTGAAGATCAGTGGTGTAAAAATAGATCGTGTAGATGAAGCCAAAAACCTTGGTATAATATTTGATAGTCATTTGAGATTTGAGAGTCATGTGCTAAATATGGTGAAAAACTGTTTTTACCGCCTCAAGGTTCTTTACCAAATCCGGGACCAACTATCTGAATCGTCGCGTATAACTCTTTGTGAAGCATTAGTATTGTCTAGGCTCAACTACGGGGACGTTGTTTATGGGCCTCGGTTGCTAGGAAAGACTCAGCGCTTAATACAACGCGTGCAAAACGCTTGTTGTCGGTTTTGTTTTAATGTCCCTCCCAGAAGTCACATTACTCCTTTTTTAAACAGTGCCTCCATGCTCAATATGGATTCTCGTAGAGAGCTGCATTTAGCAGGACTTCTCTTTGACGTTATAAAGTTTGAGAAACCAGAGTACTTGCACGCCAAAATTAAGTTTGTAAATCGAAACTCTAAAAAATTACTAAGGTCTATAAGGTCAGCACTTCTATATCACAATCATAAAACAGCGGCGTTTACTGGCAGTTTCCGGTATCTGGCGACGAAGTGTTGGAATAACATACCCCCACCTATAAGAAATCTCAATGCAAAACACAATTTCAAATCTAAATTAAAAATTCATATTTTAGAAAGACAAAAACAGGGCATTCCTAAATACTTCGCTTGCCAGAAATAGGTAAGATGCCGTCTATACTTTGATTTTAATTTTTATTGGGGCTACGCGCACATAAACTTACCCCCATACTTTACAATTCACATAAGTAGGCTTTTCTGGTTCTCAGAATCTTATGCAATAATTGTTATAATCACCACACACAATCATGTATCTACTCTCGTTACTCATATTCTTAACTAATCTAGTAAATTCTAACAAATTTTGGGTACACTCATTGTTTATGATGGACTCGTTTCGTCTCATCATCTCGAGGGTTATAGCTGAAAATCAGTGTTTGCTCCTTGAGCAATTTTATTCGCTGAGCTATGACCTATTTGTTTAGGCTCCAACACACACGTACTTTTTAATAAGCTGCTAATATTAAGGTAATTTTGTACTTAACTGTTTCTTAATTAACTAGTTATTATATTGTTTAAAATATTGTGTATAATCGAATGTACGTGTGTATTGAAGATGCAAATAAATGTTTTATCTATGTATCTATCTATCTGTCATTCAAGTTAGACAATAAGGTGGCTGTTTGCGTTATTGCACTTGTTATGGATACCATTTCATAGGGGACATATGGCGGTGCTAAGTAGTCTAAAAGTTTAGACATTCGGTTAGGAAGAAAATATGTTTGACTGTTGGATGCCGATTTAAATTTCCTAATTTTCTCCCATACTATTGACGGTGGAGTAGTCGGAGATATTAAAGCATAATAACTTCTCCAACCTAAGAAAAATACCTATGTAAAGGTAATGCAGTGTTAAGAATTATTATTATTGCCAATGAATTTAATATTACAAGGTTTTGTTGTGTATTTGTTATGTATACCTACCTACTAAGTTGTCGAATTTAATTAAAGTCACAAGAAAATGTTCTTGTAAGTACCTACAAAAGAGAGACCTGATACTCGTCAAAGTTTACTAAATAAGAATTGTTTGGTGTCTAAGATTTCGCGATTTTTACTTAGATTTGATTGTTTATCGACTTTCCATAGATCTCACAGACAATAATTTAATAGGTAAGTAGGTAATACACTGACCATTCCGTCATTTTATGCAATAAGTTTATAAAATTAATAAAAATATTACTTTTTTTGTTCAATTTACAACCACCGTGCGACTGGTTTGATAATTAAAACCCCTTTATATTCAGTTCATGGGACAGCATTGATAAAAACACCGTTTAAAATTGAACATAATATGAACTTTATCCACAAGCATTAGAGTTCAAATCAGTGTTGGAAATTGACGATATTTGGGACACCGTGACGATAACTACAACAAATCTGTCGGATACGCGTACAAATACCTGTTTTTTATTTCTTTGATTATTTAACCACTTTATACATTTTGAGTCATTACAGTACATTATATATCAAAAAGAGTAATAAACTATGAACCTCGTTATATATTTTGATAGTTTCTATAGTAATTAACTAACTTAACGTAAACACAGCAAGGTTCAGAATCTGGCGAGTATTGGTACGTTTACCCTTATTGCATTACTATATATTATCCGCGTGGACCATATATTACTATATATATTATAAGACAATCATTTTATCCCTATAAAGAATTTATAGATACTCGTATGTGACAATGTGGTAAACCTCAGATGAATAAATTGCTTATGTATATGTATAATATAAATTGACAATAATTTAAGTGTATTTATTAACAATACTAATTATCATTCATTTCTGTCAGTCACTTTAATATAATTATTATTAGAATAGTTTATTTAATACAAAGAATTGTATTAATATCGTACAAGTTTATTTTTACCAAGTTTTGAGTTAATTGGACCAGAAATATTTGTTCCTTCCCTATAATACTTTCTGAACTTTACTGCACATCATATATGCTATATTTGCAAAACTTTAAAAAAACATTCTGAATTATTACGGTTTGTAGCCGTATCATAAAGTCAACCGAGACCTTTGTTTTATATGAGACCGTGTAGTATAGAGGGATCAAGCTGCGATCTTGGATTTATGTAATGGATCAAGATTAAAAGTTTATAGGTGGTAGCTCTGTGCGGCAGTTTTTAAGTTATGCGTGAGATAACAGATGACACACGTAGACAGCAGATTTTTATTCTCTAACGTCATATTCTTGTTCAGTAGGTAATTTGACGACTCGCATTTATTTTTTATTTTTCTTTCTTTTTGGCCTTAAGGCGCGGTCGTATCCTGATAATAGTTAAAAGCAGAAACTTTAAACATCTAGTGTAACGAAACAGATAAATAATAATCTATGAAAAAAATACGTAGGTTAGAAAAGAAAAAGGCAAAGAGTAATAACCGAACAGAATTCATCAATATTACTCGCTCTCAGCAGAAGAAAAAATCCTAAATAGGTCCATAAAAATAAACTTTCACGTCCAAACTCTCTGAATTTTCAGCGATAACACTATATTATTTTTTAGGTAATACATAGCCAACATATATTACTAAAGTAGTAACCAGCAGTTTTTTCAATTGTAATAGTATATATCGAAAAATATAAAGAAAACGTACAAAATAATGCATTTTCGCATTACATCGTCGAATCTAACAAGCGATTTTCAACCTTACGTAAAGCATCGTAAATTATTTTAAAATTGGGGTTGGACCGCGTCTTAAATCCTTAATTATAAGTATAGCTATTTTTATTTTATTTATTTATAATCTTGATACTTGTACTGCTTCGATAAAAATACAATCGTTACAGCTATTGAATTGATATGCTATTGAGTTATAATGCTATTGAAATGTTTTTTTATGGTTGGCCACTGAATCGTTTGTGTTTGAGCAGCAGGTGAAGGTAACACCGTGATGAAATCCAGAACATGGAGGTAAGGGTCCTTGAGAGTCATTGGGCAATCTAGATCTAATGTATGTTGCTTAAGACCTGCCACCTCCGTCGCTCTATCGACACAGCAAGCTTGACAAAGTCTAAGCAATATATATTATAGTTATAAAAACTCATAAAAAAACTCCGTCAAATATTTCCTGTGTATGGTACGATTGTAATGAGTCTGAATCGTGTAAAGAACAGCGAAACTAGTAGAAAATTATTGTTTCTAAATTTTTTAGGAGATTACAGGTAAGATCCAGGAAGAAATTAAGCTCTCGGCATCGACCAATAACAACGATTTTGATTAACTTTGGAATGTAGATAGTTTCGGTTCTAGAATAACATATATAGTTTATTCTAAATATTAAAAATCACCCACGTTTCGTTAGATGTGTAACAGTACCCCCACTGTTTAAGATTCCGGACTTCTGTCGAAAATTTCATTATTACAAAAATCTAACTAAATTCCGACCCAAGGATCAAAATCAGGAGATTCAAAAGTGTCGCTTTAATCACTGCGCTTGCATAATCTCCAAAGCGCCTGAACTGATTTGATGATTTGATGATTTGATGAGACTCACTGACAAATAAAGGATGTTTTAATGATGTTAAAAATGTAATGTTCAAAGATTAATGTTGATTAATGTATATGGTAGCGATTCATTTGTTCAAAAAACAAAACTAAACTTTTGAACTAAAATTTAAATATGGTTGTCCTTATTCTGATAACACTAGTAGCCAAATTCATGTAACACTTAGAACAACATTTCTAAAAATAGGATTGTGCTAATCAATTTTAGGTATTTTACGTTAGTTTAGCGAGCACCACATTACGTGACGTTTAATCAGCCGTGCGATTCTCTAAGCGCAAACATCGTTGCATCTATGACAACATCCGTGAAACAAATGACTAGATGACAAGAAACGTTGGAAAAGCAAACTTATGTAAAAAAAATATGTTAAAACCTTATGTACAAGGGCGATATCTCATCTTCAGCTCGTCGACGAATCATTAGAGAATCGCACGGCTGTCTAAAATATACCTACAGTTGTAAAGTTGCAGTTGTAAAGGTTAAACTAATTTGGATTTTAACCTATAAAGTCGTAAGGATCACCGAACTGAATTTTTACTTGACTGTTGTATGACAATCATTGTCAAAGTCCTCTCTACACATTTTCTGTTCCTGTTTGCTAGCTGACGAAGTTGTTAGCGCGCCGTGATCATTTCCGCGTCCCTCTCTCTCCTCCCCTTACTTCTTATACGTGCTTCTGCTTTTTGTTTTACTTCCCGAGATTTGTTTTGATGCTAGTTTGGCGATATTATGAGAGGAAAGTTTGATATTCTCGAGTAGTGAGCGACGCACGTACTATGTGTGTGTTTGAATATTAAATAAGAAAGTTCTTCGTGTCGGCTTCTCTTATAAAGTTTCATGCGTTGAGTGAGATTTATAATTGTGTTTTATAGTTACTAAAGGCGCGGTCCAATCCTAATTATAAAACAATTTACGATGCTTTACAAAAGTTTGAGAATTATTTACGATGTAATGCGAAGATGCAATTGAATATGTGCTAATACTTTTTATATTTAATTCGTACAATTAAATGATACAATTTTAATGATAAAGGAGTCCATAGTTAACTAATAAGATAGTAAATTTCATTGGGAATTCGAATATGATACATTCATATATATTTGCCCACGATTGAATAAAAATGCATTTTCCCACGAAGCACGTAAGAAAAATTGCAAAATTTAGGGAACGTGGCCGAGTTTTTTCTATCAAGCCAAGTTTGCTGAATCGTGTATTGGCTCCCATACTTCATAAGAACGTATATTCAATTTACACTATGTTTTTTTTTTAATTTCAGTTATTAGGTTTAAGCGTCGAAAAACTGAGTTTTCGCGAAGTTGAATCATGAAATTTTGTCGTAATCTACATTCATTTCGACACAATGAAAACTCCATTGTTATGAGGCAAGTGGACCCTTGAGCTGTGTTTGTATGTGTGATAAATCTTACTCTTACTATAGGACGATCTGGTGCGACAAAGACTGAAATTGTAGAGAATAGACGGTGTTTCGTCGCTGAGCTTTCCGGGGTGCTTGACAGCATCTCTAGGTAGGGTACGGGCAACTTGGTTGAGTTCAACGCCAGGAAGACTCAAGTGTGCGCGTTCTCGGCAAAAACATCTCCATTTCTTCCTCTTCCTTCTCTTCAGAATATCACCTTACCTGTACAGTGTAATCTTGACATCCTGGCATGGACATGCGCAGTGACCTGAACCAGCGTGACTACATCGAGAGTATTATCAAGATAGTTTCCCGCAAACTTGGAGTCCTGAACAGAGCGAGGCGTTTCTTTACTCCGGATCAGCGGTGCCTTGTTTATAAAACTCAGGTGCGCCCATATAGTCACCTCTCGGATGGATCCGCTAAGTACCTTATGGATGCTCTCGATAGACTGCAACATCGCGCTTTCCTTATTATTGGAGAAACTGAAGTCACACCACACCTAGAACCCCTACAAATGCGTAGAAGTATAGTTTCTCTAAGCGTTTTTTACCGGTTGTTTCACATGGCGAATGTTCTGAAAAGCTTTTTAATCGTATTCCTTCCTCACCATTCCGATCCTGAACTACTCGTTCCGGCCTAGCATTGCATCCATAAACTGTTGAAAACTTCTTACCACGAACCAAGAAGTTTAGCAGTTCCTACCTCTGTCGTGTAAGTAAATTTTGTGGAATGCTTTGCCGGCGTACGTATTTCTTTGCAGCTATGACCCTGAGTCTTTCAAGCGGGGCGTGAAAATGCATCTTTTAGGTCATCATAGGGGTGTCGATTAGTGCAGCTTATGGCTGCACTAATAGTCATTGCTTCTTGATTCCATCTTTGCTTTCCATCGGGCGAGAGGGTAACACGCTAGAGAACGTTGACAGATACAAGTATTTAGGCTCGTGGCTCACTGATACTTGAGAAAGCGATACTGAAATTCGTGCTCGCATCGAAATAGCCCGTGCTTTATTCACAAGCATGCAGAAAGTCCTGTGCAGTCGTCAACTTTCCATCGAATTGAGAACCAGGCTCCTTCAATGCTACATCTGGCCAGTGGTCTTGTATGGGTGTGAAGCGTAGACCATGAAAGCAGAGCTCCGTAAAAAGTAGAAGCTTTCGAAATGTGGTCTTACCGTCGCATGCTTCGCATCAGTTGGACAGATAAAGTCACAAACGCAGAAGTTTTGCGCCGAATGGGAAAGAATGTCGAACTGATCCGGACTGTCAAGCAGAGAAAGTTGCCTACCTCGGACATGTTCTACGGCATGATCAGTATTCTCTCTTGCAGACCATCATGATGGGAAATGTACCCGGGAAGCGTAAATCGAGAAGACGAAAAATGTCTTGGCTCCGTAATATCAGGGAGTGGACCGAGATTAAGACCGTAGAGCAATTGTTCAAATTGGCGATTGACAAAGAAAAATTTAAGAAGCTGATTGCCAACCTTCAGTAATGTTGAGGCACTTAAAGAAGAAGAAGAAGAAGAGAAGGAGTCACTTTGATGAACCATTACAAAAAAAGATAGTTATACTTATATTATTCCTGTCTCATACTTATCTTACCAATATTATAAGTTATAATAGTATAAGTTAAGAGTTGTGCCAACTAGTCGGTATAGGCAACTATCCGGACACTGTCGTAGTCGGTGAATATTCGGCAAAAAGCGCCGACTATCCGGCTTATAAAATGTTTGTAGAGGGAATTACATTCAATACAAAGGATGATTGTTTATGAATATTTTGTTTGATAATCAAGCTTGCACATAATTGTAAAAAAGGAACCTTTTTGGTATTTAATTTCTAAAATTACTTGGTTGCAAAGAAAATATATCTATGACATTTAGAAAATTTGTTTAATAATTAAAAAACAAAACAACATAATATCATCTTATCTTCGTTAAAATATTATAATTATTATAATATAATACTATAATATTAAAATTAATATAATATATATTATAATTATTTCTTCTTATTAAGATATATGAGTAGCATTTTTAAGTAACAAACCAAGTAATATTAAGCAACATTTCCTAATGAGAGGATAATGAGTTTGTGAATGTTTAGTAACATGAAACATCAGAAAGTGTGTCCCATAATTCAACGGTGTGCAAGTTTTTGAAAATTTTAGAGACTTCAAACAGCACTCAAACAATAAAGGCCTTCATAATAAATACCGGTTACGCGTCACGTTAGCAACTCCAATATAATATCTGAGATGTTAAGCTGTTTTATACAATCCGACACGACAAAAGCGGTAATACGAGTAGGTATCTATCTTGGAGGAGAATTAGAGGTACTAATCTTATGGCCGCCGTACACCCTCCTTCCTATCGTCAAATCGACATGATGCTGCAGGCTTGATTAATTCGGCAGTGGGTCCATATACACCATATACACGATCAGTTTAAACTGTCAAATCGGCAGCGACGTTCAGTGTAAGCTATGTCGTCGTCACCAGTGACAGACGACGTCACATACATACACGCTCCAATCGGCATGATCAAGCCAAAAGAATTGAAATTTGATTGTGCCGTCAAGTATAACTGACATGCCAATCCACGTCCACACACGATTAATTCTAACTGATCCAATCAGCGTCATGCAAATTAAACGATAGGAAGGATGGTGTATGGCGGCTGTAATACAAGTTTATCACTGTGGTAAGGGAGTAGTCAGCGTTTGTCTTAGAGCACTGGCTTTGAAAACCACACACTATTCCAGATCTTGTGTGCAACTACTTTCTGGTAAAGCACTTTCTGTAACTACCTCCCTCACGAGTTAAAAGGGTACCCATGTAGGTATATCCATTAAGATTTTTATCGGTGCTAGCTATAAACTAGTGGATCCGTGTAGACCTGGCCAGTATTTCTTTTTTAGAGTATACATAACTGTAGAGCGCGCCATAGTAAGTATGAACCGTGTGCACAAGCATGAACAGCACAGTCGCACAACAATACGAGTAATATTGAGATCATCCTCATCATCTCAGCCGTAGGACGTCCACTGCTGAACTTAAGCCTCCCCCATCATTTTCTAAAAGGACCGGTTGGAAGCGGCCTGCATCGAACGTCGTCCTGCGACCTTTATCAGGTCATCTGTCTACCGTGTCGGTGGACGACCTACGCTGCGCTTGCCGGTCCGTGGTCTGCATTCCAGACCCTTCGGGCCCATCGGCCATCTGTTCTGCATGCTATGTGCCCTGCCCACTGCCACTTCAACTGACTTCTTCTGGGCAATGTCGGTGACTTTCGTTCTTCTACGGATCTCCTCATTTCTGATTCGATCACGTAGAGAAACCCCGAGCATAGCCCTCTCCATAGCTCGTTGTGCGACTTTGAGCTTACTTATGACACCCATAGTAATAGACCACGTTTCAGTGCCATAAGTCATCACCGGTAACACACATTGGTCGAAGACTCTCATCTTGAGGCACTGGGGTATGAGGGTGGGGTACATATTGAGATGTGACGGTGAAATGTGCGGCGTCAGGGTGTAAAACGATATCTGAAAGCAAAATAAAAGGAATTGTAACTTATTTTCATCGGTAAGTAGTATAATCATCGAAAAAAGCGCTACACGATAGACGTGTTTGTATAAAACATCTGCTTACGATCGCCACAAACGGGCCGCAGCGATACGCGCGTTCTATAGTTATGTATACTCTAAGATGCCTTTGCATAGCTTATACTGAAATATTCAACGCGCATATTAAAAAATGAAACTAAGAAGATCTACAGTAGGCATCATCGGATGTCAGTAATCCATCTACATCAAACTGTCAATATCATTGCCACGAGACATACAGTAAGTAAATTACCGGCACTAGAACACGAAAAGTTTGTGAATTATTAAATATTAGTATTATTAAAATTGAACTGAATTTGAAACAAAAAACTTAAACAGAATCGATAAAAAATTAAAAGCTACACATAACACAATACCTACTGCTAAAACGATCTGCCGTGCGATTCTCTAAGAGCAAACATCGTTGTATATTTGACAACATCCGTGAAACAATAAAATGAAGAGATGAAAAGAAACGTTGGAAAAACAACCTTATGTACAAGGCCGATATCTCATTAAGTATTTGATATCGGTGAGCTCGTTGACGAACGCAACGACAAATCCTTAAATAATCGCACCGCAGCTCACCGATGTCAAATAGGTACTTTGTGAGATATCGCCCTTGTACATAAGCTTGTATCCAACGTTGAGAATCGCACGGCTGATTGCAAAACCAATAAAGATGTAATCCCGCCAACAAGATCCACTAACCAACTATTTATTTATGAAAAAAACACCAACAGTAAAAGTGCAATATATAATTGAACTCCCGAATTGATTTGTGGGAACGATAATCACACGGGCTGGTAAGTGATCCTTCAGTGGACGAAAATAGAATTGGAAAGTTTGCGTAAGTGCAACGTAATAGTGTTCTTGACGTATACATTATGAACTATACCTAAGACTACTGTAACACAGATAACTCATAGTTTGAACGCCAAAGTGTTCGCGTTGACGCTTGCGATACGAATACTTTTTCGCGAAATGTTTGTGCTATGGCCTCTGCTCTTGCTAGGCCCAATGTACTTACAGTCCCACCATCTTATCTGTTCAGTTGACAGCGTCGCTAGTGGAGAATTTGGTATTGCAGCCTATGAAATTCACTAAGAAAAAAGATAATTAAAACATAAGGCAGTTTTTCAAGCCACTGTTTAATCTGCAAATGCTGCAATTATGATACTTCTATTTCTACTAATAATATAAATGCGAAAGTTAGTAGGTATGTATCAATTTTGCCCACCTGAAAAGATAAGTTGGTGGCGGTACACATTAAATAAACCAGTACATGAAAAAACTCAACTGCACTTGTACAGTTGAGTTTTTTTCATATACTCTACGTCATAGACTAAAATATATACACGTTTCATACAAAATCCGAGCTTAGCCGAAGACACTCGAATTACACGCGACAAACGCTTGCGCGATGTAGGATTTACAACATAAATTACTCACGCCATCTAGCTCAAAAGTTTAGAAATTTCGTCTTTGAGATTAAATCATATACTTTCTATTCAGCAGTGGCACTATAGTACAATATTATTCATAATCGTGTACCAATGTCAAAATCGTGTCGATGTCGTTGTCTGACAACGTGAAAGCACGCATTGTCAATAAGGTCCGGTACATAAGGAATTTCATTATGACTCCAGCATGTATCGCCCAAATTGTATGTCCACGGGTCTATCAGAATTTTGATTAAAACTCGATGAATTTACCGTGTCAAGCATCCTATTAAAATGTATAACCAATTTGGAACCTTATCACGAAGCTGTAAAGATCTTGTTAGAGTTTTGTGTTTTATTATGTAAAAGATAAAACACAGGAAAGAGTGCATCAAAGGCGGGCGAGATTACAAACTTGCTGATTTTTTAAATTAACTTACATATTTTATATAATACGAGTATGCTGTTTGTGTGTAGTCTATACAGAGTAATAAGTTTACTTTATATAGTTACGCCACAGCGTGTATACACCGGTACTCAAAGTCCTTCAGAAGCTCTTTAATACCGTCTTACTCGAAGGTTCAACGCCAGCTATAGTACCATAGACCACATCCACACGCTACGGCAAGTTATACAGAAGACCGAAGAGTATTACTTGCCTCTTTGTTTAGCGTTTGAGGACTATGAGAAGGTCTTTGATTCGATCGAGACGTGGGCAGTGCCATCCAGTCATCATCATCTTTCCAGTAGTGCCGCCTACTGCTACTGAATAACAGGTTTAGAGGTAAACATATGTATACCGAGAGTGCAAGTAAATTGTTATTCTTGTAGAAAAATGGCCGAAATAAAATTCGTAAGCGTTAAGTGCGATTGCCAAATATACGTCCAATAATACAATTCCGTACAATTTAATACTGCAAAATGTATTCGTTCGCCCAATCAACAAATAATTGATTGAATTTGTACAACTGTTAAACAATAATGACGCAGTACATTGTTCGAGTTGAGTGAGAAGGTTCGAGACATAAACGAGAGGGACATCCCTATTTTCCGATTTCAGGAAATCCCTAAGTCCCGGATAAACTATTAACAAGTTGGTAATGAGAAAAAGAGTCTTAAGTAGTTTGAAAGGCAAAGCCCAACCCCTTTCGTAAGCGGATACCCTTCGGCTTATTCAGTTAATTACAGTATGTAATCAATTACACTACTATATGACTACGTCGTGATAGGACTCTTCTGTAAAGTTTCCAGTTTCACCAAAAGTCAAAAGTCAAAATCATTTATTCAATTTAGGCATCAAAGACGCACTTCTGCACGTACATTTTCATTATAATGTACTTTAAAGACTCTACCGCCGCGTTCCAAAATATATAGAGCCTACCGAGAAGAAGCAGTAAGAAACTCGGGGCCATTCTTTTTATACCATGTATAGATGTTTACAATGTTTCTACTTAGGTACTACAAATATTACATTTTATGGGTGGTAGAGTGACGACTTGCCAAATGTGGAGTATTCAAAGCATCTTTATCTTCTATATAATGTCGGACTTTAAAATAAGGTTTTTTTTATTAAAACGTTTTTACAGTCAACTTGAATTTTCCCTCTGTGAGTTTAGTTATGTGTTTTGGGATTCGGTTCACAGATCCAGATAACTGAAGTTTTATAGAAGTATTGCATTCAGCGGACCAAATCGACGAACTCGAAAGACTTGGACTTGAATTGATCACAATTCATCATTATCATCATCATCATCCATCACCACGCGGACGAAACCGCGGAGTGCAGCTAATCAGTTACTATACTATAATACGTTTAAATAGTTGTTTCCCTACTTGCTGGATGTTATATTTATATAATCTCATTCGGTAATATTCTAATTATGAAATGAAATACAGACTTGTATTGGCATATTTTATTTACATACTTCTTTAAGAAAATAAAAAATAAAATTAAAGCATTATTCTCCTAACAAAACAATGCTTTAAAACATTTTTTTTAATTATTAAAGTACAATGTGTCCCGACCAAGGAGGTTTGAATTCAATTTAAGTACACATTATCTGTGGTGAGCGCGCTAAGCTCGCAACGCGCTGGTTCCGAGCCAATAGACCAATAGCAGACTTTTTCCACTGATATTGGCAAAATTGTGGTTACGCCACACAAGCCATAAAAAACAAGAAGAAAAATAAGACTTTTTCCATTTTGGCGCTATTTCGTACATACGAATTTGAGTAATATTTTGTTGGATAAAACTTTTGTAGCAAAAATGTCATGAGATCAAATAAAGTAGTGTATGCGACTGCATATAATTAGGTATTAAAACACTCGTGTAATCTTATTTAAACTACACTCATGTTTTAATACCCTCTATTTTATGACAGTTGCATAAAAGTTGGGATAAGTTTAATATTTAATAATAGTATTAAATATTAAACTTATCCCATTTGAGACTACTTGTATACTATCAAGAACGTGTGGTCGAGTATAAGACGTCTTTAGAAAGGTAAATAATTTATTCCGTACTTTTCCATCTATATGGAAATTTTCCGCCGGACTTAATAAGACTTTTTAAAACATATTAAAGGTTATTTGAAGTGCTTATACGTAGGGATAGTTTAAGGTGTACTTCAGTACAATTTGCCCCGTATGTTTACTTTCTATGGTAAACAATCCGGGCCTCATATTGTTGTAAAAGAAATTCGTACATACTTACGCGTGCCCGTAATTCGATCGTAAACATTTTTTATTGACTATCAAAATGGAGGAGGTAGGTACTCAGTTCGACTGTATTTTTTATGTTTGTTACCTCTTAACTTTCGACAGGGTGAACCAATTCTCAAATTATTTTTGTTTGATAGGTGGTGCTTCTCGTGCGGTCCCATTTAAGTTTTATCAAATTCGGTCCAGCAGTTTATGAGTATTATATATATACAGGGTGTTTGGTAGAGGGACCGACAAACCAAATGAGCGTGTTCGGGGGCCCATTTGGAGAATACAAGTTGGCCAAAAAAACATCCCCGACACCCCAATTTTTTTTAAAAGTTTTGTAAATTTTCTCGTTTTCTCCAATATTGTACCTATTTACCACCATAACATTTGTAAAGTATGTTTTAGACCGGATGTTTTTAGTTTTTACAAATGTTATGGTGGTAAATAGGTACAATTTCGGAGAAAAAGGGAAAAATCTAATAAAAAACTTTTAACATATTGGGGGGTCGTGGATTTTTTTGGCCAACTTGTATTCTCCAAGTGGTCCCCCGAACACGCTCATTTAGTTTGTCGGTCCCTCTACCAAACACCCTATATATATATATATATATATATAGGGTGTTTGGTAGTTTTATATACCACCGTAAAAGTGGAAGGACAGGAAACCAATGCTGTTGTTGTTGAAAAAGGCGTTCGACAGGGTTGCATTCTGTCTCCTATTCTCTTCAACTTATACTCAGAAGCCATAATAAACGAAACCTTGCAGGATCTTGATTGTGACGTGAAGATCAACACAGTTTTGATTGCATCTACAGCAGAGAATCTGCAACGTGTGGTGAAGAGCCTGGAGGAATGTAGCCACAAAGCTGGTCTGAAAATGAACCTTAAGAAAGTTTCAAAAAAGGCAAAAATTATGGTAATCTCTGGAAAAGTCGATGATACGTCTACTATAAAAGTATCTGGCCAAAACCTGGAAAGTGTTTCAAAGTACAAATATTTTCTACATGGCTTAACGAGGAGTGGAATAGCGAACTAGAAATAAAGTCCCGCATATGAAATTGCTCGCAGTGCTTTCAACACTATGAAAAACGTCCTTTGTAGTTGAAGCATCAACATCGCTTTACGCACTCGTTTACTCTATTGCTACATCTGGCCCATTATTTTGTATGGATGTGAGGCTTGGACCATTAAAGAAGATCTTAAAAAACTTATTGAAGCTTTTGAGATGTGGACATATAGACGCATGCTGTCCATTAGCTGGACTCAGAGGGTGACCAATGTACGTATTCTTCAATGGGTGCGCCAAAAACGCAACCTCATGCTTACGGTTCAGATACGTAAAATCTCTTACCTCGGTCATGTCCTCCGTCATCAGCGATATGACCTTCTGCAGTTGATAATCATGTGTGAAATTGCTGGAAAAAGAAAGGTGGGGAGAAGGAAGAAGTCGTGGTTGCGAAATTTCCGGGAGTGGACTGGAATATCAGGGGCGTCTGAGTTGTTCCGCCGAACCAAAAATAAGAAGGACTGTGCCACGCTGAGTGCCAACCTCCACTAGTTGGAGAGGCACTTTAAGAAGAAGTTTTTTTAGTAACACTCCAATAACCGTGTCGGTTTCAAGTTTTTCACATTGTTATTGTTAAACACTAGGCAAAGTCAAAATAGGTAGTAGATTCATAAAAAGTAAACCCAAAAAATTATCACATCAATGTGGACCTAGAATTACCGTTAGATTTTGATGTCTGTTATTATAAATACCCTAAAACGAGCGAGTATTAATCTGAATCTCGGAAACGGCTCTAGTGATTAGTGATTTTCATGAAATTAAGTATGCAGGGGGTTTCAGGGGCGATAAATCGATCGACATGTTCTAAAAATGAAACCTTAGCTAGGGCGTTTTATCCACGTTTTCAGACAATGAAAAACTGCTACAATAACACTATATCAACTAAGATCATCAGCTGTTAAACTGTTTTCTCGACACTGCCTCACTAAAGCTACTTGACAATAGATGGCGTTGTAAACAACACTAAGCCAATGAGTGTGTGGTTTGAAGTTAGACAAATAAAATCAATTTACGAGCATAGCTTGGTCATCCAGTTACTGTAACATAATTGGTTATCAAACGGTAACGTATAAATTAGTTAAGAAAACTGAACCACCAAGGAGAAATTGCAAATCGTCTCGAGGCTCTTCGACCTACAATCTGGCTAATTAGTTTGACCCCTACATTGTTTGCTTAGTAGACCAACCTACTATTTAATCATATTACGAATAGACATGTTAATGAAAGCGGCCAAACGCCAACACTTCATTTAATTACCGTGTTGTATTTCGTTCTAGACCTTTTTGTCTGGCAGTTGGTAATGAGGTTTTTACACCTGAATAAACTTGTATGTTTCTCGAGGTTATTTCAACGACTTTACTTTCAACGCCTACTAGTATTTAGGAGTGGAGACGCCCACGCTGTAGGAGAATATGCTTAGTGACGACAGCGGAATAACATTTAGAGAAACATTATTTTTGCCGACGCCAAAACGAAGAATATGTTTTGCCTGTATGCATCGTCTGTCCCTTTCTATGTCTGTTCTTAACTTAACGGCTGACCGATTTGAAAATGAAAATGAAATCGTTTATTCTTTATAGGCCTACGGGGGCACTTACAAATTGTCTCACTTACATTTATTATTTCTTAAATCGACAGTTGGATCGCAACGCGACCACGACAAGAAACTCAGTGGGCTTGTGTTTTTAATTTTTTTTGTATCGCCAATTTCTTAATGTATATAATAAATGTTCGTTGTATTTAAGTGTGTTGCCTTACAAAAGATACCATAATAATGGTATCAGTAGGGCTAGACACGCTACACTTTGACATCTTTTTTTTCGGTGGGTAGGTGTGTAAAAAGTAACATCAACTTTATAAAGCTCTGTATTTATTTGTAAAATTAAAATAGAAAGAAGAAATAGAAGTGCATAAATGAAGTACATATGCAATTAGCAGCTTACCTCACCTCACCCTAAGTGTTATCTCCTTTAATTACATCAAACTTTCACTAAATTGAACCACTTCACAAAAATTATAATTTGTTCAAACAACATGGATGCCATACAAGTGTCACTAAACCAAATGATGGAAGTTTTTCACCAGCGCTTAGATTCCATTGAAGGGCGGTTGCCAAGTGAATCCCCAGGCCCAGGAAGTTTAGCTGAAGAGTTTTCCACATTCAAAGCTTTTGTGCTGGTGTCGATGCGGGCACTTCAAGCCCAGATAGGTATACTGGCTAATCAGGTGGATACCATAGAGATGCATGGAAGGCGTAAGTTTCTCCTCTTGCACGGTATTCCGGAAGCGCAGCAGGAAGATACTTCATCCGTGGTTGTGAAGGTAACTGTCGGTAAAATAAAGCTTGATAGCTTCAAAACAGAGGACATCAGCAGATGCCATAGGATGGGCCGTGATGCTGGTACTGCTAGGCCACGCCCAATTCTTTTCAAGCTTCGAGACGTGACAATTCGCGACAAAATATGGTCATCAAAAACTATGTTAAAGGGTTCTGGTATAACTTTATCAGAATTCTTGACAAAGACAAGACACGACGTATTTCTGGCAGCTCGCGCACGTCTCGGTATCACGAAATGCTGGACGACACAAGGATCCGTGTTTATCATTGGACCTGATGGGGCTCGGCGCCGTATCAATTGCCTTGGCGATCTTGACGGGGTTGTGCCGAAGGAAACCGCTAAACCAGCTGCCGCGACGACGGAAGCAGTGAAGGAGTCTACTGTGGCCGCCGGGCCATCGAAAACCAGACGAACTGCGACATTGAGGAAGTGATCGCATTGTACTTGTACTTTTGCGTACCTGCTCTTGTTTAGTCGGTATCTGTAGGTAGTTTTTATGTTTTCTTCCCACGTACCGACATTGATACAAGGTAATTCAACAAACTTCTTAAAGTTGGTACCCTCGAAATTTGACTTTTATGTAAAATCCTGCCACAGTCGCCTTTTGTTTTGTTTGTACATCTTTTATTATTTTTAAAGTTTCCATGTTTCTAAAAAAAAAAACCCGTCGCGATTTTGTCATCATAGATAAATTTGTTTGTCACCGAGGTGAATTTGACAGTGACACACGAAACTTGAAAGACAGGTGACACAGATCACAGAGTCGAAGTTGGCTTTAAAATCTTTTAGTTGGCTTCTTGATTAGCTTCTTTTATTTTAGTTGTAATTATTTAATTATTAATTTTAGTGACTTAGTAGTCCAGCAAAAAAAGAAAAATAGTATAAGGGTTTTATATTGAAAAGCGAGATTCAGGTTTTTTTTTTCCTATGTTACTGATCTTACCGATCTCGTTAGCTCTGTTTTGTTTTTTTTATCATATATTTGGTTTTTAATTATTTTTTTTGTAAGTATTATACTTTCATTAATTTAAAGTAGAAAAGTAGAAGACTATAATGGTTCGCATGGTCTAGAAAAAGCAGGCAAGTATGTCTCACCTATATTTTTTTTTTATTTATAATTACTACAATATAACTAATATTATATTAGATTATTATTTATAGGTTATTTGTAAAGTTTGATGTATATTTTTCTTCTTCCTTCTATTGAATATGTTAACACGATGGGCAGGTGAGGGGCAAATAATATACCTACTAGAAAATAATATACCTACTCAAACACAATTGTATATCATACAATATATATTTATTGTATTTATTTTATATACTTAGTACTTATTTATTTACTTAATGTTATATAACGACTGTGATAGTGACAGTGCAGAATATATATCATGTAATTCTTCAGATGACAGTAGCGATAGTTTTAGTAGCATACCCACTCTTTCAGACAGTATCGAATGCTTTGTCAGTGATGTCCCTAAAAATCTCAATGTTCTATATATAAATGCGCAGAGCATTCCGGCTCATTACGCGGACATGCTGGCATCGTTCGATAATAAAAATATTCACGCTATCTTAGTTTCGGAATCCTGGTTAAATCATTCCCTACCTACTACTTCATACTTACTTCCTGGATTTATACTCTTGCGCAATGACCGTGCAGGTAGAGTAGGAGGTGGTGTTGCCATTTACCTTCGTGCTCATATTCCTTACACCGTTTTGAGTAAATCAGCTCAACCTCCTCCAAGCGACGCTGGTGAACACCTTCTTATTGAAATTATCCTTTCTCACGCTAAAGTATTGCTTGGTGTTTACTAGTGTCCTTCCAGCCGCATAAACTTTTTTTCATCTTTTGAACAACTTCTTCAAGATTACATTCCTTCTTATGATCATAACATCATCATGGGTGATTTTAATACCTGTCTGCTAAAACGTGATTCGCGATCATTAACTTTTGAGTCATTAATTAGAGCTAGCAACTTGACCATCTTGCCACTTAATGCCACACACCACTTTCCAAATTCCGCACCTTCTCTTCTTGACCTTATTCTTGTTTCTTCCCCAAAGCATGTTAGCAAGCATAGTCAATGTTCTGCAGATGCTTTCTCTGCCCATGATTCGCTTTTCCTCTCCTACAAGATTCGTCCACCAAAGTCAAAACCCAAAGTTCTTCTGCTACGTAATTTCGGTGGTATGGATTTGGAACGTTTACGCAACGATGCACGGCAACTAGATTGGTCGGCTGTTGTAAATGGACTTTCCTTGGACGACAAAGTGGAAAGCTTCAATCATGCACTTACAAAATTATTTGACGTCCATGCCCCAGTGCGACCAGTCAAATTAAAGCATCTACCTTCACCTTGGCTCACAAACGACATAAAAGATCTAATGCGAAAAAAGTTAGTAGCGAAGACCAGGGCTAAAAACAGACCATCTGACTATAGTAAAGAAAAATACGTAGAGGCTAGAAATCGCTGCAATAGAGGTTGTAGGAATGCGCTACGCCGACACGTCTATAACTCAGTAGAAAATGGTGATCCCGCTAAAGTTTGGAAGTTTCTTAGGTCCATGGGAGTGGGAAAATCACGTCAAGACAATTTCCCAATAAATCTTAATATTAATGTGTTAAATAAACATTTTTCCTCTTCTGCCGAATTTGATAGACTAAAAAAATCTTCAACATTGAATTATCTTTCTTCCATTCCACCTCCCGACTATTCACCTTTTATGTTTGATCAATTTACCAATTGTGACGTTAAAAGAAGCGTACTTTCTATTTCATCCAACGCAGTAGGTAGTGACAGCATCGGACGTAAGATGATTATACCCATCCTTGATGAAATAATTCCAGTAATCAGTTTCATACTTAACTTTTCGATTACCAGAGGCATATTTCCATCAGCCTGGAAGGAAGCACTAATAACCCCACTTCCTAAAAAAGCCAACCCATCCTCTTATAATGATTTCCGGCCTATTTCCATTCTTCCTTTCTTATCTAAAGTACTAGAGCGACTTGTTTATCAGCAACTCTCCTCCTTCCTCAACAGGAACGCTCTCCTCAACCCATTCCAATCTGGTTTCCGTCCAGGTCATAGCACTGTCTCTGCTTTAGTAAAAATCACTGATGACATCAGATATGGCAATAGTAATGGGCAACTAACCGTGATTACACTACTTGACTTCAGTAATGCCTTTAATAATGTTGATTTTGATATCTTACTTGGAATTTTGCGCTCTATTAACGTATCTCCAACGGTTATTGACTGGTTTCGTACTTACCTGTATGGGCGCCGGCAACGTATTTGCATTGATGAGAACTTATCTACTTGGTGTAATACATCTGCGGGTGTTCCTCAGGGCGGCGTATTATCCCCTCTATTATTTGCTATCTTTATAAATTCTATTTCTCAAAACTTGTCTTCTTCCTATCATCTCTATGCGGACGATCTACAGATTTATACACAGGCCCCTTTAGTTCAATTAAGCACTGCTGTCGATATAATAAATAAAGACTTAGAATCTATCTCTAACTGGAGTAAATATTATGGTCTCAACATAAACCCTTTAAAGACGCAAGCTATTGTAATTGGAAGTTCCAGAATGATATCCAAGATTGACTGGTTCTGCCTCCCACAAGTAATTTTAGACGGCAACATTATAGCCTTTAGCAAAACGGTCAAGAACTTGGGTGTCTACCTTGACAGTCATCTATCTTGGGAACCTCAGCTTGCTGAAGTCAGTCGAAAGGTTTTTGCATCAGCAGCATCACTAAGAAGACTCCGTAACTTTCTCCCAACTGCCACGAAAACCGCGTTAGCACAGTCCCTCCTCCTCCCAATCCTTGACTACGCTGACGCTTGCTATCCTGACTTAACCGAGGAGCAATTAAATAAGCTAGAACGCATACAAAATTTTTGCATTCGATTCATATTTGGCCTGCGCAAGTATGACCATGTATCTGAATTCCGGTCTAAGCTTAATTGGTTACCCATCCGACGTCGCCGGGATTTACATGTCCTTTCCCTTCTTTACAGTATACTGTTCTTTCCTCCGACTCCATCTTATCTTAAAGAACGTTTTGAATTTCTTCATCTCTCTAATTCACTTTCTCTTCGTTCTTCCTGTACCCGACAGTTGAAAACCCCTACTTCCTCGACAACATTCTATCAAAATTCGTTTACTGTTCGAGCTGCCCGTCTGTGGAATAATCTCCCCGTTGATATAAGACACGCTCAATCAATTAATGTATTCAAGAATATGGTAAAGAAGCATTACATGTCTGAAGGCTGCTAGTCATTACCTTTTAATTTGTGTATAACATTGTAAATCTAATTTATTTATTTACTAACTGATCCTACAGTAGGTATCTTTGTATTTTATATATATATATATATATATATTGATTTGTATTGTATGTATGTATTATATTGTATATATCATACAATTATATATGTACCTATCTTGTTTATGTATGTGTTATTTATTTATGGATATATTTGATTGTGTCTGAGTAAACAATATATTTTAAAAATGATCCATGCACTAAGTTATATTACTTAATTATTACTGTTTTACACCACTATGCGCCTATTCAAATTTATATTAATTACTATCCATCCCAAGGTTGCCTGTAAGAAATTGCTCATAGCGATAAGGCCGCCAATTGTACAACCTGTTTTGTAAACTACTCTTAGTTCTTTCATTTATAAGCTTGGTGTTCAATAAAGTATTATTGTATTGTATTGTATTGTATCTTAGTACACGAGTAGATAGATCCTGGAGTGATCAGTCCCAAGCTGTTTTATCCTCCAAGTAATCCGAAATTTTGTAATAACCTTTTTGACAGAGTTTAGTTTTAATAGTAATTATAAACTTATTAATAGACGAATTTCGGATAAATTATTGAATGATAAATCATAGATCATTATCGTTTATTGTCAGCTGTGTTTTACATTTTGTTAAAAAACTTAAAAGTATCAACAGCTACCCTTTTTTAAACAATATAACATACATGCGAATTGTATAATAGATTACGTTTTTTTTTCAAATTAGACTTAAGTAAGAGATATATCTTCTATGTCAAGTTTATTTTATTTAAACGGTGAATTCATTTATTGAAAATTTTTTTTTTATACATTTTCCAAATATTTTCGCTAGGATTTTAAAAGAATTTGCGTTAAGTTCTTTCATTTAAATATTTTTGGAGCAATGTTGTCTTTATTTTTGAGCGTAATCATCAAAACTGTTCCCACGGCCTACATGTTGGCCAAATGTTTCAATTTGCACTGAACTCACTTTTATTATAAAGTCTTTTTTAATAAAGGGCATGGAAAAAATTCTCTCGAGTTTCCACCAAAAGTTGATTATCAAATTCACTTCAAACGCTGAAAAAGTTTTCGCGACCTACATTCCTAACCTACGGAGATATACCTTCATTTTATAAGGACATGTTCGACAATACTTTGTTGTTCTTATTTGACCGTGGAAACTTTGACGCCACAAAATGACGGTTTTGGTAAAAACAAAGACGAAAACGTAAAATTTTCGCGTTTTAATTTTTACAAGCTAATTTAATTGTAAAAAATAAATAAAATGCCGTAAAATTTTAGCAGCGTTCTGGAAACGTCGCGAAGTCTTCTCGTCAAAAATACCTCAGTGCCTTAAGACAAGAGTCTTCGAACAATGTGTGTTACCAGTGATGACTTATGTCACTGAAACGTGGTTTCTTACTATGGGCCTCATAAGTAAACTCAAAGTCGCACAACGAGCTATGGAGAGGGCTATGCTCGGGGTTTCTCTACGTCTTCGAATCAGAAACGAGGAGATCCGTAGAAGAAAGAAAGTCACTGACATAGCCCAGAGGATTAGCTAGTTGAAGTGTCAGTGGGCAGGGCACATAGCACGCAGAACAGATGGCCGAGGGGGCCGGAAGGTTACGGAGTGGAGATCACGGACCAGCTAGCGCAGCGTAGGTCGTCTACCGACATGGTGTTGACACCGACGTTGGATGCATGCGCTTCCAACCGGTCCTTTTGGAAAATCATGGGGGAGGTGTATGTTCAGCAGTGGACGTCCTACGACTGAGATGATGATAATGATGATTGTTTTGCCTCCGGGTGCAACTATGTCTCAAGAAGAGAAACCTGTAGGTTTCTCTTTCGTTTTTTTCACTTTTACTAAACACGGAAGTTTCCTCTTTAAAAGGCTACCAATAGGTTTCTGTTTCGGTGTTTTCACCTTTCTTTAACACAGAAGTGTCCAAGCCAAGAAGTGCCCAAGCTAACAATCGAACACATTTTAGAATCATTTGGCACGTCCAAAGTTACAAATTTCTTGTCACAGAAGTTTGTTTTTATCCATAATGTCAAAAGTACTACCATTTTATGATGTCACACTTCTGCTGTCTATTCAATTAATGATTTGAAGCCGATCAGAGTTAGAAGTACGTAAAACGTACGTACGTATTAGAAGTTCATTTAGATCGTAAAGTGAGTTAGTTTGTATGTTTGCTCCATGTATTTAAATGAGATTTGTAATATAGATATTTAGCGATAGATAGCTTATTACTTAATTATTCCTGGACCAATCATCCATAGGGATAGTATTTTAATACAAAGATGAACCTGCGGGGTGAACCCCACCAATTGTGTCAAATATATATTTGAGTACACAAACTTCATGATTAAAGCTATAACAGAATTTTAGTCAGTTTTTTCGCATATAATACTTAGAGATTGAGACATACGTAACTAGCTTAGTCATTCGTCATTGTCCCCTGACTTTTAAGTCAACCACTGGACCAAGCACGAAAGTTTGCGTAAGTGTATCGTAATCGTATCGTTGCGTAAGACAAATTGAATTAAATAATATTTATCAAGCGCATTGTGGCACATACGACTCTTAGTACTAATAAATACTAGTTACTACTCGTTATTTAAGTTACAATGTTTAGTATTAACATTTTTTTTTGGCAATAAAATATCTTGTATCTTGTTGGTTTGTATGACGAAGAGCGCGTTTTTTAAATGTTGTTTTCGTGTATGTGTATTCGAGTACTTTTTTACATTTATTTGTGGTAAGGCAACTAATTACGTGTATTAAATATAGGTAAATTTTAATAATGTTTGAAGATGTTCGCATGGCGCTATTCACACACAGCATATCAATGTTTGCCGGTCTCATATTCATATTTAGCCGTCACTTACATATATTAAACGGGCAACCATACGGAAATTGGACCAGTACTAAAAAAATACGCACTGTCATTGCAAAACTCAGGAACTTTTAAACATTACACGTGGTTGAATACTTAGCGGTACTTATACTTTTTGGCCTTTATTAATAAACGTTGCGTAAACATAGATTAGGCGTAACATGCTTTGTCTTGCTTTCACGCGTGACATTTACTGCAAGCGAAAAATTGATAGATAGATGTTTGAACTACTCCGGGTTTATTACAAGTTTATTAATAAGGCCGAATAATAGTAAGTTATGTGCTTATTATTAATCCGTCCGAATCAGCAGCCTTCAGTTCATTCATAAATATTTTGTTATAGCGTAAACCTGATGCGGACAGATTAAGTAGTTCTATTATACTGTGTATGTATATATTGTGTCTGGCCGTGCGACCTTTGATGCAATATTATACTACCTATTTTCCCCACGGTTTCCCCTCGCGCATGCTTTAAGAAATCGCTAATTAGGCGCCGTTAGTGCATCATGGATATTTTTACTAGATACTAATCCTATCCTACGATGTGAGGTGCTCAACATGAGAGATGGTGTGCACGAAATAAATAAAAACAGAGAACAATGTGGTGAATTTTATAATTTGTATGAAAAATTGAGATTATATCCTACAAAATTTTTTGAGTACACTAGAATGCCCATATCGACATTTGACTACATTTTAAGTAAAATATCAGATAAAATAACCAAAGAAGATACAAACTTTCGCAAAAGTATTAGTCCTAAGGAGAAATTGTTCATAACTCTAAGGTAAGAATAAAACAAGATTTAAATAATTATATTTTTTTATTTATCTAGAAATTAATTCTGTCAGTTGTGTTAAAAGCTGTTGGTAATCATAAAGTTAATAATTATTGTAGTTTCCGGTAGAATACCCTCCTCTATAATTGTCCTCGAACCCCTGATGAGAAGAAAACTGCATCCTTTCTGTCTCATCTATTATGACTTGGGTCATTTTATTTCGAATTCGTAACTTCTGTAATTCACTAAATTGCTTCATTTGAGGCAGGAGACTCATGAAAAAATGATAATCGTCACATTTCTCCAGCTGCTCATGAGTAGAGCTCATTTTCTGTTCTATTAGAGAATTTTTTTTACGTTCGCATTCTATAAGCTCATCTCTATAATCTGAGGCAGTTTTGCGCTTTGGCGCATTTGAGCGACTGTTGGTTGATGAACCTGGACTAGTCACATTAGTGAATGTCTCCTCAGTATTATGAGAGGACTCGTTAATGGATTCCGAATCGCTGTCATGCAGATTTCTCGTCATGGGTTCGGGTGTTATGTCATCGTTTATAAATTGCATAAGTTGAAAGTATGGCCAGGTACTCTCTATATCGTCACCACCGTCACCAGATCGAGGAGTAGGGAATTTCTTTTTTTCTTTTCGAAACTGATCACGAAGATTTTTCCACTTCTTGCGCAGTTGTTTTTCTGTAACAATAATAATATGTTTAATTCACGTTTATTTTTCAGGTTTCTGTCAACTGGAACTCCGTTTAGAGCACTGGCTTACAGTTTTCGTATGGGGAAAAGTACCCTTGCATCAATAGTTCACGAAACATGCCGTGTTTTATGGACTGAGTTAGTTCCTATTCACATGCCGACACCTACTGAACAACGTCTGAAAGCTGTTGCAGAAGATTTTGAAGCTACCTGGAATTTCCCCCACTGCATCGGAGCAATTGATGGGAAACATTGCGAGATAAAAAAACCACCTAAAAGTGGTTCAGCACATTGGAGCTGTAAAAAAAGAAATACAATTGTTATGCAAGCTGTAGCTGACGCAAAAAGGAGATTTATAGCAGTTGAAGTTGGCGGTCGAGGCAAGCAAAGTGATGGTGGTACTTTCGTTGCATCAAAACTATACAAACTTATAGAACAAAATAAATACAAAGTTCCTATGCCAAAGAGACTTGCAAATTCTGATGTCGTTGCACCCTTCGTCCTATTGGGTGATGAAGCATATCCGTTGAAACATTATTTAATGCGTCCTTATCCCGAGCGAGTACTTAATAACGAAAGAAAAAAATTTAATATAAGATTGTCTACCGCTAGACAAACAATCGAGTGCGCATTTGGCATTTTAACATGTAAATGGAGAATATTACTAAAACCTATCGAAACTAACAGGAAAAATGCCTTGTCTATAATAAAAGCTGCGTGTATATTGCACAATGTTGTAATGGATTTAAACGTCGATGTCGATCTGGATATTGATCATGTGCTGTCTAACCCGCCAATAAATGAAAATCAAAATTATCAGAGAAACCTCGGAGTAAATAATAATCCATCACGAAGAGCAAAAAATGTTAGGATAAAATTCACAAATTATTTCTGGGAACAGTTTTTAAGAATGTAATATCTAATATTAAACTTACCTTCACTTTCAGGAAATTGTTCTTTTATTTCTTTCCACAACTTTCTTGTAATACTGCGGTTATTGTGGTGTACATGTTTACTTTGCCATATAGGTGGTTTAGATTGAATTGCACTTATAAACAGTTCAGTATTCAACGCCATTTTACAAAAACGTGTAATTAAATGAAACCAAATAATAAGCAGACGCGCAAACGCCGAGCGACAAGACCGGACTGGTTTGATATCCCCGCCACCCGCGCTTTAAATCGCATGTTGGCTAGGTCCGTAGTGTGGCCAGAAAGCGCGGACACGAACGTTTGAAAACAACGCGCGCTGTCTCGCTCGAGCCCATCGCGCTAGGCTTCCGCCTAAGTCACTGCACTATGGACACAAAGGCGCGTTTCTTTTGTTTGATAATTCGCACCCGTCGTCGCAACCGCGCTAGGCTCGCAGTCTGGACGCACACTGAGACGCGCCACATGCATGACATCTTCGCTTATACAGGTGCCTAGAAAGACGAGCATTGGTCGGTTCTCATGAGGCTGAACTCTCTCCCCGAGCCGAGTGTTTAATTAGTTGAATTATTAATTATCTCTAATTCTATTTTTGTAAAACTGTTTTAATTATGTAAGTGTATGAAGTAACGCTCGTTAGTAAATATTAATGTATAATTCAAAGAGTTACTTCAAATGCCTAATAATAACGCTAATAATTCACTGTTTAATTTTTAATAACTTTTTGTAACCAAAGACCTTTTGTAATTTTTAAACTTTCGCGATGTGAACACATAATTTATTAGCCCCGTTAATGCTTAATCGGGCTTAAATAGTCTTTATTTATCTCGACGTTTCAATCAAGTTACATTGATCGTGGTCACGTTGACACCCGCCTCTTCAGCCCATTCGTGACCACGATCAATGTAACATGATCGAAACGTGGAGGTAAATTAATTGTATTTTAATGCGATTAAGCCCCGTTAATATAAAATATCTTTTGTGGCTTATGTTCAAAAATAGGTAAACGGTTTCCTAGACTTTTTTAATGTAATATAAGTCAAAATGTTTTTGTATAGTTGTGTTAACATATCACAAACCATTTAGCCCGTGCACGCGAATAAGCGTAGTATAATAGTATAAGTAGTTCGGAAGCGATTTTTCTTCTGATTAACAAAAACTAAGACAGATGTAGCCTCATGCTAGAGAGCTTATCTTATAGTAGGTATACGAAAACCTATTCCTCATAACTCTAGCTATTAAATAGTAGTTATGTGGTTTTACACCTATTGGGAAACTGACAATTAGATGCCAGGTCTATGGATAATATTTACAACATTTAATTAATCTTTATTTATAGTATTACTTTTTAAAGCACTAACGCCTTCTTAGCAATCTCACACATTGAAATTTATAGAGAAAAATTCACATCCTCGGACGGGATTCAAACCCGCGTCTTCTGTCAAAAGCTGTTCAATAGATGTGGCTCCGTCCCCGTAAGACGGTTAGTCAGATAGAGAGGTAAAATTTGATGCTCGGACCCAAACTTCGGTGGCCTAGTTGGTCAATGGCGTCTGACAAGGAGAGTCAGAAAACGCGGGTTCAAATCCCGTCCGAGGATGTGAATTTTTCTCTCTATAAATTTTAAATTGTATTTACTTTACTGTCTTTAGTAGATTACAGATCCGATGTATCCAACCAAACACTGCTATATGGACCGCGATAGACATACGAATCCCTTGAAAACGTAACGGATACCGAATTCGTAGAGTGCTACGACGGCAGCTTACGATATCTCAGCTTTCTTCGTAGCACTTTCGTAGCGCATTGTCGCAACTCAGTGGTAATCTACTTTGCGAATTGTTTCTGTCCTTCTATATACATCCGGTAAGTTTTTATTACTAGAAAGCTTTTGTGGTAGTTCGAATGTTTCCCTGAAGGTTTGCGTGAAAGTAGTGTTCCCATTATTTTCTCAAATTACAAGAAAAAAGTAGTACCAGCCCAGCCGTGCGATTCTCTAATGATAAGTCGATGCGCTCATCGACTTGTTCACCGATGTCAAATACTTTATGAGATTTCACCCTTGTAAATAAAATTATTTTTCCAACTTTTCTTGTCATCTCGTCATTTGTTTCACGAATGTTGTCAAAGATGCAACGATGTTTGCTCAGAATCGCACGACTGTACGGGCTGGAGTCAGGATTTTTATATTGACTGCAGTAATTTACCAATACAGATTTTTATACCAGAGATATGCCCTGCAATATCCACTTTTTAAATACCTAAGACAGCAAAAAGTATTAGTTCTATATATCTACATTTGATTCCACACTAGTGTGATTCGATTTTAATGTTTAATAACATAACTTTTTATGCAATTAAGTTGGCACGATTTAACTTGTACTTTTCAAAGTGCTTGAACTACTTACTTACTACTTTTTACTTATTTATTGTTTCGGCATCCTGTTAAAGGCTTAAAGCAAAAGATTTATGAATGCAACTTTTGTCAATGGATTTGTAAGGGATAAAGCTTTGCCTACTTTTGGCCTAACTTTTTTTCTGTGCAACGTAACGAAAAACTAAAAATAGAACTCTAATTTACTAACTTAAACAAGTACAATTTGAAAAATTTAATACCGACTTCCATTCTATTCAGTTATTGGAGTGTAACTAAAAACTACTAACCGAACTTGATAAAATTTGAATGAGACTACACGGAAAGTACCAGTTTTTAAACAAAAAAGAACTTTGAGAATCGGTTCACCCTATCGAAAGTTATGAGGTAACAAACATTTAAAAAAACTGTCTAATTGAGTACCTACTCCTTTTTTTTTGGAAGTCGGTAGAAAAGGAAACACTGTCGCCAATAATATACATTCATAAAACCTAAGCCTCATAACCTAAACACCTAAAATAAAGCAACCTAAAATATAGGTACAGAGACGAGATAACTTTGAGATCTAGACTCAATGGCTGCCGAAACTTTGCCAACTCATTTCCCATCTACACAGAATCCAAACGAATAAAAAAATCTTACCTACGTCCACCAAAAATCACGATCGCCAAACTTTAATGAAAACCAACACGAGAAGCAGAAATCTGGAGATTCGTTAACGCCTAA
This sequence comes from Selenia dentaria, assembly GCA_917880725.1. Classification (NCBI taxonomy): domain Eukaryota; kingdom Metazoa; phylum Arthropoda; class Insecta; order Lepidoptera; family Geometridae; genus Selenia; species Selenia dentaria. Next base: position 24,786,608 of record OU862898.1, read on the forward strand.
CAAGGTTCCAAAATTACAGCAGAAATTATAATTTATTCAGTACATTTACATAACAAACTTCCGCAAATCTAACGCCTCTGTTAGTTTAGGATCCGGGATTAGTTTGCGCTGAGATAGTTACATGTACTTGGATGTTTGATGGAAAAATTTTTGGTCTTGATTGGAGCCAATTAAGTTAGGAATGGATAGAGTTTGGGATTCAACAAAGAGAGAAACAGTCTCGTTTTAAAAAGTTAATCTTACCTAAAAACCGTGCGAGTCGGACCCTAATAGTTCAATTCCTATCTATAAATCTCTCATACAACAGACATGATTTTTTGCCTTTTTTATAGATAATGGCAGGAAATACTTCGTGCGCGAGTCCGACTCGCATTTGGCCATTTTTTTATTATTTGTTATTATAGCAGCAACAGAAATACATCATCTGTAAACATTTCAACTCTCTAACTATCAGGGTTCACGAGATACAGCTTGGTGACAGATGGACAGACAGACGGACAGCCTTATAGAGTCTTGGTAATAGGGTCCCGTTTTAGCCTTTGGGTACGGAACCCTTAAAATGAGAAGTAAAATCCAAATGCAATAATGAAAGAATAAGCACAGAAAGGATCTATAAGCACCTACTATTCTAAATTGAGAAGTTAAAAAGTTTTATCGAAATAAACATCTTTATTTGACCGCATCATCACTGAACATCAAGTGAGATAGTCGTCAAACACAAGACAGTATAGTACCTGGATTACCGATCTTTGCTCGTAAGTCTAACTAAACACGTTGCTTAACAACGCCATCTATTGAGTAATTACTTTAGTGTTGCTGTGTCGGTTTTTCATTGCCTGCCAAAACAGTGATAAAATTTTGTTTTCTAAAAGTCAAACCTAGCTAGATCGATTTATCGCCCCCAAAACCCCCTGCATACTAAAGTTTACGAAAATCATTGGAGCCGTTTCCGAGTTTCAGATTATAAAATACTAGTTGCTGCCCGCGACGTCGTCTGCACTGGATTAGTACGTCGAGTAGCTTATTATCTTCTCCAAAGGCATATCTACTTTATACCAAAATGTCATAAACTATTCACATGGTTATATGAGTAAATTTAAGTACATATAATTTTTAATACTAACATACTTAAAAAATATAAGTATCATAATACAGTACCTAAGTACATACAAATATCACCATGGATAAACTATCATTACATTTCATCACCCTTGACGGTCGCTGAGCACGTCTAGTATATCGAGCTGTCAAAATCATAGCGTGCTTTTGACTTAGCTAGACCGACAGTCAATTGTTACAGTATTGTCGGTCTAGCGCTCGACGAGTCAACATCTCCTGAGGATGCCTCGTGTAGAGGCGAAACACGTGTCGAATCGGTTTTGGTTTATTTGGGGTTTCTTGTGTTTTTTATTTTGTATTCTTCCTATTAGCATTTTATGCGGGAGGGAGGGTGGTGCACGCCCCCAAATAGGCCAAAATCATTGTTTTCTTTTCAGCGGAAGTGTCACTAAATATTTTTTAATATCGTTTTTTGATAATGTATTTCCGCAAAGTAACGCCTTAATCAATAAATTATCAGAACTGTCATCATTACGATCTTAACGTAGGCCGAGATCTTGTTATTTTGACTATGCTGTGCCCAAGAATATTACGCTTTTTCACCCGCGTGGTGATGGATGATGATGGAAAGGATCCTATGTGTAAATACAGCGCCCCATCTACCTCCATACCTAATTTTGTGAAAATTGGCCCCGCCCTTTGCGCGTGAAAGAGTAACAAACATCCACACATTCATACATCCATACACCCATACTGAGAAACTTTCGCGTTTATAATGTTAGTAGGATATACATATATTATATATAAGAATTGATCGTTTAACCCGTCTAGTGTCTACTTCTTTCGTTGTCTTTCCGAACTACGCATAAAAGTTCAGATAAAAAATACTACACTTGAATAGTTTGACCAACTAAAAGCCAATTTATACCGATGGAGTCAATTTGATCTGATACAAGTGCAATTTGAAAAATTTAATTCCGACTTCCATTCTATTACTATGGTAAAAATCAGTTATTAGAGTGTAACTCAAAAAGTACTGAGACGTATTTGATTAAATTATAATAAAATATATTAAATGGGACCACATGGAAAGCACCAGCTATCAAACAAAAAAAGAATTTTGAGAATCGGTCCACCCAATCAAAAGTTATGAGGTAACAAATATAAAAAAAAAACAGTCGAATTGAGTACCTTTTCTTTTTTTTGGTGTCTGTAGAAAATCAGTAACAAACCAGAGGTATAAAAATGTGTATACATTAGGGCCTTTATTAATAAACGTTGCGTAAACATAGATTAGGCGTAACATGTTTTGTCTTGCTTTCACGCGTGACATTTACTGCAAGCGAAAAATTGACAGATAATGTTTTAACTACTCCGGGTTTATTACAAGTTGTTTATTAATAAGGCCGTAGGTGTACGCGCGACACGCGACGTGTTAAATGTATTAGATAAATGAATATATGTCAAAAGCGAAAGAATCGATGCCTAAAAGCAAAATTCCTTTACGGCCTAGATTCTTTATTATATCTGTCTCGGCATTACAACTCAGTAACTCTTTCAACTTCTATATATTTGATTAAATTTCAGGGCACTTTAACCCTTTTAGGTTAATCTACGAGTGCCACAAAAACTGGGTTCGAAAGTCAAGACTTCCATTCCCCTCTCTAGACTTCAAAGGCCATTATTGGTCTGGCCGGAATAAATCAGGCGGACTCTATCGTTCCATTCAGCCTTTGCGGCCTCCGTTGAGATTAAAGCATTTCTCTGTTTAAACTAATAAATTGGGTGCCGATTTATAGGAGGAAAATCTTTGGGAGGTTCTCGGGTAATTGTTGTGATTTTGTTAATCGTTGGAAATGTTTTACCCTTTTTAACCGGTTTAAAAAAAGAAGTAGGTTTTTCTTTTATTTGGAAAACGAACAGTGATACATAGCTAATTTCTTAAAAAATATTTAATAACTAAACACTATTCACATATTTATATTAGGTATATTAACGGGGCTTAATCGCGTTAGTAATAGTATTTATTTACCTCGACGTTTCGATCAAGTTGCATTGATCGTGGTCAGGAGTATAATATAAATATTTGTAATATTATCATAATATAATATAAGGTGCCCCTTGCCAGGTCCCTCACCGTTGTGTCTGCGGTGAAATGGTGGATCGGTTCGGCCACCACGCACTCTCATGCGTAAAGAGCGCGGGGCGCATACCGCGGCACGCCAGCTTGAATGATATCATCCGTCGTGCCTTTGTCTGTGCTGGAGTGCCGTCAGTTTTGGAACCGAACGGATTGATGAGGGATGACGGCAAGAGACCAGATGGGATGACTATCGTCCCGTGGAAGATGGGACAGCCCCTGGTTTGGGATGCTACATGTGTGGACACACTGGCGCCGTCTCATCTCCCTGGGACGATTGATCGGGCTGGCGCTGCCGCGTCTAAAGCGGAAGACCTCAAACGTCATAAATATGTGTATTTAGACAGAATGTACATGTTTGTGCCGTTTGGGGTCGAAACTTTAGGCCCATGGGGGCCGTCCGCTCTCAACTTGTTTAAGGATCTGGCGAAACGTTTGTTTGAGGCGTCGGGTGACCGAAATGCTGGCGCCTATTTTGGGCAAAAACTTAGCATTGCCATCCAGCGTGGCAATGCCGCCAGCGTTTTGGCCACTTTTCCCCCCACCATGGGGCTTATAGATTAGATAGTTATAATTATTATTATTATTATTTTATTTTTAATTACTAACACTGATATAAAATAATATGTGTTAAAATCGCAAAAGTTTAAAAAAAATTCACATGTTTTTGCATATTTAAACTAATTTTTACTCTTTTTATTTATACAAATAAAAAGAAAGACGAAAACAATAAACATTTCGACATATTACAGAGACAGAATTAAGGTAAACAAGAACACTTAGCCTACCTGTTGGGAAGTCACATCAAAACAATTTTTGGAAATGAGAGTTCGAATTTTGTTTGGAGATGAGTTAAATAGGTCAAACTCTAGTGTTTCATCTAAGTGATTTATATAATTTCGCGACCTTGTGAAAAATTTAAAATGAATGTTCGACTGTATACATTTTCTATATACCGATTCAATTCTCAAAGTAGCACAACGAGCTATGGAGAGGGCTATGCTCGGGCTTTCTCTACGTGATCGAATCAGAAATGAGGAGATCCGTAGAAGAACGAAAGTCACCGACATAGCCCAGAAGCTTAGCCAGTTGAAGTGGCAGTGGGCAGGGCACATAGCACGCAGAACAGATGGCCGATGGGGCCGAAAGGTTCTGGAGTGGAGACCACGGACCGGCAAGCGCAGCGTAGGTCATCCACCGACACGGTGATCAGGACAGACGACCTGATGAAGGTCGGAGGACGACGTTGGATGCAGGCCGCTTCCAACCAGTCCTTTTGGAAAATCATAGGGGAGGCATATGTTTAACAGTGGACGTCCTACGGCTGAGATGATGATGATGATGATTCAACTATGAAAGGTATTTAAAAAAAACCGTATTAGACCTGTACACTACGGTGCGCTGAATGCGTGTGAAAGACTGTGTCTTTTGAATTTACTAGTTACCCTTTCGTGTTTGTCTTCAATTCATAACTTTTCATTAAGTGCGAAATTACGAGTATATTAGAAAGCTGTTGTAAAATGCCAGTGAAACATGTCACAAAATAATTAACCATTATTAAAAGCTTGCAGTAACTGGGTCAGTGAATACATTATTACAACCCTTCGTGATTCGCGTCCGACCACCGGGTTGGCATTTGTATCGCTCCTCACCACAATTAATACTATTGTTTTACGTAAACAGACAATGGTAGCGATTCACTTGTCCAAAACAACTAATCTAAACAACCAAACTAAAAATGTATTATGGTGGTCCTTATTCTGTTAACAATTGAATCCTAAATCATTAGCACTTAGAATGACACTTCTTAAAATATGATTATTGTATTCAATTTTAGGTTAGTTTAGCGAGCACCAAGTTACGTGACGACTAAACTGTCTAAAATATGCCCGCAATTGAAGAGAAATATATAATGTTAGTGCTGTCATTCGAAAGTGCTATACTAATTTGGACTTTAGCCTAAACAAAATAAGTACTGCCATAATTTAGAGATTTTTAGTTAAGACGCGGTGCAACCCCAATTTTAAAATAATTTACGATGCTTTACGTAAGATTGAAAATCGCTTGTTAGATTGGACGATGTAATGCGAAAATGCGGTAATTTTGTACGTTTTCTTTATATCTTTCGAGATATACTAACACAATTGAAAAAACTGCTGGTTACTACTTTAGTACTATACGTTGGCTATGTATTACCTAAAAAATAATATAGTGTTATCGCTGAAAATTCTGAAAGTTTGGACGTGAAAGTTTATTTCTATGCACCTATTTAGGATTTTTTTCTGCAGAGAGCGAGTAATATTTATGAATTCTGTTCGGTTATTACTCTTTGTCTGTTCCTTTTCTAACCTAAGTTTTTTTTCATAGATTATTATCGAACGAACACTCGATGTTTAAAGATTCTGCTTTTGACTATTATCAGGATACGACCGCGCCTTAAGAGAATGCTTACAGCATCGACACCAATAGCTGCAATAACTTGATTGAAACTTTCGTAAGTATTACACATTTTAATATTATTTTGACGTGTTAACTTACGTACGTTAGGTATAGTCGAGTATCTCGACTGGTTTCGTAACCATCCGGGCCACTTCTTCATGGAGTACTTGCGCACCTGGCTGCAGCCGGGAACTCTCCAGTGGCCCGGAGGGTCACTAAACCGGTCGAGATACTTGACTATACCTACCGCGTAAGTTAAACCGTCAAAATAACATTAAAATAGCTACAATCCTTAATACACAGCCTAAGCTTAACACATGGTATAAAACAAAGTTGCGTCTTTCTGTATATTCATTTACTTCTTCTAATCCACGAAATGATTTCGATGCAGTTTTCACCATCAGTTGTATAACTTTTCATGGATGGTTTGTAAAAAAAAATACTCTAATCTTATAATTTAAACGAGCAATACTTGCATATATACCTATAATTTGGATCATGGTAATGGCTCCAGCAGTTTTCATAAAACATAGTATGTTTCGGGGGCGAATCGATCTAATTAGGTTTAATTTTTAGAAAACGTCGTATTATCCGTGTTTTCAGACAATGAAAAACTGCTACAGTATCATTATGGTAACTAGAGCCATCTGCTTAAACAACTATTGTACTATTTACTGACAAAGCAACACTAGAGCTACTTAACAATAGATGGCGTTGTTAAGCAACACTAAGCCAATGAGTGTTTCGTTTGAGGCTAGATCAAAAATGTCAATTGATTACTAACGAACAAAGCTCGGTATGTACTACATATTTAAAAGGGATTTAATTTCAACAGTAAATGATACACACGAGGTAGGTTCAAAAATATTCTTACGTATAACTGTTATGACTTATTTAATGTTTATTTTCAGTTGTGGCTAGTTGTTCAATCGAGATTTAGTTCAATGATAATGACATCAAACAAGAATTTTGTCATATTTACTTTGTTATTTTATTTAAATAGTAATTTAATAGCTAAGGTCAGTTACAGGTATTGTATGTAGAGCGCGCGAATTTAAATGCTATTTAAATTTTATACGATATTTTCGTCAGCCCAGGGGGCCTAGACAAAAGATGTTTCTGTTATCGTTAACGCAAAACGACAACTCCAAAATGTATGGCGTTGACATTACCTGTGGAAAAGTCACGTTACGTCGCGCTAAGTTCGTAGACACATTTTTGTCTGTAGCGTGTGCGGAAACACGCCTGCTTGAATTTTGCCTAGGCCTGCAGATACTTATTCATACTTATTCGGTTGACGAACTCATTTGTTTGAAATATATTTTACTAGCTGTGCCCTGTGGGTACACCCGCGTGGTAATGGATGATAATGATGATGATGGTGAAAAGTAGTAATAGTAGTAAGTAGGAGTTAATTCAGTGCCTCATCTACCTCCATACCAAATTTCATCAAAATTGGTCTAGCTGTTTGAGCGTGAAAGGGTAACAAAAATCTATTCATCCATCCATCCATCTATGCATTTATCCATCCAAACTTTCACATTTATAGTTTTAGTGGGATAATGCCTTAGTGCAAGTACTTTAACAAATATAATAATGAACGCACAAATCACAAAAAAAAATAAACACTTATAGTACTTGATATTGTATTTATATTGAAGAGCATGTCGGTAATTTAATTACAACTATTACCTACCAAATCAGTAATTAAAATAGTATAATATTCAGTACTTTTTCTTTAAAAAGCAAGTACAATATTCTTTCACAACAACTAGACTTGACAAGCTCCTTTGCAAGATTTACGAAGTGCTTTAAATTTAACCGACCTCAATTAATAAAACTTGACATACAATTTACAACATCTCTTCAAATGAAAAAACATCCCTGGATCCACCCATTACACCCCAATCCCATTACGCCTCAATCAATCGTTCAAGACGGAAATGACTGTTCGCTAATTTAACGGTTAACGGCCTAAAATAGGAAAAACGGAAAAAGCAATTAACAGGACAAATACAACGTATAAATCCGTCACCTGATCTCAACGTTCTCGATCGGTAAAATCGGCCATTACAGAACGGCACTGAGATAAATTTGTGCTGCTTTTTTTTGCTTGTATTACTATCAAGTGACGAGAATGGAAATTATGGTTAGCACCAAGTTTCTTCATATAGTTGTAGCATAGTAAAAAAAGGAGTTGAAATGTACGCCATCTAGCGGGCCGTAGGAGATTCAAACGCCTACTTAAGCTGTAAAATTAAAACAAATAACCTTAAAATGGAACCGACTTCAACATTAAAAAGTGTAAAACAAGTACAATTTGAAAAATTTAACACCGACTTCCATTGTATTCAGTTATTGGAGAGTAACTCAAAAACCACTGAACCGAATTTGATGCAATTTAAATGGGACCACGCGGGAAGCACCAGCTTTCAAACAAAAACAGACCTTTGATGTAGTAATGAGGTAACAAACATAAAAAAATACATTCGGAATTAGTACCTCCTCCTTTTTGGAAGTCGGTAGAAAAACATACAGTCGAATTGAGTACCTCCTCCGTTTTTTGGAAGTCGGTAGATAACTTGTTGAAGTCGGTACCATGATATTTCAAAAGTACCTATTATCACAATATTGTGTTATTTTATACTATATAGCGTTGAAATCGGTTCCATTTTATGATAATAAATATTCTTTACCCTTTTTAATGACTCTTGCTACTACGGGATCGATTGCCATTCAGCGTCAATTACGATATCCAGATAGGCGTAACATTTCTCAGTTATTGGATTGTAACTCAAACCGCTTGACCGAATTTGATGAAATTTAAATGGGACCATCTCGGAACTATACTCCAGACAAAAAAAAAATAATCATCAAAATTGGTTCAGCTAGTCGAAAGTTCTGAGGTAGCAAACATAAAAATATACAAATTTATACCATAATAATTTTACGGTTTAAAACTGCAAAACTGTTCTGTGTCACACTGACTGAAGTTATTTAAATCGAAGCAGCGTTTATGAGCAAGTTTGCGGTATGCCTAGCGCGAAAATTTGCGTAATTGTAAATTATATAATTGTATCGTTGGCGAATTCAGCACTAGCTATCAATTATCTAGAACAACTGTGGCACAGATAACTCATAGTTTATAATGTATACGTCAAGCGATTACGTCACTTACGTGAATTTCCGTGCTAGGCCCACTGCCGTGCGATTCTCTAATGATTCGTTGTTGCCTCAGTATAAATATAGAGAACAGTACGGAAACTGGGTTGGCTATAGCCGTCCGGTACCTGATTTTGATGAAGGTGCGAGTTTAGGGGTATCATTGGGGTCCACCTGAAGCCCTTCCAGCAATTTTTTTTTGCCGGAAACGTAGTTTAAATTAATTATGATTAAATTAAAATTTGATAAAAAAAAGTGAAATGGAACGCAATGTTGAGAAAATGGTACAATATTAAGTTGTCAAATTAAGTTGTCAAACTGAGTTAAACGAAACGTATCGTTATCGTTAAACGTAAGAAAAAAAAAAGGCGCCATTTTGTCTTACTGACAGATGGACTGTCATCCATTCATTCCGTTTCTCTCGTAGTTTCGTGAATGTGTGCTCTCTTGTTTTTCGATTTTTATTACGACTTTGGCTTTTTCCCTGGACTTCCTTCGATTGCGCGACGACTTGAAACTTGGCTTGCTTACCGGATTTGTTTGGATTGCTCTACGACTTGAACTTGGCTTGAAAACTGGACTGCACTTGGCTGTAATGGAGTATTACAGTACAATACCCGAAGCGGACGCGGTTTCGGCTCCTGATCTGCCCGTCGAACCTGTTGCCGGACCTTCTTCGGCTCCTGATCTGCCCGTCGAGCCTGTAGCCGGACCTTCTTCGGCTCCTGATCTGCCCGTTGAACCTGTCGCCGGACCTTCTTCGAGTAATGACGACGACGACAACGAGCTTATAACCAAACGAAAACTTTGCGTCACTGAAGTGATTGATCATTGGAATTTAACTGACGTTGTGCGAAAATTGGGCACTAAAGACCAATGCATCAAATATAGTGAAGACCAAGGTCTCATACCAACTGAGAAACGGTGTCGAACCCACAGGACATCCATGAAAGTGTCATACTCATGCGGATGCACAAGTTTTGGTACATTTGTGTGCTCAAAAAGATCATGCAAATCTAAATCGGGCAGCGGTGCCAAGATCTCTCGCAGAATTGGCACATTTTTCGAAAATATTGCTATCGACATAATGCATGTTTACTATCTTATATATGCATACTCACAAGGATGGACCTACGACCAAACAATTCACGAAGACCCTTATAAAAAAGAAAGGAAGCAATGTTTAAGCCCAAATACTATAGCCGATTGGTTTAATTACTGCAGAGAAGTAGTTGTGATATTTTATTTGGAAAAACAAAATCTTTACAGCGGTAAAATTGGAGGCTGTGGGAAAATAGTGCAAATAGACGAAAGTAAATTTGGAAAAAGGAAATATAACAAAGGACGTCACATTGAAGGCCACTGGGTGCTGGGATTAATAGAAGATGGGTCTGAAGACTTAAGATTGGAAGTATGCCCGGACAATAAAAGAGATGCTGATACTCTCATACCTTTAATTCAAAAGCATGTTTTACCTGGAACAACAATCCACACCGATTGTTGGCGGGCATACGATTGTCTGTCTGAATATGGATACATACACAAAAAAGTGAATCATTCAGACCCAGAGAACCCATTTGTGGGTAAAGATGGAATCCACACCCAAAGAATAGAATCCCAGTGGCGAGCAGTGAAGAGGTTTTTCAAAAAACAAAATTATAACAACCCAGAAAACTTTAGTGATATAATTGTTGAATATTTGTGGCGAAGAGACGTGTATAAATATAAAAGAGACTCTTTTGTACATTTAATGAAAGCAATTAAACATGTTTATGAAATAAACAAGTAATGTTTTAAAATGTTTGTTTAATTGTGTCTCTCCTAGCCCTTTAACATTAAGTTTTTCTCATCTATCAACATAACTCTGAGACGGACTGGATATGTTATTGTTGTTATATAATACAATGTTAAGTGAACCGCCTTGATAGATTAGGTGTGAAACAAAAAATAGGTTAGGTTAGGTTAGAACATGACAAACAACGCACGAGCCGAGCGAGCGAAGCGAGCGTGCCGCGGCAGCGGCCGGCGAAGTGCCAGAAGCGAACCGCCTTAATAGATTAGGTGTGAAACAAAAAATAGGTAAAAAATACTGATATAGCCGAAAGTGAGGTTAAGTACTAAAAAAAAATATTACTCAAAAACTAAAGGCCTCCGGCGGGGGGGGGATGCAGGGGGGGCTTCACCCCCTCCCCCTCCCCCCCCTCCGCCCCCCCCCTCCCCCCTCCCCGCGGGTACCGGGCGACTATAGTTTAACCCGGAAACTACCTGCAAACGTTCGAAACGGCTCACTCACACAAACATGCGCACCGACCTAAGTGTGCTGTAATGTGTGTGTGTAAATGTGCGAGAGTCCTAAGCGGTTGTCGCGGTGCTGTCAGTAGTGAGGTCGCGTCAAGATGAGTGCTCACGTAGTTATAACTTTATTTCCGCTTAACTAAGCTTAGTTTCCATACTGTTGCATCTCTATACTATGTCGTTGCGTTCGTCGATGAGCTCACGGATGTCAAATACTTTGAGATATCGCCCTTGTATGCCCTTGCATAATTTCTAAAGTTTCTTGTCATCTCGTCATTTGTTTCACGGATGTTGTCGAAGATGAAACAATATTTGCTCTTAGAGAATCGCACGGCTGTACAATCACGAGCACTAATACACATGTAAACACTTGCCAAAATTTCAAACTGTTTTTGTTCTACTGTGTAGATTTAAATTCTAGGTTTTTACGAACATAGTATTGTGGGGACATGGGACTCTTAATTTTTATTCAAAAGCTCCTATCCTCCTATTTTCGTTATAATCGTTATTTCTCAAGAAAATGGCTTTTAAATTTATGAATGTGTGTATACACTTATTGGTGTACATGTTCTTTATATTTTGATGTCTCAATTCGAAGGTTGTAGTATGTCTCAAACAAAACATTTTTACATTGGTTGGCCAACTTTATATCTGTGTCACATACTTTATATACATTTTCAACAATTGCATAAATATTCATGTAATAATATAATTACTTCTTGTAACTATTATTTACTATCTGGATTGTACCATTATTATATACTATAAGTTCTTTATTTTTTAAGTACGGCGCTGTGGGAATGTTCTTTTTTGTAATTTATTTATTTATATATGTTACAGACAGTTCTTATAAAATGTCATTTAGTCAATTATATGTACCCTGTAAGAGCGTTGCAAGGTTATTTACATTATTAAAATATGCATGCAGGTTAGTGTAGGTACTTTCTAGTCTATTATGAACAGCCATGCGATTCTGTAATGATTCGTCGACGAGCTCACCGATTTCAAATACTTTTAAGAGATATTGCTCTTGTACATAAGTGTTAACAATATATAGTTATTTCACTATAATAGAAACATACATTATAGACAAACTATTTACAGTAGGTTAAAATTAGCTTGTATTATAAGATAAATGGAATGTATTTGACTCGCAGATGTTTTCTGAATTCACCGCAAGGTGGCATTGTTGACGATCATGGAAGGGGAGTTGTTCTACCGCCAAAATATTATAAAAGTAGTAAGCGTGGCGGATAGTGGGCAGACCGTCCGGTGACGCTGTAAATGCCGGTAGAGGCAAACAGCATTAGTCCGTTCTAAAAAAAAAAAAAAAAAAGGATAGTGGGCAGTCTGTTCTCGTTAGCCGAGGTGAACACTAGGAATCGTTGAGCGTCGAATTTATGTCGGAACAACTATAAATATATAACTTTATTTAAAGGGATATGTTGTAATACTTTAAATAAATAATAACTTTATTTAAAGGGATATGTTGTAATACTTTAAATAAATAATTAGAATAATTTATACTTGTGGTTTAACATTGTTAAACAGAGATGAATAGTATTAAATGCGAAGTATAGTGATTAGTGAATTATTGAATAAAATTTAAAGTACCAAGTGATTGCTCTGTCTTATTTAAAATATCATATTAAGGAGTACATTCCTTATCAAGTATGCATATTACAGCGATAATGGTAATGAAATGTTACATAAGGTTGTTTTTCCAACGTTTCTTGTCATCCCGCCCTGCTTTAATATCATTTGGGATTTTATTTTAGATGGCTACAGATTTGTAGTGTGGGCTAATACTTATCGTTTTTAAAGTTGTTGTAAATAAGATAAGCATGTCTTAAAAAAAATAAGCTATAAATGTAAACCCTTAAACGAGTTATTTTCTATTTAAGCACGTTCCGTTTCATCGGTCTACTTGAATAATTCAACTTTCATCCCACGCATCATCGACTACACGCCGCTTCTTTATTATAATTACCTCCTTAATTTTAATAAGCACGTACCGTGACTATACGATTCATCATTTTTACCTTTTGAAACAAGATCCAAATTATATCCAAATACTGCCATGGCGACCCACTGAATAAACAATGCCATAATCATATGTTGTAAGAAAATATGTTCGCGACAGTGAAAGATAGCGAGAAATCTCATCTACATAGGTAACTAACTAACAGACAGTTGACAACCTTACCGCGAAAATAAAATCCAAAATACCTTTATTTTCTGTTAAAGAAAAGGTGGAATAATTTATTGTGACACAGTACAAGGACGGTAAGGTGTATCTGTGCATTCGGACTGACGCGTAACAAATGAGAGAAGGCATCTGCTCTCGCATACATTAAGTATCTGTGATAATAGTGATGCAAACATTTATTGATTATCGAATGACTATCGATAAAAACACAAAACGCCAAATGAAAACAATACAATTTTCAGGAATGGAAAGGTGTAATTTTTTACATATAATTCATCAAGAGTGCTTGAAGGAAGGAAGGCAGGAATTAATATAAATTAGTTATATTTGTGTCTTAGGCCAGGATTTAACTGCAAACTATTAATACAAGCAAAGCTGATATCACCGATGTACATTGTAACCGATGTAAAGCGATGATATATTTGAAAGAGTAGCTTGTAATATATCATATTCAATCTTGATTGTAATATTAATAACTGGAGTTAATAATTTATAAATTAATATTTTATTTTATTTATAACATAATGTATAGCTTATAATATAAATTGATTAAATTAGTTAACAAAACGTAATGGGTATGTGTAGAATTTAGACATACATTTTAGAATACAGTTCAAGTTGCATCTTTATGAAATCTCCCGTTGACTTTACCTCTATCGTTTGACTAAATTGAAATTAGTATAACATAAAAAGCTTTCTTGGTTACACGTGAAAAATCCGCTGCCGTTTACAGGTAGGTAGGTAATAAACAGTTTTTAAAGATAATTAATTTAAAGAAATGAATAGAGTGAATGTATTTGTGTTCAGTGTTTAAAGAAGATAAAAACAAAATGAAACGTGTAGGTGGGCGTGTGTTAATGTGTGTATCTATGTATGTGAATTTTTACGAAAGAATAATAGATGTGTCAAAATTCTCACGTCAGCCGTTTTTTTGACTCGTAATAATCGGCAGGCGTGAGAATGTGACACTGACGACTTACTTTGTAAGGTACTTACGATTTGGTGTTATATATTGATATTCTTCTATCCTGAAAATTTGTTTTCCATTAGTTCTTTCCCACTGGTAGTAAAGCTGGTGTGTCACTTTCTTCACCATATTTATTTATGAAATGTAGTATTCACGGTTTAATTAATTTATACTAACTAGACGGTAAATATTAGTGAAATCCGCTTAAAATAATTTGTCTATTTTTTTCAAAACATACATGGACAAAAAATATTTGTTTACACTTTGACAAATCATGACATCACCTCTTGAAGTTGTCAATCCAAAATCTTGTTAATTTTTCTTTTTCGAAAGAGATTCTTTTATTATTGTTATATGTTATTGTCTATTTTACTGGCCATCTTGACATTATATTTTTTAAATTCAACTTTCGAGTTCCGATTTCCTATAAAATCGGAAATTTGTGGCATTTGGGGAGATTCTTACTTCAGATTCGAAAGGAAAATATTGTAAATATAGTTCACTTTTGCTGTGATCTCCAGTTCTTAATCTGGTCTTTCTAATTTAGACCAGATATTGCCAAAAGTGCTCCGTAAATGTCCAAAAGTGAAGTTTTGTAGGGTCTTTATGAATTGCATTATCAATCTTCTGTAATGAAGAAGACGCAACCTCCCACATCAGGATTCGAGGAAACTCTTTCCTCATCTGATGTTTTCATGAGTGACTGACTGATTCACAATACATAGTGATGAAGAAGGCCTGTACTCCATCATCAGGATCTGAAGATTAGTATTGCCTTCTTTATCCCCTCCGTATGTGTGTGTAATATAAATTGCCCCTTTATGTCTTGTGTGTGTGTCCTATAAGCAGCCCGCTTAACTAAATAAATTTTCCTACTATCCATAAACCAGTTCGCCAGTTCTCTTCTTAAAACTGTAAAATTCCGTGTTTGTGATTTTTATACTTTTAACTTATATATATATTGTGCAGTTATTTAATTTCTTTTTTTTAAATAAAAGGTAACTACGGTGTAACTTATATATATAGTTTTCTTTTGTCCTAATTACACTAATTCAGGTGATAAATCTAACTTTATTTTCAACTTAATTTACTTAATGTATTGTCAGTGAAGCCAAAAACTAGGTAACACGACAACCTCGATAGCTATCAGTAATATCTTGGAATATCAATAAAGCTCAAGCATACCGGCATAAGCTACAAGCAATAATTTGAGTGTAGTTTTATTAATGTCATAATAGTAATTTCAACATCAGTATACAGGTACCAAGTATGTTTCCTTGGAAACAAGAGAAGTTCAAAACAGGGAATATTAACAGCAAAATATGTAATTAACAAAAAGCGAATGGGGAACTGACGCTGGCACGACAGTCTTTGGACTAGGTGCGCCCTCGCTGCTTACACTGGCATGGTGATGCATAATGATAGTGAAAAGTATCAAATTTTATTCCAGCACCTCACCTACCTCCATATAAACTTCATAAAAATTAGCCGGTTGAGGTAGAAGTAACAAATAAACAAACACACTCGCAAACTTTCGCCTTTATAATATTAGTGTGATGAGTGATACTGAATTTTCTCTTGAGTTGTGCTTGCATTGTGACCCAAAATTATTTCAAGTTATCGATAAAAATAAAGTTACCGAACACCTCCTCCCTAAATCTGTTTAACCTGTCACACGTTCGCATCGTTTACATTGCTTGTTTCTACCCGCAAAAGGGATTAATCTTTCAAGATACCGATAACAAGTTGCTGTGTTTGTTTTAGGCTTTTTTTCGTTATTCTATTCGCTCTTTTGAATGTCACTCGCTGGTTTAGAGGTGAAGGTTACAATAAGTTCCAAAAGTGCAAAAGGTTATTCAGATATTTAATTCTAGATTGGTTCAGTGATGAGAAACGATAAATTTCAATCTTTGATAATTACAAAGAAGAATGATTTGAATTTATATTGGTAAAAAGTTTTAATTTGTTTTTTTATTTGGTTGTACCATTAAAAGTATTTTGATAGTCTAAGTACCTCATAAAATTTTATTTTACAAATTTATATACCTACTGAATATCTATTGAACATTATAATTATAATTGTTGCAATTAATTTTATTTTTAATATAAACATAATTAACGAAAACCGGCAATGTATAGTGGAATAAATAAATAATTTAATAATGTAATTATCTATATATTAAATATATATTAAATATGTGTATTTAGACAGAATGTACATGTTTGTGCCGTTTGGGGTCGAAACTTTAGGCCCATGGGGGCCGTCCGCTCTCAACTTGTTTAGGGATCTGGCGAAACGTTTGGTTGAGGCGTCGGGTGACCGAAATGCTGGCGCCTATTTTGGGCAAAAACTTAGGATTGCCATCCAGCGTGGCAATGCCGCCAGCGTTTTGGCCACTTTTCCCCCACCATGGGGCTTATAGATTAGATAGTTATTATTATTATTATTTTATTTTTAATTATGTACTGAATAATAATTATCTATGGAGTTTCGAGTGTATAAGTATTTAATAAGTAATGATTTTATAAACTTATATCATATTATGTTTGATACAATACTCCCTAACAGGGTTTTGTGTGTGTTATATTGTACGAGTATGTACATGAATGCAATGAATAAATAAACAAATAAATGTAAATTTTACCAAATTTAAGAAATGTTTTTTTTGAAGTCGTTCCTTAAAATTACAGAGAGTTGTAGCCATGGGTTTCAGAAGAATGAAGGTTTTGTCGTCAGTTTGGTACATTAGTCAGTCAAACTTAACTTACTAGACAGGGTCCCGTTAGCTACTTAGTTTAGGCCATCAGTTTGACGACCTCGAACTATTTTGCCTTCGATGTTTCAACACTGAGGAAATCAGTTTAAAGTGTGACCTCTCAAAATTGAACGAAATAGGACAGTCATTTTGTTTTTATACAGTTTTACTTTAGTTTTCGTTTAGAATAAGCTTGTATGAGTGCGTTTATTTTACCTGCTCTTTAATAAGAGCTTTCTAAAAAAACTACATGTACATTGAAGCTTCTGTACCATGTGTTTGCGTTATTTTTATTTTAACTATCGAGTAAACTCATTAATATTTTTATGGTTTTAATATTTTTACTATAATATCTGTATACTGAAATTTGTGTGCCATGCTTTTGCGTTATTTCAGCTATCAATTATTGATATTTTTATGGTTTTTGTCAGTGTTTTTAATCTAGTTATATTTAAATTCAATTAATTCTGACCAACACTTGGGTTGAATATCTTTAGGTAAAATAGCTGCTAAGTAATATCTAATACTAAGTACTTACTCCCCAATGAGTTTCATTAACATTAATCCATCATCGTAAGGGTGAACACGACGCTTGCGAAATTACAAAATCACCTTAGCAATTATTAAAGTGTGTTAAGGCGACGCAGTAAGAAACTTTTTCAATTTAAAGTTCCCAATTTTAATTTACATTTTAGTATGTTAGTAATCACGAGGTAACTTTTATATTAATGGTGCTTATCGAATATCATTCGAGATGCCATTGTTGGTCTGTCTATTTACGAGTAGATTTCTGTCTGATTGTTTATATATATATATATATATATATATATATATATGTAAATAAGTATGTATATCAGCAGGGATATTATGTATCTCAATTGCTAATAAATGCAGATTGAAAAAGGCGGCTCTGTCACTTTTGTCAGCTCCCGTTATCAACTTACTAACATTTTTGCTTACTGAAGTTGTCAAAACTGACAAAGAGCCGCCATTTTTCAAGATTTAAATCATCATTCGATTGCAACTGAGATACACAATGACCCTGCTGGTTACCATAGTACAGATTCTGGATAGTTTAGGATCTAAAGACCTTGTGTGGATGTTATTCTATATTATTATCATTCTTATTTTGTTCTTCTATTTCATTTGTGAATTTCACTTCCATCATAAGCATTCGAATTGTAAGAGGCGTGGAAATCCGATATATTTGGTAGTACTTATCTTCTGCAAAAGACGACCTTGTGATCTGTCTTTTCTATAGCCGTCTTGGTGGGTGTAAATGTGTACATTTACATTTTACCATCAGATTACTTCTGATTGGCACTTTTTAAGAACTACTGTATTTCTACAATGCAGGTTTAGCTAAGGGTAACCTTTTAAGGACATGGATAGCTTTGTCCCCAAAAAATATGTATCTGATAGAAATCTATTAGTTTTGACCCAACTACGGCGAAGTGCACAAGGATGGTTATATGTTTGAGCTATATGTGTGTGTGTGTGTATGTCAGCTCCTAACTACTCAACGGTTCAACCGATGTTGAGTCGCCTTGCTGGGGCGAGATGGTGGATGCTAGTGCGATCTCATCTCGCCCCACCTTGGTGGAGGACTGCTTACGGGGGGTTTTAGTGGACCTGAGCTCCACATATCCCCTTCCGTCGCTGCCGTGGAGAAAGGGAAGTGTTCAGTATTTTCCCCACTCAAAAAATGTAAGTAGTATTGATGACGTGACTATCTCTGGGTAAATACAATATGGCTTTAATGTGCGGGATAATTATTTGCAAAAATGGGGTTATCTATCTGATAACCCGATTTCGCTTAGTTAGTTTTTTTTTCGAATTTGCTTAGTTATTTTACTTAGATTAGTTTGTTTTCTTGTTTAAATGACTGTATAATTTTTTTACAAATACCCGTAACTAATTAATAATAATGCAACGATTGACAACTTGATAGTAAAAACGTCTGTCACCTCTGAGCGCTGCCCAATAAATGAGCCCGAATCATTTGTTTTTCGAACGGGCTCAATGCTGTTTGCTTCTATCGGCATTAACACCGTCACTGTGACTCAGTTACTTCGGGTGATATTCCACATAAGTCAACTTTCATTGTCCAATAGACATGTCCAACGTTTGATCAAATTTCCTTGAAGGATTCCCATTCCACTCTACAAATATCTTTGTCCAAGATTTCTTTGTAATTTTCGTGGCAAAAAACCTTTAATTTCTTATGTCTGGTACTGCATCCGCAATTTATTATTTCTTGAAGTCTAGTTCAGTAAATACACTAAACTTCAAATGTTTCTTAAAATCGTCCTTCTCTAGTTGCATAGGCGTCTAAACGCTTAATTTTATTTTGTAGTGTTTGGGCATCGTATCATGTATAAATTAATTGCATTCCTTAGCGTTTAACAAAACTATCGTCATTGGAATTGGCCATACAATTTCATTTGAACCCGTTTGATTGAAATCTTTGATCAAATATCGGTAGGTATTGCTAGTAAATTGGATGAAGTCATCCAATATATTTGATCAAACGTATATTGGACAAAGATATTTGACAAATACCAGCCTAACTCACTTCACTAGTGGGTGTATGACTGCAGATGGCACTCAGCCAGATGCGGTCGCAGAAGGCGAACCGCTAAGGCGATCGCTGAAGACGCCGAAAGGAGAAAATCCATTTCGTCGCTTGTATTTCTAAGGCAGCGTGTGGACTATATATACTTAGTATTTGGCAACAAATATATATTGAAATTAATCAACTGTCGACACATTAAATTGCGTATAATTTTATATGAGAAGTAATTAAATGATACGCAATTATAAAATTTGGTGAGCCCACCCAAACCAGCATTGAAATGATTTAGTCAGCATACAAAGATTTTGTCTGCAATAATAAAAATCAGGCAGCAATCTTTGTTCCGCAGATAATTTTGATAATGTTCAAACATTTAGTCATTAATAGGCAGCATAACAATACCATGAGTTTGCATAACAAACATTCGGTCCGCAAAATAACTACTTGGTCAGCAAGATTTTATGATTGATCAGCAGAGAAAACATGTCTATATGTTCCATATGTAATTATACTAGTCTAGGGCAAAGTCATATATAGGTACGACGACGAGCGTAGCGAGGAGGAGTGTTAGGTTACTTGTGACTACAACGCGCGAGCCGAGCGAGCGAAGCGAGCGTGCCGCGGCAGCGGCCGACGACTGAGTGCTTACCCAAATATTATAAAACAGGAACAGCTTATGGCTGCTTATATAATTAATATGCAGTACAAAAATAATTACAGCCATCCAGAATGACATAAATTGCTGATTGATTTTGAAATGTTTGCTGGCCATGAGTTGCTGACCAATTAGCTATTTCTGCTGACAGATAATATTTTTCTTCTTTCAAAAATACTAATACTATGCTAACCATTTAAATAACACCCATTTTATATTAAATCAGCCCGCCGTTTCGAACACTTTTCAGTAAACGTGGTCACGAGTAGACTGGATGACAGTGGATTATACTTTCCTAAGTATTACACATTTTAATGTTATTTTGGTTTAACGGTTTAACTTACGCGGTAGGTATAGTCGAGTATCTCGACTACTCGATTACCGCGGAAATCTAACCGTCAAAATATTATTAAAATGGATGACAGTTGACAGTGGTCCGTTATCGAGTTATGGAAATTATTTTTATGTACCGCCTATAATTTTTTTAATAAAACTTTCCCAATTCACGCATTAGTCACTCACAGTGTCCAGAGATCTTGCAGTGTTGTGCTGACTTTAGGATTTTATTCGTTTGATTATTGGATCCCAAGCAGGTGGTTCTTGCCAACCATCATCTCTATTTAAATTGGGTGTTTTTTTAGTTTATATGGCCTCTCTTCTAAGATTCTCAGCACATAGCATTTGTGGGTTATCGAACTGAATTTAGTGCTTGGGCTTATCCAGCAGGGCATGTATCTCAGTTGCTAACAAATGCTGATTGAAATCGTGAAAAATGGCCGCTCTATGTCAGTTTTGACAACTCCAGTAAGCCAAAATGTTAGTAAGTTGATGACTGGAGCTGACAAAAGTGACATAGAGCCGCCATTTTTTTCGATTTTAATCAACATTTGTTAGTGACTGAGATACATAATAGCCCGCCTGAACATGTTCATGACAAAAATAATTTCCATAACTTTATAACAGACAACTGACATACTGTCTATCCGTGACTATGTTTACTGATAAGTGTTCGTATTCATATTCATATTCAATATTTATTGCATCATATATGTAACAAGGATCTTACAATTTAGTTACTAAGCATCACATATGACCCTGAAAGGGTATGGCAATATGAGTTGCACCAATTTGTCTTATTAGCACATTTACATAATTCATGTTAATATGTTTACAATCAATAAAAAATATCTTAATATTTTATAATTACTTTAAAAAATGTCCAAATCATAATAATATTTATTTATTAAAAATGTCTTTCAGTTCAAAACACAATTTGAAGGCAGAAGAGAATGACATCATTTTCTTATGCCTTCAAATTGTCTGGGAATTTGTTATATATTTTAACAGCCAAGATGGTAGGACCGAGCTGTGTGCTTTTACGAATTGTTCGAAACATCGGGATAAAATAGTATATAATTATACGCGATTTCCAATCAAAATTGTTTAATTACGATGTATAAGCATCGCGAAATCCTAAGAAATCAAAATAATACATGTCTAAAAAGAAGTACCACTTTTACTGCCAAACAAGTCTTATGAAATAAAAATAAATTATCAACATTATCTATCGGACTACTTTTGCTGGAGCAACGGCTAATTGCGTCACATTTACCAGGTCGTCATAAATCTATGTAGATACGAGTAGATACTACGAGAAGCTTGTTCTCACTGAGTTCGACGAAGTCGGTTAAATTTGACGATTTCTGAGAAAAATATTTGTCAAAATATATATTGAAAAATGCCTCAAGACGTGTCCTCGACCAATGTGTGTTACCAGAGATGACTTTTGGCACTCAAACGTGGTCTTCTACCATGGGCCTCATAAGTAAGCTCAAAGTCGCACAACAAGCTATGGAGAGGGCTATGCTCGGGGATTCTCTACGTGATCGAATAAGAAATGAGGAGATCCGTAGAATAATGAAAGTCACCGACATAGCCCAGAAGATTAGCCCGTTAAAGTGGCAGTGGGAAAAGCACGCAGAACAGATGGGGCCGGAAGGTTTTGGAGTGGAGACCAGGGACCGGCAAGCGCAGCGTAAGTCGTCCACCGACACGTTGAACAGATGACCTGATAAAGGTCGCAGGACGACGTTGGATGCAGGCCGCTTCCAGCCGGTATTTTTGGAAAATTACGTGGGAGGCTATGTACAGCAGTGAACGCTCTGTGGCTGAGATGATGAGATAGTATTATTATAGTTTTTCATATATCATCATATATGAAAAACTATAATTAATAAATAGGCACGTAGTAATCAATTTGTCTCCTCTGTCACGTTTTTGTTTTACTGAACCTTTTGTGTTACTTGCCATGCAGATGTATGTTGTTTATACTTTTTGCGCAGAAGAAGTTTTTCATGCGATCGGGTGGGAGCCTTTTCTAATCCTACTCTGCAGTCGTCCTTTATAATATCACAGGGATATCACACCATAATAGAGTCGAACTCTTGAAAATTAATTGCTAGGAAGATGAACGGTAAGTAAGATATGGTAATTAGAAAACTGCTTTAAAAATAGCTATAGCTTTACAACAGACATCGGTCGCTAAATCGCCAAGATTGGAAATTTACCTTAGCTGTAGTAACGGGCCGTGCTCCCCCCCGAGGGTTTTCGCCTTGCCGTGGCGGGGGGGCTCAGTAGCTGTGGCTAAGAACCAATGGACCTGCCAGTGATAGCCGATAGCTGGCGGGCCCGAGGTGGGACCGCTCCTATGAGCTTTGCCTTCCAAGTCCACATGGAAGCGGTCACTGTAGGTAGCGGTGGTGAATGGGCACCACTACTGCAACTGAGGCGGGCTGCGGTGTCGTATGGGCGGCACCGCGGCTGAGAGTTAGAGGCCGCGGCGGGAGAGGAGTGCCGGTATTACGGTGAGCCGCTCTCCCTGCCTTCCGCGGCCTTGACGGGGCCGCCACCGTTAGATGGCGGACGCGGTGGGGTCGCAGGGGAAGAGGACTGTCGGTATTGGGAGGCACCGCTGTCCCTATCCTCTGCGGCTGAAGTAGCAGGCGGTGGGGCTACTCACCTGACCCATCGTATTGGAACTTAGGTCGCCCAGACTCGGGGGAGTCTGGCGTCCATTTGCGGGTTTGGTCCCCAGAGGCGGTTGCGGCACGCCAAGTGTTCTTGCGTGCGGCAAGAGAGAAGGGTCCGGCAACGAACAGCCGTGGCGGGTTCGCGGTCGTGTGCGAAATCTGTCCCGCGTTCCCACCAAAACAGACAGTGACGGAACACCGCAGAGGTTTGGTGGGTAAGCTGCCCTTCTGGCAGAGACTCACATAACCACCGTGCTCCCCCCGGGGCCGGTGGTATCCATGAAGGATTAATCAGCGTGAAAAAAAAACGGGCCGTGCTAACATAAAATCCTAGACCGTGACGATTTAACAACTGTTGTTACGGTAGCTAACTTGGGCTAATATGTAGAGACTTTTACATCACGCCTCTTAAAAACATTCAGTATTATTCAGCGTTCACACAAGCATCATGACGAGATAGACTTAATCTGTTGGGATCAGCAACCCTCTTTAGAGGCAAGGTTCATTCATAAATCCATTGTTATTTTTGTATTGATGCGGACGAGTTCAGCAAACATTTAATATACAATTTTGTTGACTGCCATCTTTTCATTGGTTTACCTGACTTAATGAGAACTGTCCTTTACACGTAGATATGTAACAAGTACGTGATATAACGAGTACGGGTCATTATCCTGTTTTATGGAGGTCTGGAGATTACAGCAATTGGAAGGTTAGTCGAGTTAAGATAAAGAAAAATGGATTTTAGATGAATTATTATTATTAATCGGTTTAGTGTCTTATGGCATACACACAGGGCTCTGTTTTGTGAAAACTAGTTTCGTGCTTTACGATCTAGGAATGTTCGGTATCCACCCATTTAATGTGTTATTTTTTTCTTTTTAAACATGTTTTTTTGATTGTGTTTTTTTCACTCATTCACTTAATTGTGATTAGAGTTCACCATCACCAGATGATGTACCTTAGGCGCTTAGCGACAAATTTGAAAACTTGAGAGCGATAGCTAGTCAGGCTGGCACCAGAAAATGCCTTATCACACTGCTGTGGGTTTCATTAGTTATCAAAAAATGCAATTTTAGAGAGAAAAATTCGAGATAACCCGCGTCTTCCGACAATCCATGTCAGACGCCATAACCAACTAGGCCACCGAAGCTCGAAGTCCGAGCATCGAACTTTAACTCTCTATCTGATTGTAACCGTCGCATGGGGACGGACACCTAGGCCTTGGTGGCGAAGACGCGAGTTCGAATCTCGTCCGAGGATGTGAATCTCTCTAATAATAATTGCAATGTTTGGTATCGCTAAGCAGGCGTTAGTGCTTTAAAAAAGTAATACTATAAAATCTTTAGTTTCAAGTATGTTGATGATATACCTATATAGGTATATCATCAACATACTTTCGGCACACATGTTTAGCATCAGCATATATATATATGCTGATGCTAAACATGTGTGCCGAAAGAACACCTCTTATATCGATTTAACTTATTTCCCCGTCTACCCCTTAACAGCGCACGTCCGCTTCATTACCTTCCTCAGTTTGAACAAGCTTGTCATGTTGTAAACTTTTTGTGAAGGTTCACGCGAGAAAATGTTTCAGTTTTGTATCAGGCGATACAATTTGTTGTTGGTTTAATTTGACGATTATCTATACGTAATTTCAAAAAGAGCAACATTTGTGCTTTTATATGTTTATGTAACGAATAAACTGAAAAACTACTTGACTTATTTCAAAAATAGTTTCACCATTAGAACGCTACATTATCCTTGAGTACCTAGTTTTAGACATAGTTTTAGACTTGCGAAGACTAATAAGTCATTCCTAGGAAATTGTGTGCGTTTTTACAATAAAATCCCAAAGCACATAACTGAGCTCACAGAGGGCAAATTCAAGATGACTGTAAAAAACGTTTTAATAAAAAAAGCTTACTATAAAGTTCGACATTATATAAAAGATAAAGATGCTTGGAATACTCCACTTCTGGCAAGCTGTCTCTCTGCCACCCGTAAAATGTAATATTTGTAGTACCTAAGTAGAAACATTGTAAACATCCATATAAAAAGAATGGCCCCGAGTTTCTTGCCGCTTCTTCTCGGTGGGTTCTATATATTTTGGAACGCGGCGGTAGAGTCTTTAAAGTACATTATAATGAAAAGTTGACGTTCATAAGTGCGCTTTGCTTGCTTGCTAATGCTTAAATTAAATAAATGATTTTGACTTTGACTTTGAGTAACATAGGCTATTTTGATTCATCATCATCATCCTCTATCAACACGCGGGTGAAACGGTGGGGCGTAGTTAGTTTACACTAATATTATAAAGAGGAAAGATTTGTATGTAACGAATACAATGAAAAACTACTGCATGATTTAAAAAAATGTTTCATCATTAGAATGCTACATTACCCTCGACTAACATAGGCTATATTTTTCATCATCATCATTATCTATCATCACGCGGGTGAAACTGCGGAGCGACGAGGAAAATTTAGAATTTTTGTATGTAACGAATACACTTAAAAACTACTGAACCGATTTGAATAACTCTTTTGTCGTTAGAAAGTTACATTATCAGTGAGTTATAAAGGCCTAATAATAGATTAAAAAAAGTTAGAGATCCGTATCAAAACTTCGACAATAGAGCAAAGTGATCTGTAGTTTTATAGAAAACATAAATATCTACAATAAAGTCCGTGATACGATACCGTGTATATGTCTTACTATTTAGTCCGATGCACTAGGTAATTATTTGTATGTACCTGACAATAATTCCTCTGACTTTGATTTTGACTTTGACTTTGACTTCTGTCGCTGAAACTTTGCAGTACGATAAATGAATGTTCATAGAATACGATAAAAAACTATCCAAAAAAATTTGCTTTGAAGTATGTGCACCTAAACATAGAAATCGCTTCTAGCTCCCGGTAGAAAATTCCTCCGTCCAAAAATTCCTTTGGTATATGTTACTTTATATGAATATGTATAGGTATGCAACGAAATACAGGAACATTTCCATGTCAAAAAGTCAGAGACTTGAATAGACCTATTTTACATCGTAACCGTCAAATGTGATCTTTTTATATCTCTAACGGCCTTATTAATAAACTTGTAGTAAACCCGGAGTAGTTAAAACATCTATCTGTCAATTTTTCGCTTGCAGTAAATGTCACGCGTGAAAGCAAGACAAAGCATGTTACGCCTAATCTATGTTTACGCAACGTTTATTAATAAAGGCCTAAATGTATAGCTTTTCACAATTATCAATAAAATACATTGCATCCATTCCTATCACGCCACTATGGTTTTGTATTCAACAAAAAAATAGGTTTTTTGATATGTTAATCATAATCTATGAACATTACTTTATCATACTGCAAAGTTTCAGAGACAAAGGAGTTATTGCTATAGTTGAACCCCTCAATGATTGGACTAATTACAGTTATGTCACATCACTACTTTTTTAAACTATCACGGTTGTTCTCTAAAGTTATATGATTATTAACGGGATATTTACCGTGGTAAGGTTGTGGAATGAGCTCCCGATATTTCGGCGCAGTTACATGCACCATGTTCACGGGAAGACTGAAGAATGCGGGTGGTTGGTCAAAAAGTTTAAAAGATAGGTGCAGACATAACGATCTACCCTCTTTCTTAGTCTTTTGCTACGGTTATCACTGGAACTCGAACTCGATCCTAAGTCTTTTTGACCAAGCACCCGCATTCTTCAGTCTTCCCGTGAACATGGTGCATGTAACTACGCCGAAATATCGGGAGCTCATTCCACAACCTTACCACGGTAAATATCCCGTTAATAATCATATAACATCACTACTTTTTCTCTTTAATTTACCAATAGCATGTATTATGGCCTCTCTTAACGTTCTTGGCACATAGCGGTTCTCTCTAGTAGGAATTTGTGGGTTATCAAACTGAATATAGTGTTTAGGCTTATCCAGAATATGCCCATATACTAAAGCGAGATTAAAACATATAAAATTATACGCAATTTAATTCGTATAAAGTTGTTTAATTTCAATCTGCCTTATATTGCTTTTATTAATTAAGCACATGACAAAAAAGGTCAAACAGGAAACACGAAAAGTTAGCTACAGAACTGGAACTTTTGCCGACAGACAGCTTTTTAAAACAAATGTTATAATCTAAGCCAGTGAGTCGAGCGGCCGCTAAATATTTTTCAACGTTAAACCGTTGCTGGGTAAAAGTTTTAATTGCTGTTCAAATTAATGCGCCGTTGTAGAGAATACATACGGGAGCTTATTTTGCGCGGCGTTTACATGATTTTAGGACATAAACAAACAGACGTGCGAACCTTTCGCTTTGTTTGGCATCTAAATATTTGAGGAGGATTGGTGCAGCCGTGCGATTCTCTACGAGCAAACATCGTTGCATCTTTGACAACATCTGTGAAACAAATGAAGAAATGACAAGAAACGTTGGAAAAACAACCTTATGTACAAGGGCGATATCTCATAAACTAGGTATTTGACATCGGTGAGCTCGTGGACGAATCATTACAGAATCGCACGGCCGGCGTCGCACAACCGTCCGTTTTAACCATCCGTATATCGCCACTAAAAGATTTTACTCTCTCCATACAGTTGACATTTTATTTATAGCGTCGCTTAGCTTAGCCCAGTTTTTTAGATTAGGGGCATAATTTAGGCGAAGCTGCTGTGTATATACTTTATAAAGTAGAGGTTAAGACTCACTTATACCCAATTTCCAATTTAAATTATTACATCGGATAATATGACGCACAGCAACACGGCATCCGTACCTGTAGGGCTATTATGTATCTCAGCTGCTAACAAATGTTGATTGAAATCGAAAAAGTGGCGGCTCTATGTCACTTATGTCAGCTCCAGTCATCAAGTTAAACAGTTTTACTTTCTAGATTTGTCAAAACTGACATAGAGCCACCATTTTTATTTTATTTCATTGGTTAGATACTGATATAACCCTGCAGAGTGGCTATTATGTATCTCAGTTGCTAACAAATGTAGTTTGAAATCGAAAAATGGCGGCTCTATGTCACTTTTGTCAGCTCCAGTCACTTACTAACAGTTTTGCTTACTGGAGTTGTCAAAAGTGACATAGAGTCGCCATTTTTTTATTTTAATCAATATTTGTTAGCAACTGAGATACATAATAGCCCTGCTCTTCGGTATCCCGAAAATACGCACAAAGCGCTTTAAATCCAGCTTCATAATGCGTACGGCTAACGTATGAGACATTTTACTACCGTCTATGTTCCTGGATAGATATAATATGGGAGTCTTCAAGTACTGAATGAATAGGAATCTTCTAGGCATGTTCCACCGCGACCATCGACTGCGTCATCACTTTCTATCAGGTGAGACTGGGGTCTAATACTTGCTTAACATATAAAAAACCAATACTTACGGTGCCTTATTGGCTTAATCGGTAGTGACGGTGCCTTAAAAACGCGAAGCTCCAGATCCTATACATGGTATGCAAATTGAGTGTAATCAGAAGTTATTTTGAAAGTCAGATAGTATTTTGCTGATCACACAAATATTCGCCCCGGTAAAGAAGCGGTCATACAGAAACTTGTATTTTGACTACGCTATATTTTTTTTAATCTACCGTCGTCTTATATCCTTTCAGCTTCTTTTTAATTTATAATATATAACTTAGATTGTGTAACATATGCAAAACCCAGCGGATGTTAAAAGTTAGCTTGCGAGAAGTTAAACCGTGATTGAGTATCAAACATCCATACATCAAAACTTACACATTTATAATATTAAATTGAAGTGTGGTTATAAGAAGATATATTTTTAAATAGTAAGTTTGAGATATATTTTTACAAAATTAAAATAAATACCATGAAACATCTAAAGTATGTTATCTTTATGATTTCTGATACATAATTCCTTATAGACTCAAATTTTCAAGAATCTTTTTCCTAAAAAAAAGAACTGTACATAACAAACTGCCTCTAGTTTTAAACAAAAGTTCGTTTTACAAACCCTGTGACTTTTGAGCCTTGAAATATAAGGATGTTCGAATTACAAAACAAGTCGTATCTGGCTCAGGGTCCTAGGGAAACATCCCTTGTTAGTCGGTCCGGGTTCTAGAACATTATACACTACGAATTGTAAAGGTTCTATTTAACCACAAGGTTGAATAATGTAGGTAGCTGTCCGAAGCGATTATAGTCCAGGGTTATAATTTTTTTTCTATTGCCATAAGTAGGCAGACCGGCTGGCAGGCGACCTGATGGAGAGTGATCACCGTCGCCTATAGACGTTTGCAACACCAAGGGCGTTGCCAAATCGCTGCCGACGTCTAAGAAGTTTTATACTGCCCCTACACATGTACTTACTTTATCTATCTGATACCTTTAAACGAGCAATTCTTGTATGTATATATACGCTATATATACATACAATAATTGCTCGTGAATGAAATTTAGTATTTAGAGGGTTTCGGTGGCATCGATCTAGCTAGGTTAAATTTTTAGAAAACGTCGTTTTATCCGGTTTAGTCCGGTTTTTGCAGGCAATGAAAACTGTTACAATAAACTGTTTTACCGACACAGCAACACTTAAGCTACTTGACAATAGATGGCGTTGTTAAGCAACCTAAGCCAATGAGTGTTTGGTTTGAGGGTAGGCCAAGAAAATTAATTATTTACTTACGGGCAAAGCTAGGTCATCCAGGTACTAGTGTTTGGTGTGGTCAGCCGGAAAATAAATAAATGTCATACACATTTTCCCTGTGACACACACATTCACCTATTGCAAACATTCAAGATGATCTACGGTTTAGCTCCCAGAGTTTCCCTTAGACAGAAGTTTAAAGACATGAACATTCTAACTGTTGTCTCTCAGTTTATCTATGAAAATGTAATGTATGTAAAGAAAACCATTAGCAGTTTTGATAAAAGGAGTGATGCTCATTCTATCAACACGCGGAATAAGCACAAGGTATCCGTACATGTAACGCGTCTCTACAGAGTAAGTCATTCTGTTATAAGACAATGTATACAATTATATAATAAAGTTCCCAATGTTATCCGAGATTTGCCTATTAATAAGTTTAAAATTACTATTAAAACTAAACTCTGTCAAAAAGGTTATTACAAAATTTCGGATTACTTGGAGGATAAAACAGCTTGAGACTGATCACTCCAGGATCTATCTACTCATCACCACGGTGAAGCCAAGAGGAACCCAGGGGCCGCGCCGGCTGGCCGGCTCAGGCGGGGCCGCTCCTATGGGCTTTGGCCGCCAAGTTCACATAGGAGTGGCGGGGTCCGGGCGCTTTGGCGCAGACTCGAGGAGGTGTGGTCCGGGCGCTCGGCGCAGACTCGAGGAGGTGGGGTCGCGGGAAGGGGGGGGGGGGGCTATCCCCTGTGGCTGACGTAGCAGGCGGTGGGGCTACGTATCCGACCCACTGCAGGGAGACCACGGGCGTCCAGACACGGGGAAGTCTGGCGCCCATTGTTGGCGAGTTTGGTCTCCGAGGCAGTTGCGGCGCGCCATGTGTCCTGGCGTGCCGCGAAGAGAAGGGTCCGGCAACGGACAGCCGCGGCGGGTTCGCGGTCGTGTGCAAAATCTGTCCCGCGTTCCTGCCAAAAGCGGCAATGACGGAACACCCCGGGGTTTTGGTGGGTATACGGACTCCGACATAACCACCTACCTCCCTGTGGTGGGTGGTATCCATAAAGGATTTCCACGGGACAAAAAACAAAAAGGATCTATCTACTCGTGTACTAAGATGTCAAAGTGTAGCGTGTCTTGCCCTATTGATACCATTATTATGTTCTCTTTTGTAAGGCAACACATTGGAGCTAATATTTGTAGTACCTAAGCAATAACATCTATATAAAAAGAATGGCCCCGAGTGTCTTGCCGCTTCTTCTCGGTAGGATCTATATATTTTGAAACGCGGCGGTAGCCTTTAAAGTACATTATAATTAAAAATTTACATTCATAAGTGCGTCTTTGATGCCGAAATACATTTAGGCATCAAAGACGCACTTATGAATGTAATTTTTTTTAATAAATAAATGATTTTGACTTTGACTTTGACCATCTATTATGCTCTTGAATCCGTTTAGGTACCCGACAGAAACGCTTTATGCTGAAACTAAAATACTAACTGTAAGACAGCTATACGTACTAAAACTTTGCTAAAGACTCACTCCTGTACTTACTACGTAACAATTAATGAAGGGAGAAGACGAAATGATGGATATACCCAGTTGGCGGCGATATTTTTGTCAATGTTTGCATAAAGGCAATTCAGCTATCTTGGCTCCTTCATGTATAGGAAAATAAACAGGCGACTCAACATTTATCCTCTCACTCCAATGATGTTAATATAAACTGAGGTAGATACGCCTTACTGCGCTCGGCTTGGCGACATTAACACAAGCTAGTTGTCTTGAGTCAACTTAGTTCCAGCCTGTCTGGCTACGCAGCACGTGTACTACATTTAGGAAAATATGCCTTCTTATGTGTTAAAAACTGCAGAACATATACTGGAACAAGTGTAAAAAAACAAGAATGATGTATCTTTTCATTTGTAAGTATTGTTTTTTTATGTTATTTATCAAAAATGGAAAATCAAAAATTGTATTTTAATTTAAAATAACTCCTGCGACGTTGCCGCTTCGCCACCCACGAGAACGAGACAAGTAGCGAGCGACAGAGAGAACGAGTCTGTCATTGGCGGTCGAATGGTTGGTCACAAGCGAACATTGTTAATAATATATTGATCCCTTTCTGACAACTAGGATTCATATATCTTCGTGCTCTTTTAATCTCGTCAATGTAGTTAATGTCGTTGTGCGTGTTGTGTACTTTAACTATAGGTAGGTATAACATAAAATTTGCCATGTTTATACTTCATATTCAAGGAGTAAAACGCCTCTATTAGTCAGTCTCATTGTCTCACTCACAGTGCATAAAACCTTGTACACATTTCTTATCGGACTAGATTATGAGAAAAATAAAGGCATTTTGTGTCATAATATTGATAATAATCTCCCTAATCTCTCTCACCCTCACACACACACACACACACATATTTATTTTATTTATTTATTTATTGATCTAATAACGTCTATTAAAGACAATTACAATTAAATCACAATTATGAAAATTTATATTAATTAATTAAAAAAAAAACAAAAGAACAATGAAACACATACTAAACAATTCACAAAGTCATAAAAACAATATAAATGTAAATACAAATTATTCGTTATTCATTTGAGATTGATGACCAGTCATGAAATTAAGTAAGGTTATCAACCTCAAATGAATTGTCAGGGCTTCTTACATTACTATTCCATTGGTCAGGTACATTTTCACAATATTTCCTGATATCTAAGATCATGTTTCTCCAATCGTCAAAAAATAAATCACAATCAGTGCTGATAGCAAGGAGCTCATTGAGAGTGCGGCGGGTGCGGATAAGAGGCGACATCGAGCGCGCCACAGTGCTAGTTGTTTTCACTGCAAACAAGTTGCGCGGACGACAACGCCTATTCGCTGGGGCCAACGGATTGTCAGGCGCGAATAGCGTACAAACTAACGTAAGTAGCTTAAAAATACCTTTTGTACCTTCTCAAGCATTCGGGCGTAGGTGACATGGTGCGGGTTCCAGACGCATGCGCTGGCCTCAAGCTTGCTCCTAACCAAAGTGTTATATAAGGTTACAATCACCTTGGGATTTTCGAAATCCTTTGAGTTTCTTAGAACAAAGCCAAGCCGACGATAAGCCTCTACAGCCAGCTCAGAAACATGGTCATGAAATGTCAAAGAACGGTCCAAAATAACTCCAAGGTCGTTGATCTGACTCACCCTGCATATAGGTAGATTATCTAAACGATAAACAAAATTGATAGGGAGTCTTTTTCTATCAAAAGATTTATAATTATAACCTTTGCATTTAGATATATTAAATTTCATTTTATTAGTCACACTCCAGTCAAAAATATTATTTATGTCGTTTTGTAAGCTAAGGCAGTCAGTGATGGAATTGACCTCCAGATAAAGTTTGAGGTCGTCAGCGTAAAGGAGACAGTTGGCAGTATTCAGTATATGAGGAAGGTCGTGTATCATAATCAAGAAGAGTAAAGGTCCCAAAACTGAACCTTGGCTGACTCCTGATCTGGTGCAATAAGGCTCAGAAACATATGAGCCGTACTTGACATACTGCTGACGGTCCCTCATATAATCTGAGAAAAATTTTAGCAAGCGTGGGGAGAAACCGATGACAGATAACTTAGTTAATAATATATCATTATCAATTTTGTCAAACGCTTTCTGAAAGTCAAGGTAGATAACATCAACCTACCGCCCGCGGTCCAGAGCACTAGATATAAAGTCAACTAAACATAAAAGATTAGTGTTAACCGAGCGCGCAGGCCGAAAACCATGCTGTTCCTTGCCTATCAGCTGATTCACTTGCCTATATATCTCCCTATGAAGAATATATTCAAATACTTTTGCCGGAGCACATAAGATAGCAATAGGACGGTGTTCATCAACCAACGCTTTACCACCACCTTTAGGAATAGGGGTTACTCTGGACATTTTCCATTGATCAGGATATTTGCCTTGCAAAAGTGAGAGATTAAAAATGTGGTAAAGAGGAAGGGTTATGTGCTTTTTGCAGGACTTGAGAATGTAACCAGGAACACAATCAGGACCCGGAGAACTACGTGGTTTTAATTTCCTGAGGCCCCATTCAATATCCCTGGGTGTCAGCGTTGGTACATGGACACTCCCACCTTGCAAGCCGCGCCCACAACTAGCAGTATAGTCAAGTTGGGGTAAATTGTTTAAAAAGACACTTGAGAAATAGGTTGCAAATGCTTTGGCAGCTTCAACACCAACACATGAATTGCCTTGGTAGGTGACACAGGGTTCAAAACCGCCCTTTGAGCTAAGACTGCGTACATGGTTCCAGAACCGCCGCGGGCATACTTGAAGGTCAACTTCAACGCTAGACATATAAGCTTTATGGGCTTGACAAATGCGAGTTTTTAAAGAGGTACGCAGATCAGAAAATGCTCTGTAAGACTCAGGGGCTCGGCTCTGCAGCCAAACTCTGTGCAGTCTAGTTTTCAGCCGGACATCCCTAATGATTTCAGCATTAAACCAGACTGGGTACCTATTACTTTGCTTATTACACCGAATCTTTTTAGGAACTGTCAAGTCAAACAATTGATATATAATATTATAGAAAGCATCGGTTGCACTAGCAACGTCGTTTAATCCGTCTCCTCACGAAGTAAAGTGTTGTCTGTTTCTAAAGAACATACTTTACAATCTGTGATACAAAAAGCATCTAAATAAAAGTCAACGGTAAAAGAGGTCACCGATATGAATTTCCATCAAAAGGATAAATGAAATATAAAACTGGTCCCAAATATAACCATGCGTCGAAACCCCTTGAAATCTGAACTGGCGGCGTGTCATATCGCCTAGCTCTCTCCCCAAGGTCCTTGCTGGTTAATACGTGGGCCAAATTGTAAGAAAATGGCGGGTTCTCCCTTCCAGTTCTCTGTGCTGCGGTCTCAAAGCAGCGTTTGTAGCGTCTAAAGGATATCTTTTCTTTTGAGGTTTGGCTGCTGTTCTGACATGGTTCAAATCCTACCTTGGACCTACGTTTCTGAAATGAAATGAAATCGTTTATTCTGTATAGTAGGCCTATACAGGGGCAGGAGCACTAACAAATTGAATATAACATTTTATTTTTCTTAAATCGACAACCGGATCGAAACACGACCACGACTGTGAAGATCCGGCAAGAAACTCAGCGGGGTTGTCTTTTTAAATTTATTTGTATCGCCAATTTCTTAATGTATATAACAAATGTTCGCTTATTTTTAGCTCCAGTGGTTGCCTTACAAAACCGACCATAATTATGGTATCAGTAGGGCTAGACTTGCTACACTTTGACATGTTAATTCATGAGTAGGTAGATCCTGGAGTGATCAGTCCCAAGTTTTATCCTCCAAGTAATGCGAAATTTTGTAATAACCTTTTTGACAGAGTTTAGTTTTAATAGTAATTTTAAACTTACTAATAGGCAATCATAAAGAAAGCTACAGTACGATGGCAGTGCACGACAGTGCCCAATCTATCGCCAAGCATCTAACAAGCTGACCCGTGTGCGTCTCGCATGACCCTGTGGGATTATGGATTAGTGTTTAATGCAGAATTCTAATGAATTTCCTTAATTAAAAGTAACCTAAGATAAGGAATACTTTATGACATCTGCCAACGAACGTCTCGTAAAAATCGGTACAGCGGGCTTATTGTCTATTTTTACGGAGAATGGGAATGGGCAATTTGACATTTGAATCGCACTCTCGACGTAACCCTGCAAGCCTATTGGCTGGAACGAAAATGGGAATGAGAATGAAGTGACATTTCATTCTCATTCAAGTTAGACAATAAGGCGGCTGGTATTTCGGATATTACAATTTTTTTGTAATCTACGAAATACCAGCGGTTATAATTTATAAGTTATAATTTATAGTAATAAGTACCATATATACCTTAATAAGTAGTTACTTTTATATGATGTATAGTATATGTAGTAACACTGCTCCTAAAAGATCTTATCTGTAAATAACAGAAATTTTACTTTATTGCTTTTTTGATCATAATATATTTTATCTACACTAATGTTGTAACATTCTACTTATGTTTCCAATACTTGACTTATAATTACTACTGTTATAGAACAGACAACAAAACACTCAATTTAAGCAAGTTCACATGATGGTATAATATCCACATCGATATCGTAAAATCTCATTATAACATCAATAAAACGCGACCAATTAACGTGGCGAGCCTTATGTCAAAATCCTCATACAAGTTGTATAAAATTTTGGTATTAGGCTGGCTTTTGAAAACAGTTGGGTTATACGTGAAAACTTTGTCGAAACTACTAAACTTACATACACAAAACTCTTTGGTAAGATCAAAAAAGAACAGCGCGCGCTCGCTCCTGATTGGCCCTGCGCGCGCAGCTGCATTTTAATGGCGGCAAGTTCACTGTGACAATAAATACGCGTGAATTTAATGTTTGTTTTGTTTTTAAAATACAAATTAAAAGTTAAAAATGGATAGCGACGATGATATTTGTACGCCTCCGGATATTCTAGAATTGGCAACAAAAGTAACTCACAATCTTTTGCCAGAAAAATCTAGAAAATTATATGAAAAAGAATATAATAACTTTTTGGCATGGAAGACCGAAAAGAAAACTACATCATTTTCTGAAAATGTCATTCTTGCGTATCTCAAAGACCTCTCCGACAAATTCAAACCATCTTCTATGTGGGCTAAATATTCTATGCTCAAGTCCACACTGAGTATCTACAACAATATTGATATCACGAAGTATTCAAAGGTCATAGCGTTCCTGAAACGCAGTTCAGAAGGACACAAGGAAAAAAAGTCCTTGACGTTTACATCAGGTCAAATAAAGATGTTCCTGGAAGATTCACCAGATATTTTGTATCTTTTTGATAAGGTAAGTGTATTTTAGTTCTGTTATTTAATCTACCTAGTACTTACGTACTACACACGCAAGTTATCTAGACACTCCGTTTAAGCGCTTTGTGTATAAATTTGGTAGTAGGTACCTACACTTTACTACTTCATAAATCATAGTTTTTGCCTTGGCTATGTACCTCAAGCTTATTATATCGTTTATTGTTACAGGTTGCACTAATCTTCGGCATAATGGGGGCATGCCGAAGGCAAGAGCTATACAACATCCAGTTCGATGAAGTCTCTAACATAGACGACAGTACAATCATGGTGAAAGTTTCGAAAACAAAAACGAAAATAGATCGTTCTTTCGTTGTGACGGGCAACTGCTATGCCGTATGTAAAAAATACATGGAACTTCGACCCACCCCCTGTCGAAACCCTGCCTTTTTCTTGAGCTATAGATCGGGGAAGTGCGTCGATCAAAGAATTGGTATTAATAAATTTGGTGCTCTGGGAAAAACTATCGCAAGTTTTTTGAATCTGCCTAACCCAGCGTTGTACACGGGGCATTGCTTCCGGCGCACCTCGGCGACCCTTCTCATAGATAGCGGTGGTGATTTGACCGCACTGAAACGACACGGGGGGTCTTCTACTGTGGCTGAAAGCTATATTGATGAGTCTTTAATGAATAAAATTCAAGTCTCAAATACGATCTTGAACAGTATAGAAAACAAGACGAATGAAGTAATTATAAATATTCCGACTCCGTCTACGAGCTCTACTGCTTGCCCCGCGACCGCTACAGCTGCTGGATCAATAATTAACATTAACTTTCAAAATTGTACCATCCAAAATTTGAACAATTATTATAAAT
Organism: Selenia dentaria; assembly: GCA_917880725.1. NCBI lineage: Eukaryota > Metazoa > Arthropoda > Insecta > Lepidoptera > Geometridae > Selenia > Selenia dentaria. Next base: position 24,824,285 of record OU862898.1, read on the forward strand.
AAACTATTGTCAGCTTTTACTCTTGTTGTTTGATTAATTGCATTAGTGAAGATAAAGTAGTGTATGCAACTGCATATAACACGGGTATTAAAACACTCGTTACTATTATGAAACTCGCTGCGCTCGTTGTATAAACTCACACTCGTGTTTTAATACCCTTCATTATATGACAGTTGCATAAACTACTATTATACCATTCCCACTCTAAAAGCTTATTTTGTTCACTGAAAACAGTGATTAAAAAGGCTTTTAATCACTATTTTGGTGTTTGAATTTAGAACACACCAATAAGTGACCTTTATTTCAATGCTTATACAACCTTCTTGCGCAATGAATACTCGACATACAAACTTTCTGTACAAATAACTCTTCGAGATTTAGTTGGTCGACAAGGAGTTTAGCATTAGAATAAAAACTGTATTGTGTTTATATGATTTATTACAGATAAAAATATATATTATAAGAAACTTTCTCTTAATTTTAGTAACTGTTCCATGTTAATGTACATTTTAATTAATTTAACCTTCCTTTTATTGTCATTAAATCTCTATATATAATAGTATGGTGGTGCCAGATGAGTAAAACAGCAGATGTAATAACACGTTACTTTTATTCGTTAGAACTATTCAAACATAATATGTATTTATTATAATAAATATATGGATGCCTATGTATGGTTCATGGAATGGGCTGCGGGTCTACCGCATTCCTCAACCTCCTAGCTACTGCCTGACCCAAGGGCTGCGGGGCTACCGCTTAGGTAAGCAAAGACAAAGAGTGGGCTGCGGGGCTACCACACTCGTTGCCGTCTAGCGAGCGAATGAATAAATGAGCTTTTTCTTTTTTTTTTTTAGAACGGACTAATGCTGTTTGCCTCTACCGGCATTTACAGCGTCACCGGACGGTTGGCGAGCACAGATGTTACTCAGCCAGATGCGGGCGCAGTGGGTGCACCGCCTAAGGAGAGCGTTGAAGGCGCTTCGCCGGAAAGAGAGAAGTAGGCGACTTGCTCAAGGGCACCACTAAGGTACGGACCTCGGCTTGGGCCGTCGCTAGGAGAGAGGGGAGTCGGAGAGAGACATGAGCTGCTCCGTTGTCGTTTATATAGCAGGTGGATGGCACTGTGTGCGTGTGGTAATACATGTACGCTCGTCGCCTTGTCTTCGTGTGTCGTGGGCGCTAAGATGCTGCTATTTATTGTGAGCGCTTAATTGTTGCATTGTTATAATAGTCTATTTTCGCTTAAGTTATTTCTCTTTCTCGTAGTCATGGTATAGTATGCAAATCTTGAATAAAACGGATTTATGTCGAGGGCCATGAATCACTCGCATCGCTCAGGATTCTAACACTTGAATAACTCGCTACGCTCGTGATTTAATCATCATGAAATACTACTGCGGTCATGATTCAGTCGTTAGAATCCTTCACTTCTCGTGATTCATCTATGGCCCTCGCTTTAAATCCGTCCTTTATTCACTAATTTGCAGAACCCCTCACCTGTCAAACGTGAATATAACAATTAAATTTATATTGAGTGTAGCTCGTTCGACAGATGAAGTAATAATATACTATTAGATCAATCCGCTATATCCTTCCTCTTACTCCACACCGTTATCTCAACTTCAAGATGATTTATAGCCTAGGCCCACCCGTTTCATCCAATTTAGAGAAAACCCGTCATAAAATACGCCTAGTTACATGATACAGCTTACGATAAAACTGTGTAATAACAGCTTCATTTTGCGAACAAAAATTTACATTCATTTTGTTCGGTTTACTTTCATTATTGTCACATCTCATAAATAAAGCGAGTATAGTTTAGTGTTGGCAGGCATCGTCGTTCACACACGTTTCAGTTTTCGGTACTTCGGCTATTGTGACCACCTAGTACAAAATACAAAATACAAAAATTATTTATTTCATTTCAAAGATTAATGTTACATAAAGCAAGTGTCAGGAGTCTCCTTTTAAGCATAAAATGCCTGTAGTAGGAGCCTCCGTTCTTCCATATCCAGTACATACTAGTAACATTGTGTGTAAACATAAATGCTTCACAAACCTTTGAATCGATAATAGATTAATGTTGAGTGTGTGTGTGTGTGGGTGTGTGTGTGTGAGTTTGTGTGCGCGTATGTATGTTTGTTTTAAGTTACTATTTAGTTCATAGAATATCGTATATAATTTGTGTTATTTATGTAAGTTGTTGCAAAAGTGTTTCTGTCTCCTTGTAATCAATAGTTCTAATCCAATTACTTACAATTTTTTTACATTCATAATAAGATTTGTTGTAAATTTTGAGTTCTTTATTTATTTTATTATATAGTTGTACTGAGCGTGAATTGTACTGCCAGCTTGCAAATTTAGTTTTAACATAGGGAATTTGCAAAACACCTTTTTTGTTTCTTCTTTTCTCTACAAGGTCATTGTAAGGTGATGAATTATGTTTGTTTAGCACCGTCTGTAAGATATATAGCTATAGCTAGTAGCTCGTAGATAAATCACTTTATCTATCACTAAACGCTTATTGACCGAACAAGCGAAGCATCTGTGCTTTAACTGGTTTGTCACTGTCACTTTCATCTGTCTTTATGACTGTTAGATTTTTGTCATGCATTTACAATCAATTTTGACGAAATTTTTAATATATTTAACAGTTACAAAACATTATCCCTACTCGTTTGCCGTAACAATTACCTGATTAAATAACAACTACATTAAAACATCATGTGTCATATCATCTACCATCATTGTTAAATGGTAAAACCGGCAAACACTCACGTCCATCATCTAGTCGTTATACTCCGACCGGTGTTCGGGTAGTACTGATGCCCATCCTCATGAAGATATCGAGAGGTCGGTGGCGGCCCACCACCACCGACCACGCTCTCCACGGTTTTACCATTTAACTATGAGTTCGCACGGAAGTTTTTTATGACAATATATATATCATCATTGTTTGTTAAAAAGATCATAAAAATTTAGCTACTGAAAAGTCACGGTTTTTTAAAGGGATGTAACTCTTAATAAGGTGTACTTAACACAAAATTAAATGTAGCACTTCAGTAATTTAAAAGGTGCTTATTTTTTTAAACTCCATTGAAGAGACTTTTGCTACCGTGTCCTTTTCAGAACGAGACACCTATAGAGATGGGGTAAGGTGAGGTATACTTTCGGCATATTTTCGTTCAAATACCGAATTCAAAGTTTTCACTTTGAATTCGGTATAAAAGGCACTTGTTACAAAATTTTTGGACGGCTACTTTTTTAATCATAATCATAGTTAGTCCATTTCGTTCCCACTGCTGGGATTCGAGCCTTCCTTCTGTCCCATGCGGTCAGTTCCGTGCGGCTTGGTGGATAGGTGGCCAACCCATGTCGAAGTTTTCAGGCCGCCCATAAACCTTCGATATAGCCTAACGACTGTTGTCCTAAGACAAATAACCGGGACCGACGGGTTAACGTGCCCTCCGAAGCAGGGAAGCGCTCAGTTGAGTAACGCCACTAGCGGTCTCCCATCCAACTCCTGACCGCAGCAAGTGTTGCTTAACTTGTTGATCGGTTAAGATCGCCAAGTCAAGCTCCACTACGAGCGCTTCCTAATACGCTTTTTAATACGCGTGTGAAAGTAATTAAGTAAGTATCCAACCGGCATCACTGACATTCACGAAACGCATAGATAATAAACTATTAAGTTTTTACGGGATGGATAATGTCACTACTTACAAACTCCTTCATATAATGGATAAAAAACTATTAAACAAGTTTCAAAGTTATAAAATGGGTACATAATGGAAATTGTATTCTTTTATCTAGACAATTTGGCTAGTTAAAGCAGAGACAACCAGTTAAACTCGTTTAGCTCGCTCGGTCAATAAATAAAATTAAGAAATATGGTGGTGTCAGAATTATTGACACCGAATTGAAATTCTGAGATAAGTGTGTACACCTATCTCAGAATTTCAAAAACACATCACAATATGTAACAGAGAAACACGCATGACAATATGTAACAGAGAAACACGCATGACAATATGTTAAGACGTTCTGTAGAAAGTCGCAAAACGAAATTGGAAACGTCTACGCCACGCGAGCAACAACTTATTGATTTTACTCCGCTTATTTTAATCGTAAATGCAGTATTTTAGCGTATTTTTATGTGTTTTTTTCGCTGGATTTCTATAAATATTAGTGTTCTTACTGGTGAAGTGAATATAACAAGGAAATATCCGTAAATATAGTGTAAATAACAAAAATACTTAAACGAGTCAGTGCTATTCTACATGTACGCGTAAGCGCCGCGTTACTCCACGGCGCTTAGGCTCTTTTGTGCACGAGATCTGCCACATTCAATTGAATCAGCTGCTTACGGAGTGAGTCACACCGCTGTTCTTATCCGTAAACAAATACTCTGTATATGCAATGAGTGCTCAAAAATGTGCCGGATGTCACAATCCCTTAAAAGGATTATCATTACTGCAGTGTTGTCGTTGTCAGGATAAATACCATCATACATGTATGAATTTTAATAAAGAAGATTTCGCTGGTTTCACCAAGGACTTTAAGGAAAAATGGATTTGCCCTGCCTGCCGCTGCAAGGAACCGAAGCGAGGTGACAACACTAACACGCCGGTACGTTCTTCTCCCGCTTCGTCTGCATTTAAACATAACGATAGCTCTTCGGACCAACTACTGAACGATAACGTCACCCTGCGTTCTAAGCCTCGCAGTTCAGATTGCGCGTGCTTATCTGCGGACGTTATTCGGGACATTATAAGGGAAGAATTGGACAGGAAATTCAATTCTGATTTAAGGGATATTCACACCAAACTAAATAAATTTGACGAGACACTCGCGTTATTCGCCGATGACCGAGAAATTCTAAATCGTGAATGTAATCTACAAAAAGATCTTATATCTCGACAACAAAAAGAAATAGAAGAGCTACGTTCAAGTGGTAGTGATCTGCAGAAGCGATTACAGCTGGTGGAGCAGCAATCGCGTTCGAGCAACCTAGAAATACAGTGCTTACCTGAACATTCCAACGAGAACCTCTATAATTTAGTTCAGCAACTCGGCAACACAATAAAGTGTCCTGTTGCCGATTCTGACTTGCATTATTGTAGCCGCATTGCTAAGATAAACGCTACTAGCCCACGCCCGCGTTCGATATTGGTGAAGTTTGGCAGCCGCCGCCTTCGCGATACCTTCCTGGCCGGAGTTATAAGGTTTAATAAAAATAACCCAGCTGAGAAGTTAAACTCCAGTCATCTGGGTTACGGTGGCAAGAAAAGTGCAGTGTACGTCTCAGAGCACCTCACCGTGGAAGTTAAAGCTTTGCACGCTTCCACCCGCAGAAAAGCCAAGGAGCTAAGGTACAAATTTGTGTGGGTGCGTGACGGCAAGGTGTTTTTAAGGAAGTCTGAAAACACTAACTATATTTTTGTAAAAGACTCAGACATTCTAAATAAGCTAGTCTAAATTATTTTCTTTATACATTTTTACTGTCTTACATTTTTATATAAGTACTCGTATCTTTCATCTTATTCATCATTAAAAAATAATTAGGCAAGTATTGATTTATATACAATATAATATATAGTAAAATTTAGTTTTATATGCTTCAAATATACTATCAAAATGTTAGAGGTTTGAAGACTAAAACAACTGAATTATTTAATAGTATTGTTTGTAGCAATTATGATGTAATTGTGTTGACTGAGACATGGTTAAACAGCAGTGTCTTCGATTCGGAACTTTTTGACGATCGTTATGTGGTTTATAGGAGGGATAGAGAATCTTGTAGCTCCTCCTTAAAAAAAGAAGGAGGCGGCGCAGTCATCGCAGTATTAAAATGTTTGAAATCTAGGCGATTAACCAATTTCGAGTCGAATTGTGAAGACTTATGGATTCAGGTCGAAAGTTTCAATACTAAAGGAGGTATTGAGCGGTTCCATTTCTGTGCAGTCTATCTTCCCTCACCTCTGAAACGTATAAATCTAGAAGAGTTTTTAAGCAACACTAGTCAAGTATTGGAATGCTATAATCTAAAAAACGTTATACTACTCGGAGATTTTAATTTGGGATCGATAGCTTGGAATTTTTCCGATGATGCTCAAACTTTGACTACTGTTGTGAATAACTGTGATTTTGAAAATCAATTATTGGACTTCGCCATGCTGCATAATTTAAAACAATACAATAACACGCGCAATTTTCAAGACAAAATTCTAGATCTTATTTTGAGCGATAAACAGATGCTTAATGTTCGGAGTTGCATTAGCCCACTTTCCAAGGTCGATAAATATCATCCTCCACTAGAGTTTTGTATAGCTTCCTGCATCAAGAGCAAACTGGCTCCTAATAGTATTGAGAGTCGCTTCTGCTTTTATAAGGCTGATTACGCGAATATAGTTAAGGAACTTAATGACATATGTTGGGAAAGAGTATTTAAAAATTGTACAGCTGTAGACGAAATGCTTATTCTGTTTTATAGATACGTTAGGGATGCTATTAATAAACATGTACCCAGGGTTGTACCGAAATCAAAAAAATATCCTATCTGGTTTTCGCGAAACTTAATTAGACTCTTGCGTGAAAAGCTCAAGTACAGAAATAAATTACATAAATTTAACAATAATCCGTTAGACTTATTAGCGTAATGAGTTAGCTAAAAGTCGCTCAAAGCATCTCATAACTAAGTGTTACAATAATTATATAGCTCACCTCGAATCAAATTTGCGTTCAAATCCTAAACTCTTTTGGTCATTTATAAAAAATAAGAAAAAAAACTGTAGCCATTACCCGGCCCAGATGTCTCTAGACAATATTATTGCTAACAATGGTAAGGATATTTGTAATCTATTCGCTAGTAATTTTTCTGCAGTTACTAAGAATGATTATCCTTTGTCCAGATCCCACGATCAAGTTGGCACTCTAACAAACAGCTACATTACTTCCATCAAATTCAAGGATGACCATGTGTTAAAAGTTTTAAAAAGACTTGATCCCCATAAAGGTGCGGGATCTGATGGTGTCCCACCGCTCTTTGCGGTAAGATGTGCACCGGTACTGGCACGTCCTCTGACACTTATTTATAATAAATCCTTGGAAACTGGTGTTTTCCCTTCAGATTGGAAATTGGCGTTGGTCATCCCTCTGTACAAAAATGGAACCAAAGATAGAATCAAAAACTATAGACCTATCTCTATTCTTCCTGTTTTCGCAAAAATATTTGAGCAGCTTTTACATCCTATTTTATCGTGGCATTTCAAGCAAATAATAAGCCCTCACCAGCATGGCTTCATTAAATCACGGTCAACAGCTACAAACTTAGTCTCATTTATAAATACCATTTCTCATGAGCTAGATAAGCGCTCGTCTGTTGATGCTATTTATACAGATTTCAGCAAAGCTTTCGATAGTGTGAATCATCGATTGCTTCTGAAAAAGCTTTCTTTGTATGGAATTGCTGAACCAACGTTGAGTTGGTGTAAATCATACTTAACAAATAGAAAATCTGTTGTAGTGGCTAGTGGTTTCTCATCTGATCCATTTGAAATTGTTTCTGGAGTTGTACAAGGATCTCATTTAGGACCGTTATTTTTCAATATGTTTATCAATGACATCGACCACTGCTTTCAAAACTCTAAATTTTATCTATTTGCGGATGATTTGAAATTTTTTAAAGCCATTAACAACCCTTATGACGCTGAACTATTACAGGCTGACCTTAACCGCCTCACTACATGGTGTGATTACAACGGAATGAACCTTAATGCATCCAAATGTTACTCCATACAGTTTACGAGAAAACAGAAGCGAGTCTGTAATACATATAAAATTAATAACGAGGATTTGGCAGTAGTGAATAATATACAAGATCTAGGCGTCGTCCTAGATGAGAAGCTTAGATTTAACATACACATTAACAATATCTGTTCAAACGCGTTCAAGTGCCTTGGCTTTGTATTGCGGAATTGTAAGCATTTTAAGAATCCTAGAACAAAAATTTTACTTTATAACTCCTTAGTTCGTAGTAGTTTAGAATACTGCAGTGTTACCTGGAATCCTTTTTACAAAATTTATATTGAGCGACTTGAAAGAGTTCAGAAACGATTTCTGTGGCATCTAGCATATTTTTGTAATTTAGCCAAATGTATCCCGAGGTACACAGAAAGGTTAAAGTACTTTCAAATGAGTTCCCTTTCGGATCGAAGACATATGCTGGACCTATCGTTTCTTTTTAAACTTGCAAATGGTTTATTAGACTGCCCTGATTTGCTCTCCTGTCTAGATTTCTCTGCACCTACGAGATCAATGAGAGCATCAAATTTTAACTTGCTCGTTGTTACTAGATCAAAATCAAATCTTGGCCAAAATGCGCCACTCAATAGAATGATAAAACAGTACACAGACTTTTCGAAAAACCATTCCATCGATCTTTTTAATGGAAGCCTTTGCGGATTTAAATCGACAATAAAATCTCTCTGATTGTTTATTGTATAACATTATATGTAAGGTATTTAAATTTAATAACTATCTCTATTCGTACCACTTTTCACAATATTTTATAATATAATAGTAGCGCTAAATCCCCTGTTTGCTCGCAAATTTGTTGCATGTTGTCTTCCCCTTTAATTGTAATGGCATTTAGTATTTATTTGTTAAGTTAGCATAGAACCTATTGTAAGAAACAGTGTACATTATGTTGGGGTTCAAATAAATAAAATAAAATAAAAATTATGTTTTTTAATAGAGCTTTTAAATAGAATTTCAAAGTGACATACTCCAAGTAGACTATCCAGCTCTACTACTATAAGGTATACCAAATTGGGCAATTGTTCCGAATAATTTATTCAGCATACTAATATTATAAATGTGAAAGTAATATTTTTGCATGCTTGTAACTCAAATCAAATCAAAATAGATTTGTAGTCACTCAAAAAAGACGCTATGGGATAAAGAATCAAAAAGGAAAAATAATAAACAATATACAATTTCTTGAGGACGATGGAAATATACTGAGCATATGCCGCGTTCACATTTCCCAAAGCTGCTAACGGGTGTCGATGTAATTTGGAGTAATGATGGTAAGTACTAGGGATTTACACATTCATAATAATCTTCCACATGGATGAATTCGCGCGCTTACATTAGTCAATAATATAAAAATAGAATAATTAATACCTTTTATATGTAGCTATACGTTGGATGCAGGCCGCTTCCAACCGGTCCTTTTGGAAAATCATGGGGGAGGCGTATGTTCAGCAGTGGACGTCCTACGGCTGAGATGATGATGATGATGATGATATGTAGCTAATAATTGTTACACAAAAAATGTTTGAAGTGTCTGTTGCCGAACTAGTCTCATCGCCTGTGTTTCAGCATACAGCGCCCTCCCCCTAATTTTTGTTATGAAGCTATAGCCTCATATTAATTGCTAATAACCTTAAATATTTTTACTTAAATCTGATGCATATATTATTAACAATGTTAGTACATATCTATACAGCTGTACTGTTAACTAAACTTAAATAGATTAGAATATTAAATACCAAAAATGTTGAAAATATATAATAAGTATTAGCGCGATAAAAGTCGTTATTTTACTCGTGGAGTAGTTTTTCAAAATAAAATGATAGCATATATACGATACATGTCATACGAAGTAATCGAAACCAAGGTGTTTATTAAACCCGAAAAATTCGGTTCAAAAACTTTAGAGTATTTCACATCACTACTTTTAACTGTTATTAAAATTCGTGTTAAGCCCGTAAAGACGAGGCAGCCTTTTATTTAACACCCTGTTTTGTTTGAAAATGTTAATTATTTTTCTCAGAGCAAACGACTGAGTGACTGAGAACTGAGAGTAGACTGAGTACTTGTTTTAGCTGTCTTTAAAAAAGGAGGAGGTTATATCTTTTTTTGTGTGTGTTCACCGAATTCAGCCTTATTTGTGGACCAATCCATTAAAAATGTTTTTTGTTTGGTAAAGTATACATTCCAAGTCGTCCCATTTAAATTTCATCAAATTCGGTAAAGCTGTTTTTGAATGACACTCCAATAACTGTGAAAGTGTTACGCCTATATTGATGACTAGCTGACCCGCCAGCGGCTTCGCTCGCGTGGCTTCGCGGGATACGGTAATTACAGATTTCAATGGGTCAGATTTTAATTAGGGGTCGAATTTTATAATATTCCGTCTTAGTGAATACATAGGTCCAAAAAAGAACCCCCCTGCAAAATTTTAGAACTCGCAGTAACGAAGTTTCATACATCCTATCAACCCAAAAAAAAAAACACCTTAAGGGTTGAATTTCATAAAATTCCGTCTTAGTGAGCACCTACGTCCTTAAAAGATATCCCCATGCAAAATTTTAAACTTTTAGCACTCGCAGTAACGAAGTTTCATAATAAACTATCAACGCCAAAAAAAACCCTTAGGGGTTGAATTTCATAAAATCCCGTCTTAGTGAGCACTTACGTCCTAAAAAGAACCCGCATGCAAAATTTGAAACTCCTAGCTCTGAGATATCGTGATGAGTGAGTGAGTGAGTGACCTTTCGCTTTTATATATACATAGCTATCATCATTGGCGGCGAATGACAATCGATCCCGTAAGTGGCAAGGTTTACTAAAAATGGTGGAATTATTTTTTACCCAAAAATGGAAATGACTTCAACACCAAAAAGTGTGAAATAACATATCGAAGATTTTTAGAGATACACGGTTTTGATCATGACCACGTAGTTAGTAGTCATGACCCTTAAACGTGAAGTGTTCAACCAGAAAAAGACATGGTTCTAAGTTAGTATTATATTAAGGAAGTTTATTATCATCATCATGAGCCAGAAGACGTCAACTGCTGAACATATGCCTACCCCATAGAGCGCTACTTGGACCGGCTACTTGCCTCCTGCATTCAGCGTCTCCCCGCGGTTTTGACGAGGTCGTCGGTCCACCTAGCGGGGGGACCCCCTTCACTACGTCTTCCGTTGCATTTTTGCCACTTGGAAACCTTTCTTGTTGTCCTTCGTTATCAGTTCTATGAACAATTTGGCTTGCTTTCATGTTGTTTATAAGTATTGTAATTATTTCGTGTTACAAGAACTCTAAAGATTCCGATAAATATGCTTTTGTTAGGTTTTGTACCTGTGTTGTACGCGCAGAAGTTGCTGATTGAGGTTTTTATATACAGGTAAGAGTCACGCTTGATCATAATAGTTGCTGTGCAACACAGATCGTTTAAATAAACTTTTTATCTTATTTTTTTTTGAGCCTTTTTACCCATTTTGGTATTCCAGTTCCATCGCACCCTTCATGAATTAACCTATAAACCCGCACCGGTACACCGGTGGCCAAATCTATAAATTGCATAAAGCCGCGCTGGTACACCGGTGTACCGCAGTCAAAACCCATATCAGGACTGAACATAAACGTTAACTGTTCAAATATATAATACATTTCGGTTTATTAGATCTTTTTTTAATACTAATAAGCACCTAGAATACTTTTTTACATAGAAATATATATTTTTTTGGTTTTTAATTCCTTTGTGTGTAATATTGATTATATGACTGTTATAAATTATATTAACGGTTGGTCTTCCATAACTAAATAAACTTAATAATAATATTCAAGCCTTTTGCAATATCTGACAGATATCATCATCATCTCAGCCGTAGGACGTCCACTGCTGAACATATGCCTCCCACATGATTTTCCAAAAGGACCGGTTGGAAGCGGCCTGCTTCCAACGTCCTGCGACTTTCATCAGGTCGTCTGTCTACCGTGTCGGTGGACGACCTACGCTGCGTTTGCCGGTCCGTGGTCTCCATTCCAGAACCTTCCGGCCCCATCGGCCATCTGTTCTGCGTGCTATGTGCCCTGCCCACTGCCACTTCAACTGGTTAAACAGATATAATCAGAATAAAATCAAGAGGTCTCAGTTCAAGGAAAACTTTAAAGTATTAGTAGTATAAAATGTATACATTTCTTGATTTACCAGCAAAAATTACCAACACGCTAAAGCTTATATTGCAATGGCAATTATGCAATCTTAGAAATCATTGCGATAGAAGTATGAGAAATAAAATAGCACGAGCTTTTACCGCGTAAGTAAACAAATAAAATAGCAGGCCTTGTTGAGTTCATTTTAAACCTTCTTAGCATTTCACCCTTTCATTTCAAGCAACCATTGTAAACAGAAGTCTCTGAAAACCCCAGTTTTTCCAACTCACAGAGCTAACTTCAGGAAATCTATTATATGAACCCCATCAAACCCTTATAGACTGGGAGCTAGACAACCTAGAATTTAAGATGCATGGTCAACTGCCAGAATACGCGTTAGGTAGATGTTCTGTAGGCTTCGGTGTGATGAAGCTAGAAGGAAGATTTCTAGCGGCGCCCTATACACACCAAAAAACCGGAACTGTTATTGGTTTCAAAATATTTCATTGTTTCTAATAACCTTATTTCTGAATAATCTGAAATCTTTCTTTAATTTCCTATTTGTCGTCAATTATGTTTTTTTAAACTACAAAAACTATTATTGGAATAATTATGTTAATGATAAAATAAAATGCCCTATAGGTTTTGGTCCCCTCATAAATATTAAATATGCGCATAAACGGTCATATATTTTAATTCCTTCAACTTACAAATTTTATTTTTTTACAGAAAAAAGTGTATTTTATATAAATTTTTATTCTTAACGCGTTCTTTAACATCTACGTAATATTATAATGGTTCCTCTTTTTTGAGGCAATGAACCCCAAAAAATCACGTATAAAGGAAAGTAAAGTATTCTGCTGATATTGATTAAGTTTTGAAATTTTTGAATTAGTTTTGCGAACACCTCGACCATACTGACGGTAGTCTCCCAACCCATAACGGAATCACGGGAAATGCAGATGAAAAGTAACAGCAATTTATATTTCCATACGGATGGGAGCTCGCTCCTTATTTAGTCTTGAGGCTCCGAGCGAAAAACCTTCCTATTCATTCACTTCACGTGCAGGATGAAATGTTTGAGTGACGCAGCAAATGTGCTTGTTTAAAGAAATCGTGAGAAAAAAGTGTACACTTTGATACAGAATGTTGCGTAGCTTTAATCGTATTATTATTAACGTAACATAAAATAGGTGCTTATTTATCACGGGTATGGTGGTTTTAGCGATTACTCCGCCAATTATGAATTGGTTTTGATGTTTTATTTTGTTTGGTAGTTAGGTCATTTCAATTTTAGCGATGTTCAAGCCAAAATCGAGCTTAGCGAACCATTTGTATAATTGTGTAGTTTCCTTGTCTTCCACCTATGTTTTGTCCCGCTCCCACCTATTCATTCTTCTTACCCCCACCCTAGTACCAATGAGTCTGCGTGTACGTTGAACTGACAACGGTGTGCTCGCGACGTGAAATCTCTTCCGCGGTCTCAACCTGTGATCCTGTGATCTGTTATGCCTACGGCTCAGTGCACGACATTGGATAATCACCCTATAACATTTGCGTTGTGCAAATCCCGAGTGATACATTCCCTGAGAATGCCCGACCGCCTCACCTGCGAGTGGATGATACTGGTAAGTCCTACTTTTTAATCCCTTGCCTAATAACTCGCGTATATAAGCTATAATCATTCGGCGTTTCTTGAAAACATTTACATATATACAAAACATAAGATACGTTGACAGTCTTATAATTTATTGATTCAAGCCTTAAATTAGATATTAAAAAATATTTTGTGACACTTCTGCTGAAAAAAAAAACAATGATTCTGGCTTATTTGGGGGTGTACACCACCCTCCCTCCCGCACAAACTGCTAATAGGAAGAATACAAAATAAAACACACAAGAAAACCCAAATAAACCAAAAATGTTCATGGCTGTCGGTCTAGCGCTCGACGAGTCAACATCGTCCTGAGGATGTCTCGTGTAGAGGCGAAACACGTGTCTAATCGTTTTTGGTTTATTTGGGTTTTCTTGTGTGTTCTTGTTTTTTCTTTTGTATTTTTCCTATTAGCAGTTTGTGCGGGAGGGAGGATGGTGCACACCCCCAAATAAGCCAAAATCATTGTTATATATTTTTTTTTGCGGAAGTGTCACTAAATATTTTTTAATATCTTTTTTGTCTTATAATTTCTAAATAAGGAGAAATAAGTTTTGATGAGTACTAAATAGTACGTAATGTTATACCTCATCAATGCACACTCTAATGCAGTAACATATATTGCTGAAAAAGCAATACAATATTAACTTGGCACTTTTACTGCTTGAACTGGTTGTGTGTCTGTTTTTATTGGCGGTAGTGCCACGCTGCAACCCCATAGCTTAATGGGCCGGCACGACCGGAGAAGTACCACACTCCCACGTAGCACCGACATGAAGTAACATAGCTTGCTATTGCGTTTTAGTCGGTTTGTGAGAGGTTCCGGAGGCGCGATTTCCCCCTCCCCTGTCCCCCTATCCTTCCCCCTCCACTTCCCTTACTCCTTCTATCTCTTATCATCCTTCCTCAAAGGTCGGCAACGCATCCTTGATACCTCTGGTATTGCGGATGTCCGTGGGCGACGGTATCACTTACCATTAGATGAGTCGCTAGCTCGTTTGCCAACCTATCCCATAAAAATAAAAAAAACACGGTCACGGTTGCCCTTAGAATAAATCCTCAATAAAGTTAGTGTCATAAATTTTTTTTTATAATCAATATCTCTGGGTATATGACAGTAAGAAAAGTACTTTTCATTTTTCAGTATAGGTTTGTACATACGGTTATAGTCTGGTCGTGGGTTTTGTTATTTTCCACTGACTTCCTGAAAAGGAGGAGGTACTCAAATCGAATGTAGGTTTTTTTTACTTTTTGGTTTTTTATGTTTGTTACCTCATAAATTTCGACTTGGTGAACCGATGGTCAAAATTCTTTTTTGTTTGAAAGCTGGTGCTTCCCGTGTGGTCCCATTTAAATTTCATCAAATTTCGATCCAGTAGTTTTTGAGATACACTCCAATAACTGAATAGAATGGGAGTCGGTATTAAAATTTTCAAATTGTACTTGTCTAAAAATGTATTAAGAAATAATGACTGAGGAAGAACTTGTCAAGCTTGCAACAAACTATTTAATTAACTTACAATAGTTTGTTTGTTTAGTTGCGATTGGGCATTCGTCGTGCAAAAGGTTCTAGTCATTGCTTTTAAAGTCCCTTTTCTCCATTGATTTAACTTGCTAGTGCCTTTTACACTTTAACATAGTAATGCTTGCGTACTATTGCTTCGTGGCAGAATATCTGGCACTGCGGTGGTACCCTTCAAGATAGCTTCTCACGCAAGAGGCCTACCATCTAGTTGGTCGGATATATTTTCAACCGACTTCCAAAAGAAGGAGGTTATCAAGTCGACGTATTTTTTTATGTACGCATAACTCTTCAAACTCTACATTCTCTGTGGTCGTTTCCTCATGACTGAGGATCGTGGTCATCGGTGGATGTGGATGGTGTACACTGAGATCGTATGATCTGCTTCCATTGGTGCCTATCCATTGCGTCTCTGACAACCGAGGAACCGAGGAACACAGTAAAGCGAACATAATTGCTTAGTGATAGAAATAGGTAGGTAAGATGAGTCAAGAATCGTGTGGATCTATTCGGATGGCGGCGGAGAGATCTTTTACCATCGTATTTTCCAGGCACCACAGCGTTTTCAAGATTTTTTGAGACTTATTTATAGCGACGTTAATCACAGTTATCAAGCACTCCGCTTAGCCTGAAAAACTTTCAGTTTCACGTATCAACGCGCCGAGCGCGAACATTTGTCCAAATGATAAATGACCCTCGACGGCCTGCCGGGAAAAACCAACTTTTTGTGTTTCAAATCTGAGAGTTATCGTGCTTTAATTCATTAGTACCTCTTTTTGTTACGATGAAGTGCATTATTCGCTGTTTAGGGGAATGAATACTATGATGAAACGGGAGTGAGTTTGCGTTATTTGTGTTACGTTGTAATGTGAAGTGACTCGCTGCTAAAGAGGATAGCTACTTTCGTTAAAATAATTAATTAAGTAAGTACCTCGGTTACCGAGCTGTGTTCGATTTAGATTAGAATACAAAATAGCAACACATGTTCCGTGAGAATCTTGTCACCGCGATTCATGGTTTTGCAATGTGACTGTTATGCCATCTAGTTTGAACGCATCGAAACTGTTGTTTTTAATTGAAAACACGGATAAAACGACGTTTTATAAACATGAAACTTAACGAGATCAATTAATGGCCTCCGAAACCCATTGCATACTAAATTTCATGAAAATCGCTAGAGCTGTTTCCGAGATCCAGATAATATTATTATACTTGTATAAGGTATTAATATAGATAGATATACCTGCGAGGGTACCTACTACGGTAGGTATTCGTATCGAGCTCTGTATATAAGCGAGAAAATCAGGGTCAAGCTCTATATTAATCTACGTAGAAATAATATCAGGAAGAGTAACTGCCATTAAAAAAAACCCAACAAAAGTCGTGCTAAATCAATAACATCGTTCACGCCGGTATGACTCAGCTTTCATAGTAGACGTTGCAGCACGCGCGTGGACCAATCCCTGCCTTCCATTTGAAATTTAAACCAATCACCGAACATGTCTATTTGTAACCTGGGAAGTAATTCGTATTTGGAATCATACGTCGTTTTGGTTTGAAGTTCTGAGTTATGCTTCCTGACATTATTTCTTCGTAGATACTAATATAATACAGATGTTGTTTGTGTCTATTATAGAAAAAAAAAAGAAAATAATTATATATTTGACATACAATTTAAAAACGGTAATCTATCTATATATAAAAAATATCCCCAATTTCTCCTGATCACGCTATAACTTGAGAACGGCTTACCGATTTCATTATTTTTTTAAATGCTTTCCAATACTTCGAATGAGCTTACATTAAAAAAGTGTGGAGAAGGTTCTTATGAAAGAAAAAGCAGGGACAGATGGGCGGTTATAGCGAGGCCGAAGGCCGAGCCTACTACGCGAACGAAGTCGCGGGCAGTCACTAGTATTGTGGGTAGCAACTGTTTTATACTATCTGATACTTGTATAGATTCAATAAAGTAAGTCATATGAGATCATTGTACGTTACAACTAGTAGAACAATATTTTTTTAAACTGGACTTGTAATTTTAGAGAACCTTCTACGAAAAAAAAATCATTCAAAAAAAGATGAATGAAATTGGTGAACCCGTTCTCAAGTTATAGCGGGAGCAGGAGAAATAGGTAATAATAATTTTGTCTATGCTGTGCCCAAGAATATTAGGCTTGTTCACCCGCGCAGTGATGGATGTTGATGAAGATGATGAAAAGTAGCATATGTGCTATTCCAGACTATAATTTATCACTGTGCCAAATTTCAACCAGATCCGTTCAGCCGTTCTGCCGTGATTGAGTCCATCCATCCATCGATCCATCTAAATTTTCAAATTTATAATATTAGAGGAATAGTGGGGTTAATATTGGATCATATTTTGTGCATAGCTCGAATATGAAAGTTGATTTTGTACCAACATAACTAAGTATATTATTTCCCGCTACCTTTTCCAAAAATCAGTTATTATAAGGAAATAATTGTTAAAAAGCGTACCTAAAACTATTGTGTACGCCCTATGTTTACAGTTTTATTATTTACAAGTATTTATTTACATCAGATATTAAAGATTTACAACAACAGATTTCCAGGATATTCTGTATGAGGCCTTATGAGGCTAGTAGGAAATAATTTGTAGTTTTAAGTGGTTAATAATAATCTGCTCCATGTTTTAGGTAGAATACTTATTTTAAAATGTTTGTTGCTTTTATTTATATCTATGTATATAAATCCATATTTCTCCTGGTCACGCTATAACTTGAGAACAGCTGTACCGATTTAATCATCTTTTTTTAAATATTTTATATTACTTCGTAGAAGGAGGTTAAATAAAAAAATGCGAGGCTATGGCGTGGCCGAAGCCCGACCCTGCTACGCGAACGAAGTCGCGGGCAGTCGCTACAACTAAACTATTTTTTGGTTTATAGTATTGTGTCTCTGTGTGTGTATATATGTGTATGTGTGTGTGTGTGAACATTAACAAACAAATAAGTAGAAATAGTCGTAAACAAAACTAATATTGACCTAAAAAGATAGACTAAAACTAATAAATGGCATTGCGACCCCGTAGACCCATGGTTTAGTGGGAGAGAGGGGAAATTTCATTTGGTTGAAGTTCGCAAGCGATGAAAAATGCTTTGTCCCAGTTCCTGAGATTCCTTGCATAACTATGAGGCCCGTATGTATAGTGTAGAGATGGGATTGAGTTTGGAGAACAAATATATGAGGATAGTTTAAACTAAACATCTTCTCATTTGATAAACGTGTCATAACCCCTATTCTCTTAATAGAATTCAATCATAAAACACAGACAGATTATGTCTAATCTTAAATGTATGAAACTGCAGGAATCCGGCATGTTTCCTATTAAACCATTATATGCAATCATATACCTAGGATTTGCAATTTCTCGTGTCAGATGCCATGAGTATTAGATTGCTGAACCATCCGTCCGAGCATCAAATTTGCCTATATGGTGTTGCTGTGCGCCATCTACTGAATATCTTGTAAAGCTTTATCTGAGCTTTATTGGTTGGTTAGTTGGTTTATTGGTGGGTTCTATATATTTTGGAACGCGGTGGTAGAGTATTTAAAGTACATTATAATGAAAAGTTTACGTTCATAAGTGCGTCTTTGATGCCTAAATTGAATAAATGATTTTGACTTTGACTTTGACTTTGACTTTGGTTTATAATTTTAGTCTATTTATGTTTAAAGGTATCTTTTAGACAGTATTATTGGTAAACTAACGTGAATCCATAATTTGTTTTTAACATGGATTTTCATTGCGTAAATTTATTGTTAATTGCCTCAATGCCTGATCTTCCTCGAAGTTCATACTCCGAGTCGGAAGTTTTCATACGTAGTTAATAGTATAGGATCCCGATATACAACGCACCGAGATGCTTATTTGATTAAACTTATTTTATATTTAATTTAATATGTCAATAAACATGTTGCATATGGGTTGCCTAGCAAATTTCCGTCCAGGGTATGACTAATTAATTATTATATATTTTTATATATTTATTGCCTATTTTTTTTCGGTCACAACCCTCAGGTTGCCAGGTATAAACTGGTAAATCGATACTAGCATTTTGCACCGGTCTGATTATTGAATGAAAATTATATAATAATAAAGATGATTTAATTCTGAACACGGTGGTATAGGGTTGCCTGCGAAAAATCAGTCCCGAATTCCGGTTGTCGAATTTAAAAAAAGTTAAATATTGCTGCGAGTGATTGTGTGCGACTGAGAGGTCCCAACCAACCATCCCAAGCGGTAGAAGAGGACACTGCATAGCAGCTGTTTAAGGTCCCCCCATTTCAAGAAAGAGAGTGCGCATGCTATTTGTTCGTGAAAATGAAAAGGATAGCGATAGACTCGTATATGCTGTGCATGTGTGTGTATTTTGGAGTAGATTGTCGTTATAACTACAATTGAAAGGGGCAGGAAATATCGTCAGTTTGCTTTGGTAGCCATCATGATGTTTGTAGCGTACATTCGTATTATTTGTATAATATAACTGTTTAATTTATATTTATACCTATTATATAATATAACAACCTTTTGTAAGTGTGTTTATGTTTTGTATCGATGAGCGTTGCGCGCAGCCATTCAGGCGCAGATTAGTAAATAGTAGTCACACCGTTTGCGCACATCTAACGGTATCCCGATCGGGCGCTGCCGGCTGGAGGCTTCGGCACGGCTCGTGCTTCTTCGATTTTCCCTTTTCATTCAGTGCGTAGACGACTCTAACGCCGGAAGGCTGCGCGCACGGCCAACCATAAAGTTGAAAATAAACCACGCGATCTCCTACAACGAAGTATTTAACTAAAACGACCCGATAAAGTTGGGCTAGCACACCAGCCCACATGTTTGTTAGCAATCTACAAGAAGAGGATTATAATATTTTAGTATAATAAAGAACGACTAAGCAAAAGGTATTTATAACTAGACTTATATAGATAAATAGACTCTGTTTCAATACATTATTTTTCAAGTTTTTATCTACACTATACAATATGTACTAGACAGTATAGAATAGGATGGAATATTTCAGAACCCTATTAAAATTTCTAACTTTCCTTTAGTAAACTTCTCCATAACGTTTATGAAAACCGGCAGCGTCCATCCGCCGCAATACTTCAAAATAACGAAAGACGCCGCGCGCGGGGGAGCAGTCGCGTGCGGCAGATAGACATCGCACACGGTGGGTGCAAACGACCGTTCCCAAACAGAGTCAGAATCATAATAGTTTCATAAACATATTGCTACTTACGGGATGAAAACCGCGGTATTTATTTTAATGAGCTCCCGATATTTCGACACTGTTGATCGCGGGACGACTGGAGAATGCGGGTGGGTGGATGAAAAAACATAAAGAGCAGACATATCTGTCTACCCTTTTTCTCTGTATTTTGCTACGCGCACTTTTGGAACTAGATCGTAATTCAATAATTCATCCCGTAAGTAGTCATGTTTATTGAAAACAACCGTGAAAGTTTAAAAAAGTGCATAATAGTTTATTTGCAACAACCAAGTATAATTTTAAACAAAGTAACAATTATTATTTAAAAAAACGTATTTGTCGCAAACCGGCCTCAACTCAGCGTTGTGCTGGTCGTTCGACCAGCGCTGCTCTTCAAAGTAATTCAAAGTAATAGAACTTAATTATCTACATCAACATACTTTTTATAATCTACTAAGCTTTCTTGCTAAAATACAATAATAGGCAAATACTCGTGTATAAAAGAGTGCTGGCTAAAATTATGCATGAATATATACTCAAAATATAGACCCAAAGGTAAGAATGTAATAGTAATAGTATATTTATTTTCATATTTATAGTAAATACATTTATATGAACCTAACTTGATATATGTACTAATATTATATATAAATATACTACTACACATTCATAAGGAACAAATTATAAGATTCTTCTGTCCACATCAAAGTTTAAAACAACATAACAACAACATTTTACAAGGCACTTGTATCAAGCCTAAGTGTTTCCTGAGATTGTTGGTGTACAGTTAGAATTTTTATATTTTTATTCTGAAGCCTTGAAGATCTTGCAGGTTCCTTACGGGCGGTGGGATATTGTTCCAACACTTAGTGGCTGAGTACCGGAAACTACTGCGGAAAGCAGCTGTGCGATGTTGAAACATTATCGAATATAGCAAATATACGCCGCGGGCGACGGGCACAGCGGGCGGCAAGTAAAAACGACCGCGGCCTTACACGCAAGTTCTTGCTGCGATCCATATATACGCTGAGCTGATATTATCTCTGGTTTCATAATTAGGTACGTGGTTCTTCCTGCATTCTGTTGCAGATAACCTTTGACTCAACGAAATAAAATATAAACTTACACCCAAGTGCCTGCCCCAAACCATCTATAAATACGGGGCGCTGTGAGCACAGACTGAAGCGGGGCGTCTAATAACTGCACCATCTCAGTGTCGCTTAATATAAACACGAGGACGCATATCTTACGATATACAATATACACATACATACATTTTGCATATAGAGAGGCAATATACAATGCTCAGGGTATTTCCAAGAACTCTAATATATCTAACCATTTCCAGAGCAGTTATTGTTCTTTTTGCGATATGTGTTTATGTGCTTTCGAGTCCGCGTAAAAACCGCTTTTATCCGCTTAATTGTTACGTATTTAAATTATTACGTAATAATGAATTATACCAGAACCTTACGACGCTTTAATTCTTGTTTTTGTCCAGTAAATGGCATAATAGAGACTTTCACTCTGTGGGCCCAGCACGTAATAATGTAATAGTATCGTTGACGTACACAGAGTAGCCTCGCACGGCTACTAACGACACTTCTAACTACCTATTAAGTATAATTAATAATTGTGCTAATGATGTTACATATTTTATGCTGTTAATGATAATGAATGAATGCTTATCAGATAATTGCAAGTTTTATTGTATGCAATAGTTTTGAAATTTCGACGTAACTCTTTAACAATATGTTTACCGTACCGGCCAAACATGAATTAGTTACTCGTAGCTACCTAACCTACCTACTTATAGCAATTGTTAAAGGCATTGATTTATATGTTACACTTTAATTTAGATATAAGTATGTTATTTTGTTTGTTTAGCTCAGTTGTTGAACGTCGTTTAAAGTTTTGTTAATTTTTCTATGTGCTTACTTACAAGTAACTTAATTTGTACCGACCTACTCAAAGAGTTCGCCTTTTTTATGTTGTTTGTAGGTACTTACCTACCTGATAATTTACAATCGCGTTTTATAATCCAATACTGCTTTGTTTATGTTCCTACAAATAATTATCTCATTAAAGTTTGTTTTAATCCTATGTTCGCAATTACAATGTATAGGTACCTACCTACATTTAAGGATGCTTGTATTTCTCTGTGAAGTGAATTAATATTCTTTAGAGAAATAAATATCTTAAACCGTAATGTACTTATTTTGTGTTGTTGCGTGCCGTGTCAATCAGATCGGATCATCAGATCAGAATATATAGAATGCAGTAATACTCCTAGGAGTACTGCCTTTTGTATCTGGCCCTTGATCTAACAAAAAATAAATTATATTTACTAATTGGGCTAGTTTCGGATAACAACCATTTTCAACTTTTTACGTAGTTCCAAATAATCGCAATTAGCGTCTCTATTTAATTCTGCGTCTATTTAAATGTTTCGATTGACATAAAAACCTCTTAGCTTTTAAACCTTGGTGTCAGTATTTAATCGACTTAATGCCTACTGAACTAAAGCCTCTATGTATAAATTATAAAGTATGTTTAAATCACGCTTTGATGTTTCTACTAGGCTGAAACCTGCATTATACAAGTCTGAACATACACGAAAAACCTTTTGAAGTTCGAGCATAGGATCTTTCTACAGTGGACGTACCAAGGACGAGTTGGAAAGGGTTAACTCGGTAATAAAATTACAAGTCGAATAATTTAAAAACCACTTAGTAATAAGTAATCACGAGCAAGCAAATCGAGCCCATTATTTTAAAAAATGACGGTTATTAACAGTTATCAGTAAAAAAAATATTATGCTAAAATAAATTTACATTAAGCAATAATATAAGTGGTTCATTTTAAAAACTTCTTTGGTTTAGTATTTAAGTATGCATATTTCCATATAGTTAATCATAATTTATTTATTATTACTTGCTCATGTTGATATTATTTTAAGTATTTGCATGCTGTTTTCATCTATCATTAAAGTGACAGTTTCATTCATACTTTATAATGTGACTTACAAATACTTTCTATATTTACCTCGCGTATGTGAGCTAAGCAATAAAAAAAAATCGAGTCAGTCTTTGGATACTGCCGATAGAAGTGAAAACTATTCGCATTATATTTAAGACACACAATCAACAACAATAGGTAGTAATGGAAACCATTATCGCGTCTAAAGAAGTGTTCACATCAAAACTACATTATCTGTGACAAAGCGTTACGTGACGATGACGTGAGTTCCTTGATTTTAGTTCACCCAAAAAGTGATCAACGCACCTAAAGAAGTTCTCCTTCAATAAATTACGATCGTTGCGAGAGACATTATATAACAAACATCTAATACCCGAGAACAAATATATATACAGTCATCACACAAATTGTTTGCCGCAGCCATGAGTCAAAAGGATCTCTTTAAAGGAAGGTTCCCTAACATATGGGCTAGCGGGCTCGTCGCAATGAACAAGTGCTAAGAAACACTCATATAACTAACTTTATCTTTCGTAACTGAACGCTTTCCTGATTCGGAGGGAAAGTTTTGGCATATCATAGTTAATTTATTTTTCACTTGATCAAAACAATCGCGATTCGATGTAACCAGGCGGAGTAGGTAAAATAACCTCACCCCCAAACGTACCTGAATCCATCCCTGACAGATCCAAGTCTTCTCTTGTCTCCGATGTTCTATATTCGAGATCGTAATGCTGTTAGGTCTTAACTCGATTCTAATTCCTTTGAAGTCCGAACCTGGCCGGTTTAAAGCGGAATCGTGGTCAAAGGGAATCCGAATTTCGAGAAATGTTGGCCGTTTCAAGGAAAGTAAAAGAATTCACTTTACATACCAATTCGTGCCAAACAGGAATTTGGGAAGGTAGAATTTGAAATTTATGTGATTTATTCCTTAAATCAACAGTGTAATGTAGTTGTCAAGGTTAATCTATACACATGTTTTACTACATATAAATAAAATTTAAGTATTTTATGTAATTCCAAATTTACAGCTTTTCACTAAATATATATTTATACTTATGTACTTACTATTTTTTATTTATGAAAATAATTATTGCAAGTACAATTGGTAAAATTATAGGTTTACGCTTTGCTATTAAAAACATCATTATTTTGCTCTTGTGTGACTTGAGTTCATGCTGGAGACTGTGGATTGTTCTCGTAGGGAGTAAGAAAAAGTGTTTCATCATTATTATAAGTAGCAGATACTAAATCGGTCTTGACATCGAAGGACGTTGAAGGAAGCGGTTCTGGACATAAAGTTTTTGGTTTTGGTTCTAAATTGATATCCTGGGTTATCCTGGCGCTTATGTTGGCTTTATTTTGTATAGACTCTTCTACATATGATTCTGCCATTGCATTGGAGCGCCACCCACCATGGCGCTTTAATGTAAGCAAATCATTATTAAGAATGTATGTTTGTAACGAATTGGCTCAAAAAGTACTAGACCGATTTCAAAAATTCTAACACCATTGGAATGCTACATTCACCCTGAGTAACATAGGTTATATAAGATTCATCGTCATCATCATCCAGCACCGCGCGGGTGAAACCGCGGAGAGCAGCTAGTGAAAGTATATACGGTAACATAAAAAAAGTCTTATCGGCTGTCTGTCTGTTTGTTCCGGCTAATCTCTGAAACAACTGGACCGACTTCAACGGGTCTTTCACTGGCAGACAGCTGATATCACAAGGAATAAGTTAGACTACTTTTAATACATCTAGTAAGTAATATTTATATTGAAACTCTTGGTTTTTGGGGTTCAGATGAACGGAGTTTTGTCCAAACGCGGAGAAACAAAATTAATAAATGAAAACAAATGATTCGCTAAATTCGAAACCAAATACAATAACTTTAACCAAATAGAATTCCTATCAAACGCCGGATGATCGATATGAAAGTGGCCAGCAGGCCTAAACAAAAGATGTTTCTGTTATCGTTAACGCCAAACGACAACTCCAAAATGTATGTCGTTAACATTACCTGTGGAAAAGTCACGCGACGTCGCGCTAAGTTCGTAGACTCATTTTTGTCTGTAGCGTGTGTGAAAACACGCCTGCTTGAATTTTGTCTACCTGGACGACAAAACGTCATTTTAGAGCTTAATATTGTCCATGGCGTTAAAAACTATCACAATTACACAAAAACAAAACACGGTCTAAATTCAAATGACTAAATTTGAAATTAAAATAACACGGCATTGTAACAAAATTTATTTGAATTTCGAATTAAGCGCACAGTTACATCTGATTAATATGTTAATACATCTGAAAACAGTGATTATAGAATCTCCAATGACATTAAAGACCTGTTAGATGCAAATATATGTTTGTTCGGAGAGATGTATGTTTGTAACCCTTTCACGCCATGACTACTGAACTGTATAATCTGAAACCTTATTAATGTAGACTAGCTGCGTCCTGAGGTTTAACCCGCGTGGTGATGGATGATGATGATGAAATGTATAATATGTGCTTTCCCGAAATGTAATCCATACCCTCGCCAAATTTGATAACGATCCGTGCAGCCGTGTAGGAATAATAAGGTAACAAACAAAGAGACAAAGGAATAAACAAAAATCTCAAATAAAAGTAGTCAGAGTTACTCCTTATCACAGCAGCTATCTGCTAGTGTATGTTCCGTTAAAATTGGTCCAGTCGTTTCAGAGATTAGCGGGAACACAAACACAGCCAGAATTAAAAGAAAGTTTATTTTTTGTAAGTACATTTAGTGTTGCTGTTCATTTGGAATTACAAATAGACACTTCCATTTTATTTATCTGTATAGATTTAGATGTGATTTTTATAGTATTACTTTTGCTGCTTAGCGATATCAAAAACTGCAATTTTAGAGAAAAAATGCCTATACGACGGTTAAAATCAGCTGGGCTTATATTATTATTATATATTATGTATCTCAGTTCCCCCCCGAAGGGTTCCCGCATTGACGTGGCGGGGGGGCTCAGTAGCCTTGGCTTGGATCAACACGGTGAAGCCAAGAGGAACCCAGGGGCTGCGCCGGCGTTGGGGTGCGCTGGCCGGCTCAGGCGGGGCCGCTCCTATGGGCTTTGGCCGCCAAGTCCACATAGGAGTGGCGGGGTCCGGGCGCTTTGGCGCAGACTCAAGGAGGTGGGGCCCGGGCACTTTGGCGCAGGCTCGAGGAGGGGGGCCCGGGCGCTTTGGCGCGGGCTCGAGGAGGGGGGCCCGGGCATTTTGGTGCAGGCTCGAGGAGGTGGGGTCGCTGGGGGGTTATCCCCTGTGGCTGACGTAGCAGGCGGTGGGGCTACGTATCCGACCCACCGCAGGGAGACCACGGGCGTCCAGACACGTGGAAGTCTGGCGCTCATTGTTGGCGGGTTTGGTCTCCGAGGTAGTTGCGGCGCGCCATGTGTTCTGGCGTGCCGCGAAGAGAAGGGTCCGGCAACGGACAGCCGCGGCGGGTTCGCGGTCGTGTGCAAAATCTGTCCCGCGTTCCCGCCAATAGCGGCAGTGACGGTACACCCCGGGGTTTTGGTGGGTATACGGACTCCCACATAACCACCTACCTCCCCGTGGTAGGTGGTATCCATGTAGGATTACCCCGGACAAAAAAAAAAAAATTATGTATCTCAGTTGCTAACAAATGTGGAAAGAAATCTGAAAAATTGGCCGCTCTATGTCACTTTTGTCAGCTTCAGTGATCAAATTACTAACATTTTTACTTACTAGAGTTGCCAAAACTGACATAGGACCGCCATTTTTCATGATTTTAATCAACATTTGTTAGCAACTGAGATACATAATAGCCCTGCAGATAGATAGTTAAAATTCGATGCTACGTACCTCGAGGTTCGGTGGCCTAGTGGTCATGGCGTCTGACGTGGATTGCCGGAAGACGCGGGTTCGAATCCCGTCCGAGGATGTGATTTTTTCTCTCAAAAATTGCAAATTTTATGACATGTAATTACTCTATAGCTACGAGTATGTACATGTACTGTTTGCTGACACTTTACCTATCTAATCGTACTTTTAATCTGATAAAGTAGACTCCAACAGGATTGTCAATTTACGCGTTAACTATTTGCGTAAATGTTTTTTTCTAACTAAAAGTATCTTCTATTAGATGGAAATGTAGTTTTCCTAGACAAGTTTTATAAGATAAGATAAGATAAGATAATTTTTATTTGCGAAAACATGTGATGTCATACATATAATAATAACATGCATGTGGTCTTAAGCTAGGTCTGTATCAACATGTTTTGCCTGTTTTAGGCGTACAAATGTAGCGAGATGGCCGTCATTTACAATAATAATAATAATCACATGAATAATATCATTGAAATTGATTGTTGTTACAAAAATGTCGTAAGGTTATATATATTAAAAATTATGTCATATCAAGGTATATAACTAGCTGTGTCTCGCGATGCCACCTGCATGGTGATAAATGATGTTGATCGTGTGTTTTTCTTTTATTTTTAAATCTCTCATGTATTGAGACGAATAAAAAAAAACTATTCAAATCGATCTAGACGTTCTCAAGTTATGGCGTCACCAAGAGAAATAGGGGTTTATTTATATCACACTATTCATATAAAGGAAAGTTTCTGAGTAAGTGTGTTTGTTTGTTTGTTTACATCTTCAAGCTCAAACAGCTGTACCAATTTTTATAAAATGTATTATGTGTAAGATGAATCGCTGGATTAAACATAGGACACTTTTCCTCATCATCATCGTTCATTGTGCCGCAAGTGTAACCGCAGGGCACAGCTAGTATACAGATATAACGTTATCTTAACTTTTTTCTATAATCTCATTAAATCTATTGTCATCTTACCGGTTATAAAACTAGTAGTTCTTCGAACAGTAGACCTCGCGAGCAGTCTTATCAGCACCACTTTTCAGTCTGCTAATTATACTCGTCTAGTTTTTAAACTTCACAATCTATTGTCTCGGCAAGCATGAATTAATTATTATTGAAATAATATTATTAATTTCAAAACTTTTATATAAAATTATTTTTTGACTAATAATGCTCATATTCGAAAATTCTCCTTAGAGTCAGGTACCTTATGTGTGTACCAAATGTTATCAAAATCGGTCGGTAAATATTGCCGCAGCAAACCTTTTTAGAAATAGGATTATTTACTCATTTATTGATATTTACTTATATATTGATTATTACCCTCACTCAAAAGTCGCATACGAGAAAAACAATTGAAGAGTAGAATATGCACACCAAGTTTCGTCAAGATTGGTTAAAATGCGACCTGTACAGGAGGACCAACATACAACATAATTGTTTTTCAAAATTCAAGCGTTGGTAGAACGGCAAATTATAATAGATTTAATATTTGTCCATAAACCACTACATAATAATGTCGACTCTCCTAGTCTTCTTGCAAAATTTAGAATAACATGGGAACATTTGCCCCGTATTACGTGTAACAGTGTTAGAAGCGAATTCGCCTGTTCCCAGATTAAGTAATTTAATAAATAATTGATTGTATATTTTTGCAAAGTTAGTGTATTTTGCATATTTCCACAGCGTAATGTAATATGGGATATTGCTATGGGGTTCAGCGGCTGATATAGAGACCATCTTTATCCTACAGAAACGTGCTATTCGAGCTATATACGAAATGGGTCCCCGTGACTCTTTGAGAGATTTATTTAAAGAAATCAATATATTAACGTTGCCTTCTTTATATGTACTTGAAAATATAATGTATGTTCGTAAAAAATTACATAAATATAAGTAAATAGTGATCACTACACTTTTAATACTAGAAATACAAATAGGATAGCTGTACCTAGTTTTAGACTAGCGAAGACTAATAAGTCATTCCTAGGAAATTTTGTGCGTTTTTACAATAAAATCCCAAAACACATAACTGAGCTCACCGAGGGCAAATTCAAGTTTCAAGTTTTTAAAGTATCTTATATAGTCTTTTAAGTACATTATAATGAAAAAAATGACTTTCATAATTGCGTCTTTGATGCTGTGGCGGTCATCGTCCTGCGGATTATTGCGACGCATAATACAGGTTACGAGTTCGGCCGCGGCATACGAGCGGGCGAAGCGAAGAGCGACGTGCGTCTGCGCTGGACATCGTTGGGCGACTGCCGAGCACTACTTTTTTTTTTTTTTTTTTTTAGAACGGACTAATGCTGTTTGCCCCTTGTGTATCTCTTAAAAGTATTTGAATTTTGTGAGCTCGTCGACGAATCATTACAGAATCGCATGGCTGTTCATAATAGACTAGAAAGTACCTACACTAACCTGCATGCATATTTAATAATGTAAATAACCTTGCAACGCCCTTACAGGGTACATATAATTGACTAAATGACATTTTATAAGAACTGTCTGTAACATATATGACGGAGAAAGCACCTCCGGAGTGTTTTTAAAAAGTGTGACGTCAGCATTGCTGACGTCACAATTGTTGTTTTCATGATGATCACTCATTTTTGGGTCCTCGAAGTAAAACTTCACAAGTACTTTTATAAGCTTCGTATATTCAATGAGCAGCGTAACAACGTCACAAAGAGGTCCGTACTGTACGGCGACTCGAGAGCGACTGAGACGAGCGCCTTTTTTTTTTTTTTTAGAACGGACTAATGCTGTTTGCCTCTACCGGCATTTACAGCGTCACCGGACGGTTGGCGAGCGCAGATAGCACTCAGCCAGATGCGGGCGCAGAGGGCGCTCCGCCTAAGGCGAGCGTTGAAGACGCTTCGCCGCAAGGAGAGGAGTAGGCGACTTACTCAAGGGCACCACTAGGGTACGGACCTCGGCTTGGGCCGTCGCCAGGAGAGAGGGGAGTAGGAGAGAATCGCCCCGGTACATAAGTGTACCGTTGAAAGTGGGCCCTATGAATTTTAACTCTACGACTATTTGGAGAGAATCTAACCAAGACATAACTTTTGCCTCGAGCTCGCCGGCGAGCTCGGTGTTTGACTGTGTTTACCACTAAATCATAACCTTGTGTACCTCGCCTCCTCCCATTTCCGCGACATGGGTCCACACCGCGACCAGGATCGTCGCGTTGTGCACTCATGACTGTACTTTGGGTGGGGCTACAATAAGAATGTGTAATACCTCGCCCACAGCCATGGTGGCTGGGACTACATAGAAAACCAGTGTTACCTCGTCCGCAGCCATTTGCTGGGCCGGAGGATACATCGCGACCGGGGCCGCGGTGTATACTCCCACCCGCACCGTGGCTGGGACTACAATCGTGTGTGTGTGAATTACCTCGACTGCGACTGGGGCTGCGAAGAAGATCTCGGCCGGAGCCTACAATGCGATCGGGATCACAGCCCTGGTCGGGTCTACAACCATTACCGGGGTTCCCTTGGGACGACGCTAAAGCTGCCGAAGTAACGGCTGCGATGGGGTCGTCCGGGTCACCCAAAATATGCCTTGGACGGCGACGGGGGGGAAGGAAGTGGGGATCGGTTATGTCAGTGGAGTAGTTCGCCGCTTCGACCACGAGGGGATTCGAGTGGTGGGGAACTTTGTCGAAGTGGCGGCGGGAGCAGTCTTTCATATACTGCGTAATAGAGGGGAGGGTGAAATCGCAGTGCAGTTCGGCGTTCCGCAAGTACCACGGAGCGCCCACTGCCCTGCGCATAAAGCGATTCTGAATCACTTGAAGTTTGTGGAGGTCGTGTTTCTGAGCATGGGCGAACGCTACAGATGCGTAAGTCATGATTGGGCGGATGCAAAGTTTGTAAAGAGTCGTCTTATTTCTAAGAGACATTTTACTGTTTTTGCCTATGAGGGGATTAAGACGACCCATAATGAAGGCCGCCCTATTGCGAACAATCTGGATGTGTTTCGCGAAAGTGAGTTGGCGATCAAGGGTGACGCCCAGGTATTTGGCAGATTTAGCCCAGGGGATGGGTTCGCCGAATAGGACTATGGGTGACGGCATGAGATTCCGCCGGGTCTCAGTGAAGTACACTGCTGCACTTTTGCTAGGATTTACTGCAATCCGCCATTTACGAAACCATGCACCGATAACGGTGATGGCGGCGAGCACTACGGCCGCCGCGATGTATTTATACTCGTGCGAGCGAGATAGAAGACTCGCCTTATCGAATTACTTCGGTAGTAAATATTTTGTACGCTCCGTATGTTAGTGCCTAGTTGTACGATTAATTTATATATAAAAGACGGACAATAAATCTGATTTTTATGGTGTATTCAACAAGTCACTATTAGTTTTCTTTCAACGGTAAAACCATAACCATAGACTTCCACAATGGTGACCCCGACTCAGGACTCAAATTTTGAACTTTTAGCGAAACAGATTGAAAAACTCACATTAGAAATCGCAGAACTTAGAGGGAGACAAACTTATCGCCGTCCGTTTCAACGACGTAACCGTTCAAGATCGAAATCTACCAACAGCAAGTCAGCAAAGCCGGGCGATGCAAATTGGCTATGCCGGTACCACAACCGATTCCGTGATCGAGCGAGACAATGTGAAGCACCATGCGCATGGAAGAATCAACAACAGAAGTCGGAAAACTAGAAGAGACATCGGGTTCGGCGGGCACCGGTGTTTATTTATTTATTTATTTATTTATTTATCTAAAAACTTACATCTATCATTACAGGTAATAAACCCAATGCAATAGAGTAGCTGTATTATCTATCATACCTATTAAATAGTTAGTTTCTATAGCATAGAATATGTAAAGCTATTTTTTTGAATTCGCTCAGAGCACAACAAAACAGGTCCACTTCAGCCGCGATAATATTGATAGTGCGGAGCGCGCGCGTCAGAGGCGCATCGCGCAACAGGTTAGTGCGCGCGCTCGGCAGCGCTATCAGCTGCGGCCGGCGCCGTCGCCACACGTACCTGTCCGGGACGCTGAAGTATACCTGCCCCAGTATATCGGCATTATGCACCTTCCCTCTAATTACCGTGAATAAATACGAAATGAGTGTGAGCTCCCTCCTGACTCTCAATTCGTTATATCCAACCATGCCAAGGATAAATAGAGTTGGGTACATTAGTGGATAAAAAGGATATATTCCAAATTGTCTCAAATATAAAAATCTTAAAAATTTATTTTGTATTTTCTCTAACATTGAAATGTATTTTGATTCCTGAGGAGACCAAATGACTCCATTGCATTCTAACTGACTTCTGACCAGCGTATTGTATAGGGCCGTGATTGCTTTGATATTTGAAAAGCCACGGGACATCCTCAAAATAAAACCTAGATTTCTAAAGGCCTTTTTACAAATATTAATAATATGTGATCTAAATGTGAGTGCTGAATTAAAAGTAACGCCTAAATCCTTCACCTCCGTGACCCTTACCATCGGAGTCCCATCTACGTTGTAACTGTGTAGTATCTGGTTACGTGCCCGTGAGAAGGTGATCGTCATACACTTAGACACATTGAAGTGTAAGCGGTTCTCCTTAGTCCAGGCCACAACTCGGTCTATGTCTCTTTGTAGTCGTTCACAGTCAGCTTCATTTTTAATATTTAAAGTGAGCTTTAAATCGTCGGCAAATAGTAAGCATTTGGCGTCCTGGACAACATTAGGTAAATCATTTACCATCAAGATAAACCCCAAAGGTCCAAGGTTGCTGCCTTGACTTACACCAGACTTGGTGAAATATGAGTCTGACGTGTGCCCACAATATTCTACGTACTGCTGTCTGTCCGTCATATAATTGGCGAAAAACCTGAGAAGATGGGAGGTAAAACCAAAACCAGCTAACTTTTTAAGCAATATGTCATTATCAACTAAATCAAATGCTTTACTGAAATCAAAGTAAGCTGCATCAGTTTGACCCCCGCTGTCTACTGTCGGCACCAGTTCCACCATGTGACTGAGCAGATTGCTAGTAGTGCTTCTGGCCTGCCGAAACCCATGCTGAGCGTCTGCGAGTTGAGAATTCACCTGCATATATATGCTCTTGTGAATAGCAGATTCCAGTACTTTTGCAGGCGCCGAAAGTAACGCCACTGGCCTATATTCGTTTACCTTCGCCTCCGATTTAGTTTTTGGCACTGGAACTACTCTTGTCACTTTCCACCTATCTGGAAACTGAGCTGAATTAAGACACAGATTGTAGATGAAAAGGAGCGGTTCAGCCAGCACATGACGGCAATCTTTAAGTATGTACGGCGGTATACCGTCTGGACCTGAAGCCTTCTTCAGTTTCATCTGTCTAAGAGCACAGTGAACCTCATTTAACTGCAATCGATCCAGGTGCACACTTTCCGCTCCAATTGTGCCACCGACTGCAGCTATCGCCTCTCCTACGTCCAACTTCGCTCGGGTTGTGCTGTAAACTGAATGGAAATATTCAGCGAACTCCTTAGCACACTGCTCGTCACTCAATGCTTCTCCATCCTTCAATATCTTTCGGTGACTTCTACTACTTCTTTTAGACTTAGCGTAATTCCAGAAGGACTTGGGGTCCTTCTGCAAGTGGTTCTGGACATTATTTTTATATTGCTGCTCTGCCAGTGAGATACTGTTTTTAATTCTTGTTCGACACTCGGCAAACGCTTTATAGGCCCGATCCGACCTACTAGACTTATATTGTTTATGCAGATATGACTTCAGTTTTAAGTCTTGAATTATATCCCTAGTATACCATTGTGGGTATATATATCTCGAGTCTCTTCTATTTGTCTGCTTTCTAGGTACGTATAGATCGAACACCGTGTTAAGACTGTCATAAAAAAAATTTAAACTATTATCTAAATCCATTTCATATAATGGAGTCCAGTCTATGGCTGCTATCGATGAATATAATGCATAGAAATCAGCCCTATTAAAATTCCTATTAATACGATCAGAGGATTGGTCGCCGTGGCGAGGCCCAGTGGCAACGGCGGCGACGGCGACGGCGCGCGGCTGCGGTCGGCGGCGCGGCATACGCACCGTCACCTCGAGCGGCGGGTGAAACCGGTCCACCGCCACGATGGGCACCTCCGCTGCACGCACACACACACTATCGCACTTACTGAACGTACTTAGCACTACATCCAGCTGTCTTTGCATACAGTTACCTATTTTGTTCCTCTGAGCGAACCCACAATACGCCTGTAAATATTCAAAATAATTACGAATACTAGATGAGCACGAATATAAATTTAAATCCCCTAGTACTATAACCTCCTTATAGTTATTACAATATTCTTCAATGATCTTAAACAATATCATATATTCATTTTCACCACTTTTTGGAGGGATATAAATAACGCATAACAAAAACAAAAACCTATTTTGTAGGTAAACTGAACATGAAACCAGTTCGAACACACGATCGTCTATGTTGACGTCCGCAGGTAACGGGACTTGTCGCAGCTCGAAGCGCGGTGTGGCCACTAAACACGCGCCGCCCTGCTTACGGCCGTCCGCTCGGTCACACCGACACATTGTGTATCCAGATGGAATCATTTCTGCGTCGTGAATGGAATTGTTGCAGCCTGTTTCCGTTATCGCGAACAAATCTGCATTCAATGTGGAGACATTTAAACAAAAATTGTCCAGTTTAGTTCGAAGTCCCCGTACATTCTGGTAAATTATCGAGACTTCAGTATGTTTAGTCAGGATTTCTGGAGTTGGTGGGTCTACGAAACCACACCCACTCGCAAAACTCGATATTAACAGGCCAATTTTCTGGTTGGCACAGCTTCCCATATTTAGTTTCCGGTACACATATAATAAAAGAAGAATAGTCCCTCTCGGTTTTATGCTTTATTTTATCCACTTTTATGTGTACGTCTTCCTCATATATATTTTTCACATATTTTTCTAATGTTTCGACTGTAGTTTCCTTACGAAGACGCCATACGTGTAAGTACTTTTTACGTTCCGTTCCCTGTATGTCCGTTACACTCGTGCATCCTCCTTTCTGCACCGAACTGGAAGGGTATCTCTTTTTTTTCCTATTTATGACGGTCCAGCTTCCTTTTGATTCCCGTAAATGTTTCTCCATACCAAGAGAAATTTTCACGTTTGTGGGGTTTGTTTCACTTACATCGTTAGTATCTACAATCGCTGGTTTTGTGGCCTCAGTTAGTGTCGTCGACTTGCCTACCCTCTCTTGATTTTGTTTAACTATGTTTACAAATGACATAGGAATATTTTTAGAGCATTCTACCGTGTTATTTAAATCACATACCGTGTGTTTCATATTAAGTTCAGCCTCTAATTGTTGATTCTTTTCCTTCAAAACCTTAATTTCTTTTTCGAAACGCTCCACTTTTTCGGCTTTTTCTGCGAGTACCGACATGAATGCCCGAATTTCTTTCAACTCCGTCTCAGTATTATTGCATTTAATCTGAAGGAGTGCATTTTGTCTCATTTGTTCGTCCATACGATGGTTCATCTCTGAACGGAACTCTTGTAGTTCTTGAAGCATCCTAGCCTCATTGTCGATAACAATCGACAAATCATTCTGGTTGGGGTTCCCGCGCTGTGTGTTTACATAGCTGCAACTGGCAGGTGTAAACGTTTTATCCAATATAATATTTCCTCGGACTGGGGTATTGGAGTTATCTCTTTTAGGAAGTACACTCACGCACTCTGGGCAAGCCCAACTGGTCTTATATTCTTGTGTGTAAGCTTCAAACTTTTCCTTTGACAAATTCAGACAGTTTAGATGATATAATTTCTTACATCTCTCCTCTGAACACTCCATAAATAAAATGTCATAAATCACTGCACTACAGCCATTACATTTCGTACCCATTTTTAAACGGTAAATGTAACCGCGCCCGCTATCGCAAACACGACCGTTCGTCGCCGACGCCGAACGGATTATGGTGTTGAAACTATGTATAGTAACCGCCTGAGCGTCACCGACCGACAAAGTGGTGAACGCTTCCTTATAGATACCGGCGCCGACATCTCCGTCCTAGCAGTGAAGATCAAACAGCGACACTCTCCGAACGATTTTAAATTGTACGCTGCGAACGGAAGCACTATCAAAACTTTCGGTGAGAAGACACTTCAATTGAATCTGGGCTTACGACGTAGTTTCTCCTGGACATTTGTTATTGCGGACGTCAGAAGATCAATCATTGGTGCAGATTTCCTTCGACATCACAACATCCTAGTGGATCTGAAAGGACAGAGATTGATTGACGGGTTAACCAAACTCTCAGTCAGGACACTGTCAGCCCGAAGCGATGACTCAGCAGTGCATGTCATCAATATGAGCCATCCGTATAGCGACATACTGATGCAGTATCCAGACATCCAGAGACCCATGTCGCTTAAGAAACCTCCACCGCATAATGTAACCCATCACTTAGAAACAACCGGACCGCCAGTCTACGTCCGGCCGCGACCACTGCCACCCGATAGATATATCGCAGCAAAGAAGGAGTTCGAGCGTTTGATGGAAATGGGCGTCTGCCGTCCATCGAACAGTCCATGGGCTAATCCATTACACTTAGTGAAGAAGAAGGATGGTCAACTACGCATCTGTGGAGATTACAGACTACTCAATAGTCAGACATTGCCGGATCGTTACTCGATACCACGAATCACGGATTTCACGTTCAGACTGCATGGCAATAAGATATATTCGAAACTTGACATCAAGAAGGCCTACTACTGGATTCTAATGGCCAGCAAGGAGGATGCGCAAAAAACGGCCGTAACCACGCCCTTCGGCTCATTTGAATTCACTTCAATGACCTTCGGGTTGCGCAACGCCGCGCAAACCTTCCAGCGCTTTATGCATCAAGTGCTACGAGGCCTGGATGCATTCACTTTCTGTTATATTGATGATCTACTAATTTTTTCGCCAGAAGAAGAAAGCCATAGACGCCATTTGCATCAAGTCTTCAAGCGACTGACAGAATATGGACTCACGCTCAATATGGACAAATGCGAATTCGGAAAAGAATCTATCAACTTTCTTGGCTATCACGTGTCAGCAGCTGGCATCAAACCACCAGAAGAAAAGACGAAAGCCATATCATCATTCCCTAAGCCAAAGACCATAGAAGAGCTTAGAAGATTCATGGGAATGTTAAACTTCTACAGAGACGCGTTGCCGCACCAAGCTGACAAACAGTTAGAACTCAACAAACTGTTACATAACGCAAAGAAAAAGGACAAAACGCCAGTCGCGTGGACTGCAGAAACTGAAAAAGCTTTCGAACAATGTCGTGACAGCATAAAACAAGCGGCGACATTGGCACATCCGATCCCTGGAGCCAAGCTACATATAATGTCGGACGCATCAGATAAAAGTCTCGGTAGCGTTCTACAGCAATACCAAGACTCGGCATGGCGTCCAATAGCTTTTTTTCGAAAACACTCAGTGAAGCACAAAAAAAATACAGCGTGTACGACCGCGAACTCTTAGCGATGTACAGCGCCGTCAAGCATTTCAGAAGATACATAGAAGGCTCGGAAGTGATTATTCATACGGATCACCGACCACTCACATACGCCTTGACAAAACCTCCAAGCAATAATGACACCCCACGGCGAGAAAGACAACTACATTTCATCAGCCAGTTTTGTACAGAGATACGATACGTTAGAGGCCAAAGTAACCCTGTAGCAGACACACTCTCAAGATTAGAGGAGATCACATGCACTTCAACAGTGGACTATAACAAGCTCGCAGATGACCAAGAAGAAGACGAAGAATTGAAGGAACTAAAAACAAAAAAGAACCTAAAGTTTGCCCAAATAAATTTACCAGGCGTGAGTAAACCGATCCACTGCGAGATGACGACTAGCAATCCTAGGCCGTACCTGCCTACTTCAATTCGAGAAGCCGCCTTCAAAGCGCTTCACGAGTTAAGCCACCCAGGAATCCGGAACACAAGGAAGCAGATGGCCCAGCGATATTTCTGGCCTAGCATGAACGCTGATGTAGCCAGATGGACGAGAGCTTGCCTAAGCTGTCAGAAAAGCAAGATACAAAGGCACACAATTGCGCCCCTCGGACAGTTCCCAGAAGTGGGGAGATTTGACCATCTACATGTGGATGTTGTAGGACCGCTGCTACCGTCGGAAGAATACACGTACTTAGTAACCATGATGGACCGCCGCACTAAATGGCCAGAAGCAGTACCAGTGCGTAACATAACTGCAGAGACGATAGCCAGAGCAGTCTATGAACACTGGATCTGCAGATACGGATGCCCATTAAAAATTACCACAGACCAGGCTAAACAGTTTGAGTCATCTCTGTTCCACGCGTTAATGAAGAAGATGGGAGTGACGAGAATACGGACCACCGCATATCATCCGCAATCGAACGGTCAAATAGAACGCTGGCATCGATCCCTAAAAGCCGCCCTAATGGCACGAGGAGCCAGCACAACCTGGACGAAAGAACTACCAACAGTTCTGCTTGGGTTGCGCGCAGCACTGCATAAGTCAACGGATATGAGTCCAGCTTTATGTACGTACGGAAAAACGATACGCCTGCCAGCAGATTTTTTCATACCCTCGAAACCGCACGCGGAGGAACCAGCTGAGTTTATAAGGAAAATGGCCGAAACAATGACGTCACTAGCGTCAGAGAACGCACAGAAGCACAGATCAAAGCGCACTCCATTTGTGCATAAAGATCTGTCCTCATGTAGCCACATATTTGTACGAATCGATATGGTCAAGAAGCCACTATCACCGCCGTATGAAGGACCGTACTTCGTATTGGAGAAGCATGACAAGTACTTTAAGGTACAACTGCCTAACCGGACAGCAGTAATATCGATTGATCGACTGAAACCAGCGTACTTATGCGATGACGTAACCGAAAGCAAAACCGACGCGAAAATGCCACTATACCAGCAACCACGATTACGGCTACAAATACAGTCGCTACGGACCTTAGAACCTCGACAGCCTTACAGACGCTAAGCCCATATGTCACAAGAAGCGGCAGAACTGTGCATCGCACGGTACGTTTCACTTGAAGGGGGGTGATGTGGCGGTCATCGTCCTGCGGATTATTGCGACGCATAATACACGGTTACGAGTTCGGCCGCGGCATACGAGCGGGCGAAGCGAAGAGCGACGTGCGTCTGCGCTGGACATCGTTGGGCGACTGGCGAGCACTACGGCCGCCGCGATGTATTTATACTCGTGCGAGCGAGATAGAAGACTCGCCTTATCGAATTACTTCGGTAGTAAATATTTTGTACGCTCCGTATGTTAGTGCCTAGTTGTAAGATTAATTTATATATAAAAGACGGACAATAAATCTGATTTTTATCCACTTCGACAAAGCTCCCCACCACTCGAATCCCCTCGTGGTCGAAGCGGCGAACTACTCCACTGACATAACCGATCCCCA
Source organism: Selenia dentaria (assembly GCA_917880725.1). Taxonomy (NCBI): domain Eukaryota; kingdom Metazoa; phylum Arthropoda; class Insecta; order Lepidoptera; family Geometridae; genus Selenia; species Selenia dentaria. Next base: position 24,863,979 of record OU862898.1, read on the forward strand.
CTTCCTTCCCCCCCGTCGCCGTCCAAGGCATATTTTGGGTGACCCGGACGACCCCATCGCAGCCGTTACTTCGGCAGCTTTAGCGTCGTCCCAAGGGAACCCCGGTAATGGTTGTAGACCCGACCAGGGCTGTGATCCCGATCGCATTGTAGGCTCCGGCCGAGATCTTCTTCGCAGCCCCAGTCGCAGTCGAGGTAATTCACACTCACACGATTGTAGTCCCAGCCACGGTGCGGGTGGGAGTATACACCGCGGCCCCGGTCGCGATGTATCCTCCGGCCCAGCAAATGGCTGCGGACGAGGTAACACTGGTTTTCTAAGTAGTCCCAGCCACCATGGCTGTGGGCGAGGTATTACACTTTCTTATTGTAGCCCCACCCAAAGTACAGTCATGAGTGCACAACGCGACGATCCTGGTCGCGGTGTGGACCCATGTCGCGGAAATGAGAGGAGGCGAGGTACACAAGGTTATGATTTAGTGGTAAACACAGTCAAACACCGAGCTCGCCGGCGAGCTCGAGGCAAAAGTTATGTCTTGGTTAGATTCTCTCCAAATAGTCGTAGAGTTAAAATTCATAGGGCCCACTTTCAACGGTACACTTATGTACCGGGGCGATTCTCTCCTACTCCCCTCTCTCCTGGCGACGGCCCAAGCCGAGGTCCGTACCCTAGTGGTGCCCTTGAGCAAGTCGCCTACTCCTCTCCTTGCGGCGAAGCGTCTTCAACGCTCGCCTTAGGCGGTGCGCCCTCTGCGCCCGCATCTGGCTGAGTGCCATCTGCGCTCGCCAACCGTCCGGTGACGCTGTAAATGCCGGTAGAGGCAAACAGCATTAGTCCGTTCTAAAAAAAAAAAAAAAAAAAAACTGATTTTTATGGTGTATTCAACAAGTCACTATTAGTTTTCTTTCAACGGTAAAACCATAACCATAGAAATGATTTTGACTTTTTGATGATTGAAGTGATTTATTTACTAGACATATTTGGTGACTCTGTGGCCAAATATAGAAAGAATTAGACATTGGCAGTCAATGTCAAATTCCCCAATCCTACTCTCTAACTCTTGTAATTTAAGTGTTGATTTTATTTCATATTCATTATATTTCATATTATCTTCATTAACGGACATAAGAATTAATGCATGCTGTGTTTAGTTTAGCTAGTTATCTTAAAAAACAATTAATTTTGCTACACATATTTAGGCTAAGTATAAATAAATAAATACAACCTAACAAACAATCGGACAGATGAAAGTCAATTTGGTCAGATAATCAGAGATGCGTCACTCGTTTCGCTCGCTCGGCCAATGAACGGTTCTTCAATGATAAGATCAAAAACACTTGTGCAAAGTGCATACATATACTTCTAATGTCTTCGGGGAAGTATAGACTTGATGGGGTGTAATGTTAATCTTAAAGGGAATCCTTGTTATAGTTGTACGATACTATCAAATAGCTTAAAATTCAGTTCGTTGTAAAAGCCCCAGCAGCCTTTCCTATACAGATACGCGATCTACCGTTTTATTATACGCCAGTGCACTTTACCGCCGCAAAGAGTTTTGTACGTTTGCGGTTGGATTCATTAGGGTTGGGAAAGCATCGATACTTTTTATTGTTATATATTTGGCAATATTATGTATGTAAAGGTGCAGGTTGGTAGCCAGCTACACGTAGCAGCAGCAGACGACGTGTCGTCGCTTCATGTCGCTGCAGTCATGATTTCGAACCCGACTGCAGATGGCATCAACTATTTTAAAAGCGATATAAAAGGTTTAGTTTAAAAGATTTTCAGTTGTTTTACTAGGTAGATTGGTACCCACGAGTGGCACTACTGATCTGCGGTCGGGCGACAGTGTCGTCTGCCGCTCGACGACGCGTCGCTAGCTTCGTGTCGCTAACTACGAATGGTATTTCATAGAAATACATAGAAACCAGTAGTGTGCGACACGTCGTTTGCTGCGGCTTCATGTAGCCGGCTACAGATAATCTATTTCACGATGAAGGTTTGATCTTGTTTGTTGTCAGCCGTGCACATGCACATTGAGTTAGTGTGCGTAACCTCGGGAGCGCTCAGTCACGATCGCGACGCGGTCCGAGTCAATAGTGTTCTGTGCCCCGCGCAAGATGTTAGCACAAAGTACCGTCAGCAAGGCAACTAAACGCAGAAAAGTCGTTCACAGTGAGGTATTTTTTTCTTTTTTACATTCAACTAATTTGTTGAATTAGTTGAAAGTCACTAATTCCGATTTGTTTTATTTTAGGGTCGAAGAATGATAGCTAGCGTTTACCATTTCCTAAAAGAGGAGTTTGAATTTACAAAATCGGTTATGGAGCCTAGCTGTGATTTGTCTCATTTACGTAATATTACACAGCGTACAGCTGAGGCCACAGGTGTTTCTCTTTCAACTGTCCAACGGATCTTAAAAGAGGAGAAGGAATTGCCATGCGCTTCCTCAGAGTTTACTTCTCCCATAAAAAAAAGAAGGAAACGAGATAATAAGATAGAAATAGACAATTTCACAGCCGATGTTATCCGGAGTACGATACAAAATTTTCATGTGGTCGAGAATAGAATATGCATTGAATCAAAGTGTAGGTTACATTAAAATTGGCAATTCAAAAATAAACAGTATATAACATATACATTTTGTCGCATAGCAACGTGCAAATATTCCAATTTAACATATTAATTAGGTAGTTATACAATAATAATATATTTTTTCAAAATATAAGTTAGCAAAATTATCATTTTTGTCAACAGTGACATATTAAAACATAATTTTATTATATTACAATATTTTATTTTATTTACTATGATACGATCCATCATCTCCATCATCCATCATCGCCCATCGTGGCCGTGAACTCATCTGTCTACACTTGTCTTGTTTTGTAAACGCCATTTGTAGGTAATTGTGTTATTTTTAATCCATCTTTATAAATAGAAATTGTTTTAGAGAGAGCCAGTCACTAATAGTTTAACTGTTCTAGAAGCCAAAGTTTAAGTTTCCTGCTGAATCTGTTGGTTGACAGTTATTTACACTCATTGGTTATGGCATTAACAACGCCCACACATAGCGTAACAGTTTTTTAAAATACAGCTTTGCTCTCGGGACCCTTGGTAAGACAATTCTATCTGGATTTATTATATTTCTAGGAAATATATCTTTAGCTCTTTTTGATCACATCCAATACTCTACACAACAGTTTCATGAACTACTATTTCAAAGTATCATTCAAATAATTTAATATAACGTACCGTCTTTACCGTTTTAGTATCGATGGATGGATATGTTGAAAGGACCTTTTCTCAAGTGGAGGCTTAGATACTTAACTTACTTCAAGGAGCACTTGATAGGAAATGGCCATCCAAATGTTTTCCACTCGAACTGTCTTCGTATACTATTTATAGTTTGTTGAAATATGTACGCATATTTTATTTATATGTATCAGTGTTCGTTTATCGAATAAAATAAAATAATTAGAATTTAATAAGCATTACTTTATGCAGTTTACAGATACAAAATAGCTTCAATAGATAATTTACTACGACTAAATTACCGCGACCGCAGGCATTGTTTTTAATGGCGGATTTTGCGGGTTTTTTGCGAACACTGGTTCGTAAATATAATTATCGTACGGCGCTTACCCGGTTAATGTTATTTTATTATTACATCAATACTTTCGTTTACAAAATAAACTACCGCGGCCAAATCTTGATTGTGCTTTTAACTTCAAATTCGGTTCTAAGTTACTCGTTGTGTTATTAACTAAATATTTTAATTATCAAGTTTGATTACACATAAATATTTTTTTCTCTGTAATCGACATAACAAAGTTTATATTAACATGTTTTAATATAGAAAGAATGAAAGAAAAATATATTTGTTGATAAAAACAATATGACATTTTGTCCTTAAATATACATAAAATTAATAAATAATTTTCTACACTACACAATCTATTGTTTCACTACAACACAGCCCCAACTCAGCATAAAGCTGATTGCGTTGAAGCAACCAGCGCTGGTCTTCCGTTGGGGCTGGCGGTGACGTCACACATGACTGCATCGAGCGCATTTTGTAAGAATACAAAACAAAAGAAACACAACACTTTAAATACTGAATACAATACTATATAAAAACAAATAGGCAAGCAGGATATGAATGTCCGGATGTACCTACAAAGACTTCGTAATGGTAATAACTATCTAGTAACAGGTAAATAGAAATACACAAATTTATATAATATTATTATCATTATAATTAATAATTTTATTTATTTATTTATTTATTTATTATAATAAGCACGGCAGTTACCACTTACACTTATTAATATCATAATTAAAAAATTGTTATACATATAAATCACACATAACAATAGACACAATTCATTTAAATTCATAAGCATATTATTATTACTATTATTACTATAGAATGTCACTAAATAGAATAAATTTAATTACAAAAACTTTAAATGAAAAATTATAAACATGCATCTCGAATCAAATGTCATTAAATAAAATTATATAGATGTCAATTATGTCAAGTAATAATAATAAAAATAACTATAATGTATCATATTTTTCACAAAATGTCAGTAGCAATTTATAAATATAATTACATTTGTCACAAAACATGTCACATTCGGTGTTGGCGTGAAGGAATGCATTGAGACCGGTAAGGGAACGACAAAAGGGGGGCTGAGCTCGGGCAACGGTGTGACTACTGGGAGTAGCGAACAGCGCGTGTCTACGGCTCGGCCTGTGACTGATATATCTATTAGGAACATACAGTGCGCATAGGAGGTTGTGCAGGTGAGGGCAGTCGATGTTGCCTCTTAGAATTTTGCAGCAGGTAGAAAGCTGTTCCAAGGACCTTCTAACTGCTAACGAGTTGAAACCAAGCTGCCCTAGAAGAAACTTAGTAGGGTAAAGGTACGGGTAATAACCATACATTTGCTTGAACAGGTACCGCAAAAAGCGCTTTTGAACCTTTTCCAGCATCAAGGAGTATGTCACGTGATGCGGGTTCCAGACAACCGCGCCCGCCTCCAGTTTACTTCGCACGAGAGTAGTAAACAGGAGCCTGATGACGCGGGGGTCATGAAAGTCGCGCGCATTCCGCAACACAAAACCAAGACGCTGGAAAGATTCCTTTGCGGTATTTATTATGTGGTCATGGAAAGTTAAGCTGCGGTCAAAGGTCACACCCAGGTCCTTAATAGTAGTTACTCTCTTAATGATATTGTCACAGATTTTATAGTCATAAATTAAAGGGTTACGTTTACGGTCATTTGTCATAACGTAACATTTCTCAGGATTAAAAAACATTTTGTTTGTCACTGTCCAATTATAAATGCAATTAATATCATTTTGTAAGTCAACACAATCATTTACCGTTCTAACTTCAAGAGCTAGCTTAAGGTCGTCAGCATATAATAGACATCTAGCAAAATTTACTTTACTAGCCAGGTCATTAATCATTATTAAAAAGAGCAACGGCCCAATCACAGAGCCTTGACTGACCCCAGAAGGGGTTAAGTACGACTCTGAAACATGTGTTCCGTGCTTAACAAACTGCCTACGGTCGCGCATATAATCAGCAAAAAACAAAAGCAGTTGACGGGTAAATCCAATGTCATATAGTTTCTGTAATAACACGTCATTGTCCACTTTGTCAAATGCTTTCTGAAAGTCAAAATATAATACGTCGACCTGTGAACCGCGGTCCATACAGGTCGACGTATAGTCAACTAAGCTTAAGAGGTTAGTATTAACTGACCTCCCAGGTCTGAAACCGTGCTGTTCGTCACATAAATGCATGTGAACTTGCCTATGTATTTCACGATGGAGGATATACTCAAACACTTTGGCAGATGAATTTAATATTGCAATAGGACGATATTCTTCTACCATCGTCTTATTACTAGATTTAGGAATGGGAGTAACCCTGGATAGCTTCCATTTTGGAGGGTACACACCATCCCTGAGCGAACAATTAAATATGTGACATAGGGGACCCGTTAAAATTTGTTGGCACGACTTCAGGACAAAGGCTGGAATGTTATCAGGCCCTACTGATCCCTTCGCCTTCAGCTTACGGAGACAACGTTCAACGTCTTCAGGGGAGATGTAGGGGATACTGACGCAGCCGCCTCCCCGGGGGTGCTCTATGCATTCAATTGTTAGAGTAGGAGGCTGTTTAGTAAAAACGCTAGAAAAGTAATTAGCGAAGGCTTCTGCAGCTTCAATGCCAATGTAGGACTGCCCATTGAAAGAAACACTAGGCTCAAAGCCGCCTTTCGACTTAAGACTGGCGATGTAGCGCCAAAAATCTTGAGGACGGCTTTTTAACTTCTTTTCGATCGTAATAGTATGAGCATTATAGGCTTCAGATATACGTTGTTTCAGGCTAGCACGCAGATCTGAGAAAGATTTATAGGCTACATCACATTTCGAGCGTTTCCACTCTTTGTGCAAGTAGGTTTTCCGTCTAATATCTTTTATTATATCAGAAGTAAACCACACCGGAAACACACGAGACGTAGTACTACAGCGTCTTTTTTTAGGTACACATTGGTCAAAAGCATTACAAAGTATGTCATAGAAAATATCTGTTGCGTGGCGAACATCGTTACAATCATAAAAATAATCCCAGGAAACTTCACTGAGTAAATGATTCAAATAAACAATGTCAATTTTATTAAAATTCCAGTCGCGAGACAAGTCAACATTGCTAGGAGGCAATAAAAAGTCGCACCTATTATGCAATTTGAGACTCACCGTTATCTCAAGCGGGGGGTGGTAGGCATCGGGCGGGACAAGGCCGTCAGCTGTGATGACGCATACCTGATCCGCTAGCGAGTCATTGCATTCCTGCGCCAACACCACGTCAAGTTTGCTTCCGTAAAAATTAACAACATTATTACAATCATATAGATTACAAAATGACAAGAAATAGCGGAAATAATTATTTATATTTAAAGTAGCACTATTTAAATTTAAGTCACCAAGAATTATTATTTTGCCGTTTAAATTCATAAGAAACGATTCAACTTTGCAAAACCAGTTTATATATGAGTCGTCGGTAGCACTTGGTTTTATGTAAATAACGCAAACGTAGACATTGGTACCGCGATAGGTGAAAGAAGCCCACAGATCCTCGCCGTTTTGGGTCTCGAGATCACGCCTACGCCGCAGGGTAATACCTGGCTCAGCAGCCAAGAGGACTCCTCTGCAGGGGGTGGTCCTATCACGTCGTAGGAGTGACCAGCCAGCTGGGACCACCTCTGCATCTTCGATCGAGTTATCTAGGAATGTTTCCGTGGCGGCAACTAGCGAGTGATCGCTCAACAACAAGCCAGTATTCCAGGTGCGAAGTTTAGTCTTTAAACCTCTAACGTTTTGATAGAAGACACTCAGACATTTAGGTACTGTGCACGGCCTGTTTACCACCGACTTCGTGCTGAAAGTTACCGTCGGCTGGAGCACGTTTTTTGTAATTTATCCATTGCTTTACTCTGGCATTTTCAGGCCAAATATCAATTGACATACACTTATCGAAGCAGTCCTCTGGTACCCCGATTTTAAAAGACTTATAATTGTTGCGTGTTTTCAATTCTTCGACGGTGCATGCTTTTTGAGGACAAAGTTGGTTTAAGTAGTCTTTGATTTCATCTGTACCTGATAACATGTTCCACAAGTGGACAAACTTACGTCTCTCAGCGGCTTTCAGTGATGTCACCGCGGGCCCGGCGATGCAGCGCTTCGATATCAGCGACGGGCGTACCATTTTACGGCGTACCTCCACCCATTCATTATCAGGAGCGGCGGCGGTGGGTTGGATAGTTGAGTTCGCTGTTTCCAACCGCCGCTGCGATACACTACATGTCCAGCTGTCAACTACTGTACCGTCTTTGGTTAATTCTACGGGAGGCTTAGGTGCGATAATATCGGCAGACGAGGTATTTGGCGAGTAGATAATGATTTTGTTTCGATTACTACGGTTCTGTTGCCGAGCCTTCGGTTTTAAAACTGGTAGAGAAGAATTCTTCATAGCAGACACCGGCGTCAAAGACTCCACAGTTTTATGAGGCTTCGTCGTTCGCTCGTACCTTTTGGAGTCCCAGCGTTGTTCTGCGTCGGCTTGGATACGGGCTGGACCTCGCTCAAAGCAGTAATTACAGCCGTCTTGTCAGCAGCGCCCAAAACCTTCCATAGGTCCACAACAATGGCTCTTAATTCCTGAATCTGGACTGCTTGTTCTTGAATCAGTTCGGTTTGTTTTATAGATATTTCTCTAAGGGTACGTAACTCACACTCTACACTGTCTAAGCGATTCACTATAGCGAGCTGAATGTCGGGAGATAGTTGTATCAACGACATTATTTAAGTAATATATTATATTTTATATTGCACTGGTGTCATTAACCAAAATGGCTTCACTTTTTTTGTGATCGAATATAAAGCTCTTAAGTTTATTTCGGAAGTTTTGCAAATTACGCAGGTTCCTTATCGGCGGCGAAATATTATTCCAGCATTTCGATGCAGCATAACGAAAGCTACCCCTAAACGCAGCAGTGGCGTGTCTCTCTGTTAGTAGCTGCATAGATCACGTGCGGGACCCATGAGACTGGCGACTGGAATTCCATTTAAACTTTTGGTACAAATATGAAGGCTCTTTGAATTTAATAACCCCAAAAAGGAGACACGCCAAATGAAGCTTCCGGTGATGCCTCATTTTGAGCAAAGCATGTTGGTTTAAAAATGGAGTCACGGGGGGTCTCGGTGGGATAAGGAAACAAAAATGAGCACATGCGTTTTGGACTCTCTGAATGACTTGTTTGGTTTTAGCGAGCAGCCGCGGGTGAATGACAGTATCCATATAATTAAGTTTAGATAGTACCAGGTATTCGGTTAGCTGAACCCGTAGTGCTGTCGTCAAAAAAGGTCTCATCCCATACAAAAGTTTAAGCCTATAAAAACACTCTCTCATGCAATTTCCCACATGTTTCTCATAACGGAGCCCACTGCCCATAATGAGGCCTAGATTGCGAGCTTCATAGACGCGCTCTACGGGCTCACCCATTAACATAACATATTGCGAAGGATTCAGACTGGCTAATTGATTTTTACTTCCAAAAATAATATACTTTAACTTTAATGGGTTCAGTAACGGACAGTTGCTCGCAGACCATGCAGCAATATTTTCAAGATCGTCATTTAATTTAATTATAGCCTCATCAATGTCACTTGGATTGAACGATATATATGTTTGCGTATCATCGGCATATATATATATGGAAGCTACTGTGCTTCATGGACGAAACGATGTCCGCGGAGTATAAAATGAAAAGGATCGGCCCTAGTATTGATCCCTGAGGAACTCCTCAAGTGACAGTCAGCTTATCAGAGACTGCGGAAGAGCCATCACTACGACTTATCTTCACGAGCTGGTAACGCCTACTTAGATAACTGTCAAACTAACGTAAGGCAGCGGAGTAAGGCAAATCCATAGTAAATTAGCTTGGAACAACACCAGTATAGTGCACATGCCTTTATCTTGAGCAATAAGTATGTTGTCAGTGACGTCGAGCAAGGCACTCGTTGTGCTGCGACCCTTCGAAAACCTGACTGGACAGCTGGTAAAATTTTGTTCTTTTCGAGATAGTTAGTTAACTGCATACAAATAGCTTTTTCTATATTTTTTGATAAACAAGGCAAAATACTAATAGGTCGAAGGTCTTTTAAGTCAGTAGGATTAGAGACATTTGGTAAAGGACGAACTATTGCGAGCTTCCACCGATCGGGAAACGTACAGGTTTCTATTGACGAGTTCACAAGAGCTAAAATACAGTCTATACTATCAGGTAACGTTAACCACAGCATATTCAGATTAATGAAGTCACAACCTTCAGCATTAGACTTAAGACTTCTGATTATGCTAATTAGACAATCTAGACCGACACGTTCAATATGAAATACAATATATGCATTAGATTGGTGGTAAACAAATGTCTTGCCATACCGCCTCCGCCCGGGCCCGGCAGACTGGGTAGACCCAGGAAGTGCTGGCTTAACATCGTAAAGTGTGATATGCTTGCCAATGGTCTCACCATTAGGGGTGCAGAAGACCGTACGAAATGGAGAGAAAAAAGCAGGAAAGCAGACGACGGGCTTTTTGGCGGAAGTTAAGAAAGCTACCGGGAAATGGCTAGGATGATGATGATGCATGAAATTATTCACGGTACTTGTGACATTAAAATGTTTTTGTCAGTCTATAGTAAGTGTCTTTTAACCCTTCATATACCGTAATAATTAAAACAAAAGATTTATGAATTAAACGCACGTAAATTTACGTCAATGGTTCTCAAAGCGTTAGTGCCACTTAATTTTAGTTAATTAAGCAAATGTTCTTGCCAAATATTAGCAAAATTGTCCAGTTTTTAACTGAATGATTTTCCTCGACTACAATCTCGACAACAACTTGGCCAATTATGCTCATACCTATTCGTAATTCCTCTTTAAAGTCAGGTACCTAATGTATGTATTAAAATATCAAAATTTGTCGGTAAATAGTGTCTTAGCGAATGCCCTCCCTTCTTATGACAGTACCACCTCCCGACTCAAAAAAAGGCGACAGCAAAGAAATTACATTGGAAAAATTGGTACATGCGTAAGTCAATTTGGCCCAATAAAGCAGAGACGCTTCGCTCTCTTCGTTCACTCGGTCAAAAATGCTTGCTCACTACCTCTAGTATTATTAAGACATTAATTAAAGGAATTAGATTCACTGAGATCATAAAAACGTGAGTGACCTTCCTCCCAAGCATGTCTGCTATTAACAAAAAAATAATTTTATAAGTCACTCGTGTCAAATTATCGATAAAATTAATCGATTTCTTTAATCAACCGTAGTTGAAATGGACACCTTAGTCACAGGAACAGTAATAGTAGCAATAGAACCCTTTGTGAATGAGTTCGTAGGGAGAATTACTGCCACAATAGCTTTATTCCTACCATTATCATAAATATTCTCTTTATTAGTATTTTTTTCGTTTTGGCTTGAAGGCGAAGCGTGTCAAAATAACAGGCACAGGAGAAAAAACTTAATGTGGTCAGGGTTACGGTTCAGTGCAGTGTATCATTCGTGACGTAATACATCTGTAACGTTATAGGCAGAGGTTACTAGTGAACATTAGATTGGTTTCGTGTTTATTCCTTAAGCTAGGCACGTAAATAACAGACCTATCTGTATAATTTTGATAGTAAAAAACAAGAACACTTTAATACCGACTTCCATAACCATATTCAGTTATTGGAGTGTATCTCAAAAACCGCTGGACCGAATTTGATGAAATTTAAATGGGACCACACGGAAAGCACTAGCTTTCAAACAAAAAAATAATTTGAGAATCGGTTCACCCAGTCGAAAGTTATGAGGTAACCAAAATTAAAAAAAAGAAAAGAAACAGTCGAATTGAGTACCTCCTCATTTTTAGGAAGTCAGTAGCAAATGATATTGAGATTATTGTAGTGTTTATGTCTCTAAGTTTGTGTACTATTAAATAATAGTTTATCCTGAACTTGGTTATTTTGTATGTAGTTTTAAAGTTCAATTTGATTTCTACTGAACACGCTTAGTTCTAAAATTCGTAATGAAATTTTGATCCACGATATTACAAATCAATCGAAAAATTATTTATTTCTCATGCGTTTCCCATCTCTACCGGATACAGTATGTGCATAGCGGTTCTCTAGAGCATTATGATCGGTGGTCTGCCTATCAATGCGACAGAGGACTATTATTTACTAGTAGTAGTAGTTCTGCGAACAGACCTCGTGAGCATATATAGTCATATCAGCGGCATTTTTTCGCAGCACTTCACAACCAACCACAACAATTTCGAAACTATGGTAGTAAACCGTTGAATCTTAACGTAAATCATAATAATACCGCAATTAAGGAAGTGCAAGAAACTAAATTCCTCGGGATTATTATAGATAAAAATTTTAACTGGAAGTCCCATGTGGACTATATATGTAAATAATTGAATAGTTACGTTTATGTCCTCACCAGGTTGAGACAAACGTCAGCGCCGAGTACAATGCTTGCAGCCTATCATGGGTATGTATCATCTGTTCTGAGGTATGGTTTATTGGTTTGGGGAAATTCGACCAATATTAACAAAGCATTCATTGCCCAAAAAAAATGCATACGTGCAATGTGCGGGGTGCCGCCATATGAGTCTTGTGTACCGCTTTTTCGAAAGCTCAATATTATTCCCCTTCCATGTATGTATATATACGAACTTGCAATATTCGTAAAAGCAAATCCTCATTACTTCAAGACAGCGCGTGAGATTTTTCCTCGATGTACACGCAATCCAGACAGACTGGTCTTTGATGTTCACCCCAGGACTACTTTGTATCTCAAACAAAGTCAAGCAATGTCCGTTAAGGTTTATAATAGTATTCCTGATAATATAAAGGCTCTTAATATAAAAATTTTCAAACTAGAGTTACTTAATTGGTTAAGGACAAAAACCTTTTATTCTGTACAAGAGTTTTTGACATCAAAATTGTTTAATTAAGTAGCCTGTAAACTACCTAATAATAATTCATGATTGCATGACATGTAATAATTTTATATACCATGTATGACATCATAAATATTTGCATGCTTTAATTAAGGCTGAATGTGAATTAGACCTTATATTATTATTATTTAAGACCTCAAACTGTACCACATTTACAGCAAATAAACAAATTTCAATTTCAATTTCAACCTATTATCTCCGAAACCACTTGTCCAATTATGTTAATATTCAAAATTCCTCTTTGTAGACAAGTACTTAATATGTGTACAAAATTTTATCGAAATCGGTGGGTGAATAGGGAGACAACTTTCCTACTATTTAGAAAAAGTAACCCACAACTCAAAATCGTTGACCACAAAAAAAATCTATCTATACTAATATTATAAAGAGGAAAGATTTGTATGTATGTTTGTAACGAATTAACTCAACAGGTACTGGATCGATTTCAAAAATTCTTTCACCATTAGAAAGCTGCATTCACCCTGAGTAACATAGGTTATATAAGATTCATCATCATCATCATCATCCATTACCGCGCAGGTAAAACCGCGGAGAGAAGCTAGTAATAAATAGCACATGCATACTAAGTTTCGTTAAGATTAGTTGAAAAAATGCGACCTGTACAAGAAGACTTACATACAACCTATCAAACATATGGACAGATGAAAGTCAATTTGGCCAGTTAAAGCAGGGACGCTTGGCTGTCATCGCCGGAAGAGAACCGACAACAGAGTGTCACCATTGTAGCTGTGACGAAGATACAGCGCAGCATACGCTCGAGGAGTGCCCAGCTTGGGAGAGCGAGCGCCGTGAACTCATCGCAGTAGTGGGGGACGACATCTCGCTTCCGTCATTGGTCAAGGCCATGGTGGAGAGCGAAAAGTCGTGGGACGCGGGGCTAGAATTCTGCGAACGGGTCGTGTCGCAGAAGGAGGCTGCCGAAAGGGAGAGGGAGATCACCTCTACTCTTCCGATCCGCACCCGGAGACCCGGGCGTAGGAGGAGAGCGTATCAAGCCCTCCTCCATCCCCCATAACACGGGTCTCGGTGATGGACACGGGGGTGTCCATCGCCACTTAAAGACCACGAGGTGGCGCGCGCGGTGTTTCCGCGTGCCCCTCATTGATGCTGGGGTGGAGTGACTCCTGCTCCATCCCACCGGGATGGGGTTCTCATGAGAGGACCAACGTTGCCGGGACCGCGGACGATTGCAAAAGCTTGCCCGTAGTCCCGACATTAAGGCGCCCGGAGAAACACCGTGTGGTGGTTTAGTCGGTATGGTCTGCTTGCTGCTATGGGTGCAGTTGGCGATACAAGACGAGTCCGACATACCCCGTTGAATCTCCCCGGATTTGGCGGGGATGTGTAAGTGCATTCCCCACACGATAATAAAAAAAAAGGGTCGCTTCGCTGTAATAGTAGTTGATCATAAGTTCAGTTATGAGATTAAGAACTTTACGTGCTATTCCAGAATACCGTTCCATCGCTTTGTCAACTAAGGTATATTGGATCTATTTAGAATAAGAACTGTCGTAATTTTTATTTTATTAGTAATAGTAAATACATCTTACTGAAATCTTACTCGTTACCTCGTTCAATAGACCAATTTCCAAAATGTATTATTCAATCTCAATTACTTTGTATAGTAAATCTAATTAAAATTTGGGAATTTTTCACTCCCCTTACTTTTAACATAATAAGTATGTGTGTGTGTAGTTAGTGTGTAAACAAGATCTATTGTTAATTATATAAATTATTTGTTAAGTTCTTAACACCTTATTTACTGTGATGAAAAATATAGATTTTTGAAAAGTCGAAACTATTTAGTGTAAGGCAAATTAACATGTTACGCGCTTCATACGATGTCTTCAAAGAATTACTTTAAGTCAATACAATGTTACTATCGTTCCTTTTAGATATCGTAGCGCGTTGCGTTACGTACCTGAGTGATGAGCGAATAGCCATGCCCAGAGGCAAAATAAGTAAATATCTATGCGTAGAACGCGTTCCCTACTAGCGTTGATTCCCGCAGGTTTGTCGCGAAACGCGTGTAGGGATGTCAACATCGTCACTAAACAAGTGCACATCGCATCTACGTTTTGTTGGTAGCATACCTACGCAACAGGAAACAATGACATTTAAAAACTGCCAAACGCGACTGCTCTATTGCCGGCAAGCATCCTCCGCCCTCCCACCGGCTCTTCCCACTTTTATCGCCTAGTTATCGCAATGACGTTCTACTTACTTGGAGCTGTGCGGTCTAAGTACTTTGTCAGAGGTATGTGAGTACGTTACAAGTAGCCTTTCTGCAATATCTGTCTAGCTAGGTAAAGGTGTACAAAGAACTTGTATTACGTATTCGTACAATAAATCGTTTCTATTTCCCCATACCTCACAAGGTTCTGTGGAGCGAGTGAAGCCCGGACCTTACATTATTCGCTCCAACAAGCACAAGATCACGGGTGAAAGAGTACATGCGGCCATCCGTACGAATGGAAAAGTAACCAGACAGGAATTAAGGCACCTGGCCGTAAAGAAAAATGTATAAATGAATACTTTAGGAGACGTTAAGGAAATTGAAAATAGAGTATTGCGTGCGACAGTTTCCGCGCAGTCAGGGGTTTTGACAGATTGGTAAAAGTTACAAAGTTGACTTGCCTTCTTTATCTATCGACTTCCAAAAAGGAGTACATACTCAATTCGATTTTTTTTTATGCTTGTTACCTCATAAGTTTCGATAGGGTGAACCAATTCTCAACATTCTTTTTTGTTTGAAAGCTGGTACTTTCCGCGTCCTATTTAAATTCATCAAACTCGGTCCAGTGGTTTTTGAGTTACACTCCAATAACTGAATAGAATGGAAATCGGTATTAACTTTTTCAAATTGTACTTGTGTTAGAGAGTTTCATAAAACTTCGAAAACCTATATGAATATATTTTATCCATCATTGTCTATTGTTAGCGTTGTCTATTTCTTGGCGTTCTGGCAATTCCCAGGCAATAAAGGCTGGCAATATATATTTTTCAATAGATCTTAGTTATCTTAGTTGGAAATCAAAACTTTCCATTACTTGGCGTTCTGACCGCGTCGTTCAACTGTGGGTAGACCTGTATCTATGTAACGTAATACTACAACGAACGTAAAACTGACCGAGTGAACGCGTTGACCGCTTTCTGTCTGATCAGACCCGGAGGAAGCACTGGCACCATACTTATTTCTACCCCGAGACGAGACACCGCCCTATATTATACCGATAATCATGTATATATCTTGCCGCGACCATAGATTCACTAGAGGTGTCGCGTCCGGCTGGCTATACTTGTCAGACGCATTGCTTCGGCAGTTTGTTAAAAATAATACTAAATATGTGTATGTTTAAAGTGTTAATAAAAGAAACTTGTGGTAGCAATACGACATTGCGTCTGACGCATAATACGGAATCGAATAGTTATTGCCGGAAATAGCGTGGTTTTGAATTGATCACAAATTTTTCCTGGGGTTCATGACAATGGGTTGCGACTGAAAATCAGTGAGTAAGGATTCAGTCCTTAGCTGTATGCTGAGTCGGGACCCATGTTCATGACACACACAGCACCGCGTTGCTTTCTACATGTCTTTAATAATAAAATGTGTTCGGAATGTGATTTTGTATGTGATGTCATTTTATCTACCGACTTGTGTTTTACCTCATAACTTTCGACTGGGTGAACCGATTCTCAAATATCTTTTTTTGTTTAAAACTTGGTGCTTCCCGTGTGGTGTCATTTAAATTTCATCAAATTCGGTCTAGTAGTTTTTGAGTTACACTCCAATAACTGATTTTTACCAAAGTAATAGAATGGAAGTCGGTATTAAATTTTTCAAATTGCACTTGTTGTATATCCTGTGTAGGCAGTCAACAACGTTTTCTCAGACAATTTCATCAAATTCGGTTCAGTACTTTTTGAGATACACTCCAATAATTGAATAGAACGGAAGTCGATATTATTTTTTTCAAATTGTACTTGTTTCGTTTCATTTCGTTTCGTGTACTGGTTTGATGGGTATGGGCGACGGGAAATTAAAGACACATTGGCGTTAACAAGGAAATGCTGTTATAGGCAGAGGTTCCAACATCAGGTAGTTCTCGTGCTGTTACCGTTTTATAATAAGAATTTAGAAAAAGAGATATGGCCACCTATAGGTGTTATAACAGTGTTATAACACGCCACTGTTATAACAGTGGCGTGTAAATTACATTACATACTACAAACTGTGTAGTGAGCGAGAAAAATACCAGAAGGAATGTGACCAAATTTAAAGAACTAAAGTGCTTACTACGGATTTGTATTATCTCTTTTTAGGTGTCAACGAGACTACTCGGTTGACTAAGGCTACGTTCCGGTAAGCGCCGAAATCACTCGCGGAGTTCGACATGTCATCGATGACGTCACCGAAAACGCTCACGCCGCGACCACAACGCTCGCGGTTGGAAGGTGGGTCTACGTGATCATTGCGAGCTGTCACTGTAAACCAACAGGAACGGCAAACCGGGGCTCGAGCAGCGATAGCAGTTGTGAGCGTTGACGGCGCTTCCCGGAACGTACCCATAGAAAACGTTCTTAAGGTGCTGTCATATCACGATGTCGATAAAAAATTAAGGTTTTTAAAGCAGTTTATCTCTTAAGCAGCGATTCAATTAAAACTACAAAAAAACATATTATTATGACATTTTTAAAACTTCTAAGTACACATTGACGGAATCAAAACTTATTTTAACATACTAGAGTGCATTAAAAAAAATTCAAACTAACAACTTAATTTGACCTTTAAAGCAGTTTTTCTCTTTATTCACTATTGTATTTGTTATGAAACACATATCATAAAATAGTAATTTTTAATTCACATACATTGACGGATAATTTTTTTATTTAAATGTGCACATTATTTGTACGTTTTAACGCCATGCATTTGCTTGATTTCAAGTAAAGGAAATTGAACGTAGAAGCGCTGACCTGACAGCGCCTTAAAAAGTGTACGTTAATTTTTAATCGACTTCCAAAAAGGAGCAGGTTATATGTTTGTGTGTATGTATTTTTTTATGTATATATTAATTAATTTCTCCCATTTGTAGACTGATTCTTAAAATTCTAGATAATTTATTGATTCAGGCGTTACTTTGCAGAAATCCATTATCAAAAACGATATTAGAAGAAATATTTTGTGACATTTCCGCTAAAAACAATGCTTATGGCCGTTGTTTATTCTGTATACTTCCTGTTTGCAGTTTGTGCGGGAGGGAGGGTGGTGCACACCGCAACTCGGCCATAAACATTGTTTTTGGCGGAAGTGTCACTCAATATTTCTTCTAATATCGTTTTCTTTAAAATTATTTTTTTGTTTGGTAGAGTATACTTCCAAAGTGGTCCCATTTAAATTTTTTGAGATTACTCAAAAACTGCTTAAATGAATTTGATGAATGTGATGAATTTTAGTTTTTAGAGTATTAACTCTAAAAATTGAAATCTTAATGATACTCGTATCATCATTGACAGTGAATGACAATCGATTCCTTAATTTTAACCGGTTTATCTGTTTATCTGTAGCAAGGGTCCTTAAAAAAGGTGAAGTAATATTTACAAAGTTCATCTTATAACTTAAAAAATATGTTTTAAATTGTTTTTTCACAAAGGCTTACGGTTAGGTACAGTCATCATCAAAATCAAATCAAAAATGTTTTATTTCAGTAACCAAAAAACGTTTACATATACAAACAAGGTATACACATTTAAAAGATGAAAAATTACAGAATTACTACTTGTTATTCTAATGGTAAATCAAGTATGACACTATTTGTGATATTATAAAAATGTAGTAGTAGTAGTAGTATGTGTGTGTGTGTGTGTGTGTGTGTGTGTGTGTGTGTGTATGTGTGTGTGTGTTTGTGTGTGTGTGTGTGGTGCGTGAGTGTGTGTGAGTGTCAGTGCGTGTGTGCGTGTGTAGTCGCTATCCAGTACCTTAACTTAGATTTGAGTTATTTATTAAAGTATTTATTTTAAAGTTACTGTAGTATTGTTATGCAATATATTTGATAAATCATATAGAAATGGTTGTTTTAGGTAATTATAATTTTCTTATTTATTATAACGTAGAAGTGCTTCCGTCTCCTCATAAGTTTTAGAAAGGATCCAGTCGGTAACAGCTTTTTGGCATTCGTAGTGATGCATAGGATATATGTTGAGAATTTTGTTTAGCTGATTGTACAGTAGTCATTGTACAGTAGCCACACCAATATTATTACGCCTCCACAATACTAGTTTTATCGACAACAAAATTAAGTTTGTATATCATAATATTTCTCACTGATAACACACAGATACTATGAAAGTTATGTTGGAAACTTAAAAACTGCTCTAAATTAACATTCACATAAAATAATCTCTTACTTGGTTTGCTGATCAGATAACTCTGTATATAGTAACGAGACTTTTTCAGTTCACAGTTCAGCTACTTTTGAATGCTTAAGGCGCGCTCGTATCCTGATTAAAGAAAACGCAGAGTTTTTAAACACATAGTGTAACGAAACAGATCGATAGTATATTATGAAAAAAAAATATATAAATCGAATAGAATTCATAAATATAATTCTCTTTCAGCAGAAAAAAATCCTGAATAGGTCCACAAAAATAAACTTTCACGTCCAAACTCTCACAATTTTCAGCGATAACACTATACTATATAATATATTATAGGTAATACTTAGCCAACGCATAGTACTAAAGTAATAACCAGCAGTTTTTCAATTGTGTTAGTATACAATATCGAAAAATATAAAGAAAACGTATAAAATAAACGCATTTTCGCATTACATCGTCCAATCTAACAAGCTATTTTCAAACTTACGTAAAGCATCGTAAATTATTTTCAAATTGGGGTTGGACCGCGTCTTAACTTCACACACTAGATAGCCAAGACAAACTAATGATTAGTAACATTTGTTATTTATTATGATCAGTTATTTTTGGTCATTATTGGCGTGATTATATTGTGTATTTGAAAAGCTGAAACAAGGATTTAATATTGTTCGGCAATAATAATGATCAGCAAGTTTGGCCCGTGTAGTGTTCAGTTTATTTTGATCTTTAATGATGTTCATTCAATACTGATGCTTGTCATGTTCAGTGATTTATGCATAATATGGTGTATCTATGTAGTCATCGACTATTGATGCTGACTGTACCACCACAGACCATATATCCTGACCTATATGGATATATGGTCTGTGGGTACCACGGTATCCTATTGAGCATCAGTATAAATATGTATCAAATTATCAAGCATACATACTACAAGTAAGTTGTTTATTTCATAATCAGCCCGTTATGTTCCCACTGCTGGGACTCGAGCCTTTCTATCAGAGAGAGGAGTTGGGCCATAATCCACCACGCGGGCCTAGAGCGGCTTGGTGTATAGGTCAGTGGCCAACCCATATCGAAGTTATAGCATATACGTAGCCTAACGGCTGTTGTCCTAAGACAAACAACCGGGACCGACGGCTTAACGTGCCCTCCGAAGCACGGAAGCGCTCAATTGAATAACACCACTCGCAGTCACCCATCCAACTCCTGACCGCAGCAAGTGTTGCTTTACTTGTTGATCGGTTAAGATCGCCAAGTCAAGTTCCGCTACGAGCGCTTCGTATGTATAAATATCAATTGGATTTTACATAGCAATTACAGATGAGAATATTTTCTTGTTTAATACTTTTATAGCGTGATTTTTGAGAAGTCAGATTTTCGTTTTTTGACTTCCTAACCTAACTTTAAACACAGCATTTATATTGAGCCTAGCACGCAAATTTGTATTAGCTTTACATAATTTTTTTCTCGCTCCAAAAAAAAAAATGACTGTCAAAAAAATACTGTCTAATGGTATCGGTGATGTAAATCAGTGAGTTTGGTACGAGTACATACTATCATTTATCTAGTACAACTGCGGTACAGATAACTCATAGTTTGTACGTGCGCCACTAGTGTCAGAGAATTACACTCAAGTGGGTGACACATCCTCCTAGCACTCAAGTCTCATAAAGTTACAAAAAATAGCATTTCTTGACTTCCGAATAATAAACCACAGATTATTATTTTTTGACATTTTGTGAATAATATTTAATTGGACCTTTAATTAAGCATTATTATTTAAGTTTGACATTATACAAATAATTTTATTTTTAAATTACTTCATTAGCTAGGACTTTGTTTTGTTTCATTTAAGAACTAATAATATGTATAATTTCAAGTGCGTTCATATTAATTAATAAATAAATTATCGTACAAAAAGATTAAATCAAACCTTAAACCATGGGGCCTTTATTAATAAACCTTGCGTAAACATAGATTAGGTTTAACATGATTTGTCTTGCTTTCACGCGTGACATTTACTGCCAGCGAAAAATTGACAGATAGATGTTTTAACTACTCCGGGCTTATTACAAGTTTATTAATAAGGCCGTGGAGGTTTAATGTCAAATCAAAGTGGCCACTACGTTAAAACGGCAACTTCATGCAGTAACTCGTATTATTTATTAAATTCAGTTCACATTGGTCTGGCAGGTGCACTATACAGTTGGGAGTAAATTCACATGTTGCAGTATACGAAACGTTTGAGCAATCAACGCTCCGGCTGCTTTAAATTGATATTGCACCTTCAAGCCGCTTTTGCAGCAGGCTGTTGAATTCTGCGACAAATTTTGCACTAATAGCGGGTTCATTCAAATACGCTCAAAATCATAGATATTCAGGATATCTGCAGAAATTTTTCCATTATCATATTTTGCCATTTTGATCAAAATATCATGTTTCTAAAATATACTTATAATAAAAATAAAAGGATCTTGAAATTTTACTCATTTCGAAGTTTCGTTGCCACATTCAAATTTAGACTAAAACATGCTTTATGTACACAGACATCTATGTCAAACTTAGAACAAGATCTAGGTTTGACATCAAACTAATATTATAAACGCGAAAGTTTGTATGTATGGATGTTTGTTACTCGTTCACGCAAAAACTACTGAATGATGTTAGTATGCAGATAGATGAGACGCTAGAATAACATATATAATACATTTTCATCATCATCATCACCTTGATATCAGCATCTCGGTGGGAGTACCGGCGCTTTCTTTGTTGAGACATGTTAGCTTCGCTTGCTCGTTGTTGTATTCACCCGTAATATAACGCTTCGCTTCGCTCCGCCCCTCGCTTATATGGGGTTATTGGAAAAATGCTAACGACCTTTAAGGGCACCTCCAGTACAACACAACAAACAACTAATTATTAATATAATAGTAATAGTTAGCCCTACGATTTTTATTTTCATAAAACCTAATTATTTCTCAAAATAAAACATTCAGTTTGGCTTAACTTTCCATTAACGTCCGCCGAGTTGGGGGATGAAATTTTGTTTACAGAAAGTTTACATTATTATCAGCACACACGCCAAGTTTCAACCTGAGGAGACGCGTAGTTTTTGGAATTTTTTTTATTGAAAATCTATTATTTTTGCAATATTTACGTCAATACCTACCACAGATCATATACTATTCATATATCAATCATATAATTCTCGCCAACGTTTTGTTTTACGTACGGTGAAGTTATCATACGTTTGGTAAAATTTCATTTTACCTAAATTTACGTAAATATATTATATAATATAATGTGTCGAATAAATAATTTAAAAATCTCGGGGTTTTTCCTTCGAAGAGGGGGGTTTGTAGTACTCTTCTTAGGCCGCGCGACTGCTTGATCTATTTTTTAATTATTATTTTTGTATGGAAGTAAGAAAAATATTTTGTTTATTATTAACATACAAGTATAATGGTGTTTGCAATGTTTTACAGAAGTCCTTACCTTAAGCGGTTGTTAGCATTTTTCCCTTGTAACCCTGTATAATATAAATATATTTTATTGTAATAGGTAATTTTATCTACAGACTTCCAAAAAAAAAGGAGGAGGTACTCAATTCAACTGTATGTTTTTTTATGAATGTTTGTTAATAATTTTCTATAGGGCGAACCGATTCTCAAAATTATTTTTTTGTTAATAATTTTTAATAATTTTATCAAATTCGCTCCAGCAGTTTTTTAGATACACTCCAATAACTGAATAGAATGGAAGTCGGTATTAAATTTTTCAAGTTGTACTTGTTGTATTATAATACACTGGACAGCAAATAAACCGAGCCACCCGCTACCTAGGCACTCTAATTCGATTTTCTCAAAAACTAAAAAACCTACAAATATCAAAGTTGTACCTACAGAAAGTGCGTTTCATGGTGATTAAAATGAAAGGAAATTCATTGGGTTTAATCAATATTTCAGTGTTTATTAAGGATTTTACAAAAAAAGTCGTTTTCCAGTCGTGACAATCGTTAGTAATGATAAAGTGAAAAAAAAATTAAAGCCAAAAACAAAGATAAAATCAAAAAAAGTTTTTGATGAATATTTCGTATTCCCTCCCCTTGCTCGGATAACTGCCAGCATCCTTGTATTCATCGACCTTACGAGCCTGACGATAAAATCTTGAGGAATTGTATTCCACTCCTCTTCAATTGCGATTCGCAGCTCTGGAAGCCTTGTTGGAGCAGGTACCCGGGCTCGAACCCGACGTTTCAGCTCATCCCATAAGTGTTCTATCGGATTCAAGTCCGGGCTTCGAGCTGGCCAGTCCATCGTACGAATGCTGACGTCGCGTAGATACTGGGTCACCACATGAGCAACATGAGGCCGTGCATTATCATGCATCACTTGCATATCCTGTCCGATATATCCTGCGTAAGGTACCACATGGTCTGCGAGGATTTCAGTAATGTAGCGATGAGAAGTCAGTCCACGTGTACGGCCCGTCGGTTCGATGAAAACTAACGCTGTATGTGCTGTTAACGAGATGCCGCCCCAGACCATTAAAGATCCTCCTCCATAAGCAACAGTTTCCTCGATGCAACACTGAGAATAACGTTCTCCAGGGCGACGATATACTCTCTGACGTCGATCACTTCCATGTAGACTCACCCTGGAGTTGTAAGTATTTATACTTTTGAGAAAATCGAATCAGAGTTCCTAGGTAGCGGGTGGCTCGGTTTATTTGCTGACCAGTATAGTTTATAGTTGACCAAGCGAACGAAGCGAGTGAAGCGTCTCTGCTTTAATTAGCCAAATTGACTTTCGTCTGTCCGTATGTTTGTTAGGTTATATGTTGGTCCTCCTGTACAGGTCGCATTTTTCAACTAATTTTGACGAAACTTGATATGCATGTTCTACTATTTAATTGTTTGTTGTTGCTGGTTTGTGATTTTGAGTGGAATGGACACTCAAAAATCGTTTGACTGAATTAAATTGGAAATCACTGGGAGCCTCTATCACACAAAAAATGGAATAATCATAGTCCGACTAATCTGTAAATAGTTATGAGTTAGTCTAAGATCCCGTTATAGAACGACCTTCACCGAGATGCTTATTTGATTAAACGTATTTTATATTTAATTTAATATGTCAATGATGCATATGGGTTGCCTAGCAATTTTTTTTTGTAATAATTAATAATCATATCCTGGACTGAAATCTGCTAGGCAACCCATATGCAACATGTTTATTGACATATTAAATTAAATATAAAATACGTTTAATCAAATAAGCAACTCGGTGAAGGTCGTTCTATAACGGGATCCTATACTAAGCGGTCATGCATAAAAAAAAACAATACGCATCGAGTGCAGAACCTCCTCCTTTTGAAAGTCGGTTGAAAAGCAAAATTGCTAAAAAGACGTCTGATAATTCAAACAAAACATTTCTGGTGAACTGAAAATAAATTCTCTTGAAGCCGGAATATAATACTTTTGGCAAATCATAATCAGCCCATTTTGATCTTGACTCGAGCCTCTCAGACAGGAGTTGGACCATAATCCACCACGCGGGCACAGTGCGGCTTGGTGGATAGGTTAGTGGCCAACTCATGTCGAAGTTTTCAGGCCATCCGAAGGCCTTCGACATAGCCTAACGACTGTTGTCCTAAGACAAACAACCGGGACCGACGGCTTAACGTGCCCTCCGAAGCCCGGAAGCACTCAGTTGAACAATGCCACTAGCGGTCACCCATCCAAGTCCTGACCGCAGCAGGCGTTACTCAACTTGTTGATCGATTAAGACCGTCAAATCAAGCTCCGCTGCGAACGCTTCGAGCGTTAGTGTCAAATGATTCTTCAGTGAAATATCTTTACTGAGTACCATAATTGTCCTGGCACTTAGTAACTCTATCAAATATGTTTGTTCATTTGGAATACATACAAGAAAAAAATCTAAGGTGTGAGAAGCTTTCTCATACACTCACAGCCTACCTATACATACTTATGTGGATCATTATTTTAGTTTAAGAAAGTGGGCCGATCATTGGGGTCCTTCTATACCTAATTTTGTTTAGGGATCTCTATTACGAAGACCCTTGAAAGTTCCGGGGCTGATAAGTTAACGGACGGTCAAGGTGGACTAAACAATTACTTGAGGGTTCAGTAAGATTTGTAGTTTGGAATGATTTTCATAATCAGTGTAGTTAGTGGCCCCTGGCTTTTTATGTCTAGTACCTGGTTTGCTTGTATGTAAACAATTGATTTTCTTGGTCTAAACTCAAAACAAACTATCTTTGGCTAACTATCATTATTAGTCTTGCTCAACAACGCCATCTATTGTCAACTAGCTTTAGTTGTCATAATGATATTGTAGCAGATTTTCATTGCCTTATAACACTGGTTAAACGACGTTTTTCAAATAAATCTATAAAACAGTAAATTAGCCACAATTTTATTCAGCTTTTTTATTTTTCTACCGACTTCCATATAGGAGAATGTACTCAATTCGACTGTATTTTTTTATGTTTGTTATCTTATAACTTTCGACTGGGTGAACCGATTCTCAAAATTTGTGTTTGAAAGCTCTTTTTTTGAAAGCTTCTCGCGTGGTCCCATTAAAATTTCATCAAATTCGGTTCTGTAGTTTTTGAGTTGCACTGCAATAACTGAAAAGAATGGACGTCGGTTTCAAACTTTTCAAATTGTACTTATAAGCGATTAGTAACCGGTTTAAACTTACGTTTTAACTCGAGTATGTGGGACTCGACCGGTTTCGCGACGCATATCAGTGCATGCATGCGCGGTCGGGAGCGCACGTACTCGTGAAGAAGCGGCTTTGAACGTCGCGAAACTGGCATGCAATTAGCACACACGCGACCACAATTCGTAGGATACTTCGTTTCGTGGACAAGCAACCTGATTAAGGTCGCAGGATGACGTTGGATGCAGGCCGCTTGCAACCGGTCATTTTGGAAAATTATGGAGGATGCTAATGTTCAGAAGTGGACGTCCTACGGCTGAGATGATGATGATGTTTATAATGACAATTCATAGGTCGGGCAAAAATGTTCGAAGCGATCGTACATCAAAGCTATAGCGACGATCAGCTACAGTACTGATGGTTACAGGTTTAAAGCACCGGGCTTGGACTTCCGGTTGAGGTAAAATCATGAGAAATCCGCACCATGGCGGAGAGATAGAAAAATATAGAATTTTAGAATCAGACAGATGTGGTTTCATCGTGGCCGGCCAGTTGGCGCAATTGTTAGCACCTCTGCCTTATGAGCTGCTGGTCCTGGGTTTGATCCCCGGATAGAACAAATATGTCTGTGCATGAACATGTCTGTTTGAGCTGTGTCTAGGTGTGTATATAAGTATGTGCTTCATCATCAGGTTACCGTAGGCTTTGTGTCTCACTGTTGTTTTATATGAGCCTCAGTAGCTCGAAATAAATGAATTTGAATCTGAATTTGCCTAGTTTTGGACCTGAACACTGATTATCTTGTGAAGATATTAAAAAGAAAAATATATATGTATATATAATAATCAACATAGTTTGAATCATTGTTTTTATGCTTATTTAGCTTATTCGTTTAGGCAAATATGTATTAAACTGAATTAAAGCTTTCAAAAATATTTTACAATGGCATGTTAAAAATATTATAAATTCGTTAACTGAGCCGTAAACGCTGTTGTTATGCCCCTATAAATTTTCATTACGTACTATAGTGTTTTAAAATTAAACAATTTGGTAACCAATCACAACATTCAATTAATTTTGTTAAAACATAAACTGAATTTATCAACAATATTAAATTTCAGACTGTTTATAGAATAATATGATTCAATTATACAATTTCATGATGGTAATAGTGGAATTATACACGCATTTAATACACTTTTGGCCTTATTTTTTTTTTAAACTTACCTACAACCAGAGTATGTAGTTAAAACACATAACACAATAAACAAATAATAGATAAAATAACATCCATCTGCCAGTTTTTCGCTTCAGCTCGTTTAACACTTCAATATGTTCAATAGCGAGTTAACTTGAGACATCAGCGAGTTAAGTTGTTATTGTCGTTGGAAACGCAAAATCGAGTTAAGTAAAAAGTTGTTGGATTGAATAGATCGCAATCCTATTTTTTGGCAAGTTCAATGCGAAGTAGGCCCCTTTCTCGCGTCTCCCGCACCCCGCCAACTTAACTGGCCGGCATGTAGACGGGCGAGTTTAGTACACTCCATAGATTTGTAGAGAAGTAGTAAGTAGTAAACAAAACAACCGACGCGACTAGTCTTCTTCTCGAAACGGTAACTTATGACTACTTACTCGCCTACGTTTTGACGCTACTTACAACTTACTACTTGTTACTTAACTGACTGATTTTGTAACTCGCTACTGTACATATTGAAGTGTGAATCGGACTTTACAGTAAATGTCACACGTGAAAGCTACACAAAGCGTATGTGTTTACGCAACGTTTATTACTAAGGCCTTTTTTATCTAGTGTACATTGGTATAGTTCATAGTAAAGTATGTTTGTCAGTCTGGATGTTTTTTGCCTTGTAACCCAAGATTTATTGCATAGAATTTGATCACGTTTCTGCAGTTATTTTCCGTATTATTTTTGCCACAGAATGTTAATATTGGTAGCATGCCGCTCCTGATATTGTTTATCAAGTTATACTATTGTCTATCAATCCCACTTAAATGTCTAAAATGTAACAGATAAATGAAAAAAATAATTTACTACCAAAACTACAAGGTAAAAAGGAAAAAGAAACTAACCCACAGCACACCGCGTGCCGGTACCAACTATCATCACTATATAGTCAAATCGAGTTAAAACATCGCACGGGCCCCTAAAAGAGACAGGAATGGTAGAAAATACAAAGATTTTACGTGACCAAAATTCAATATGTTGTGTTCTGGGAGAGT
Source organism: Selenia dentaria (assembly GCA_917880725.1). Classification (NCBI taxonomy): domain Eukaryota; kingdom Metazoa; phylum Arthropoda; class Insecta; order Lepidoptera; family Geometridae; genus Selenia; species Selenia dentaria. Next base: position 24,891,901 of record OU862898.1, read on the forward strand.
ACGTGATCTGTTTTGCTGAACACCCTGAATTGTAGGTTAGGAGACAGAGTTTAATTAAATGGGGCTAATTGCGCATAGGTGGGTACTCGTGAGCTGTGACAGTGCACACACACACTTAGACAGTTCCGCATGCACAGACGGGGTATGAGAGAGAGAACAAAAATAAGAGGAGAGCCACACATTAATGTATGGCAATAAACGGAAAACCTCAACCAATTATTGTTCTTATCATAAGAAAAGCAGTTCATAAACTTTAAGAGTAGAGTATGGGATATAATTCAAAACAATTCATATATTTTATATGCACTAATATGATCATTAACACCCTTATGATCTTAAGCTATATTTGAAGTCTGCCTTAGAGACCTCGTATGAGGTATGCAATATCAATGTGAAAATACTTAAAATATCACCACTGAAACTATTATATAATATAGTCAAGCATGCTGCGCTTGCAATTTCACCGTATGGTGATAGATAATGATGATTATGGATCAATATAGCCTTTGTTCATCAGGGATAATGTGGGATTCTAATGGTGAAAGAATTTTACAAATCGGTCCTATATTTCTGGAGCCTATTCAATTCAAAGAAACAAACAAACTAATCTTTACTCTATATAACATTAGTATAGATTTAGATAAGATTATACTAATAAGATTGTTAATATATGTGGTAGTAAATGTCCCGCCTACATGTTTTCTCCAGGAAATCTGTTAACGGAATAAAAACTCACGCAAATCATTTTTCCAGCTGCATTAAAAACTATGACCGTGTAATTCCAGCAACTCTTTTGCATAGCACACTACGCGTAGCTAGCTTACTAATCTACCGTGCCTTGCTAGATAGGTTTGTGTCAAAGTTTTCAGGCACCGTTGAGAAAGCCTAAAGACTGATGTTCAAAGACAAAGAACTTGGGACCAACGGCTTGCCGTGTGTTCCGAGCACTGAAGCGCTCTGTTCTAAACGCTACTTAAGATTTATTAAGTACTATTAAGCTGCGCTCCGCGGCTTCAACCTCGTGGTGATGGATGATGATGAGGATATATCATATGTAGCGTATGTTACTCAGACATAATATCGACGGGTTCCGGGCTATTTGTATTAACCGACATTTTTGAAACTACACCAGATCAGTTTAAAGTTTCGATTTTTAGAAAAAAAAAAGATAACATGAGCAAATCGCATTTTTTTTAAAAAAAAGGCTACTACTGTTTTTATTACATATTCCCCATAATTGGATTCATTTTTTTCTAATGTTCCTATTTTTAACGAAGATAAATGTCGCTTATTACAAAATGACCAATATTGTACTGTTTTTGTTCCAGGCTAAATTACTCAACCGCCTATGATTATTGTTTCTTATTCCAGGCTAAATGACTAAACCGCCTAGGCATGCAAATAATGGCTCTAAGCTAACGGCTTTAATCAAAGACTTAGTCATATTTCCAACCTAAGCTCATTGATTCAAATACCATATCTTATACTTATTAATGTATGGCTAGATAGTTTATGCAACTGGTTTTTTTTTTTTAATATTTTGTAATCCCACTTGTATAATGAATTAAAAATAATTGTATTAAGCGACACTGGATAAGAATTTAACAAAGAGGCTAATTGTATGACGCAACATTTTTATATATTTATAAGGTCAGGCTAAATGATTTAACGTACGTTGCCTGTAAATTGTTGCTCCAGGAAAAATAGTTTAAACGACTGTCTGGTACTTGGTAGTGAGCTTAAGTACACAGATTCTAAATTTGTCAATATTTTGTGTCACTTCATACATTTCAGTACAAAATTGGCCCTATAATGCGGTTGTATTAAGTGACAATAAAGTGCTCCGATCGTCACCAAACTCAGCTCAAACGCTGCAGAAAAATTCGCTGATTCCAAATATGTATAAAATTCTACTCGTATATCGCCCATGGTGTCGCTTAATACAATTAGCCCGGAACCCGTTGATATAATGATCTCATCTCGAGAAAAAATTGATTGAATCGGTTAAGTAGTTTAACGTATATCCATTACAAACAAACAAACAATCATATATCTTTCGTCTTTATTATTAGAGTAGATAAGGAATAATAGCAAGGTACGAGTAATGTGGCCTGGTTTGTACCGGCGTTACTATTGCATGCAAAATGAAAAAGTATTTATTGTGACATAACTGTAAGAGTTAGACATTACAGTAATGTGGACTTCTTTGTGGATATGTTCGTCTTCTATAAAACTGTAGCATGTCACTTTGCTTTATTGTCAATAGCATAGACTATAAGGTCAATAGTTTCTGCAGCGTACGAGATATAAAGGACTTTTTTGGTATTTTTCCACACCTTGGGTTTCATTATCGAAGTTTTCATACGGATCCCAAATTTTTTTGAAAATATTCTATAGCCATTTATCACAGAAAAAGTAGGCTTCTAATGGTGAAAGATTTTTTCTAATCAGTACGGTAGTTTTGGAGCCTATTCAATACAAACAAACAAATCTTTCCTCTTTATAATAGTTGTGTATACGAATAGTACCAATACCCAATACTTTTTTAGCAATATTAAATATCTGTTATGTTTTTTATTATATGATTTGAAGCACTAACGCCTGCTTAGAACATATTTGCAATCTTAGAGAGAAATCCTCTGAGGATGTCCAATTACACATTCAGATATCCGAGCCTCGAATTTATCTTTCTTCTAGTTGACTTTCTTTTAGTTGATTTTTATCCGGCGTATGGGGTAGGAGCGACATCTCTGGAATAACTTGAAAAGCTTTACCCGACCGGAAGTAAACTTTTTTCAAATCTTACTGATTTATTGATTTCTCAAACGTTCATAATTTCCATTTAAATGATTTTTTGGATTCCGTACCCAAAGGGTAAAACGGGTCCCTATTACTAAGACTACGCTGTCCGCATATCGGTCTGTCTATCTGTCTGTCACCAGGCTGAATCTCAAAAACCGTGATAGTTAGACAGTTGAAATTTTCACAGAAAATCTATTTCTGTTGCCGCTATAACAACAAATACTTAAACATATAATAAATATTTTTTTTATAATCTCCTATACAACACACATGATTTTTTCGCTTGTTTTTATAGGTTACGCAAACGGAACCCTTCTTGCGTGAGTCAGACTCTCACTTGCCTGGTTTTTTTTGCGCACGAACGGCTAGTTAAAAACAAGATATTTGTTTGTACCGCATTTAGAGTATATCCATGTACAAACTAAAATTATTCTGATTATATTAATACGCTGCGAGCGTGTTGTTAATTATACATTACATTGTTGCCTAATTGCCTGGATTTGTACTAACGGTGGCACAGAAATCTGGCTACTCATTTCCCTGGTCTATTTCGTATGTTAACAAAGTTATTCAAATGAGACTCTACACGTTATATGGTACGATTATGCTTTACGGTATGTGTATTGCGCTAGTTACACCTAGATTATTTTGTAAACCATAACATAGATTATGCATAGGTTGGTTTCCAACATTGTACCTCAAAGTTACATATTAAACACATTTACTGATTATATTGTGACGACACAGTAAGCTAATGCTTAAGTAATGACAAAGCTAACGATTTACTAACTTAACTAACGTATGTGACGGTGTCGGCCGCCTATTGTGAGCATGCGTAACGGGCGAGCGGTTGACTCACCGCACACCCATCAATACATTCTCCTATAAAACAGCTGCGCTTGGCAACCAGAGCTCACTCTGGCTGAGTGCCATCTGCGCTCGCCACCCGTCCGGTGGCGCTGTAAATATCGGTAGAGACAAACAGCATTCGAAAAAAAAACCAGAGCTCAGTTTGTTGCAAGCGCACGTCTCTGTTTTGACATATTGTAATACGAAGGTTAAAGTTGGAATAGACATTACGTGTTTTCTTCATACCGGGTGACACTTTATGTCGGGCTCTCAGCCGATATATATGTTAACGGAAATGTATGTCATCCGTCATTGTAAACAATTCTTAGGAAATGTATAGAATTCCTAAATAACAATCGGAAATAACAAACAAAAACCCTGCGTTATATTATCCTTATCGAGTTGGTAGTCTAGCCTAGGTTAGCCTAATTCTGACGCGTCACAGGCCGGTGCCGCGGCACGCTCGCTGCGCTCGTTCGGCTCGCGCGTAGTTTGGCCATCATTTAACCTAACGCACCTTCTCGCTGCGCTCGTAGCACCTATCGTGAATTTGCTCTGACTGGATACTCCTCCGTCTCACCGAGAGTCATAATAAACATTCTGATTCTGATAGTATTACTTTTTTAAAGCACTAACGCCTGGTTCTACCGCTCCGCAGTTCCTCACTAATTTTACTGTTTTCAAAATTTCAATGTTAGTGCTTTAAAAAAAGTAATACTATAAAAATTATAAAGGGTTGCCACGTAAATACGAAAGTTTAAGTATTTATAAAAATACTTCTTTCGGTTGGATAGTGCCGTTAAAAACTGTTCAATAGATGTCGCTCCGTCCCCGTAAGACGGTTAAGATAGAGAATTAAAACTCGATGCTCGGACCTTGAGCCTCAGTGGCCTATATAGTCATGGCGTCTGACACGGATCGTCAGATGACGCGGGTTCGAATTCCGTCCGAGGACGTGAATTTTTCTCTCTATAAATTTCAATTCTGATTCTGAGTTTAAGAACGTACTTTGTTTTATTTACAGATAACATTAGTTTTATAAATTTCCTTAAACATTTCGTGGGAATTGTTTACAATTGTTAATATAATGTATATTGCATAAGTAATAATTATGCATAAGTTATAGTTATGCATAATTTAGTATAATGTATAGAGAACAAAAACACACACGTTATCTCCTAGTCTATCAAAAGATCAAGAGATGTAACGAAGGGAAATCACAAGTTAAGCCGATAATGTAACCCCGAACCCCAATAACTTAGTTAAACCTACCCTACTGATGGATTAGTTTAGTAGTTTCTGTGGCATTTTGAGTGCATTTTATCGTACTATATTTTATACGCTGTGTCTTTATAGGGACAATATTCTTTGTCATAAATCTTTCGTATTGTTTTTGTCTGTTCTTTATCCGTATTGTTGATCTTTTTCATTTCCTTTTTTTCGATATCACGAGTAAATCAATAGATTTTATTCAGACATACTCAATGACTTTATTTTTATACAAGTTTTACGAAATCAAAAACTCTGCAGTATTTCACTGTACACTTTATTCTTCTACTGTACTTTCTACAGCATTATATATATATACCGACTATGAAATCAATCTGCCGCTTCAAAAAACAGCCATCTATTGCATCGCCCCGCCGCCAACAAAAATGGCGCGAGACGGTGATTGGCCGATACACTCCAGCCAATCACCTTTCTAGAAAATGGCGGGCTCGACTGTGATTTGACGATAGCATAGATTGCCACTCTTGGAGAGCAGGCTGGTATTGCCAGACATGGATCGATTTTGTTTAAGTAAAGAGTAATGGTTAGGTAAAATAATTATTCTCGACACAAGGTTGCATTTCATGTCTACGTCCGTGTCCCCACAGGATTGTTTTAGGATTATAATTTTTTTCTTCTTCTACGTCGTTGCCTCATGGCTGAGGGTCGTGGCCATCACAAGTGGTTTGTCCCACTAAGATCTTCCAGGCTTCTCTGTTTTGAGAAAGTTGGATGGATGCCTGAATGTTGGATTTACACGCCTGTTTTACAGTATCGGTCCATCGGGTCGGTGATCTTCCTCTACTTCTCTTTCCTTCCACGTGGCCGTCCACTAGCAGCTTTTCTAAACTGTCCGGCTTCCGCCGTGTCACGTGACCAAAGTACTTGAGAACCCTACGAATCTATAATATTTAGAACTTACTAATATTTTATGAAGTTTGATAAGGAGGTAGATGAGACGCTGTATTAACACACAGGATACTTTTTTCATCATCATCATCACCATCATCATCATCCATCACCACGCAGGTGAAAAAGCGTAATATTCTTGGGCACAGCATAGACAAAAAAAACAGGATTACGGCCTACGTAGATCGTAATAATGTCAGTTCTGTCAAAGTTTGTGTCAGTTGCTGATGCCTTATCAAAATCACGCTATCATTTTCACAGCTTGATACACTAGACGTGCTCGGCGACCGTCAAGGGTGATGAAATGTAATGACAGTTTTTTCCATGGTGATTAATGTTATATTTGTATGTACGTGAGTACAGTATTTTATTATTTGTGTTTACTGATTGATACTTACATTTACTCATATAAACATCTAAATATTTTATGACATTTTGGTATAAGGATAGATATGGCTTTAATCTGTCCGAATCAGCAAGCCTCATTCGAGGCAAGTTTCATTCATAAATCTATTGTTTTTTTTGTCCTGATGCGGACAGTTTAAAGAAGATAATATACAATAATATAAGAATAGTTAGATAATAGCTACTCGAAGAAATAATCCTGCGCAGACGACGTCCCGGGCACCAGCTAGTATAAAATAAATTCAACATTTGGTTTGAAGCGCGTGACGTGCCAACACCGATTGCTCTGATGACACACATGTAGGTAATGATCGCCGGGTAGCGTCCTCCGCCCCCAACTCGCCTCTTTTCACTTTTATCACCTATATATTGCGATGACGTTCCACTTGCTTGGGTCGCGCGCTCCAACTACTTTGCCTCCGCTGTTTTCATCGCAAATTTCATTCAAACCTATTAAGTCGTTTAGTTATTCAATGACATCTTTTTATATTTATTTAATTTTCAAAAACAAATGTAATTTTTATGTATTTAATTTATAAAGTCTTCACTTGGACTTTAACTTTGGAAAATCATGTATACTTTATTCCAATTGATCAAACTTAACACCATCAGATACTTAGCATATTCAAAATAAGATGCCGTTCTAAGTTTCATGTCCTGCTTACAAAGTAGCGACGTTGAGACTAGAGATGGCAAAGGGTATCCGGCAATTATTATATTACATTATATAGTTTCAAAAGAAATAGAAAAATTTACATTAACGGGCATGAACGCACTGACAGAGGCCAGGACTGCCTCAAGGGCAGGGCATCTCATCAAACCACGAAATAAAGCAGAATCGTCATTGTTTATAGGATGAAGAATGGGACAGGAATAGGTGTGTGAAAGAGAGAGAGAGAGAGAAGAGCGTCATAAAGTGGCGCTAACAAAGAGTATGGGCCATAATCTGTATATATTTATATATAACTAGCTGCGCCCCTCGGTTTCACCAGCGTGGTGATGGATGAATGATGATGAATTTTATAGAAAGCGGTATAGTCGTTCACGTGTGATGCAATGACCATGGGAAATAGTGATTAATTTTTATATATATAGATATATACCGATTACCTTCCCACATCAGATCTGCCGTTAAACTTGTTTTTCGTAGGCTGTATAGTTAAAGTATGTGTAAATTCACAGGTTTCTGAAAGAGCTGTAATCTAGGATAAGAACTACAGTCTATACGTCATTGTATTATACCAGGCCAGCCTCATATACCTGCGAACTCCAGCAGTGGAAGCGCTTTGTAATTAGAGTAGGCGAGGTCCTGGTTCAAGATTTGACTGATACAATGTCCTCGATAACAAGGAGCTTAACCAAACAATTAGCCCTTATCAAGATCTTCTCTACAATAGCTTCCTACAATACAACTACCTAACCTACACGGATGGAAGAATAATCTTAGCAGTACTTACAGCAATCTCGCTGCGTCGAGCGGAGCATCCGTTAGTCGGTTCTGTTAGGGAAGGAGAGAAGGCGTTAGGCAGGGAACAAGGATGGGAAAAACCAACCAGTCATAATTAATTCATGCCGGATAGTACCGGCTAAAACATGAAACCCCGAAACTCTCCACAAGACTAGCGTCGGCTAACTTTTAATTCAGTTCTGTAAACTACCACTGGGCATTATTTGTTGAGCACTAACTTTGAACACCATTTGGTCTTGATGCAACTTAGAGATCATGCATTCCTGGTAGGTACAACTTTGTCGCTTGCCAAATACGAGACCAAAATATTTGAGTAAACGAAGTGAGTCTTTCGAGTATGTTTGAAGAAATCGTTGAAATGTTTGTTGGATGATAACGTACGAGCAGTTGTTGAACAAAGTTTATATGTCTGATCAGTTTGCTCTGTCTAACCGTCTGTCCTGTCTAACCGTCTGTCTTGTCTAGCTGTAGCGGTACTACACAAAAACATGGAACACAATAAAATAATAATATAAATAGATACAATATGTATAGTGATAATAGGTATCTTTGAACTACATATCATGGTACCGACTTCAACAAAGTTGTTTCACACTTTTTAGTGTTGAAGTTGTTTCCGTTTATTGGTAAAAAAATTCACCTATTTTAGTGACCCTTGCTACTTACGGGACGATTTTTATTTACTGTTAATTACAATAATCAACTTTTCAGTCATACGATTGCAACTCAAAAACCGCATCACAATTTGATTAAATTTAAATGGGTCCACCTTGGGAGTAAACTCTACCAAAGTAAAGAATTATCAAAATCGGACTACTCTAAAAAGATTTGCATTTTTTTTTGCATATTGCATACAAAAAAAATTTTTCACTACGCCTTGAGAACTTCTTCCTTTTGCTTTGAAAGTCGGTAGAAAACCGATTTTGTCGGCCGATGGCGGACAGAGTTCAGTCTACCCGGATCAGTAACTCGGACTATGTGCTTACACTGACGTGTCATTGTGCCGACATTGGACGTTGCCGGTATTCTGTAGTTGACTGTGTTGCTTAACATAGTGACGACGCCTTTGAAAACGGAGAAACTCAAAGATGTCTGGGGGCACAGCAGTGCCCCCGCCAAGTCGAGCAAAAAAGCGGTATTATTTCTTTTTTACTCGATCGACTTTACTCGAAAAATCTCGTAAATTTAACTTTTGTAATCAAAATTATATTATATAGAACAGCTCCCTGGTAATTCGTTTAAATTGGAATACTTACTGTTCATAGTAAGTTAAAAAATATATAATTTAAAAAACAAATATTGTATTTCCGATAAGGGCAAAACTGTTGATACTTAGAAACTATTGTTATACCACCATTCTGTACAGTTTATGCAATAAATGATTTCTGATTTCGAAGCTTTTCAGGCCATTTTCAACCGCCTATAACTTTGTTGTGGATAAAACCACAAGCATAAATTTTCAGTAACCATGCAGGCAATGTATGAACATGATATATTGCAAATTTAATTCAATTGGAACCAGTAGTTTAGAAATTATAACTAGTCAAAGTTTCTTAATTTTGTCACCCACTGACTGACCGATCATCAAAGCACTAAGGCACTTCTAGCAGACATAGAAGCTTTAAATTTTAAATACTATTAGTGTTTAATATATAAATCCAGGAAAACTAAAACATATTTGAAAATAACTTAAAGACATTTTTAATAAATAAATGTAATTATGATTTGGACGAATGTTTTAAGGATTAATTATATAATACTAGGTTATTTTTAACGATTGTAAATATAATTATCTAAATGTGGTAATAAGACAAATTGGTCCGCTCCACTCATATTGCCATACCCTTTCAGGGTCATATGTGATGCTTAGTAACTAAATTGTAAGATCATTGTTACATATATGATGCAGTAAATATTGAATATGAATATGAACATATTGCAATTTCGGTCTATTTTTCTTGATGCACCATCTGCATGAATAACTTTGTAATCCTATATAAATATATTGGATTACGAAATTACATTTGCAGTGAATGAATTAGGGTACTTGTATAAGTATAATATAATGGAATAAATGTACGTGGTGTACTATGTACATAGGTACGCGTCATAGAATTGTTGTGGTAGGATCTGTACCGTACAAAGGAATACCAAGTATGGTAGAGTGTCACTGGCATCCAGAGACCCACAATTTCTATTAGATAAAATTCCAAGACCAAAGTTAAAGGAATAAAAGTAGAACTATCTACAAAAAGAAATAACGTGCCATCAAAAACAAAACTTGTAAAAAACCAAGTCTCGCAACTCAGTTGTTCTACCGTAAAAAGTTGTGAGATTCATGGAATTTATTTTTATGGGATAGGTTGGCAAACGAGCAAGCGGCTCACCTGATGGGTAAATGATACCGTCGCCCACGGACATCCGCAATACCAGAGGTCTCGAGGATGCGTTGCCGACTTTTGAGGAAGGATGATAGAAAGGAAGAGATAGAAGGGGTAAAGGTTGGATGGGGAGGGGAAAGGAAAGGGGAATGGAGAGGGAGGAATCAGGCCTCCGGAAACTCCCACAAACCGATGCTATGTTACTTCATGTTATGTGGGAGTGTGGTACTTCCCCGGCCGTGCCGGCCCATTCGGCTGTGGGGTTGCAGCGTGGCACTACCACCGAAATGTAAAACTAAGTCGGTTAATTTATTCAGTCCCTACTTAAGGGACCTTCTGGTCTTAAGTTATTACGTAATTAGCTAATGTAATATCTTAAATCGAAGTGTCGCGGAGCTATTTAAACTCGCCAAAGACCGGGTGAAATATGCGGAGCTGGCAGCCAGCCTTCACTAGTTGGAGAGGCACTAGAAGAAGAAGAAGAATATCTTAAAGTGACCATGTCAATATTAAAAATCGTTTATGTTAAATAAGATAAATTGACTTGGCCATACTACACTTCATGCAAGTGAAATAGGTGTGATGTTATGAGGTCGTTTAAAAAAATAACGTTTTTCTTTAACGTGGAACAGATAATTTTAATCAACACTCGATGTGATAAATCCATCGTATAAAAACAAGAGATTAGTTTGCGAGTTCTTGGTAGTGGCACAGATTACTGAATAAGGTAGTGGTTTATATAAAACAAGATATCACGTGATTTTTTACGTACATTAAAATTTTAGCTTAAAAATTCTCGTGAGTTTGACATATATTTATTTAATATCAAAAAACCGACTTTACTCACGTTGATGACCTTGGTTTCGGGCATGTCCGATGCCCATCCTCAGGGAATTTACTCGGAAAGATCGACCACTAACTACGAATCAGTGGTCGCCGCAAAGTAGGTTTTGATTTTATATATACATGAAAATTATTTTAAGTCAACGAATACATTTCGTACAATCTAATTATTCATTCAAGTCCCCCAGTTTCTAGAAAGTTCGTCTAACCTTTAGTTGCTCTCAATACTAAACTATCATTGGTCAATTGTATTATATGACGCGATATGTGACCAATCAGCGGCCAGTATTCCGTCTGTTAGCTAATCAAACTTTGGCAAACGTTCCAGAAACTGGAGGTTAGTATATAAACTCCATTTTTAATCGACTTCTCAATAGGAGGAGGTTATATTTCGCGTGTATGTATTTTATTTTGTTATGTAATATTGTAATTGATTTAATCGACCCGGTATCTGAGCGGTAAGCGTTTAGTAAACTTTTATAAAACAAAGTGCCGCGAACTATCGACATTTTAAACTCGAAATATTCTAAATACTTTCTACTCAATGAATCGAAATTATTTAAGCATCTAGCTAACGAATACTATTTCTACCGACTTCTAAAAAAAGAAGGAGGTACTCAATTCGACTGTTTTTTTAATATTTGTTACCTCATAACTTTGGATAGGGGGAACTGATTCTCAAAATTCTTTTATCGTTTGAAAGCTGTTGCTTCCCGAGTGGTCCTATTTAAATTTCATCAAATTTAGTTTTGTATTTTTTGAGTTACACTCGAATAACTGAATAGAATGGACGTCGGTATTAATTTTTTCAAATCGTACTTGTTATGTAATGATTAAATTTTAGTTTTTTATTTCTTCTCAACTTTTTAATGTTATATGGCTTATAATACTGTAAACTTTCACTTTTTCTATCTTAAACTGCATTTAAGTTTATTTAATTATAATTTTGACACAATGTGGTGATTTCGATAGTACGATTTTATTCGTTATGTAAGTACTTATTTGCCATCTACGAGGGTTATAACTGTACGTTAAGGCGCGGTCCAATCCTAATTTTAAAACAATTTTCGATGCTTTACATAAAGTTTCGAATTGCTTACCAGAATGGACGACGCAATGCGAAAATTCAATTGAATATGTGCTTATACTTTTTATATTTATTTCGTACAATCAAATGATTTAATTTTAATGATAAAAGAATCCATAGTTAACTAGTAAATTTCATTGGAAATTTGAATATGATACATTTATTGAAATATATTTGCCCATAATTGAATAAAAATGCTTTTTCCCACGAAGCACGTAAGTAAAATTACAAAATTTAGGGAATGTTTCCGATTTTTTTCTATCGAGCCAAGTTTGCTCAATTGTGTATTGGCTCCCGTACTTCATAAGGACGTTTAATCAATTTACACTACGTTTTTTTTCGAACTTCGGTTGTAAGGTTTAAGCGCAGAAAAACAAAGTTTTTACAAAGTCGACTCATGAAATTTGGAACTCATTTCACCCTAAAACGCAAACCATGTTTATTGTTCCATTGGTGAAAACTACTAGGCTTAAACGTATTTAGACTCGTTAAGTTCCATTTTTTCTTAAGTTGCTGTTTGTTTTCCTAACAAAATAAAATAAATCTGTTATCTACTAGTGAAGGTTTCGTAATAATCGGTATTCTAATAATTCTAATAATTCTTCTAATAATAATCTTAATAATTAAATTTTAAAATGAAACAACTATAGTCTATAGTTGGAAACTTGCCTCTCCCCCCATTAATCTAACTAGTCAACAGCTATCGTTGTGCCGTGGTGGTACCGGCTACGAATTGTACCCCCCCTAACTTTTCCCGTGGGTGCCGTAAGAGGCGGCTAAGGGAATATCCGGGAAATGGGCAGCAGCATTTCCCGCAGTCTGCGTCAACATCCACTGCGATCACCAAGACGCCTGCCAAGCGTGGTGCATTAAGGCAAATCCCCCCCATGACAATTAACATTAAACCACGGCCCCCAGTTCCCGGCAGCTCTGCTATCCGTGGCTACGGTAGCGGCCATTGTAACGGTGGAGCAGGGGGTGCGAAGAATCTCCGGCAGAGATCCGGCTACCAATCCCAAAAACGACCCCTGGCCCTGGCAACATACAATACACGCACGCTCAGGACCGACGAAAAAATGGTCGAATTGGAGGAAGAGACGCTCAAGTTACGCTGGGATGTCATGGGATTATCTGAAGTCCGAAGACAGGGACAGGACACGATAATTCTAAATTCCGGCAACTTGTTCTTCCACCGGGAGGGAGACCAACAATCCCAGGGTGGTGTCGGGTTCCTCGTCCGCAAGTCTCTCGTTAACAACGTAGTGAAAGTCGATAGTGTGTCGGCTAGGGTAGCGTTCCTTATACTCAGAATAACCAAACGGTATTCGCTGAAGGTTATACAGGTATACGCACCGACCTCGGCACACTCAGACAATGAAGTAGAAAGTATGTACGAGGATATATCCAGGGCCATGCATACTTCTAAAACCTACTTCACTGTTGTAATGGGAGACTTCAACGCAAAGCTAGGCACAAGGAAACGTGATGAGTTGAGAGTAGGGCCATTTGGATACGGGCAGCGGAACTCGAGGGGACAGCGGCTGGCTGACTTCATGGAGAAGGAGGGACTCTTTATGATGAACTCCTTCTACATGAAGCGGCCATCCAGGAAGTGGACGTGGATGAGTCCCGACGGTTCCACTACGAACGAGATAGACTTCATCATGACGACCAATAAGCGCATATTCAATGACGTCTCTGTGATCAGCAAGGTAAAAACCGGCAGCGATCACCGCATCGTAAGAGGCGCATTGAATATCAATGTCAAGCTTGAGAGGTCACGTCTGGTGAAGTCTACGCTCCGTCCAAATCGTGCCCAAATCCAAAACCCCGAAAAGTTTCAACTTGAACTTCAAAACCGTTTTCAGTGCTTAGCTGAATGCGACACAGTGGATGAGTTGAACAACGGGTTCGTGGAAACTGTCCAAGCGGTTGGGTCCGAATTCTGTGAGACCAAACGCCGCAGGAAAGCTCAAAAACTCTCAAAAGAAACTCTGAAACTAATGGCAGAACGGAGCGAAATGAGACTGCAGTCCGCAGTTGATATGTCGGATTACGGTAAACTCAATAGACGAATTTGGAAGTCCATGCGACACGACTTGCGTGCTTATAATACTGCGCGTATTACGGCAGCAATTGAGCGGAACCAGGGCTCTAAAGTGTTTGCAAAGGATTCGTCTATTGGGCAAAGCCAAATGACAAAACTGAAGACCGAAAATGGCAGTATCGTTTCATCCAAGCCTGAGATTCTGAGAGAGATTGAGAGCTTCTATCGACAGTTATATACCTCGACGCGCGAACCCGTTACTGAAGCAGCTCAGGACACCAGAGCAAAGTTAGTCCGACACTATACCGAAGACATCCCGGACATCAGCCTGTACGAGATTAGAATGGCTCTCAAACAGCTTAAGAACAACAAGGCGCCAGGAGAGGACGGAATTACGACTGAACTTCTGAGAGCGGGTGGTAGACCGATACTTTTAGTCCTCCAGAAGCTATTCAATTCTGTCATCTTCGAAGGCAAAACATCGGAAACGTGGCACAAGAGCATGGTGGTGCTGTTCTTCAAAAAAGGTGATAAAACCTTATTGAAGAATTATAGGCCCATATCGCTCTTGAGCCACGTGTACAAGCTGTTTTCGAGAGTCATCACGAACCGTCTCGCACGCAGGTTTGATGAGTTCCAGCCTCCTGAACAAGCCGGTTTCCGAAGAGGCTTTAGCACCGTAGACCATATTCATACACTACGGCAGATTATACAGAAGACAGAAGAGTATAATCAGCCACTGTGTCTAGCGTTTGTGGATTACGAGAAAGCCTTTGATTCTATCGAGAAGTGGGCCATACTGCAGTCCTTGCAGCGATGCCAAATTGACTATAGGTATATCGAAGCGTTGAAGTGTTTATACAGCAAGGCCACTATGTCAGTCCGATTACAGGACCAGAGTACGGAACAAATTCCATTGCAGAGAGGTGTGAGACAGGGAGACGTCATCTCTCCGAAACTGTTCACTAACGCATTGGAGGATGTTTTCAAACTTTTGGACTGGAAAGGATGTGGCATCAACATTAATGGCGAATACATCACTAACCTTCGTTTTGCCGATGATATAGTTATAATGGCGGAGTCGCTCGAGGATATCGGCACCATGCTCAACGACCTCAGTAGAGTTTCCCAACAGGTTGGTCTTAAGATGAACATGGATAAGACGAAAATCATGTCCAATGTCCATGTTCCACCTATACCGGTAATTGTTGGAAACGATACACTCGAAGTTGTAGACGAGTACGTCTATCTGGGACAGACTGTCCAATTAGGTAGGTCCAACTTCGACAAGGAGGTCGCACGAAGAATCCAGCTCGGATGGGCAGCGTTCGGGAAGCTTCGATCCATCTTTTCGTCCCCAATACCTCAGAGCCTGAAAACCAAGGTTTTCAACCAGTGTGTGTTGCCAGTGATGACTTATGGCACTGAGACGTGGTCCCTTACTGTGGGCCTCATTAACAAGCTTGAAGTCGCTCAACGAGCAATGGAGAGGGCTATGCTTGGGGTTTCCCTGCGTGATAAGATCCGAAATGAGGAGATCCGTAGGAGAACTAAGGTCACCGACATAGCTCTCAAAATTAGCAAGTTGAAGTGGCAATGGGCAGGCCACATCGCTCGCAGAACTGATAACCGATGGGGAAGAAAGGTTCTCGAGTGGCGACCACGCACCGGAAGGCGTAGTGTAGGCAGGCCCCCCACTAGGTGGACCGACGACCTCATAAAAACCGCGGGGAATCGCTGGATGCAGGAAGCGAGTAGCCGGTCCAAGTGGCGTTCTATGGGGGAGGCCTATGTTCAGCAGTGGACGTCTTCCGGCTGATAATGATGATGATGATGACAGCTATCGGGCTGGTGAGCTCGTTCACTCTGCGTAAACGTTTATTACGCAGAGAGGTTTGTTTACAATAACGCTATACGAAGCGTTATTGTAAACAAACCGACCGACGGTAAGCACTTGTGTATGTTGACATTTATGCCATTAAGTCTTGCTTAGCGGTGCTACGCCTTTCTAGTCGAGTCTTGTTTTACAAAACATTGGATCATTGATACAAGAACCGATGGTCAAGGAATCCAGGGCCCATTTTATGTAACAGATGTTGAGGTATACTACCGGAGTCTGTATTTTCTTGCCAAATTTCATCGAAATCGGTAAAGCCGATATTGAGCCGACAAATAGTCGCATAGTCATAGGACGCCCTGTATAAAAATAATATAACTAATATAATAATATAATACACGCATCAAAAAAGTTGGCGATCACTTTGAAAAATTGAAATCATTTTTGTTACGGTAGATTATATTATGATTTCTTCGTCAATAGTTTTTTTTAAAACCAGATAACAGCCGTGTCCGCGTCTGGAGAAGACCAGGAGACCGTGAAAGGCAAAGAACTGCTCACTCGCATAAGCTTATATATTTTTTAAATATAATATTATATATATTTAAGCATTCGTAGCGGAGCTTGACTTGGCGATCTTAACCGATCAACAAGGTAAGCAACACTTGCTGCGGTCAGGACTTGGATGGGTGACCGCTAGTGGCATTATTCAACTGAGCGCTTCCGTGCTTTGGAGGGCACGTTAAGCCGTCGGTCCCAGTTAATTGTCTGAGAACAACAGTCATTAGGCTATGTCGAAGGCCTTCGGGCGGCCTGAAAACTTCGACATGGGTTGGCCACTAACCTATCCACCAAGCCACACTGGACCCGCGTTGTGGATTATAGCCCAACTCCTCTCTCTGAGAGGAAGCTTGAGTCCCAGCAGTGGGAACAAAACGGGCTGAGTATGATGATTATGCTATTATGAGGAATCAATGATAGCTGACGTGACACCAAACGGTGTACTAAAGCAGCTGTCATTCAAAGCCTCATTGTTTTTATCTACAGAGAGAATTGTCCGTCGTCCGTCTTTTGCAACGTATTATTAAATTGAGGGTTAGAGGAAAGCTGCAGAAAGCTTTTTTTACTTTGTAACCTTCACCTCAAGAAATAGCGTCAATGATGTGTGTAGTCTAATCCTCAGAAACGAAATCAGGTTATCTCCTATAAATATTATTAATACGAACATAGTAAATAAGTACTAAAAGTCCTACGTAGGTACTTAGGTAGGTACTTAAAGTCCTTCAGAAACTCTTTAATACCGTCCTACTCGAAGGTTCAACACCAGAAGCATGGAACAAAAGCGTGGTGGTGCTGTTCTTCAAGAAAGGTGACAACACTTTACTTGTTATATGCCATGTTTATAAGCTGTTTTCGAAGGTCATAACGAACCGTCTCAGTCGCAGGTTTGCTGGATTCCAGCTTCTGGAACAAGCCGGTTTCCGAAAAGCCTATAGTACCATAGACCACATCCACACGCTTCGGCAAGTTATACAGAAGACCGAAGAGTATAACTTGCCTCTTTGTTTAGCGTTTGTGGACTATGAGAAGGCCTTTGATTCGATCGAGACGTGGGCAGTGCTTGAATCTCTCCAGCGGTGCCGTATTGACTATCGGTATATTGAAGTACTGAAGTGTTTGTACAAAAACGCCAACATGTCAATCCGAGTACAGGAGCAGAGTTCGAAGGCAATTCCATTGCAAAGAAGCCTGAGACAGGGAGACGTTATATCTCCAAAACTGTTCACCGCTGCATTGGAAGACAGCTTCAAGCTCTTGGAATGGCAAGGACTTGGCATCAATATCAACAGCGAGTACATCACTCATCTTCGTTTTGCCTACGATATTGTAGTTATGGCAGAATCCATGGAAGACCTCAGTACAATGCTCGAACGCCTCCATCGAGTTTCCCAACGGGTAGGTCTTAAGATGAACATGGATAAGACGAAAATTATGTCTAATACCCATGTTGTACCTACCCCAATATCAGTTGGGAACTCAGTTCTCGAAGTTGTTGACGAATACATGTACCTGGGATATACAGTCAAACTAGGCAGATCCGAATTCGAGAAAGAGGTCAATCGTCGAATCCAACTCGGCTGGGCAGCTTTCCGGAAATTTCGCGAAGTCTTCTCGTCAAAAATTCCTCAGTGTCTCAAGACAAGAGTCTTCGACCAATGTGTGATACCAGTAGTGATTTATGGCACTGAAACGTGGTCTCTTTCTATAGGCTTCATAGATAAGCTCAAAGTCGCACAACGAGCTATGGAGAGGGCTATGCTCGGGGTTTCTCTACGTGATCGAATCAGAAATGAGGAGATCCGTAGAAGAACGAAAGTCACCAACATAGCACAGAAGATTAGCCAGTTAAAGTGGCAGTGAGCAGGGCTCATATCACGCTGACCAGATGGCCGAGGGGCCTGAAGGTTCTGGAATGGAGACCATGGACCGGCAAGCGCAGCGTAGGTCGTCCACCGACACGGTGGACAGACGACCTGATAAAGGTCGCAGGACGCTTCCAACCGGTCCTTTTGGAAAATTATGGGAGAGGCGTAAGTTCAGCAAAGGATGTCCTACGGCTGAGATGATGATGATGATGATGATGATGATGAAGTAAGTACAAATTTTGGTATGGAGATTAGCTTATACCTGGGATTAAGATATAAACTCCTTTTTATTCAAAAAGGGTTCATTTTTATATCAATCATTTTTTTATATCAATCGGCAGAGCCAAGGGCGTTGTCAGAATCTATTACGAGTATGTCTAAATTTAATTTTACCTTTAGATACTTGGTACAGTTTTCGCATTTTCTTGTCGTAATAGCTGACTGATGATCTGAATAATCATTTACCTCCTGATATTTAATTTGTATAGGCCTGAATTAGCTTACCTTAAATTTGCCGACGATATCGTGGTCATGGCAGAATCTATAGAAAACTTACCGAAGAGTTTGAAGGCCTCAATAAAATTGGTAACGTGGCCTACGTTGAAAAATTTTATTGAGGCCTTCAAACTCTTCGGTTAAGGCGCTAGGCAGACGACGGTGCGGGCCGGGGTGGTCAATTTTACCGCGAACGATAGCGCAAAGGGAATCCTATACTACCAACGCACACGGAGGGCAAAAAGACCGCGCCGCGTCGCGCCGCCAGTGCCCGCTGGACGCTGGCGGCATATCCGTGCTACGTAGAGGCGAGGGCAGCCGCGGGCAGACGCGGTCAAAAAGACCGCCCCGCCCCGTCGTCTGCATAGCGCCTAAGATGAACATGGACAAGACAAAGATGAGGTCAAATGTCCATGACGTGCCTACCCCAGTATCAGTTTAGAACTCAGTTTATGAAGTTGTTGACTTAAATGTTTTCTGAAACTTTGGAAAGCCTTCTCAAGACAGTCTTTGACCCGTGTGTGTTATCAGTGATGACCTATCGCACTGAAATTTAGTCTCTTACTATGGGCCTCAAAAGTAACCTCAAAGTCGCTATAGAGATCAGAAACGACCTATAGAGAGGGCTCGGCATTCTCAGGGTATAGTCATTATCTACGTGGTCAAATCAGAAAGAGAAGATCCGTAGATAAAGGAAAGTAACCGACATAGCCCAAAGGATAAGCCAGTTGATGTAACAGTGGGCAGGGCATATATCAGGCATCCAAAGCAGCAATGTGGACGGAAGGTTCTGGATTGAAGACCACGGATCGACAAGCGCAGCGTAGCTCGTCTAACGACAAGGTGGATAGACGACCTGCAGGCCTATTATGTATCTCAGTTGCTAACAAATATTGATTGAAATCATGAAAAATGGCGGCTCTATGCCAGTTTTGACAAATCGAGTAAGCAAAAATTTTTGTAAATTGGTGACTGGAGCTGACAAAAGTGAAATAGAGCCGCCATATTTAAAATTTCAATCAACATTTGTTAGCAACTGATACACATCATAGCCCTGCTGGTAAAGGTTGCAGGACAACGTTGGATGCAGGTTGCTTCCAACCAGTCCTTTTGGAAATTTATGGGGAAGGCTGCGTGCAGCAATGGACGTTCTGCAGCTGAAATGATTTTGATGATGTATAGTCTAAAACTGACTGTAATTAAAGTGCGTTATATAAATCGGCTTATTCCTGAAATCCCCTTAATAGATCCCCTGCGAAGGTCAACCCTATCAACAAGTACAGAACTTTTTGAGGTAAACACAGCATGCTTTTACTAAGATGCTCTTATACGATAAATAAATGATACATATCGAGACGCCGAGACAGATATGATAAATTGGGAACAGGGTTTCCTAATTTAGCTTTGATACCATATAAAAGCAAACCTTACGTTTATAGTTCTCGTTTCAAACTCGATATGGCATATCAACGTACAATACAATTATTTTTAAAATTCACTAAACTCTATGTTGGAAATTTTAATTACTCTAATTATTAACATTATTTTAATGAACCCTAACCCCTTACCGTCCAACGTTGCCGATAAACTCACTCAATTAGTCTCCCTTTCCCAAAAAGAATATGTAACAGTGGTTTATAAATAAGACAACAGTCTTATTTTCGTTCCTAGAAATAACTTATGTAAAGCGATATCTTTTTCTATACTTACAATAGATACGTCTTGTGTTCTCAAAGAGTTCCAACCATATTAATACGGTTATATGAGAAATGAAATACTTCAAAAGGCTGATTCTTGGTTTGTAACAAGATATTTTCCTAAATTACTCTTGGTTTATTGCTCACTTTTTGGTCACTTTCGAAAAACAAATTTATCAAAAAATCGAACCGACTTCTACAGTAAAAAGTTTGAAATAACTTGTTGAAGTCGGTAGAATGATAAGAATGATAGTTTGAAAGTACACTTTTTCGCACTACTTACGGGATACACCGTCAATGATGATATCATCAAGATAAATCAACACTTTCGAGTTTTTGAGTATAACTCAAAAACCGCTTAACCGAATTTGATGAAATGTATATGAGACTACCACGAAAGTATACTCTATTAAACAAAAAAATAATCATCAAAATCGGTTCATAAACGACGAAGTTATCCGCGATAACACATTAAAAAAATATTCTATACGGTTGAATTGATAAACATCCTTTTTTGAAGTCGGTTAAAAATATAAATTAAAGTATTTTTCAATTGTAAATAACTTTACCTGCATGGTTTCCAGCTGAACCAGCTTCCATCTATAGTATTCCCGAACCGATACAACTTAGGATCCATTTTTAATATGAAAAACGGGATTTACTCACGTACAAAAAGTCAGATCTTTCCGACTATAGTTTCAACCACATCCGGTGGTGTTTTTCAAGAAGACTGCAGAACGCTCGCGTCTTACCTCGCACAGTACGAGGCAAGACGCAATAGCTGACTTTTAGTACGTGAGTAAATCCCGTTTTTCATATTAAAAATGTGTACAAACCACGTTAGTTTTCATAATAAAACTTAGGTCCTTCAAGAAATGAGCATGTTGCATCCTAGAGACCTTTGGTGTAAGAAATGTCCGTGGGTGATGGTTATCACGTACCACTAGGCTATCTACTCGTTTGCTTACCACTTTATTACAAGAAATTGCCCCAATGCAGCAGAAGCTATTCTTAAAGCTAATTTCACGAACGAAGTACCTAGTTTTTCTTTTGAATATACTTCAACTGTCGAAATAATAAAAACATTCAAAAGCTTAAATATAAAGACTACTGAAGACTTATGGGGAATGTCAGTAAAAATTGTAGAGCCAATTATTAGTTTTATGGGTCCTATATGGTTTTTGGCCCGCTTATTTAATCTTTGTGTAGATAGAGGTACCTTTCCTAATTTAATGAAATATAGTAGAATCACTCCAATTTTTAAGGCTGGAGAGAAAACAGACCCCTCAAATTATAGACCAGTATCTATACTACCAATTTTGAGTAAGATCTTTGAAAAAATTATGCTCAAACAACTTTTGGCGCACTTCAACGAGCATTCAATACTGCACGAAAACAGTTCGGCTTCACGAAAACAAGATCAACTAAGGATGCCGGTGTGAAGTTAATGACGTATGTCTTGGGACAAAAGGCTTGGGAGAGCTCACATGATGCTATTGGTGTTTTTTGTGATCTCTCTAAAGCATTTGATTGTGTGGAACACCGTATACTGATTCGAAAGCTTTTTCATTATGGTATTCGTGGAGCTGCGCTTGATGTCATCGAGTCATATTTATCTGACAGGATGCAAAAGGTTGGCATACATGGTGTAACATCTTCAGGATCTATAATTAAAATGGGAATTCCACAAGGGTCCATTTTAGGGCCTTTTTTGTTCTTAGTTTACATTAACAACTTGCCACTTATGGCCAAGGATCTTTGTGTTATTGTTTTATTTGCGGATGACACATCTCTAATTTTTAAAGTAGATAGGAAAGATAGCACACTAATTCAAGTAAACAATGCTCTATCTAGTATCTCTAAATGGTTCTAAACTAATAATTTACTTCTGAATTCAAAAAAGACAAAATGTTTGAAGTTTTCTTTGCCTACTGTTCCATATTTGGAGTCCAACGTTACGCTTGATGGAGTTAAACTCGTAATGGACAAGGAAACAGTCTTCCTAGGCATTAAAATTGACGCAAAATTACAATGGGGTCCTCATATAAATGCCCTGTCTGGGAGACTCAGTTCTGCTGCATATGCAGTACGTAAAATAAGAGAGCTAACAGATGCTTCTACGGCGCGGTTAGTGTATTTTGCATATTTCCACAGCGTAATGTCATATGGGATATTGCTATGGGGTTCAGCGGCTGATATAGAGACCATATTTATCCTTCAGAAACGTGCTATTAGAGCTATATACGAAATGGGTCCCGTGAATCTTTGAGAGATTTATTTAAAGAAATCAATATATTAACGTTGCCTTAATATGTATTTGATAATATCCATAAGGAAGGCCTTATATGTATTTGAAAATATAATGCATGTTCGTAAAAATTTACATAAATATAAGTTAAATAGTGATCACCACACTTTTAATACCAGAAATACAAGTAGGATAGCTGTACCTAGTTTTAGACTTGCGAAGACTAATAAGTCATTCCTAGGAACTTGTGTGCGTTTTTACAAAAAAATCCCAAAGCACATAACTGAGCTCACAGAGGGCAAATTTAAGTTGACTGTTAAAAACGTTTTAATAAAAAAAGCTTACTATAAAGTTCGACATTATATAGAAGATAAAGATGCTTGGTATACTCCACTTCTGGCAAGCTGTCTCTCTGCCACCCATAAAATGTAATATTTGTAGTACCTAAGTAGAAACATTGTAAACATCCATATAAAAAGAATGGCCCCGAGTTTCTTGCCGCTTCTTCTCGGTGGGTTCTATATATTTTGGAACGCGACGGTAGAGTCTTTAAAGTACATTATAATGAAAAGTTGACGTTCATAAGTGCGTCTTTGATGCCTAAATTGAATAAATCATTTTGACTTTGACTTTGACTTTGTGCACCTGACCTCGTGACGTCATATCGGCGGTCTGGGTACGGTGTGAAAAAAAGTTTTTTCGAGAAATGTGGAGGTAAAAAAAAATTACTAAACTTTTCAAATTAATTTATTATTGATGAAGGGTTTGTTATTAAAAAACAATAATTTTGATCACAAAAACATTTATTATTAAACTCAGTCACTATAAATTATTGACTCTATGCCTGACATTGTATCTTCCTCACTCTCACTTTCTGAACTCTCCGAACTGTCTTCCCCTAGTGATATTAAAAGTTGTGTGATGTTGTCATCTGCTAGATGATCCTTTTCCCAGTATTCTCGCTGTAGTCTCTCCACGTGATTCACTTCTTTTTTCCAGTCAGCTGGCGTAATTGACTTAATCGCATCTTTTGTAAGTTGTTCTATTTGGTTTTTTTGTTGTTTTTCCCATGACTTCAGTTTAACAGCTACAACAATTTTAATAACAACCAAACCAGTCCAAACTTAACAGTAAACAGTCTAAACTTAACAATAAATATTAAAAAAACAAAACAACAACAAAGCGAAAATATCAAAATTATCGGGACGTGTATCGGCAACGAAGATGCTAACCGTACTGTCGCACCGTGGAGTGCGCGGAGAGGTGACAGGGGAAGCGGGAGAGGCGCCGCATTCCAGCGAGGTGCACAGATATTCTGACCGTGTTGTAATTTAAAACTTCCTCCGTATTGGATATGGTTACTGTGATCCCTGCAGGATCTACACTTTGAATCGAGATAAAAGTCAATATCATTATCTCGGAACAAATAATCTCACTCCAAATTTCATTCAAATCGATCCAGCCGTTTTCGCGTGATTGACTAACGAACACCTAAAAAACAAACAATAGGTATAAAACTTTCATATCTATAGTATCAGTGTGATAGAAGTATTTATTATAAAAAACGTTTACTCATTCTGGCAATATGTGTTCACAACAGCCGTGCGAGTCTCTAATGATTCGTCGATGCGTTCGTTGACGAGCTCATCCATGTCAAATACTTTATGAGATATCGCCCCGTACATAAGGTTGATTTTCCAACGTTTCTTGTCATCTCGTCATTTGTTTCACGGATGTTAAGGCCAGTAAAAATAGAATTTAACTTTGCACTAAATTTCCGATCCAAATTTTATTTTTTATAAGGTTTAGGATCACTTACTAAGCATAAAATCAATAACTCTTGAAATATTAGATTAATCAATAAAATGCATCATTCTATTCTTAAAGATCAGTTTATTCTCTACAACTTTTGTTTCAAACTTTTTTTCTAATGTGCATACTTTTAGAGCTATAAGACGTTTAATGTTGGACTAACGGGCGTAAAGTTGAAAATTTCAAGATACGCATAAGAATTAATAGTACAAATGTTTATGTAGTTAACAATAAAATTAATAGTTCAATTACTTACCTGCAATAGTAACGAACTTTTCTGTATTTTATTTTATATTTCGCACAACTAAAAAATAGTTAGTAATTATAATTAATTATGTTATGGTCAAATGCTCTCATAAAATGAAAGAAAACAAAAGGGGAATATTTTTAGAAAAAATATTCAAAATTAATTTTTTTAAAAAACCAAACAAATAAAACAATTTTTTTTATTAAATTCTCGACCAAAAGGAGGCGGCGAAAATCCAATTATATTGGATGTTTCCTCTTCATCTTTGTTACCCTCTTCGCAAGAATACAAAGAGGACTGTAAAGCCTCGATGAATTCCTCGTTCACGTGGTCGAACTCGTCAACAACGAAAATCACAGTGTAATCTAAACCTGCATTACCTGCTATAGAAAAAAACCTTTGGACTGCCGCGTCACCTGCCGAGCGTCGGCATTTCTACATTAAACGTCCTATAACTCAAAAAGGTATGGACATTAGAAAAAAAAGTTATAAACAAAAGTTGAAAATAAAGTGATCTTTAAGAATGGAATGATGCATTTTATTGATTAATCTAATATTTCCAGAGTTATTGGCCGCGATAGAAAAATCGGTTCATTAAATGGATCATAAATCGTAAACGGTAAGTTTTACAAAAAAGTTTACTGGGAACAAAAGATGCTAAATTTTATGTTCTATAATAATAGTCTCTATGACTTTTGCGCTAAAGTGCATTGTTTCCGAGATATCGGCCGAAAACATTTTTTCAAGATGACGATTGTGGCGTCACCTGGATCTGTCAGCATTTTGTGATTTTATGCTCAGTAAGTGATCTTAAACCTTATAAGAAATAAAATTTGGATTGGAAATTTAGAGCAAAATTGACCCAAAAAAACGTCTATTTTTACTGTCCTAGTTGTCAAAGATGCAACGATGTTTGAATTGCACGCCAGATCAATAACAAACGCGCTACAAAAAGAATACAAATAGAGCTACGACACTTACGTTAGCTGCGCAACTCGTAATTTGAGTTAGTTCCTAGGCCGTAGCAGAAACAATAAGCTGAAAAAAGTGTTCGTATCATAAGCGTCAACATGTCACGCTTCGGCGTACAAGCTATGAGTTGTCAGTGTCACAGTTGCCCTAGATACATGACAGTTTGTACTGTTGCACGTGAACGACACGTTACGTCACACTTATGCAGCTATTTGTGATAGGGTCATCTGTTTCGAAAGGTACTCGTATCAGTTATCACGTAAAATTCTCAAATCTATGCTTTTTTATTTTATAATTAGTGAATAATATATTTCAAAATCATACTACTGGTGCCAGTGGTAGTAGCTGCCACTTAAGGTGTTACGAACAGATACGACTTGGGAGCCTTCAAGAAGAGCCTATTTCTTCTCAAAAGGTTGGCAACGCATCCTCGAGACCTCTGGTATTGTAGATGTCCGTGGGCGACGCTGATCACTTACCATCAGGAGAGCCGCCTGCTCGTTTGCCAACCTATACCCCATGAAAAAACTAGGCATGCCATGTGATTGCTAAATCCAAACATACACGGTTCAACCTAATTGAATCACTTGCGAATGGAGCGGAAATGAAAGAAATACTGTTTGCACAGAATCTGTAAAGTGAACTGTTCCATACGTCATATGCTTCGAAAAATGTCATCGAATGAGATCATGCGTTTTAGGTGCATTAATATCATCATCATCATCATCATCATCATCATCTCAGCCATAAGATGTCCACTGACGAACATATGCCTCCCCCATAATTTCCCAATTCCCATTCCAGAACCTTCCGGCCCCATCGGCCATCTGCTCTGCGAGTTGTGTGCCCTGCCGACTGCCACTTTAACTGGCTAATCTTCTGGGCTATGTCGGTGACTTTCGTTCTTCCCCCGAGAAACCCCGAGTATAGCCCTCTCCATAGCTCGTTGTGCGACTTTGAGCTTATCTATGAGGCCCATAGTAAGAGACCACGTTTCAGTGCCATAAGTCATCACTGATAACACACTTGGTCGAAGACTTTTGCCTTGAGGCACTGAGGTATTTTAGACGAGATAACTTCGCGAAATTTCCGGAACGCTGCCCAGCCGAGTTGGATTCGACGATTGACCTCTTTCTCGAATTTGGCGCTACATACTTTGACTGTCTGTCCCAGGTAGATGTATTCGTCAACAACTTCGAGAACCGAGTTCCCAACTGATATTGGGATAGGCACAACAAGGCAAGGGCATTAGACATAATTTTCGTCTTGTCCATGTTCATCTTAAGGCCTACCCGTTGGAAAATTCGATGGAGGCCTACGAGCATTGTACTGAGGTCTTCCATGGATTCTGATGACTACAATATCGTCGGCAAATCGAAGGTAAGTGATGTGCTCGCCGTTGATATTGATGCCAAGTCCTTGCCATTCCAAGAGCTTGAAGGCGTCTTCCAATGCAGCGGTGAACAGCTTCGGAGATATAACGTCTCCCTGCCTCACGCCTCTTTGCAATGGAATTGCCTTCGAACTCTGCTCCTGTACTCGGACTGACGTGTAGGCGTTTTTGTACAAACACTTCAGTACTTCAATATACCGATAGTCAATACGGCACCACTGGAGAGACTCGAGCACTGCCCACGTCTCGATCGAATCAAAGGCCTTCTCATGGTCCACAAACGCTAAACAAAGTGGCAAGTTATACTTTTCGGTCTTCTGTATAACTTGCCGTAGCGTGTGGATGTGGTCTATGGTACTATATCCTTTTCGGAAACCGGCTTGTTCCGGAGGCTGGAATTCACCAAACCTGCGACTGAGCCGGTTCGTTATGACCTTCGAAAACAGCTTATAAACCTGGCTCAAAAGCGAGATGTGTCTGTAATTCTTAAGTAAAGTGTTGTCACCTTTCTTGAAGAACAGCACCACCACGCTTTTGTTCCATGCTTCTGGCGTTGAACCTTCGAGTAAGACGGTATTAAAGAGCTTCTGAAGGACTTTAAGTACCGGTGTTCACACACCAACACGCTTTCAGAAGCTCAGATGTGATACCGTCGTCACCAGGCATTAATATGTGATCATTTAAAAAGAATAAGAGAAGAAAAGGAAGCTAAGAACACGTCGTTGTTGGTGGGTGTGACCATGGGTATTAACTTTCTTGCCACCTTCTTGCTTCTTTGCTTCTTACACCAAGACTAAGCGAGCGAAGCCGCTGACGGGTCAGCTAGTATAGTATACTATGTTTGTTCTCTGTTTCACTTTGGTTTTAGAATATGTTAGGATACACTAGCCATCAATCAAGGATAGGTACGTTATGTAGCAACCGGCTAGCAATTTAGGTTGTTAATATTTTTTTTACCAAAAATAGAAAGTGTGAAAACTAAAAAGTGTGAAATAACTTGTTGAAGTAGGTGCCATGATAGTTCCAAAGTAGGTACCTATTATCACAATATTGTGCGCATGGTACCCACTTCGACAAATTATTTCACACTTTTTGGTATTGAAGTCGGTTCCATTTTTTGGTAACATCATTTTTTTACTTTGTTTAGTGGCCCTCTACAGGATCGATTGTCATTGATGATATCATAAAGATAAATCAACACTTTTCAGTGTTTGGAATGTAACTCAAAAAATGCTCTACCGAATTCGGTCAAGCTGTTTTTGAGTTACACTCCGAGAACTGAATAAAATGGAAGTCGGTATAAAAATTTTCAATTTGTACTTGTAAATAATTACGTCTAACTTTATTATACATTTTATTTAATACAAAATTGAATTTCGCTTTAACATAACAATAATACAAACGGGATTCGAGTTTAAATAGTAGGTGCCTCGCTGTGGCCGCGCACTCGACGATCGCAGTGGCTAACGATCACTTCAGTGCCGACGTTCTTTGTGTAGACAAATCTCGACCTTATTGTGTATTCATTTTTATACTAGACGACACAAATGGGAAGTATTTATATAGTGTTAAAAACAACTCACATATTTGTGAAATAAAACTCTGTATAGACAAAGTACTTAGACCGCGCGGCCCTGAGTTATTAATGGGGGATCTCAATAATCTATCTATCCACAATTCAAAAAGCTCCAAGGGTGGAAGTGTTAAGGGGCATTACGCCGGTAGTAGCGCCGTGGTGAAACCGCAGTACACCTCTCAACATCCTTCAACCATCCACACCAACGTTGCCCCTTTTGTCACCATTGATGGTGGCTCTTATGGGGGGCCCGTTTAGTGGGTGGCTAGTCACCACCTGCCTAAATATTATGAAATGTGACTGAAATTGGCAGGTGTAGTAATCTTATCCATAGCCATCTATTTTCCTTACATGTATAAGTTCGTATCTCTATTCGTATATCTTCGTATAAGAACCTTGTTATTTAAACCATTTTTGTAATAGATAAACCAAGTCACCGTCATCCCAAATTCTGTTTTTTATACTTTGTATTTTTATACCAAACAGCCTATAAGTGTTGGCTACAGCCCCGCTTATGGCTTTGTGAATGACCGGATCGAATAAGTGATAAAATATATATATATATATATATATATATATATATATACTTAAAAAAAATATTTCGTTTATATACATACATGTAATTTATATATGGTCACGCTATAACTTGAGAACGGATGGAACAAACTCGCAAATTATTTGTTGTGTTAATTATTGTCAGGAGAAGGTTTTTAAGAAGGAAAAACCAAGAAAAGATGCGAAGATCTAGAACAGTGGTTCCTAACCTTTTTCGTCTGGCTACCCCTATGACCTACCAGGAAAACGTGTATGTCCCCCCTATAAAACGTTATCGAATAAGAAAACCGAAGGGTTAACTACCCCCAGGTTAAGAACCAATGATCTAGAAGATCTACGCGAACGAAGTCGCGGGCAGTCGCTAGTATCCAGATAATATTCGCCTTGGACTTATAATAGACAATTCGAATAATGTTAGAGACCTAATGTGATTTATGCCGTGCTGTGTGCACATGAACATTACCGCTTAAATGGTTTAATGATTTTATAGGAGATTTATCCAATTATAACAACTTCGCTCTGTTAGAGTAATCAAATTTATATAAAACAGGTTGTTTATATGATTCGTTAAGTAATCTACCTACACTAATATTATAAAGAAAAAAGATTTTTTTGTTTGCTTGTTTTTTTGTTTGTTTGTTTGATATGAATAGGCTCCGAAACTACTGGACCGATTAGAAAACTTCTTTCACCATTAGAATCCTATATTATCCCTGATAGGACATAGGAGATTTGCACTAATTATTTTGTCTTTGCTGTGCCCAAGCATATTACGCTTTTTCACCCGCGTGGTGAAGGATGATGATGATGATGATGAAAAGTATCCTATGTGTTAATTCAGCGCCTCATCTACCTTCATACCAACTCTCATCAAAATTGGCCTAACCGTTTAAGCGTGAAAGAGGAACAAACATCCGCATACATCCATCCATCCATCCATCCATCCATCCATACATCCATCTAAACTTTCACTTTATAATATTAGTGGGATTAAGCAATTGCGTTTGACCATGTACATATTTTGACATTTTGGTATAAAGGTAGAAGATATGGCCTTGGAGAAGATAATAAGCTGCTCGAAATACTACCTAAGTACCTCGAAATAGTACCTAAGTAAATATATTGTAAAAACATCTATATAAAAAGAATGGCCCCGAGTTTCTTGCCGCTTCTTCTCGGTAGGCTCTATATATTTTGGAACGCGGCGGTAGTCTTTAAAGTACATTATAATGAAAAAATGACGTTCATAAGTGCGTCTTTGATGCCTAAACTGAATAAATGATTTTGACTTTGACTTTGACTTTACTAATCTTGCGCAGACGTAGTCGCGGGCACCAGCTAGTTTTGTTATATTCTCACAGACATTGATATAAACATAATAATGTAAACAGATCTGAGACTTTACTTACTTTTGTAGCTGTATCGGTGAACTCTGCAGTGGCTAATGATCACTAGAGCGCCATTGTGCTTTGTGCAAACGAACCCTGGCACCATCGTATTGTTATATCCGTCTAGACAGTAATAATGGAGGGGATTTCTTAGTGTATTTGTATAAGGATCCTAGTTAATGCCCGTGACTTTAAATATATTTTAAAGTAATTATATACAAAATAAAAGTATTTTTCTTAAAGATCATTTTAAGTATACTTGTATTTCCGAACCGATACGACTTGGGAACTTTCAAGAAGAGAGCGTATTTCTTCCTGAAAGGCCGGCAACTTATCCTGGAGACCTTTAGTATTGCGGATGTTAATAGTAGTTTATGCAACTGTCATATAATACCTAATTATATGCAGTCGCATACACTATTTTATTTAATCACATGACATTTTTGCTACTTAAGTTTTATCCAACAAAATATTACTCAAATTCGTATGTACGAAATAGCGCCAAAATGGAAAAAAGTCTTCTTCTTCTTCTTATTTGTGTGGCTTGTGCGGCGTAACCACAATTTTGCCAATATCAGTGGAAAAAGTCTGATATTGGTCTATTGGCTCGGAACCAGCGCGCTCACCACAGATAATGTGTACTTAAATTGAATTGAAACCTCCTTGCTCGGGACACATTGTACTTTAATAATTAAAAAATTGTTTTAAAGCATTGTTTTGTTAGGAGAATAATGCTTTAATTTAATTTTTAATTTTCTTAAGGAAGTATATAAATAAAATATGCCAATAAAAGTCTGTATTTTATTTCATAATTAGAATATTACCGAATGAGATTATATAAAGGTCATTTAAAGTATACTCATATTTCCGAACCGATACGATTTGGGAACCTTCAAGAAGAGGGCCTGAAATATTGCGGATGTCCTTGGGCGACGGTGATCATTTACCATCAGATGAGCCGCCTGCTCGTTTGCCAACCTCATCATCATCATGAAGGCCTCCTTGTACTCCAGTCTTAGATGTAGACCTCTTCCATTTTTTTCCATTCTTGGCGATCTTCTGTCCGGTGCATCCAGCCCTGGCCTGCGTGTCGCCTGATGTCTAACATGTCGTCATCGTTTGCCAACCTATCCCATAAAAAGACTTCGTACACATGGAATAAGTTTATCGTGATCCCTCAGAAAGAACCCGGTATCAGGATAAATAGCACCCTACGTATTATTACTAGAAAATTATAAATTAACTTCATTTCGTTGTCGGCTTTGTAGCTCAGTCGGTAGAGACTGTGCCTTCGAAGCGTGAAGTCCCAGATTATCTCCATGACTGGAGCAAATATTAGTGTGTTAAGCTGAAGTGATCATTTTCAAATGTGGTTGCCTGCCGCGAATCCTAGAGAAACACATGGAGCCTCAGCTTCTCTAGCGCGGATGGGTTACATTATTGATGAATATGGAACAACTTTTTAGTTATACCGAAAACTTATATTTATATAAGTTCAGCGTTCTGGAAACTTCACGAAGTCTTCTCGTCAAAAATGCCCCAGTGCCTCAAGACATGAGCCTTTGACCAATGTGTGTTACCAGTGATGACTTATGCAGCATGATGCAGGCCGCTTCCAACCGGTCCTTTTAGAAAATTATGGGGGAGGCATATGTTGAGCAGTGGACGTCCTACGGCTGATGATGATGATGATAATATTTATATTAAAATAGTTGATACATGTCTTCGTTTATGCATGCTGTGCTTACTTTAACAGGTAACACATATAGTTAAATTTGAAAAATAAAAGTTCATTTGTTATAATGTAGTTGTGCAGTTGTGTATGTAGTTATTAACATGAAGATTTTTTTTTAAATAAAAAAAAGGATGGAGCACGAGTAAAATTTTTTATCTGTGTTCTAGTGTATGAAGACCAATCATTCCCGTAACAAATAAAGCAATGAACATACCCGTACATTAGTGAGTATAGCCTTTAATAAATGTTTCTGGCAAACGCAAAAAATTCTGAGTATGGATGTATGGATGTGTGGATTTTTGTAACACTTGCACGTTCAAACGGCGGGGACAATTTATATGAAATTCGGTGTGGAGGTAGATGAGGCGCTGGATTAATGCAAAGGATACTTTTCATCATCATCATGATTATCCATTACTAAGCGGGTGAAATGCGTAATAGGTATGCTTGGGCACAGCATAGACAAAATAATAAAATCTCCGCCTACCTCAAGATCGTAATTATGACAGTTCTGTCAAAGTTTGTGTCAGTTTCTGATAGCTTAGTCAAAAGCACGCTATCATTTTGCTCGATACACTAGACGTATGCTCGGCTACCGTCAAGGGTGATGAACTGTAATGGCAGTTTTTTCCCATGGTGATTAATTTTATATTTAATTTTGTATGTACGTAGGTAAGTACTGTATTTAATTATTAGTTTTTACTGATTGATTTATTAAGTATTGAAATTTACTCATACAATACTATTATAGCAATTGCGTTTGACCACGTAAATATTTTATGACATTTTGGTATAATAAGCTAGTCAAAGTACTAATCCTGCTCAGACGAAGTCGAGGGCACCAGCTAGTATAATATATAGTAAGTACTTCAAGGCATATCTAAAGCGAAACAAGAGAAGGAAAAACATTGATTTAATTTAGTTCTCAAGTCTACGCGTATTATTTTTGACCAAGCGTAACTTTTTTTAGGTCATTGGATTTGGACGATTCTTTTTTATTGGATAGTTTGGGATCAACTTGGGTTAGTTCCAAGTTGATCCAAACTCTTTGGTTTTGCTCAATAATAATAAAGGTGTTCGAGTATACAGGTTATGTTAAAGGTTAAGACGATACTGTAGGCCGATGGTCACAATACGATATGGGACAACAACATCCACACAAAGGTCTTCAGGTCCCAAATTAGGCAGAGCCTGTACTGTGGTAACCTGATGACTGATATACATACTTAAATACATATACACACCCAGACACAGATCAAACAGACATGTTCATGCACACAAATGTTTGACCTGTCCGGGGATCGAACCCGGGACCAGCGGCTCAGAAGGCAGGGGTGCTACCAACTGCGCCAACCGGCCTGTCAGATAATTACTTGTAATACTACTAGCTGCGCTGGCCTATCTATCTATACTAATATTATAAAGAGGAAATATTTGTATGTAAGTATGTTTGTAACGAATTGGCTCAAAAAGTACTGGACCGATTACAAAAAATCTTACACCATTAGAAAGCTACGTTCACCCTGAGTAACATAGGCTATAAAAATGCATCATCATCATCATCATCCATCACCGCGCGGGTGAAACGGAGAGCAGCTAGTTCCTAATATAGGAATATTATTATTAACCGTTTGAAACACTGTTTTGAACGTGTGTTTTACATCTTGTTTTAGTCATGCCAACGCTGTCAATGATGGCATTCTGTTATAGGAATCGTTATATTGAGAGCCAAAGAGAAAAGTCATAGACTCCCTTAGAATTTAATACTTTCTTCAGGAACGAAGCTTTAAGAAGCTTGAAGGAAGTCATTCATTTGCAAAATTTCAGGTCATTAATGTAAGTTAATCTTACCGCGGTTTTATGGAAACTTTATTCATAGTGCGACAAAATGTCTTCAGGGCATTAAATCGCATTGGTAAATCTATATCTATATCTATATTTGTACCTACAAAAATGAACCCCTATTTCTCCTGGTCACGATATAGCTTGAGAACGGATGGAACAATCTCGCTAATTCTTTTTTTTGAGATAATTATTGTCAGGAGAAAGTTACGAGGGTCATTTGAAAAGGTGGTTACTGTCTACTAACATGGTTAAAGTCATTGGTTTTTTTTATAACTACCCTCATTTTGTAGTTACATTATTTAGCAACAAGTATGCACAGTTTAGTTTATTCACAGTAACTCATTGTTCGTTTACACGTGATACCGTAAGTCAAGTCAGAGCTATTTTTGAAAATGGATAAAATTGAACATCGTGCAGTGATAAAATACCTGAATTTGAAAGGTTTAACTCCAAAAGCTATACATGAAGACATGTCTGCTACTTTGGGTGAGTCCGCTCCTTCGTATGCGACTGTTAAAAACTGGGTGGCAGAGTTTAAACGTGGTCGTGAGACCATTCAAGATGAGCCCCGTAGTGGCCTGCCTTCGACTGCTTCCACTGATCAAAACAAAGAAAAAATCTGTGATAATAATTTTATCTGATCGAAGATTGACTGTCGAGGAGAAAGCTAAGACTGTAGGCATCTCATCTGAGCGAACACATCATATTATTACTACTGAACTTGGATTCTCTAAGGTGTCTGTCTGCGCGGTGGGTACCGCGACTGCTTTCAGTGGAACAAAAACGCAACCGACTCACACTCGACTGTTTAGAGTTATATGAAGCTGACCCAATAGAATTTGTGGAAAGATTTATAACCATGGATGAAACCTGGGTTCACCACAATACACCCGAGACAAAAGAGCAGTCGAAACAATGGAAAAGAACAGGATCGCCCACCCCAAAGAAGGCAAAGGTGGTTTTATCGGCGGGCAAAGTCATGGCATCCGTTTTTGGGATGCAAAGGGTATAATTATCGTGGATTATTTAAAAAAGGGTGAAACAATAAACTCCAATTACTATTGCAACCTGTTGACTTCGTTTGAGAGAAGAAATCAAAGAAAAACGTCCAGGTTTATTGAGAAGAAAAGTCTTGTTTCATCAGGACAATGCGCGCATTCACACCTCTGTGCAATCCATTGCAGAAATCCATCAATGTGGCTTCGAATTGTTACCTCGTCCCCCATATTCACCGGATTTAGCACCGTCCGACTTTTATCTGTTCCCAAAGCTGAAAAAAATTTTAGGTGGAAAACTTTTTTTTCAAATGAAGAGGTCATAGCCGCCTTGGACGCTTATTTTGAGGAGTTAGACGAAGATTTTTTTAAAACGGGTATCGAAGCCTTACCGGGTCGATGGAAAAAGTGTTTTGAGCCACGTAGAGATTATGTTGAAAAATAAAAATAAACTCAAAATCGTGTGGTTTCATTAAGTATGTTCTAAATGACCCTCGTATTATAAAGAAAAATCAAAAAAAGATGGGAGGCCATGGCGAGGCCAAAGGCCGAGCCTACTCCGCGAACGAAGTTGCAGGCAGTCGCTAGTTTCGGAATATTTTCCACGACAAAAATAGCCGGAAGTATTATACCGGACCATCATATTCAACCTATGTTACAATTTGAGCTAAATCGTTTTAGTAGTAATCGCTTGAAAAACAACATCTAGTAACAAATATCTATTAATCCAATACTGTCTACATTTGATCTATAATTTATTAATTAACCGGCAAAACATTCACGTTGGAGATACAATACGTCGTCCCAGGTCAAATATAATGCGCACTCCTCCCTGGAGATTAGCATCTGATTTGTTCGAAACCCGGGTCGGCAAATTCAATCTTGTTTCAAAATTAGAAGTTGATCTATGATTTATTAATTAACCGGCAAAACATTCACGTTAGAGATGCAATACGTCGTTCCGGGTCAACTCTGATACGTGCTCGCCCTGGAGATAAGTATCTGATTTGCTCGAAGCCCGGGTCGATAAATTTAATCTAAGGATAACTAGAGTATGTTTGCCGGTAAATAAATTAGTAGAAGTTTAATATGTGACTCACAAGAATGTCTTTACTAAACTACCCACGTAGCCTGAAGATAAAACTGCGATTATGATCAAAAATAAACCCTAAACTGCTATATCTATTTTCATGCAACTCTGGTCAGAATAATTACGTATCCTGCGGGAATACATGTATCCCGAAAATGTACGCAAAAGGCTAAAATTACATAAATTACTTAAGAGAAACGCAATAGCTATCTTACACGGTCGAGTGGGCCACGTTAATGAAGTGGGCCACTGTGGGCCCAATTGGTAAGATGATATTCAGGGAGCATAACGCTCAGGGTTTTTCCTCCTATCCTGGATTAGTTTGCGTTACATTGCTAACGAGATGGGTCAAGTTATGAACTATGAATGTATTTTATACCATTCCCACTCTAAATGGCTTATATACTGAAACCAGTGAATAAAAAGGCCTTTTAATCACTATTATGGTGTTTAAATTTAGAACACATCAATATATTCGATCTCCATCTCAATGCTTATACAACTTTTTTACGCAAAGAATAGTCGACACACAAACTCTTTGTGCAAACAACTCGTCGAGATTTGATTGGTCGATATTTGCGACAAGGAGTTTAGCATTAGAATAAAAACAGTATTGTGTTCTTTGTTGCAATTATAGAAAAAAATAAAATACGAATCGAAATAATAAAATAATAATAATAAAATCGAATAGAAAACATTGTTTATATTATTGACTTGTTCCAATCCACTTGTTGCATTACATCGTCCACGTCGATATGGCTCAGCTGGTAGTAGACATTGCAGCACGCGCGTGGACCAATCCCTGCTTTCCTTCTGAATTTAAACCAATCACCGGACATGTCTATTTGTAACCTCGGAACTAATTCGTATTTGGAATCATACGTGGTTTTGGTTTGGACCACTTTTTGTGTGGAATTTGTTCTGAGTTATGCTTCCTGACATTATTTTTTCGTTGCGTGAGACAACAAACTAATCACTAGATCCAAAAATGATAAACATGTTTGAAAAATAGATCTATTAGTAATAAAAATTATCATCAGATCCATATCGTTACATAACAGATCTATAAAGAAAATAATATCTCACTAGATCCGTTATGGATCTGGACAATGGATCTACTGAGATTGATCCGATATTTGCGACAAGGAGTTTAGCATTAGAGTAAAAACTGTAATATGTTCTTTGCTGCCATTATAGAAAAATATATATAAGAATAATAAATAAATTACTCTTATGTTTAGTGATTGTTCCAATTTAAAGGTGCATTTTAATTAATTTAACCTTCCTTTTTTCTTAATTAAATGTGTATTTTCGCTTAAATTATTTCTTTTTTTCGTAGTCATGGTATAAAGTATAGTATGCAACTGTTGAATAAAACGGATTTATATCGAGGACCATGAATCACTCGAATCGCTCAGGATTCTAACACTTGAATAACTCGCTACGCTCGTGATTCAATAATCACGAATCACTCCCTGTGGTCGTGATTCAGTCGTTAGAATCCTTCACTTACTCGTGATTCATCTATGGCCCTCATTTTAAATCCGTCATTTATTCACTAATTGCATAATATACTATTTTGTATCGCTCCATTTGTGCGATTCATAAAAAACATTGAACGAGCTTTCGATTAATTGTTTCTTTACTCTCTCTCTAGCATTGAGATCGGGCCAAGAGACAAATGCGTGAATAACAAAGTGAACTAGTTTGTGACTAGCATGCTTTCCAACTTCGAAGCGTTTGTTGCGGGGCTTGGTTAACTTGGCGATCGTAACCGATCAACAAGATAAGCAACGCTTGCTGCGGTCAGAAGTTGGATGAGTGTGTGCTAGTGGCATTGTACAACTAAGCGTTCCCGTGGCTTCAGAGGACACGTTAAGCCGTATATTTGATAACATTGAGCAGGTGTTACATAATAAGCTTATAATGTTCCCACTGCTGGGACCCGAGCATTCTTCCATAGTCCACCACGCGGGCTCAGAGCGGCATGATGGATAGGCTAGTGGCCAACCCATGTTGAACTTTTTAGGCCGCTCGAAGGCCTTCAACATAGCGTAACGACTGTTGTCCTTATAAACACAACCGGGACCGACGGCGTAACGTGACCTCCGAAGCACGGAAGCGAATAATGCCACTAACGGTCACCCATCCAACTCCTGACCGCAGTAAGCGTTGCTTAACATTGTTGATCGGTTAAGATCGCGAATATAAGCTTTGCTGCGAGCATTTCAAGTAGGTGTTGCTTCTGTTGTAAGTGCTTCAAAATGCATATTAATTATGTAAAAAAATATGGCAATATCGATAGTACCCCTACCAAGAAAAGCAAAACCATGCAAAATGCAATAATCTGTTCACATATATACCTGAATGAAATTGTGGCTCTAGAGTACACAACATCGTTTGACTTACACCACACCCTGCCGTCGCTTATGTAATCAGAGCGGGCAGTGTGAAGGCAGAGCTCAGCTAAATTGTCAATTTACCGATGTTGCCACAACGCTGTGGCGGTGCAATAGTTGCCGATCCGATACGACCCGGACCGATACGTTGGACATCCGGCGAGTGGGGCACTTGGTGATACATCTGGGTGTATCGTAGTATTTTGCATAACATACATAATATCTTTGCGGAAATTATTAATTTATTATAATACACTTAAAAGTCAAGAAGTATGTATGTTAATTAATAACGTAGCAGTACGCTTACGTAGCAGTAGAATGTCAGGAGTAAAGTTAGTGTTTTTTTAACTAAAACATTTTTCACTTTTTTTATCGTTTCGTTTCACTAAAAATGTTGAAAAAATTTAACCGACGTCAACACCAAAAAGTGTGAAATAAATTGTCGAAGTCGGTACCATGTGCACAATATTGTGATAATAGGTACCTACTTTAAACTATGATGGTACCGATTTCACCAAGTTGATCCACAGTTTTTGCTGTTGAATTATGTAATTTTTGTTTGTAACCTTTTTTACCGTTTTTTATCACCACCGTTAAGTGTTACGTAACTTTGGTTACTTACGTGATCGATTGTCAATGATGATATTATCAAGATAAATCAATACATTTCAGTATTTGGAGTATAACTCAAAAACTGCTTGACAGATTTTGATGAAATTTAAATGGGACCACCTCCGAAGTATACTCTACGAAACAGTAAAATAATTTTGAGAATCCATTTCCCCCATCTCCTATCCATATCCCCATCTGTGGCGGTCCACATAAGGGGGAGAAATCGGGTAACATACACATAAAAAATATACACACGAACATATAACCTCGTCGGGTAAAAACTAAGAACCGTCTGGTTAACCTGATATTTTACGGATTATTGAAATTTAATTCATAACTGTCAATCGTCGAAGTCAATCCGAAAATCGTATAAAAATGTCAAATCAAATCCTTTGATCCTTTTCATTTTTCCTTTCGTTTGATGGTCGAATCGGTGCGCCCAATTACCGCACTGACTCAATTTATCACGCCGCCGCTATCCTGCAATTATCAATCTAGTAATTATAATTACTTCCTGGAAGCTTAGAGATGGGAACAAATGAAATAAGAGAATTAGTATTATTATGGAAACTTTTTTTAGGGATATCGATTTTATATATAAAAATGAATTAAGATTTTATTATTTAAAACAGCTATACATCTACACTCCATGCATAATAGTTGACTAATATCAATAATATATTATTGATATTAGTCAACTATTAATACTTTTTTATTAGTAATAAGCATCATTATTATGATTTATGTTAAATCTAAATAAGTTAACCTTGTTCTTTACAAGAAAAGATATTTAAACCTAAACCTAGACCGTATAGTTTTAGCCATAATGGTTGACTAATATCAATAATATATTATTGATATAAGTCAACTATAATATATTTATTGATATTAGCCAACCATTATGGCAAAACTAGGTGAGCTCGCGGTTTTACTCACGTGGTGATAGATGATTATGATGAAAGTCATCCTATGTGTTATTATAGTGCGCCATATATCTAGATACCAGATTTCATCAAAATTGGTCCAGCCATTGAGTGTGAAGAAATAACAAATATGCAAACACTCTCACAAACTTTCGCCGTTATAATATTAGTTTGATTATAAGCTCCTGCTATTTTGTCTGCGTGTAAGTTTATTATGTGATCCGTGAGTAAGCTCCTGTTGAAACGGGGTTGTATGTAATAAATTACTATATGTGTAAAACCTGCGTCTTAGCTGTCTTGTTTCAGTGTGAATAACTTACATTAAATCACTACGTAACACTACTAATAGTGTGACTAAAACATAAACATATACGGCCTTATTAATAAACTTGGCTTAGACCTGGAGTAGTTAAAACATCTATCTGTCAATTTTTCGCTTGCAGTAAATGTCACGCGTGAAAGCAAGACAAAGCATGTTACGCCTAATATAGGTTTACGCAACGTTTATTAATAAAGTCCCTAATTTTTATTATTTGATTTTCAAAGCACTAACGCCTGGTTAGCGAGACCAAATTTTCCAATTTCAGAGAGAAAAATAAACATATTTGGACGGGATTTGCAATGCAAGACTCCACACCACACGCCTCCGAAGAATTTTCGACTTCTTTGGCCATACAGCACGAAACAGTGACAACAACATGGAGAAATTTGAAAACCTTGACCGGTAAGGTGGAAGGAAAAAGATCGAGGGGTCGATCCCCCATGCGATGGTCAGACCAAATTCGCACCGAACTCAACACGACCGTATGTGAAGCCATTCACGCTGCCGAGGATAGATTAACGTGGCGTGATGTGGTCTACCAAAAAATACTCCGTAGAGGTCACGACCCCCAGCATTGAGGATATACGACGCAAGGAGGAGGACGGGGTTCGAACCTGCGTCTTCCGACAATCCGTGTCAGTCGCCATGACCACTAGGCCACCGAAGCTCGAGATCCGTTGTGCTATTATGTATTTCAGTTGCTAACAAATGTGGATTGAAATCTGAAAAAATGGCCGCTCTATGTCACTTTTGCCAGCTTCAGTGATCAAATTACTAACATTTTTGCTTACTGGAATTGCCAAAACTGACATAGGGCCGCCATTTTTCAAGATTTCAATCAATACTTGTTAGCAACTGAGATACATAATAGCCTTGTTGAGCATCGAGTTCTTACTCTCTATTTGATTTTACCCGTCGCATGGTGATGGAGCGACATCTATTGGACAGCTTGACAGCATTATCCAACCGTCAGAAATGATTTTTTCAAAAACTTGGGCCTAGTGGTCATGGCTTCTGATACGGATTGTCAGAAGACGCGGGTTCGAATCCGTTCGAATATGAGTGTTTTTCTCGCTAAAAGTTAAGTTAGATAATTTAGATTGTTTTGTAGTTGATTGGGTTAGTGCTTACCATCTGGCGCGCGACCTGCTCCTCCTATCACTTGATAGTGTAATAGCTTTCATCCGACTTCCAAGAAGTGGAGATTTGTCCGAAATATATTATAAAAATAAAATAGTTGTTATTTTAACAATAATTTCAAACTGACATCCATTATTTACATTATACCTACCATGTTAAAGATAAATGATAATTAAAAAAACTACTAGTCAGATCTTGATCAAATTTGAATGGGACCTCATATGATGCACCAGATTAAAAAAAAGGAACTTACACAATCGGTTCACCTAGGAAAAAGTAATGAGGCAACAAATGTCAAAAAAAACTGATGGATTGAGAATGGCCCTTTTTCTACCGACTTCTAAATAGGAGGAGGTACTCAATTCGACTGTATTTTTTTTGTTTGTTACCTCATAACTTTTGATTGGGTGAGCAGATTCACAAATATATTTTTTGTTGGAAAGCTGGGGCTTCCCCTGTAGTCCCATTTAAATTTTATCAAATTCGGTTCAGTACTTTTTGAGTTACACGCCAATACCTGAATAGAATGGAAGTCGGTATTTAATTTTTCAAATTGTACTTGTTGAGGTGTTGAAATTTCGAAGAAAAGAATATTTTTACATAACAGCACTGCGGTTCGTATCGTGATATTTTTGCTCACAGTGCTATCGACTACCATAGCCGGTCCGAGATAAATATCGAGATTTTGACAGCTCTTGGCACTGTAAGCGTGTTGATAAATCGGACCAGAGTTGTAGCAATAACGAACCATTCGCGCGCGAAAAACAAATTCATAAAAATAACGTGCATAGTGTTAAGGTTAACTATGTGGTGTGTGGAATTAAAAAGAAATAATGAAATGGATGGACCGACTTTTACAACTTTTACATCAAAAAGAAGGGACACCAGTAAATACCCTGTAGAAATGAACAAACACCTGTCACTTTTGACAGAACGCTCACGGCGATTATGGTGTAGAGCATGGTTCATGTAATCGTCAATATGGCGGCAGTTAAGACGTCATCGATGACGTAGCGTGGGCCATCGTTATCACGCTCACGGCGATCAACAATCAATCATCCAACTGTGATCGCGCTAATATCGATTATGGCATTTATGGCTCAATTGGGACCGCACTGCAGGTGTATAAATATTTCTAATGTACTCTTTTATTGCAGGATCGTCAAGTACCGCCGGAGACGCAACTAACGACGTATCATTTTTAAAGCTGTGGACAGAACTCACAAAGTTCAAATGTGCCGGTTAGGTTATTTTATTAATTTTAGGCCTTAAAAATCTATATCCCAGAAGACCAAGTTCACATTTCAGGGATCAATAAAATCATATATATGTCGGTTCTTGGGGTAGAAATAAAGAACTTATCTTCACTTTTAGTCGTTTCAAAAAATACTTTCCTATCTCGTTACTCATTTTCCACATAAACCGCCACATAATTTTATTTTACACACTCGTCTCGCTCTCTCTGTATCGCATCTTCTCACTCACACCTTTCACGTTCCATTCTACGCATCATACATACGCTCCTTTATTTCATCCCACATATATTTTTCAATATCCTGAAATATACTAATAGCTGAATTTCGAGTCAATTTTGTCGTTCTCATATGAAGTGGACTGTAACGACCTATCACGTCTACATCACTGATTTCCATGCCGTCAAATCAACCGTAAATGCGACTGAGGCCTACATCTTTGAAGCTTTTAAGTACACACATCAAAAAAAGTTGGTGATCACTAGCTCAATCTGTCCGACTCAGCAAGACTCATTCGAGTTAAGTTTCATTCATAAATCTATTGTTATTTTTTGCGCTGATGCGGACGGGTTAAGCTGATTTTTTTTTTAATTGAACTTAATCAACAATTAAGGTTTATATTCAATATAAAATAACTCCTCCTCTGGCTCGAACACATGCTGTGATCCTCCTGGGCGTGCTGAGAATCAAGTTATTCAGCATTTCTAGGGGTAACCTGTCCGACTCTTGAATAGCGGTTTCCCTGAGCTCTGGCACTGTCTGGGGACGTGGCTGACGGTCCCGAACAGCATCCCACGCGTGCTTTATTGGGTTTAAGTCAGGCGAGCCGGCAGGCAAGTCTAACCTTGTGATGTCGTATTCTCGGAAAGCAGCGTTGACTCGTTGAGCTCGATGGGCGGGCGCATCATCATCGACCAATACAAATTGGTTCACATGGTTTAC
Organism: Selenia dentaria; assembly: GCA_917880725.1. NCBI lineage: Eukaryota > Metazoa > Arthropoda > Insecta > Lepidoptera > Geometridae > Selenia > Selenia dentaria. The sequence continues at coordinate 24,935,863 of OU862898.1, forward strand.
TCGGAATGGTCTGACAATTCCATCAATAGCAAGTGCTCTGTATATGTCTGCTGTCATAAATCCTCAGTAACAAAAAAAACGATTTTTCTAAGTGATCGCAAACTATTTTTGATGTGTGTATGCCTATACATATTATGTATAATGTACATATGGAATGGGATGGTCACCTCGTGGTTACCAGGTAGACGACAACAAGACGTGTACTGCCTGGCCGAAAATAGGACGCTGATTAAATCCTTATAAGTGATGTGGAGAAAAGTGGTAAATGAGGAAATCAGTAGGGCTATTATGTATCGCAGTTGCAAACAAATGTTAATTGAATTCAAAAAAAAAATCCGCTCTATGTCACTTTTGTCAATTCCAGTCGCCAACTTACTAACATTTTTGTTTACTGGAGTTGCCAAATCTGACATAGAGCGGCCATATTTCAAGATTTAAATCAGCATTTGTTAGCAACTGAGATGTATAATAGCCCTGCCGTAGAATAACGAACGTCACCGACATAGCCTAGAAGATTAGCCAGTTAAAGTGGCAGTGGGCAGGGCACATAGCACGCAGAACAGATGGCCTATGGGGGTGGAAGGTTCTGGAGTGGAGTTCACAGACACGGTGGACAGACTACCTGACTAAGTTAGTAGGTCATTTGAAAAAATATGGGGGAAGCCTATGTTCAGCACTAGACGTCCTGCGGCTGAGATGATGATGATGAAGTTATGTAGTGATTTAGCAATTTTAGAGAGAATGTACACGTCCTCGGACGGGATTGGAAGTCGACTGATTTCCGACAATCCATGAAGGGCACTGCAGCATGTGAAACTAATGGGCGGTATACTGTCCAAAACAAAGTCTCGGGAGACGAGCGCAGTGCGGTGCAGTTGTAAGCTCTTGGTAGCACTGCAACTATCTTGGACAAACGTAGCGCTTACACTCAGGGGAATATCTGTCTCGTCACTTCATATCATGGTTATATTTCATTGTTTGGTATTTCTAAAAGATTCTCAAAATTTGAAGAAGCGTTTGTGGTTCTTAAACTAGACGAATTGCGGCGTCAATGTGAAAACTAATCTACATATATAATGAACCCCTATTTCCCTTGAACATACTATAACTTGAGAACATGCTTTATCTTTTTAATTGTTTTCTTATACTTTTTAAAAGGTTCTTACGTTTCCAAAAATCAAGAAAGATGAGAGTTTAAAGCAAGGCGGAAGGCCGAGACAACTAAACGAAGGAAGTTGCAGGAAGTTGCTAGTCTACATTTATAAAAATTAATCTCATTTCTCCAGGTCACGCTATAACTTGAGAACGGGTGGAACAATCACGCTAATTCTTTTTTTGTTGTGTTAATTGTTGTCAGGAGAAGGTTCTTATGAAAGAAAAACCAAGAAAAGATGGAAGGTTATGGCAAGTGAGGCAGAATGCCGAGTCGGGGGTAATCGAAGTAATTCATAAAAGCTGTACTCTGTTGGATATATTGTAGTGTACTTACGATTTTGAGTTCTTTTTCACAACCACCGTATATATACAGGCAGATTCAGCGATCCAGGGCCATACTCCGTTACATCAAGGAGTTGGGATGGCTCGGGTAGAGGCTGGCGGGGGAAATGCACAATACACCCTAAGCGGGACCTCAGTGCAGGACTTAGCGCCCCCACACAGAATAAGAATAAGATCTGGTAGTGTGATTTACTCCAAAACACAAAACAGAATTTACAGTAAAATTGTTTGACAATCATTCAAGATTGAAATTATCAATCTATGATTTTTTTTATTTTTGCCTCTTCTAAAGAGTTTCTGCGGTATAAAATAGCAGATTTTACTGCTATATCGAAATAATTATGAATTTCAACTACCGAAATTGTATATAAGCGAACGCTTTTCGCTTTTCAAGGGGATTCTTACTTCAGATTAGAAAGGAAAATATTGTAAATATACTTTACTCTTGCTGTGATCTCCAATTATTAATCTGATCTCTCTAATTTAGACCAGACCTTGGCAAAAAGTGCTCTCTGTCTAAAAGTGCTCCCTTTAAATCAATTTGTTTCATGTGTTCTCTGTTTTCTAATTTAAACTCCTCTCGGTAGTGTTAAAGTCAAGTTTTGTGACCCCCATCGTTGGCCTTTACGAACTACAACTTATTTACTCTATCAACTATTAAAACTTCACTAACCCTAGTTAAAGATTTAACCCTCCCACATTGCTGGGTTAAATATCAATAAATAACCTTAGATTTACTCCTAACCTTTAATGATGCAAGATAAATTAATTATAAAACCCCGTTTTAGCAGTTGGCTCTGTGTTATTAAAGCTAACTCTGGAACGTGCAAGTGGGCCTAAGCTAGGTAACACGACAATATCTACATATAGTTATATTATATCTGCACCCCGCGGTTTAACCCGCGTAATGATGGATGATAATGTGGTGAAGATGATGAAATGAACTTAACGATCAATGGATCACTATAGGATCTACACTCTTAAGTGTAAGTGATTTAACTATATAGACTCGCGCGGTCTACTGCATAACTATATTGAATACAGATTATATGTGCCATATTTTGCTCTGCACTGTACTTTGGTAAACATTCTAAGAGAATCGAGTACCGAGGCGTGTCCGGTCGACCGAAACCACGAGGTGTCCGACGTCCGGACATGTCACGGAAACAGCTTAGGACATAGGCCTTGTTTTATCTATTTATGTGTCTACGTGGAATACTAAACTTGACATGTATTGAAATTTGGATAATTCGAAAATGAACAATTTTTTAAATCGCATATAATTTATATTATTTTGCACCGAATTTAAAAAAAGAGGAGGTTACAAGTTCGTGTTTATATATTTTTTTTATGTTTATGTTAGCCGATATCTTCCCCATTTGCGGACCGATTCACAAAATTCTTTGCAGTCGTAGTTCCGAGGTGGTCCCATTTAGATTTCGTCACATTCTGTCAAGTTTATTGTTTATTGTATATTGATTACAAATACTAGAACCACTTGTTATTACATGTATGTATATTATAACAATTTGTCAGACATGACAAAATTTTATGATAAAATTTACTTAAATACAGTTGCATCGCGGCCTGTATCGTGGATACCCGGGAATTTTAGGTTAAAATTATAATTTCTCATTCAAAATAATTCGACTTAACAGAATAAGTGCTTTACTTTACATGTATATTATTATTATTACTTATTTTCTTTAAAGACAATGTGTGTGAGTATGGAGTGAGTGTGTATATGAGTTGTGGTTGTGTGAATGTTATGCGAACAGAAGTAATATTATAATACTGGAGTTAATAAACTCTCAGTCTCTTCATAGGAGAGTGAGTGTAGCCAAGTGCGAAGTTTTATCTTAGCTTCACTTGAGCAAGTGAGCAGGTGAGCAAGGAGTTTTTGAGTTATACTCGAAAAACTGAAAAGTGTTGATATATCTTGATGATATCATCATTGACAATCGATCCAGTAAGTAGACACTAATAAGGCAAAAAAAATTTCTTCCAAATATTGGAACCGACTTCAACACCAAAAAGTGTGAAATAAATTATCGAAATCGGTACCATGAGCACAATATAGTGATTTCAACAAGTTGTTTCACACTTTTTGGTGTCATAGTCGGTTCCATTATTTGGTAAACCTTATTTTTTTAATACCTGTCACTGGCAGACTACTACATAAATACTTAATCCGAGATTTTAAACAGTTTTTAGTCCAGATACAAAAACTGTTTGAATTGTCGGATTCAAAATAGTTTGATATATACGCGATTTTATATATTTAAAGTAGTTTAAGTTTCAATGTATAAGAACTGCAATCCTTAGAAATATTTACAAGTATTGCTGGCTTAATCCATCCTGTACTTTAGGTACTTTATCAAGTGAAATGTTAACGAGTATACAATTTGAAAATTTTGTAGACTGACTTCTATTCTATTCAGTTTTTGGAGTGATTTTAAAAACTACTAGACCTAATTTAATCAAATTTAAATGAGACCACACGGGAAGCACCAGCTTTCAAACAAAAAAAGAATTTTAAGAATCGGTTTACCCAGTCGAAAGTTATGAGGTAACAAACATAAAAATAATACATTCGGATTGAGTACCTCCTCGTTTTTGGAAGTCAGTAGAAAAAGCTTCAGTTAATAAAAACAAGATTGACTTAAAATCTAGCGGTGAGTTTGCATATATTTTTTAAGCGAAGAAAGATAGAAGAAAGAAAAATAAAGACTTCTTTATGCGCAATGATGCTATTTCCATGACTGTTTGTGTGTCTAATAATAATTCGCGAGCTTTGTCATAGATAATGTAGTTTGAAGTGAAAACTTCTTAAGGTGCGATAATGGTTTCCATGACTACATATTTTCTACCGACTTCCAAAAAGGAGGAGGTACTCAATTCGACTGTTTTTATTATGTTCGTTACCTTATAACTTTGGATAAGATGAACACACACTTTCAATACCTACTTCTAGACTAAAAATACACAGTTCCGGTACCAAAGCAATGGCAGTTATAATTTATAATACACTAACTACTCGTAACAAAATAAAAGACTAAAATAAATGAACGCATTCAAATTCACACATATATATATATATAAAAAAATACTTTTGCAGAAGTGTTATTATAATATTGAGGTATTTTTCAATGATAATACATTAAAGTAGTCTGGCCCTCTCTGCACAATTGCAACACCCCCAGGGGGTAACATGTGACATGTACTTACTGTAAACCTTAGGCATCAACACCTGCATTGTATGTTCACTTGGCACATACGCAATAAATCATTTGAGTTTGAGTTTGAGTATGAACCGATTCTCAAAATGTTTTTTTGTTTTTAAGCTGGTGCTTCCCATGTGGTGCCATTTAAATTTCACCAATAACTGAATAGAATGGAAGTAAGTAGTAAATTTTTCAAATTGTGTTGATTGTGTGTCTTAAAGATAATTAGAATAGTTCTCACTTTTATCGACAGTGCCCAAGCCCCGCACGTTTTTTTTACTTCTGTTCCCTGTTCGATTCGGTTTCCATTTCCCCCTCACCAGCCTAACACACAGTGCAATTACGCTTAAATAAACGGGTATATTTTAGCTAGCAATAAATATCGCATCCGACGGTTAAAATTATATAGAGAGTTAAAATTCGTTAAATTTAGAACGGTAAGCCTCGGTGGCCTAGTGGTCATGGCGTCTGACACGTATTGTCGGAAGACGCGGGTTCGAATCCCGCCCGAGGATGTGATTATTTCTATCTACATCTACATATATTTGAAAAATTTTATACCGACTTCCATCCTATTCAGTTATTGGAGTGTAACTCAAAAACTACTCGGCGGAATTTGATGAAATTTAAATGGGAAGCGCCATCTTTCAAACAAAAAAGAGTTTTGAGAATTATGAGGTGACCAACATATTTAAAAAAAAACAGTCTCCTCCTTTTTAGACGTCGCGTCGGTAGAAAATTACATTGTTTGGTCTCGCTAAGCAGGCGTTAGTGCTTTAAAATTCATATTATAAAAATATACATAATGATTTCGTAGGGTTTCGCGATTCTTATCCATTGAAATTAAAAAACTTTAAATGATTAGAAGTTTATCCCTGGCCGGTTCCTCCGCTGTGAGCACGTCTCCAACCCTAAAAGACTTGTGACATCAGACGCCATACTTTCAAGTTCGACAGGCTTATGACGTTTATATCCAATGCTTTAACCCCACTAATATTATAAATGTGATAGTTTAGATGGATGTATGAAATGATTTTAATAGTAATAATAAAGTTTGTTACTCAATAACGGCAGAACGGCGGAACGGATCTGGAAGAAATAAAACATACAATACAAAGCTTGGATATCGATAAAACTTTAACGTTTTCGTGAAAAACAAACGTAAGCTTCTTAATTTAATTATATATTTAATTTCACATCATTTGATATGCTTTGTAGTTGTTTCCAGCGAAATTACAGAATAAGTACATAAACGGGTAAAAAGCGTGGTGCATTGTTTGGAAGTGTTGTACCCAGTTCAAAATTGTGAATGGCACTGGACTGTAAGGAGCAAGCGTGACGCTTAACACCAGGCGAGCGACTTGATACTATATCGATCATGAGAGAGCATACTCCGACTCGCACTCGGCCGATTTTCAGTCGGCTGTGACCACAACCTTTTTTGAGGGCTGGATCCGCGCCTGACCATGTTCACTGGAAAGTGTTCGAAACGTAGTCGGGTTCAGATAATATCAAATTATAATTATAATACAACTATTTAATCCGTTTAAAATTGTCTAATTGCAATAAATATCATGTTCACAATTGAAGTTGTAGCTATATTAATGTCACCGCGTCTTATATATGATTATAATGTTTTAAAAATGACGAGCAGTGCCACCTAGAGCTTGGAACTGTAGTTTTGCATAGCTGTCCTACACTCATCTCCCCGATACATTAAGTTTTGAGTCTCATTGGCCTAACTTCACTTGCTGCTGTATTCTGAGCAACCTAACACAGTAAAATATCATCATCATCGCCATCATCATCTTCATCGTCATCGTCATTTCAGCCAAAGGATGTCCACATATGCCTCCCCATAATTTTCCAAAAGGGCCGGTTGGAAGCGGCCTGTATCCAACGTCGTCCCGCGACCTTTATCAAGTCGTCTGTCCACCTTGTGAGTGGATGACCTACGCTGTGCTTGCTTGTCCGTGGTCTCCAATCCAGTACCTTCCAGCCCCATCGGCCATCTGCGTGATATGTGCCTTGCTTACTGCTACTTTAACTGGATTATCTTCTGCGGGCTATGTCGGTGGCTTTAGTTCGTCTACGGATCTCCTCATTTCCGATTTGATCACGTAAAGAAACCCCGAGCATAGCCCTCTCCATAGCTCGTTGTGCGCCTTTGAGCTTACACATATGGCCTTTAAATTCTGCCACTATATTTCTTTGCGGTAGCATATGTGACACGACCATGGTACAAACCAAATTGACCTCATGCACAAGATTCCTGCCAGGCGAAGAAGTTCTTTAATGTCTTCACCCCTTAAGGGATAATTTGTGTTGGTGACACATTTCTGCTGGTTTTAATTTCCCCTCCCTATCACTCGGATCTGACTTTAATCACGCTGTAATTTCGCTGTTTACCGCCAGTAATTAAACAGAATCGGATTGGATTCTGGATATTGATGCAACCACGATTTTAATCTCTATTTGTAGAGATTTTGGCTTCAATTGGTTATTTCAGCTTGCAGGAACACATAAAAATAGATTTATGATTGCTAATTTCGTTTAATTAACTTTTGGTTGCGGGTCTTTTCTATGCAGCCAAGATCAGCGATTTACAAATCCAGTCACATTGAAAGGTGATGGTCGAGCGAATAAATTTGACTTTTTAACACAGTTGCTCAAAAAGTGGCGTATTGCAGGGACGTATAGCGGGATGTGGGCTATTACATACTCGTGATTTTTTTACCATTCCCGAACTCGTGCGTTCTCTTTCCAAACTGTCAAAATAACGTCTATTAAAAAGAAAAACCAACCATGAAGTTTTTACTTAAAAAAAAAATCATAGAAGTTTTTATGATTCATGCAAATACGTACTCGTATATTTATAAAAAGAAGCTACTAATTTGTTACAATATCAGATTTAATGATTTGATTGAATGAGTTAGGTTACATTTCATATCAATAAAAAAATTCTACTGAAGACTTGGCTGTATGGGCATAGTTCCCTTTGCCTACCAGAATGGGTGAAGAAAAAAAATCACTGCTTATATTCTACGGTTGGCGCCATTTTCCAGAAATTTACTTAGTGAGTTTATTTTATTAAATTGCTTCATGTTTTCGCAACTGTATTAAAAATAGTCGTTCAGTACACGTGCGGAACCGTCATTGCAACTTGTTCCGACTGTCAACCTTCGCCTTCGGCTGCGCCTCGGATCGGGTAGACATTTGTCGGAACTCTTTGCAATGACAGTCTTTCCCCACTTGTAATGAAATATACTATTTTGTGTCTATTATTCGCAGTAATATAGGTACTTACATAATAAGTAAATTTAAAAAAAAAAGTATAATTATGAAGTCGTCTACTTATAAATACATACAATGTTTTCTTTGGTCTTGGCTAATGTTTCTATGATAACTGGTGAAGCCAAAGCTTCTAGTAATGTGGACTGTATGATATGTTTAATTTGAAAGAGCAACAACAATATGGAGGATTTACGTTCGATGAGAGAATTGAGTAAATGAAGCTTGTCACCTTGGTAAATTGTAGGACGCTAACGCTGGAGGCTGCAGTCAGTCCATCACAGTTCCAACTTCACTTGTTGACACAATAAAATACCGGCCGGTGATACACATAAGATAGGTACTTTTTTGGTTCTTTGTTGCGGGGGTGCGTACGCGTCGACGATAGATATCGATCTGTCAGTTTGTGTCGAACGGTTGTCCGTCCGAGCGGCGGGCCGCGCGCAGGTTGGCCATCACAACAGATAGTGACCCACCAAATCACAAGGAAAACAAGGCTTCAATGTTTTGTTTCCCTCATCGACAGAATTGCAGTAAAATTAATGATTTGTTGTATATATCCATCTGGCGTAACCAATAATAGTTAAAAGAAGATGAAAAGTTTATATAGTCATCAAATCTTTTTCAGAAGACAACCACAGTCCAAAACGCGATCTCTGTATATATTTTTATTACACAAAACGCACCCAATTCTTTTAAAATCTACAAAAAAAACTATATAAATATACATAGGTCTTTTTGTAGATTTTTCAGTTTCAATTTTTATTTATGTTTTATAGGACCATCACTGAAGTATGCCCTACCAAACAAAAAATTATCATCATCATAAAATTCGTAATTTGTGTTGGTTATAGAGAGTCCTAGCCCCCGCTGGCTTTGTGGGTTTGGGTTAGTGGAGTCTTTCGATCATCCACCGGAAAGATGAAGCAACGGGTTCTAAACCTGGCCCCGGTATAAAATATTAGTATCATAAGATTTCATCGCGAATCCTCGAACTGTCCTGGCGACAGTTAAGACACACCTATCAAGAAAAAGTATCAGCTTAAACATGAGGTAACCCGTACGCAGATATTATTTAACAAATATTCCAAACTACATAATAAGTTCTAAACTATTAATATTAGATAGCCATTGATCAGATCTAACAATAGAACGAGCATTTTCTTACCAAATCACGAGCAGAAGTGTAAGATCTATTTCTAGTTAATAAATCATATCAATTGCGGAGGCGTTCTATGAGTCATTGCTTTGGCCCAATTCAAAAGAGGTAATATTGAAATTTTAGAAAGCGGAGCGACATCTATTGAACAGCTCGACAAGTTTTATATGAAGATAGATTTCACTTCGTCCTCATAAATCAAGTAGAGAGTAAAGAGGTCCCTCGGTGGTCTAGCAGTCATGGCTTCACACATGGATTGTCGGATGAGCAGCCTTATCCAAAATGACATGTAAAGTTTCTCTCGAAAACTGCAATATTTGATTTCGCTATGTAGACAGGGTAGTGCTCCCAAAATCATTTAATGTATTACTCAATTAATGTAAAGAGTACTGACAAGAGTTATATAAGTACTTTCGGTGATGTAGACTCTGTGATTATTGTTTGAATCGGTGGCGAGAAGGCTAGTTGAGTTTTAATCTGAATAGTTTTTAAACTTGTACGGTTGTTTTTAATAAACTTATTGTTACGGGATGAAAACCGTGGTATTTATTTCTAATGAGCTCCAGATATTTCGACACTGTTGCAAGCGCCATGATCGCGGGACGACTGTAGAATGCGGGTGGATGAATTAATATTAAGAGGATTGCATAGCTAGTACTTTCCATGCTAAAAGAGAAAACTCTTTTCTACCTCTTAACATTGTCTGATTTCAGTGATTTTTTTTTCATGGAATCACGACATTGTTTACTATGCCCGTACGTTTTGATTTTTTCAGTTTTTTTAAGTTCTAAAAAAGGATATTTATAGTACTTTGAAATACTGACGTACGATCATAGTAAACAATGTCGTGATTCCATGAAAAAAAATCACTGAAATCGGACAATGTTAAGAGGTAGAAAAGAGTTTTCTTTTTTAGCATGTAAAGTACTAGCTATGCAATCCTCTTAAGAGCAGACATATCTGTCTACCCTCTTTCTTTGTCTTTTGCTACGCGCACTGTCTAACTCGATATATCTGCTCATCGTGCCCGGGTACATAAATTAGACATAATATAAGACCTAAACTGATATTAAATAATCAAAAAATAATGAGGTGATAACGTAGCAATAGAGAAAGATTTACTATTATTTTCTTGTAATGACTGTTCCAATTAATCGATTATTCTTTGGGCCGCACGGCCCCTGAAACAACTGATTGCCTGGAAGCGTCACTAGTCCGGTTAAAAGTCTACGTTATTAAATACACAGATGCAGTATTTAAAGTAATAATGAGAGTTAAAAGGTAACGAATACTTGTTGTTTCGAAATAAATAAAAAAGGTAATTTTTTGTTTTACTTTATACTTATTATTTTCTAGGTTTCTTTTCCTTCTTCTTCATCCACACTAATATAAAGAGGAAAGATTCGTTTGTGTCTCTTAATTGAATAGACTTCGAAACTACTGGACCCATAGAAGACAGCATTATCTACAAAAAGTCCATGCCTAACTATTACAAGTATGTCACAATAAAAAATTGTCGGTAAACTTCTTTTTCGTGTTAAAATATGCAATAGCAAAAAAACATTTTATCGCGTACTCTGCGAAAACTATTGACAATAGAGCAAAGTGATATACCTACCTCAGTTTTAAAGAAGACATCAATATCTACAAAAAAGTGAATTTCATGTGCCTGTTACTTTTTCATGTTAAAATATGCAATAGTAATTCAGGTACAAACTAGGCCACATTATTCGTACCTTTGTGTTAACTCTTATCTATGTACTCCAATAATAAATAGGGAGCAAATATTTGATTGTTTGTTTGTTTATAATGGATAAACGCAAAAACTATCTTATAGGATTCCAGAAAAATCTTTCACCAATAGAAAGCTACAGTATGCCAGAGCTACATTTGCTCTATAATTTATTGGATATACCTAACACACAGTATTACAAATAACACCTCATTACTAATAATACTTTGCTTTTCACAGTCTTTAAACAATTTAACGTTTATGTCTAACTTTACTAAATAATATTATTATTTTACCCCCGTTATAAATCAGACTCAACCAAACTTCAGTTTGATTCGAATCATATGGTTCATCTTTACTTTAGAACAAAAACTTCCCCAAGTTCCGAACAACTCCTGTCTTGACCCGCTTCCCAATATTTTCCTCCAAGTTTAAAGGAAATTGGGTTAGAGTCGTTAATCACCGGAAGTGACGCGGCCACGATGCTCACTTCCGGTCGCACCCTTACATAAATGCTTCGGGAGTTTTCTTTGAAAGACTTTCATGTGTCACCGTAAGTCTGCAGATAGGTATCTTTATTGACCACTATGTTTTGAAAGGATTGGGAGTCTTAAAAGGTTTTTATGGGGATAAAGAGTTAATGAGGTTTAGAGGGGTTTATGGGTGTTCAGAATAAGAACGCAATTTAGAGCACCTAATTCGGCATTATAATTTGATCTCAGATGCATTTGATAGTCTTTATCAATTAGTGTTTTTTGGTAGTGGAACTTACTCACTGTCGCTTTGACAGCTGATTGAATTTAGCTTCTTCTTCGTCTTATTGGGCTCTAAATAGTAAACACAGGGGCGCGTTCAGAACCTCGGTTAGAGCGCACTCGGAGTACAACTTTTCGCCCTAACGCCGTTACGAACATCAGGGTAAAGCACTCGGTTGTTCTCAACTCAAAATTTCAGCGTTCCGTTAACCTTGGAACGCTGAAATTTTTAAACCATTAAAATCGATCAGTAAACGGTCATAAATCAGACCAGAACAAACGTCTTCTTCTTCTCACTTCTCAAAGACAATTAGGTAAGGATCAATCGTCAACCGTGCCCGTTCGGTACCTAAGAGCGAGTAAGAAAACAACTAAACAACCGCATTCTGAGGTCCCGAGCGCGCTTCAGCTGGTGTAATTTTGTACTTTTGGATGGAAAAATTGTATTTTGAGTTAATTATTGTTGGAACCACACTACCTTAAACTATTGTTAACATTTGGAATTTGGATGAAGCGGCCGCCTTTGTTTGCGCCTTTGGAAACCGTGCCCGGCCACCATTACAAATCTCATAAGGAGGCACATGAGATCTGGCTGCAGAACTCTTCTGGATGGATAACGAGGAGTACCATTTATTACTCCTTTCCTCCAGTGCACTGTATAAAAGTAATATATCGTACTCGTCCAACTTGGAGTAGTCGAAAACTTGTGAGTAAGATTGAATCTAATAACTTTGTTTGACTCACGCCATCGCGGGCTCAAGACCGACGTTGCGGACCTTGCCAAAGTCAGAAGACTGCTATAACATACCCACTGAGGCCTGCTCTCAGTCACTGGCAATGGGCTTCGGCATATGAATCGATCGGAGCGAGATTGGGTTGGTTATTTCGAATCTATTGATTAGTATTTATTATTACTAATTAGCTATTGCAAACATTGAGACAGTTGTAATTTAAGAAGCACGAGGGTTAACTTTCGCATAATTTAATTTATTTCTATAGGTTTATACACACATTTTCGGAACGTTGGATTCTTGAGTTAAATTAAGCTTAGACTAAAATTACCTTTACCATCTTAAGGTAAGGAGTACCTGGATGACCAAAATTTGGTCGTAAGTGTACAATTATAATTGGTTTTCTTGGTTTAACCTCAAATTAAACACTCATTGTGTTGCTTAACAACGCCATCTATTGGCAAACCTTTAGTGTTGTTGTGTTGGTAAAATAATTTAGTGTAGTAATTTTTCATTGCCTGAAAACACGGATAAAACGACGTTTTATAAAAATGAAACCTAGCTAGATCGATTATGACCCCCAAAACCCCCTGCATACTAAATTTCATGAAAATCTTTGGAGCCGTTTCCGAGGTTCAGATTATATATATTTATATGTACATATATACAAGAATTGCTCGTTGAAAGGTTTTACCTAAAAGCGATCTACCGAAGCGATGGTATATATTTCTCACCAGTAAGTACTACTGATACAATTGACTTACAAGTAGCTACTATGTGGAGCGAAGTCTGTCTTATTCGGTAATTAAATTTGGTCTCAACCCTCACCTGACCTTGCCCTAGGACGTAATAAATACTAAGTGATTTTCCTTCGCATGGTTTTCATGCTCACTTACAGGATGTCCGGAAGGTCGATTTGCCAAAGCAAAAAGCCTTGAGGCGGGGATAGGTAACCCCTTGGGGCACATTTCTAACTAAGAAATGTCTAAGGATTACTAGTTATCATGAAAAGTACGATTTTTGGCAAATTTCTCGAAATTAGGTATTAACTCGTTCGTAATATTCAAAACAGATCAGCCGTGCGATTCTCTAATGATTCGTCGATGCGCTCGTCGCCGAGCTCACCGATGTCAAATACTTTATGAGATATCGCCCTTGTACGTAAGGTTGCTTTTTCAACGTTTCTTGTCATCTCGTCATTTGTTTCACGGGTGTTGTCACAGACGCAACGATAGTTGCTCTTAGAGAATCGCACGGCTGAATTGGTAACAAAAAACTTGATTCTGTCTTAACTTACGGCCGTTTTCAATAATCTATCTATCCATAGTTTTTCCTTACTACCAATAGAAATTTGACATAACGTCCATACAAACAGTGTCAAATATCTATCTCTAGTAAGGTAAACCGACGATAGATAGGTTATTGAAAACGGCCGTTAATGTGTTATTCATTTGATCAAAAACCGATAAGCTAGCGTTTGACTTCTAATATAATAAGGTATTACTTGAATAAACATACGAGTACTAGAAATTCTAAAATTGTCTCACGAGAGCACTACCTAACAATAATGCTAGTATTGATGAGTCCCACCACTTCGCGGACGGGATTGTAAGCACCAATACAATCAAATGTATCCACACTACTGACTAAACAAGATTGATGTTAATGATGTTGAAGAATTTAAGAGTTGTTCCAAAATAAGTACAACTCAACGCGTTTTAAAAAAAAGAAGGTAGACTGACACATTTAAACACTTAAAAAAACAACTCATGTCCTTTACATTTTTGTAGATAGTGAACGCAATTGGTATTTTAACGAAGCGCTACCGTGTTTAGTAATGCATGAGGCCCTCGACACGGAAACTAACCAACGTATGCTACTTTTAACTACCTTATTACAATTTTTTTTTGTCCTCATCACAACTCCGTTGAGGAATATGGCGTCGCACGTCATGTGCATTTGCCAGCGTCATATTTTCTACTATTAATCAATTTAAATTACTTATTTTACTGAAATTTAAACTGAAACGTGTTGATTTATCTTGATGAGATCATTGACGGTGTCCGGTGTTGACGAGTAGCAAGGTCACTAAAGAGGGGTGAAAAAAACTGTAAACCTTATTTCATTAAACTGAAAATACTAACTTTGACATGTATATACATCCTTGAGATATGCAAATTTGTTAAAAAATACCCTAATTTCTTTGACAAAAATCCTGACCAACCGCGACGTTACGAAACTAGATACAAACATAATTTAATACTTCCTGCTTCGGCTTTAAAAGTACATAGCTCTGGTCCTACCATCATGGCCGTTAAAATATATAACAAAATCCCAGACAATTTGAAGGCAGAAGAGAATGACAGGTGTTTTGAAAATAACTTAATGACATTTTTAATAAATAAATGTTATTATGACTTGGACGAATTTTTTAAGGATTAATTATATTATTTTAACGATTGTAAATATGATAATGTAAATGTGCTAATAAGACAAATTGGTCCGCTCCAACTCATATTGCCATACCCTTTCAGGGTCATATGTGATGCTTAGTAACTAAATTGTAAGATCCTTGTTACATATATGATGCAATAAAATATTGAATATGAATATGAAAACATTTCTTTTTTTCTAAATATAAAACCTTTTCTACACTAATAAGTGCAAAATAGCTTGTCGAAATCGGTACCATGCACGCAATATTGTGATAATAGGTACTTTCGAACTATCATGGTACCGACTTCAACAAGTTATTTCACACTTTTTAGTATAGAAGTCGGTTCTATTTTTTGATAATAAAATTTTATTGTACCAGAAAGAATCCGCTGTATTTGTGTTAAACAATAAGTAAAATACGTCAAAGAAACCTGCAAAATCGTTATTTTCATTTTCATCGCAAAAAAAAATATAATGAAAAGAAAAGGATATTCGATGAAAAAACATAAGGAAATATAACACCGCGGAACAACGCTGTTAATGAAAACAGAAAAGTGTCGAAATAAGGATTTATATCAGTTCAATATTATTTATTAAATAACACAAAGAAATAAAAATAAGTTACAATTATCTTATTATTTATTGAATTTTGAATGATACGCATGTTTCTGTAAATATGGATATGACCTGTAATTCTATAAATGCTACTAATATTATAGATGCATAAGTTTGTGAGTATAGCTGTGTGGATGTGTGGATCTTTGTAATTTTTTCACGCACAAATGGCGATGGAAATTTTGATGAAATTTGGTATGGAGATAGATGAGGCGCTGGATAAACACATAGGATACTTTTCATTGTCATCATCGTCCATCACCAAGCGGGTGAAAAAGCGTAATATGCTTGGGAATATAAATAATATAATATAATAATGCATAGACGAAATATTAAGATCTCCGCCTACGTCACGATCGTAATTATGACAGTTCTAGCAAAGTTTGTGTCAGTTTCTGATAGCTTAGTGAAAAGCCAAGTCAATTTGACAGCTCGATATAAGACGTGCTCGGCGACCGTCAAGGGTGATGAAATGTAATGACAGTTTTTTCCCATGGTGATTAATTTTATATTTGTATGTACGTAAGTGTTGTGTATTTAAATGAACTCATATAATACTATTATAGCAACTGCGTTTGAACATATTTTGTGACATTTTGGTATTAAGATTAGAGCCCTTCGAGAAATAATAAGCTACTCGAAGTACTAAACCTGCGCAGACGTAGTCGCGGGCACCAGCTAGTCTATATATATATGAACCCCTATTTCTCCTGGTCACGACTTGAGAACGGCTTTGCCGATTTCATTAATCTATTTATTTAATGTTTTCAATACTTTGTAGAAGGTTCTTACATTAAAAAAAATTAAGAAAAGATGGGGGGTTAGACGCGAAAGAAGTCGAAGCGAAGTTATTTGTCAGTTACACCATCTCAAAACAAAGTTAGTTTTGTCTAGACTGTAAAGGTCTTTTCCTCTAATATATAGTATAGTCATTAGGTAAACGTGAAACAGCTTCGCCGTCTCTCACATCTCTCAGCTTAAGTAACACGTCTAGCGAGAATTGTTATGCCGCGGTCAGTTATTTGCTTTCCTCGCTTACGGTGCTGACGCAATGATGTTATATATAAACTGAGGTAGATACGCCTTACTGCGCTCGGCTTGGCGACATCAACACAAGCTAATTGTCTTGAGTCAAATAAGTTCCAGCCTGTCTGGCAACGACGCAGCACGTGTAACTACATTTAGGAAAAAATGCCTTTTGTGTTCAGAAACTGCAGAACATATACTGACTGGGACGAGTGTAAATGTGATTTTCATTTGTAAGTATTGTTTTTCTATTTATCTATCAAAAATTGTATTTTAATTTAAATTAAGTAAGAAAAAAAATATATCAAAAAATATTTTGTGACACTTCCGCTGAAAAAAACAATGATTTTGGCCTATTTGGGGGCGTGCACCACCCTCCCTCCCGCATAAACTGCTAATAGGAAGAATACAGCGCTTTTTTGTCTATTTGGGTTTTCTTGTGTGTTTTTTATTTTGTATTCTTCCTATTAGCAGTTTATGCGAGAGGCATCTAGCATAAACTGCTGAAAAAAGAATAGCTAATAGGAAACGGGGGTGGTGCACACCCCCAAATATGCCAAAATCAATGTTTTTTTCAGCGGAAGTGTCACTAAATATTTTTGAATATCGTTTTTTGATAATGGATTTCCGCAAAGTAACGCCTGAATCAATAAATTATCTTAAATTAACTCCTGCGAAGTTGCCGCTTCGCCACCCACGCGAACGAGACAAGTAGCGAGCGACAGAGAGAACAAGGCTGCCATTGGCAGTCGAATGGTCGGCCACAAGCAATTGTTGTTAATAAGTAATATGTTGATCCCTTTCTGACAACTAGGATTCATATATCTTCATGTTCTTTTAATCATGTCAGTGTAGTTAATGTCGTTGTGCGAGTTGTGTACTATAGATATAGGTAGGTATAGCATAAAATTTGCCATGTTTAAACTTCATATTCAAGGTCAATAAAACGTCTCTATAGTTAATCTCATTGGCGCTGACGATCTCCACGGGTCCAAGATTAGAAAGCGAGATTTCGTCATTTACAGCGATTTTAGCGTTCTAATTAAATAGACGGTACGTTAATAAAGCAAGCCAATCTGACCTTCCTGAGATAAACAAATATAAAATTATACATTATAACAATGCTCATGATGATTTTCAACTAATTACAAAAAAAATACCAAAATTGGAACAGTCTTCACACCTAAAATGGTGATGGTAAGTGATACCGTCGCCCATGGACATCCACAATACGTTGCGATGCGTTGCCGACCTTGCTTGCTTGAGGAAGGAAGATAGGAACGAAGAGATAGAAGGGGTGGAGGGGGAGGATAGGGAGATGGGGGAAGGAGGGAATCAGGCCTCCGGAAACTCCCACAAACCGACTGAAACGCAATAGCAAGCTGTTACTTCACCTCGGTGTTATGTGGGAGTGTGGTACTTCTCCGGTCGTGCTGGCCTATTCGACTGTGGGGTTACAGCGTGGCACTACGTATTCTACGTACTACACGTGATGTGACGTCACGTAAATTAGTTGATTCACTTTGCTTTAGCGCTTTGAGCGTTTCTTAAGCTGATGTCTCTATCTACACATATATAATTTACTCTATGTTCTCACCTCCAAATCCCAAATTAAAAATTCGTGACGTCTCCATTGTGTCATTCCATCATCGTTCTCCTTTTTTAAAGTTTGTCACGTTGCAGGTCAATAAAGAAATAGTTTTTAAATACACACAATAAGGATATAATGCAATGAAATATGATCATGAAATTATATTACAACTTGACTTATAATGTTGAATGTGGTCTTTTATGGATAGCTGCGGTAACACACAGCTAGAAACTTCATGACAGGACTGAAAATATCGGTAGCACTTATTCAGAATATCAAACTAATCTAGCAAAGTAAAATCAATTTGTTAGTTAATTATGGTAATCTTATTTTGTTCACACTTAAGTACAAAATCGTAGATTCTTTACCTCCATCAATTTTATCAAAGTTGGTCCAGCCGTTTGAGCGTGAATATGTAACAAACATATAAACAGACTCACAAACTTTCGCCTTCATAATATTGGGGTAAAGTGTGATTATTATAGCTAGTCAAGTCATTGACCACCTGAGCAGCTGGGCCTCACTATGTCTGAGCTATCTATCATCCTGCCATGTTGTGCTAAATTACTAGAGTCGAAAATTCTTGAAGCTCAGTCAACTGCTCATATTAATTTTCTACATTGCAAACGGAGTGATTGACAGTTTATTTTCAAATATGCCCAACGTATAGAATCATTACAGAATCGCACGGCAGACTTTTTCGCCCTTTTTCTCGCATCTTCTTGTAAATTAAAAACAGAAGGCACTCAGACAAAAAAACAGCTGTCATTTAACTCTTATTGCAATAAAACAGACTTTTTCAAAAAGTACGTTCGCTTAGTTTTAACAGATGTTTGTTTACGCAGACAAATTGTTTTTGTAATGAACAGATGTCTGTCAAAGCAGTCGAGGAGTTAAGGGTTGTAGGATACAAGGAGAATATTTTTTGTGAACCATTAGAAAATTACTTTCGACTTTATTTAAGACGCTATAGAAATACTTACATATTATTTTATATACATAACAAAAGGTCCAAGAATGTTAGGAAAGGCCATATAAATGAAAAAAATCGGCAAAGGCCAGTCAGACTTCCAAATCGAGGATTCCGCACATCAAAAGCATAAAACAATATTGCTTTAACTAAAAGACAATCTAGGTTAATAAAGGATATATTTAACTTTGGCGTTTGATACATACGCGTATACATGGTTATTGCACCAACTGCAAATAATAAGTTTGTAATATTAAATTCGCTTTTATGTTATAAATTACACTTACGGTTTTCAATTTGTTTCCTTTATATGTGCTGTAAGAGCTTTATTTTTTGGCAAATTATGGTTCTAGAGGAAGGATCCACAAATCCCCATTGACATTCCCCATCAATGGAAATTTGTGCCATGGATGGGTGAATGAATGGGGATAAGCCATTAAAAATAAACAAATCCCCATTAAAAAAACACTAAATATGTGCCAAATGTATCAAATACGTTCTTTTAATATGTATATTTTTTTCTGTTTACAGAAAGTTAAATACCTTTATTTACAAAGAATTAAAAGTAAAAAAAACTAATCTATAAGCCCCATGGTGGGGAGAAAAGTAGACAAAACGCTGGCGGCATTGCCATGCTGGATGGCAATGCTAACTTTTTGCCCAAAATAGGTGCCTAATTAATATATTATTATTTGAAACGATTGCCGTGCAAATGCGCATTCACAACGAAAACGGAGTGACACTGCTGTGTGCCTAGCACGAATAATTGCGTAAGTGTAACGTAAAGTGTCGTTCACGTGAAACAGTACAAACTGTCATTTATCTAGGGCAACTGTGACACAGATAACTTATAGTTTGTAAGCCGAAGCTTGACGCTTACGATAAGAATACTTTTTCGCAAATCGTTTGTGCTACGGCCTCTGTAGATGAAGCACGCGAAGAGAATCATTGACGTTCACCAATTTCATTTAATACTAACTATCATTTATCTAGTATAACTGAGGCACAGATAATTCATGGTTAGTATGAAGAAGCACGACGTGGTTTTCGATTGCTTACGTATACGATACTTTATCGCGAATTATTCGTGCTACGGGAGACTACCAGGGGATAGGATAGACTACAAACGTATACTTATCACAAAATTTCGCATTACTTGGAGGATAAAACAGCCTGGGACTGATCACTCCAGGATCTATCTACTTGTGTACTAAGATGTCAAAGTGTAGCGTGTCTTGCCCTACTGATACCATTATTATGTTCTCTTTTGTAAGGCAACACACTGGAGCTAATATTTGTAGTACCTAAGTAAAAACATTGTAAAAACATGTACCTACCTATATAAAAATAATGGCCCCGAATTTCTTGCCGCTTCTTCTCGGTAGGCTCTATATATTTGGGAACGCGGCGGTAGTATTTAAAGTATAATGAAAAATTGACGTTCATAAGTGCGTCTTTGATGCCTAAATTGAATAAATGATTTTGACTTTGACTTTGACTTTACTCGCGCCAACAGTAGAATCATGTTATAATCCAAATCAAGCCATAAGCGCTATTAGTATGCTCAAAAGTGTCTTAAAATTATATCAGTGGACAATTGGTAGGCTGACGTGAAGTCGTAAGAGTCGTGATTTCAGGACTTTCCGGATTCCGGACAGTGCATTGCTCTTGCATATAATAGCAACTTAAAAAATTAAAATCTACTACGAGTATACAAAATTGTTGATGATTTTTTACTGATACTTCCGCGGTGGTCTAATTCAAATTTAATCAATCTCGGTCCAATAGTTTTTGAGTTTTACACAAAGTTTTTTTAGTGGTAGTGCCACGCCGTAACCCCACAGTCGAATAGGCCAGCACGACCGGAGAAGTACCACACTCTCACATAACACCGAGGTGAAGTAACAGCTTGCTATTGCGTTTCAGTCGGTTTGTGGGAGTTTCCGGAGGCCTGATTCCCTCCTTCCCCCATCTCCCTATCCTCCCCCTCCACCCCTTCTATCTCTTCGTTCCTATCTTGCTTCCTCAAGCAAGCAAGGTCGGCAACGCATCGCAACGTATTGTGGATGTCCATGGGCGATGGTATCACTTACCATCAGGTGAGCCGCTTGCTCGTTTGCCATCATATCCCATAAAAAAACCACTCCCATAACTAAAACGTGCTTCTCCCATTTGATGATTTGATGAATGATTTGATCATCATTGACGGTGAATGACAAACAGCAAGGTTCAAAAAAAGGGTGAAAAAAAAATTTACACATAGACAAGGCAATTTTATTGAATCTAAACATATCCATAATGAAAGGATTATTATTTCTACTCAAAACTTTGATATTCCCCCTGAATATCAAAGTTTTTCTTACATCAGCTTTGTAAAATCCACGCAAGTTCCATGCAGTTCTTAAACCTGGCTTAAATAGTTTTGAATGAAAACCATGACGCTCATTTAGAATTTTCCTTCATTCTATAACATGGTCTACATCTATGGTCCCTGCTTGTAAAGACTGAGAGCCATATTTTTTTCTTTTTGTGTGAATCTCCTACCCATTTTGTTTTTTGTTACTTCTCTAAATAGCATCATTATGAAAAGGGCTGCAAGGCTTGTAAATTTTCTTTGTGTATTTTGAAGTTACATTTTTTGAATGGTTTAGAGCTTTTTTCAGTCTTGTTGCATAAGTATCCTTTTTCTTCTTAATGTTGTTTAACATCTGCACAAACATTGTTTTTTTGACATGTGTCCCTGAAATAAATAAATTGATTTATAATGTTGTACTTTGGCTTGTTAATCTATGTTGTACCTTGACACCTAGAAATCAAGCATGCATTTCTCATGTTTATGTGAGTGGGCTGGCAATACATACACAGGACTCTACTATTTCATGGGATTGATTATCTAAAAGTGGAAATACTAATAATGAGATTTGTTTCAGATTGATTGAAGATGAGCCTACAACCTCACCTGATGGTAACTGATGAGGTGATAAAAGATGGTAAATAGGCTTAACCTAGAATTGGAGCATTACCGATTAGGCCATTTTTACATTATTATTTTTGCATTGATCGCAAAAATAATTCTATATATTGTGTCTTTGTATTGACAACTACCAAAGACATTAGTTATGTTAGGTATCTAATCTAACTCACATTGGTGGGTACCTACATTTACGGAACCTGATGGTATATTTTAATGTAACCACATAGCATTAATGACTCAGCACCCTTTTTCATCATCATCATCTCAGCCGCAGGACGTCCACTGCTGAACATAGGCCTCCCCCATGATTTTCCAAAAGGACCGGTTGGAAGCGGCCTGCATCCAACATCGTCCTGCGACCTTCATCAGGTCGTCTGTTCACCGTGTCGGTGGACGACCTACCGGTCTTCCACCGACCGGCCGGCGCTTGCCAGTCCGTGGTCTCCACTCCAGAACCTTTCGGCCCCATCGGCCATCTGTTCTGCGTGCTATGTGCCCTGCCCACTGCCACTTCAACTAGCTAATCTTCTGAGCTATGTCGGTGACTTTCGTTCTTCTACGGATCTCCTCATTTCTGATTCGATCAAGTAGAGAAACCCCGAGCATAGCCCTCTCCATAGCTCGTTGTGCGACTTTGAGCTTATCTATGAGGCCCACAGTAAGAGACAACGTTTCAGTGCCATAAGACATCACTGGTAACACACATTGGTCGAAGACTCTTGTCTTGAGGCACTGAGGTATTTTTGACGAGAAGACTTCGCGAAGTTTCCGGAACGCTGCCCAGCCGAGTTGGATTCGACGATTGACCTCTTTCTCGAAGTTGGACCTGCCTAGTTTGACTGTCTGTCCCAGGTAGATGTACTCGTCAACAACTTCGAGAACTGAGTTCCCAACTGATATTGGGGTAGTTACAACATGGGCATTAGACATAATTTTGCATTTTTCAACCAATCTTGACGAAACTTGGCATGCGTGTTCTACTAATCAATATAAGATAGACTGTGCCCGTGTGGTCTACTGTTCGCAGAACTACAGGAACTACTAGTTTATTAAGTTTAAGTTACTGTACTTACTGGTTTTTCCAGACATTTTTCCAAGTAGGTTTGAGTCGTTGTTAAGCAGATCAGAGTCCAGTGAGCGTAGCAGGGGCGAGCAATTGTAAGTAGAGTGATCGGAGTCCGTAAACAAATAAAAAGTTGTATAATTTATCAAAGATATTTATTGAAACACTTTCACGGAAACAAAATTGAAACTGAAAAAAAAGATTTTGAATTTAATGATGGGCATTATAGATTATAATAAATCGATAATGCTAACTAAACAGCTATTAAGATTTTAAATCGATTATAATATAATATATTTAAAATAATTGACTTGACTTCATAAATAGATGGTTTTTGTCTATGGTTTCTGTGTTGTGATTAAACTGATTGTCACAATTCTGCGAGTGTCTGTACACGCTAGTGTCATAAACCGTGAGGAATATGTAGGTTGTAGTCTAATATTTATAAGGTCAGTAATAAAAAAAAACCATCAGTATTTTAAAATCCCTCCTGGTTTGTATCCGCCTTATATAATGACTAGCTGTGCGCCGCGGGTTCACCCGCGCGGTGATGGATGATTAATCAAATATAGTGTATGTTACTCGGGCATAAATCATATAATAATATAGCTCTCTACTGGTAAAATATATTTTTGAACCGGATGTAGTTATCGCGCTTATCCTTTAAAAACCATCAAATCTTTCCTCTTTATTATAAGTCTTGATAAGGATTAATTAACAGCAAGGTTATGCCTGTAGTAACTTTGTACTAACTAGAAAGAAGTGATATATCCGGTATTATTTCAATTCAAACAACCAATACATTATCGCGAACTCAGATTAAAATCTTATATCGCATGTATTATTTTTTTAACATATTTCGTAGGAAAACCATAATGAGTAGTAATAAATTCACCGTTTGCCACGCAGCGAGACAGGCCAGCCGTTACAAATCGTAACAGACTCGTCAGGGATAGGTACAACATTTAGGGCTCTTGGTTTACCCTTTTTGGTGATACCCAGTCACAGAAAGGTATTTAGTACTGTTAAACATCAACCACTAAACATGAACCTTACAGACTCATTGCTGCAACCTGAATTTAGATTAAATGCGTTACTTGAGCCTGTCACTTCTGCACATGTTTGTGCAACTGAAAAATCTACGTTATGTTTCAACGTTTTTAGCAACGTTTAAAACAAATCTTAATGTGCGAGCAATTGTAAGCTTGCTCGGATATTACTACAACGTTGCATAAACACCATATCTTAATCGTTATATTGTAGGGTAATGTATGGTATACTTAAAAGTTACAATAACTTATAACTTCCAAAAATAATGTTTCAGTAAATCCTTAAATGTCAGGTACTTTCAAGCTCGCTGGGACTTGTTTTCTTTGTTGCATAGACGTTGCAGACTTGCAACGTTGCAGACTTGCAATGCAACTTTATATGAACTTAGCTTTGCTCAGTGGACTAAATCCGACATCTTCAAATTTTTGACCAACGTTATTCGATTCTTTCTTAAATTTGTCCAGGATCACCCAGAGCTTTTTGACAAGCATTCTGACATGTTACAAAAACAAACCAGGCATCGAAATAGACTTTATCTTCCATCGTGTAGATTACAATTGTTTAAAAATAACGCTTGTGTTATGGCAATAAAGATTTATAATAAATTACCTAAAGACATAAAAATATTAAATAAGACCAAGTTCAAGCAAACATTGAAATCCTGGCTGCTAAGTAATTGTTTCTACAGCGTTGAGGAATATTTTAAATTTAAATAAACATTATAATATACTGAGTACAAAAATTGACATTATGAATAGGTGTAAAAATGGAAGTTGTATGTAATGGACGTTGTATGTAATTATTGACATTGTATTATTTGAATTGTGTATATTTATATTATGACATCTAACTATTAATCGCATAAATTTGACTATCACACTGATTTTTCTTATTGTATAACCTTAATTTCGTTTAGATAATTTATGTAATAATAATAATTAAATAATGTAATGTATAATAATTAATAAATAAAATCGTATATATAATTTAGAAGTATTAAGTAAAATCATAAGTATTTTTTTGAACATGTTGCACACCTCTTTATGAGGTAGATTGTATATGGTAAACCTTAAATTTAAGATCTTTGTACAACTACAATCATATGCAATAAACGAATTTGAATTTGAATTTGAATTACGACGCTTCATAGAAACATCACTAAAGTAATTATCTACGATCACTAATAATGTTTGACATGTGGTTACGTTCCGTTTCTCGCATAAGTTCTCTTGCTACCACACAATAATTACTGCATTGCATCTAACAATATTATTTTTCCTAAATACATTAAATAAATAATATATATAATAATTAAATAAATGTAACATAATTGGTAACATATTTTCATTGTAAAAAAATATTAAAATGTATGAACTTGTATTTAGTGTCATCTAACTGAAATTGAAATTACTATTACAATTCCCGGTAAACCTACAGTTCTGTCATTTGTTCTAAGTGAACAGCGTGTGGGAGAGGGGATTCCTAAAAGAAAAACGAATTATTATTTTGATGATTGGATTGATATTATAAAATAATAAAGACGCTTATCACTGTGAGAAGAAAGAGGGACGCCATAAGTGAAACTGTTCAAGTCATATTATAAAAAGAAAGACTCCATATGTGAAAGTTTGTCAGGTCACGTTATCTTTTATTGCATATTTATATTTCTAATGTTTCCTTTGATATATTAGCTAGTGTAGGCATTCTCTTATAATGTAAGTAATCATAACATTTCATTACAAAGTGTGATGACATCTTCTACCTTGACATCACTGCAAATAACTAGCTGACCCCCCTAAGGCTTCGCTCGCTTGGTCTTGGTGTAATGGTGAAAGCGCTGATGTGGAATCTCAGGGTGCTGGATTGGATCCCCGTGTTAGACAGCTGTTAAGATTTTCTGACAAAGAAATTCTCAGCAGTTCGGAGTCTGGAACAGTGTACCGTAAATGGCAATAGGCTCACCCCCTATTACATGGGACCAACAATCTTTCCGGCGAAATTTAAGTGTTAAAAACACCGCTGCTTACCCCTTCAAAGATGTGACGAAATTGGAAAATTGTGCGGCAATTTTTAAGTTATGCATGAGCATACAAAAAGACAGACATACAGTTTTTTTCTGCAAAATCTTCATATTCTTGTTCTGTAGGTAATTTCACATCTTCTTGCCCAAACTTTTATATTTTTTAGATATTACGGCCTCTAATCCTTTATTATAAGTGTTGATAATTAAATTTCCAACATTAATACCTATTATAAAGAGAAAAATTTTGTAGTTTTGGGTATGTGGGTATGTTTGTAATGAATTCAAAATCTACTGTGCCAATTTCAAATTCAAATTCTTTCACCATTGGAAAGCGTCATTCACCCTGAGTAACATAGGCTATATAAGATTCATCATCATTCTCAATCATGTCTGCGCGGGTGAAACCGCGGAGAGTAGCTAGTAGTCTATCAATACAAAAGAAGCCTACTTTTTTAAGCAGATGGCATAGTGACCGTCACTAAGTCTTACGCTCCGAGATTTAAATTTAAAGTAATTTTTTATACATTTACAACACACCTTAGAAAGTGTTCTGGTAGCTATCCTTGATTTCAGTCATCACTCCAGGACTCGATTTCTAGCAGTAAATTCATTCTATCAATCATACTGTGATCGTCATCAGCAATGAATTTACTGCTAGAAGACTAGTCAAAGGCTGGTGAATTACACAAAATGTGATGGATGATGATAATGATGATGAAAAATACTTTACGACCTATTCTCAGACCTACTTGTCTGAGAATAGGTCGTAAACTACTAGTACTAAGTACGCCCAAATTTCATAAAATAGGTCATGCCGTTTTGGAGGAGTTTTGTTACATATTTTGCGAAACGAAAATATTATATTTCGCAAAGCAGCATTTTTGATTATGATAGTCATTTATATCATAGTCATCAAGAACAACATTTAAGGTCGTCACATTTAAATCTACATTTAAACTTCCGACTACCCTAATTTAACCCAAAACGGAACTCGGCTCATAAACAACAAGTTTTCAACAATTAACAGTAAAAACATCGCGCACACGATTTATTACTGCGATATGTGCTTTGGTAACATTATGATAATCTTTATTTATGTTATATTTAATAATCAACAATTATTAGCAGCTTATTTTAGAATTTGTTAAAACCACAACCTCAAATGAATATAATGTATTCACTTTATATTACAAATGTTATTATAATTTCATTATGTAAAGTAAAACTATATCTCTTCATCATAAACAAATTAATATAATTCAACTGGGTATTTATAGCAAACAATCATAAGCCATTCACCATATACCTATTTCAGCATTGTAAAATAGTTCTTTAAAATGTTAAAGTAACAAAGACGCTCATATAATAATTCACTACATACTTTTTCTTTAGATTCCGAGAGCTCAAAACAATACTTGTGAACATAGCACATGCGCCTGTTTTGAAATATGGAGTGCTCAAAACAATACTTGTGAACATAGCACATGCGCCTGTTTTGAAATATGGAGTGCTCAAAACAATACTTGTGAACATAGCACATGCGCCTGTTTTGAAATATGGAGTGCTCAAAACAATACTTGTGAACATAGCACATGCGCCTGTTTTGAAATATGGAGTGCTCAAAACAATACTTGTGAACATAGGACATGCGCCTGTTTTGAAATATGGAGTGCTCATAACAATACTTGTGAACATAGTACATGCACCTGTTTTGAAATATGGAGTGCTCAAAACAATACTTGTGAACATAGCACATGCGCCTGTTTTGAAATATGGAGTGCTCAAAACAATACTTGTGAACATAGCACATGTGCCTGTTCCGAAATATCGAGTGCTCAAAACAATACTTGTGAACATAGCACATGCGCCTGTTTTGAAATATGGAGTGCTCCAAACAATACTTGTGAACATAGCACATGCGCCTGTTTTGAAATATGGAGTGCTCAAAACAATACTTGTGAACATAGCACATGCGCCTGTTCCGAAATATCGAGTGCTCAAAACAACACTAGAGGATATAGTTCATGCGCCTGTTCTGAAATACAGATACAATACATTTTATATACTCCGTTACTACACAGATAAAAAATCTTATACTAAAAATATTCTACCATTAGATTATTACTTCTCACAAAAGATGGAGTTGTAAGAAATGCTCATCTAAATTAGGCTTTCCTCACACGAGGAACTTATTCAGCGTTATTCTGGATCATTATTTGGCTTAACTCTGGATCATTAATATGCAATTTACTTAATCCTTCGCTAAGCGTGTACGTCTTAAAATTCATGAGACATTTGCGAGGGTTTCTCGTGTGACATGTTCATTATATGACTAAGGAAATAAATTATGAAAGCCTGTTAAAGTTTTACAATTAGAATGAGTAAAACACGACATTTTGAGGATTGATAATTAATTGATAATTTGGTATTGCAGTTTGATAATTGATTTATTTATTCTCGAGTGGCGACTACGCACCGGAAGACAAAGTGTAGGCCGGCCCACCACTAGGTTGTCCCATGACCTCGTCAAAACCGGAAATCGCTGGATGCAGGAAGCCAGCCATTCCAAGTGGCGACATACTCGTATGTTCAGCAGTGGACGTCTTCCGGCTGATAATGATGAAGATGATGATAGTGATGATAAATTGCAATTCAAAGTACCCACGAGTAATTTAATGCATCTGTTACTATCTGTTTATTCAAATAGCTTTAAATGGAATTGAATTCACGTAATCTTTTTGCATTTTCAAAGAAACATTGACTTTTGTATCATGTGTTTTTCACACATTTAATATAAATGCGAAAGTTGTATGTTACATATATGTAACACTAGTAGTTTTGTGGACAGTAGAACTCACGAGCACATTCTTATCAGCGGCAATTTTTCGCAGACCTTCACAACCTATTATCTCGGCAATGACTTGACCTTTCACGCATATTCGAAATTCTTTTTAAAGTTAGGTACTTAATGTATGTACCAAATTTTATCAAAATCGATCGATGAATAGCGCTGTAAAATACTTTCCAACTTTTTAGAAAAATACCCCGTCACTCAAAAATCACCAACGTCAAAAAACTATATTGAATACTAGAACATGCATACCAAGTTTCGTTAAGATTGGTTGAAAAATGCGACTTGTACAGAAGAACCAACATACAACCTAACAAACATACGGACGAAAACATGCAACAATGGAAACTTGACTTATATTTTGGACAATGCGAAGCGACAAGCTAGTTTAAAACAATGTGTTTTGAAAATTTGAGACATTAAATTCCGTTTAAAATACGTTTCAAGCCGGAGAGCCCAACGGGACGGTCCTTAATCTTTTTTCAATACATTTAATCCAATTTCATCCCTTTGTTATTATCTAACTGTTCGTAATTCCTACCGGACTCAATGGACACATTAGAGAGGTTCTTAAATCTCTCTGCCGAATAAATTTGGATTTATCGGATTTATAAATTATTTTTGAGGATTTATACCATCCATTTTCCTTCTCAGGCTTCGGAAACAAGCCACCTAAGTCCGAGTGAGGGGGTACATAATATAGGTGAGTACGATACATGTGGTAACGGTTGTACAATCAGGTGACGAGTAGACAGTAACGGTGATAGAGTACTAGAGTTCAAAGAAAAGGTACTGTTTGATCCCAAATGTGATGTTTGTACTGGTCACCCAAGTTGTTGAGTAAGTTTGGTGAATGCGCTTTGATAAGCGTCTCTTACTTATAAGTGATTGCAGGTTTGCTATTCAATTCAAACAATTCAATTGACCTCTATTTAATTTAAATTGCCGCCACATTTAGGTCGTTGCCTTGCGGAGATTCTTATCACCGTGTGTTAGCATTTATGGCCAATTTATAACGCCATCTATTGGTAAACTTATGAACTACGTAGAGCTCCATTAATGGTTCTAATATAAGTAAAAGGTACAAAGTCACGTTAGGTTAGCTAGTTTATTCAACATTTGTATAATTTTGGATTTTGTTGGAATTTAAAATGTAGTTTCACTATTGAATGCGTATTGTACTAATTTTGGATATAAATAATTTTGGAACCCCTTTGGTAAAAGTGTATTGTTAAATAATTGAACTGAAGTATTTGGTGTTTGAGAAGACGCCGAGCAGGTCTGTTGGTTCCTTCTCCCTATCCTGCCCGTTTTCCCTTTCTTCACAGAATCAACTACAGACAGGATACTCTCGGAAATATCCGAGATAAAAATGATTGTTTTTATGTACCATCTACTAACTACCGCATTAATATTAAGAATTATCTCCATGCATGGTTGCCTGTAAGAGATTGCTATAGCGATAAGGCCGCCAATTGTCAAATCTACTGTGTAGTGC
The DNA here is from genome assembly GCA_917880725.1 of Selenia dentaria. Classification (NCBI taxonomy): domain Eukaryota; kingdom Metazoa; phylum Arthropoda; class Insecta; order Lepidoptera; family Geometridae; genus Selenia; species Selenia dentaria. The sequence goes on from OU862898.1 coordinate 24,966,349, forward strand.
TTTTTTACTGTATTATGTTTTTTTTCTATAAGATTGGTACTCAATAAAGAATTTTGTATTGTATTGTATAATATTAGTAAGATTACAATCAAGTGACGAGACGGACCAGTCGTGCACCTGATGATAAGCGTTATGCTTTCAATTACTCAGAGCTTAAAACTGTAATATTGCGTAGCCCTGCACTGTGCGCGTCCGGTGTCATCCCAATACATCGGTTTCTGAGTCTCTTTCACCCAGTAATTTCATTTACACATGACCTTCCTTTCACACCCTTGCTTGTGCAATGCTTGCGCACTGTTGTTTTGCATTAGAATATCTGGCACTGCGGTGATACCGACCAAGACATCCTCTTGCACAAGATGCTTACCGCCTAGAATGTAGTTTCACTATTGAATGTGTATTGTATTAATTTTGGATATAAATAATTTTGGAACCCCTTTGGTAAAAGTGTATTGTTAAACAATTGAACTGAAGCCATCATCCCGACGGCGGATCGATTCTTCTTTGTGTCCGACCTTTCAGGGAGTAAATGAACTCGTTCAATTATCTCTCAGCAATCATTGTTTAAACAGCATGTTCTATGTATTACAAGCTGTACACTGCGGTTTCACCCGCGTTGTCATAGTTGATAATGATGCTGAAGAAAAGTGTCCTTTGTGTTTATTCCAGCGCCCTCTATGAGCAGAAAGTACATCCCAATTATCAGCTTTCAGTTCAGCTGTTCTAGCGACATTGACTAACAAACTTACATCCATTTAAACTAACTAGCTTATGCCCGCGACTTCGTCTGCGCATGATTAGTACCTACTTCGAGTAGGTTATTATCTTCTCCAAGGCCCTATCTATCTTTATACCAAAATGTCATCATAAAATATGTACATGGTCAAACGCAGTTGCTATAATAGTATTATATGAGTAAATTTACAAACTTAGCAAATCAATCAGTAAACACTAATAATAAAATAAAGTACTTACCTACGTACATACAAATATAAAATTATTCACCATGGAAAAAATTTGCGTTGACGGTGTACGGTTACATTTCATCACCCTTGACGGTCGCTGAGCGAGTCTAGTGTATCGAGCTGTCAAAATGCTTGACTAAGCTATCAGATACTGACACAAACTTTGACAGAACTGTCATCATTACAATCTTGACGTAGGTGGAGATCTTGTTATTTAGTCTATTCTGTGCCCAAGATCATTACGATATTTCACCCGCGTAGTGATGGATGATGATGATGATGATGAAAAGTATCGTATGAGTTAATCCAGCAGCTACCCGCCTGTTTGGCGTGAAAGAGCAACGAACATCCATTCACCCATCTATCCAAACTTCCACATTTATAAATATTAGTGTGATATATGTTCAGAAATGCGGTTAAGAGCTTTATTTCTAGCCAAACCATTTTACAAAATTACAATATCAGCAGTCTACGTGACTGATCTACTGATGTTTCGCTGAATTAGTTAATTATAATAATATTAACATAGTAGGCACATACGGCACACTTATTACCGCAGTCATTAAGAAACCCCTTTTCCGGGCGCCTTAATGCAAAGCAAGCATGGTAAAAAGGGGTGTTGTATCCTGCAACGAAACAAAAGAATTCTGAAAACTCCGCTGTGACAACTTTGAAAGAAAATTAGTGCGTGCAAATTGATAAAATGTATTACAGAGCATATACGGCGTAACTTAAAACGCTGCTTAAATTTAAATAATGTTGCACTGCACATAGCCATTTTGCTATAAGAAGTAAATAACGTAATAGTTAAGCAGCGTTCATAAGGCAGGGTGATTTTGTCTAAAAGACCAACTTGGTGCCGACAAAAAAAGGACCAGGATACGGTTCGATGTTATGCGGAAAAACAGAAAGGAAACGCCTCTACTTGAGAATCGTTTTGAAATCAGTTAAAAAGTCAACTGACTGCAATGTATGTAATATTTGTTAAATGGTACTTTTATTACGATCATAAAATAACACATTTTGAGTCCTTTAAAAATTGGCATTAGTACATCGATGCCAAGTCGAGTAGGTAATATTTTACCAAATATATTTTGCATCATCACCATCATCTCGGCCGTAGGACGTCCAATGCTGAACATAAGCCTGCCCCATAACTTTCCAAATGGACCGGTTGGAAGCGGCCCGCATCCAACATCGTCCTTCAACCTTTATCAGGTCATCTGTCACACAACACACACATCTGACAACTTACGCTGCGCTTGCTGGTCCGTGGTCTCCACTCCAGAACCTTCCGGCCGCATCTGCCATCTGTTCTACGTGCTATGTGCCCTGCCCACTGCCACTTTAACTGGCTAATCTTCTGGGCTATATCGGTGACTTTCTTTCTTCTACGGATCTCCTCATTTCTGATTCGATCACGTAGAGAAACCCCGAGCATAGCTCTCTCCATAGCACGTTGTGCGACTTTGAGCTTACTAATGAGGCCCATAGTAAGAGACCACGTTTCAGTGTCATAAGTCATCATATAAGTCATATTCTGCATACTCTGTGATTATTCATTCTAAATCAAACGTCTTAGCAAGTTAAGTTTACAGTTAGATCATCTCCCTAATCATTATGCTTCCTCTTAATTTCCATATGTACCTCACAAACTGTGCATAAACAAAAGTACACCTTTTTGGTGAACAGCTCACAACTAGGTCCTGCGAACAGTAGACCTTGCGCGAACTCAAACTTTGTTTTCATACTTTTTAAAATCAACCGGTAGATGGCACCGCAGCAAATTTTCTCATATTAGAAAACATATATTTCTTTCAAATAAATCAACGCTGACCACCAAAAAATTTAAGTAATTTGTAGAACCTTTATATCAAATTTTGTCAATATTAGCGAGTGCCAACGCCGCGCACCTGTTGCTCTACCATGAGTTGGCAACATAAATGTCATCTATAGTCGATACTCGATCTCGCCTACCTATTAAGCTTGTGATTGGCGTAATCACTGTCAATTTTAGTTCTACAATTGACTGCAAGGTGGCACTGTTAATTTTTTTTTTATAAATTTTTTCGTGGCTGTCAATACCGAGCCTCGATTGGTATCAATGTTGTAAACTAATGGTAGACCTACTTAACGAAACATATTACGAGTCATAGCAGACAATAGTTAAGCGCTTATAAAAATACCTACCAATATAATGTGTCCCGATTTAAGACGTTCACCTGTACAAGACCTTCTATGATGTACACACCCTTTTGTCATAAGTTTTGTATGAGACACAGATTACATCATTGTTATGAATATTCTAAGGTCTATATCGGGCCTTTAGTGTGAAATCTGCTTTACGTCCTTGAATAGGCTTTGAGAACCAATGAAAGGCCAGTCATGCTTACAATCGAAGTAAGGCTTTGTAGGCAATAATGTAAGTCTAGATGTTCGGAACCCAAATTTAGATATAACAATAATTGTTATATCTAAATTTGGGTTCCGAACAACTTTAGGGTTTTGTTCGCGTCTGTGGTTTATGAAATGCATTATTAACATGTCACTTTGTATGTAAGGGCACTTTGTATAAAGCGCTCGTAGCGGAGCTCAACTTGGCGGTCAAGACTTGGATGGGTGACCGCTAGTGGCATTATTCAACTGAGCGCTTCCGTGCTTCAGAGGGCACGTTAAGCCGTCGGTCCAGGTTGTTTGTCTCAGGACAACAGTCGTTAGGCTATTTCGAAGGCCTTCTGAAAACTTCGTCCTTTTGGAAAATTATGGGGGAGGCCTATGTTCAGCAGTGGACGTCCTACGGCTGAGATGATGATGATAATGATTCATACATAAATACAAACTTTCACGTTTATAATATTAGTAAGATCAAACGCAACTTAACAATATCCTCATTCCCGTCGCCTGTCAATAAGCTGTATCAAAGTCATTTTTAAAGCTGACAAAACAATCGTTTAAATCGATTAAATACACGATCTCAAACGTAATTTAACTGTTCCATGCTAGGGTTGCCGTTATAATCGTAAAAAACTTATCGAGTTTGTCTACCGATCGCTTAATTTTGTTACTTACTTGCAATGATCGACAAAAGATCGATATAGGCAGTTTTTTCGAAGTATGACGAATTGAAAATTCAAATTTATCGATTGGTACGAGTAAGTGCGGTACTTGCAAGGCCGGAGGGTTAAAGCCGGGTGAAATATGTGTCTTATTTATATGTACAGCATCCGAGATCTCAGATCGGAACGCTGTACAGCGTTAGATAAGGGATGAGATATGTTTAATCGCTACATCTTATCCACATACCACATTATCGCATACTTTCATTCAGATAGTGGTCAAATGCAAGCTTATCTGTATAGTAATACTTTTTTAACGCACTAAAGCCTGCTTAGCGATCTCAAACATTGAAATTTTTAGAGAGAAAAATTCACATCCTCGGACTGAATTCGAGCCCGCGTCGTCTGACTCTCCGTGTATATCAAGCCTCGGTGGCCTTGATGGTCATGCCGTCTGACACGGATAGTCAGAAGACGCAGGCTCGAATCCAATCTGAGAAGTGAATTTTTCTCTCTGTAAATTTCAATTTTATCTATTTATATAAAAATGAACCCCTATTTCTCCTGGTCACGCTATAACTTGAGAACGGATAAAACGATCTCGCTGATTCTTATTGTTGTGTTAATTATTGTCAGGAGAAGGTTTCTAATGAAAGAAAAACTAAGAAAAGATTTGGAGGTTATGGCGAGGCCGAAGGCCAAGCCTACTAAGCGAACAAAGTCGCAGGCAGTCGCTGGTACGTGATAAAAAGCCAACTAAGGTGTATTCTAATACTGTATAGTACTAGACGACCTGCAAGTGCCTTTGCCCGCTAATGGAATCCAAAGCAAAGCAATTAATTGAATTCACCCTTATAGGTGGGGGAAGCATATGCTCAGCAGTGGAGCCCTACAACTGAGATGGTGATGATGATGATATAACGGTTTATAGGGGCAATTTGAAAAGCTACTTCTGTTATCTCATCATTTCCCGAAAACAAACATTTTTGGTTATTTTACGCAGTTTTATTAATTGTTTTGTGACTACATTTTAAAATTTAATAGTACAATTTCAAATAATACTAATACTAAACTTTTCATCTTCCATCAAAAAATACTTAACTGAATAATTGGTTTGTTCACGATAAAACTATTTTAGTTATTTTGATTATTTTTACCTATTTTGGAGAAATTAAAAATAAAATCCATTTATTTATTATTTGTATCAATTTAAGTATATATATTTTAACTTTATATTCATGCCAGCTGTAAAAGCAAATAAAGCATCACATGGTTTATTACTAAATTCAATAAACCCAGATTTTTAAAGGGAAATACTTCGATTACTTGACTTTCCGCTGGAGAATGCTTATAACCGTGATGCGCCCTCTGTGCCGCATAAAATGAAAGTAGGTAATATGCAGAACAAGCAACACACAAGCAACTCAATCCACCTAAAACTCCTCGACACGTATTACGTCTACACAAGGCATGCTCAGCCGTGCGAATCTCAAAGAGTAAACATCGTTGACAACGTCTGTGAAACAAAACAAATGAGATAACAAGAAACGTTGGAAAAACCACCTTATGTACAAGGGAGATATCTCGTAAAGTATTTGACATCGGTGAGCTCGTCAACGAGCTCACCGATGTCAAACCATTATCTATCACTAATCATTATAGAATCGAACTTCAAACCGTGCGATTCTCGCAAACACCGTTGCATGTTTGACAACATCCGTGAAACAAATGACGAGATGACAAGAAACTTTGGAAAAATAACCTTATGTACAAGAGCATTATCTCATAAACTATTTGACATAGGCGAGCTCGTCGACGGTTAGAGAATCGCACTTCAGGAAGAAATCCCAGCGGAAGTGTCACCAAACATTTCCTTTTAACATCATAAATTGATATGGATTTGTTGGCCTGTTCTCATTTTCAAACACCCATTCACAAGATTGCTGTATTTTTTCGGGTTCAAAACAATAAATCCATGTTTCGTCTCCTGTGAAAATGTCATAAACAGCATTAGAATGTCCGTGGTCGTACTCCAGTAGCATCTGTGAGCACCATTCCACGCGAGCCCGCTTCTGCTCCGCTGTCAGTTCATGAGGGATCCAACGGCAACAAAGTTTCCGAACTTTCAATTCTTCGTGTAAAATTTTCTGAATTTGGCTCATACCGATCCCCAATAGTCCTAGAAATTGTCTCATAGGTAATCCGCGGGTTTTCTTCAATTAACCGCTTAACAGTAGCCACATTATTTTCGTTGACGGCAGTTGAAGGCCGCCCTTCACGAAATTCGTCATGTAAAGAAACTCGATCTCTCTCAAATACAGCAAACCATCGCCTCACGGTGCTCAAACAACCTTGTTTGAGCACCGTTCTCTCCCAAAACCATTTTGAAGACGAGTGGCACAATCTTGCGAAGAGGGAGAACTTTTAAAATCATAAAAAATCGTCGCTCTAAAATCTTTTCGACTTAATTCCATTTTCGTTGCGTACGTAGAACTTTGATGTGTGATAAAAAAACAATTGACAAATGATTTCCAACCAATTGTTTTTTTTATTTCTAAGAAGCTTGCAACATTACAAAAAATATTACATTCGAAATTCAAATAGTTCCCGTTAGCTAGAAGTGCAAAACTTTTAGTGTGCCCCATGTAAACAGTATATCCGGAACTCATCAAGCCCAGAGCCATAGTTAATTCTGCTTACACCGCACGAGTCAATCAACCATCAATAATGTAAACAACTATCAATCTACGTTCAATGGTGACAGTTGAACCTGCCATTCGACATTGATTGAGTTAGGTAATGGGATTGTAATGGACAATCGGACGATCAAAGGGAGTGGCCGCAGTCAAATCGAGTCCTTTGGGATGTGGAATTGGTTTCTGCAGCATACATAGGTACAGGGTCTGCGAGGATAAAGGTATCGCAGGGAATGTCGTGGAAAAATATGAATTTTGATAAGTTCATGCAGCACTAGTAACTATTTAAACAAATACCATAAAGGCTACGAAGAAATATTACAGGAACAGTGACTGTATTAAAAAAATGACCCAATAAAAGTCGTGCTAAATAAATAACATCATTCACGCCGCTATGACTCAGCTGTCATAGTAGACGTTGCAGCACGCGCGTGAACCAATCCGTGCTTTCCTTCTGAAATTTAAACCAATCACCGAACATGTCTATTTGTAACCTCGAAAGTACGTCGTATTTGGAATCATACGTCGTTTTGGTTTGAAGGACCACTTTTTGTGTGGAGTTCTGAGTTATGCTTCCTGACATTATTTCTTCGTAGCGTAAAGGTAAAAAACCGAGAATAAGTATTATACTCAATATATATTTTATTTTATTTTCATAGGAAAACTTACAGACTATATATAAGACTCAATCAAGAAAAGTCACCTGTGTGAGCTTAACACTATTAAACATATGTAAATTTTTTTTTTCTAAATCTATTTCACACTTTTTAGTGTTGAACTCTTTTTTTGATAAAAAATGTTTTCACCTGATTTACTCATGTTGCTTACGGGATAGTGACCCTTCTGCTTACGGGATCGATTGTGATTCACCGTCAATTACGATATCATCAAGATAGGCGAAACACTTTTCAATTATTGGTGTAACTCAAAAACTCTTAACCGAATTTTAATTAAATTTGAATTAGGACCACTTCGGAAGCATAGACTACCAAATAAAAAAAAACATTATGAAAATCAGATTGCTCTGTAAAAAGTTATGCATAAAAAATAAAAATATACCTACCTACACGTCGACTTCAGAACCTTTTCTTTTTTCAAAATTCAAAATTCAAAATTCAAAAATTATTTATTCAGTTTAGGCATCATAGACACTCTTATGAACGTCAAAATTTTTAAATGATTCTACCGCTGTTTTCGGAAAAGAACCACCGCCGAGAAGAAGCAGCAAGAAACTCGTGGGCCATTATTTTTTCAAGTCTTTGTACATTGAGGTTACATATGAGTAGTATTAAAATAACAAATTTATTCAATAGTTGGCTACTAGGCAGAAGTGGAAAGCTTCCAGGCATCTTTGTCTTCTAAGTAGTGACTCAATTTATAATAGGCTTTTTTCATTAGTATATTTTTGACACGTAACTTGAATTTCCCTTCAGTGAGCTCAGTAATGTCTTTCGGGATTTTATTATAGAAACGTACACAATTGCCTAAGAAGAACTTATTTTTAGTTTTCGTGAGTCTAAATTTAGATACAGCTATCCTATCCTATTTTAATATGGTTAAAAAGTATTAATCTAATGAATAATTCAAAACTAGTCTCTATTGAAACGTAGTAAAATTACTACAGCCAATGCTATTTAATTCTTAATAATTTAATTATATATAGGTAAACAAGTTCTTTATAACAAACTTCAAAATAGGAGCTAGTTCTCGATTTGTAATTTTTTATGTGGTTTACCTTATACATTTTCTACCAACTTCCAAAAACGAGGAAGTAATCAATTCGACTGTATATTTTTTTTTTAATTTATTTTTTGTTATTTATTGGGTGGGCCGATTCTCAAAATCCATTTTATTTTAATTAAAAGCTGGTGGTTGCCGTGTGGTCCGATTTAAATTTCATCAAATTCGGTCCAGTAGTTTTTGAGTTACACTCCGATAACTGACTTTTACCAAAGTAATAGTATGGAAGTCGGTATTAAATTTTTCAAATTGCATTTGTTGACTAGTGGTGTTGATTATTTTTTATTTGAAAGCTGGTGCTTCTCATGTAGTCCCGTTTAAATTTGACCACAATCTAAAATATTTTTTAAACAAAATTTATCAATATCATCATGTTTGTTAACAAGTGCAATTGGAAAATTTTTATACCATTGTATTACTTTGGTAAAAATCAGTTATTGGAGTGTAATTTCAAAACTACTAAACCAAGGACCACACAGGAAGCACCAGCTTTCAAACAAAAAAAGAATTTTGAGAATCGGTTCATCCTATCGAAAGTTATGAGGTAACAAACATAAAAAAAAACTGGAATTTTTTGGTAGAAAATGGAAGTCGGTTTAAATTTTTATTAAAGTTGATTAAGTTTAGTAAGATATTCCTTCTAATCAGCCCATTTTAATTTCATCTATATATTAGTACTACTGGTTTATTATTTTGTGATATCTGTAGGACTATGTATCTCAGTTGGTAACAAATATTGATTGAAATCGAAAAAAATATGTCACTTTTGTGAGCCAGTCATCAACTTACTAACATTTTTGCTTACTGGAGTTGTCAAAACTGACATACAGCGGCCAATTTCAAGATTTCAATCAATATTTGCTAGCAACTAAGATACATAATATGTTATTCTCAATAATGTATTGAAAGGCAGAATGTTTAAATATATTCTAATTCAATAAAAAATAATAATAAATAAAGCCAGAATGTTTCATCATCATCATCATCTCAGCCGTAAGACGTCCACTGCTGAACATATGCCTCCCCCATGATTTTCCAAAAGGACCGGTTGGAAGCGGCCTGCATCCAACGTCGTCCTGCGACCTTCCTCAGGTCGTCTGTCCACCGTGTCGGTGGACGACCTACGCTGCGCTTGCCGGTACGTGGTGTCCACTCCAGAACCTTTCGGCCCCATCGGCCATCTGTTCTGCGTGCTATGTGCCCTGCCCACTGCCACTTCAACTGGCTAATCTTCTGAGCTATGTCGGTGACGTTCGTTCTTCTACGGATCTCCTCATTTCTGATTCGATCACGTAGAGAAACCCCGAGCATAGCCCTCTCCATAGCTCGTTGTGCGACTTTGAGCTTATCTATGAGGCCCATAGTAAGAGACCACGTTTCAGTGGCATAAGTAATCACTGTTAACACACATTGGTCGAAGACTCTTGTCTTGAGGCACTGAGGTATTTTTGACGAGAAGACTTCGCGGAATGTTTATATAGACATATTTACAAATAAGGATGTCCCTGTTTTACAACGAATACCTTAAACTTACTAATCAACGGAACACTATATGCCTACAGGATGCAGAGTTTCACGATTAATTAAACCCCAGGATTTCCAGTTCTCTTGTTCATTCATTCATTTACTTCACGTCGAACGGTCGAACGTTTTAATTAGATACCTTCCGTTCGTCCGTTCACTGGATATCGGTGGCTGTTTAAATATTCTAATTGGGTTCTTTTATTTTGGCGTCGACTCTTGATTTAGCGATAAAAAGATCAGGTCGTTACTTTGATGGAAAGAAGACGATGAAAACAACGAAAAATATGTTACTTCGTGAATAGTTCTTTTCCTGTTTGCTAAGGCTTGTTATGTTGTTATCTATACTATATACTATAAATACTATAATATAATAAAGAGGAAAGATTTGTATGTAAGTATGTTTGTAACGAATTGGCTCAAAAAGTACTGGACAGATTTCAAAAATACTGTCACCATTGGAAAGCTACATTCACCCTGAGTAACAAAGGCTATATACGATTCATCATCATCATCATCATCCATCACCGTGCGGATTAAACTGCGGGTTTATAAAACAAAGTCGTGTTAGTTATTTCTCAAGTAGGGCTGGACTAATTACGATTTTTGTGTTTTTTTTTATTTGTCATATCTCGGGTTAGGACAGGATACTTTTCATCATCATCCATTAGCACGACGGTGAACCCGCGGGGCGCAACTATTAATGTTATAAATGCGAATGTTTGGATGGATGGAAGTTAGAACGGTTTAACGAATTTAGATGAAATTTGGTAAGTATATGTAGGAAGTTGCGCTGGAATAATATATAGGTTACTGTTCACAATCATCCATCACCACGCGGGAGTAACCGCGGGGCGCAGCTAGTTAAAAAAACATGTATATATCAAGTAGTATCAGTTTAAAAAAGAAGGCAGTTCACACTAACCCGCGACTTCGTTCGCGAAGTAGGCTTAGCCTCGTTTTAACTTATAATTTCTTAATTTTTCTTTCATTAGAATCTCCTGACTCTATTGTGTATTTTGTGTTGATTTGTAAATAGGTTACTTCATGTGAATATAATATATGTAAATATTGTATTGTGAGACTGGACTCTTTGCTATAACTACCCCATATACATAGATAGTTATCGAGAAAATTATTCTGCTTTATTATTTGTCACTCATTTCATTCATACCTCCTTTTACGAGTAGCTTGCCTCTGTCTACATTCATACTCATTCGTCTTTATACGAGCCTATGTAAATAGGGTGAATTCTGTGGAGTGTAGATAACAATGAAAATAAAGATGAACATTTAAATTATAAAAAAGCTTGCGTATATATAATATTATTTACCCAAAGAGGTACATTTCAATTCCATACTCGTATATAAAGAATATTACTTACACAAACAGTTTTTTCTCGTTACCTGCCAGTTTAAAGGTGTGGGTAAAGCGCGAAATCTGCCTATACGATCAATTGCGAATAGATCCAAATCAGGATATTTATGTGATCCTACACACGCGTAAATAAACATTAGAGATGGAATTTCTTCTTGATATATATCGAAAAATTTACCACACAAGGAAAACGTTTATAGTGAGTGTGCCAAGTCATTCTAAACTTTCAACGAGGTTTACCGAACCTTAGTGCGGTCACTTAGTTGACCGCTACGGCGTTTACAACTGTGCGCTTCTGTGGTTTGACTGGCTTGCCAAGTCGTCTCGTCGGACCAAGTTGTTGTCTCAGGACAGAGCAAACAAACCCGAGTTGCAATGCCAAGAGAGAAGTCCGCTGACCATTGTGTATATTTTAACTGATGAACGTTACCTATTTGTGGCTGCAGTGAAATCTGAATTATTTAGATCTGTATTTATGTACGAGTTTTATAATTATTATTATTCATAAAGTCATCAATTTCAAAATGGCTAGGCAATGGTATTCCTAACTTTATCATGTTACGAGTAGCGTTGGCTGTTTTGATTAGAATGCATTTACATGTCAATTGGCAGATTTAGTCCCCTAAGGCCCACTTGCACGTTTTCTCGGGTTGAATAAATAAGTCTATGAGTTTGTAAACTTGCGTTAGTCGTATCAATTTTTAACTCTCATTTTGCCTTGCACGACTATAAAAGATCACCGGTTTTGCTAAACTGACATTTGTAATCTTTATATGGGAACATTGAATTGTCTATGCGCTTATATTGTAACCTGACCAATAATGAATGAATCGAAAAAAGTGAAACTTATATCTATCTCTTTGGCACTCAATACAATGTATATAGACTTTCTTGTTTATCCTTTGTTGTATGAAATTTGACGACTTTTTATTCGAAACGTATTGTCTCGTGTCATTTCGCCCAAAGAGTACATTATACAGCAGAATGTAACCTCAATTTCTTTTGACACAAAACTTCACTAACCCTAGTTAAAGACTTAACCCTCCCACATTGCTGGGTTAAATATCAATAAATAACCGTAAATTTACTTCTAACCTTTAATGGTGCAAGATAAATTACTTATAAAACCCCGTTTTAGCAGTCGACTCTGAGTTATTGAAGCTAACTCTGGAACGTGCAAGTGGGCCTAAGCAAAATAAAAAAATAAAAAGCAAAGTTTTATATAAACAAGAAGTTAGTATGTTAGTCATAGCTATTCATACGTCTCATCTCTATGACCTAGCTGTGAAAAATGTCCTGGATTTCAGAGCTAAATAAGCAATTCCAGGCAATGCCTGGGTACCTACTGATAAGTTTAATTTACCGGTGCGTTAGACTTACGTGAAAAATGAAACTAAAATAACCTTTTTTTATATATTATTAAGTGACAAGACCGGCAATTATTTCACAAGATCATCTCATCATCATCATCAACTCAGCCGTAGGACGTCCACTGCTGACCATATGCCTACCCCACAAATTTACAAAAGGACCGGTTGGAAGCGGCCTGCATCCAACGTCGTCCTGCTACCTTTATCAGGTCGTCAGTCCGTCAATCAGTCCACCTTGTCGGTGGACGACCTACGTTGTGCTTGCCGGTCCGTGGTCTCCAGTCTAGAACCTTTCGGCCTCATCGGCCATCTGTTCTGCGTGCTTTCTGCCTCACATGGACGCGAACAAATATCCTCAGCAAAGTGGAGTCATATCGTCCCTCAATAGTTTGTAGAATGCTGTTATTACTCCCCCCAACTCTTTGCACAAGGGAGGCGATTCGCTTTCTTATAATGGCATGAAACCCGTGCTACCTAAGGTACCAACCTACCCGTGACGGTTGCTTTTCAACTCAGCCGTGCGGTTCTCTACGTTTTTATTGTATATTGTTTGCTATTCTGTGTTTCTAAGTCCGATAATTCTTTCTTTCCATGATTAGTCTGGTTGGTCCAACCAGCCAGGCCATTTTACTTGTTACTGTTTTAACTGAAACAGAATTTTTTTAATGAAATTCTCTCACCTTACGATTTCTTTCTTTTTGTTCTTGGGGTGCTACTAATATTGGAAGTCGACCTAGACCTCGGAACCTATCTTATCTGCATAATTCCGGGCAATGATCCGGGCTGGAAATTCCTATCCAGTCTCAGAAAAGCTTTAGCTATGATTTATACTTCTTCCAGACATGGCATTTCCATCCTATCTTCGTATTATTATTGTGTGGCGAAGGCGGTAGGGATCGTGCCTAAACACATGTTCGAGAAAGCTTCTTTTCTTCTTGATAATTATGTCAAAGTCAAAGTCAAAATCATTTATTCAATTTAGGCATCAAAGACGCACTTATGAACGTCAACTTTTCATTATAATGTACTTTAAAGACTCTACCGCCGCGTTCCAAAATATATAGAACCCACCGAGAAGAAGCGGCAGGAAACTTGAGGCCATTCTTTTTATATAGATGTTTACAATGTTTCTACTTAGGTACTACAAATATTACATTTTATGGGTGGCAGAGAGACAGCTTGCCAGAAGTGGAGTATTCCAAGCATCTTTATCTTCTATATAATGTCGAATTTTATAGTAAGCTTTTTTGATTAAAACGTTTTTTACAGTCAATGAGATGATTACGGGACTAGTAAAAATGTTGTAATAACATAAAAACGCAACAATTTAACGTGTCAGGAAAGGGAACTATGCTAATCTTGGTAAATCCACAGCGTGGCATTGTTACGTGAGCGTGTGTCGAGGGCAACAGAAACTACTCGGCAAATGAGACTCAAAAACTTATGTGATGTTCGGGTTCCGAGCACAGAACAGAGCCACGCAAAACCTCATTTCTAAGCCCTGCCTTCATAAAAGGTGGGGCCCACTCCCACCTTTTACGAAACTATCATAAATCAGGAGCGTTTTGCAATAATCATACTTACAATCGTACTCCCACCGACACTAAACAGTCGAACATATTACTTCAATATTATTTACGGCGTATTCCTTTTTAGCTGCAATCGATCCTAATGGTGCGTTCCAGGACCAATACCTATAATGCCCAACCAGAATAGAATACTAGCGCAGTTGCAAAGTACGCGAATAGTGCACTATTTGATAATTACGTCATCAAAACGTCTATCGTAATCCATTATTATATTAAGCTTGCTATATTGACGTAGTGGTACCAAATTTAATGGTAAGGTTGAAACATGACTACTTTAAGAGGTGGGAGTGGCATTTGAAACTGTCAATGGGCAAACTTAGTACTTTCCATCAGAAGTCGATGTGTAAAATAATTCTACTAAAAGAAAAATTGTAACAGTTAGGCCCAGAACACACAGTGAAAGGAAAAAATGATGAAACTGCAACTATAAGTTACTTTTGACTTTGATTTTAGTTTATATTGTCTAATCCCATAAGAAACCACATACGAAGCAATAAGTTTGAAACGAATATCCATGAATTCCTTTAGGGAATATAATGGATGACATTCAAATAATTTTTTTACCTTCCTTTTAAAATCATTTCTATTTAACTTTGCGACTGTTATAGGTAGGTGATTATACATACAAATTTTGATGTGGACACCTCGTTCTTTCACTTTTGTCAGTCTTATTTTGGGCTTAAATATTTTTTCCTTATTTCGTAGATTGTAACAATGCAGATCTTTGTTTTTGGTAAATGTCTCAACTTCATTGTGTATCTCCAAAAGACTGTTGTAGATACGAGTATATAAAGAAATTACGGTCATTATATGGTTTTTTGAAGTGGTATTAATTTCAAATCAGTTACATTGCAACTGACTTGCAGGAAACTCGTGTCTCGTTGTATTGTTTTTGCCGCGTTTTTCTGTGAACTGTATGGCTGACGACACAGACCAATGGTTAAACGGTCTGAATACGGCTGAACGTATATGGATCAAATTTGGGGTGTAGATAGTTTGAACCCAGCATTAACACAGAAGCTACTCTTTATCCCTATTCAACGGGTAGTTCCCAAGGGATCACAATAACTGGTGGTAGTTCTACGCTGTAACCCCACAGCCGAATGTGCCGGCACGACCGGAGAAGTACCACACTCCCACATAACACCGACGTGAAGTAACATAGCTTGCTATTGCGTTTCGTCGGTTGGAGGTTCCGGAGGCCCGATTCCCCCTCCCCATCCAACCCCACCCCTTTTATCTCTTCCTTCCTATTCCTCAACTCGAGACCTCGGGTATTGCGGATGTCAGTGGGCGACGGTATCACTTACCATCCAAGGCACCAAGGTGAGCCACTTGCTCGTTTTCCAACCTATCCCATAAAAAACCCTATCAAAGTAAACGAAGTCACGAACAGATACTAGTAGTATAAATGCGAAAGTTTTGGATGTATGGGTATTTGTTACTTAATCACACCAGAACAGGCTAAAGAAGTTTGTATAAAATTTGGTATGTGTAGATACTTCATCATCATAATCAGCCCATTTAGTTCCCAATGCTGGAACTCGAGCCTTGCTCTCAGAGAGAGGAGTTGGGCCATAATCCACCACGCGGGGCCAATGCAGATTGGTGAATAGGTTAGTGGCCAACCCATGTCGAAGTTTTCAGGCCGCCTGAAGGCCCTCGACATAGCCTAACAACAATTGTCCTAAGACAAACAACCGGGAGAGACGGCTTAACGTGCCCTCCGAAGCACGGAAGTGTTCATTTGAATAATGCCACTAGCGATCACCCATCCAACTCCTGACCGCAGCAAGCGTTGCTTAACTTGTTGATCAGTTAAGTCGAGCTCTGCTACGAGCGGTTGTAGATACTTAAGGTTCTGGAATAACACATAAAAAGCTTATCATCATCATCATCCATCACCACGCAGGTGACGGGACGCAGCTAGTTCAAAGTAAAAGTTATAGTTAATGTGGGAGAGAAAAGCCTCCAAACACACTAATGCTGCCTTTACCCAGCTTATTCAACTGGAAACTATTGACGTAATCCCTTTAACACTTTTCTAAGCTTCCCGTAGTCAATTAACTCCACTAATGAGCGCGTTAAACGGCTGCTAATTGAATACAGGCGCGCGTGCATGAATATCCCGCGATAAATCGATGGATATGGAGTACCGACCGCGTATTAGTTTTAATGGGTCTGAGCCCCACATACCCCCTTCCGTCAACACCCGTAGCGAAAGGGACGTGGACAGCATTTCCACCTCTCAAAAAATAAAAAAAGGGATATATTACAAGTGCAATTTGAAAAATGTAATACTGACTTCCATTCTATTCAGTTATTGGAGTGTAACTCAAAAAGTTATAGACGGAATTGATGAAATTTATCGTCCATACGGGAAGCACCAGCTTTCAAACAAAAAAATAATTTTGAGAATCGGTTCACCCAGTCTAAAGTTATGAGGTAACATAACAATAAAAAAACAGTCGATTGAGTACCTCCTCCTTTTTGGAAGTCGGTAGATAAAAAACAACTAAGGACAGATCCCAATAATCTATCTAACCACAGTTTTGCTTACTACCGATAGGAATTTGACATAACGTCCATACAAATAGTGTCAAATATCTATCTCTAGTAAGGTAAACCGGCGATAGATAGATTATTGGGACCGACCATAATTCGATAAGTCCTAGGTACTTGTTATCTAAGCAGTCTCCTCATCAATCTAGGGCATTGTTCATACAAAAATATATATTATGAGGCGCGTGAAATTTATATCAACCATCAACCGCTAATATCATTACATGTTTACATATCTACTCTAACTAAATATTTTTATATTTTTAAATTTTGTTTTAGTTTAAGGTGTTCAATAAAGAGTTTATCTATCTATCTATCTATCTATCTATCTACTCAAGTTACGCTACCACCTATATTTTTTTGCCTGGCTAATTCCCTAGATTGACGAGATGGGGGTGATGATAGGTACGTAGGAGCTACGGAAATATTTTTTAGCTTTTCGTACAATTTCTACATTATCATGATCTTTATCTACATCTACACTATAAAGAGGATTATGAGTTTATTGTTTATTATGAGTTATTATTTATTATTTATTACATTTATTTATTATGAGTTTGTGGCGCTAGCTGTAGAGACACTGGGCCCGACACAAAAAAATTCTGCAAGGATATTTCGACTAGGCTGGTCTTCGCCTCGGGGGATCCTAGAGCTGGCACATACTTTTCTCAAAAGTTAAGTATTGCTATACAGCGGGGCAACTCTGCCAGTGTTCTGGGAACCCTGCCGCACGGTGGTGATCTCGACGGCGTTTTTGTTTTGTAGTAGGTACATGTTTGTATATTTTATACATTGTTAAAACATGTATAAAGAGGAAATATTTGTTTGTTTGTTTGTTTGAATTCAATAGGCTCCAAAACTACTGGACCGATTAGAAAAAATCTTTCGCCATTAGAATCCTACATTTTCCCTGTTGAATATAGGCTATATATATATTTTTTTAAATAGGGATCCGTATGAAAAATTCGATAATGTTACCCAAGGTGTGAAAAAATATAAAAGAAAGTCCTTAAATCGCAATTCTACGGAAACTATTGACCATATAATATAAGTCTTTGCTATTGACAATACAGCAAAATGACTTCGACGTTTTATAGGTCAATATCCAACAAAGAAGTCCACATTACCATAATGTCTATTACAGTTATGTCACAATAAATACTTTTTCATTTTGCATGCAATAGTAACGCCGGTACTAACCAGGCCACATTATTCGTGTACCTTGCTATTAATCCTTATCTACTCTAATAAAGAGGAAAGATATATGATTGTTTGTTTGTTTGTAATGGATACACGTAAAACTACTTAACCGATCCAACAATCCTTTCACAAGTATAAAGCTACATTATGCCGAGTAACATACGCTATATTTGAATCATCCCCATCATCATTCATCATCACGCGGGTGAAACGCGCAGCTAGTTTTTAATAAACCCGTTTAACTGTTTTTTTTTTAACTTTTAGTAATATTTGTCTAAATCTAATCTAAATGGAGAAACAGTAACTGTGGTTGGATTTCTCCTCAGAAAAAAAATCTAGTCAATATCCAATGCCAGTAAGAAGAGTATTTTTGCAAAGTTAGAAAAACATATCTTTCTTGCTTCTTAAATCTGTTTTAGGATGTTTTACCATGTAACCAGTTATGTAAATGTCTACTAAGCTACTATAACAAAAATAGTTAAAAAAATGTAAATAAAAGTCAAATACTGTTTAAAAAAGCTGCAAAAGGAAAGGAAAACCTTTTTATTAAATGTTATTTTTTTACTTTTATTACAGGCATACAGTAAACATTTTTCTTCAAGAAGTCTAATATTGTACTTACCAGACAAAGGGACTCCCTGCGGCGTTGTCTAAATAATATTTTTGCTTCATTCCAGAATAGGCTTAAAGAATACGTACTTTTGCTTTACAAAAGGCATATTTTAAAGTTATGTTTTATATGTAAATTATGTAGTACGTAATTTCATAAACCAGGTATTGAAAGAGTCCTCGGGAGTCATTAATAATACAATAACGTGTACAAACTCCACAGACCAAATATATTGGTCAGTGACAAACTCATACCTCCGCCAACGAATACGTAGGTACTAAGAATACGTAAATAAAAAGAAGCGACACCTCATTCCTCACCTCCCCCCGCCAGCGCAACTTAGCACGTTTCCCGACCGCAGATCAACGCGCCGATTCCACTAAATAAACTGCAATCGAACCGTTAGTTGAATGGTGACTTTTATACGATTTCTTAATTCGCTATTGGACTACAGTCCAGCGGCTATTACATTTCTATTGACGCCAGCGATCGATCTAAACTTTATATTCAATTAACTCGATAGATAATGAACCCGACGATAACCCATATTTATATTATAGTAGCAATTAGTGTAGAATAGTGATTAAGTTGACGTTACGTTCCAATTTGTCTCTAGAAATAGTAGAATGGCTTTTTGAGAAGATCGAATGACAACAAGAGACGAACTGCTATGCAGCGGGATAGATTGTTCAAATTGTTGTGAAATAGTAGAATTGTTCTCCAGACGTTGTTGTAGATTGTAGAAGATACTTGCCTAACTGCCTCAGCTAGTATCGGAATTCTTGGCGTTGACATCTCCAGCGTCGTTCAGTTTCGCTGTCAATTGGAAGGAGAGGCTAAATTAGCCTCTAAGTAGCTTGGTGTACTTGGAAAAGCCAGACGGCACTTCACGTCGGCCCATCGCCTGCAACTCTATAAGGCTCAAGTTTGGCCTCACATGGAGTACTGTTCTCTTCCCAGTACCAGGTCACGTGCCAAGTAACAATCAGGGAGAGAAAGACAGAGTCTGATATATATTAAATGGCCTTAGTTCCTGTTTAAAACATCAGCTTTCTGCCAGTGAAAGTCCCGTTATAATCAGTCTAGCCGTTTAAGAGATAGAACAAACAGACAAACACAGACATCATTTTTTTTGTTTAATTACCGTATGTCCTCATTGAGTCGTAATCCTCATATCTGAGGGTCGTGACCTCCTCCACCCATTGTCCTTTCTTTTAAGAGGATTGCATAGCTAGTACTTTCCATGCTAAAAGAGAAAACTCTTTTCTACCTCTTAACATTTTTCATGGAATCATGGCATTGTTTACTATGCCCGTACGTTTTGTTTTGTTCAGTATTTCAAAGTACTATAAATTTCCTTCTTTAGAACTTAAAAAAACTACATAAATCAAAACGTACGGGCATAATAAACAATGTCATGATACCTTGAAAAAAAATCACTGAAATCGGACAATGTTAAGAGGTAGAAAAGAGTTTTCTTTTTTAGCATGGAAAGTACTATTTATGCAATCCTCTTAAGCTACTACGCCAGTGTGCTCGGTTACCGGCTATGTGTAGAGCATCGTAAACGGATGTATCAAGAGTGGTGCGGATCTGGTCGGACCAACGCATTGGACTGCGGCCTCGTGATCTTACCATCGACTTTTCCAGTCACCACAAGTTTCTCGAGGTTATCTCCTTTCTTTCTAGCGATATGACCAAAATATTGCAGAATTCTCTTCAAGCAAATGGAAGACAGTCTTGTAGTTATTTTAAGTTGTTTCATAATAGACACGTTGGACCGATGTGCTGTCCAAGGTATTTTTAACACAGTATGTATATTTTTATAGTATTACTTTTTTAAAGCACTAACGCCTGCTTAAGCGATCTCAAACATTGAAATTTATAGAGAGAAAAATTCCACCCTCGGACGGGATTCGAACCCGCGTCTTCTGACTCTCCGTGTCAGACGCCATTGACCAACTAGGCCACCGAGAATCTAGTCCGAGCATCGAATTTTAACTCTCTATTTGACTAACCGTCTTGCGGGGACGGAGCGACATCTATTGGACAGTTTCGATTCTTCTTTCGGTTGGATGGTACTGTTAAACTGTCCAATAGATGTCGCTCCGTCCCCGCAAGACGGTTAGTCAAATAGAGAGTTAAAATTCGATGCTCGGACTAGATTCTCGGTGGCCTAGTTGGTCAATGGCGTCTGACACGGAGAGTCAGAAGACGCGGGTTCGAATCCCGTCCGAGGATGGAATTTTTCTCTCTATAAATTTCACAGTATGTATACATTTATATGCATTCAGTGAAAAGCTGTTTATATGGAATTACAGACACTTCAATTTAATTTTTTTATATTGTATGCCTGCACGGTGTGAATGCACCTGTATGGGCTTTAAGAGGGTTTCCAGTTCTGAATTATTGGAGATTTAACCGACGACGCCGCGGCGCGATGGGCTGCTGTTTTGTCTCATTCGCCAATTTGGAAATACATGAAGAAAGTATAGAAAAATATATTTCTTTCGCTTTACAACTATGTATCAACGTAAAATAATGTCAAAGCTTAAATTCTTAGTAAGGATTTTTTCCAAGAGACTATTTTTAACCGACTTCAAAAAAGGAGGCGGTTATATGTTCGTGTGTATGTATTTTTTTATGTGCATGTTAATCGATTTCTCCCCCTTTTGTGGACCGATTACCAAAATTATTTTTATGTTTGGTAGAGTTCTAAGGTGATCCTATTTAAATTTTATCAAATTCGGTCTAGCAGTTTTTGAGTTACGCTCCAAAAACAGGAAACTTTTACGCCTATCTTGATGATATCATCATTGACGGTGAATGACAATCGATTACGTAAGTAGGGTCACTAAATATGGTGAAAAAAATTTTTTTACCGTTTTATGTTAGTGTTATTTTAGTCGGTACCATGACAGTTCAAAAGTAGGTACGTATTATCGCAATATTGTGCGCATGGTACCGACTTCGACAAGTTATTTCACACTTTTTGGTGTTAAAGTTGGTTCCATTTTTGGTATTTTTTTTTATTTCATGTGCATCTAACTATGAAAGCGCTGTAATATTAGAAAAATCATACTTAAATAAGTATTAAATACATTTACACACACACATACCCACACACTAGGATTCTTTGTGTATAGGTATATATATAAGCTCACACACATTAACAAATCGCAAATCCTACTAATATAATTATATTCCGAAAACACTCATTACCCGGGGATCGAACCCATGATCTCGACGTTCCAAAACGGCACTTGCACCACTACACCAAGACTAAGCGAGCGAAGCCGCTGACGGTTAAGCTAGTCCTTCATATACTGTGATCATTAAAGCAAAACGTTACGAATGAAACGGACGTAAATGTACGTCTCTGGTACGCAAAGCGTTAAGGGAGAATACGAAGACTGAGGCGGGAACTTAGCTTCGCTACCGCCTTAAAGTCTTTTACTTTCAAAGCTACCGTCTGCTTAGTGAAACGAAACTTTTTTGTTTATTGGAAAGAAAACATTTCGAACGCGCATCTTCTGACATATGCCTACCTGGCGATTCTCAAAGAGCAAACATCGTTGCTTATTTGACAACATCCGTGAAACAAATGAAGAGATGACAAGAAACGTTGGAAAATCAACCTTATGTACAACGGTGAAGTATTTGACATCGGTGAGCTCGTCGACGAATCATTACAGAATAAAAGATTACTGGTTATTGAACAATGGTTTTTACAGCGTGAAAGAACATCTGCATGAATATTTATAGTGACATAATTATAAGTAAGTTGAGTTAGGTATATACTATAGAAATAAACATGAATATTTGTACGGCTGCTTGCAGGTTGAATACATTGACGTCAATGATACATAAGATCTGAAACTGTATTATATGTATTCTGACAAATCAATATTTGATTGATTGATTGACTAACCGTGACATACTAAGAAATACGCACGAGCTAAAAGGAAATACAGTATTAAGGACACTACTAACCGAAACACAACATTGTTGCTACCAAGAACACGTGTTCTGTCTCTTATACTAAATAGTAATTACTGCTTGAATCCTAACTTCTAACTCCTAATCTAGCACACTTGCTTTACCACACTTCGTATTTCATCTAAAAACAAAAAGAAACCTTAAACATAACTAAACAAGGACTATCATCTCTGTCGACTTAAGTTTGTCAAGGTTTTCATCACAGGGAACCGCCAAGTATCATTTGCGGTTCTTAGCGTAGAGATGTGGAGCTTAAGTCAAAGAGTAAAGGTTCAAAAAGATGATAAATATAAGTTGGTAGATAACGACAAAGCCTTAGAAGGGCTTGTAATGAAAGTCCTCAAAGACATATCTCAGTCAGCACTTGCTTTTCTAAGTACTTATGTAAATTTTTGTTGGTGTTCAGCTTTGTGCTTTTGTACGAGGTAGACAGTTAGAAAGAGTTAGAAGATGTTTTAATTTTTTTTTCTGAAACTTTTTGTAAGATCATCATCATCATCATCTCAGCCGTAGGACGTCCACTGCTGAACATATGCCTCCCCCATGATTTTCCAAAAGGACCGGTTGGAAGCGGCCTGCATCCAACGTCGTCCTGCGACCTTCCTCAGGTCGTCTGTCCACCGTGTCGGTGGCCGACCTACGCTGCGCTTGCCGGTCCGTGGTCTCTACTCTAGAACCTTTCGGCCCCATCGGCCATCTGTTCTGCGTGCTCTGCGTGCTAAGATAAAACTTCTTAAATATTAGATTATCAGTTTCGTTTAAATTCTTTAATGAATTTCATAAGTGTATTAAGTCAATAATTTGGCGATGTAGCTTCTCAAATGTGTAAACAACATTTTTTTCACCATTTTTAGTAACCTATTACCTAACCCAGTTAGTTTAGTATCCTAACTACTTACGGGATCGATTGTCATTCACTGTCAATATTGATTTCATCAAGATAGTCGAAAAACTTTTCAGTTAATAGAGTGTAACTCAAGTACCGATTGATCAAATTTGATGAAATTTAAATAGCACCCCCTCGGAAGTACCGAACAAAAGAAAAGTTATCAAAATCGAACTACTCTCTTAATGTTATGCGTGGTATATAACTTTTTTATGTTATGTGTATACATAAAAAATATACACATAAATTATGAACCTCCTCCCTTTGGAAGTTTTTTTATTTTAATTATTCTTCCACACTACAGACTCTTTGGTCCGTACCTTTTTTAGATTTTTTTTTAAATATTACATTTTCATGGAGATTCGTTCTCCCAACATCACAATAAACATTCTTAAGCTATGGTGGAAATTGTTTAAAAACTAAAGTGAGTATATATTTTTTTTGTAAATACATAAATCTATTGCTAGTGAACAATATTTCCTAATTTTATACCTATGTGTACGCTATTGGCCAGAAGTACTGGCCTCAGGTTCACGCCTTTGCCGTATCCTTTTTAACATAGCCTTCACGATCTCTTAATCTCGGTGTTTTATCGCCATTTTGGAAGTTGATTGAAAATTGCTAAAATCAGTTTAAATTTGAATCGCCAATTATCAGTTACTGAAAAAAAGAACGATCTCAATCCCTTACACCATCAGTTTTAACAACAAAGACCAACCTTTTTTTACTAGCTATGGCAAGTGGAGCAAGTAGTATTAGTGGGGCAACTTCTGTTCACTGTACTGTACAGTAGTGCTAATGACATAAGCTGTTCGTTGTCTTGATATGAATTAGATAATCACTTGTGCTATATTGGGTTAGCTATTCTTCCTTACAGAGGATTAGCTAACCCACCAGCAGCTTACCTCATTTCACACTCCTTAGGACTGAAAGTTCCATTAGTTATAACATAATAGTCATCAACTGCCATAATTTCAAACCACAGCGGTTTAGGATCCGTGTTGAAGAATCAATCAGTCGGTCAGAGCAAGTACAACATGAAAGGCATATACAGATATGGAAGGCAGTAAGCACTACGCGAACGCAGTAGCGGGCAGTCACTTGTTAAATATAAAATGCCTGTGTATATTAAATTATGTACATGAGAATTAAAAACTATTTTGAATGTCAGTCCATATACCGGACAAATTACACATGGAAATATAATTTTATCACATACAGAACCTACCAGTGCGTTAAGACATACAGTTTGAATTTCATTGATTTGGCAAATGTTTATACATACTGTTTTAGTCCAAAATTTCAATCGTGGTGATATTTTTCAAATTGCCAGTGCGTGGAATCCAGTGATTGGTTATCTAAAGAGGCATAACAATCGTCCAAACTGTGATCAAAACATGTGACACAGTTACTGTGTGTGTTGTCGAGACTTACAATCGAGTTTGAGTGCCAGTGGTATCTGTAGTAAAAGAGTGAGAAGGAGGGTAGACCGTTCTGTCTGCTCTTAATAACTTCAAACTGTTTTCACATCCACCCGCATCTTCAGTCTACCCGTAAACATGGTGCATGTAACTGCGCCGAAATCCAAAAAACTCGGAACTCCAAAAATTTGTATATCGTGATCTACATCCCAGAGTACTAATTATAATTTTATATCTACATCTGTGAGATTTTATCAAACGCTTGTTCCTACAGTTATTACAAAAGTGCCTACAAATAGTATAAATCTCGTGTATTCTTAAACTTATAAATAAAACAAAACAAGGTTGTAACAAGGAGAAAACTTCCTACAATTAATAAGAGCTACCTGAAGAACTTGGCGTAAACTTTCCGATTTCATTACCGACTCACGAAAGAACTGTGGTTGGAGAGTTAATTGGTCACTTTGACTAAGGTGCGATTAAACAATTTCTTACATAGTTTTTTGGGTAAAATCTTGACCAATTATTTCCGTGCGGCGGCAGAAGTAATTTAAATACCATTGCACTGGATAGACCTATTAGTAATGGTTGGTTTAATGTTGGGCAAAGCGATTGGATTTTTGTTTTTTTTTTATTACTTTAATATTTCTACCCACAGACTCCAGGGTCTGTGGCATTTTTTACATTTACTTAACTTAACTAATTAATCAATTATTTAAATATACATCTTTACATACAATGAGAGAACATACTTAACCTAACATTATATAAGAAGTAAAATAACAGAAAAACAAAACCAAAATTAGGTATCCATTGGAATTCCGAGCAGACCGGTCTCCGCAAGCAGCACCCGTTCACGAGTTGACGCATGTGCCAGCCATCGCCTTTTATCAACAATATTTGAGGGAAGACGGTGACCCGACACACGACGCCGCCACTTGCCAACACCTCTTCGTGAGCATTACTGTTTGAATGCCAATGTTTACCCATTACATTAACTACAGATATTACGGTTTTTTTTTTGTTTGATTTCATTAAGACGTAGAAGACTGCTTATCCACGTCCCATTTCAGCAGGGCCTCCATCACCACGCTATTTCTATCACGGGTGGCCATTTTCAGATTATATTCACGTATGTTCTCTGGTCTTACATATGTGATTGGTTCACTGTATATTGAATCATGGTTACTTTACATTTACATATGCCCACAAAGACGCGTCCATAAGATACACGCTCACACATACACACAGACAAACGTAGAACAAGCCACAAGTAAATATAGTTATGTTTTGATTTCTTAGGCTTTCGTGATTCGAATACACTTATGTTTAAAAGTATGCAATACTGAATTTACGAAGACATTATTAACAGTTCGATTTATAATGATTTAAGAAATTTGGCTTTTAAATAGAGACAATTTCGTAAACGTATAATTATGTTGAGTTATACATCATAATGTATTATTAATTAGTAGTTGTATTTCTTTCAACACATTGACCCTTTAACATTACCCTTGAAATATAACCTTAGCCAATGACACAGTACACTTAGTTGTTAAAATATTGTTTACAAATTTATAATAAAAATCTTACGCATAATCTGGCAGAATTTTGATAAATCTCTACTAATCTGTTTATGCAAAACTGTATCACTCAAAGTTTGATAAATAATACACTATTTCAATAAATATCTGTAACTTTTATCTATACGTATAGTAATTATGAAAAGGAAATACTTGTAATTCTGTATGTTTGTAACGAGTAAACTCAAAAACTACTGAACTGATTTAAGCAACTCTTTCACTATTAGAATGCTTCATTATCCAAGAGTAACATTATGCTTTTTTCATTAAGAAGTTATTTTAATTCATCATCATCATCATCATTTATCACCACGCAGAACGCAGCTAGTATTTATCATGTTCAATAAAAACTTAGTAAAAATATTGTATACTAGTATTCTAAGAAAGAAAGAAAAAATATTTATTTGTAACATTGCACTAATAATAATTTACAGAACAATAGTTAAATAATGGACAGGACACGTCACATGTCACCAATCGGTTCCAACTCAGCATAATACTGGTTGTAAGCCAGCGCTGGTCCTCCGCTGAGTCCGGTTTGTGACACCACGGATTGTTTACTATACCTATACAACAGCGTGATACACTAATATTGATAATTATGACCGTAACAAACAAAAAAATAGATAATAATAATTCATAACTAACACCAAAAAAATCTATGTATACATCTCTCCTCCTACAATACAACGGGAAGAGAGTGATGGTACAACTTCCGAAAAACCTCCGTAATTAAAGCCACGGGATGGAGGGAGGTGGAGGAAGGACATTAATTATATAAATAAGCTGATTATGAGCTGATCTATACAGTTTGGATGGGAGTTAGTAAGAAGAAAAAAAATGATTCTATTCGGTGTATAGGTATCAGAGACCAAATGCTCGACTGGATAGCATATATAAGTATTGAGTAAAAAAAGAAAACAACCATGGGTTCAATAAACCAACAGAAATAATAACCCCGCACATAAAATGCGCCATAATGATTAAGCATTATATACGCAGTGATCCTCGCGCCACCAAGGTCAGTTTTATATAGATATATCATCATTTAAATTGAGTCGTTACGAGTGGACATAGGAACGGACATACATACAGGTCAAATACATAATCCTCTTTTTGGGCTACGCCGCAGTCAAATTGAATTCAACCGTATATGTTTTGGCAGCTGTCCTTGAAAATCAGTTGCATTCTAGGTACAGCGTGCTGTCAATCTTGACCGCATCAGCATATTTCAGGTAAGGTAGTAGTCAAATCTAGCTGCAAGAGTTCTAAAAATGTATTCCACAAAACAACACAACGAAAAGGTGCTGGTCGTTTGTTGTGTTTGTTAAGAGATTCCACCATAATCTCCGTGTTTGGGAGGTGTCTGGGATATTGGATAATCGTTCTCATCAATGCTCTCAATTCCAAGATAATTCTGTATACTGGTTCATCTTTATACTACGACGATTCTCTGCACAGACTCTACTGGGATGGGTGTTTATATCCAAAGGCATTTTCAACTAAGGGGTTCTGTTCTTCATTGAGCACGTTAAGAAATCAGTCCAGGTTATCTTAAGACTTTAAGACGTTCAGCGATCTCATAGGCGTTTAGGCGGTCTGGATTCTGCATACACCCACAATCCTGAGCCACACACTGGGCCCGCATGGTGGGTGGCTTCCTCCGTCTAAGCGATCCGTTTCTTAACTGCGAACATTTGATGTTATGTGGTAACAATAATATCTCACAACTTCTGTCATTGCAAAGTTTTACGGCCTTACTTATAAACGCTGCTAACTTTAAATCCTACTTCCTACTAATATTATAAACGCGAAAGTTTTGTGAGTATGGATGTGTGGATCTTTGTTACTCATTACCGCACACACAGCTGGGGCAATTTTGATGAAATTTAGTATGGAGGTAGATGAGGCGCTGGATTAACATATAGGATACTTTTCATCATCATCATCCATCACCACGCGGGTGAAAAAGCGTAATATGCTTGGGCACAGCACAGACACAATAATAAGATCTCCGCCTACGTCAAGATCGGAATGATGACATTTCTGTCAAAGTTTATGTCAGTTTCTGATAGCTTAGTCAAAAGCACTCATCAAGCAACAAATCATTTTGACAGGTCGATACAGTAGGCGTGCTCGGCGACCGTCAAGGGTGATGAAATGTAATGACAGTTTTTTCCATGGTGATTACTTTTATATTTTTATGTACTTAGTTTCTGTATTTTAGTATTATTATATTTTTTATTATTTTATTTTGTATAGTGTTTACTGGTTGATTTACTAAGTACTTAAATTTACTCATGTAATACTGAGAATATATTAAGTTACTCGAAGTACTAATCCTGTGCAGGCGAAGTCGCGGGCACCAGCTATTGAAGTTATATAGTTAGTACTGCGTAAAAGAAAAATGATCTGCCCTGTACTAAATAAAATTGTTTATATTTGAGCAGCTTTTATAAGTTAGGCCATTAATGTTTAAAATAGCAGAATCGGCTAGGCATATAATCATAAAAAAATATATTTTCATAAAGTACACAACGCATAAAACTCTCATTGCCTTAAACTACCTTACAGTCCATTAAACGTATAAATTTGATCAAACAAAAAGAATTATACGTTCATCGCAAAATTCCTTACGAAGCGTCTAGCCACATACCTAAGGAATTGTTTGTATCGCTTAATTTTGATTTGAAGCAGAAAATAGAAAAATTGCACTTTTACATAATTTTCCAAGACATTTACGTAGGTACCTTCTCATTTATTAGATTGTGTTGTACATTGGATTTTCTTAATCAAACATTAAGTTAGGAGAATTGTTTTATTTTCATTATAGACTTTTAGGTCTTGTATGGTTGTTTGCTATTCCACAAGTAGATAGAGGTAGAGAGGGCAGATAGAATATCTAAAGTGAGTTGACTCCGGCTTCTTGAATAAAAATCTCACTCGACGCAACAGCAATGACATGATTGTGAACAGTGTCATCGTCATCATCATCTCAGCCGTAGGACGTCCACTGCTGAACATATGACTCCCCCATAATGTTCTAAAAGGACCGGTTGGAAGCGGCCTGCATTCAACGTCGTCCCCGCTACCTTTATCAAGTCGTCAGTCCACCGTGTCGTTGGACGACCTACGCTGCGCTTGCCGGTAGGTAGTCTCCACTCCAGAACCTTTCGGCCCCATCAGCTATCTGTTCTGCGTGCTATGTGGCCCACTGCCACTTTAACTGGCTTATCTTCTGGGGGCTATGCCGGTGACTTCCGTTCTTCTACGGATCTCCTCATTTCTGATTTGATCACGTAGAGAAACCCCGAGCATAGCCCTCTCCATAGCTCGTTGTGCGACTTTGAGCTTACTTATAAGGCCCATAGTAAGAGACCACATTTGAAAAACATATGAACAGTATGAACTTGAGGCATTATAGATGTACAAACAAACGACTCCACTTAAAGGCCACAAAAAAGTAAAAGTTTGATAACCCGACTACGGAAATAAAATTGGTACAAATAAAAGGCGTAAAACTATAAATTATTTTTGGGAAAGAATTTCCTGTACTCGTATTCGTCATCAAAACGAATCCAATAAAGAATCAAGTATCAAAATCGGCTTAGTCGTTTAGTAGTTACAAGCGGACATAGAAACTAACACACATATATACATACAAGTCAAACACAAACTCCTATTTTGGGCTTTGTCGCAGTCGGGTATAAAGTAACTATTAACACCGCAGAATCGAGATCCCTTTGTGTTTCTGACCCGCCTTACTAACTAGGTAGGTACTAATCTGTGACGTCTCTAAATAACAAGGCCACCGTGAGAGATGCGTTATTAAATGTTCACCGCGGGACGAAGTTATGGCGGCAATATATCGCGAACCTAATATCTTGTACATATTGCGGGAAATATATTTATGGAACGCCATGGGATGGAATGATCGTTTTTTTAGAGTTGGGTTAACACATGTTTACTACGACGATACACATTCTCTATATATCTCATTTTCTCAAAGTCAAAGTGAAAATCATTTATTCAATTTAGGCATCAAAGACGCACTTATGAACGTCAATTTTTCATTATAATGTACTTTAAAGACTCTACCGCCGCGGTCCAAAATATAGACTATCGAGAAGAAGCGGCAAGAAACTCGGAGCCATTCTTTTTATATAGATGTTTACAATGTTTCTACTTAGGTACTACAAATATTACATTTTATGGGTGGCAGAGAGACAGCTTGCCAGAAGTGGAGTATTCGATTTTATAGTAAAAGCGCACACAATTTCCTAGGAATTACTTATTAGTCTTCGCATGTCTAAAACTAGGTACAGCCATCCTATTTGTATTTCTAGTAATAAAAGTGTGGTGATCACTATTTAACTTATATTTATGTAATTTTTTACGAACATACCTACATTATATTTTGAAATACATATAAGGAAGGCGAAGTTAAAATATTGATTTCTTTAAATAAATCTCTCAAAGATTCACGGGGACCCATTTCGTATATAGCTCGAATAGCACGTTTCTGTAGAATATAGATGGTCTCTATATCAGCCGCTGAACCCCATAGCAATATCCCATATGACATTACGCTGTGGAAATATGCAAAATATACTGGAAATATTTAAATGGAAATATGTATGGCAATAGTTTGCTTGTGCGGGACGATTGATTTCATATCAACAAGATTATAGTTGAAAAATTCATTTAATGAATATTATTTATTATTATTTAGATTTGCAACATAGTTAACATCATTTTCTACATCTTTAAGGACATTTGGCAATTTATTATAAATTTAACAGTTGTCCCGGTTGTTTGTCTTAGGACAACAGTCGTTAGGCTACGTCGAAGGCCTTCGAGCGGCCTGAAAACTTCGACATGGGTTGGCCACTAACCTATCCACCAATCCGCACTGGGCCCACGTGGTGGATTGTGGCCCAACTCCTTTCTCTGAGAGGAAGGCTCGAATCCCAGCAGCGGAAATAAAATGGGCTGACTATGATGATGATGATGTTGATATTGAGATCGTATTTTATTATATTTATCGGCTATTTTTTAATCAAGTCGGGATATTTTTTTAAAAATTTACGTATTTCGTGTACCCTCGGTCTAGACGATGGGACCCTCGGTCTAGACGATGGGACCCTCGGGGGTTCACCGGAGGATGTTAGCCGGGATCTTGAGACTCTTGTACCGCGTCTCAAAGAACTGGGTCTGGAGGTGAACCCCTCTAAGTGTGAATTTTACCCTTGCAGCACTGGAGCTCGCACACACTTTTCACGCTTCAATTGTCTTTTGCCTGGCCTCAGAGAACTTACATCACTCTCTTTCACTCTTTTAGGGTCTCCTATTTTTGTCGACGGAGTGCCAGAAGCTATTTCTTGTCGCAAAAAGCTTCTCTTGACTGCTAAAGAACGTCTCCAAAATCTCTCTCCACACGTCGCGATTGTGTTACTGCGCATGTGCTTCGCTCTCCCCAAAATTACATATCTTTTGCGAACTACTCCTACCTGGCTTTGTACTGAGGAAGTCTCTTCGTTTGATGAAGCCTTGAAATCCGCGGTTGGATCGATCCTCAACGTCTCTCTAAACGAGTCTCAGTGGAGACAAGCTGCCCTTCCTATTCGGTATGGGGGTCTCGGGGTGCGGTGCGCCTCTGATGTGGGCTTACCGGCTTTCCTGGCGTCGGCGCACGGGGTGTCAGACCTCGTCACTATAATTTTACATTCCAATGGTGGCGGGACGACGATACCTTTTGCGTCAGATGCTGTGTCAGCTTGGGCGGCCCTCAACGCAGGTGCAACGAGCCCTGTAGCGTCGCACGTGCAGCGTGCTTGGGATGACGTCACTGCCAAAAAAAATAATGAGCAGTTGTTGGAGGGTGCCTCGGGCGCTGATCGGGCCAGACTCAGGGCTGTGTCGCAGCCAGAATCGGGGGCATGGTTGCACGCGCTGCCTTCACCTCACCTGGGCACTTTGTTGGATGACGACTCGTTGCGTGTGGCGGTGGCTCTTCGTCTGGGCTGTAAGGTGTGTGAACCCCATATATGCACCTGCGGCTCCAGTGTGGAGGCCGATGGCCATCACGCTCTGAGTTGTCGTCGTTGCACAGGGAGGTTTCCGCGTCACCATGCTCTCAACGACATAGTTCGGAGAGCCTTTGTTTCGGCGAACGTTCCGTGCGTGCTCGAGCCGCCAGGCCTTAGCAGGTCGGATGGTAAGAGACCGGACGGACTGACCCTGGTGCCGTGGAAAAACGGCAGGTGCCTAATTTGGGACGCAACTTGTGTCAGCACTGTCGCTCCTAGTCACCTGGGTCGCACTGTCCACTCTCCGGCAGCTGCTGCGGAGGACGCAGCCGATAAAAAGAGGTTGAAGTACGCGGCATTAGAGGCACATTATTATTTTGTGCCTTTTGCCGTGGAGACCATGGGCTGTTGGGGCGCGGAGGCCAAGAAATTGGTAAGTGAGATAGGACAGAGGATAAAAGAGAAAACCGGCGACTCCCGCTCCGGCTCGTTCCTGGTGCAAAGGTTAGCCATAGCCATCCAGCGCGGAAATGCAGCCAGCGTCATGGGCACCTTTGCACCGGGTACAGTACGGGGTGGGTTATTTAATTGATTTTATTTTTGACTGTTGTGTTTGTTTATTTATGTAATTAATGACTTCTTTATGTATATTGACATTTATGAAAAATAAATACTTTATTTTTCGTGTATATATAGAGATACTACTGACAGGATTTTATTTAATAAAGAAGTGTAAGACCCATCCCGACAGCACCACAGCATTTTTAGCTATACCTAGTAGTACACATAGTAAAGTTACGTATCGCAGATACCGCGAACGCGTTGCTTAGCAACGCGACCTGTTGTCCCCCGCACTTCACGTAAAGCCCCTCAGCGGCCGGCCGTCGCTCGCGCCGCCCGTCGGCCTTTTTTGCTCGGCAGTCGAGTCGCAACGCGTCATCATAGACGTTCACGATATCTATTGTAGAACCCACAATAAAGACTGTATCCCGATATCTGTGTGTTTATCTCATAGTGGCGCCCAACGTGGGGCGATACGAATAGTGGACGAATGTGCACGCGTGTGTAGTGTAGTGATTAGGTACCTACCAGGACTATCGTACCTACATACATCGCGCGATACCTAAGTACCTTACTTACCCGGCCGAAACACCTCTAACGGATTGTTACTAACTTGTCGTTGTAATAGTGAGTGAAGGTATCAAGTACCTACCGTCTTCATTACCGTCACCGGAGTCGTTGCTATTTTACGATGGCTCCGAAGAAAGGACGAGCGAGGCGTAAGAACAGCGATGACGACAACGAGGAGGACAACGGCGCTGGTGGAGAGACGACGGTAACGGCACCTGCTAACGTGACGGCAGGGCAGCTTTCCGTGCTGTTGGATACCATCGCCAAGGCTGCAGAAACAAACCGCGTCCTGATGGAAAGGATGACGAGCGGGTACCAACCCGTGCCGCCTTCAGGCATGGAGGCGCCCGGTGCGACCAGCACTCCTGCGCGAGCGACGCCATCAGAGTTCATGATGCAACCGCCAGGGACCCTTGCTAAGTGCACAGCTAGATATGATGGAGCGACTGGAAGCGCCGACCACCTCGAAGCCTTCATCGAAGCAGTGCAAGTCTACAAGGAGTGCTCGAACGTCTCCGACGAACACGCGCTACGCGGACTGCCAATGCTACTGACCGGCGACGCCGCGGTGTGGTGGCAGGGAGTCAAGGCGACCGTGAGGACATGGAGTGCTGCGCTCGATCGTATACGAAGTATGTACGGGACACCACTGCCGGCGTACAAGATCCTCCGTCAGGTATTCAGTTGCGAACAGAACGAGGTACGTTCCGATGTTTTTATCTCGCGAGTGCGTGCATTACTTTCTAAGTTACCTTACGATGTGAGTGAAGTAATGAAACTAGACATTGTGTATGGACTTTTAAGTAGAAAGATAAGAAAACGTGTACCGCGTGATTGTACATCGAGCATCGATGAATTAATTTCAAAATGTAGGGCTGTTGAGGAGGCGTTACATGAAGCGAGCGATTTTTCTAATGTTAACCCTTCGAAGGGCAGTTTTAAAAATATTAACCCCTCAACTGCAACCCCGTATGTTTACCAGCCGACCGCGACAACGGCTGTGCAAAAACATAATCATGTGTCTAGTGGAATTCTTACTAACTCTACTGTCAAAAATAAATTTAACCCTTTGACGGACAGACCGACGTCGACGGACAAATCAGCTGTGCAAAATGCAAATATGTCGTCTTCAAACTCCCCCTCTAACTCGAAAAGTGTTAGGGTAAGGTCGCGGTGCACACATTGTAGAAGATTCGGTCACAATGTTGATGAATGTCGTAGTAAAGACCGTGATATAACTCAGTCGTCTTCCGGAAACCCTCCGTTGCGTTGCTATGGATGTGGACAGCAAGGAGTAGTCCGATCGAGATGTGAAACATGTAGGCAGAGTCAGGGTCATTCAAGTGGTCAAGTGACCGACTTACACAGCGTCAATAGTCAAAAAGTTACGAATTATAGTCCAAGAGCCGACGATCATAGACCGAGAGCCGACTGCGAATTTCACACTGCGGAAATTTCCGACAGTTCCGACTCGCGCCCATTAGTTAAAATTAATGTTTCTGGTGTTCAGGGTGTAGCCGTGCTGGACACGGGTGCTACACACAGCATAGCTAGTGGCTTGCTGTATGACATTATGCGTAAAAATGGGGTGAAATTCAAAGAAACCTTTCATTCTGTGGGCTTAGCTGATAGCTCGAGACAAATGAAAAAAACATTAGTGGGGGTTACTCAAATAATAATCGAAGGCAGGTCATTTACTGTTTCATTTATTGTGTTTCCCGAATCCGATACCCGAACATTATTGGGGCGGGACACGATCATTAACGCTGGTCTCGTTCTAAATTTAGCACAAGGGACGTGGACTTTTTCCAATACACCTGGACAGATGCACCACTTCACCAAATCTTACCAGCTCACTACCGCTGCCAATCCAGAGCTACTGAGTGCGGATGCAGCTAGCATAATACTACGCATCGATGAGGGCACCAACATGACCGCCGAGCAGAAATTCCAATTGAACGCTTTGCTCATCCAGAAGGCTGACAGGTTTGCGACAGAGGGCCCACCAACTGACTTTGCGGTTCATCATATAAAAGTAAGTGAGAGACAAGAACCTATAGCTTCACCACCATACCGTTTATCCACCAATAGGAAAGAAGCCTTAGAACAGGAGTTACAGAAGCTACTAGCAGCTGACATAATCGAAGAGTGCGAGTCGCCTTGGGCAGCGAATGTAGTTCTGGTGCCGAAAAAAGACGGAATATTGCGGCTGTGCGTTGACTACCGCAAGCTTAATGCTGTGACAGAACCGGACCGCTACCCGCTGCCTAGAATGGAAGACGTCCTTCACGCTGCTAAGACAACATCCTTCATGAGCACCTGTGATTTGAGGTCAGGGTATTTCCAGGTGGCGATGACGAGCGAAGACCGAGATAAAACAGCCTTTGTATCACCACTAGGTACGTTCAGGTTTAAAAGAATGCCAATAGGCCTACGTAACTCAAGTGCAACTTTTCAAAGATTGATTGATCGATTCAAATCTAATCTCCCAGGAGTGACAATTATAGCCTACCTTGATGATCTGGTCGTCCTGTCAGAGTCGTTCCCTCGACACCTGCAAGACCTGGAAGCTGTGTTTGACAGGTTAGCTATGTTCAACTTGCGTATCAACCGACAAAAGAGTTCCTTTGCCAGAGACTCTATCAAATTCCGCGGCCACATCATAGTTCCAGGTGGTATACAGGTTGATCCCCATAAAACGGAGGCTATCGCAAACATGCCACCACCCAAAAATGTCAAACACTTGAAGACGTTTCTCCAAACTTCTAGCTGGTTTAGACGCTTTATTGCAAACTACTCGGACGTTGCCAAGCCACTTACCAACCTACTGAAAAAAGAGAGTCGATGGGTGTGGAACACAGCTCAGCAGGAGGCGTTTGAAAACATTAAAACCAAACTTACTTCTGCCCCCATTCTTCGGCAAGCTGACGAAAGCTTACCGTTCACCCTTAGGACAGATAGTAGCGGCTATTGTCTGGGAGCTGTCCTAATGCAGGGGGAGGGACAAGATGAGCGACCAGTAGAGTACGCCAGCCGACTCCTAAACTCGGCTGAGAAAAACTACACTACAACAGAGAGAGAAGCCCTTGCCGTCGTCTGGGCTGTGAATGAATTCCGTGCATACATCGAAGGATCCGAGGTAGTGGTTAAATCCGACCATGAACCACTTCGATGGCTAATGAACTTAAAGTCTCCGAGCGGCCGCCTAGCCAGATGGGCTCTCACTTTACAAGAGTTCAATATGCGTGTCGACTATACGCCAGGGCGATGCAACGCGATCGCTGTCCCGTCCTCCCTGTGACGATGAAACGAGTTGTGACCTGTGTTACGCCCAAGTAGATCTACCAGCCCGAAGCTCAACAAAAGTCCGCAAAAATCAGATGATGGACCCCGAGACACGGAAAATCATAGAGGATCTCGAGGACGACGATTTCTTTAGGGGGAGGATCTGGGCCGACAAAGGCTACACGATTTCGGACGGCATCTTATACAGATACAATCCTGAATCTGATGAAGAAACTGCGTGCTTAGTTGTGCCAGCGCATGAACGCGCCAACGTGATGGCAGAATACCATGACGCACCGACCGCTGGCCACTTCGGCGTTGAAAGGACATTGCAGCGTATCCATAATAAATACTTTTGGCCAGGTATGCGTAAATACGTATCTGACTACGTCCGGGGATGTGTCGCATGTCAACAGTACAAGGTGGATACGAGGAAACTACCCGGACTGTTGCAGACACCCGCAACATCCCGACGTTTCGGTGCTTGCCGTGGATCTCTTCGGTCCCTTGCCTGAAACCTCTGCCGGTAACAAATGGATTTTGATTGTAGAAGATGTATGTAGCAGATGGACAGAGCTGTTCCCACTGAAAGTTGCCACCAGTGCCGATTGTGCAAAAACACTTATCGCCGAAGTTTATCTGCGGTACGGGGTGCCGCGACGCCTTATCAGTGATAATGGTGTGCAGTTCATTTCGGAGGTGATGCAGCAGACCTGCCATGCATTTGGCATTAGCCAATCACTCACTCCTCTATATCATCCAGAGGCCATTCCGGTGGAGCGCAAAAATCGTGACCTAAAACCACAACTGGCAATCTTAGTGGGTAAGGAGCACGACACATGGGATATTCACTTACCTGCTATCCGCTTCGCGATGAACTCGGCAGTGACGTATAGTACAGGGTACTCGCCCGCATTTCTGACTTTCGGCCGTGAGCTCCGCGCGCCTGCTGACGTGGTGGATGACATGAGGTGTATCGTCCAAAGCGATAACATTGTCACTTCGCTAAGTACTTACCTGAAGAATATGTCCGCTGCTCTCACAAATGCACGCGATGAGCATGAAAGAAAGCAGGCTTATCAGAAAAGATATGCAGACCACTACAGAAGACCTGCGCCTGACTATGTGGTAGGGGATCTGGTGCTGCTTAATACGCAAGGCGCCAACGATGCCGGTAGGAACCAAACTTCGAAGTTTATACCCCGTCGCGACGGGCCGTATCGTATCGCGTCTGCTGCCAGCTCGACTACCTATGTGCTTTGCCACGTAGATAATGACGAGACCGTTGGTAAATACCATGTCTCACAGCTCACTCCTTTCGTAGGCTGTTTGCAGCCACCGCTCCAGACAAAACGTAAAAGAGGGAGACCGAAGAAGGTTTCTACTCCGAACGCGAGGGCGCTTAGTTCGGATTAGAGGGGGAGGATGTAAGACCCATCCCGACAGCACCACAGCATTTTTAGCTATACCTAGTAGTACACATAGTAAAGTTACGTATCGCAGATACCGCGAACGCGTTGCTTAGCAACGCGACCTGTTGTCCCCCGCACTTCACGTAAAGCCCCTCAGCGGCCGGCCGTCGCTCGCGCCGCCCGTCGGCCTTTTTTGCTCGGCAGTCGAGTCGCAACGCGTCATCATAGACGTTCACTATATCTATTGTAGAACCCACAATAAAGACTGTATCCCGATATCTGTGTGTTTATCTCATAGAAGTAATTTGCTTTATTGCAACACTTTATACACACATGGACTAAAAAACTATATTGAAACGAATAATACCAGATTTTGTAACATACTACATATAATGGATAATATAAAGGTTTCACTCAGCGCCAAGCAGATTAATTCCATCAATCAAAAAAATTACTAATCCCTATTTTTTTTAATCACAGCTATCCTCACATACACTATTTTTCACAGATAAAAACCTGAGATATGTTATTTAAGTATGTATTGTTTCGTAATTTGTTTAATTATTGTTTAGTATTTAAGTATTATTCCTTATGTATACGCTCTATTATTAAGTATAAGTCAGTACACGCTCTATAATTATTTAAACATTATTTTAAAAATGTATGTATACAACTCATGTAAAGATCTAGCAGTAATTTTATAGGAAGGGACTGAATCTCACGACACAGGCCATCCTAGTGTGGGAGTCAGTGATCATCACCCAACTTACGAGTACTATATTATACCTTTTTTTTTTTTTTTTTTTTTTTTATTTGGTCCACAAAACTGGATACACTCTTAATGCTTAACAAGAGAAACAAAAACAAAAACATGTGTAGAGCGAGTGTCACCTTCTCGAAGTGGACACAGCATGCAAAATTTTAAAGTACTTTAGTGAGAAACTTGAATTAAATCACACTTAATAAATTTATAAATTAGGATGACTTAGTATATCAGCCTCTCGGGCCCTATCCCAAGAATTCACTAATTCTTGAAGTTTCTTTTTGAAACTAGGTACCGAGAAGTCAAATTTGACTTCTCGGTACCTAGTTTCAAAAAGAAACTTCAAGATTTATATGTCCAAATCCTGACATATGGTATTATACGAATTACAAATGCGATACAGTGATGAATGCTGACCATAGTTTGTGCGAGTTCTAGGTAGGCTGAACGTTTTTCTATTTCGGAGACGGCTACAAGAACGTGGAATAGCTAATTTTATATGTTCCAGCAACAGAGAACTATCGATAAATCCGTTAACTAGTTTATGTAGAAACATTATATCCGCAATATCTCTTCGCTGTTGGAGCGGAGACATATTGAAATGTGCCAATCTTGAGTCATAACTATCAAGTTTGCGACAGAGATTTTTTGAGTATGAAAGATGGTACAAAAATCTAGATTGAAGTTTTTCCAACCTCTCTATATGTCCTTTGTAGGACGGGTTCCAAACCGGGCTACAGTACTCCAATTGACTACGCACATAGCAGTTGAAAAGCAATTTTGATACGTCTGGATCCTTGAGGAATTTAGTCTGCCTAATTACAAAACCTGACAGACGCGAAGCTTTTTTGGAAATACTGTCAATATGTTCTCTAAAGTCTAATTTAGTGTCGACAATAACTCCAAGATCGCGCATAGAGTTGACCTCCTCAAGTGGAATATCATTTATATAATAGATAGCTTTGGTTGGATTTCTTTTTCTGGAAAAAATTAGATAAAAACACTTTGAGGAGTTCAACTCCATGTTATTGCGAACGCACCAGTCATTAATCGTATTCAAGTCACGCTGCAATATTTCAAGGTCTAGGGGAGACTGGATTTCTCGATATATCTTTAAGTCGTCGGCAAACATTTGAAACTTGGAGTTTAAATTGTAGGACAAGTCATTTACAAAGATCAGGAAAAATAAAGGACCCAGATGGGAACCCTGCGGCACGCCTGATGGTACTGATTTCGGTACAGATTTAAAACCGCGAACTTTCACAATTTGCGAGCGATTCTTTAGATAAGACTCGCACCACCGCAGCAGCGACCCGCAAATTCCAGCGTGACCCAGCTTTTGGATCAGTAACTGGTGGTCAACAACATCGAAGGCTTTAGAAAAATCGGTATAAACTGCATGTACCTCATGACCACTTGTGAAAGCCTGTGTAATATCAGTGGTGAAATCAACGAGATTCGATGTGGTTGACCTGCCAGTTAAGAATCCGTGTTGCTGGGGAATAAACAGTGGTTTTACGTGAAAAGAAATTATCTTCTGGACCATGGATTCAAAAAGTTTGCCTACTGCTGAGAGGATTGAGATCGGTCGGAAGTTAGAGATATCACCATAGTCCCCTTTTTTGTGAATCGGGGTTATATGCGCGACTTTCCATTTTGAAGGGAAAGTTCCACACATTAGAGACTTATTAAAAATCAAACGTAAGGGTTTTGCCAAGTTAGACGAGCAAGACTTTAGAAATGCAGGAGGTATTTCATCAGGACCAGGTCCTTTATTGTGGTCGAGCGATTTAAGAGATGCTAGTACTTGTGATTCTGTAAAGAAACAAGAATTTAGGGATGGGTGATTATTTTGATGTTCACTGTTATTTCTGGGTTGGCTTGAACTAGTGTTTTGTTTAAAGGTGGAGTGAAAATATACAGAAAACAGATCTGCAATTTGCTGACCACCCTGAACATTATTTTCACAAAGAAACATCTCATCCGGTATGTCGCTACTATTTGTTCGAAGTGATTTAACATAAGACCAGAAATATTTTGGATCCTTTTTGATAAATGTTTTAGCTTCTGATTTCATTTTGTTTATACTTGATACTAATAGATCGTCACATCGCACGCGGAGTAACCGATATGTAAGCTGATCAAGAGGATTGCCATACAACCGAAACTTGCGGTGATACTTTGCCTTCTCCTTCAAGTTAATGATCAAAGATCTGCTAAACCAGAACGGAAACCTATTTTGGCCTTTTCTTCGCATAGGAATATTTTTCGTTATTATAGGTAAAAGAACATCATAGAAGGCATCGACAGTCTCATCTATTGTCTGGTGAGGGCTGAAAACATATTCCCAGTCTATCTCGTCCAATTCATTTCGAATGCTTTGGTAGTCGGCTTTTGAGTAATTTAACATAGGCGCTCTATTGACTTTAGGATATCTTATTGCATTTACTTTGATTTTAACAGAAATACTGAGGACTGGGTGGTGTGTCTCTAGCTCTACAAGCGGTACTGTGCCTTGAGATACAGTGACGAGTTTGGGTGAATTTGTTATGACTAAATCGAGAATTCGTCCGTTTGAGTTTGGTATCATGCACATTTGATGGAGATCACTAAATACAAGTGAGTCACATAGCAAACTGTCAATGTTATCTGTGGGGGCACTGGGTACCAAAGAACTTGAATTAATATCTGCACTGCGAGTCCATTGGAGATACGGTCTATTGAAGTCGCCAACTAAAAGAAGTATTGCATTTTTTGACATTTTGTTTGTTAAGACACCTGTGACATTATTTAGTAATATGTTTAGAGGATCAAATTTAGCAGGGGAAGGCAGGTATAGCGTACATATGCAAAGTTCTACGGCTGAGCTTCCCTGTCCAAACTTCATCACTACCCAAAGATTGTCTCTAGTGGATTCCCATTTTAGTTTACGTATCGGGTTGTGTTTCTTATGAACAGCTATAAGAACTCCTCCTCCGTCTACTTTTTCGGCGACTGTGGAGTGGCGGTCGCGCCTAAAAACTGAATATCTGCTATCTACAACTTCATGATCAAAAACGGATTCATTTAAATTAGTCTCTGTTAATAGAATAACGTCCACATCTAGTTTTAATACATTTGCCTGAATTTCATGGGTTTTGGTACGAAGACCATTAACATTTTGATACACAACTTTAAGATTACAAAAAGCCTTTTCTCTTTGAATACAAAACATACAATTTAAGTTAATTTTATATAGACTATTAGGAGTATAAAAGATTTTTATGTTTATAGGGAATTAAGAAAGTCTACGTTTTTAACTTTTAGGGTTTTGGAGTTGATGTCTTTTCTAATAAAGATTTTGCCACCCCGCACCCAGACGAACTCAAATTTCCTTTCTTTTGCGACTCTACGGGCAACCGCGTGCAGGACTTTGTTTTCAGGAGACAGATGCTCGCAGACGTAGACAGGTTTTTTATCCCCGGGGAGGCCCAGATGAGATGTGTTGAGCTTTTCTTGCTGATGAGCCTTGTTATATGTCTTTACTGCCGCTAGAACCGAGTCGCGCGCAAGAGGGCTCGCAAGCTTTACGACAATCGAGCGAGGCCTGTCGCTTTCCTGGTTCTTCTTCGCCACTCGGTGGTAATTCACCAGCTCGAGTGGCAGATCGCAGCCGACCGTGGTCAACAGTTGGTTCACAACCGTTTTAAGATTTTCAGTTTTGCGCTCAGGCACGCACTGCACCTCCAAATTACAGTCGCGCGATTGTTGCTCGACTTGGCTTAGACGGTTCGTTAGTTCAGAAACTACGCCCCGAAGTGAGTCAATCTCCGCGTCCTGTTTTTTAATCTTCTCGACGGAAGATGCCAGCTTTTCTTGAATCTTGTCAAACTTTGATGATATGAAGTTGACACTCTCAGTTAAATCTTGAATCTTGCTCTGGGTGCTCGCGTTTTGGGTCTTGATGTCGCGCCTTATCTCTTGTAGGTATAACTTTATTTCATCCAAATTGGTTGAATTTGGGGATTCAACGCTGGGACTGCAGGCCTCTTCTTGAAGCGGTGTACAGGAGGGGCCGGTCTGCGATGGAGTACCCGAGGGACCAGACAGTGAGGGAGTATCCGAGGGGCCCTCTTGAGAGGGATTGCCACGAGTTTTGCAATCGGGGCACTTCCAAGACGCCTTGTAGGCCTTAGATTCTTTACCGTAGGTCTCTTGACTTACTCCCAGGCAAAGGTAATGATAAGCTTTTGTGCACTTAGAGCACTGTTTAAGTTCAGTGGGCTTTAAAAACTTATTACACTTAACACAGACAGCCATTTTAATTTTTCCCTATTTTGGGGGAAAAATTCTATGCTGGTAATATTATTTGTCTGTCAGTATCAAATTTTCAACTGTCAGTTGAATATGACAGATACAAAACTTGAATATTGAGGGTAGTCTCACTTAAAATGTCAAATAGCCCCCTAAAAAGATTTCTGTAGGTAGATAAATAAAACTTTGTTATCAAGATTTTAGCACTTTAGAGTTAGGACTTAGCTTAGATAACGCCCACGCCGACGAGTCAGAGATGTATCAACACTTATAACACACTTTTATCTAGATATAAACAGTATTTTTATTATTCTTGTGTAAGTTTCTAGGAGTACAATATCAACAGGGGCAGGGTTGCCAGATGAATGCTATGAACCTATACGGCCTTATTAATAAACTTGGCTTACACCCGGAGTAGTTAAAACATCTATCTGTCAATTTTTCGCTTGCAGTAACTGTCACGCGTGAAAGCAAGACAAAGCATGTTACGCCTAATATAGGTTTACGCAACGTTTAGTTAAAGACCATAATATATAAGATAGAAGATGTAATCTATTTTGTAAGTAATTAGCATAAGTTTTTCTTTTATAGTAAACGTTATTTAATACAAAGACTAGTAAGTAACAGTATTTTAAATCGCAATTGAACAAGTGCAATTTGAAAAATTTCATACTGACTTCCATTCTATACTTTGGTAAAAATCAGTTATTGGAGTGTATCTATAAACTACTCGACCGAATTTGATGAAATTTAAATGGGACCACACGGAAAACATCAGCATTCAAACAAAAAAAGAATTTTGAGAATCGGTTCACTCAGTCGAAAGTAATGAGGTAACAAACATTTCAAAAAAAAGTACAGAAAATTGAGTACCACCTCCTTTTTTTGGAAGTCGGTAGAAAATAAAAACAAAGTAATTGTCCAGAAAA
Organism: Selenia dentaria; assembly: GCA_917880725.1. Lineage (NCBI taxonomy): Eukaryota > Metazoa > Arthropoda > Insecta > Lepidoptera > Geometridae > Selenia > Selenia dentaria. The sequence continues at coordinate 25,010,766 of OU862898.1, forward strand.
TGTATGATTTTGGATTGTTAATACCTTACGAGTTCTTGTAATATTAAATAGATAACGTGAGACTTTCATAAATCGCAAAAGCAATATGTTGTTAATATTGCGGAAAATATATAATAAAGAAGGAAGGGAAGAAAACGATCGGGTGTTTGAGTTGAGTATAAATATTTTATTACATTATAAAAGTGTATAGTAAGTTAACGAAGGTTTCTCAATTTATTGGTTTCGTTTAAAGCGCGCTTGGGTTAGAAAAGGAACAGGCAAAGAGTAATAACCGAACAGAATTCCTAAATATTACTCGCTCTCTACAGAAAAAAATCTTAAATAGGTCTATAAAATAAATTTTGACGTCCATACTCTCCGAAATTTCTGCGATAAAACTATATTTTTTTAAGGTTATTCATAGCCAACAAATAGTACTAAATTAGTAACCAGCAGTTTTGTGGCTTCGAATTGTTACCTCATCCCCCATATTCACCGGATTTAGCACCATCCGACTATTATCTGTTCCCAAAGCTGAAAATTTGTTTAGGTGGTAAACATTTTTTTACAAATGAAGAAGTCATAGCCGCCGTGGACTCTTATTTTGAGGAGTTAGACGAAGATTTTTTAAAACGGGTATCGAAGCCTTACCGGGTCGATGGAAAAAATGTTTTGAGCTCGGAGGAGAGTATGTTTAAAAATAAAATAAACAAAATTGTGTGGTTTCATTAAGTGTGTTAGGCTAAGAACTTTTCAAATGACCCTCGTACATCGATGGATTATTTTTTTATTTAAGAGAACACATTATTTTTTAATGAAATTTGCACGTTTTTACGAGATGCGCTTGCTTGATTTCAAGTAAAGAAATTTAAACGTAGCCGAGCGCTGAGCTGTCAGTGCCTTAAGTATATCTCTTTTATATTAGGGTCTGCCCGCGGCTTTGTCCACATGGAGTAAACTTGTACTCCTTATCGGGAAGTAATCGTTGATTCGATATTATTATTATTCGTAACATATTTGTTATTCCTGGCTACGCATCTAACGTTAATTTTAAATTTCATAAAAATCCGTGCTAGTGTTTCATCGTGAAGACGACACAAGCGTATACTCACTCACTCACTCAACACTTTTGAATCTATAATAGTTTGTTGTATTACTTATTAATCATTTGAGTACCGCTGACGTACATTTACGTATGTTTCATTCATAAATCTTTTATTTTAATTATGACGGTATATGAAGTGTCGATAACTCATAGCGGTTCGGTAATACAGTGCCAGTTAGACCTACATAGTTAATATAAACAAGGTCAAACCTTAAAAAATCAAACCTTTAGACTTCAACACTAAAAAGGGTGAAATAACTTATTAAAGTCAGTACCATATTAATTCAAAAGTACCTATTATCACAATATTGTGCACATGGTACCGACAAGTTTACACTTTTTAGTGTTAAAGTCTGTAATTTTTATTAAAATGTTTTTTTCGCCCTTTTTAGTTAACCTTGTACGGGGTCGATTGTCATTCCCCGTCAATAAGGATAGGTATCATCTAGATAGACGAAATACTTTACAGTTATTGGATTGAACTCAAAAACCGCTAAACCGAATTTGGTGAAATTTTAATAAGACTACTTTGTAAGGTATACTTTACCAAACCAAACAAAAATAAATCAAAATCGGACTTAACTGTAAAAAGTTATGGTCATAAAAAAATCGCGACGATTGATAACCTTCTCCTTTTTTAGTGAATAGTAAAAGCGGTTGTAAAAAGAATCATCGCCTTTGATGTTTCTGGTTATGTATTAAACAACTGAATAAACAATTAACTTGTAGTTACTAAGAGAAAGGATAGTTGTAACTAAATCGTGACATCAGAGGCCTTAATAGCCCGGGGGCTTGCTTTGCTATACAAGAGCAAGCTATTTATCCCCAAGAAGCTTATAATATCCGGAACTAAATTGCAATGTTATTTTACTTCGCAAAACACAATTTCCCTGAAACGAGGCAATTTTTGTTTTAGTAAAATGTTGCTTTACTAAACTGTGTTAAATGGACTGCCAGAGGGGACAGAAGCGACATTCGTGACTTACCCCTTAATAATTGCACAGTTTTACATAAGTCAACAAAGGTTCAAACATTGCGGTATTTATACTGGGTACAAAATACTCCGGACAGATGATTATAAGAAAACAGGTAACTTTGTAGGAGTTCTGTTTATAAAATCTAAATTAAAACGGGAAGTAAGTACGTACTTAAGTATTATATACGATAACAATTAATATTATTTATTTATGATTAAATTACAACTAAGCCATCAAACACATAGCGACATAATAACTTGTGATACCTCCGGTTGGGGAGATAACAAGTACAATTTGAAAAAATTTATACCGACTTCCATTCTATTCAGTTATTGGAGTGTAACTCAATTACACTGGACCGAATTTGATAAAGTTTATAGGACCACACGGGAAGCACCAACTTTTAAACCAAAAAAATAATTTTGAGAATTGGTTCGCCCTATCGTAACTTATGAGGTAACACATATGAAAAAAAAATACAGTCGAATTGAATACCTCCTCCTTTTTGGAAGTCGGTAGAAAAATAAATACATTCTACCTTTCTAACTAACTTCACCAATGAATTAGAGATTAAATTATTACAGATTTAGGCTTTGGAATAAAATGCTTAACAAATATAACGCTTATTGTAGTAATGCTTTAAAACATCGTGTCTAATAAATTATGCCAAATTGATATTGTGCCTAACTATGTATTATGTTAAGTATGCCACGGTAAATTATGACATAATTTTTTGTGCAAAATAATAGGCGACCACTGGCCCACCCTGTAAGTGTAGATATACTTTTATTTGTTTATTTCAATTACTTAAGTACTAACAGATTACGCCAACACGTGAATTAAGTAGTAGTACTCGTAATATGGTAATATGGTAGTAAATATGGGATATTGCTATGGGGTTCAGCGGCTGATATAGAGACCATCTTTATCCTACAGAAACGTGCTATTCGAGTTAAATACGAAATGGGTCTAAATATACAATATATTAAAAACAATTTAAATAGTGATCACCACCGTTTTAATACTAGGAATAGGAAAACTGTAACTACTTTTAGACTTGTGAAGACTAATAATTAATTCCTAGGAAATTGTTTGCGTTTTTACAATAAAATCCCAAAACACATAACTCACAGAGGGAAAATTCAAGTTGATTGTAAAAAACGTTTTAATAAAAAAAGCTTACTATAAAGTTCGACATTATATAGAAGATAAAGATGCTTCGAATACTCCACTTCTGGCAAGCTGTCACTCTGTCACCCATAAAATGTAATATTTGTAGTACCTAAGTAGAAACATTGTAAACATCTATATAAAAAGAATGGCCCCGAGTTTCCTGCCGCTTCTTCTCGGTGGGCTCTCTCTCTCGGTCTTTAAAGTACATTATAATGAAAAGTTGACGTTCATAAGTGCGTATTTGATGCCTAAATTGAATAAATGATTTTGACACAGTCACAAACCAAGAGTCTGGATACAGTAGAGTTAAAACCAATTTGCTTAAATAGCTACGACACTCACTATCAAATAACATATATGTATATTAGAACACATCAATGTGTCTGTTCGTGTCGCACGACAGCCCGTGCCGGTAAGGCGCAGGCGCGACCGGACAGGGACAGGGACAGGCGAGCCAGCGCACTCGGATTATGAATCTGACCATTTAAGAAGCTGATAAAACACATTAATAGTGCACATTTGCGTCATAAGAACCAGCGTGTCAATGCCTTCCATTCCAGACACGAACAAAGAGGGATATAAAAAGCATAATATCCGTACAGTTTCCTATACAAATAGCGAGCGAAATTTCGCTGTATACATTCTAACATAAGGGTTTAATTTTTTGTCCGGATCTCAAATAATTGAGTTATACTTCAACTTACTGCGAACATAGGAACAAATTAGGAGAACATACTTTTTCTTGATTGATAGTTTTTTCCCTGGGTTGTTATAATTCTGTACGTATCATAATCTTCTTCTTCTTTGGGTGCCTCTGCACTACTGGAGGTTGGCCGTCATCCTTCTAAACTCATCTTTGTTCAGGACAAGCCTGAACAGATCTCCAGCCCTTCTTATACCGGTCCATTGTCGGATGTTGGGAAGCCAATTTTCTTCTTCCAACATTCCATTTACCTGCAACTTTGCCCATTATAATAGTTTGCAGCAGTTGATACCGGTTGTGCAGTAAAACATGACGTAAGTATCATCATACATTGAGATATAAACTCGTGTGGTATTTTTGGTAGCAGAGCGTGGTTGCTGCTTCATTGGTATGCCAGAAGACCAGGATGGCAAAGATTAAAAAAAAAACGCCAACACGAGTAACAACTTTAAGCATTTTATTTCTCACTAAGTACAAGACTAGTTTATGAGTGCTAAGCGAGACGTCATCGACGCGGGCGTCCCGAACACTCCTTGAAAAAGGCCACCGAATGTGGTCGAAACTATAGTCGGACCTATCCGATAAATATTACGTGAGTAATCCCGTATTTTTTAATTAATAAAGACTAGTTTAGTTGCTTGTAGACATTGACGTGACACCGCATAGAATAACAAGCAGTTTTGGTCAATGGGTGTTATAATGTTATATCTTATTACCCCGCGGTTTCACCCGCGTGGTTATGGATGACGATGACGATAATAAGTGAAATATATGTTTCTCCGGCATATACTCGTAAACTATAATCTTGCCAAATTTGATTACGATCCGTTCAGCCGCATAGGTGTGGTAAGGTAACAAACAGACAGAGATACACAGTTTTATATTGTTTTGTTTCTAAAATAAAAGTAGCCTAAGTTTCTCCTTATAACAGCTATCTGCCAGTGAAAGTCAACTTTTGACACAAAGTTTAAATAACTGTTCCTATCCTACTATAAAATATTATGTAAGGATATGTGGATGTTTGTTACTCTTTCACGCTCAAACGGCGGGGCAAATTTTGATGAAAATTGGTATGGAGGTAGATAAGGCAGTGGATTAACACATAGGATACTTTGATCATTATCATCAACACAGTTAAATTGCATAGAGATTCTCAATACAATTAAATCGATTATGGAATGAATGGACTGTATAAATGTCATGGGCAAGATCCACAATTTGTGCACTTACATACTTATTTAAGATATTGTTGCAGAAATGTTATTTTCTATGACGTGCCTAGTATAACAAACACTGTTATAGGGCCAATAAATAATTCTAATTCTAATTTATCATCCATTAACAAGCGTAATATTATTATATTATATTATATTATATTATATTATATTATATTATATTATATTATATTATATTATATTATATTATATTATATTATATTATATTATATTATATTATATTATATTATATTATATTATATTATATTATATTATATTATATTATATTATATTATATTATATTATATTATATTATATTATATTATATTATATTATATTATATTATATGACGGAGAAAGAACCTCAGGAGTGTTTTTTTAAAAAGTGTGACGTCAGTATTAATGACGTCACAATTGTTGTTTTCATGATGATCAGTCATTTTTGGGTCCTCGAAGTAAAACTTCACAAGTACTTTTATAAGCTTCGTATATTCAACGAGCAGCGTAACAACGTCACAAAGAGGTCCGTACTGTACGGCGACTCGAGAGCGACTGAGACGAGCACCTACAGTGCGGCCGTATTTATAGGACTCGGCGCACGTGCACGAGTTTACAAGTTTGTTGTGTTTACTGCTGTTAATTATGGCTGGCCTGCAAAGAATGAGATATTCTCTGAGTAGTGAGTCTGTAAACAACTTACGTTGCTTTATCTTGTTTGTTACATTAACACAACTGTTATGTAACCTTAGGAGTCTTTTGATTAGTAAACAGTACACAAAGACATCGTGCACTGCCTTATTGATTTAGAATCTGTGGTGTATACGTGTCTACCCATAGTTCCACAAGGCGTCCCCACGGTATCTCAGGGTTCACTTGTGGATGCATCAAGGATCCGTGGCTAGCTCAAGGGTAACACATGGTTAGCTCAGAGGTATCACTCTCCAGACATTTTTGTAGATTACTACAGTACACTAAGACATCTTAAGTGCACTGCCTTATTAATTTAGAATCTGTGGTGTATACGTGTCTACCCATAGTTCCACAAGGCGTCCCCACGGTATCTCATGGTTCACTTGTGGATGCATCAAGGATCCGTGGTTAGCTCAAGGGTAACACATGGTTAGCTCAGAGGTATCACTCTCCAGACATTTTTGTAGATTACAACAGTACACTAAGATATCTTAAGTGCACTGCCTTATTAATTTAGAATCTGTGGTGTATACGTGTCTACCCATAGTTCCACAAGGCGTCCCCACGGTATCTCAGGGTTCACTTGTGGATGCATCAAGGACTCGTGGTTAGCTCAAGGGTAACACATGGTTTAGCTCAGAGGTATCACTCTCCAGACATTTTATTCTTGTAGATTCTAGTTGAAAATATCGTGAAACATAATGAATTTTATACTCGCCGGTTTTAATCCGTTGATGCGTGTTCGTCGTTGTGAGTTATCCGGACTGACTGGCCAGCTTGAGATGTGGATGACACTGAATCAGGGGCGATTGCAGCGTTGTTTTGCAGTGTATCGAGATCATCTCCCGCAGCGATTGGTGTGGACGTCATGTCTGTGGTAATTCCCGTTGTGATGGGCTGCATGGTATTAAAGTTGTTTGCTGGTACTCCTGAAGTGTTCAATGAGGCAGGGCCTATCAGCCTGGTACTGCCCTGCGCTGTTCCAGTCGTGACAGGTTGAACCGAAGTCGATGAGGATGTGGTTGGGACCAGAGCTTGTTCTGATCCCACTTCTGATGACGGAGAAAGAACCTCAGGAGTGTTTTTTTAAAAAGTGTGACGTCAGTATTAATGACGTCACAATTGTTGTTTTCATGATGATCACTCATTTTTGGGTCCTCGAAGTAAAACTTCACAAGTACTTTTATAAGCTTCGTATATTCAACGAGCAGCGTAACAACGTCACAAAGAGGTCCGTACTGTACGGCGACTCGAGAGCGACTGAGACGAGCACCTACAGTGCGGCCGTATTTATAGGACTCGGCGCACGTGCACGAGTTTACAAGTTTGTTGGTAAAGTATTGAAATTACAATCATAACATTAATTTTACATCGTAATCAACTCAAAAATAATCAACTGATGATTTATAAACTATTTTTAGGGCAATCAAATGATAAAACTTAATTATTCTCGACGAACTGTTGTAGTTGCGCCGATATATATTATATTATATTATATTATATTATATTATATTATATTATATTATATTATATTATATTATATTATATTATATTATATTATATTATATTATATTATATTATATTATATTATATTATATTATATTATATTATATTATATTATATTATATTATATTATATTATATTATATTATATTATATTATATTATATTATATTATATTATATTATATTATATTATATTATATTATCTCTGCCTACGTCAAGATTGTAATGATAAGTCAAAGTCAAAGTCAAAATCATTTATTCAATTTAGGCATCAAAGACGCACTTATGAACGTCAATTTTTCATTATAATGTACTTTAAAGACTACCGCCGCGTTCCAAAATATATAAAGCCTACCGAGAAGAAGCGGCAAGAAACTCGGGGCCATTCTTTTTATATAGATGTTTTTACAATATTTTTACTTAGGTACTACAAATATTAGCTCCAGTGTGTTGCCTTACAAAAGAGAACATAATAATGGTATCAGTAGGGCAAGACACGCTACACTTTGACATCTTAGTACACGAGTAGATAGATCCTGGAGTGATCAGTCCCAAGCTGTTTTATCCTCCAAGTAATCCGAAATCTTGTAATAACCTTTTTGACAGAGTTTAGTTTTGATAGTAATTTTAAACTTATTAATAGGCAAATCTCGGATAACATTGGGAACTTTATTATAGAATCGTATACATTGTCCCATAAAAGAATGACTTATTCCGTGGAGACGCGTTACATGTACGGATAGCTTGTGCTTATTTCGCGTGTTGATGGAATGAGCATCACTCCTTTTATCAAAACTGCTAATGTTTTTCTTTACATACATTAGATTTTCATAGATAAACTGAGAGACAACAGTAAGAATGTTTATGTCTTTAAACTTCTGTCTAAGGGAAACTCTGGGAGCTAAACTGTAGATCGCTCTTATAGCCCTTTTTTGCAGTATAAAAATGGAATTAATATCTGCAGAACATCCCCAGAGCAGTATGCCATAAGTCATAACGCTATGGAAATAACTAAAATAAACTATTCTAGCTGTGTCTACATCAGTTAATAGTCTAATTTTTTTAACAGCATAAGCCGCTGAACTGAGCCTACTAGACAATTTTTTTATGTGGGGACCCCATTGTAATTTAGCGTCTATAGTAATTCCTAAAAAGACCGTTGACTCCACAAGGTCCAACCCTGTTCCATTCAATTGTATATTGGATTCTACTTGTCTCACATTTGGCGTCGAGAACTTTATACAATTAGTTTTCTTCTCATTGAGGAGAAGATTATTTGTATTGAACCAATTCACAACTTTAGCTAATGCATTGTTAACATCGTCATAGTTTAATAACTGCCTTTTAATTTTAAATAACAGTGTCTCTACATAATAAGGTAAGTCATTAATATAAATTAAAAACAAGAACGGCCCTAGTATTGAACCTTGTGGAACGCCCATTGAGATTATAGAGCCGGGAGATTTTTTACCATTTATGTCAACCCTTTGAATTCTATCATTTAAATATGAAGTCAAAAGGTTGAGAGCCATGTTCCTAATACCGTAGTGTTGTAATTTCCTGACAAGTATATCATGTCGGACGCAGTCAAATGCCTTAGATAAGTCACAAAAAACACCTAAGGCATCTTGAGAGTTCTCCCAGGCATCAAACACATCTTTTATAAGTTCTATACCTGCGTCTATAGTAGAGCGATTCCTTGTGAACCCAAATTGATTCTTATGGAAAATTTTGTTTGCACTAAAATGAATTTCTAATTGATGTAATATAATTTCTTCGAAAATCTTCCTTAGCGTAGGTAGTACAGAAATAGGCCGAAATAGGCTGAATTTGTTGGATCAGTAGTACTACCAGATTTGAATAAAGGAACCACTTTACTGTGCTTCATTAGGTCAGGAAATACACCACTTGCAACACAACTATTAAACACAGCTGCTAGATTGGGTGCAATGACATCTATAATTGAAGAAACGGTCTTCACAGAAAGACCCCATAGGACTGCCGTTTTTTTTGCATCTAGACTTTTGAAACTGCTTACAATATCTTTGCAATTAACTATTGAAAATTTAAAAGTTGTGTCACATTCAATTACACTTTGTTTAAGTAAGATCTCAGCAGAGATGGAGGAAGATTTTAGAGTTTTGGTTGTTAAAGAAGGAATATTAGTGAAGAAATGACAGTTCTGTCAAAGTTTGTGTCAGTTTCTGATAGCTTAGTCAAAAGCAAGCTATCATTTTGACAGCTCGATACACTTGACGTGTTCGGCGACCGTCAAGAGTGATGAAATGTAGTGACAATTTTTTCCATTGTGATTGTAATATTTGTATGTACGTAGTTAGGTACTGTATTTTATTATTAGTGTTTACTGATTGATTTACTAAGTATGTAAATTTACTCATATAGGTAACCATGTCATTATTGTATGACATAAGGTATAAAAATAGATATGGCTTTGGAGAAGATAATAAGCTACTCGAATCGAAGTACTAATCCCGCACAAACGACGTCGCGGGCACCAGCTAGTATTTAAATAATATTGTTTGTCGCTTTTGTTTGTCGGTGGGAGTATGTTTCTATTTATGATCGTTCTAAGCTTATTACATAACGCTCCTGTTTTGTGAAAGTTTCGTAAATAAAATAAAATAAAGTAAAATAAAAAATAATAATAAAGCAAATATTTTGAAAAAAAAGACCAGAGACTAGCTTTTCGTCTCCAGAGCGTGCGAGCGTGCTACGGAGAAAGATATATCGTATTACAAGTTATATGATTATTAACGGGATATTTACCGTGGTAAGGTTGTGGAATGAGCTCCCGATATTTCGGCGCAGTTACATGCACCATGTTCACGGGAAGCAGCTTCCCGTACCGTCCGTCCCGCCTTACCACGGTAAATATCCCGTTAATAATCATATAACTTTAGAGAACAACCGTGATAGTTTAAAACAGTGTTTTATATCGTATTACAATTCTGTAAATGCATTTATTTTTGCCAATAATTTTATTACTTGTGTAACGCGCATCACTAAAGCCGGAAGTGTCTCCTCCTTTATTGATAGTTTCCCCTACCTGCCGTGTGATTCTCTATGAGCAAACATCGTTGCATCTTTGACAACATCCGTGAAACAAATGACGAGATGACAAGAGTCGTTAGAAAAGCAACCTTATATACAAGTGCGATATCTCATAAAGTATTTGACATCGGTGAGCTCGTCGACGAATCATTAGAGAATCGCACGGCTGTACGCGCGCAAGCTTCCGTCCCAGTTCGACAAGCGCTACAAGATGGACGATATTCGCTCGCGCCATGCATCATGTAGGGGGTGTAAGTCCCTACATTGGAGTTGATATACCGGGGAAAGTAATGATATGATGTCGAGCTGCATAAATGAATCCACCCGTGTTCATGGTCAAATGGAAACTGGTTTATTTTATAATAATAATGTACAAAAGCTGTCGCACGCGGATTCGCGGGCGTCAGCACAATCTCACAATACATGTACTTACTTCGTACACATCACGTTTATAAATAAATAATAACATAAATTAGTCTAGTCACCTAGTCCCACTACCTAACCTAACCATAAAGTCTGAATAATACGAAAGCAACTGAATTAAAATGGGAGGCGAGAAGATGTCCCGACTCTATGATTAAGATGTTTCGTCTGAAGACGCGTTCTACTGTAAAATTAACTGGAAACTACCTTCCAACACCTCTGTAATTTGGTTGTCTTTGATCTGCAAATAGTCATTTGGTGATGTTTGATTGATTCCGACTTAAGGTGCTGTCATATCACGATGTCGATAAAAATTAGGGTTTTTAAAGCAGTTTATCTCATAAGAAGCGATTTAATAAAAAAAATACATAAAATAATATGACATTTCTAAGTTTTCTACGCATTGACGGAATTATAAACATATTTTAACATACTGTAAATGAAAAAATCAGACATACGACTAGACTACACTTTTCTTCACCTAACAGTGTTTCTCTTTATTCACTATTGTATTTGTCATGAAACACATATCATAAAATAGCAATATTTGATACATATTATGATTTTATGATTATTTTTTTGACTTTAGAGTGCACATAAGGTGTACGTTTTTACGAGATGCACTTGTTTGATTTCAAGTAAAGGAAATTGAACTTAACCAAGCGCTGAGCTGACAGCGCCTTAAGGGTAGCACTGCTAACTTTGACAGCCTATTCACCCACGTGCGTGGGAAGGTGCGCTGTAGCGAATCTCAACACGCGGTACCATGGTGTATCAGACCTTTCGCCAGCATATGACATTTGGAGTGCGACACAAATCATGAAACTTCAAAGTTTATCGCGTCGTTTCATTAACTCGTCATCTCGACGTATAGCAGTTCAACCTTAAGTGACTTGAACTCTTACGGCTTCAAGGCAGCATGTTGTGCCTCACAGCTCCAAATGATACCAGACATCAGATCAGGGATGGCTGTAGGGTTACCCTCTTACAAACGCGAGTACCTCGGCACTCAGTGTAGCTTGAAATCTTAGAAATTCCAATGACTGATTTTAACATAATACGGAAACTAAGCTACAATCCTACTATTATAAATGCGAAAGTTTGAATGTATAATGAAAACTTGTTCCTCATACACGCTCAAACGGCTGGGCCAATAATATAATTTGTTATGGAGGTAGACGAGGCGCTGGATTAACACATAGGATACTTTTATCATCGTCATCATCACCATCTATCTCCAAGCAACTAGTGTTTCATTTGCCATGCTTTAGCTTTAGACTGTCTACTGCCTAGTTAACTCAGTTGGTAGTGACCCTGTCTTCGAAGTGCGGGGTCTGAGGTGCGATCCCTGGGCAGGGCACATAGATAGATAGATAGAAAACTCTTTATTTGTACACTATAATAAGATATAAAAGAGAAAAACATACAATAGAAATGTACAAGTCGGGATATTTTTCCACAAATTTACATATTTCATATGTACATTATGATGGCTCAAACAGTTCAATAATAGATGGTGAAATTTGAGATGTGATAACAAATTGTTTATCCAAGCTAAAGTTATTCAGTAATCATATGCTTTTTAATTTTTCACGTAATAATGTCAAATGCCAGACGTCACTTTGCAAGGAACATTTAATTTGGTCGTTTTCCGGCAAGTCAGCCTTTTGTATCAGTACAGAGCAGAATCAGAAGTTCTAATAAATTTAGTTCGCACACATTTTGCATTATATTATGATTTTAGGTCGATAAGGGGAAGCATTCTATTTTGTCAGTTTAATGGAATAATGTAAAAACCAAAATATTATCTAATGATGCTGACAGAGTTTATTTAATTCTTTACATATCTTTGGCTTATAGATAATATTATTATTATCTGGCATATAGGAGACTGGAAGTACTAAGAATAGCACCCCTTCGCGGATTGGCATGTAGCACAAAAAGCGGCAGGATTTTACCCATAGGTATTATAAAAAGTAAATGTTATAGACACAGAGACAAGTCGATATACTTTTCAAACTAACTTGGTCACTAATGCAAGAATTATTTTTAGAATCGGGATATTTAACATGTGTTTTTTAGCTCTCAATATTTCGGCACGGTTGCATGTGTTATGTTCACGAGTTCAGTTTATTTTCTAAAGTTAATTCTTGAACAAGTTGATAACTATGTAGTTTTTAGACATTACATTACATTTGGTATAACCGTAAATGTTAGTATAAAAATACTTTTTTTTCAAAATATGAGGTGAGCACATTAATCCTCTCTCCATACAGTTGGACCAAAGAGTTTATTCTCGAGTATAGAGAATAGAAACTCCTTGATTTCAACTCATCGTTTGACAGCCATCTCCATTTAGCTTTAATGAATTAAAAAAGCAAATGTGGTCTCCATCCACAGCAGAGATTCTAAGCATGATAATATTTCATCCCATTATATCTTTGCAGAAGCAACAATAAATTATCACGCTTATTAATTGACTGGTAATTCAATAAAATACAATTACCAAAAGCTTACCTACTGACTTCACTGTAGCTAAAGCCCTGTAACCATGGAAACCGACACTGAGCGATAACCCAAACCACTTTGGAGGCGACAATGTTGGCAGTAGATGTGCTCATTTGTCTAGATCAAGCGTGCAAACTTTAGCCTGTATTTCATTTTGAATGGTGTATCTTGGAACGTGGGGACATAAGTTTCGTCTAGCAACTGTGGCTAACGTAATGCCGCTGTTCATGTTGCTTTAGTGCATTTGTTGTTGTCTGGAGTAAAGTTGTGTATTATTGGTGTGAGAACAACTTATCTATGTTAGGTCGTTGAACTATTTGAAGATCTAGTGAGTTGATGAAGCGCATAATTTTTTATAAAGCGTACCCTGAAGATAACTTTTCGTATTACAGTCGTTTCAAAGCATTGCTTACATTGATATCTGAGGATTATGAAAAGAATAGTACGTTGAAATTAAACATCTTGAATTTGAATTTGAATCTTTGAACGGAATAAAAAAGCGAATAATTTTATATTTTTTATCCCGACGTATCAAACACTCCAGTGAACATGGTCACGGGTAGACTGGATGACAGTTATCTGTTATAAAGTTATGGACATTATTTTTATGTACCGCCTATCATATTTTAATTCGTTCCCGATGCACGCAGTAGTCACAGTTTCCAGAGGTCTTGCAGTATTGTGCTGGTTTTGGGATTATATTAGCTTGATCACTGAATCCCAAGCAAGTGGTACCTGCCAACCAACATCTCTATTGAAAGTTGGGTATTTTATTTTATTTCTATTGCCTCTCTTAACATTCTCGGCACATGGCGGTTCTCTTTAGCAAGAGTTTGTGGAAGAACATGCTTATTTACTGCAGACTTGGTGGAACACCTGTTCTTCATGTCAGCTATATGTTCTTTAACTTATACACCTATCACCAATACTTCTCTTTGTTTGCGCAATGTATGATAAACCAGTTACGAAAACATATACGTTTTCAAATTTATAAGCTCAAGCTCAAGCTTGAATGTTATGTTTTTCTGTAGACATTATTTATGTTCATTAGCGCCATCTATACACGTGTATACAAGTGCAAGGGAAATAAACTGGCCTTTGCACATACTATACAGATGCATAGTACCTACTTTGTTTGTTTTCTTAGCAGTCGGATGTACGATTAGCCTTGACATACACGACGCCAGGCAGCATCTTCCAGCTATCTTATATATCTGTCTGAAGAGGGCTTAACTTAACGAGGCTTAACGACATGTAGGCGTAATCTATTGAATAGCTTGACAGCATACTAAAGATAAATGTCAAACTGTCCCCATACGCCGGTTAAAGTCATCTAGAGAGTTAAAATTCAATGCTCGGACAGAGTGCCTCGGTAGCCTAGGGGTCATGGCGTCTGTCATTTATTGTCGGCAGACACGGGTTCAAAGGATGTGTATTTTCCTCTCTAAAATTGCAAATATCACAAAATCACTTTACGGTTTAAACAAAGTTATCTGAAATAAAGGTACCGGCTGGACTCACTTGGTATTATGTCGGTTTAAGTGGGACGACGTTTCGAACGTATAATACGTTCTTCTTCAGTGTTCACGTACGGAGATCGCGTTGCGCACCAATAATATAAAGGTACTGGCTGCACTCACTTGGTATTATGTCGGTTTAAGTGGGACGACGTTTCGAACTTATAATACGTTCTTCTTCAGTGTTCACGTACGGAGATCGCGTTGCGCACCAATAATATAAAGGTACTGGCTGCACTCACTTGGTATTATGTCGGTTTAAGTGGGACGACGTTTCGAACGTATAATACGTTCTTCTTCAGTGTTCACGTACGGAGATCGCGTTGCGCACCAATAATATAAAGGTACTGGCTGCACTCACTTGGTATTATGTCGGTTTAAGTGGGACGACGTTTCGAACGTATAATACGTTCTTCTTCAGTGTTCACGTACGGAGATCGCGTTGCGCACCAATAATATAAAGGTACTGGCTGCACTCACTTGGTATTATGACGGTTTAAGTGGGACGACGTTTCGAAACTATAACACATTCTTCTTCAGGGAGTGTTCACGCGCGGAGATCGCGTCGCGCACCAATAATATAAAGGTACCGGCTGCACTCACTTGGTATTATGTCGGTTCAAGTAGGATCACGTTCCGAACATATAACACGTTCTACTTCAGGGAGTCACCACGCGCGGAGATAGCGTCGCGCACCAATAATATAAAGGTACCGGCTGCACTCACTTGGTATTATGTCGGTTCAAGTAGGATCACGTTCCGAACATATAACACGTTCTACTTCAGGGAGTGTTCACGCGCGGAGATAGCGTCGCGCACCAATAATATAAAGGTACCGGCTGCACGCACTTGGTATTATGTCGGTTTAAGTGGGACGACGTTTCGAACGTATAACATGCTCAACTTCAGGGAGTGTTCACGCGCGGAGATAGCGTCGCGCACCAATAATATAAAGATACCGGCTGCACTCACTAAGTATTATGTCGGTTTAAGTAGGACCACGTTCCGAACATATAATACGTTCTTCTTTAGGGAGAGTTCACGCGCGGAGATCGCGTCGCGCACCAATAATATAAAGGTACCGGCTGCACTCACTTGGTATTATGTAGGTTCAAGTAGGATCACGTTCCGAACATATAACACGTTCTACTTCAGGGAGTCATTACGCGCGGAGATAGCGTCGCGCACCCATAATATAAAGGTACCGGCTGCACTCACTTGGTATTATGTCGGTTCAAGTAGGATCACGTTCCGAACATATAACACGTTCTACTTCAGGGAGTGTTCACGCGCGGAGATAGCGTCGCGCACCAATAATATAAAGATACCGGCTGCACTCACTAAGTATTATGTCGGGAGCAAGAACTAACCATTTTTCTAAGTTTCCGTCTGTCTATTCGTATGGTATCGCATTTTCACACTAATTATTTTGCTTATGTTTTGGATTCCAATTGCATGTGCCGAGGTAGAGACCAAGGCAGTGACCACCTGACAAGTGGCTGGCCTTCAACACCGAGATATTAACTCCAAACAAAAACTTACATATCGAATACTCTAAACGAGCATTTCTTATATCTTCTACTACTACTTCTACTTTACATATATAATCTGAATATCGAAAACGGAAAAAGCTATTTTCATGAAATATAGTAATAATAGTGCATTGGGTTTTGGGGGGACAAAATGATGTAGCTAGGTTTGATTTATAAAAAAACGTCGTTTTCAGGCAATGAAAAACTACAGTTTGTTCGTTGCGATCAAACTAGATGGCGTCGCAGTCGCAATGCAAAATCCTGAATTCTGGTAACAAGATCCTCACGGAATATGTGTTGCTATTTTGTATTCGTACCTAAATCGAGCACAGCTTGTTCACTCAGGTACTGTTTTTTTAAACAAGACCATTTAAATGGTTCATGTTAATGAATCCATGTCAAAAAATATCGCAAGAAGCGAGCGATGGATCGTAGTGGCTGGAATGTTGATAATAATGATAATAGTAGGACTAAAGGTTGAATATGATTTGGCTACGCATTATTATGCATATGACGCATTCTCTTAGTGACACATGTTTGAGTTATTAAATACAAAGTGCACGAACATATTAATTACGAATGTGGCGAGCATAATCAGTATATAAGGATTATTAACCTAGTGAGCTGCCGACTATGATCAAATTTGCAAACCAGAGTTGCAAAAAACCAAGCAAAAAAACAAGTGACTGTCGCTTTTTCGTTGATATTACCGATCTGGTATCTTTCAAATGATAATTTGTTATGTAAAAAAAAATTCCAGGTCCTTTACAGCATCAAAATAAACAAAACATTAGCTGAAATCTATTGTATATTTGAATAGATAAAAATTTTTTTTGGATTCTTATTTGATTTGGCCTTTACGAAACGGCTTTACGAAATGTTTATTGGCATACAGGTATGCCAAGGCAGCTTTACGGGTCAATTATATATTTTTATAATTACGTAATAACAAATATACCATATCCACGGATTATTTACTCCTCGCATCGATGAGCAAGTGACCTTGGCGAGAGGAAGTCAAATGGGCTTAAGGGAGATATATTACAGCTGTATAATATTCGGGTCAAACCGGGGGACAGAACAATACAAAGATCTAAATAATAATGTAATAAGATGGTACATTAAGACTAATAATATAATAAAATAACTTAGACTAAATCATTATAATGTGAATTAATCAATCATTTAATCAATCAAATTATGTATTTGTTAAACGTGTGTTTACATTCTCTTAGCATGTATTGTATAACGACCATTTATTTATTTTGTATATAATATTATCATCACCTTTTATATTGTTACTATCTATTGTGACAAAAATGTATTATTCGACATGTAATTAATTAATCTGGTAGGTATTTAAATTTTATAATTATGTAATATTGTCTGTCATTAGTGTAATTGGTTTTTGAACCGTGCTAGTTGAATAAATAAATACAAGGTCTTATAAAAATAAGTAGCTCATACATGTTTTTCCTAGCTGGGCATACAAATCAAATATATAAAATTTACTAGCTGCGCCACGCAGTTTCCCCCGCGTGGAATGATAATGACGATGATGAAAAAGTATAACTATATGTTGTTTCAGAGTCTCATCAATCTACATACAAAATTTCATTGAAATCCATTCAGTAGCTTTTGCGTGAAAGAGTAATAAACATACTATATAATTTATCCATACATCCATCAAAACTTAAACATTAATAATATTAGTGAGATTACAAATAATGTCATTCTTACAGTTAGGTATAGTTATAGCATTTAGTATAGCAACTTAATATTATATATACAATTAATATATATACAATAATAATAATGTTTACTGTTAATATAAAATTTATGCATAAAACTAAAAAAAAGAGAAAAGTTAAAATGTATCAGTCAATAATTCACTTAAGTGATAATGACACCTCTCAACCAACAGTTACTGCATCTTTTTTTGAATAAATATGGTCCTATCGCTCCAAAAGGTGCATAAAGAATTTATTACCGAGGTTTTGAGGATTCAATCGTAAATCTACCAACTCTAATCCTGTCACAAAACTCTATAGATTATTTGAGGGAACTCCTCCAGATTTCATAAGGACATTTTTTTCATGCCTATTGACACTATCATTGGTGACACCTTATCTGGCAAATATCCTATAGAAATAATTAGTTAACTCAATGCGATACTGCAGCAGATATATTGTAACTCTTTCGGCTACAAAAAGAAGTAGGTATGGACCATAATCTATCAGTGGGCCTTGCGCGATTGGTAATAGGTAGCGATAGACTCAACTCTAATGAGGTGAGACCCTAATACAAAATAAGTATAAATTATTGTAGATTTAGTTCTGTTGTCTATACGGTTCGTAAAATAAGAAGGAAAAAACATGAAAATAATAATTTATAGACATTTCTACTGTCGTGTGGTTTTACTGTGAAGTATTATCATAACTAACCATTTAACCTTATGTTCTAAGTGTAAGGTAAAGTTGCTGATAAAAAAAACCCTCTTCAAATAAATAAGTCATATGTTATTAGACAACAATAATTATAATAGATTGCTACGGTCGGTGCTGACTCGTCTGGAAGAGACCGGTCAACACGGTTCATCTTCTGAGGATGTCTCGTGTAGAGGCGAAACACGTCTGAAATCGATTTTGGTTGATTGAGTTATTTCGTGTGTTGCTTATTCTGAATATCTATATATAATATATCTATTTGCATTTAATGGTCAACACTGCGTCTCTGCCATTGTCCCCGCGGAAATGTCATCAAATATTTCTTTAAATAACGTTTTAAAATTCGTTGTAAGGTACTATTTGAAAAGAAGAAGAAACCCGTTTTTCTTGCCGCTTCTTGGTAAGTAACTAATGCCCGATTTCCGCTATACTTTTAACTGTAGTGTACGTAGTGTCATGTCATGTAGTGTATGTTAGTCATTTGACGTCTTATCTCACTAAAATGATGTCATATAAGACCTCAAATAACGTTAACCAATAGATAAACCACAGTTAAAGGTATCTCTAAAACCCAGCATTAGTGACTCAATAAATTTTAGACCATAGAGCGTTCGCTCTATGGTCTAAAATTTATATATATATATATATATAATTTAAGACGTAAATTATGACTACCTTCGCTCCGCTGCTTACCCGCATGGTCATGGATAATGATGATGATGATGAATCAAAACAGTCCACGTTACGTGGATTATATAGCATTCTAATGGTCAAACAATTTTAAAACCGGTCCAGTAGTTTTTGAGTTTATTCGATAGGTACTAACAAACAAAAATACAAATTTTTTCTCATATATTTTTCCTAATATATTCATCAGTACCGTAAGACGTCCACTGCTGAATATATGCCTCTTTCCAACATCATCCTGCTGCCACCTTTATCAGATCGTCAGTCCATCTTGTCGGTGGCCGACCTACGCTGCGCTTGCCGGTCCGTGGTCTCCACTCCACAACCTTCCAGCCCCATCGGCCGTCTGTTCTGCGTGCTATGTGGCCTGCCTACTGCCACTTCAACTGGCTTAACTTCTGGGCTATTTCGGTGACTTTAGTTTGTCTACGGATCTCCTCATTTCTAATTCGATCATGTATAGAAACCCCGAGCATAGCCCTCTCCATAGCTCGTTGTGCAATTTTGAGCTTTCTTATGAGGCCCATAGTAAGAGACCACGTTTCAGTGCCATAAGTCATCACTGGTACCACACATTGGTCGAAGACTCTTGTCTAGAGGCACTGGGGTGTTTTTGACGAGAAGTTTTTGCGAAGTTCTCGGAACGCTGCTATAAAATTACAGTAGCTATAGATTTAAATATGCAAATATCTTGATTATGTTTGTACTTGAGACTAATTAAATGCGAAGCCAAACTGAGAAAATAAATATTTTTTTTCTATCTGTTTTATCTTGAGATGTTTCTAAATATTTCAAATTAACTTAAACTTCATAATGCTACGATTTGTATACAAAACAATTGAGGTCAATATTTTAAGATTTAAATAGAAAATGTTATTCGTGGCCAGCTAAAGGATTCGTCTGCATGAATAATGATTGTTTTCTTGAATTATATTACCTAAAGTTTTATTTTTCACGTGTCTCTGAGGTGTAAATTCATTTTTGATTTATCTACTATCATTATTCACGCTTCTTTATTGAAAGCCTAGGCTACTCTTGAAATTATATGATTTTAATTTGATTTCATATAGTTTCATTTATTTTTAAACTAGCTGTGCTGTGTTTAAACCGACATCGCTTTTGAACGCACTGCTTCTGCAGCACGTCTATTATGCGTGAATTGAAAAAACTATTTTTTTACAAAACTGTTTATCGAGGAATACAGGCGCAATGACTTCCACTCGTTGACAATGCGCATCATGGCAGTAGAAGCTAAACTCTTAATCGTTTTTGTTTCTTTAGCACTGCAGTGCAGTGTAGGACAACTGCGGCCACATCTTGGCTCCCAATAGCGATACTGGTCAAACTATATTTATTGATTGTGCAAGGTGTCTAGTATAATATAAAATCTAAGTACCTGGATGACCGAGATTTGCTCTGTTTTTTAGTAACCTGACCTGTTACTGGCTTAGTGTTGCTGTGTCGGTAAAACAGTTTGTTGTAGCAGTTTTTCATTGCAAAACACGGATAGAACGACGGGTCATAAAAATTAAACCTTGCTAGATCGATTTATCGCCCCGATTTACATGAAATTTCGTATGCAGGGGACATATTAAACTTCATGAAATCTTTGGAACCGTTTCCGAGATTCAGATATATTTACATATATATATATACAATATCTGCTCGTTTAAAAGTGCTAGATATAAGTAGACATATTCTATGGGAGTGGCATTGTCACGATAGACAAAACTCCTTTAAATAATAAAAATACAAAGACTTATTTTCCACCAATTTCACAAAGTTCCTGAGGCAATTGGAATGATTTTTCAACTATTCTCCAGTTGCAACGTCATGTGCGACATCGAGAGGGGAACAATTCAGCTCGTTCGTTATTCGGACTCGCAGTCGTCTGATTACGCGCTTCGATAACTCTAGAGATGAGGGCGTTACTTTGCATCGATAAAAAAGAAAGTTTAACTTATAAAGTATTTAAATTCAATCAAAAACTAATAATAATAAACTTCCACTCTAAGAGAATTTCGCAAATACCTATAAAACTGGTTGACCCGCTAGCGGCTATGCTTGCTTTACTTATCATAGTTAAAAACCCCAAAGTCTGGCGCCCATTGTTGGCGGGTTTGGTCTCTGAGGCAGTTGCGGCGCGCCATGTGTTCTGGCGTGCCGCGAAGTGAAGGGTCCGGCAACGGACGGCCGCGGCGGGTTCGCGGTCGTGTGCAAAAACTGTCCCACGTTCCCGCCAAAAGCGGCAGTGACGGAACACCCCGGGGTTTTGGTGGGTATACGGACTCTCACATAACCACCTACCTCCCCGTGGTAGGTGGTATCCATAAAGGATTTCCCCGGGACAAAAAAAAAAAAGTAAAAATTAAATTCAACACCATCGGCTTAAAAAAAATCTTCCTTAGTTCTTCACAGGATAAAAGACATCAACTCCGAACACTTCTAGTTTGAAAAAGACTCCCAACACTTCAGGCCCTGCGTCGATGAATCAGACCAAATTAAAGGACTTTTGAAATAATATCTTATAACTGAATTTTTGCTTGATATAAAAACCTGTTGTACTTGTATAAAACTATTTAAACTACGAGTAGTTTGCTGAAATTGTGTGTAAGCAAATAATCAGAATTATAGCAGCTGGTTTATGACGTACGAGTATGTTCAAACTGAAGAATTCAAATTATAAAAAAGGCAAAAATATCTCGTCATCTTCATTTCTTCAGAATATCACTTTACCTTTACTGAGTAACCTAAATATCCTTGGCATGGACATCCGTAGCGACCTGAACCAGTGTGACTACATCGATAGTATTATTAAGTTTACTTCCCACAAAATCAGAGTCCTAAACAGAGCGAGGCGTTTCTTCACTCCTGATCAGCGTTGCCTCCTTTATGAAACTCTGGCGCGCCCTTGTCTTAAATATTGTTGCCACCTCTGGGATGCATCCGCTAAGTACCTTATGGATGCTTTCGACTTACTAAAAGGTCGCGCTGTTAGGAACACACAGGTTAAGAACATGGGGGAGTCATCATCTCAGCCGTAAGACGTCCGCTGCTGAACATAGGCCTCCCCCACGAAGGGGGAGTACTCTTACCATACCCTTTTTTCTTTTCTTATGTTTGTTACCTCATAACTTTCGACTGGGTGAACCGATTCTCAAAATTCTTTTTTTGTTTGAAAGCTGCTTCCCGTGTGGATTTAAATTTCATAATTAGGTCTAGTAGTTTTTGAGATACACTAGAATAACTGAATAAAATGGTGTCAAAAGTCAGTATTAATTTTTTCAAATTTGTACTGGTATTTTTTATCGTTAGGTGAAAATGGGTTCATCACTAAAGTCGACCTGGCAGGTTTAAGTGAGCTTTGGGGTATACGCCGACCTCCCACTTACCGGAACCAGTATGTGAATAAATACCTACTTTATATGAATCCGTATTTACATAGTTTACGATCACGTCGAGTTTTGATTAGATTTAGATGTTTGATTTGATTTAATGATATTGATTCGCTTGGGCGTACACTAAACTAAAATTCTCTAAACATGTTTATACTAAAATCCACATTCGTGTAGCACTTAAAATGATAAAGAAGAAAAAAAAGAGTAGGGTATACTGCAGATTCCAGGTGATGCAGCACCACGTCAAGATTAGGTACCATGTTCATCAGATGTGTATCGAAGTCGAATAGCTCGGACCTGTGGATGACCCTAGCATCCTTTATCAAGTACCAAAAAGCTTATTTTCTAACAATGTTACGACATTTTTAAATTATAGCTGAGAACAATCTGTAAATTACCAAAGATTATACAATTAGCTAGAATTGTCAAAACTAAAAAACAGGGATGGTTTTTAAGAATCAGAAAGTTTAATATGTTCATTTATTTGTCTCAAAAAACAAGGTAGGTACTTAAGTTATATCTAACTATTTGAAGCTAGCAACAAAAATAATTTTTGAAAATAATTCCTACATTCAATAATACAAAGAGCTCTCAAGGTACAAGCAAGAGGCCCACCTGACGTTAAGTAGTAAACTCTGCCGAGGCTCTCTCCTCTCGGCTCCGGCGGAACGTGACAATGAGTCATAGTTTTTCGTGTGTGTAGTCGGCATTCGGTTTGCCGTGGCGGTGCCGGCTTAGAATAGCACCCCCCCAACTCTACCCGTGGGTGCCGTAGAAGCCGGCTAAGGGATAACAAATCAGAAGGTGGGCAGCAGCACCTTCCCAGTCAAACACACACAAACTGCGCTCGCCAACCCGCCTGCCAAGCGTGGCGAGTATTGGCAAAAACCCCTCAATGGATTGGACAAAAAGAACCAGGCCCCCAGTCCCCGGCAGCCCCGCTATTCCTGGCTACGGTAGCGGCCACGGTAACGGTGGGGCAGGGGGTGCTAAGAATCCCCGGCAGACGCCCGGCTACCACCCCCAACGACGACGACTGGCCCTGGTAACACACAACATACGCACGATGAGGACAGACGAGAAGATATATGAGCTGGAAGAAGAAATGAGTAAGCTACGCTGGGACATTGTGGGGTTATCTGAAGTCCGTAGAGCGGGTGAGGACACGATAACCCTAAAATCAGGTAACCTACTCTACCACCGGGAGGGCGACCAACAGTCCCAAGGTGGTGTCGGGTTTCTCGTCCACAAGTCCCTTACTAACAACATAGTTAAGATCGATAGTGTTTCCAATAGGGTCGTATACCTAATACTCAGAGTATCCAAACGATATTCGCTGAAGGTCATTCAGGTATACGCACCGACGAAGTCGCACCCGGATGATGAGGTGGAGGATATGTATGAGGACATTAGTCGGGCCATACATACCTCTGAAACGCACTTTCTAGTTGTTATGGGGGACTTCAACGCGAAGTTGGGTAAGAGAAGCGAGGATGAGTCGAAAGTGGGGCAATTTGGCTATGGACAACGAAACCGTAGGGGACAGAGGTTGGCCGACTTCCTGGAGAAAGAGGGACTCTTTATGATGAACTCTTTCTTTCAGAAGCCACCTCACAGGAAGTGGACCTGGCTGAGTCCCGATGGTTCCACGAGAAATGAGATTGACTTCATTATGACCACCAAAAGGCAAATATTCACTGATGTCTCCGTGATCAACAGGGTTAAAACCGGTAGTGATCACCGAATGGTAAGAGGCACGGTGAATATTAATGTCAAACTGGAGAGGTCTCGTCTGATGAAGTCTACGCTCCGACCTACTCGTGCCCATATTCAAGACCCCGAGAGCTTTCAACTTGAGCTATCCAATCGCTTCGATTGCCTTGAGAACATCGCTTCAGTGGACGAGATCAATAACAGGTTAGTAGAAACTGTCCATACAGTGGGTTCCAAGTACTTTAAACCCCACCGTACAGATAGGCCACAGAAACTCTCCAACAATACCCTCAACCTCATGGCTGAACGACGCTCATTGAAACTGCAGTCTTCGGATGATGCTGAAGCATATAGGCTGCTCAATAGACGAATATGGAAGTCCTTGCGACACGACATTCGGATCTTTAATACAAACCGTACTAAAGAGACGATAGAGCGGAAAAAAGGCTCCAAAGTGTTTGCAAGAGACATGTCTATTGGGCAAAGCCAGTTGACGAAGCTGAAGAGAGAAGACGGCAGTGTAGCGTCGACCAAAGCGGAAGTGTTAGGAGAGGTCGAGTGTTT
Source organism: Selenia dentaria (assembly GCA_917880725.1). Lineage (NCBI taxonomy): Eukaryota > Metazoa > Arthropoda > Insecta > Lepidoptera > Geometridae > Selenia > Selenia dentaria. The sequence goes on from OU862898.1 coordinate 25,035,970, forward strand.
CTACGGACAGTTATACACCTCGGTCGCTAAACCTGTTAGCAGCTCGGCCAAAGACCCAAAAGCCAAGCTGACCCGACATTATACCGAAGATATCCCGGACATCAGCCTGTACGAGATTAGAATGGCCTTGAAACAGCTTAAGAACAACAAGGCGCCTGGTGACGACGGTATCACATCTGAGCTTCTGAAAGCGGGTGGAACACCGGTACTCAAAGTCCTTCAGAAGCTCTTTAATACCGTCTTACTCGAAGGTTCAACGCCAGAAGCATGGAACAAAAGCGTGGTGGTGCTGTTTTTCAAGAAAGGTGACAACACTTTACTTAAAAATTACAGACCCATCTCGCTTTTGAGCCATGTTTATAAGCTGTTTTCGAAGGTCATAACGAACCGTCTCAGTCGCAGGTTTGATGAATTCCAGCCTCCGGAACAAGCCAGTTTCCGAAAAGGCTATAGTACCATAGACCACATCCACACGCTACGGCAAGTTATACAGAAGACCGAAGAGTATAACTTGCCTCTTTGTCTAGCGTTTGTGGACTATGAGAAAGCCTTTGATTCGATCGAGACGTGGGCAGTGCTTGAGTCTCTCCAGCGGTGCCGTATTGACTATCGGTATATTGAAGTGCTGAAGTGTTTGTACAAAAACGCCGACATGTCAGTCCGAGTACAGGAGCAGAGTTCGAAGGCAATTCCATTGCAAAGAGGCGTGAGACAGGGAGACGTTATATCTCCGAAACTGTTCACCGCTACATTGGAAGACGCCTTCAAGCTTCTGGAATGGCAAGGACTTGGCATCAATATTAACGGCGAATACATCACTCACCTTCGATTTGCCGACGATATTGTAGTCATGGCAGAATCCATGGAAGACCTCAGTACAATGCTCGAAGGCCTCCATCGAGTTTCCCAACGGGTAGGTCTTAAGATGAACATGGACAAGACGAAAATTATGTCTAATGCCCATGTTGTACCTACCCCAATATCAGTTGGGAACTCAGTTCTCGAAGTTGTTGACGAGTATATCTACCTGGGACAGACAGTCAAACTAGGCAGGTCCAACTTCGAGAAAGAGGTCAATCGTCGAATCCAACTCGGCTGGGCAGCGTTCCGGAAACTTCGCGAAGTCTTCTCGTCAAAAATACCTCAGTGCCTCAAGACAAGAGTCTTCGACCAATGTGTGTTACCAGTGATGACTTATGGCACTGAAACGTGGTCTCTTACTATGGGCCTCATAGATAAGCTCAAAGTCGCACAACGAGCTATGGAGAGGGCTATGCTCGGGGTTTCTCTACGTGATCGAATCAGAAATGAGGAGATCCGTAGAAGAACGAAAGTCACCGACATAGCTCAGAAGATTAGCCAGTTGAAGTGGCAGTGGGCAGGGCACATAGCACGCAGAACAGATGGCCGATGGGGCCGAAAGGTTCTGGAGTGGAGACCACGTACCGGCAAGCGCAGCGTAGGTCGTCCACCGACACGGTGGACAGACGACCTGAGAAAGGTCGCAGGACGACGTTGGATGCAGGCCGCTTCCAACCGGTCCTTTTGGAAAATCATGGGGGAGGCCTATGTTCAGCAGTGGACGTCCTACGGCTGAGATGATGATGATGATGATGAGTCGGCATTCATTATAAGACGGTATGACGTGAAAAAATGATATTAGTTTGTTTTTTACCCCGACGCCAAAAGAGGGCGGTATAAGTTTGATGTGTCTGTATGTATGTCTGTGGCATCGTAGCTCCTGAACGAATCGACCGATTGTGATGCGGTTAGTTTTGTTTGAAATATGACTTCATCGAGATGTTTCTTAGCTACAACTTATTATAGTTTGTGTGTCGGGGCTTACTTAATTATTACCTTACGAAGTGGACTCGTACGAAGATTAATTTGCCATGCTTCAAGTTATTTACGTAAATGTTTTATAGTGAGATTGACATTCAAGTAGTCAAGTCACAGTCACACAAACAAGTCTATCGTCAAATTGCGTTCCACTAATGAATTGGCGGATCCATTACAATACCTTCTAGCCTGTTGACGAGGTGAACACAAAAACAGAAATGTTTTTGTACACTTTCCCTACACTTTTCACCGGTAAAGGAATAATAATCTACCATAACAAATCAAAACAACTCGATAAAGATAAGATAATACATTAATATATTTATTGTATTGTAAAATACATGTCATACAAGAATGTAGGTCTTAAATCTAAATTAGTTTCGACATGTTTTGTCTGCGAGGTGTACAAATAAACGTAGTGAGGTGGCGGTCGCTTGCAAATAATACAAAAATTAGAATTGAAAAAATATTGAAATATTTATGTAAAGTAAGAATTCAAATTTAAATTATTTATACAAGCTTATCAAAGATATAAACACTAAAGTTAAGGTAATTCAAAACTCGAAGAAAGGCAAACCTACGAAATATAAACAAAATCAAAATTCCATAGTCATAATATTTATATAAAATACGTATATATAAATAATTAATTTTTATTCTTTTTCTTAAATAATCAACGTTATGCGTAGGTATAAATAAATTAGTGTAATAACCCATCTCGCATCGTACATGGAGCAAATGACCCTGCGACACTAACAGCGTTAATAAGAGTTTCCGAATTCATCCAAGGGTTTCCGCCTTGCCGTGGCGTGGGGGAGGGGCCTCAGTAGCCGTGGCTTGGGTCACCACGGTGAAGCTAAGAGGAAACAATGGGCCTGCCAGTGATAACCGATAGCTGGCCGGCCCGAGGTGGGACCGCTCCTATGGGCTTTTCCCTCCAAGTCTACAAGGGAGCGGTCACTGGGCCTGGACGGGGCCGCCACCGTTAGGTGGCGGACGCGGTGCGGTCGCAGGGGAAGAGGACTGTCGGTATTGAGAGGCGCCGCTGTCCCTATCCTCTGCGGCCGAATAAGTCTGCGGTTACTTAGGGCGCCAGACTCGGGAGAGTCTGGCGTCCATTTGCGAGTTTGGTCCCCCGAGGCGGTTCCGGTACGCCAAGTGTTTTGGCGTGCTGCAGGAGAGAAAGGTCCGGCAACGGACAGCCGCGGCGGGTTCGCGGTCGTGTGCGAAATCTGTCCCGCGTTCCCGCCAAAAGCGGCAGTGACGGAACACCGTAGAGGTTTGGTGGGTATGCTGCCCTTCTGGCAGAGACTCCCACATAACCACCGTGCTCCCCCCGGGGCCAGTGGTATCCATAAAGGATTACTATGCGTCAAAAAAAAAGTAGCTAACTTTACGTATATATTAGTAAGAGTTTATAAAAATCTAACTGACTGTCATTTTTAGGCCATAAGTAACAACCATTTTGGTGGAACCTTAGCATTAAGCCTGCACCGAGGCAGCGATACGTAATTGTGAAATACTTGCGTTCGTTTGATCCCCTGCTGTATTTTTATTTCTTAACTTTGGGTTTTGCAATTATCATGTGTGATATTTAAGGATTCATTCTATAAATCATACACTTTAGAAACACGATTACTTATAGTTTCCTCGATAGAAAAAAAATCCAAAGTTATATCTAAAAAACTAAATAAACCCTTCGTACGGCGTAAATATTTCACGGAAAGTCACCAGTTTTTGAATAATAATAAAACAACGTGTTTTCTATAACGTATACACATTAAATTTTTCAAATTTTTTTTATAATACGAAAGAAATACCTAAATTCACGCACGTTTCGCCCATTTTAGCCAGAGCCGCGACGCTTCCTCCTGTCCGCTTTAGTACCGCTTCGGCCGTCGGACGGGAAACCCGCGTCGCTTGGGCTCACGCACGATTTTAAAAATTATATTTAAATTTAGGTCACGATTTTGTTGACTTACAATGGGGAACAAAGTGAATAAATCAAAGAAGCGAAGGGGTTGGCGAAAAATTAATGCTAAACGCTTGCATGAAAAAATAAAGTAGGTACCTACTTAAGTAAAACTCATATATTAGTTCCTATTTTTTCATAAATTTATTTTTAATACATTACTTACACATGCGTTTATTTTAAAATCAAACTGGATGGTTTCAAACACAATCAAATTTATTATTCTAGAACAGGACACCTCCAGGCCGAGAATTTTGAAAACAAAGAGAATACTCTTGCTTCGTAAGTATACTCAAGAGGTAACTTACTTTAACAGCGTAGGTAGTTTAAAACTAGTATTTTCGTTATTTCAGCAATACTTACCTGCAAACTCGGACGGACAAAAAAGACCTGCAAAGTACATTTGAATCATGTGATGACGCGATGAAACGAATATCACTACAGGCAGAAACTTTTGAAGATAAAGAAAATTCTGTGCCTTCGTTAGTATTTATACAATTATATTATACATTCCAAGTGTGGGTAAAGTCTGATCAAAAATGAAAAATCTGATCTTTTCTGTAAAATTTTCTATTTATAGGGTGAATGTACCAAATGTTGGCATTTCACTGCAAAATACATATTTTGATTCATGTGATGATACGATGAGAGAAATACCACTACATACAGAAACTTTTGAACGCAAAGATAATTCTGTACCTACGTAAGTATAATAAATATACAATAATAATATGCTTCATCTCTACATTTCGTCCTACTTCTAGGTGTATATGTCAAATACACAGTTTTTGTTCATTACAGTGTGTAAGAGTTATTTAAAAAAAAAGTTTTCTATTCTCGATCTTGCTTACCGTGCCGTGGATACCGGTACTGTCTGACAGCAGTTGATCGCTTCACGCGATGGGCTGAGGCTGTACCTATCACCGATATCACAGCGGAATCTGTGGCCAAAGCGTTCCTACTCGGCTGGGTAGCTAGATTTGGTTGTCCGACCGATATAGTTACGGACCGAGGAGCGCAGTTTCAATCCGCGCTGTTTAAGGAATTGTCAAAATCGATTGGCTTCAGACATCGTATGACAACAGCCTATCACCCACAGTGCAACGGTCTCGTGGAGCGATTTCATCGGCAGCTTAAAACTGCAATTATGTGCCACGCCGATAGCACCTGGACCGAAGCACTTCCCTTAGTACTACTAGGCATACGAAGCGCTTTCAAGGAAGATCTTCAAGCGTCTTCAGCCGATTTAGTCTATGGGGAGCCGCTGCGATTACCAGGCGAATTTTTCGGCCATAAAGTTGTCAATTGCACGACTGACATTACTGATTTTTCAGCACGTATCAGAGCATTTGCCAACACCTTGCAGCCAGTACCAACATCGCACCACTCTTCTAATAAAATCTTTATTTATAAAGATTTGTCCAATTGCTCACACGTTTTCCTCAGGGAGGACACGGTGAGACGAGCACTTCAACCGGCATATACCGGACCCCATGAGGTGATCGAAAGAGGCACGAAAGTTTTTAAAATTCGCGTCAAGGGCAAAGAGGTGACAGTATCCGTAGACAGATTAAAACCAGCCTACATACTGTCACACTCTTCAAATGACCCTCCTTCAAAAGCTTTCAATGACGCCCACTCACCTACTTCACCCAATGGTGACATTCCTAGTCGTCCACTTTTACCAACCCCAACTCCTGTAATAAGGACCACTCGTTCCGGACGCCAAGTTCAGTTCCCGGACTATTATCGCCCATAACCTGGTCTCTGGAGGGGAGTGATGTGGCCTACTCACTTACATTAATTACATAAATACATAAAACATAAATATTTATATAACACTCATTGCTATAAATATATAAAATGTATATTATATCTATTTCAATCAACATATATAAAATACTTAATATTAACTTATTATGTATTTATTTTATATAGTTAATTTACCGCACATTACACACAATTATACTTACTGATAATCTACACTAATATTAATATCATATACATTAAATACTTACCATAAATATATTATTATCAATAATTAATTATTCACTCCCATACACAATATATAATATAAATACAAATAATTTTATATAATACTAGACATACACAATACGTCAAGCAAACCCGGGAGCGTTTGCGATCGCGCAATGGAAACTCGCGTTAATAACAACGGCCGAGCGGCCGCAGGCGCGGGGTCGCGGGGTAACCACATTCCACGCCCTGCGCAGGCGACGCTCGCCGACTCGCGACTCGCCGCCGCTCGCCAGTCAGTTCTATGCACTTGACGTGAGGCCCGTATCGCTCGACGCCTTCCGCACGTACCTTGCGCTTACGCGATCTAGCATTAATTTGTTTGTTACATTTTGTCTGTTGCTGTATATGACTGTATTCTTCTGTTTTATTCATTGCTGTTATTTCCAAACTATCTACTTGTCATTCTCCTTCTATCTTTCTTGTGTGGCCGTGAAATAAACTGTGTGTGTGAACTATATGCTGCTGTTTCTGGACTGTACCTACTTACTTTCCTGGCTTACATACAACGCTTGCAACACCTCTTCGCACGCCACCATAATGGAATTAATTTATCAATATATATTGTATAATTATAATAACAATTACAAATTTCCTTAAAAACTATTTTGTTGATATATATAAATTAAATTATCTGATTCATTACAGGGTACCAATTACACCGGCACAAAATTTTTGTCTTTCAGTGGAAGATGAAATAGACAATATCATGAATTATTCACGAAAAGAAAATAATGCCATTAAGTAAGTCCGATATTAATCATGATGGTATTATGTGTCCTGATAAAACTGTTCAATGATATATCAGTGTACATTATGTATAATGCTTAAAAAAATTACGTCTAAACCTGTGTTTAGATTTTTGTTACTACATACTACATAAACTTTGATTTCTCTGAGATGCTTTTTCTCTGTGTTTTATTGTACATTTCAAAAATCGTAATTATAAATATATTTTTAATTTCCAATACGTAGCAATATAACAAAACATACATAATTAATATAAATCTTATAATTATTCATTTTAGACTTCCGTTTGATGAAATACAGAAACCGCAGAGACTTGCTGATATAATCAGGACTCAAGATAGCCCCATTGTAAGTTGTACAATTATGAATTTAAATAAAACAAGGTATCCTTAACCATGTTGTTAAATAAATAACAAAATAAAAAGTTTTTGATTTAATTGTATAATTGGTTTACCGTTTAGGTTTCTACGCATCAGTTGCCAGATGATTCAGATCAAGAAGAAGATTATATAATAAAACCAGAAGAAAAAGTGGAAGAGATCAGAATAAGTGGAAATAGAGTTGTAGATTTCATGTATTTATTTGAACAATTGCAGGAAATTTCGCACCATAATTCTCCATTAGGTTGCAATTTCAATCATTTAAAATTAGTCGGAGAAAAAAGAAAAGGGTTTATGTCAAAATACGAGTTTGTTTGCAAAATGTGCAACACCAAATTAAGTTTAAATACGAGTAATTGTAAAAAATCCAACATTAAAAAAGAGCTTGATCTCAACGAAAATGTGGTAGGTGGTTTCATGTCTATAGGTGTAGGATACGCAGGTTTAGAACAAGTGTCGGCCTCACTTGAAATACCTTCTATGTCGGATCATTTGTATGCCAAGTGTCACGCAAGAGACTGTGAACTATGGGAAACGGCAAAAGAAAAATGTATGGAAGAAGCAGCAAAAGAAGAATACGATTTAGCTGTTCGGGATGGTAATATTAATGTAGACGGAGTACCTATGATTACCGTAGTTGCTGATGGATGTTGGTCAAAAAGATCATTTAAAAAGAATTATAACGCATTGTCTGGTGCTGCGGTAATTATTGGTTACAGAACAAAAAAAGTCCTTTATATGGCAGTTAAAAACAAATATTGTATGATTTGTGCACGGTCAGAGAACAAAAACAAAATACCCCCTGAGCACACGTGTTTTAAAAATTACGAAGGGTCCTCAAGTGGAATGGAATCCATAGCAATAGTTGAAGGGTTTAAACATTCTTTACCAAATCAGGGCTTGATTTACTCTAAGTTAATTGCTGATGGGGACTCCAGTACATATAAGAGCATATTAGAAGCAAAACCTTATGGAAACTTATTGGTAGAAAAAATTGAATGCACTAATCACCTGTTGAGAAACTTTTGCTCGAAACTAGACGAATTAACCAAAAACACTTGCTATCCTATTAGATATCGCAAAGTTCTTGGACAAAATATACTGCGCTTGCGTAGAGCAGTAAAAGGAGCTGTCAAACATATCAATTCAAAAGATTTAATTTTCACCCAAAAAGTAATTGAATTAAAACAAGATCTAATAAATGCACCAAATCACGTTTTCGGAAATCACAAACTATGCAAACCTTATTTTTGCCAAAATATTGATCAAAATGAACCTACACAAGATTTTGTTACTGAAATGAAGTCTAATAATATTTTTGCTGCTATCGTGAAAATCATGTCTAGATTAGTAAATAATGCTAAAAGCCTAATACATGATGTAAATAGTAACATAGCAGAAGTATTCAACAGCGTTATCGCGAAATTTGTGGGTGGTAAACGAATAAATTATTCAAGTCGACAATCTTATACAGCTCGCTGTGCTGGCTCAGTTGTGTCATTTAACGCTAAAGAACCGCAATCGTACATTTGCAAAAAGATTTTAATGCGAAGTCCTAATCCTATTGTTAGACGCTTAGAGATTAAACGCAATAAAAAAAGAATTTCAGATTTAAAACGGAGATTATCAAAATCTTTTGCGAAAAAAAAGTGCACAAACAATACAAATGACAAATATTATGGCGATTCTTGTCAAAAGCCAGATTTAGAACAAGCTGACTTTGATTTCGCTAAATCAGAACATATGAAAAAAATTAATCTGTCTGATGAGGATCGCCAGTCACTTGAAAAAAGAACTGTTTTGCAGGCAGATTCGATTGAATGGCACCAAGAGAGAAAGTTACGCCTTACTGCGTCTGCTTTTGGAAAGGTATGCAAAAGAGGCCTTATAAAATGTGCACCTCTAGTAAAAAGTCTTGTGAATGTAACCGGTGATTTAAGTCACGTAAAATCCGTTCGTTATGGCAAGGAACACGAACATATTGCATTAGAACAGTTAGCTGAAGTACTCAAACTCGACAAAGAAGCTAACTTCAATGGTATTAAAAAATGTGGCTTATTTGTCGATTCTGAACTGCCATTTTTGGCAGCAAGTCTAGACGGATTGATAGATGATAAAATCATTGAAATCAAGTGTCCGTATTCGGCTAAGGACAAAACAGTCGAAGAAGGCAAAGCACAAAAAAAAATTAAATTCTGGAAACAGGAGAAAAACGGAAAGTTGACAATAAATAAACAACATGATTGGTTCTACCAGGTGCAAGGTCAGCTTCACATTACAAGGAAAGCAGTGTGTTTATTTGTAGTGTGGACAGAGAAAGATATAAAAATTGAGACAGTAAAAAGAGATGACGAATTCTGGGAAAAGAATATGGAAACAAAATTACAAACATTTTACTTTGATTGTCTGCTACCAGAAATTATTGATTCAAGGCTGGACAGAAAAATGTAAATTCGTGAGCCACAATATATTTTAGACGCAATAAACAAAAAAAACTTAGAAAAACGTAGAAAAGCAATTCCTTCCGCGAATGTTATGCCAGAAGCAAAGCGGAAAAAAACTTAGTTATTTTTTTCTCTGACTTTCATGTTCCTTGCCATAACTAACCAAATACCTGATCAGTCAACTTCATTATCAGAAATTTAATCGAACCTCCCTGCAAACACTTACTAATATACTACAGACTAGATTATTAATTGACTGATAAAGACAAGTCTTTTAACAGTTATGTCTTACTTATAAATATCAATGCTTTGAAGCTAACTAAACCAAAATTAATTACGAAGAATATCAATCTCAACGCACACGTTCACCGTTTTTACTTTGACTATTTTGATACTTTTATACATGCAAACGAAAAAGTGTCAACTGTAATACAGCATTTAAATATTGAAATAATATCATCTCACTAACAATTACTCAAAGAATTCGGTTTTAAGTTTATAAAGATCTCTACTGTTACTAAAAAAACAGATGTATATACTATATATTTTATACTGACCGCCACCATAATTGTGCAACTTATGCGTCGAACGTCAAATTGCTCTACTAATATATATATATATATATGTTCAATAAATAAATTGTGCCAGCTTACTAAATATTTGTCAATTTCTTATTTAACAGAATCTAATTTAGCAGAATTTTAAAGTAAGTGTCCACATCTACGCAAATGTCCCAAGATTTCTGCGGATGTAGTACGAGTACTGTTAGATGATTGATTTGGTGTAACTCAAAAACCTACTAGGGGATGTACAGTACACGATCTAAAAATCGGATATTCTAGGTGATTATACGTGGTCACACATAACATATGTAATATATATAATTATATACTTTATGGAAATCGGTTACGTCTAGTTTGAGAAGGGCCGACCACTGGGATTTTACCCTATTTATTTACCATAATATGTATATACTGACGTGCCGATAAGTCATAAATTAAAAGAAATAGAACGTGGAAAAAGGTTTTTTTACCTGAATATATTCAAAAACAGTATTTGAAATTTGTTGCTTTATTTTGTAAATAAATACAAGTAGCACCTTAGCTAGTCGATTCAAAATCGGTTACGTCTACTTTGAGAAGTGAATAATGTAAATTTGAAAAGGGCCGACCACTAGAATTTTTACTCTAGTGAACCTACTGAAGTGCCGATAAGTCATAAACAAAGGTTTTTTAACCGACTTCCAAAAAGTAGGAGGTACTCAATTCGACCAGTTTTTTTTATGTTTGTTACCTCAGATTTTTTGAGTAGATGAACCGATTTAGATGATTAATTTTTTATTTGTAAGCTGGTGCTTCCTGTGTGGTCCCATTTCAATTTAATTAAAATCGGTCAAGCCTACTAATAACTGAAAAGTGTTCAAACTTCAACAAATTATTTCACACTTTTGTGTGTTTTACCCGATTCCATTTATTGTAATAAAAGTTACATGAATATACAAATTTAATAAAAGTATTAGAAAATTGTTGTTTTGCTTTGTAAATAAATATTAGTAGCACCCTAGCTAGTCGATTGGCGCAGCGCGGCGGCTCAGCGCATAGCTATTTAGTCGCTCGATCTTGGTGGCGGCAGCGAAGCGGCGGGCAGCGTGTATTACTCACGCACACATACGAGGAGCGCATAGATACATAAAATCGCTTACCGCCAGAAGCTCGGTGCGCCCTTAAGAACTTAGCTATTATTGTGTATACTTACCCAAAATTTTTACAAATAAATACATTTCAATTTTAATTTGAATTTGAATTAAACAATTATTTACAAAAAATTACATGTGTAGCTATCGTTTATATAATTACTATGAATAAATTAATATGAATTGTTAATATTGTGTATAACCATAACAGTTGTTTTTTTGTCACTACAAATGAATGCGCATGCCTATAAAATGTCACCTAAAGTTCCACATGCTGTTTCGATAAGCCCAATATATATGGTTGCAATATTTCTTAACAAACTCAAGGATATAAAGCGAAGCCATTTTTATGACACGTCGTAACTTTAAAGAGAGGAATCGCCCCAACGCCTGATTTACCGCTACAGCAATACACCAGAAATAATGGCCACTTATGGCCTTACAAATAAAAATAGGAAAGTTTCTCAAGATGCACTCTCTACAGTCTCCGGTTGTTGTCCGGACACGGTTCATCGCGTGTTTATAACTGGGGAAGTTTCTATGGGAAATAACTTTTATTATCATTACTTTGGAAATCATTTAAAGAAATAGTTTGTTATTTGAATACATCCTAAATGCTTTATTTTCTTGTTTTTATTGACCGAGCGAGCGAAGCGTCTAACTAAATCTAAAATCTAAACTATCTGTTTAACCTAAATTACCAAAATTAGGAATTTTAATAGAGAGGGCGGGTTTTAACTATCAAGAACCTGGAGGCCAGTGGTTCATCTTTGCAAAAATCGAAGAAGTTCCGAAAAAACCTCGCGAGCAGATATGTGTTTCGAGAACCAGATCGAGCTCCAGGTGACTTTTGTGGCAACGGTAATAATAAGAAACGAGAAAGGAAGAAGGTAGACCGTTTTGTCTGCTCATAACAACATCTACCCGCAGATACTTTAGTTTATTCGTGAATATGTCGTAAGTAAACGGTGCCTAAATATCGAGGTATCAAAATAAATACAAAACATGGTAAATATCCCGTTTCTAAAGCTAATACTTGTGTCTGTTTAGGTTCTGGACACATAGTCAAATCTGATTCTTAAAAATCAAACTGTAAGAGGATTAACCAGGTTGATGAAGTTCTTATGGAATAACAATATGTAAGATACACTCAATACTTCATGCAAATACATGTTTAATGTATAATAAAACAAGAAGGTACCTATTATTATAAAGTACCCCTAGAGGCAGGTTCTTAAGTTTGTATGCTTATGTACTCTGATTTGATTCAGTCTAAACTCAGTTTAATTATCACATACATACATACATAACGTCACGCCGTCTCCATACCTGGCATACCTCTTTTGCTTCATCCACTCGCATCACATTCTGGAGCGAATTCATGCAGGGAGATGTTCCTGAACTCCCGTACCTAGTAATGATGTATGAGAAAGAATTTGAAGGAACCCGGACCTTCGCTATTTAGACTTATATACGTGAAAGTACCTGGCTCACCGGGAAAGGATTGTAAATGTAAAGAAGGGTAAAATGCACTCACGGTTGAAGGCAGTCGGGGGCGTCACGCCTGTCCACTAGAATATCTTTGGCCTTTCGGAGATCAGAGCACGTCTCCGTTCCAGGACACACTCCACAAACAGTCTGCACTTCCCTGGGTCGACCCAACACAATCCGGAACCGCAGTTCTTAAGCCGCAAGACAAACTTCCTTCGATTTACTTTTATTGAATCCGCCCTAACGGTTGCAGCGAGCGAACTAACGTTTTGTTAGTATCTGACATTTGTTTACATTTTGTGGGTGGCACGGATGATTCACTTTTCTCCGGTTAGGTGGTGCTAGTTTTAATTTTAAGGTATTTGGATTGAAAAGGGAAGGAAAAGGATGCCAGAACACATTATTTCTACATAATTGTCGGTTACGGGTACTCTTGACCTCCGCTTTTCTCGCCAAAACATATCCGAATTGATCGGAATACGTTCGCCGAGGTCTGCCTCTGCCATTCACTTCATCCACGCTCGCCTTGTACACTTGTTTCGTCAATTTCTCTCGTGCATCCTTTCTACATGCGCAAACCTTCTAAGCATGCCTTTCTCAACTCTTACTTAATTCACTCCACACCGCTCTCTTATAACGCTGTTCCTAATTCTAACTCTCAAATTCACTTCACACATACTTAGCAAAGCTCTCATCTCAACTGCATATATTCTACTTAATGATGCTTTTCCTGCCATACCCAACTTTCGGTACAATATAATTATTAACTTGAAAGTATATAATCATCAATAATAAAATAGTAACCGTGCGTGAACACTCCCTGAAGAAGAACGTGTTATACGTTCGAAACGTCGTATCACTTAAGCCGACATAATACCAAGTGAGCGCAGCCGGAATCTTTATATTATTGGTGCGCGACGCGATCTCCGCGCGTGAACACTCCCTGAAGAAGAACGTGTTAAACATTCAAAACGTCGTCCCACTTAAACCGACATAATACCAAGTGAGTGCAGCCGGTCTCTTTATGTTATTGGTGCGCGACGCGATCTCCGCGCGTGAACACTCCCTAAAGAAGAACGTGTTATACGTTCGAAACGTCGTCCCACTTAAACCGACATAATACCAAGTGAGTGCAGCCGGTCTCTTTATGTTATTGGTGCGCGACGCGATCTCCGCGCGTGAACACTCCCTGAAGAAGAACGTGTTATACGTTCGAAACGTCGTCCCACTAAAACCGACATAATACCGAGTGAGTGCAGCCGGTATCTTTATATTATTGGTGCGCGACGCGATCTCCGCGCGTGAACACTCCCTAAAGAAGAACGTGTTATACGTTCGAAACGTCGTCCCACTTAAACCGACATAATACCAAGTGAGTGCAGCCGGTCTCTTTATGTTATTGGTGCGCGACGCGATCTCCGCGCGTGAACACTCCCTGAAGAAGAACGTGTTATACGTTCGAAACGTCGTCCCACTAAAACCGACATAATACCAAGTGAGTGCAGCCGGTATTTTTATATTATTGGTGCGCGACGCGATCTCCGCGCGTGAACACTCCCTGAAGAAGAACGTGTTATACGTGCGAAACGTCGTCATACTAAAACTGACATTATACCAAGTGAGTGCAGCCGGGATTTGTATATTATTAAATGTGTGATACTCACGATAGTTTTCATACACAGTAAATTCGTAAATTAGTGTGTTTATTATAAATACCTATTGCTTTTCTCGTTTCTAATTCCCAGTTCATTAGAAACACAGTCGTTTTTAACTAATTGTTTAATCAGTTACTGTTATCTTCCAACACTTAATGAAAATCATAAATCCTCACCGAATGCCCAATTAATCAAATCGCTACAGATTTAGAATTTGTTATTTGATTAAGATACTTTAATTAGTTTGAACAATGAATTAAATTTTTGTTATGAATATTTCAGTAAGAAAGAAAATGGAGGCTCTCTAAAAGAGATTTAATTAATTAGTAACATAGCTGTAGTTAATTTAACATAGTATAATATTTCTACATTAATGTAATGCAAAAAAATTATATAGTTTGTTTGCTTTTCGGGGGTCATTTTTATAACAAACTGATCATGAACAACCTTTCGCGTATTCTCTCTATCTTACTAAGGTCGGTATTCCAGAACGACACTCACTGGAGAATTTCGAGTGAATACTTTGACAGTACCTACCTCTCCTACCTCTGTCGTATAAGTAAATTGTGGAATGCTCTGCCTGCGTACGTTTTTGAGCTTTGTTACTTGCAGCTACGACCCTGGGTCTTTCATACGGGGCGTGAAAAGACATTCTCAGGTCATCATAGGGGCGGCAATAGTGCAGCTTACGGATGCATTAATGGTCATTGCTTCTTGATTCCATCTCCACTTTCCATGCGGCGAGAGGGAGGTCACTTTGATGTAACATTATTAAAAAAATTAGCGAAGATTCGACAGTACCTATACATATAACATTTACGCAGATCTAAACTTAGGACTAGATTCACATTTGAGCATCTTTCTAGAATCCAGATCTAACCCAACAGTTTTCACATACAAACCGTCAATAAGTTAACGACATATTTACATTATATTAACGGGGCTTAATCGCGTTAGTAATAGTATTTATTTACCTCGACTTTTCGATCAAGTTGCATTGATCGTGGTCACGAGCGATTGCTTGTTAGATACGGACAGATACGGGCCGGAGGTTGCAACAATAAGTTACGAGTTGTAAGCAAAAGAATTCGTTTCTAGATATTTGAACCCTACATAAAACGTTCTTCTTCTCTTCTCACGCTATCTCCAAGCATGAACACTCCCTGAAGAACGTCTTAGTTGGGTTCATATATCGTTATACGTTCGAAACGTTGGACCGTCATAATACCAAGTGGGTGCAGCCGGTATCTTTATATTATAAAGTATAATACTTGTCGAGTATAGATAATCATGATATTATATATTTTATACAGGTTATTTGGTAGAGGGACCGACATACCAAATGAGCGTGTTCGGGGGACCACTTGGAGAATACAAGTTGGCCAAAAAAAATCCCAGACCCCCCAATTTTTTTTAACAATTTTTTGTGAATTTTCCCTTTTTCTCCGAAATCGTACCTATTTACCACCATAACATTTGTAAAATCTGTTTTAGACAAGATGTTTTTAGTTGAATTTGGTCTCTATACACCTTCAGGCCAAGCAAAGCAAAATTGGATACCTGGATTTTGAATTGGAAATCGTACCTATTTAAGGTACGATTTCGGAGAAAAAGGGAAAATTCACAAAAAATAGTTAAACATATTGGGGGGTCGGGGATTTTTTTGGCCAACTTGTAGTCTCCAAGTGGGCCCCCGAACACGCTCATTTGGTATGTCGGTCCCTCTACCAAATAACCTGTATAATCTCATTCGGTAATATTCTAATTATGAAATGAAATACAGACTTTTATTGGCATATTTTATTTACATACTTCTTTAAGAAATATAAAAAATTAAATTAAAGCATTATTCTCCTAACAAAACAATGCTTTAACACATTTTTTTAATTATTAAAGTACAATGTCTCGCGACCAAGGAGGTTTCAATTCAATTTAAGTACACATTATCTGTGGTCGCTGGTTCCGAGCCAATAGACCAATAACAGACTTTTTCCACTGATATTGGCAAAATTGTGGTTACGCCGCACAAGCCATACAAACAAGAAGAAGAAGAAGACTTTTCCATTTTGGCGCTATTTCGTACATACGAATTTGAGTAATATTTTGTTGGATAAAACTTTAGTAGCAAAAATGTCATGAGATTAAACTGAAATGCAAGTGCATATAATTAGATATTAAACTACTAATTGATAACTATTATAAATGTATTACCACTCGTTATAACATGTCTGTGGTGCGGTAAGTGATAGCTCAGAAGTTAGAAAATGTATAATTAAATCACCCGGTGCCGCTTGGCAGTATATATTAGTAGTATATTTAAATCTAGATAAATTAATATAAATACTGCACAGTATGTACCATATGACATAATTAATATTAGTAATAGTCACCTCCACGGCGTATATGCCTCTCCTGAACTTTTCCATACGTCTCTTTTTCGCGCCTCTTGCATCCATAGTGGTCCACATCTACGAGTATGTATAAAGATATCTCTCTTACTTTTACTTAGTCTCTGCCTTTTTATACTTTACTAGCAAACCCTGCGAACTCCGTTTCGCCACCAGATGGCTTCGTTTTATGTAACATTTCGTTTGGCGCCATCTACTTAAAATATTGGTTTGTAGTACATGCTATGTATCAGAGATGGCGCTGTATGTGAAAAAAGATTTTCCCGCTTTTCTTTTTATATTTTTCCTGAATTTTCTTTACTATAAACTTCATGGAGCCCGAGACCTTTCCAACGAATGCAAAACCGTGGAAATCGGTTCATGCGTTCTGGAGTTATAGCGTCAGGAAGGAAACCCCGACTTAATTTATATAGTAGAAGAGAAGATAGACTATCTCTCTAACTTCTACTTAGTCTCTGCCTTTTTATACTTTATTATTAGTTAGTCGTACTAGCTGCACCCCGCGGTGTAACGGGCGTGGTGATGGCTGATGATGATGAAAATTATCCTATATCCTTCCTCGAGATATAAAAATCATAAAAATTGGTCCAGCCGCTCTTGAATTATAAATGGTGTAACTAACACGACTTTTTTAAGTATTATAATTAGGGATCAGCAAATACCTAACACTTCTGTGGGCCGAGTAATCTGTGCCACTATTGTACTAGATAAATGACAGTGGGCCGAGCACGAAAATACTTGAATTTGCCCTCTGTGAGCTCAGTTATGTGTTTTGGGATTTTATTGTAAAAACGCACACAATTTCCTAGGAACGACTTATTAGTCTTCACAAGTCTAAAACTAGGTACAGCTATCCTATTTGTATTTCTAGTATTAAAAGTGTGGTGATCACTATTAAACTTATATTTATGTAAATTTTTACAAACATACATTATATTTTCAATTACCTGTAAGGAAGGCAACGTTAATATATTGATTACTTTAAATAAATCTCTCAAAGATTCACGGGGACCCATTTCGTATATAGCTCGAACAGTATGTATTAAATAAGTTAACGATGCGATTACGTTACACTTACGCAGTTATTCGTGCTAGGCCCAAAAATAACTGTGTAAAGAAGGTATTGGTTTCGACGAAGAGCGCCTGCCATATATATTTCTCTATTACACCTTGCACCATGAAACAAATTGATATAAGAAAATTGAAACGCACATAGTCACAACCATGCCCATTTTGTTCCCACTGCTGTGACTCGAGCCTTCCTCTCAGAGAGAGGAGTTGGGCCATAATCCACAGGCCAACCATGTCGAAGTTATCAGGCCGCCCGAAGGCCTTCGATATAGCCTAACGACTGTTGTCCTAAGAAAAACAACCTGGACCGACGGCTTAACGTGCCCTCCGAAGCACGGAAGCGCTCAGTTGAATAATGCCACTAGCGGTCACCCATCCGAGTCCTGACCGCAGCAAGTATTGCTTAACTTGTTGATCGGTTAAGATCGTCAAGTCGAGCTCCGCTACGAGCGCTTCATAGTCACGATCAGAATCAGAAAATTTTATTGTTTTACTGACGATTTACTGTTATCATATGCTAGGTGTTTTTGCAATGTAGTAAATATCAGTTTACCCTCATCGAGTGTACAACAGTTTTTATATCTAATTGAGGCATGCTTAACTCAAAGTCATATAAACAAATTTAACATCAAATTCATCACGCACGCACTTTAAGCATTATAATCTATGTATATATAATATAAATGAACCCCTATTTCTCCTAGCCACGCTATAACTTGAGACAGAACAATCTCGCTAATTCTTATTTTGTTGTGTTAATTATTGCCAGGAGAAGGTTCTTATGAAAGAAAAATTCAGAAAAGTCGGGAGGTAATGGCGAGGTCGAAGGCCGAATCTACTACGCGAATGAAGTCGCGGGCAGTAGCTTGTATATAAATAAAAATGAAACCCTACTTCTCCCCCTTACTCTCCGACTCCCCTCTCTCCTGGCGACGGCCCAAGCCGAGGTCCGTACCTTAGTGGTGCCCTTGAGCAAGTCGCCTACTCCTCTCCTTGCGGCGAAGCGTCTTCAACACTCGCCTTAGGCGGTGCGCCCTCTGCGCCCGCATCTGGCTGAGTGCCAAATGCCGGTAGAGGAAAACAGCATTAATGCGCTCTAAAAAAAAAAAAAAAAATTCCTGGTCACGCTATAACTTGAGAAAGGACGGAACAATCTCGCTAATTCTTATTTTGTTGTGTTAATTATTGTCAGGAGAAGGTTCTTGAAAATATCAAGAAAAGATGGGAGGTTATGGCGAGGCCGAATGCCGAGCCTGCTACGCGAACGAAGTCGTGGGCAGTCGCTAGTAGATCGTAAAATTAATTACATACATATAGTCATAAAATTAGTATTAGTATAGTAGATGAGACAGTACTATTAATATAGCAGTAGTTACAATCAATTACTTTGTGAGCGCCTGCAAGCGTCAGTTGGACGGATGAAGTCACAAACGCAAAAGTTTTGCGCCGAATGGGAAAGAATGTCGAACTGATCCGGACTGTCAGGCAGAGAAAGGTCGCCTACCTCGGACATGTTCTACGGCATGATCGGTATTCTCTCCTGCAGGCCATCATGATGGGAAATGTACCCAGGAAGCGTAAATCGGGTACACGAAAGATATCTTGGCTCCGTAATATCAGGGAGTGGACCGGGATTAAGACCGTGGAGCAATTGTTCAGGTTGGCGCTTCACAAGGAACAGTTTAAGAAGCTGACTGCCAACCTTCAGTAATGGAGAGGCACTTAAAGAAGAAGTGATCGTCTGTTGGTAAGCATTACTCTATACTACTTAGTTACTATAAGTTAATACAGATGCAGTGCCACCAAAGCACTGGACAGTACTCGTCACCCCGAGTACACAGAATAAATAATAGTGCTGAACATTAATTTTTCACCTTTCATCAAGTAATTTCACTTTCTACAGCGCCGTTCACTTCCTAACAGTAAGGTTTGCACACTTCTGATTCTGTTCTATTTTTTTTTATGTCAAAGTCAAAGTCAAATTCAAAATCATTTATTCAATTTAGGCATCAAAGACGCACTTATGAACGTCAACTTTTCATTATAATGTACTTTAAAGACTCTACCTCCGCGTTCCAAAATATATAGAACCCACCGAGAAGAAGCGGCAAGAAACTCGGGGCCATTCTTTTTATATGGATGTTTACAATGTTTCTACTTAGGTACTACAAATATTACATTTTATGGGTGGCAGAGACAGCTTGCCAGAAGTGGAGTATTCCAAGCATCTTTATCTTCTATATAATGTCGAACTTAATAGTAAGCTTTTATTAAAGCGTTTTTTACAGTCAACTTGAATTTGCCCTCTGTGAGCTCAGTTATGTATTTAGGATACGGTACAAGCATGAGGCCCACCTGATATTCAGTGGTTACCTCTGTCTAGAACTAGCATTTGGTCACAAGTGACAAAATGCACTGCGACATTAAGTTGTCAAGTCTCATGTGCCTGTAATGTCGCCGGCAACCGTACTTTCAAACAAGAACACAGTATTACGAACATTTCAGTTCTTGTATCAGGTAGCCATATTCACACACACCCACCTCGATACATACGAACGCAAGGGTGTTTTTTTTTTTTATATATAAAACTACACTCCACAGACTCCAGGGTCCGTGCCTTTTTTTAACTTTAAGATTTTTGACAACTTACTTATAAATTTATAACATACAACAAAATACATACATGAGGAACATATAAATTTTTTTTTAACTCGTACATATAACATAATAAACTTAAAGTTATTGATACATTTTATTCTGAGTTGGTGCAAGCATTCACAGCAGACCAGTGCCCGCAAACAGCACCCGTTCACGAGTTGACGCATGTGCCAGCCATCGCCTTCCTCAACCATTTCTGAGGGAAGATGGCGACCCGCCACACACGCCACCGCTTGCCAACACATTTCCGTGAGCATGTTTGCTCTGAATGCCCGCACCATCTCTTTGTCAGTTATAATTTCTTAACGCTATCATCATCATCATCAGCCTGTAGCAGTCCACTGCTGGACATAGGCCTCTCCAATTGCACGCCACTTAGGTCTATCTTGGGCTTCTCGCATCCAGTTTTTGCCAGCCGTCTTGCGCAGATCTTCACTCCACCGTGCCTCAGGACGTCCTACACTACGTTTGCCGAGACGCGGTCTCCACTCTAGAACTCTAGCTTCTTAACACTAGCTTACATACAATTCGAACAGGGGTGTTAACAGAACGATTGCCCTGCGGAGCAATATAAAAAAAGATCAACTGGTGACGCCGTCGCACCGGCTCGTCAAGTCAAGGCGATCAGTTTACTCGTATATTCTCGGGCCCGCGGTGTACAACCGCATTCCCGCATCCATTCGAGATGTAGTGTCCACTGCGTGCTTTAAAAGTAAGCTTAGGGCTTGGCTATTAGAAAAAATGTTCTATGACATTGAAGATTATTTTCTATTAAAAGATTATCAATTTGTTATTAATTTTAATTATTAATTTTGTATTAATTTGAATTTCAATTTTTTAATAATTTTAATTTTTTTTTTTATTAATTTTAATTAATATCTCTAAAATGATAATTTTAATGTTTAATGTTATTATATATTATTATTTACAGTTTATATTAATTGAATGTTTGCTAAGTGCAATTATTGACATGTAACTTTTGGTATTATTAGTGTAACATATAAATCAATGGTTATTAATAAACTATTTGTATTTGTATTACTGCTTCATGGTAGAAATAAATACGGTGGCAGTATTACCCCGGGCGAACTCATTCACAAAGAGTTCTACTGGTTTAAAAAAACATGCGGGCAGTTTTTGAGAACTGCCGAGAGAAGTGAAACTCTAGTGAAACTATTCTTTCTATTTTTTTTTTTTCGTTATCCCGTCTTAGAGGGTTATGGTCCCACGCTTCTCGTGCATTTGCCAGTGTCAAGTTATTTGTATTACAAAGTTCTAGTAAAATATTCTGGTGGCTTCAGTCGTAGTCAGTCAGAGTCTGAGTCCAAAATGTCAGTCAGTCATGGTCCAGTCAGTCTAAGTCATGCTTTAGTAAAGTGGTGGCAACTTTACCATCAGCTTCTATGGAGTTTTGGAAACAACACGGAAAAACACGTTTCACCATTATATCACTTGCCCACACTCATGCACATAAAACAGCGCTTAATGAGTAAAACGCCACCAATTTTAAACATTAACACTGAAAAAAAGCATAAGTTTTGATAAATAATACAATGGAAAAACGTTGACTTTTCCGCGTTCGCGCCAAAACTCCATTCTACTCCTATTAATTATTTGTAAGACACACAATCAACAACAATAGGTAGTCATGGAAACAATTATCGCGTATAAAGAAGTTTTCACATCAAAACTGCATTATATATGACAAAGCGTTACGTGACGATGACGCGAGTTCCATGATTTTTGTTCACCCACCAAGTGCTCAACGCACCTAAAGAAGTTTTCACTTCAAAAATTATATACTGTGGCTGCAGCGGTCACTATGATAATGATAAAATGTCGGCGGAGGTCGCACGTACTAATCTACGACATCGATATCACAATCGAGCTGGCAACGCCGCACGGAATTGGGTTATCGCCCGTATCACATCGTATGTGCCGAGCGAACGGCAACGCCGCATATCCGACTTTTAGTCACACAACTATCAGTGGCACGCGAAATCGCAATCGAAACAGACGCGCAGCCGATTTTCGCTCGGTTTCAAAATGGCGGCGTACAACGCGTATAGCCGTGAAATCGATAATGATATGCTAATTGAAGAGGTGAGGGTCAGGCCGGCGTTGTACGACAAAAGTT
Source organism: Selenia dentaria (assembly GCA_917880725.1). Lineage (NCBI taxonomy): Eukaryota > Metazoa > Arthropoda > Insecta > Lepidoptera > Geometridae > Selenia > Selenia dentaria. The sequence continues at coordinate 25,058,502 of OU862898.1, forward strand.
TGAAGGAATACAACGATTTGGGTTTCAAAAAAGCCATGTGGGAAGAGATAAACTTAAAGTTGTTCCCCGATACATGGCATGAAATGAGTGAAACGCAGCGAGATGTCCGAGGTATGTGAGTTTGAGTCTTATTAACGCCTTGTTATTGTTGCTTACAGCGAGCTATTTCGCTTTGTTGGTACGGTTTGAATTCCTTTGGCCGTGAATTTTAATGACTGGTTTGACGTAGCAGATATAAGTCTTATGTAATCTGTAGTATCGGTGACGTTGTGGCACCGATAAGCCATCTCGATTTTTATCGATTATATTTCGACGATATGTTTGTGTTTTGATTAAATTGTTAAAGATTTTTACTAATTAGATAGTAATCAAATCAAATAATTTATTTGCTAGATGTACGAAGTAGAGATGTTATAGAATACTGGACACAATGTTTTCGTTTCCTTTTTTTTATTTTTATTTTCTACCAACTTCCAAAAAAAGGAGGAGGCGCTCAATACGACTGTATGTTTTTTTTATGTTTGTTATCTCGTAACTTTCGACTGGGTGAACCGATTTTCAAAATTCTTATTTTGTTTGAAAGCTAGTGCTTCACGTTTGGTCCCATTTAAAATATATCAAATTCGGTGTAGTGGTTTTTGAGATATACTCCAATAAGAGGAGAAGGGCAGAGGCGAGGGTGGCAACTTCACCACCAGAATGGAAGTCAATATGATTTTTTTCAAATTGTACTTGTCTATATTATGTACTATTTAAATATTCAAAAGAAATCGAACACAATAATCCCGAATTTCCTGTATGATATAAAAACTATTTGCAAGAAGCCGGTCTGGTAGTTTACTTTTAAACATGTTACCATCGAATGTGTTAACGACATCCACAGGGCTATTATGCATCTCAGTTGCTAACAAATATTGATTGAAATCTTGAAAAATGGCGTCTCTATGTCACTTTTGACGAATCCAGTAAGCAAAAATGTTAGTAAGTTGATGACTGGAGCTGACAAAAGTGACATAGAGGGCCATTTTTTTCGATTTGTATCAACATTTCTTAGCATCTGAAATACATAATAACCCTACTGTAGGGTTATTTAGGTATCTCAGTTGCTAACAATAATGTTGATTGAAATCTTGAAAATTTCGATTTCAATCATGATTTGTTAGCAACTGAGATACATAATAGCCCTACTAGTAAATAATTAAATATATTTATGCACTTAAATTATCATATACTGCTTCTAAATAAATCCTCCTCCTTAGTACAGATAAGTTAGTAGATAGGTACATACTATATATAAGTTACATTAGGTGCGTTCGTTTAGCTTTTCAGTTCATTGGTGGCCTTGTCATTGATGGCTCTTTTGTTAAATTCGTAAAGCTCAAAAACGTTATTTTTGCCACTTTTGCCCACACCCTATTCGAACGCTCAACTGAACATGAGACCTAAAATCGCAGGATTGTGCTGTCAAACGCTTAGCTGTCAAAAAACGATCACGAACAACCATACTCCGCACGTGGATCAAGAATTGCACTGGTGGCAAAGATACCGTTTTTTTAGCTTTCCGAACGCTGAACTAAAAGAGATATAAACGACACTTTCACCCACAGATTCCCAATTCAAACGCCCCTTGTGAGCGTTTTTGGCGTTATTTTCGCTCACAAGGGGTCTTTTCGAACGCACTACTAGATAAGAAGTTTTGTAGTACTTTTTGTAATGGTAGCATTTGCAGAGTCCGCCTGGATAATTAGGTACCACACCGTTGCCAGTTATTCAACCATGAAGCAGTAGTGTTGAAACATGATTGTGTTTCAACAGCATAAATGACAGTGCTGTTCGTTGAATGGCAATGTTTACAGCGAAATTACAGGGTAAGAGATTCAACATCTTCTATCTCAGGGTGATGAGGGCAGTGCATTGTCATTTAGGGTTTTGAATTGTTGTAGTTTAAAATTATTTATGGCACTGAAGGGTTGTGGACAATCGTGATGCAAACAGGGTCGCAATTCTCTTAGCTATTGAACTGCGTTATCGCAACTCGATTGCACGAAAAATTGTCGTTTTCGGCAGTTTTTGTCTGCTCGCTATTTAGGTTCGATCGCGGGCCAGCGGATTGCGATCGATAGTTTTTGACATAATTGGTATGCTATAAGCAATTGTGATGCGATTTCGTTGCTACAGCGCACATTGGTAGTTGTTGACGTTTGTCTTTTAAGGGCATAGACAACAAAAATTATTTCGTGCGCATTGGTTTTTATTTTAAAATAAAGCATTAAAACTTCATTTCGGTGATATTTAAAAGGTTTTTAGATAACAAAATGATTAAACATTTATTTATTTATTGTGTTTTTGCTAAAGCACTGTATTGATGCCCTGACTGATGCTTGATGGGTAGAAGTTTGCAATTTTATTCCATTCACAAGCCGTAGCATAACCATACGACAGCGATCCGATTGCTATTCTACAGCGATTGAGAGCTAGATGTAACAGTATACCGAATTTTCCATTAAAAGCAGTTCAATTGCTAAGAGAATTGGGGCCCAGGCCTTCCTCATGTCGTCACTGACATAAAAAAAACTAAATAGGTATGAGTTATATACTTTCCTAGAATATAACAGTTTAGTTATGTACGTACGTATTTAGAATTTATAGAAAGTACATTGTCTTATCGACTGTCCTTGACCTTGTTTTCATACATAATACCTAAGTTTAGATTAGAAGCGGTCGCTTCGGAGCTTGATTTGGCGATCTTAACCGATCAACAAGTTAAGCATCACTTGCTGCGGTCAGGGATGGGTGAATGCTAGTGGCATTATTCAACTAAGCGCTGCTGTGCCTTAAGCCGTCAGCCCCAGTTGTTTGTCTTAGGACAACATAAGTTACGCAAGGCCTTTAGGCGGCCTGAAAACTTCGACATGTATTGGCCACTAGCCATCTACCAGGTCGCATTGGGCCCGCGTGGATTATGGCCCAAGTCCTCCTAAGATTAATTTAGAAGGTATGTTTGTTTGTTAGTGATTTCTAGTTAAGACATGACAAGGAGAGTTGAGCGTGTGATGTTAAGGTGCTTGCCCATGCCGGTTGCAGTGCCATCCAGAGCTTACAACTGTCGTTTACGTGGAACTGCACTGTGCTCGTCACCCCGCGCAGCCCTAAGTATTTATTATTAGTTTGAACTTGACGTACTCTTGAGAAAAAGGGTGCTGACAGACAGACGGACGGACAACGAAGTAATCCTACAGTGATTATTTTTTCCTTCAGAGGTACAAAGCACTAAAAACAATAAAATTACCCTATAGGAACCAGTAATAACTAGTAACAATAATAATTTCAACTTTAAGAAAAGCTGAATAATACATCACAATGTAAAATTTGATTGCGCTTAACATCCGGCGAATGGCTTGCCCATCCCGTCACCTCATATAAGAATACACTAAAATTTTACCTACTTTCATATGCCATTGGGATACCTGTTCAGACGGTATCCAATATATTACAACATTCAGTAATCAATTAGAGGTTTTTTTTTTCTACCGACTTCCAAAAACGAGGAGGTACTCAATTCGACTGTATTTTTTTATGTTTGTTACCTTTCGGCTGGGTGAACCGATTCTCAAATTCTTTTTTGTATGAAAGCTGGTGCTTCCCATTTAAATGTAATTAAATTCGGTTCAGTAGTTTTTGAGTTACACTCCAATAACTGAATAGAATGGAAGTCGGTATTAAAGTTTTCAAATTGTACTTGTTCATATTTATTTATTAGGCATTACATTAAATGTAAACAACATAAACGTAATTAATGAATTATGTTAGCAGCAAAGGTGGATCGAGAAAATAAACGTAAAATAGGTACCATTAAATTAAATTTATATAAGTATTACAAAATGATCTTTTCGAATAATATGATTCCACATAGAAATCATATAAAAGGAATTACATAATAATTAAATAACATGATCGCAATAAGAATGCAATGCTACCTCAGCGAATCCATTTGTGTCCGGTGTCGCTGTTACGTCGGCGATGCCTATAGAGTGATTCTCCATTCATCCATTGCATGATCATTGTTCCCACTGCTGGGACTCAAGCCTTCCTCAGAGAGAGGAGGGCCATAATCCACCACGTGGGCCAGTGCGGCTTGGTGGATAGGCTAGTGGCCAACCCATGTCGAAGCTTTCAGAATGCCCTGAGGCCTTCATAGACTAACGACGAGCTGTCAGCTGCTAACGCGTGCGGACGTCGGCGAAATTCAGCAATTGCACTACGTAAAAACATATTAAAATATATAAAAAAATAATGTTTACTATTAAAAAAAAAAGTAATCAGTCAATGTATGTGCATTAACAATTGCGATTTTATTACATGTATTTCATGTCAAATACAATTGTGGGAAAAACTGTTTTAGAGGTGAAATAAGTGGTATTTTTGCGTAGGTACAGCGTAGGTCGTCCACCAACACGGTGGACAGACGACCAGACAAAGGTCGACGGGGGGAAAGGTCGAAGGGGACGACGTTGGATGCAGGTCGCTTCCAACCGGTCCCTTTTGGAAATTTATGGGGGAGGCATATATTCAGCAGTGGACGTCCTACGGCTGAGATGATGATGATGATGATAAAGTAGTATGTTTGATATTTTTTTAAATGTACTCAAGTATGATAAAATATGCTTTACGAGTAGTTCTCGTAGTTCCATCAATGTGTACTTAAAAGTCTTAGAAATGTCACATATTTTTTGTAATTTTAAATAAACCACCGTTTATGAGATAAACTGCTTTAAATACCTCTTTTTATCGACGTGAGGAGCTGACAGCACCTTAAGGCAAACACGTGCCCTTCGAAGCATGGAAGCGCTCAGGGGCCGTTATTCTCTATGACCACTCAAACAAGTAACAGGGTTCGCCATGATATCTTCAAGGTATAACCAAGAAATCGATACTTTACGATAATTCCTTGAAGGTATCGTAACGCGCCGCGTTACTTATTGAATAGTCAAAGCAAATAAAGCCCCAGTTGAACAATGCCACTAGCACACACCCATCCAACACCTGACCGCAGCAAGCGTTGCTTAATTTTTTGATCGATTAAGATCGCCAAGTCAAGCTCCGCTTTCCGTTTCTAATCTACTGCTTAACATAAGCATAAATAAAACAAAAAATATACAAGTAATTTAAAAATACAATCTTGATCAGGGGGTCTTCTTCCACCTTTTACGAAACTGTCATATATCAGGAGAGTTTTGTAATAAGCTAAGAATAATCATACTTACCATCGTACTCCCATCGACACAAAACGGTCAACCAAATTGAATGGTAAGTTTGCATATGACTAAGAGATGGGAGTACGGATCTTCAAATATTTGACACTGGAACAATGAAACTCAGTGTTTAAAGTTACGTCAAAGTACGCGAATTGACTGAAGTATTTGATACTAGGTACATCATCAAAACGTCTATCGTAATCCAATATTATTTTAAGCTTGCGATATTGACATTGTGGTACCAAATTTAATGGTAAGGTTGAAACATGACTGCTTTAAGAGTGGTGGGAGTAGGACCCCGCAGTGCGCTACGATTTCTTTAAGGAATGATGGTAAAATTATAATGATTTCACGACAATTCCTTGAAGATACCGACACGCACCGTGTTATGAGTTTGAATAGTCATAGCGTATAAGGCCCCGGTTGTTTTTTTTATAATCATTTATTGTCAAGTCGGCTTTTAAATTATTGTTAAACAAAAGTGTGGATTTAAAGCAAATCAATTTCGATATTTAATTTTCGTTATTTGTATATGGTATCACCTCTATAATCATTCTAATCGATTTATTATTGTGGAAATAATCACGTAACAAACATACAAAAACTTATAGTATTACTTTTTAAAGCACTAACGCCTGCTTTAGCGATCTCAAACATAGACATTTATAGAGAGAAAAATTCACATCCGTGTGTCAGACGCCATTGATCAACTAGGCCACCGGGGTTCGGGTCCGAGCATCAAAATAATAAATAATGTTTCTCTCGGTTGTATAGTAAAGTCAAAACTGTTCAATAGATGTCGCTCCGTCCCCGTAAGACGTTTAGTCAGATAGACAGTTAAAATTTGATGCTCGGACCCGAACCTCGGTGGCCTAATTGATCAATGGCATCTGACACGGAGAAGACGCGGGTTCGAATCCCGTCCGATGATGTGAATTTTTCTCTCTATAAATCAATCCGAATCAATATAAAAACATACCCGCAAATTGAGAACTTTCCCCTTCTTGAAGTCAGAAGGTAAACATAAATTAAATCGGCGAAAAATATGTGATGACTATTAAAATAAAACTAAACGGAAGCAAATAATGATAATCATAATTCTGATTATTCCAGGTACAGAAGTGCTCAAACGCTGGAACAACCTCAGGACTTGTTTCTCTCGAGAACTGAAAATAATGAAAGACCCCCTTCAAAACAAAAGACGCAAATACATCTACTTCAACAAACTGCTTTTCCTTATCGACGAAAACTCACAACAATATCAAGATTTAGATTCTACCATTGTATTTACTAAAAGCGATTCGTCCTTAGACAAATTCGAAGACGAGTCTACTCCGTTCTCAGAAAAAAGTCTCCCGTCCGACAAGAAAACCAAAGAAATAAACAAGAAATCAAAAGCGCACAAGTCAAAAATGAAGGAAGAGAGAAAGAAAAACGTCGAGAAGTATGTGCAGTATTCAATTAACAAGCTCAAAGAAGAGTTGGCTTTCAAGAACAGATCAGAAGAGTGCATTCACGTGGAATCTGTGCCGAAAACATTTGATACAGACGCTGATACTAATTTCGCATTATCTTTGGTGCCAATGCTTAAATTGGTGCCATTGGAAAAGAAAATCGATGCACAAATAGATATTCTAAATGTATTAAAGAAATATACCAGTAAAATAAGTTTTGAGTATAATATAGTGAAGCTTGAAAAGGAAGACGATCAAACTTCCGAGGCTGATGATGATTCGGAAATATTTTCATTGTTTGGTGATGATAAATAAAATGCTAGGGGAGCATACCTGAGGGAAACGATCACTAAGTTATAATTATTTGGTACTCACAGGATGTAGACCACGATTGTATCAATTTTGGAGTTCACGATATATTGCTGCACAGTCACATGGTGCATGTAACTGTGCCGAAATATTGGGAACTCCAAAATGTATTAAATCACCAGCTGGTGCCCTCGAAGTCGTTTACGCAGGATTAGTACTTCATCTTAAATCTCCAAGGCCATGTTTATCTTTATACCAAAATGTCATAAAATATTTACATGAGTAAATTTAATTACTAAGTAAATCAATCAGTAAACACAAGTATAAAATTAATCACCATGGAAAAAACTGTCATTACATTTCATGTTTTGCGGTATTTGTGTTACATTTCATCACCCTTGACGGTCGCTGAGCATGTCTAGTGTATCGAACTGTCAAAATGCAAGCGTGCTTTTGAATAAGCTATCAGAAACTGGCACAAATATTGACAGAACTGTCATCATTACGATATTAACGGAGGCCGAGATCTTGTTATTTTGTCTATGCTGTGCCCAAGAATGTAACGCTTTTCACCCGCGTAGTAATGGATGATGATGATGATGAAAAGTATCCTATGTGTTAATCCAGCGTCTCATCTACCAACATACCAGATTTCATCAAAATTGGCCGTTTGAGCGTGAAAGAGCAACAAACATCCCCAGATCCACACATCCACACACCCGTACTCACAAGCTTTCGCGTTTATAATATTAGTAGGATAGTAGGATGATCTACATCCCGTGAGTACTAATTATAACTTAGTTAACAACTGCGAAAATCTGAAACAGTGTAAAAAGGTTACTTTACACACTCAATTTTCGTACTAGTAGGTCTTTAGGATGGATTTTAAATGTCAATTTTCATCTTTTATTTGATGTACGTTTTTTACACTCTTATTTATAAACAAGTAAACACTTTTTGCTAAGTAATTTCACGATGAAGTATTTACTTCACGATAGAAGACTTCAACATCAAATCTCATTATATAGTCGAGCAATTAACGTTACTTACTAAAAGTAAATACATGATATAACCCTATCAAAATTGGATGTATATTTTACACTTGTATTAGGTTGTTGTCATGGGATTGTAATTTAATTACAGCATATTATATACTTCACTGATGACTTATGGCACTGAAACGTGGTCTCTTACTATGGGCCTCAAGATTAGCCAGTTGAAGTGGCAGTGGGCAGGGCACATAGCACGCAGAACAGATGGCCGATGGGGCCGAAAGGTTCTGGAGTGGAGACCACGGACCGGCAAGCGCAGCGTAGGTCGTCCACCGACACGGTGGAGAGACGACCTGAGGAAGGTCGCAGGACGACGTTGGATGCAGGCCGCTTCCAACCGGTCCTTTTGGAAAATCATGGGGAAGGCCTATGTTCAGCAGTAGACGTCCTACGGCTGAGATGATGATGACGATGATATACTTCACAGTTCAGACTTGTGTGAGAATGTCATTTTTATACAACTTCACTTTTGTAATAAGAACGAAACATTGACGTGTTCTCATTGCTTAGGCAACGGAAATGGTGACTATTATTACTCGGCTAAGAATTCTAGCTGTAAGTTCTAGCCTGTGATAGTTCTAACTTCATGCAATTTCTAGTCTATAAAATTAAAATCGTTGCTTAAGCAATTTTCCTTAAGTCATTACTTTTGCTTGTTTATAAATACGGTTGTTATTAGTCTTTGCAAGTCTGAAACAAACCACAAGCACGTTTTAAGACGCATGACTAAGTATTTACGTTAAGTCTATTTGTTATGTGACTTACTTCCAATGGAAACCAAAAATTGTTGAATAATTGTATATTACAATAACTAAATAAATATTTAAGTTAGGCGTATGATATTCTGTATTATTAAATAAGACTTCAGTGTGATTCTGATTAAGAAGTGGACGTTAAACTAAGCTGTTAGTAAGATAGTGAAATCTATTGATTGTTAAATTAAAGATAACAAAACTAATGTCATTGATTTATTCTAATAATTAATATATAACAACTTCCGCACAAGGTCTTCAGGTCCCAAACTAGGTAGAGCATGCAGTTTTTTTTATTAACGTGTGGGGAATGCACTTACACATCCCCGCCAACCCGAGGGGATTCAACGGGGTAAGTCGGACTCGACATCTACGAGCCAACTGCACCCATAGCAGCAAGCAGAGCCATACGGACTAAACCACCACATGGCGTTTCCCGGTCGGGACAACGGGAAGGCAGAGCATGCGTTATGTAAACCTGATGACTGATATACAATATTACTTAATCCATCAAAGGCCATTGGTCATCATGCAGCCAGACACAATAGAAATTTCATTGTCATAATATAACGACTCTTGAAGAGATTATAATACAAAGCCCTCTTTTGTGTAAATACAACCCGTAGACTCGCTAATCGTAATTTTTGACGATAGTCTATTGATAGCGCGAGTGTCCTTGATTATTTAACTTTTGGTTTGTTTTCGTGTTTGTCTTAATTATGCAAATTCCTATACTGCAAGGAAAAAATGGTTCATCAAAGTGTCTTCCTATCGTCTGATGGATAGCGGACACTAAACTCTACTTTCGGCTTTATTGTGGACGAAATCGAAACTAGATTTTTTGCCTGGCGAATCCGAAACAGAAATTTCGGTCGGTCACTAATAACACATATATTATGAAAAGGTAAACTATCATCAATTATATAATATACAGTGTTTTAAAGGTAGGTCAGACAGTCCTTGCAATACCTACAAGCCCTAACTGCCCACCTGAACCACCTGAACCACCTGAACCACCCACATACCACCAACGTGGTGCCAACGTCTCGATCAAAGATGTACTCTTCCCTAGACTAGCTATGAGCGTTCATATTTACAACAAGCTGACAGACTCTTTAAAAAATATAAACAACGGTTTTTTGCAAAAATTAAAACATTTTCTTGTCAACAAGGCCTATTATTCAATTGACGAGTACTTAAATGAAAAAATTTAGAAAAAATTTCACGATGAAGTATTTACTTCACGATAGAAGACTTCAACATCAAATCTCATTATATAGTCGAGCAATTAACGTTACTTACTAAAAGTAAATACATGATATAACCCTATCAAAATTGGATGTATATTTTACACTTGTATTAGGTTGTTGTCATGGGATTGTAATTTAATTACAGCATATTATATACTTCACTGATGACTTATGGCACTGAAACGTGGTCTCTTACTATGGGCCTCAAGATTAGCCAGTTGAAGTGGCAGTGGGCAGGGCACATAGCACGCAGAACAGATGGCCGATGGGGCCGAAAGGTTCTGGAGTGGAGACCACGGACCGGCAAGCGCAGCGTAGGTCGTCCACCGACACGGTGGAGAGACGACCTGAGGAAGGTCGCAGGACGACGTTGGATGCAGGCCGCTTCCAACCGGTCCTTTTGGAAAATCATGGGGAAGGCCTATGTTCAGCAGTAGACGTCCTACGGCTGAGATGATGATGATGATGATATACTTCACAGTTCAGACTTGTGTGAGAATGTCATTTTTATACAACTTCACTTTTGTAATAAGAACGAAACATTGACGTGTTCTCATTGCTTAGGCAACGGAAATGGTGACTATTATTACTCGGCTAAGAATTCTAGCTGTAAGTTCTAGCCTGTGATAGTTCTAACTTCATGCAATTTCTAGTCTATAAAATTAAAATCGTTGCTTAAGCAATTTTCCTTAAGTCATTACTTTTGCTTGTTTATAAATACGGTTGTTATTAGTCTTTGCAAGTCTGAAACAAACCACAAGCACGTTTTAAGACGCATGACTAAGTATTTACGTTAAGTCTATTTGTTATGTGACTTACTTCCAATGGAAACCAAAAATTGTTGAATAATTGTATATTACAATAACTAAATAAATATTTAAGTTAGGCGTATGATATTCTGTATTATTAAATAAGACTTCAGTGTGATTCTGATTAAGAAGTGGACGTTAAACTAAGCTGTTAGTAAGATAGTGAAATCTATTGATTGTTAAATTAAAGATAACAAAACTAATGTCATTGATTTATTCTAATAATTATAGTAGATCCAACCGTTTATCCTCTTTTTGACAGCACCAATAGAACGTAACATGACGATGTTACGCAAAAGTTAACTTATAAATGCGAGGTTTTAAAAATATGACAACTGCTTAAATTTGCTCCTTGATCCCGTATAATAATCATCTTTCACAAAATGAGTCCATAAGTGCAGTAGTTTTTTTATAAATTCCATAAAATAACAAACGTTTTTAAAAAATTACGTTCTATGGCTATCAACATAGTGATGTTACGAAGTTACGATTGAGATATCGATATTGTTTATGAACTATTTTTACACGGGTGTTTTCCGTTCTCGGCACATAATATCGGATTTATTTTTATGTAAAACCGTTATATTGATGCGCCTCAGGAAAACATACAGCATTATTTGAAGACGTGTTTATCTCCTGGTGTATATCCAAAAAAGAACAAGGTTATGATGACTATGATGATTACAAGTACAAGTCATACTTGACGAAGCTGTTACCGGTTAAATCTGGGATGGCCAGCGAGCAACACGGAAGGGAGTAGGCATACACAGCGTTTCCCCTCTGTCAAAGTACAAGTCCGCATGGACCATGGAGTTTGATAATATACTGTGGGGTGAGGGCGGGGCTAGATTTGTGAATGGTGCTTTATTTTTTATGTGTTAGTGATTTGGTTATGTGAGTATGATCGGCAATGGATCGGTACAGGTATGTTTTGTATGTAATAGTGCGGCTTTGCGCTAGTGTGCAACTTCCCCTCCCGCAAGAAATGACAGAAAGATTTGAACAATATTTTTTAGCTAAGGCTACTCCCTTCCGTGTTGCTCGCTGGGGATGGCAGACATTAAAGTCTGCCGTTTGGTACCAGAAAATAGTAAAGTTTGAGCAACCCCAATTCCAATTTAAGCAAACGAAATCTAATCTTTTATTTTTATTTATTTATTAATCAAAATCAGATTCATCGTTGCTGTCACTCGAGCTATTGCCGACATTTATAATTAATTGTTGACTCATATAATCTATCGCCACGTGTTTATCCCAATCTGCCATTATAGTTTCTTGTGTTTTTTGAATTACATTTTGCCAGCTTTCCGCAGTTACTTTCACACATGCATTTTTTAATAAATTTACCATTTTGTTTGCCGTGAATGGGGGTTTTGTGTTATTTCTAGCAGCGTGTCCTTTAACTTGAGCCCATATTAATTCAATGGCATTGTATTGACAATGATAGGGTGGAAGTCTAAGAACCCAATGACCATGTTCTGCAGCTATTTCGTCGATCACATATCGTTTTGGGAAGTGTTTTTTTGTTCGTAATATATTTAGTAATTGTACTTTTAGTAAGGAGTTATCAACATTTTCACCATGTCGTTGAAGCCAGTCAATGATTACTTGTTTTTTGTCGGCCTGGGTCGGCATTTTATCAATTTGGCGTGAGTGATAGGATGCGTTATCCATAATAATAACTGACGGTTCTTCCAATGATTGTACCATTTCCTTAAACCAACTTTCGTAAACCTCAGAATTCATTTCTTCGTGGTACTCAACTGTTTTTTTGGATTTAAAGGCCAACAAAGCATCTGGCATGAATCCTTTCACAGACCCTGCATGGCAAATGATTAGACGTTCTCCTTTTCCCATCGGTACTGAGGTAGTGGAAGCAGCGGTGTCATCAGTCCAGCTCTTAGACACTGTGTGGTTCGCATTCAGCCAAGTTTCGTCAGTGAAAACAACATTTGACCAATCTGTAATTTTTTTGGCTTCGCTCAAAAATTCGCAACGAGCAAAAGCTACGTCGCGACGCTCCATCAATATTTTGCGTTTGTCCGATTTTTTATAAGTAAATCCAATTTCATTCAAGACCTTTACCAATGACGATTTTTGACCTCGGAACAAATCACATTCACGCAAAGAAGCAACAAGTTTTTTAAGTGTTGGAACTTCTTTACGTAAGTAATAGTTATATATATGACGGCGTATAGCGTCTGCGTCAAAGTTGTCAACCGAAGTCACACGACGTGGTTGGCGTTTTTTCTTCGGCGTACGAAGCTTATTCTCCTGCATGCCGCTTGTTCCGTAGGCTTCGGTAGTAATTTTTGTAATCGTAGATGCACTAATACCTAACGCGGCCGCAACGCGCTCTCTCACTTGCGACAATGGTAAAAGCGGGCCGCCATTTTGATACTCTGCTTCAAAGTAATTACGAAGCTTGATCACCATTTCTCTCGTCTGTCCTTTCAGCACTGATCCTTTCGGCATTTTATAGTTCCAATATAAAACTCAGCAAATAATTACTAGCACGGGCGTCTTGTTGCGAGTGACAGTGACAAATACAAAACGGCGGTGGACCATTGAGTTTTACTACCTTGATAAAATACTACTGCTTACCCATAGACAAAAAAATTGGCAGTCATAGGAATTGCCGATAGAAGTGAAAACTTATAACTCAGAATTTGATAGCTTACCTTGGAAACTACACGGGTGTAACCGGACGGCGTGGCCTCGCCATCTGGGCATGGCCATCTAGAAATGCGTCAGCATTTCCCATTGGCTGATGCGTTTCTAGATGGCCATGCCATGACGGCCTGTCCACGCCCTTTCAACATTCCCCATTGGCTGACGTATTTCTAGATGGCCAATAGCCATGGTCATGGCGCCATTCCTAGGACTATTCTCTTTCCGCACAGACTCGATAGAAAAATGAATCGAAATCGTGTCCACTATAATCACTTGGTCACAACACTTTAACTGACAAATTAGATCTGTCAAAAAGAGGATAAACGGTTGGATCTACTATAATATATAACAACTTCCGCACAAGGTCTTCAGGTCCCAAACTAGGTAGAGCATGCAGTTTTTTTTATTAACGTGTGGGGAATGCACTTACACATCCCCGCCAACCCGAGGGGATTCAACGGGGTAAGTCGGACTCGACATCTACGAGCCAACTGCACCCATAGCAGCAAGCAGAGCCATACGGACTAAACCACCACATGGCGTTTCCCGGTCGGGACAACGGGAAGGCAGAGCATGCGTTATGTAAACCTGATGACTGATATACAATATTACTTAATCCATCAAAGGCCATTGGTCATCATGCAGCCAGACACAATAGAAATTTCATTGTCATAATATAACGACTCTTGAAGAGATTATAATACAAAGCCCTCTTTTGTGTAAATACAACCCGTAGACTCGCTAATCGTAATTTTTGACGATAGTCTATTGATAGCGCGAGTGTCCTTGATTATTTAACTTTTGGTTTGTTTTCGTGTTTGTCTTAATTATGCAAATTCCTATACTGCAAGGAAAAAATGGTTCATCAAAGTGTCTTCCTATCGTCTGATGGATAGCGGACACTAAACTCTACTTTCGGCTTTATTGTGGACGAAATCGAAACTAGATTTTTTGCCTGGCGAATCCGAAACAGAAATTTCGGTCGGTCACTAATAACACATATATTATGAAAAGGTAAACTATCATCAATTATATAATATACAGTGTTTTAAAGGTAGGTCAGACAGTCCTTGCAATACCTACAAGCCCTAACTGCCCACCTGAACCACCTGAACCACCTGAACCACCCACATACCACCAACGTGGTGCCAACGTCTCGATCAAAGATGTACTCTTCCCTAGACTAGCTATGAGCGTTCATATTTACAACAAGCTGACAGACTCTTTAAAAAATATAAACAACGGTTTTTTGCAAAAATTAAAACATTTTCTTGTCAACAAGGCCTATTATTCAATTGACGAGTACTTAAATGAAAAAATTTAGAAAAAATCAATAATTATATAATTAATAATTAATACTATGACATGCATGACATTCTATAATTAAATTTCAAAATTGAACTTCTACTATAATTTACATTACATTATTAATTAACATAATTTGAATACTTCTAATTTACATCAGTTAATTATGAACAAGACCTATTTATCAAAATAATCTATCTAGATAATCTGTAGTACATTTTGCGTAATATCATTTAACCTCCTAAATCACCCTCCTCTCTTCTAGTTTGCTGTCCGACGGGGTCCATACGAACTTATGTACATATAATTGTATATTACTTTAAGACCTTGACTGTAAGGTTGCAATAAAGAATCTGAATATGTATATTGGCTTAAGCTTGCCAAGCTATTCAATAGATGTCGCTCCATCCCTATACGACGATTAAGGCGCGGTCCAAATCCAATTTTAAATCAATTTAGTATATACTCATTGATAATTGCTTGCACGATGTAATGCGAAGACACATAAACTTTGTACGTTTTCACACTTTTCAATATACACAAAGACAAAATAAAAAGGTTAAGACAGAATGTTGTGAACAGAAAACTGAGACCGATAGGGCTAATAAGTATCTCAGCTTGAAATCGAAAAAAATGGCGGCTCTATGTCACTTTTGTTAGCTCCAGTGAACAACTTCCTATCATTTTTGCTTACTGGAGTTGTCCAAACTGACATAGAGCCGCCATTATTCAAAATTTCAATCAACATTTGTTAGCAACCGAGATACATAATAGCCTTGTGGATAAAACTACGGCTCGCCGTGGCCATACATAATTACAAACAACACGTACAACGAAACTACACCTTGACTCGTCAGCCGAAATATCGCGGCACGTGGAAGCAACACGTAAAGTTTTAATTATTGTTTAATTTAAATTTTCAATATTTTTTTATTTATTTCATTTTCATTTGAATTATCATGGCAGTACCAATACACGCGCCTGTAGCTTAGAAAACCGGCCTCACTTCTCTGTTCACAACATTCTGTCTTGACTTTTTTATTTTGTCTGAGTATACACAAATGCAATTTAAAAAAAGTACTAACATTTTATTACTACACCTTAGATATGTATCACCTAAAAAATATATAGTGTTGTTGCTGAAAATTCAGATAGTTTGGACGTGAAAGTTTATTTTTGTAGAGCTGTTTAGGTTTTTTTCTGCGCAAAATAATAGAAATGAGTTCTATGCAGTTAATATTCTTTTCCTGTTCCTTTTCTAACCTAATAATTTTTTCACTGAATATCTTTGATCAGGGTCCTTTATACTATATGTATAAAGATACTGCTATTTACTATTATCAGGTTACAAGCACGACTTAGAATCAACTACATCATGAGGAGATGGCATTTAAGGCACAAAAGAAATGCGTTAGACCTATTTGCAAATCAGGGGAAAATGAAAGTTGTGAAACCTTAGAATTTAAAAACCTTAGGATTATGACATGACTAGCTGTTGCCCACGACTATTTCTGCACAGGATTAGTACTTCGAGTAGCTTATTATCTTCTCCAAGGGCATATCTATCTTTATTCTAAAATTGTATAAACACAATTGCTATAATATGAGTAAATTTAAATACTTAGTATATCAATCAGTAAACATTGATAACAAAATACAGTACTTACGTACATACAAATATAAATTAATCACCATGAAAAGAAACAGTCATGGTAGTGAGTTAAATATTCCTTGGTCATTACATATCACCCTCGATGGTCGCCGAGAACGTCTCGTGTCAAGCTGTCAAATTGACTTGGCTTTTGACTAAGCTATCAAAAACTGACACAAACTTTGACAAGACTGTCATCATTACGATCTTGACGTAGGCGGATATCTTATTTATTTTTGTATATGCTAAGCCCTAGCATATTACGCTTTTTCCTCCGCGTGATGATGAATGATGATGAAAAGTATCCTATGTGTTAATCCAGTGCCTCATCTACCTCCATACCAAATTTCATCAACTTTGCCCCCGCTGTTTGAGCGTGAAAGAGTATCAAAGATCCACACATCTAGACATCCATACTTACATACTCACAAACTTTCGCGTTTATAATATTAGTAGGAGGT
Organism: Selenia dentaria; assembly: GCA_917880725.1. Lineage (NCBI taxonomy): Eukaryota > Metazoa > Arthropoda > Insecta > Lepidoptera > Geometridae > Selenia > Selenia dentaria. Next base: position 25,075,473 of record OU862898.1, read on the forward strand.
AGGGTCTTCTATGTATATCTACGAAATTGCAGTGTTTGTTCGTAATAACTTACATTTTTTGATACCTATAGAAGTGACAGACATTGTAATAAAGTTTGCTATCCCGTTAACCAGACAGCCTTTTCAAATAAAAACGTGTTGTGTATGGCTCCGAAGATATACAATCATTTACCATAAGATATCCTTGATATCCAATCGACTAAACTATTCCAAAATAAAATTAAACGTTTCTTAACCTGTCCAGTGTCTAGTTTCTTCCAGTTTATTTCCGAACTACGCATAAAAGTTCAAATAAAAATACTACCCTTGAATAGTTTGACCAACTAAAAGCAAGTTTATACCGGTGGAGTGGATTGGATCTGATAAAATTTGTTACAAACTCGAGGTCTAAAAATGTGTACACTCTTTGTGTACGCGCAACATGGCTTAGCATGTAAACAGCTAGCTTTTTAAACGTAGGTACACATGGTGTAAGCGCGACACGCGATGGGTTTTAATTGACAAAACTTGTTACAGTGTAAATGACTATCTAACAGAAATCTTATCTTTACCGGCGTAGAAATACGTGTACGTGAGTGCGCGATAAAACAATACCAGGACATTATATCCACAAGTGAACAACAGTTCTTCAGCCCCTTCAGCACGACGTCGACAGCAAGACGCCTCCACAGAGGAACCCAGGTCACCGACGCCCATCAGATCCAGAGTCTCCCGACATCCCGATTGGAACCCAGGTACCTACAAACCTTCCCTAACTAGCGTATGGTTACAGAGCAATCTGCTTAACCAATTATATATATTAAATGATAATATTTTAATTTGTTTTCATTAAATTCATAAAGAAATGCATACCACATTGGTAATGATGTTATATAATTAATACTTTTCCATCTGTATATTTTCTTGAGTACGCATAAGAGCAATTAATAAATGAATTTGAACTAGAAAGTTAAATTCGTTGCTCGGACGGTATGCCTCGGTGGCCTAGCGGTTATGGCGTCTGACACGGATTGTTGGAAAACGCGGGTTCGAATCCCGTGCGAGGACATGTAATTTTTCCCCTTATATTTAAAAGTGTAGGCTTAGTAATAGAGTTAGTATTCGCTTAGTGGTATCGCAAGGAAACATAAGAACGTTGGGACAACCTATAACTTGTTTACTCTAAGTTTAAGAGTTTAAACTCTAAAAGTAGCCGAGTATAATTCAAAAAGTCTGAAGCTCGTTTCATTTGCAGCTTTATGATTGTAGGAAGCAGTAACTGCCATCGTTGGTCGTTTAAACTTCCTTTGGAAGTTTTCTGAAGTTTTTAACTTCCTTTTAAGCTTTTTAGAGAATATCATAGTGTAATGACGACTGCCTCGTTGAAGTGGCATGTGAGGCAAAGTGAGATTTTATGAGTCCTTGTCATTCAATCTAAAAGGGTTTATTTTATAATCTAATAAAATAACCGTAACTATTATTTTAGACTGTGGATTAATATTATTCTAAATTGGCTCATCGGCAATTTGATTCTCTTTAAGACGCGGTCCAACCCCAATTTTAAAATAATTTACGATGCTTTACGTAAGGTTGAAAATCGCTTGTTAGATTGGCCGATGTAATGCGAAAATGCGTTAATTTTGTACGTTTTCTTTATATTTTTCGATATATACTTACACAATTGAAAAACTGCTGGTTATAACTTTAGTACTATACGTTGGCTAAGTATTACCTAAAAAAAATATAGTGTTAAAGCTGAAAATTCTGAGAGTTTGGACCCGAAAGTTTATTTTTGTGGACCTATTCAGGATTTTTTTCTGCTGAAAGAGAGTTATATTTATGAATTCTATTCGGTTATTACTCTTTTCCTATTCCTTTTCTGACCTTTGTATTTTTTTCATAATATACTATAGATCTGTTTCGTTACACTAGGTGTTTAAAAATTCTGCTTTTTCTTTAATCAGGGTACGAGCGCGCCTTAATATCAAAACCGACTTTACTCACATAATTAGCCGAAATTGTCGATCTTGCCGCGTAAACTCCTTAATGGGCATCGGACATGCCCGAAACCTAGGTCGACAACTTCAGCTGATTACGTTTGGAAAGGCGGTTTTGATATTAAATAAATATGTGTCAATCTCACAAGATTAATCAAATTTTATTCTAAATTGGCTCATTGGCATTTTTGTTATGAGTTTTGGTATTTTATTGAAGTTTCTCGATTCTTTAGTATGGACCAGTAGCCAAATTTTCAAAAGGACCGGTTGGAAGCGGCCTGCATCCAACGTCGTCCTGCAATGCAACCTTTATCAGGTCGTCTGTCCACCGTGTCGGTGGACGACCTACGCTGCACTTGCCGGTCCGTAGTCTCTAATCCAGAATCTTGCGGCCCATCAGCCATCTGCTCTGCGTGCTATGTGCCCTGCCCTCTGCCACTTCAACTAGCTTATGTCGGTGACTTTCGTTCTTCTACGGATCTCCTCATTTCTGATTCGATCACGTAGAGAAACCCCGAGCATAGCCCTCTCCATAGTTCGTTATTTATATGATCTACGAATGGAAAATAACACTCATTCCCCGCAGCAAATAAAAATGCACGCCATTTGTCGCCAAGAATATACAAATGGCGGGATGTACAAAGTGGCTGCGAGTTTTCCGTATTCCTGTTTTCAAACAGGTTTATGGTTGGACAGTACAAATGTGCTAGATATTTTATAAGAACACTTTTATATTTCTACATTCAGTATTCTCGTTTTTGTTTGCTGTAACTTATAAAACACCAACTTTAGGAACTTTGGGTTATCTAAGATATCTAATACGTTTACACGAGAAATTCTTATATATCTGATTTATTTGACGAGTTCGAAAGTTGGCCTCACGGAAAAATCTCTCCTATCATGGACTAATTAAAAAACTAAAAATAAATCAAAGTCATCCTCTCGCTAGATAACCCAGGATTCTATTTATTTTTAACTGATGTTTTATGATAGATTTGGGTTGTTTATTTTATTTTAATTTAATTATTAAAGGTCCGCAAGTAAATCGTATAAAAATCGTATTTCATTACTCCTTTAGCAACTCACTGCAATCCGTCCAATTGAAATTTTTCATCTTTTATTATTTTAGGTTGTTTATTTAACCATTTGAAACCATCTGGTGAAGCATCAACGCCTTTTTTAAATTATAAAATACTTTTGATATACATACATACATTTGATATTCTCTGTATTGCTTAAAGATTTATGAGTCTGTAATTATATAACTTTCGCATTCATTACATACATTGTAGATAAACCCTCAAATTAAGACAGGTATATATATATATCGCAGCGCCCACGCAGCTTGTCAGCTGTTTTAGTTTACTAACAGTCTAAAGAGATGGCGTTAGCAGTATTGCAAGGATAGAAATACGCTCTAATAACCGAGGCACTGATTGGCCAGAGGGCTCGCCTTTTAACGTACGATATCAGATGGAGGGTGGTTTGAAATTTTTTATATCCACCTCGAATATTATTATAACACGCAGGAGAATGGAAGAGTCACGCAAGACTAGACCACGGCTCGTTAATATTTTTCGCTATTTATACCGAAAATTCTTCTGAAATAACTTTAAGTAAGTATATCGAATAACATATACCTACGTGCAATGTACAATATAGTGTAGCAATCATAAAGTGAGCGATAAGACACATGATATTTCTACAGATTTTATAACGGTGTCGCCGGCCGGCCACCATCACAGTCACAGCATTCCGAAGAATCGCGAATCTGCTGTAAATCCCGTGTTGAAGGATTTGTGGGTGAACAGGTACGTGGGCATATTTATCACTGCAGTGTTGATATATCTGTATTTTTTCTGAATCTCAGAAACTGCTCCAAAGATTTTCATGAAAATTAGTATAGGTACAGGTTTCGGAGGCAATAAATTGATCTAGTAAGGTTTAATTTTTACAAAACGATGTTTTATCCGTGTTTTCAGGTAATGAAAACCTGCTGCGCTATCATTATGGCAACTAGAGCCATCAGCTTAAACAACAACTAAACTGTTTTACGGACACCACAAGACTAAGATACTTGACTGCAGAAACTATGCTATGGAGGGACCGCACAATATTTAACCACTTTATTTGCACACAACTTGTTATATTTACTTTATTTCGGTAATATTAAAATTAAAATTCTCGCTTAAGGTTCCCTTGTTCTACGAATAAAACGCTTGTGCGATCAAATTTTTCTAGAGGCACCATCTGCTATTGTGTTACTGAACCAATGTCTTGAAGCTCTCTAACATGACAATAGATGGCGCTGTACAGCAACACTAAGCCAATTAGTGTTTGTTTTGACGTTAGACAAAGAAAATCAATTGTTTGTATCCAGGTACGTACAATTGACTCCGCCCCGCGGTTTCACCTACGTAGTCTTGGATGGTGATGATGGTGGGGATGAAAAGTATCCTATGTCCCCTTCCCCAGGATGTTATCTATCTCTTTGTCAAATAACGATCCGTTCAGCCGTTTAGTCGTCATAATGTAACAAACAAAGTTACTCGTAGCCATTTCGCTTGTACAAACCATTAAACTGGGGCCTTACTATGAGCTCTTAAAGCAGAACTTCTAGACAACTGCCCGGTTTATTCGAACCATGACATAGTTAAAGAAGGCCTGCACAGGCCTACTATTCAAGAACAGCAGAAAAACGGTTCACCTGTTTTTTTGGATATAATCTCGTTAACATGTCGCTCTAAATCCACTCAGTTTATCAGCTTACAAACGTCTAGGCGTCTGCAATGTTGGTTATAGTAAATTGTTAGAATGTCAGAGACAATATTATCCGTTCACCTTTGAGAAAACAATATTCAAACAGCTCACCTAAATGAGCGTCATGGTATGATTTCATTCAAAACTGTTTATGTCAGGTTTAAGAACTACACGGAACTTGCATGGTTTTACGAAGCTGATAGTAAGGAAATCTCTAAACTACGGTAGTTTTTATTCTGTTAACACTAAAATCCATATTCGTATGATATTAAGGCATTTAATTAGGCACTTTTACTAAAAAGGGATGAAGTTTGCTGCGGCGCTATTATGACCGTAATTGTTCATACCGAGACATTAAGTGTTGAGCTCGTTCGCGCTTGTCACTTGCTGCATAGAATTTCACTATACACAATATGGCAGCGTAAATAAGCAGACATACTATAGACTGCATCCATTATCTTCTCTCATCCATGGTTGTAATATTTTCAATTCAACTACCAGAGTTTGTTTGTTTAAAACAATAGTTAAGTAAAGGTTTATTGT